>OZ018318.1:114582426-115915855 GCA_963969495.1 Ceratothoa steindachneri | reverse complement strand
CTCCTGGAAATATGCGGATGAGATTAGTGCGAGAGAAAATCACAACCAAAAACCCCTTTTTTAATGCGTATGGTCCGAGATTTTTGTAAGATGGCGAAGAAGAATGGTCCTCCGTTTCGAAAGCTAACCTGCAAAATATGCAAAGTCTATAGATGGAGTGAAGACTTCGGGGGAAGGAGTTGCAAGGAACTCACAGATGGCGTCAGTGTCTGTGACTTCTGCGAACTCGAGAAGCGCCTGGGCGAGAGCATCGCTCAACTGAGAGAGGAGAACTCCCTCCTTAAAAGGGAAGTTCAACTCTTAAAAACAGAGAGATGCAGATGCTCAGGCGAGAAGGCTCCGGACGTCCAACAGCCGATTTCTTCTGCTGAAGGGCTTCCTCAACGAGCCAAAAAGAAGAAAAGAAAGAAGAAAGAAGAGAAAGTAAAAGGAGAAAAAGACAAAGTAGAAAGAGAAGAAAAGAAACTGGAAACAGAAGAAGAGAAAGTAGAAGCAGAAGAAGAGAAACGGGAAACAAACGAAGAGATAGCAAAGGAAGTCAAGAAGAAGAATAAGAGGAAGAATAAGAAGAAGAAGAAAAAAAAATTAGAGATACAAGAGGAAAGCGGCAAGTCGCCTCCGAAAGGAAAGACTAAGTCGTCCGCAGTCAAATGTGCAAGAGTCACCCTTATTGGTGATTCTCAAGCACGGGGTCTGAAGCACCTGCTAGCGGCCCGCCTTCGCACAAGCGTTAAGGTGAGCTGCATCCCAGGTTGTGGGAATATGCAGGTAAGAGCTGAGGCCGAGAAGTCTCAGATTTCAGAGACTTCAGTCGTTGCCCTTATGGTAAGTGGCAACGACCTCTACCTCAGAGGAGGTAGGGTAGGCCCTACAGGTGAAATTATGAGGACAGTTATGGGCGCTGTCGACGACTGTGGACTGAAAACCCGCAGACGCGTCGTGGTGGGGATGCTCCCGAGGTGGGGTCCAAGCCGGACTGCCCACTTGAGGAACATGTCGCTAAACAGGCGCCTTGCAGACCTCTGTACGGCTGAGGGTGTCTTTTTTGTGGACCCGTACGCCGTGTTCTATGGTAGAAAAGACCTCTACCAAAGGGACAGGGTGCACCTCTCCTTTAAGGGCAAGGCGTTCCTAGCCAACCTCATCCAGGATGTCGTGGAGCGCACCCAAAGGAGTGTCCGGCCCATTGGGAAGGCGGACGTACGCCAGTACGCCCGAGTCACTCCCCAAACAACCTTCTCGGAGGTTGTTAAAAATGGTGCCACCAAGACAAACAAGAAGCCGGGAAACGGAAGAGTATAGGGGGTCCTACATTTGGGGACTCCCTGAAGGTTCTTCTGTTCAATGCGAGGTCAATCAGGAACAAGTTTCCTGAGCTCCGTGGCCTCGTAGCGACGGAAGAACCCGAAATGGTAGCCATAACAGAATCGTGGATAAAAACGTCAAACCGAGACTTTGAAGGCGAATTCACGGTTCCTGGCTACCAACTCTTCCACAAAGATAGGCCAGACAGAGAGGGTGGCGGTGTAATGTTGTATGTCAAGGATACAATCAAATCTACGAACTCCAACGTTATATCCGACCACGAGCTCCTAGGCGTTGACCTAGAGATCGGTCCTGCCAAATACAGGACCCTGGTGCTTTACAGACCCCCTTCCCAACCTGTTGAGAAGGACAGGGAACTGTACCAGCTGTTGGGTGAGCTGGTTCAAGGCAGAGTGTGCATCGTTATGGGCGATTTCAACAGCCAAGTTGACTGGGAAACCAGAGCAGCCTGTGGCGAGAGCGCGCTACTCCTGGAGTTCGCCAACAACGAGTTCCTCACTCAATGGGTCAGAGAACCGACGAGAGGAGACAATATCCTCGACTTGGTCTTCACCTCTGAGGATGATATCGTTGAGGATATCTCTGTAGGCGAAGAGCTCGGTGGCAGTGATCACCAGCTAGTTAGATTTAGCGTCAAGATCCCGAAGGTAAGGTCTGTCGCCAGTCAATTAAAGAAACTTGACTTGAGAAGAGCAGACTTTGCAAGCCTTCGAGCTGGACTGACTGACGTGAGGCTAGAAGTGTGCGATGCCGTTGAAGACTCGTGGAATAGATTCAAAACCACATTCATGAGTCTTCAATCGCGTTTCATCCCTCTGAAATGCCCCCGTCTGTCTTCTGTTCAACCTAAGTGGTTTAATCGAGAAATCGGCCAACTGCTTAGGGAGAAGAGAAATGTGTACCGGCAATCGAAGATCTCGGGTGACTTTGACGAATACCGGAGGCTAGCCAGGAGAGTGAAGTCCAGCATAAGGGCGGCTAAGCGGTCTGAGGAACTCCGAGTGGCGAGACTCTGTAAAGAGAATCCCAAGGAGTTTTTTGGATATGTGAACAGCCGTAAACCAATCCGTCGAACGATTGGCCCTTTGAGGAATGAGGAGGGGACATTAAAGCATTCAGATGCAGAAAATGCTAACCTCCTCAACGACTACTTCTCTTCAGTGTTTACTGAAGAGTGTGGTCCCATTCCCCAGCCGACAGATTCCTACTCGGGGGAAAAGCTGGAGGCAATGGACTTTACCGAAGGAGAAATAAAGAAAAAGATCGCTGACCTAAAGACGAATAAGTCCCCTGGACCGGACGGGTTTCTACCTAAAGTGTTGAAGGAAGTGTGCGATGAAGTATCACGACATCTGTGCGCTATCTTTAACATGTCAATCCGGACCGGATGCGTTCCTAGAGACTGGCGTGAGGCGGAGGTGACTCCTATCTTCAAGAAAGGAGACCGTAACCAACCGTCGAACTACCGACCTATCAGTCTGACTTCGATAGTCGGTAAACTCATGGAAAGCATCATGGTGGACAAAGTGACGTCGTATTTAGAGTCAAACCTGCTACTGAGGAGTTCCCAGCACGGCTTCCGAAGGCAACGGTCATGCCTGACGAACCTTGTGGAATTCTTCCACTTCGTTTTCAGTGAGCACGATCGGGACAAGGCGGTGGATGTGGTCTACCTAGACTTTCAGAAAGCCTTTGATAAGGTACCACACCGCCGCCTTCTCCGGAAAGTGCGAGCGCTTGGCATAGACGGAAAGGTAGCCGGCTGGATCGAGAACTGGCTAAGTGGCAGACGGCAACGGGTGGTGGTAAATGGACAGTCTTCTGAGTGGGTGCCCGTTACTAGCGGGGTGCCTCAAGGTTCTGTCCTGGGACCACTACTATTTATCATCTACGTCAACGACATGGACGGTGACATGGTTGCCAAGATTTCCAAATTTGCCGACGATACGAAGCTTGGTATGAACGTTGCAAAGGATGGAAATACTGCCCGCCTGCAGGAAGATCTTGGGAAGATTGTGGAGTGGTCGGACACGTGGCAAATGCCTTTTAACGTGGGCAAATGCAAAGTGATGCATATCGGCCACAGAAACCCTCAATCTCAGTATATCCTTAAGGGCACTGCTCTTGAATCGAGTGACACTGAGAAGGACTTGGGTGTAACAATCACTAGTGACCTCAAGTTCTCGAAACAGTGCATTGAGGCGGAGAAAAAGGCCCAAAGGATGCTAGGCTATATTAAGCGCCAGTTTGGTTATCGGAACCAGGAGATTGTACTGTGCCTGTACAACTCACTTGTCCGACCGCACCTGGAGTATGCCGTACAATTTTGGAGTCTTTCATTGCGAAAGGACATCGCGAGATTGGAACGCGTACAAGCCAGGGCAACCAAGCTGATTCCCTCTATCCGACATAAAAGTTATGAGGATAGACTAAGGGAGTTAGATCTGTTCTCACTGGAAACCCGTAGACTGCGTGGTCAGCTCATCGAAGTCTTCAAAATACTTCGAGGGTTCGACAATGTTGACTACCGGGATATTTTCACACTGAGTGAGAACAGAACGCGCAATCACGGCTTCAAACTTGAACTGAAGCGTTACAACCGCAATCTGTGTGGAAATTTTTTCACCTACAGTATCTGCGGTAAGTGGAACGCACTTCCAGTGGAAGTTGTCAACAGTGAATCTGTTGACCAGTTCAAGTCAAGACTAGACAAGGTCTTGAAAAGTGGCCGTTTAGGGACGCAAAACAATTGAGCAGCCTTGTGCCCGCTCGATTGCAAGTCCAATGGTACCCTCTTTGAATGGACCGTAAGGTCTCCTAGGGTACCTTTTTTCCTTGTTGTTACTCCTTGTTGTTACTCTATCTCTCTCTCTCTCTCTCTCTCTCTCACTCTCTCTCACTCTCTCTCTCTCTCTCTCTCTCTCTCTCTCTCTCTCTCTCTCTCTCTCTCTCTCTCTCTCTCTCTCTCTCTCTCTCTCTCTCTCTCTCTCTCTTTTTTTTTTCTTGGAGATCTGGAATCCTCATTCAACTATCTCATTATTTACTACCTACCTCACTAACTTTAGTTCTCAGCATTTCTGATCAATCAAGATATCAAATAAATGAATGTACAGGAATGAATTGCACAATTCGACTTGTAATCTCGGTTGCTTGGTTGCTTGGTTTCAAATTAAAAGACGAGTTCACAAAATATGTGTTAGTTTTATCAAGAAAGTCATTAATATTCAGAATAAGAAAGTTTTTATAAACTTTAGATAAAGTCTTTCAGCAGCAACATAAAACATGTTGGAATTAAATTAAAATACCTTATTATTTTTTTGCCAAACGAAACTAAAAGACAAAGTCTTCATACACTTAAAAGGTAAGGTATTGATACTCCCAAATACTTAAAAAGAATAACTGAAAATTTAAAAAAAAACTAATGTTTAGGACACTTGGGGGAGTTCGCATTTGGGACAGTTGTGATGGGTAGGGCTGCTGTTAGTAGGTGAATAGGGTCCTGATGGTGAGCAGAGGCGGAGTGGTGGGTGTGTAGGGGGTCGTTTTTTTGCCATATGCGGTGGTTCTTGTCTTGTGGTGGGTACGTAGGGGGGCCTGTTTTTTTGCCATATGCGGTGGTTCTTGTCTTGTAGTGGGCAGGTGCGGTGGTGCAGTGGTGGGCAGGGGCGGTGGTGGTGGACAGGGTAGGTGATGGTGGGCAGGGGTAGTGTTAGTGGTGGTGGGCAGGGTCATTGGTTTTATACCTTAATATTTGGTATTAAATTCCCTTTCAAATCATATATGGTAACCTTCCTATTTTTTAGATTTCATCCCTCAACTTGGCCTCAATTTGATATTTGAGGAGTTTAATTTTAAGGCGGTCAATTTACGCAGGTTTAAGAGAAAAAAACGACGAAATTTCACACTAACCGATTTTATTCCTGAGATCAATTTAGTGGATGGGAGATTTATTTATTTGGCAAAGGTCAGAAATGCGGCCATATACTCGCAATAATCTACATAGTGGGTCTTAAAACGAATTTCGTTCATCTATCGTTCATTTATCAATTTTCATCATTTGTGCGATTAATATATGGCCTAACCATAATTTGTTTTAAATAGAAAAAACGTGTTCGTGTCTCCTCTTTTTAGTGATATAAAAGTTAAGGTGCTGAGATTAAAAGCTAATTTTTAAATGAATTTTTATTTAAAGTGAAAAAATGAAAAATTGATTATTCACTTCCATCTCTGAGCTTTGGCGGGAAAATCTATGGGATTATGAATCATACTTTTAGGTACTTTTGAATTTTTTAAAAATTCAAAAAATACTCACGGTTAAACTATTTAAGCTACACCCTTGTGCTTGGTCTCATTCTAGCAAATTATCTAAATTTTGATGGGTACTAATCCCGTATATGGGATCATTAGAATCAAATGATTTCCTCAAGATTTCCCAAACTTTTCAAGCAAAAAACGAAAATCTGATTTGTCCGCTGGGATAAATATCGGCATAAGAAAAGTTAAAACTTTTCGCCGATTTTTTCGTAAATAGTTATATTTGTAGCTGAACTAAATCCGATGAAATATAATAAATGTGCTAATTGGAATGCTTTATTTACACATTTCCTTCATTTTTAAAATTTATATAAGATAAATAATTGAGCTAATTGAAGAAAATTAAAAAAATAATAATTCAGCATGCCAATGTTACATAATTAACTAAGCAAAGTTTAATCTTACCCCCTAAAAACCAGATTCATATTTAATTTCTACTCAGAAGCCCCGCTTTCTTTGGAAGGGGTCATTTGGGGCACACACAAAACACTGTACACAAAAATAAAAAGTTCTATTCGCAATTAGGAGTATCTGCTCGTACGTGTGAAGGTTCTTTGGATAGTATTAAAAGTTTAGTAAGAAAATAAATTATACAAAATCTTCAGACTCACTGAGTAGTTTTATTTTATATATGTATTTGCATTTATAAATGGACGGAGATCGTCGAAAACGACATGTTTTTGTTTCGGTCGATGTGCTAAGCGCATGGAGTTATTGAGTTAGTGATGACGGTGACCTAATTTTTATTGGCGCTGAGTGTTCCTGAAACGGATGGTTCACCAATGATTACAGAAAGCAATAAAACAGTGACATTTTTTATAGTGGCTCAATATGATTCCTGGAAGGGGAAGGAAATGTGCAGGTTTATTTACGATCTCAAGCGTATCGTTGTGTGATATGTGTTTCTTGTTTTGTGCGTATATGAAATAATCAATAAATATTTAGCTTCATTCGAGATAGAATGGGAGAATTTTTGTTTGGCTCTTCTTGCAGCCGAACCTTTAAAAAAAATAGATTAAGAAAATGTTTGTTTGTAGTGTAATAAAATTGTGGCATTATTTCTATATTTCTACTAAATGACATATTCGTAGAAGGGGACGAATTAGGATATAGCAAAACTGTGAAAAGGTTGATCTTCTAGTTTTAACCAGTAAAACAGCGTATTTGCTTTTGGACTTAGATGATTGGTGATTTTTTTTTAAAATAGCATCTGTACATATGCGAAAGCTTTTCGGATTATGTACATTTGTTTATCTTAAATCTACGGATACACAGGGGAAGGAAATCTCCCATGTGTACTTTGAGAGCTTTGGTGAATTCTGGTAGCAAGTGAGCATAATTGCTCCCATGTGCAAAAAAGGAGAAGGAATCATAGGCTGCTTTAGGAAGAGAGACTGAATCATTAGTTTTTATTTTATGTGCTATGCAAGAAACGTTCAGGGTAATTTGTGAAACCAGCTTAAAATAAACCTTTTCAGAACCCATGTCAGGAATCAGCTTGCATTACTTTTTTGTTTGTAGCATGAAGTAAAAGTTTTGTGAATCCCTAATGATTTGGCTCCCATTACCTAGAACAATCAGTTTGGGTTCTCCAAAACGAAGTATCAAAGATATGAAAGATTGCGTGAATCAATTCTATCGCAGACAGAACTCCGATGGAACCAGCATCTATCTATTCACTATATCTCTCCACGGTTATAAAAAATAGATAAGAGATAGTTAAAGCCATTAAATTTATTGTAATAACCCAATTACAAGCAAGTTGTTCATTATCTTTCCCCATCGAGTGGCAATACAAAGTGTTTGTGGATAAAGCAAATTGTGGCCTTTACACCAAATTATGTCATATCAAATAGAAAATTTTAAATTGCCTCTTGAAAATAATTCGGAACATAGATTGATTAGCCCTGATTTTCTGGTCAAAGCTTAAGATAGATAAGTTATAGAAAATATTTTAGAGACGAACGGCAATAGTGTCTCCACCATCGTTCAAAGTATTTCTTTGACAAAGGGCGGAAGAGATTAAATTGTTGCCACCAAAGGAATAGCTTCTGATGTATAGAGTGCATATTTTAGGGCTCTGTGAATGAGATGGTTGTTGTTTGCTTGAAAAATTATAACTCCGCCCCATTGGTTAAAACGACCAAGCGAGAGAAGGTTGGTGTGATATTTATAGATCTAGCCCAGGATACATTGTAATAAAATTATGTATAAATGCTACTAGCATAGCGCTCAACAGTGAGTGATTTAAATTCGGGATCTTGAAAGCTAGTAAGAGTATATGTGTGTTGGTCAGTTGATGTTATTGCTAATATTATTTATGGTAGTGCCCTCCTTGAACTGCATTTTTCTTTCTCACTTCACTTAGCTATATGTAGACAATAGTTCCTTTGAGCAGGCTCTCTTTCTTTTGGCTTCGGTCAGGTTGCCGATAAGAAAGCTAGAAGAGGTGAGTTAAGGTTTTCTATGATCTTCAAGGGACCTTAATCAGAGCCTAGAAGCTCACCTTTGTCAAAAACCTAATTTGAGGTGGTTTAGGTAGGTGGTTGAGAGTTGTGGTGTTTATGTTTGCAGCTTTAGAATTTGAAAATGAGAAATGCGCACTCGGAGACCAAGATAACACGGACTTCTTAACTTTGTTCACTACCTTGAAAAGGTCGTTAAGAGAGTTCCGAATACAAATGCGTTTAAATAAATCGATAAATATTGTACACGGAAACCAAAATAAAACAAGTTGTGTACCACCAAACGAAATAATATATTCTCGTGAGAATTTACAAATAAATAAAACAATATATACATTTTCAAAATCATTCTAAAGGGTCACCATCTGCCTCACAACCTTCTGTAGGCAAGACCGGAACTAAATGCATGCCCTGGTTAGTAGTTCTTTCTCAATGGATGAGATTACGTCCGCAATAGCGGCCTTCGGAGAACCTAAAGTGTTTTGAGCAGCCCTGTTGCCGTCCTTGCCACCAATGCCCTGCAGAAATAATCTAGTGGGTTGCAGTCGTGGAACTGGATGACTACAAATCTAGGGAACCGCGGTGCGAGACGTTATTGGACACCTACGCCTGTGCTTCCCTTCCTTGTCTGCAAGAGCAAACTCTTGCTGGAAAACGTGAGGCCTTACCGTGGCTACTTGGTCTATTAAAAGTTTGATTACAGTCTGCAACAGCTCAATGTAAACGTCCACATTGACCTTGAAGCCATGGGCGAATATATGAGGTGGCACAATGTGGATATCGCTGTTGATCAAACCCAAAACCATCAAAGAGGGATGAAATTTTCTGTGCAGGACCATAAGCACTCCTAATGGGTCTTTGCACGGTCAGCGATCATTCTGCCGGTTTATCTTCCTGTCCTGTTAAAATTGTTCTCGTTGGAGAAGAAACGAAGAAGCCCGGCGCCATCGTGCTTGACTTCGTTCGTGAATGTTTGTGCCTTCACTTTACGGCTTTCCTTGATAGTCTACGTGAGAATCCGGCTCCTTTTCAGTACGTGCGGTTGCTAGCCCATACCCTAGTGTACCTCCCTCTGAATGGTTGCTTTGCTAACACCCATCTTCTCGGCAAATTTGCTCATAGATTGACCATAGTCCTCGGAGATCTTCTGCCTGACACTAGCGACGAATTTCTCGTTCCTGGTGGTATAAGAGCGACGCTTGTGATATTGTCGCTCGGCGATAACTTCGTCCTTATTCTCAGCATCTTCATACTTACGTTTTACTTTGTAAATGAGATTCCTCGAATACTTAAAACAAGGTCTGCTGACCAAAGTTGCGTCCTCTCACTTACTCTGATTTATGACCTTACGACCTTCAAAACTTTCAATACTTCCCGAATTAATTTTTGGATGACCTTGTCAATTATATCATTCGAAAGAGAATGTAAAACAGCATAGGGGTTTCAAATTTCGTTAGAATTGGCCAAATAGTTATGATTTTATTACCAAATAATTCCCCCGCTAACCTTGGGAGGACTTTGCCAATTATAGCATTCGAAATAGAATGTAAAACAACCTAAGAGTTTCAAATATCGTTAGAATTGGCTGAATAGTTACAATGTTATTACCAAAGCAAAAAAAGAAAAACGCGGACCAACCGACATAGGGAGATATAAAGTCGCACGCGACTAAAAATTACGCTTCTCCCGGCACAGAGGGCCGCGAGTATGGCGTACCGTTTTTCCAATTTCAGATAGTATTCTCAAAAGAAACCGCATATGCTGTTACCCGGATGAAAGTTAAACTCTTACTGAGCGTGTCCAAGGTCAAATAACCTATACAAGTTAAATAGATCAAGAAATTATCTAAACTATTTAAATGTAAAAAGATAATGAATCCCTGAGAAATTCTATTTCTTCCTCCGCGCCAAACTGAGATTTCTGGAGACTTACCTTCAAGCCGTAGTAGAATAATCGCTTAAAAACTCGTCTGGGGCTAGAAAAATGTTCTTCGTGAAAAAATTAATAAAGTAAAATGTAATCTTAAAAGAAAAAGACTAAGTGAATGTTATGCGCATAAATCCTTGTGATAAGGATTTTAAACCAAAAAAGGCATAAAAGGAATGCAAAGAGTCCAAACAGAGTGGTTACAGTAGATTGGTAGTTTCGAGCAAGGTCTATTGCTCCACAGGAACTTAATGAAATGCCCTACGAAACTCAAAGTTCGAAAATTCTTTCCCTCCATGGATAGGAAGTCGTAAGTCAGACAAAAAACTAATATAGTAATGGTAAAGTTTAGCGATCCTTTGAAATTTACAGAAGCCTCAAATGCAGGGCAGATGCAAGAGTAGATCCTGAGGCGAAAGAAGTTGCCTTATGAAAAGTTCCTTTGTTATCTCTGCAAATTTGAGATTTCAAGGAGGTGAACATTATGGCCAGAATTGCAGAGTGGGACCACAACAATTTCAGTAGCTTTTGCTAGAAGAAATCAAAGGTTTGCCAAATTAGTACGTATTAACCTACAGGTATACACTATGTATGAGTTAAGGCTATTCAAATTTAGATTAATTAAATGAAAGTTAACAGCAGATAAGCAATTTAATAGAAAAGTTGAAGTGTAAAAAATGATCCAAACAACAGCGAAAGTACATTCGTATAAGGTCATAAGCAATTTTTATTTATTGTGGAAGCCTTTATTGTCGATGATGCTTTGATATTTCCTGCCACAGGAACGAACCTGAGGTTGTCATTCTTGCGTAGTAATCCGGCTCTATTCATTTTAGTTGAACTTCCCAGAGATCTTGAACTGTTTGGAGATTCCTCACTTTAGACCTCTCTCCGATTTTATTCCAAACATGGGATGCAAGCCGAACTTTGTAAAGGGCAGCTCATAAGAGTGATGTGCTCGTCGTCTAAGAAAATCTTCACCGACTTGGCCGTGTGCAATGGAGGCATTATCTTGCATGAAAATTGCAGATCGGGTTTCGGAAGCTCGTATGTTGGGGAAACTTGTTGGTGCAGCAATTCATTGTACAGTTGTGCATTCACCGTGCCCCGTTAGTATACAAGTGGCCTGGTGCCTTCTACTGAAATCATATCCTATACCATGAAATTTCATCTGCCAAACTTCATATTCATTTTCATGCAATTGACAGAACATCTTTCGACTCTTCTGCTTCTGCCATTGGATTAGCACAAATTTACCTAAGATTCGTTGTATTGGTTACCAGTCCATGGAACGTGCTTGGTGTCGAATGCAAAACTAGCATTCTTATCCTCCGACTGATCAATGTCTTGATCGGGGGTGTACGAGCGTATTGTCTTCGTCCAACCGACGTGAGAAACTGCTGCAACCGTCTTAAAACGGTCCTTTTTCACAATTTGAGGTCTTACTTGTCCTACCTGTTGATTTACGAGCCTTACAGAAACAATTTTTGTGATAGGTTGGCAGAATACTATTGACTGCACTTTTAAAGCCTTAACATTCGCTGCAATGGCTCAAATTGAAAAACCACTTTGGTAGCGCCACTTTACGAGCAGCATCGCGGACAGAGAGGTGTGGCCGATTTCTTACGTAGGTTACCTGGACGACAGCTGACACGAGATTGAACTGAAATTAGTTGTTACGCAAACAATGTCGGCTCTATAAGAAACATTAGCGTTCAGATAATTTTGGACGCTTCTATTTTTCTTCTATAGTGCTTATCTTCTGTTATCTTTCGTTTTATTCATTCACATTTGCAAAATCTTTACCCATACGTATTTTAAACTCGTAGGTTGCCGTACGGCAATTTGAAAACCTTCGATTTTCTCTGGAAAAGGGTATAAAAGATGTTGAATAGAAATAAATTTCTGACTTAGGTATCACAATAGATACTTCTCTAAAATTCCTTCTCCACATTCAGAGTATCACTATGCAGGTCAGCTGATTTTATGTTGCCCATCTACAGGAGTTATATTCGGCAATTATTGGAATTTTCAGTTTACGTTTGGGCTACTGGATATATAAATGATTTAAACCTATTAGAAAGTGTTCAGAGGAGATGGACGAGGAATATTGATGGTATGGCTGATTTCACTTATGCTGAAAGGTTACATAAATTTAACTTATACTCTGTGAAAGGTCGTCTACTCAGAGCAGATCTAATAAAATGTTGGAAAACTTTTCAGGGTGAGTGTGCATTGTCTCCTAATAAAATTTTTAACTTTGCTCCTATGGTAGGTACTCGTGGTCATCAATTCAAAATGTCTCCTAGACACATAAGTCTCGAATGTATAAAGCGGTTTTTCAGTCAAAGATGTATCTCTAATTGGAATAGTTTGCCGAACCATGTTGTTGCTAGTTCAAACTTGGAAACTGCGACGACTTATTATATGAGTTTGATTGAGCTTTTTTTAGTCCCAAAACTTCATTGACTTAAATATGTTCTATAAAATGGAACAGCATACATATAAAATCTCCAGCTTTTTCATAAGCTATCTTTTATGACTGACCTTTTGTTTGTTGGCATGTGTGCTGCTATGGGCTCCTTCACTCTTTCTTACTGTCGAGTCTCTCATGATCTGTTAATGGGTCTATAGGAGGCCAACTAGGTAAGTAATTCTACAACTTGTATGTTAGGCCACATTTAGAGTACTGTATACAAGCATGGTCACTACATTTTAAGACGACATCAACCTGCTAGAGTCGGTACAAAGTTGGGTAACAAAAATAATACCTTCCCTAAAGTACCTTGAATATGAAGATAGACTGAGGGTCCTAAATATGTTCTCATTTGAGAGAAGATGTGTGAGGGGAGATATGATTGAACTTTTTAAAATCTGTTCTGGGATGGATAAGTTGGATTTTAGCAAGTTATTTAAATCGGAAGATAGTAATAGGACTAGGGGTCGCCACTTAAAAATTAAAAAAACAGAGGTGCAGGTTGGATGTTAGAAAATATTTTTTCACCAATAGAGTGGTAGATTACTGGAATAGTTTGCCATCTGAGACGGAAGACAGTCCAAACTTGAATGTTTTCAAACGCAGATTAGATGATTATATGGGAAGGGAGGGTCAACTTCTTTTTTTGAGGGGGATGGGAGTTATTCTGGACTCATTCCTGTGGATACAGTTTTTTATTATTGTATATTATGATTAATTTGTATTTTGACTAGCCTTGATGGTGATGCTTTTTTGTTTTCGACACATTCCTGTGGATTGTTCTAATTGTATATTGTAGATGCCGGATCTGAAACAATCCTATGGATGCATTTTGCGGGTGGGTTTTGACAGATGCGGATCACCTTTGATAGGACCTTGTGGCTTTTGTCATCTGTGAAATGATGTTATGTTATGTTATAAAGGCATGCATTTAATGTATTTTATAAAGATTTCATATGATACAATCGAACGGAAGACATCGCATTAATTATGGAAACTGAATACTTTGTGAGTTTTTTTTATTAAACATTCTTTTACTGGCCTTTTGAAAAAACTAATTTCTGGACAATCTTATATTCATTGATTTTATTACATTCCCAGCTGTAAATATTGTATCTTTTAATATAGATACATTGACATTTACTTCTTCCGGGTTTTGAATATTTAATTTGCGAATATCCTTACTAGAAACTGATAAAATAAAATAATTAGATAAACGAGACGCCTTTTCTCAATCGATTATCTTGAACTAATTTTAATCTACTTCCTTTAATCCCTCAACTCCCAATTTTTTGTATTACTATAATATGAAAATATTTGTTTGAGATTATCTCGTGATCTATCTGCTAATCCGTTTTGTAAATCTCTCTCTTTTTCCAATAATGATTCGTTGTATTTGGGGGGCTTAAAGGGTGAATTTTTTGCTCCTTTTTTTAAGTCCTTGGCTAATCGAAGGTTTAAGGAAGGGTAATTCAAAGCTTAAGACACTGGTTACTCCAAGGTTTAACACCGTAGTTAATCCAAGTTTTAATAAGATCCTGGTCAATCCAAAGTTAAAGATCCTGGTTAATCCCAGGTTTAAGACCATGGTTAATCCAAGTTTTAAGAGCCTGGTTTTTCCAAAGATATAAACACCGGATTAATCCATTGTTTAAGATGCTGGTTAAGGTAAAGTTTAGAAATCAGGTTAATCCAAGTTTTAAGACCCTTGTTAAGACCCTTGTTATGACCTTGGTTATTTCAAAAGTATAATCAACTGGTTAATCCAAAGCTTAAGACCTCGGTCAATCCAAGGTTTGAGATCCTGGTTAATCCATATTTTAATGAGTCCCGGTTAATCCAAAGTTTATCCTGTTGTGAGGGATATAATTTATCGCTAGATTCTTTATACCGTCAGTAAATATGCTCCAAGCTTTGATAAAGGAGGCTTTTTCTCTTTATTTAAAGGTAATAATGCTCATTATAATATTTTTATGTCACTCTCTGAAATATTTGTATTAGAAAAATTGAGCCTATTGGGGAAAGTTGGATCATGTATGTATATATAGTTTGGACTAAATATGAAAGCACCAGAGTAATACATAAATTTGGGGGAAAAAGATTCGTACATTATATTGAGAAATTTATGGTGTGGAATAAATTTATGTTATCCCTAACCACTTTTGGGCATAAAAGTTACAACATATCCGGTTGGGTTTTGCTTTTCTTAAGTAAAATCGGCTTAGATTGGATATAGGCATTCTATGATGTAGAAGACTCGTTTCAAAATTCTGTTTTGCCAGGATGGGTTTCAAATCTCGATTGACCCATTTTTTTAATGGCACAAGGTGCTCTAAGTATTTAAGATAAAATTATTATTTAAAAACACTAGTCGAACCTACGGTACTCTTCCATACGGAAAGAACTTGTGTTTCGCAGGCTGACTTTGGGTTGGGCCTACGGCTTATCCGGCTCTAGCAACGGAGTTTTGGTCTAAAAATGAATTTAAAAGTTTCCAGTACATATCTCCTAATAATTCATTTTGGTCTATATTTTTTTCACATCGATGCTTATTTTTAGGATTAAAGGCAATTAAAACTTTTATCGTAGTTCTTTTGAATTACTGAAAAAATAATCATCACGACTTTTCTTCCCCCCCTTCCCATCTAAATTTTGCTATAATAATCATCATCATAATCACTAACTCTATAATTTAAGAAGGGGATTTTTTTTAGCATTTGAATAATAATTTCTAATAATTCTTTTATTATATCAAAAAACAAAATGGTGAAGTTCAGAAATAAATATAAGTATCGAAACTTTGTGAATTTTTTAAAACCCAAAGAATTACAAATGGTGAAGTTCATAAAATTTATGTTTATATATCTTCCTCTATAACTATATTTTAGCAACGTGATATTTTTAAAAGGGGGAAAATAGTTTAGAGTTCCTTTTGAAAATTATTATAATTGGGGAAGTTCAGAAAATTTGTGAAAATTTAACCATGGCTGCTTTTTTTTAGATTTTAAATTTTAATCTTAGTAGCGAAGCACAACCTCTCCCCGTAGGGGGAGAGTGGCGAAGCCATTGCCTGGTATACTTATGATTTAGGAGCCAGTAGCTATTTGCTTGGGTTAAAAATTTAGATAAGAAATTTATTTTAGAAATAGCTTCCATAAAACTTTCGAATTACGAAAAAAAAATTCCATGATTTTAGTAAATTTTCTCAATTTTTCATGAACTTCACCATTTGTAATTCTTGGGGGGGGGATGGAGGTTCATCCCTAACATTCCATAATCATATTTATTTTCAAAATTTAATTTTCTTTAAAAATTTAAATAATAAAGTAACAAACATGGTCATTCTCAAACTTTAAAAAAATTTAGAAAATATCCCAAAGTTAATTTATAATGCTATGGAAAAGGAAAGATATTCGATAGGAAAAAAAGATCAATTAAGCATCCTATCCCAGAATGGACATTAGAACAAACTTTCCCCATAAGTTTACGCCATCTAAAATCCTTCTCCATAAGTTTACGCCGCTATTGAACATCCTTCTCTGAAGATTATCTATTGAACATCCTTATCCCGAGTTTATCTTTTGAACATCCTTCTTCGTAAGTTTACGCTATTGAACATCCTTCTCTCTAAACCACTCGCAAGGGAGTGGATGTTCAACCTTGTATTTCCCTAGAAATTATGTTTATTTTTTACATACCTATAGTAAAAGGTGTTTATTTAAAACCAAAATTGGGCAGAGTTAACGGTTAACTTAGAAACTGTTAAACCCTTAATTCGTTAAAAATATAACGGAAGTTATCGTTAAGCCGTTAAAATTAACTTTTAGTTTTTTTTTATTAAAGTGGTGTTTACTCTAAAACAACCTAAAAAATGTCAAAACTATAAAATAAGCCTTTTTAGTCATTTAAGACAGAAACAACTAACTATAGCTTTTGTTTCAGTGTTAAAAGAGGTTAATTTTATAGTTTTAACTTTTAAAAAGAATATAAAAAATAAATTTAATAGTCTTGGCCCCTTTTATGTAAGTTTTTAAATACTTTTAGATACCAAAAGGGTAAACAGAAATCGGAAATAAAGAAACTTAAATAGAACTTAATGTTACTAACAAATTAAAATTATATTGATAAAGTACCCGAAAGAAAATAAATTGGAGAAAAATGAAAAACAATATTTACATAATTAAACTTTTCCTCTTCTCCATTTTCTTCCATCAAATACACGTTCATAAAAATTACCATGTTGAAGGAAGGTTTCATCGGACCGGGATGATCTCTTGGCCCTCAATATTGCATTGTCCATATAGAGAACAAACGCTCCATTACAGCACTCGAGCAGATTGTTGTGCTGAACCTAAGGAACAAGTCCTTTAATACTTGCTCACCCAAGAAAGAATCCTCTATCTGTATGCCCTTAGAGTTTGTTTCTAGCCATATATTGAACAAGTTCAGGGCCTTGCCTTTGAATGATCTGTGGCTCTTGCTGCTCTTTTGGTTGGGTAACAACGTTGAGAAAGTCATATTCCTATTTCTCTTCATCCTTCTCCTTCTCCTCGTTTTTGACTCACACTTCAACGAACTGTTGCCTCAAAGCCTCCTCGACTTTACCGTCCATTTTTTCCATACCTTGGGGAGCTTGGGGTCATACTTCTCCAACAAGATGCGGTAAAGCCTGTGATAGAAGGAAGCAGCCCAACCGGCATTGCCCATCTTCAAGGAGGAGCCCAAATTTGTTATTAATTCTTGCCAAAAACGTAGTTGATGAGGCCCTTGCACTTAAGTCCTTGAGCCTGAAGACCGGCGCAGCAGGATCTCAAGGTAGGTTGACTTCGCTTTGGATCTTGTCTAGCACTTTGGCCGCAGGTGATATGACATAGAAATAAAACAATGGAGAATTAGTGAATTTTAGCACATTTGTAGTGATACACACTAGTAAAGAATATTTTGTCAAACGAAATATTAATTTTATAATTTGGCATTTATTATTTCTTTATTACATTTGCATACCCTTTCATTAAGACGATAACGTAGTAGTTGAATAAGATGGCCTTCAGCTGAGACATGACTCTGTGAAGAGATGCCTCTTGCTCTCCTAGATGATCTTGAGGATGACCACAAAGTCATACGTGGAGTTCCAACCCGTCGTGTTTGGGAAAACCAGGATCCTCCCAACCTCAGCGTAGATGCTGTATACGGCCACAGTACTACAATCCTGCTGGCTCCATAGGGAGCGTAACTTGGTCATGGCTCTTGTATTTTTGCTGGCCGCTAGATTGAAGATATGGACAGCAGATCCTCATTTGGCCTGGCAAGTTGATAAATGTCGACATTGTCATGTTGAGCTACAGACACAGCCAGGGAGTCTGACAGGGAGACACTCTAACCCATGGTCGTAAAGTTAACAGGGCAGCTACAGCATCAGCGTGAGAATCAACCCTCTCATCTTGAGCCACTAGTATATCTGACAGTGTTTCAGCATCTGCTCCAAACTGCGTCTTCACAGAGTTGCTGCTACTGTGTGATAGTTCTGAAAAAAAACTTCTAAGTGTTAAACAAAAAATGAAATTATTAAATATTACAAATGAATTTCATTTATATATATAAAATAATCTATTTTTTTATTTTGATACTATGTTAATAGAACTAATATACATAAATATAATATTAACTATCTAGCCTAATGACTTTTTTCTTAATGTTGAATTCATACTGGGCTTTAACCATGGTCTTTGCAAGAGCACTATAAGTAAGATAACCAGTCAGCCTGATGCACGCGAGTACTGCAGGCTGCTGCCTCTGTTTAGTGCTAGGGTGTAATCAGATGACAGTCATATTTGAAAAAAATATGTTTTAAATTTGTATTTCTATAGAAAAATTCAGTTTGGGGAATATAAATTTACTCGAGTATAAAAATTTTAAATATCATGTCAATTATTTGATCAATTACTGCTTCGAGTCAATATACGAATGAACATTCACTTAGACAGAAGCCTCCTCGAGATGGTTCTCTTGCTGGGGTTCAGCGCTTGAGTAGCAGCATGTTGGCTACTAACAGGTCCACGATCCGTTGATCTACACCAGCCTTAAGTATACCAGTGCCATTCGCTGCGACGCCAAAGGTCTGGCCAATGGTTAGCTTGGGTCCATTATCGGCATCGGGGTATAATAACAGACTCGATAATAGTGAAATGGTACAGCCAGTGCCGGCACCAGAATAAAACCTTTGCTTGGGTTTTCCAAGAAAGGAACCTGAAATGACCTCCTCAAACTGCGGGTCCTCTTGAAGTTGCTTATGCTTGTCATCTGCCCCTTCTCTTTGGCAGGCACACCTTGTAGTTGAAAATCAACTTGTTTCCATCCCTTTAACAGGTATTAGTCATCCAAGTGGGGTCAGGAATACTGAGGTCCAGTGGCACTGGCAGTTTCAATATCGATCACTACAGAAGATCCAAGGTCTTAGATTGACACTAGCAAAGGTACCAGGCATTGCCCGGGATAAAAAGTCCTGTCGCAAATAAATACAGATTCCTATTGTTGGAAATTCTTATATTGTGGCACAAAAATATCTTTACTCTATTAATATTATTATTATTATTATTATTATTATGATTTGTGTGGTGAAGACAGATTCAGGAGAGTTGGGCACTCTCCCTATTATATAATATGATATACTATAATATCATAAGATATACTTGGAATGATTAAACGTTTCACTGCGCACGCCCGGCAGTTTACGCGCACGCGTGGAATGAGTGTTAGTTATGAGCGAACAAAGTGGCTGCAGGAACAGATCGAGCGTCTTGTAGATACAGATGATATCTTATCAATTTCAAAATCGCAAAAGGGTCTGTATTAAAAATATGAAAATAATAGTAACGTTTTAGCCATTTCGTATTCAAATTTAGTCAAAAAGTAATAAATAATTGTAACGTCAAAAATTGTTTAATTGAACCTAAAATAACAAAAATATCTTTTACAAAGTGAGTCGTAGTAGGAATTATCTATTTATCCATTACTTGTTGCTTTCCTTTAGGTTATTTTGCAGCCATTATTCTTAATGGTTTCAATGGCTGGACGAATTGTGTACAACTTAGCACGCTCTGGATGGTCTGCTAACTTCAGTAAGATATAGATATTGAAGTGTAGTAATTACTACTTCTTCAGTTCGGTTATCGCTCATTTCGTTTGCTATTGGAGGATATTTTGAAGAGTATTTTTTCAAAATATAGATAAGTTGATGCGCTCGCTAGCCCAAATTTCAGTAGATTTCCTAAATAGACTTTTAATTCTGCTAGCTCTAACCATGATTCTTTTTCTTGTGTCGGTGGTACATAAATATTGGTTTGCTCCAGTTTCATTAATTTTTCCTCAAATATAAAAAAAAACCCTCTAAACAATTATGGGTGTTCCATGAGTCATCAAAAATTAGTCTCTTTCGATCTTCTGACCTGATTCGTGTGGAAGCAGATTTTGGAGAGAGAAGGAGATTTCTTTTAATTTTAGGAGCCTATCTGGCCACTGCCCACTTTGGCATAAGTCGCCGAGGAGGGAGATGGAGAGGGCGTTTTCTTTAATAAATTGTATATATTGTATTTTTGATCTTGTGTATTGTAGCTGCATGATTTAGTTTTCGACAAGCCACGATGGTGGTCTTTTTAAGTAGGCTTACCCTACGTTCCGATTTAACATGGACAAACCCGGGTTCAATCACTGGTCACAGCGCCTTGGCCGGTTTATAATCTTGTCCCAGAAAAATAACATTATAATTATAAAGTTATAAATAAAATAACTACTAATTTATGTTCTAATAATGCCAGAATAGGAATATAGAGTTTAAGCTTTTAAAATTCATTTCTCTGTATATTTTGTTCGAGAGTCATAATAAATTAAATGGCAACTCTGATTTGTCAACTCAGGTTTCGGAGATTATTATAGCGCAGCCTATCGTAAAAGTGAGGGAGGTTTGGCAATGATATACTGTAAATTAATCATTGTTTGCCTTTGAAATATATAATGATTTGCGCTTAGCTAAGTAAAATAACTAATGCATGCTCCCGGCAGATCATTCAGGAAATTACGAACATTTACAATGCTTCCCTGAATACAGCCTACTTCCCCGACGGTCTAAAAATGGCCAAAAACATTTTTATACCCAAAGGGAAGAAGCTTTCCCCCCCCCCCCAATCAACTGGTGGATTACAGGCCAATATCTCTCCTCGAGTTCATAGGCAAAGTCTACGAGAAGCTTCAAGAAAACAGGATACAAGATCAGCTAACAGAACTGGAAGCCCACAAACCTCAGCAACACGGGTTCCGCAAGAGAAGGGGGGCTGATACAGCCCTCGCCCTTCTCACCGAAAAACGCCCTCTGTAAAGCTGTATGGAAATACGTACGTAGACGTGGTGTTGCGTAATATACAAAAAGGATCTTGATAAGGTTTGGCTGAAAGGTCTACAATACAAGATCTTAGGCCTCCAGCTAAACTTGATCCTGGAAAGGATCCTGTGTGACTACATCATCAAGAGGAAAGCCTAAATCTCGATAGAGGGCTACAGAGGGCCCAAATTCGAACTTGAGGCGGGTGTTCTACAAGGTAGCTGTCTGAGTCTACTGCTGTACCTAGTATACATATTGAACCTACCTACACTCGTTGGGGAGGATGTGATGTATATGCAGTTTGGAGATGATATCTTTCAAATCATCCTCAGTACTTATAAGAACGCTGGAGTTCAAGCAAGAGAGATAATTACCGAAATCGAAAACATGAATCAATACGAAAGAAAGAGGAAGATTAAAACCAACCGCCGAAAGCTCCAATTTCTTCCAGTAAACCGCCGAAAAATTGACGACGTCATAGTAAATGATGAAGTTTACCCTTACACCAACGAGGGCAAAGTCCTAGGTCTGCGCATCACCTCAACCGGGTATAAGGCCGACATTAAAAACGGAATCTCCCTAGCCAAGAGAGAGCTTGGGAAATTATATAGGTTCAGAAGCCTCAGCGCAATTAACATCAAAAAGCTGTACACTGCTCTGGTACGCTCAACATTGGTGTACCCAGCAGTGGTCATGCAAGCCACAAATTCTACCTCTCTCAGGTAAATGCAGATAGTGCAGAATTATGCAGCCCTGATGATAGCTGGAGCGCACAGGAAGGACTATATTCGACAGACAGAACTGCACCTAAAAGCAGGACTGAAGCCAGTGAATATGGAGCTCCAGAGGCTAGAGAGAAAGACCTGGGACAAAATCGAAGAAGAAATACTGCCAAACATAGAAACCGACATAGACATTACAAGAATTCAAATTAGACCATGCTGGGCGCGTGCCCCCTGACTATTCATTCCCTCAGGGTATAAGGGATTTGCCATCACACCACCATGGAATGGGGGCCGGGCAGGGGGATGCGCCATTTATACCCAGCATGATGTGTCCATTTTCTTCTCTTTGCTTTAGATACCTCCTTTCAGGCAGAAGTTGTGCAGCTGAACCTGGATAGGAGGTATACTGTGATTTTCGCGTATATTCCAACGTCAGCTGACTTCAACGCGGGGGACATCCGACGTGCCGTGGCACGGTTGCCGAGGCCCTTTCTCTTTTTTGGAGATCTGAACGGTAGACCTCCCCCACCCTCTGGGAAGACTACTCGATTAATCCCTGGTGTCAAGTCCTTGCCGAGCTGACCAACGAGCTGGAGATAGGTGTCTTAACTATGGATGAGTTTACGCAGCACTTCCTGAGAACCGCTTCATTTTCTTGCCTTGATCTATTTTTGTGCTCTCCGGAAGTACAGCCTGATTTTTGGTAGGGGAGGTCGATGACCTTCATGGTAGTGATCACTTTTCCATTCAAATACCATTTTCTGGGCCGCTGCCGCCCGAGAGCCTGCCCTGCTGGTGCTTGGCGCGGGTGCGGTGGTCCGCATTTCAAGAAATGACTGATTTCTCTATCTCAATCGAGGAGTTTATGACGGTTGATGAAGCCGTTGAGTTCTTCTCCGGCAACCTCATCACCATGGGCCTGACTACTATTTCTAAAACGTCTGGTAGTTTTCCACACCGATCACTCCCTTGGTGGTCAGCCGAGTGTGAGACGGCCCTCAAACAGAAGCGTTATGCCTACATGCGCTATAAGCGCCGCCCAACGATTTTCACTCTCGGTGAATTTCGTCAGGCTAGGGCTAGGTTCCGGTATATATTGAAGCACGCCCGTTTCTCTTCTTGGCCGAGATACGTGTCCTTACTTAACGAGAAGACTCCTCTAGCAGAGGTATGGAAGTGATTAAAAAGGATTCGGGCAAGTTCTCGCAGCCCCCCCTCCCTCCTGTTCTCCAGTAGAATGGGACCGTACTCTCGGACCCCGCGTCCGTGGCGAAATCCTTCGTGACCGCTTTCCCCGCATTCTCCAGCCAGGATGCTGCTCCGCTAGCATTCAATGCGGGTCGTAATGGAGCGGAAGGCCGCCCAATGGACTTTACCTCTAGAGGCGAAGAACCCTTCAACGACAAATTCACTCTGAGGTCAGTGAGTTACGCTCCGCTCTCGCTTCATGCGCAGACACGGCCTCTAGTCCGGACAATTTCCCGTACGCCTTTCTTCGACACCTGGGTGAGCGAGACATGGACTTTCTGTTAGATTTGTTCAACAGGATCTGGGTAGAGGGTATCCTCCCAGATTCCTGGCGAATTGCTACTGTGATCGCTTTTCGCAAACCGGAGAGAGATCACTCTACTCCGGCTGGTTTCCGCCCAATCTCTCTAACCTCCTGCATGTGCAAGTTGATGGAGAAATTGATAACTGTTAGATTAGCCTTTTTTTCTGGACAGCGGAGGCCATTTGTGTTCTGCGCAGTGTGGCCTTCACAAGTTCCATTCCACGTCGGATGCTCTGCTTCGACTGGAAAATGCTGTCTGCGAGGCCTTCCTCCGTAGACAACATTTCGCAAAGGTGTTTTTCGATCTGGGGAAGGCTTATGATATCGCATGTTGATACGGTATCATGGAAATTCTCCACAGGATGGGAAGGGGACGCCTCCCAATGTTTATATCTGAATTTTTGCGAGATCGTCGATTCCGCGTACGGGTGGGTGAGCCCTCTCCGACCGAATGGAGCAGGAAGAGAGTGTCCCGCAGGGAGGTGTCCTCAGTGTCACACTCTTTGCCCTGAGCATCAACGGCATCAACTCAGTGCTGCTGAGAGATGTAACCGCTACCCTCTACGCTTCGATCTCTTTTGGAGCGGTCCAGATGCCAACTCTGGATCGTCGACTCCAACAGGCATTGAACCGCGTCTCTTGTTACACCGAAGTGCACAAGCCTCGGTTTTCCTTGGCTAAGACTAAGGTGGTGCACTTCTGCCATTATTCACGGCTCCACCTTGACCCAGACTTGTTTCTAAATGGGGTGCGCATAGAAGTGGTGGACTTGCACCGTTTCCTTGGTCTTGTATTTGACTGACGCCTCACCTGGGAGGCTCAGATTTGCAGCCTTAGGATCTCTTGCACCCGTGTCATGGATATTCTTCGTTCCGTGTCGTTGAGCGCCTGGGGCGCTGATAGAGCTACTGTCTTACTTTTTTATCGATCCTTTGTTCGTTCGAAGCTCGACTAGGGATGCGAGTTATGTGCATTCGCAGCCGAGCGTGTACTGCGGAAGGTGGACTTAATCCACCATACCGGCCTTTGCCTAGCGACCGGTGCCTTCCGAGCTTTCCCTTTTGTGAGCATACTTGTCGATGCTGGGGAAATTCAATTTTCTCTGCGCCGTGCAAAGTGCATTTATCGCCTGTACGCGCGAGCCCGGCACCTCCGTCAGTCACCAACAGCTTTCACTGCATTCGCAGCTGATCTCGACGGTGCCTATGCCGCCGAAAGACGCCATTCATACCCTAAGCACTCCATCTTTATGGCCAGGAACTCCTTCGAGAGCTAGGTATAGCTCTCGGGCTGGCGGCGCGCCTGATTCTGCCCAGGATGCCACCCTGGAGGGTACCACTTTTGACTATTTGTCGCCACGCCTCTGCTCCCAACGCTTGTACAGCGCCAGGAGTATTCGGCCTTTTTGGAGCACACTTTCTGTCACGCTTGAGCCGTGCCATTGTATACGAATGGCTCCAAGTTCCAAGAGGGGGTCGGTTTCCACGCCGTATCCTGTCTGTTTGAAGTCAGCGGGGCTCTGCCAGGATCTGCGTCTGTCTTCACGGCCGAGCTGGTTGCAATACACCCCTCGGTACTGGAAATTACGCGACGTGCCCGGTTCGGAAACTGGATTGTGATTTATAGCGACTCACAAAGTGCCCTGAGTGCTCTCTGGGCATTGGAATCTCCGCACCCCCTGTTCGCGATATACGTGACGCTACGGTTTTGGCGAGCCGGGCGGATGTCGAAATTAATTTCTGCTGGGTTTCTGGACATGTAAGAATTTCGGGAAATGAGTGCGCCGATGAGGGCGCCAAAGAGTCCGCGAGGACTAGGCGACCAGAGCAGCGTTTCGCTCTTCCTCACACCGATTACATGGCAGGAATACGAGCGGCTCTCCGGGCTGCTTGGCAAAGAAGATTGGAGGCGGTGGAGAGGAACCTAAAGTTGCGTGCCATTGCGCCGCGACTGTTCCCATGGACCTTCCCCTCAATGCCGCGACGGCTTCAGGTTGCTTTCTGTCGTCTCCAAATTGGACACACTCGCCGGACGAATCGCCATTTGATGGAGCGCTCGCCTGCGCCTTATTGTGACTACTGTGTTGTTTCCCAGACTGTTCGGCACATTATAGTTGAATGTCCCACTCTGTTTTGTTGTTGTTGTTTTTCTAAATCACTGGTTCCTGCACCAGGGCCTCCCTTCGACGCCCGAGCGTGCTTGCTGCACTTTTCTTTTTTTTCTTTTTTTATTGTTATTGTTTCTTTTGGGGGGGTTTTGTTCTTGTTGTTTTTTCTGCATATTGTTCTTTTAATTTTTTCTAGTATTATGCTGTCGTGAGAACAGCGACTTATGCCCAAGTAGGCAGTCGCTAGATGGGCTCCTAAAATAATTTTTAAAAAATAGTATGTATTACGAATGAGAACTTTTAAAAAATATGCATAAAACGGTATATATATATATATATATATATATATATATATATATATATATATATATATATATATATATATATATATATATATATATATTATATATATATTTATATATATATATTTATATATATATATTTATATATATATTTATATATATATATTTATATATATATATATATATATATATATATATATATATATATATATATATATATATATATATTTATATATATATATATATATATATATTTATATATATATATATATTTATATATATATATATATTTATATATATATATTTATATTTATATATATATATATATATATATATATATATATATATATTTATATATATATATTTATATTTATATATATATATATATATATATATATATATATATATATATATATATATATATATATATATCTATATATATATATATATATATATATATATATATATATATATATATATATATATTGATTTTGTCCAGTTTCGCGTTCTGAAAATATCGTAGGCCTATTTCTAACCAGTTTTTGGGATGCAAACTTGTGGATGCAGTTTATGGAGTATGTGTTGACTCGGATGACCTCTGATAATCCTTGAGACTTTTGTCATCCGTTTTTTTATGTTATGTTTAAGAAATATTTTCTCTTTACTTAAATATATTTTTAGGCCCCCGTGGTTGACCGCACATAATAGGCCTAGTTGTTTCTAAAACTATTACGCGAGGAATTTCCCTGTAAATGAGTCCCAGGGTCGTGTAAATGAGTTGTTTTTTTTGTTTTTTTTTAAAGGGGCTATCTGGTGTATAAAACTTTAAGCAGCTTCTCTAAATACATTTCTATGCTATGAATATGAAAAATGAATTTAGAATTTACTAGCGATAATTATACATTTTGTAATGACAAAACGTGCTAAAAGAAACTGTAAACATAAAACTTTTATCGTTTTCATAATCTTCTCATTCGACTCAATCAGTTTATGCAAAGATTGTGTTTATACCGGTGGTAATAAGGTCTAAAATTGCTTCCCGCATTAAAAAGAAAACTTTGACACTGACTAGAAAAGGGTTAAAAGTTTATTTATGAAATTTGGGAGTTAGCCGATTTAATTTAACGGAATACAAATATAACGAATGTTTATTGGGCCATTAAGAATTTTCTAACTTAACTTAAAATAAAATTGTTAACGAAAAAGTTAACTCCGTTAATCTCCTTCAGCCTCTTCTCTCTGAAGCGACTGTATCCTTGAATCGGGTAGTTCTCATTCATATTGGCCATAACATTCAAGATGGCAGGCTTCACTAGGCCTTTACATTGTGTGCCCGTTAGCAGGTCTCTTTAAACGACGTCCGAAGCATCGCAGGTTAGTTAGTCCCTGGGGTTCTCGGGAGAACTAGAAGGCTACATATTTTAATGGTCACATATTTACTTACTTAGTCCTTTTTGCGTCAGATTTTTTCAATTTGGATTTCTTGACGTTAGACGTTTGATAATTTGCTCCCAGCTTTCTCTCTTATACGCCTCGTTTTCTTGCACTCTAACGTCGCTATGTCTCCCTCTATATTCTTCCATTTTTTCTTGGGTCTACCTCTTGGCCTTCTTCTATCCACCTCCAACTCTCTCACCCTACCGAGTGCCTCTTCTTCATCTCATCTCTTCGCTTCACATGTCCAAACCATCTCAATCTTCTTTTCCTCAAAACTACGTCCAACTCATCAACACCACACCTTCTAGCTACCTCTTCACCCCGAATTCTATCCCTCCATGTTACACCAGCCATGTACCTCAACATTCTCTTATCACAGGTCATCAGCACTTTTTCCAACCTCTCCGTGAGTCCCCAAGTCTCTGATCCATAAAGTAAGACTGGTCTGACACATGCATCATAAACCTCTCCACGGTTCCTAAGTGGGATTCCCCTGTTCATAAGTAATCCAGCCATCTTCCTCCAGCTCCTCCACGCTGCTGCCACTCTGCCTCGAACTGCTCTCTCCATACCTCCCTCACCATCCAGTACATCACCCAAATAAAAAAATGTTCAACTTCCTCCACCACCTATCCATCAACAACAATGGTGTTCTCCACTCTAGGGACAGCGTTTCTCCTCCTTACGCACTTTGAACAAACAAAACTTTGAGCTCGTTTATTTTTCCTCAGGACTGAACACCTCCTATGTACCCACTTGAAACATTCATTGCACATAATGGAGTTAACTCCAACTCCCTTTCCACAAACTGCGCAAGGATACCTTCACGACAACACCACCTCGCCTGTCTCTCCAGTTATCATTATCTTAATCTTACCGATGTTAACTCTCAATCCTGCTCCCTCCATTGCCTGCTTCCATTCTACAAACATTCGTTCCACTTCTTCTTTACTCTACTGTTAAAACTAAGTCATCAGCATACAAGAGTTTCCATGGATCACCTCGCCTACACTCTCTAGTTGCTTCCTTCATGACCAGTATTAACAATATTGGACTCAGAGCTGAACCTTGGTGGACTCCTACTTCAATGAGGAATCTCTCCGACAAACCTCCTGCTACATACACTCTTGATTTCGTTCCAACATACAATTCCATTACATTATTAATCAGCCTCTCTGGTACACGATGCCTTCGTACCCTCAAACCAATGCTTTCTTGGAACTCTATCAAATGCCTTTTTCAAATCCACAAATACATGATAAAGCTTCCTCTTTTTCTCACCATACTTTTCCTGGAGTTGTCTTACAATAAACACAGCATCCAATGTTGACCTTCCTGCCATATATACAAACTGACACTAATAAATATTAACTATCTTACGCAGTCTCTTATCCAACACTTTCTCCCACACCTTCATTCTATGTTCTAATAACCTTAGACCTCTGTACTAGCTACACTGCAATGAATCACCTTTGCCTTTGTAGAGTGGTACTGTTAAACTTTCCAGCCACTCCTCTGGACACCTCCATCCACCAGCCACTGACTTCAATACCTTTGTTAGCTCTCTAATACCTGCTCTCCCTGCCTGTTTAACAAACGGCTAGAAACGCCTGATGGTTCTGATGCTTTTCTAGCCTTCATACTATTTACGGCAGCTTCAACCTCACTTTCTTTCACTTCTTGTATTGGACCCTCTGCGGGATGCTCTTCTTCCAGTTCGTTATCATTTTCTACTTTTAAAGGCTCTTCAAAATAAGTCCTCCATCTTTCTCTCACTTGTTCCTCTTCAACTGTTATATTACCATCACTGTCTTTCTTTTATAAATCTACCACCTTTTACATCTTTCTTGTCTTTCTTCATTTGTTTTGCAATTCTAAACACATGATCATGAAAATTCCAGGCTACTCTCTTCTGGGTGGCAAAGAGCTGTGAATGAAGGAACCAAGTCATATTGAACCCGTAAGGCGTCCCAAGGGTCACTCATGACCCCAATTGAGTTTCAGAAGTCGTCGCTGATGTCCTGAACCTGTTTGACGAACTCGACCGTCCTTGACGACGTCTGACCACCGGTAATGATTCTTTCTCTTGGTGTCGGTGACACATCCACATTAGAAGCTAGTAGTTTTTTTTTCAAGGAGGTGACGATCTCCAAATCACAGGGGTTGGCGGCTAAGGCGACGACAGCTTACCATTAATCTCATGTCCCAGATTAGAAGCTGCCATGTTTCGTCTGAGAGAGGGGAACAGGAAGAGTATTTATAGCTTGCTAAGGTTGTTTTATCAAAGACCTTTCGCGCCCTTATACCCCTGGAGATCAACACTAACCCATCGTATTTAAAAATGTCTCCAGAACCTTCATTGTAAACACCTTTTATGATTTTATTTTTAAAATCTAAAAGGAAATTCAAATTTTTCATAATTACCACAAAATATTTCAATCTCTCATTTAAGCATACAATCTTGGATAGTTATTTACTCTTCCATCTACTGGTTGGGCGAAATTCCCTACAGGACCCCTCAGTGATTCCTAAACTCTCGCTTCGTTCAGCATCTCAAATTTCCTGAAACTCTGCATATTATCGTGTCATGTTGTCCTATCACTGAATAACCATATTTTAACTTTGATATACACGATTACATCCGTATATTGCATCGCTGCTTCTCATTGCAACATGAACAGCTATGAATAAGCGACGTACTTGGATGCAAGCAATCAACATTATAGAACCCATTATCAGATCAATGCCTATTCCAAAGTCCCCTTTTAGACCAATTAAACTGGCCTTTATTTCTCCGTGTAAACGCTCGATAAGTATTAAAAAGCATTCGCTAATACGGTTAAAGTAAGGCTTAGACCTCGATCGAGCCGCTCGTTGGCACAGCCTTGAGTCAGAGGGAAAGTTCTTAGGAGGGGTCGCGCCTGCTCAGATCATCTCAGTCAAACTCAATTAAACTCGAGGCAGATATTTGGCCATACCTCGCCGACCAGAAAGTCGACACGGCCCGCATTCATAATTAGTTCTGTCCCTCTTCGCTTGTGTTTCTCGCGATGTGCAAGTAGCGATGTTAGTTTCATTATCTCTCTCTCTCTCTCTCTCTCTCTCTCTCTCTCTCTCTCTCTCACACACACACACACACACACATCTTTGCTTTCCTATGCTCCCGTATTCCCTTTTGCGTTATTGTCTTTTGGAATAGACCATTAAGAGCAATTTGTCCCTCTTTCTGCGTATTTCTTTCAATGTGTTTAGTTCATAAAAATGTTACAGCTTCTCCCTTGCAACGTAGCTCACAATCTCACAATAAACACATCTCACATGCATCGTGTGTATAGCTTCGAAATGCCATAAAAAGAGGAAGATTTCTGAAATTGTTACTGATTTTATTTAACTTTCCTACTGTATCCAGTCATCCATTTGTCCATTTTAAATATCTGTTGACTTCACATAATATTTGAGCTAAATAATTTTTATTTTGAGCTCTAAGAACGGAGGGAAGAGTCCCCAATCTTTTAAATTAACCTTGTTTGTTAAAAAATAAGATACATACCTAAAGTTAATGTGTGTTCTGACTAATGTTAATAAAAGTGGGTCCTTTCATGAACCCTCAAGTCTTGTTTATCGATTTAGCTGTTTATCTTTCAATGAACCTTATGTTAGTTCAACTATCAGAACCATACTTAGATGAGTTGATTAGAAGTTGAGGCAAAGCAAGGATATACTGACCACTCTGTCATTCACGAACATTTGGAAAGTTGTGATGCAGTGGTATAATGCGCTTTTTTCAACCAGAGATACAATTCACCTCCGACTTCTAGAACCGCTTTCCATTCAAACTTTCTCTCAATGCTTATATTATTCATCGGTCATTTCCGTCAGCATACTAAATTACGATTTAAGCAATATATGCATATGTGTATGTATGTATATATCTTTAAATTAATGCAGATGAATATTTAAAACAAATGTCTATGAATGTATGTGTATATTTTTATATTAATAAAAATGCATACGTATGTAGAACAAATACGACAACGAAGTTAAGCGAGTTTGCTCACGAGACGCTAATATCTGAAACTGTCTTGTTTTTTATCGAAAATGGAGGAATAAAGTTATGCATTAATTATATTGATGAAAAGTACATTCGAAGACAAGTGGCACTTGGTGAAAATGCGTTGACATAACCGATTTCGCGACGGCAAAACAACGGAAGATAATGAGACACCAGGCCATCGTCCTTGTATCACTCGCTGAGCTGAAAATACCAAGCCCTCATCCTTGTATCATTCGCTGAGCCTAAACACTAGCCCGTCGTCCTTGTATCACTCGCTGAGCCGAAAACACCAGGCCGTCGTCCTTGTATCACTCGCTGAGCCGAAAACACCAGGCCGTTAGTTGTCTTTATATCACTGGCTGAGCTGAAAACATTAAGGGAATAAAGACTTATCCCCAAACTTACGGCCAAATCACGGTCAGATTTTTATCAGAAAAATTGGACATTATAAAAATGTTTTATCCGGACATTTTGCGAGATTTTCGCAAAAGAAACTGATCTCTCGCCTTGTCCCTCTCTTTCTTACACAAGAGTAAATGAGATTTAGTTCTGTCATTTGTATTGATTATACTTAAATCAAAACAGTGACAAAAGATTCTGCACATCTTTATAAATTAGGATGGAACATAGTGGCTACCGTAAGCTCCACAAACGAAAAGACTTAGCTTGAAGTGGAGAGGGACCGATATACCCCAAACAAGGAATTTTTTCGCCTTATTAAACTGTTAAAAAAACAACATTAGATGAAATCCTCTTGGTTATGAGGAACAGCAAGATGATTTTCCCTTCACGACAATGCTTGTCCGCAAGCAGCTCCTACGTTATTGGTTTCTCAAAAACCAAGTTACTCTGCTTTGTTATGCTCTTTTGACTTCAGATTTATCGCCCTGTGACATTTCCTTCATTCAATGTCTCAAGCGCGCGCTTAATACTAAACGATATTCTAATGTTCAAAAAATTAAGAAATCAGTCGAAAAGGTAATCAAGTGAATTTCCAAAGATGCCCTTGGGTGCTTAAACGAATTTCAGAATCAATAGAAAAGGTATATTGAAGTAGGAGTAGGATTAATTTATTTAGAAGGAATAAATTAAATTATGTATTTACCATTTCTTTAAATTTTTAGTCTTAGTCTCGGAACATTCCGAACAAAGTTTGTATCTGCAAAATGGAATAATCTAGATGGGATAATGGAAAGGCTTACTCTAGATATTTTCAAACCTAAATGTTGGATGTGTGAGACCGAATTTACAACCTTCAGGAAAACTTTGTTGGAAATATTATGAGTTGGGGAAGAATATCTTGTTAACCTACTGGTCAATTTGTTTCAATATGCTTACATGAAATGAATATTTTAATGACAGGGTTAAAACAGTAGTATATCTTTTCATAAATACAACAAGGGAAAACTAAAGAACTACCAACCAATCAGTCTCTTTTTTTTATAACATACAAAATACTTACAAAAGTCATAACCAACAGTTTAATACAAACGCTTTGTTGAATTCAACCCACAGAACAAAAGGATTTTGTAGCCAACAAAGGAACACGAAATATATCTATATAACATTGATAGATAATTATGAATAAGCCTTTAATTGAGTCAATAGTGATGTAGTTAAATATACATTAGCTACTCTGGTAGTGAAACCACTGTATAGGAGCATAGAATTGATTTACGAGACTAGTTTCGGTAGGAAGTTTACCATACTCTCTTCAGTCGTATACTGAGAATGGAATGGACACAAGAGTCGCTACACAGCCTCAAAATCCAGTCAAAAGAAAAAAAAACGGAGAAAAAGCTACTCTACAAGATATTCCGAATGTCGTGTTATCATCTGAGGAACAACCATGAGACTGATACAATTTAGCGGAAAAGATCTTAATTTTTATTTCTATACAAAAATTATTTATAAATATAATAATCATAGAAGATATATATATAAATTATTACAGTTGTTCTTCAGGGCATAAAAAAACATTCGGAACGCCCTTTGCACATACCTAATAACATATAGGTAGTGGAAAATAGATTATATATAGGAGTCACTCAAGGGAAGCTCATCTCCCCCAAACTGTTTAGAGCTCTGCTTAATGAGATTTTCAGGCCTTTGGGTAATGGAAAAAAAGGAATAGGAGATATTTAATTTGCCTACGTTTTTTCCAACGAAATCATACTTTATTCCTCGAATATAAGATAACGGCCGTCAAAAGTAACATTATTATCGCAAGCCATTCCCACAGTTGAACTTAAAAAAGAACTTTCCAAAGACAAAAAGAATGAACACTAGTTTTTAGAAGAATGAACGTTAGTTTTTCAGAAAAATAAACACTAGTTTTGCAGAAGAATGAACTCTAGTTGCGCAAAGGAATGAATACTCGTTTGTCAGAAGAATGAACACTCGTTTGTCAGAGGAATAAACGCCAGTTGTGCAGAAGAATGAACATTAGTTTTGCAGAAGAATGAAGGCCAATTTTGCATGAGAATGAACATTAGTTTTGCAGAAGTATGAACATAGTTTTGTAGAAGAATAAACATGACTTTTTTAGAAGTATGAACACTAGTTTTGCACAAGAATGAACACTAGTTGTGCAGAAAGTAACGCGATCAGACTTTGCCGATCACATTTTAGAGCAAAGAAAAAAATACCTTTGCTGTAGACAGGTAGTGGCTTCTGATGGCAGTATCGAGTGTGAAATCAGGACAAGAAAATAGTTATGATGATAGGGAATGGGAAAGTTTAATTACATCTTCAGAAGGACAACATTTGTAGAGCGGATAAATGCTGGAAAAGCTGACGAAATGCAGACATTTGCAAAGCTGCTACAATTATGACAAAACTGATAAAAAATGACAACATTTGTAAACTGGATAAAAGGTTGACAATGCTGAAAAAATGCGGACAAATTTGTAAATCGGATAAAATACTGACAAAGCTGACAAAATGCGGACAAATTTGTAAATCGGATAAAATACTGACAAAGCTGACAAAATGTGGACAAATTTGTAAGTCAGGTAAAATACTGACAAAGCTGACAAAATAAGGACAAAATTTATAAGGCTGATAAAGCTGGCATATATAACAGCTCTAAAATGTCCCCCATCTGTACAAATAGACTAGTTCAATTGCAAAACAGATTAGTTTTTCAAGAGACGAGTGTTGAAACCTAGTACTTAAAAGGTTGAACAAAAGTTTATCTCTTGTTTTGTTCTCACTATTTCATTCCAGAGTTAGTGCAGATAAGCCATCCAAATCTTGGTTACCCCACTTTTTCACTTTGTTTCACGTTAATTGCAGGTAGTTTTAGTCAGGTGCGACTCTATATCTCAACATGTCGGTCGGTTGGTCCCCGTTTCGCTTTTTTTTGTTTTGGTAATAACATCATAACTATTCGGCTGATTCTAACGAAATTTGAAACCCTTATGTTGTTTTACATTCTCTTTCGAAGAATTTAATTGCCAAGATCCCTCCAAAGTTAGCCCGGGAATTATTTTGTTTTAGCAATAACATCATAATTATTTGGCAGATTTTAACGAAACTTGAAAGCCTTATGTTGTTTTACTTTCTCTTTCGAATGATATAATTGGCAAAGTCCTCCCAAGGTTAGCCGGGGAATTCTTTGACAATAACTATTCAGCCGATTCTAACGAAATTTGAAACTCTTATGTTGTTTTACATTTTCTTTCGAAGGATATAATTGCTAAGGTTCTCCTAAGGTTATCTCCGGAATTATTGAAAGTTTTGAACATCTTAAGGTCATAAATCAGAATAAGTAAGAGCACACGACTTTGGTCAGCAGAACTTGTTCTATTTCGTTGTTATATTACTATGGCAAACATTTGATTCAAATAGCTACCATTGATATATCAATAGACTTGACACCTATTAAACAGGTCACTTCTTATAAATTCTAAAGTGAAACTAATTAAGCTAATTGATATGCCTAATTAAGAAGCGGAGAAAAAAATGAAAACAGAAATAGAGAATAGAAATTGAATAAGTGCAAGGATTACGATGGCTGTTACAGCAAATGTGATCAATTCTCAATGGGTTGAGGACAATGATGAAGTCTGGACATTTATTTTCCATTTCAAAAATGAAAAGAAAATGGAGAATGAAAGAGTGTATAAAACAGGCAGAAGGAAAGAGTGGATAAAATAGACAGAAGAAAAGAGTGGATAAAACAGGCAGAAAGAAACAGTGGATAAAACAGGCAGGAGGAAAGAATGAATAAAACAGGCAGAAGTAAAGAATTGATGAAACTGGCAAAAGGAAAAAGTGGATAAAACAGGCAGTAGGAAAGAATCGATGAAACAGGGAGAAGGAAAGAGTGGATAAAATTGGATAAGCGAAGAATGGATAAAAGAGGCATAAAAATAAAAAGTAATTAAATAAAAGAACAACAACAGAGAAAGGGGATAGAAGTGTATAACATTAAATAAAAAACTTTGTCACCTCCACAAAAATACTTTGCCTTGGAGTGGGTATTATACAGTATCGTCCAAAAGTAGAGAACAAAATGTGAAATCTATAATTTCTTGAAAATATTCGTTTAATTCCATTAAAATTGAACAAAATATTCTTTACAATTTGTCTCTGATGATAGTATTAAAGTTTCATATCATAGAACAGCGGATAAAAAAAGTTATGATAAAAGTAATTTGTATTTAAAAAAATAATATGTCCAAAAACTAGAGGACGATAACTTATAACTTTCAGCTTACACGTAAACGTTTGTGACGCATGATAACACTTCCCCATGTGTATGGTAGACTTCTACTGGTGGAATTACTTCTTTATTCGTATGGGGAAACTAATAAAGGTGGACAAATCCTTCAGAAGGTATGTTCTCCAGTGTAAGAGTGCAAGAATGTCACGATCTAACATTTCAAGGCAATGTAATCTGTTTTACACTCGATAAACCACTCCCAAGGAAGATCGTAGGATGCAACAGATGTCGATGAACGACGGAATTGAGACAGCAGCTAATAGTTCATGTCAAGTTGTGGAGAACATGGACCGGAATGTGTCTTGCCAGACTGTTTTACGTTGGTTGAAAAAGAAGGTAGGACTCATAGAAAGCTCTCCTGCTAAGAAACCGCTCATAAGTAAAAAAAATAATAAATAAAGGCTATGTTGGCCTTCGCTACTGAGCATGTCATGTGGATTGCTAAGGAGTATGAAGATGTTTGCAGCGAAAAAGCAAATTTAATCTGTTTAGATTGGATAGGAAGTAGCGTGTACAGGGTGGGTACTCTATTCGTTCGAAATTTTCAACTGTCCATTTTACGCATTTTTTTCAACCTTCGTTGTCGGTCTTTTTCTTCTTAAAAACAACTCTTCATTTTTGCTTCATTTTTTAGCAGAATAATTGACTTTAGAAAATTGTGGAAGAAGCATGGAATTCGCGTTGAAAGGACAAACAAAAAGATGTCAGATTTCCTCAACCTCAGCAGAAAGATGGTGGGAAAGGTCGGGAAGGAGCTAAAAGATTCAATATTCGACTACGAGGCGACAGCAGAGAGGAAACTCTATGGCCGACGATCTGACGCCATCAGAATGCCAGAATTCGTCATTGAAATCAAGGAGATCATCTACAATGATCCCAGAAAGTCGATGCGTGTCATTGCAAGGGAAAAAGGTGTGTATGAAAAGCTCATCGGGCCGGTGGTACATGAGGACATTGGCTACTTTTCATACAAGATGAGTAAGGGACAATTTCTCTCCAAGGCTATGTAAGAAAAGCGACTCAAACACAACAAGAAACTGATCAATAAGTTGAAACGCCGGTTGTAGACAGACATGTTATGGTTCTTCTCTAACGATAAGAATTTCTGCCAAGACGAAAAGATCTACTCGTTCGCTGTCGCACCCATGGCGTGCCCAGAGCCATGCAAATGAAATTTACAGCAACAATCATGGTGTTCCGTGTCGTCAGCAGTAAAGGTGAAGTCATGCCACCCCACTTCTTTCCTGGAGGCCTCAGAGTGAACACCGACGGCTACATCCGTGTTCTGAGTGAGTTGGTGAAGCTCTGGATCGATCGGGTAGCTACAGGAAGGCCTTACGTGTGGCAGTAAGACTCTGCACCCTGCTATATCACTCGGAAGAACCAGGCTTGGCTGTCAGAGAATTTCTTCGATCAAGCAGCACCTGACATTTGACCTCTTAACTTGCCTGACTGCAACGACTACGATTTGTTTATATGGAGCGAGGTGGAACGAGAGACAAATGAAATCCAGCTGCAATTCAAAGGACGAGCTGAGAGACAAGATTACTAGGGCCTTCAGTGCCCTAAACGAGAGATAGTGACGAAGGCCTGTGGCCGGTTCCGAGGCCACAAGGTGGCTTTCAGCGATTAAGATTGACAGAACATCTCATTCAGACAAACTAACCCAAAGTGGATGAATAAATCGCAACAAATAAAACCACTTTTATTTTTTCCTGAGGTGAATATCATGAGAATGAATACTGTCCCCACCCTGTAAGGCGTCGTCCAGGTGAAAGATTGAACCACAAATATCCACCGAAGTGGGTTAAATTTATAGCTAATATCGTTATAGTGTGCTATGTTTTAAGCTCTGGATTCTATACGTTCGTCGTTTTATGCTGCAAATTAATGTTGCGTTATCCAAGACTCTCTCTTTCATAAATACCCTAACCTGTTTCCATGCAGAACAATGTTCCCTGCCACACAGCAAAGAAAGTGAAACAACTCTTGGATGCTGAAAGTATCGATGATCTGTCCTTGATTTGAACTCAATAAAACACCTCTGGAAGATACTCGATGAGAAGATTATGGTTCCGAAACCAGCGAATTTTGTAGATTTCTGGCAAAGATTTGAAGAAGAATGGAGTTAAATCACGTCCGGAGCAATGCGACTAATATCTAGTTTCCTTCGACAAAATATATGTCAAGACATTCAAAGTAAGGGCATATATACATACTTCTTATTAATATTTTGTTCATTTTTTTATGAGATAATTATGGTTGCTGTTTATGGCTGGATTTATATTTATCGTTCTCTAGTTTTGTACACTTTCTTCAAATACATTTTTTTCCCCATCCTTTTTATTTATCAGTTGTCTATGAAATAAAATTTGATGCAATCAGAGGCAAATTTCAAAGAATATTTTGTGTGATTTTCATCGAAATTAAATGAATATTTTTAAGAAAATATATACTTTGGTATTTTGTTCTCTAGTTTCAGACAGTACTGTATACTGAAGGAACTCGTACAAATGATAAAGGAATTCCAAATTTAGAATCTTCTTGATAAAACAAAATACAGGTTCTTCTGTAATCAATCCAATAATTATTTATTGTCTCTACATATTTCATTCGAAATTTCAATTCAAAATTCCTAACCTACAGCCAAAAGAAAGATGGCTGAATTTTTGGAAAGGTCAGCGGTTGGGAATGTCGAAACCCGCTTTCTTACCACCTGCCGAATCGTCAGAGGAAAAGAAACGAATAGATAAATAAAAACACACGATAAAACAAGGACCTCTCTCGTGTCGGGTAATTCAAATTCTTAGACTCCGATTTCGTTCATGTTTCGTAATCTTAGCGCGATGCTTGAGTCGTGGTGGGTTGGGGATCTGTCCCCAAATCCATCAATCTAACATCCGCCCAATTGATGCAGATGAATGATGTATTTTTTATGTAAAGAAAAGTCTTCATGATGTAAATGAATGATGCATTTAGTCAGTAATGTCTATTCTCCATGATGTAAGTGAATGATGTATGTGTTCAGTAATGACCATTCTTCATGATATAAGTGAATGATGTATTTTTTCAGTAATGGCCATTCTTCAAGATGTATGTGCTCTGTAGTGACCCTTCTTCATGAGAGGACAAATAAAGGATCCACAGCTAACTACATTCCATCCTGTTTCGATCCTTGGGGCCCATTTTTTTCTTCTCTCGACCCCAGGAAAGGTTATAAGCCTAAAATCCTCGCTCCCACCCGTAAGTCTTCCTTGCTTCATCAATATTCGTAAAAGGTCTCTATCCATAACGCTCGGGACTTGGGCGCGCTGGTGATAATTGCACGACCTTTCCTTGAATAATCATAGATACTTTAAATTCGACGACTTCTCTACCTTGGAATGAGTTTATGAATTAAAGTTCTTTGTATTATTAATGTGAAGAATTCCATGAATTTAAAAATAGGAACATGACAAGAAATACAACAAAGTTCTATCTCAACTCAGCTCCTGAAGAGTAGGTAGGAGGCCCCGCGTTTACTGAACTTCCACGAAGAGCGATACTCACGACTGCCTAATTACTGGGAATTTATATCCATCTTGTGGTGATGCTTAAGGCGAGGACGCTATATTGGCCAATTCATCAACAACTTTACCCCTCTGACCGAGGCCGACTGAAGCAGGAGCGTTTCGCGACTCAGCTCACGTCAAAAGTAGAGAATTTCGAAGAACTGCCGCCCGAATTTATTTCTTCAAAAAGATTTAATAAAACAATGGAAAAATCGGAGATTTGAATATTTTGGGGGCGTATTTTGCTCAAATGAACCGTTTTCCTGACAGTACATGTCAAATGGGACCGTTGTCCCGACGGTACATATTAAATAGACCGTTTTCCCGACGGCACATGTCGAATAGACCGTTGTTCCAACGGTACATGTCGAATACACTGTGGTCCCGACAGTACATGTCGAATGGACCGTTGTTCGGATTGTACATATCGACTGGACCTATTTCCCGATAGTCCATGTCGACTGGACCGTTGTCCCGACGTTAAATATTGAATAGACCGTTTTCCCGACGGTATATGTCGAATGGGCCGTTGTTCCGATGGTACATGTTGAATGGACCGTTGTTCCGATGGTACATATCGACTGGACCTATTTCCCGATAGTCCATGTCGACTGGATCGTTATCCCAACGTTGCATATTGAATAGACCGTTTTCCTGACGGTACATGTCGAATGGACCGTTGTTCCGATGGTACATGTTGAATGGACCGTTGTTCCGATGGTACATATCGACTGGACCTATTTCCCGATAGTCCATGTCGACTGGATCGTTGTCCTGACGTCACATATTGAATAGACCATTTTTTCGGCAGTACATGTCGAATGGACCTTTTATCCAATGGTGATGGTACATGCCGAATGGACCGTTGTCCCGACGGTACATTTCAAGAGGACCGTTGTTCCGATGGTAAATGTCGAATGGACCGTTGTCCGATGGTACATATCGACTGGACCTATTTCCCGATAGTCCATGTCGACTGGACCGTTTTCCAGACGTTACATATTGAATAGACCGTTGTCCCGACGGTACATTTCGAGTGGACTTTTGTGCTGACGGTACATTTCGAATGGACCGTTGTCCCCATAGTACATGTCGAATAGATGAATCAATAATGAGTGACGACTCGTTTGCTCCGCCGGGTCTTCTCCTCTTTCGCTCTAGGGATCGAGTCCGTTTGCTCTTAAATGGGATCAACTGTTCATCCTACAAGTTCGGTGGGTTCGAATCCGCAATTATGAGTGGCAATGGTCTTTGGAAGAATCGTGGGTGGTCTTAAATTCTCCTTCTAGGCTTCAGGATTTCAATTTTATGAAGTCTGTGGGGCAATCAGTCCTTTACATCCCTGGTGATTATCATTATTGTTTTGTTTATTTCTTCTTTTTTTCTTTCCTCATTTTACCCCCATTATTTTCCCCACATATGGGGTTAGACCCAGTGAGGAGGAAAAGGGAACTTTATTATTATTTAAAATTAATGTTGCTTGATTCCGCATCCTTCTGGATCCAAGCTGTTTTTCTGTTTTCCTTTTCTTCTGTCTGTTCTTTGCCTCACTCTTTCCTCACTGGGAATCGGGCAAGAGTCTCTTTTTGTCAGTGAGTCGAGCCGGTCTGTTCGTCCAAGAGGGGGGGAGGGTCTCATCGAGCAACGCCCTCATTCAAAGACGTACTTTACAGTGGTCTTTTGTGGGCCTGAACCCGGGTTTTGACCCAATGAATCCATCTGCAATCATCTGGATTAAGCCAAAAACTTTCCCCTGACACCAATTAACGAAGGCCAAGCCCCCCCCCCACATCTCACCATACGCATTTACACGTAAAATATAACAACCAACACACCACATAACTAAATAGTCAGTATATACATTGCCTAGAACTACCTTTTACTTCCCTCCATAGCTCGCCCTAATAGAGAGAGAGAGAGAGAAAAAAAGAGAGAGAGAGAGAGAGAGAGAGAGAGAGAGAGAGAGAGAGAGAGAGAGATGGGCAAGTCTATCATCGGCTGTTGCTGGGCTGAAGCAAGCAAGTTTGCGACGACGAAATTTTGAATTTCTCGCGTCAGCCTCTCCCCCCCCCCCGGCGTCAAAGCCCCTTCTTTGCTCTCCCCTCACACACTCACAGTTGCACACACGTACACGCAGTCATACACGCCATCAATAGCTCCCCCCATCTTCTCCTCCTCCAAGCATTCTATAGCCCCAAAGCCTGCCTGACTATCTCCCCCACCTCTTATTGGTCGAGAGCCATTTGACGTAGAGAGTCTGTATGTTAGGTCGAGAAATCAAAAGGATCGCGGTAGAGGACATGCACAGGATAACGTCATGGGAGGGGGGGAGGACTTATATAAAGGGTATAAAAACATTGGGATTAGAAGAACTTGACTGTCATCCGCAACAACCCTAACTTCACCCTTTCCCTTCTTACTCCCATACTCGATGGATGAACTATCAGGTTTGTGAGTGTAATACGCATTCAAGAAACAGCTGAAGTTGGGCGAAGCGGCTACAATGTTTGCCGGCAGAGCTCTGTCGTATCCTACCGAACCGTCTGTTTCGGCCTTTTCTAACCAAGTTTTAAGCCTCTTCCACTCCAGACCTACTGGATAAGAGGGGAGGGATTCAGCAGGTGACGAAATTCTGCATCAATTAAGATTTAGAAAAATTCGAATTTCATTTGGTCTCTCCGACACCGATACGGGTTCTCGTCGGAATCCCCAGATGGCGCTGTGTTATTCAACGCTATTTCACATGTTTTATGTGGCTTTATAATTATATGAGTATTTCATCAATAGGTTTAACTATAGGGGAAGCATCTGATAAAAATGGCTGATTTGATTATATATATTGGGATATTTTGCAGGAAATCAGCGAAACTCAAAATACACATCTAAAACCAAGTGAGTTAAGATGAAGAAACGACCTTGATTACAAAAATAGCCGCTCAGATAATGGCGAGAGGAAATGAATTTAGAATGCTGTAAAGGCCAGTGACAAACACAAATTCCTGGTTACGTTTTAAAAACATGAAATGCTTGACATAAGTACAGAAGACAAGGTTTAAAATGTGATGGGAAATCCCACTCGAATATTAGTATAAAATAACAAAATATCAATAAATAATTATCAATGGAGACGCCTAGTAGCATTTCCAAGGAATTCGCCACACAATCTCAGTCCGTTAATATCGGACAATTATAATGTTTGAGTGAACATCGAAAACATCTTTTCGACTATTTCAAACCGATTTAGAAAAGATCTTAAGATGGAAAAAGTCGAATAAGTAATGAAAAGTAAAGTTGCGACTAAATTAACAAACTTTAATTAATAAAATGCTTAGGAAAAAGAGGTAATAGACCTGGTCGTTCTACTCAAAATCTCAGCTATGTACCTTCTCACATTTCCACTACTTTTCCCACTTCATGGTATACACCCGTTGGTTTTCTCCTTTTTCATTATATTCTATATATCTTTACGTTTTTTATTTATACAAGTTAAATTGTACATCATCACGTTCACAATTGAGTCGCGAAACTAAGAACACGGCGTCCATACGTCATCCACTAAGAGCCGACTTCTCTACTAAAATCCCTGTAGCATAAATCATCCAAACTTACCTTCGTCGTTTTTGTATATTTAAATTTTCAGCTGATTGCCTTTAGTTGTATTTACACTATCATATCTATACCTCGTTAAATCATAAATATAATCAGTCTTATCCTTTACCCTGAACATAGGATAAAGTTTGTTGCTCACTGAATCACCAAAATATGACGTTATTAATTGTGGCCAATCGTTTCGTCATTCTTCCGCTATTTAAACATACCTCCAATTGACTGTTACAAACGATGCCAAATTAATTATTACCTTTTACCAAAATCGAACCGAGAACCAACTTTTCCAATAAATTTCGTACACTAATAAAAAAAAACAACATAAAAATCAAATTTTAAGGCTTAAATATTTCGGTTAAATAAATTGCATTGCAATATTTATTTAGAATTATGGAGAACGAAGCTGGTCTGAATATTCATGACAGCATCAAAGGGGCCCAAAAAATACAAATTTCCTGTCATGAAATATATAAATATAAAGGAATTTTATTGGTCGGTCTTAAACTTTAAATTTCTAACACTACACGACTGGTCGAAGCACTACGTGACTGGTGGAAACACTAAATACGAAGGGTCGAATCACTACGCGACTGGTCGAAACACTAAGCACGACGGGTCGAATCACTTACACAAAGCTTATTGACAGAATTTCGAATATGTGCGTACGTGTAAGAACACTCGTTTTTTTTTTTAACTGATTGGTATATTTACTTAGTGGGTGAAAAAGTCACTTGGAAATAATGGCTAGAACTCTAACCACATAAATACCCAATAGCCATTTTATTTAGAAGCTTCACCGTCTACTTTCGTTTTATATATTCGGCGGATTTCTCAGAAAAATGTAGCGATCATCCACGTAAGAAAAGAAAGCTGTCGGACATCAAATATGCGGCCTAGAATTACAAGAACAAGATGTGACGGAATTGGGACTTGCTCTCAGGTTCGTCTATCACAACCATAAAGCTTAATCATTATGTCCTTTACCTCACTTAAGGAGTGAAATAGAATTAAAAGCTTCCTTGTGTTGACTACAGAAATAAACTCGATCGGAAATAGAAAAAGAATATAGATTATGATTATTATTCATCAGATAAATTACCTTTTTTTCATTGGTCTTTCGTTCACATTGGCTGGTGATCACTGCTCCATTATGGCGCAAGTGTGTTCATTGAAAGAAGATATTTTGAAATTGCAAGTCTTTAGTCGTTACCGCGTCAGGAACCTTTCGCCAACGCGTCCGAATGAAACTCAGTTTATTTTGATGTTTGGCGGCGCTGGTTAGTTTTTTCCTGCGTTTACCGCTAGTGTTATCAAATTTCTCCTTATCATTATTTTTAATAGGCAGATATTAATGTTAGAAACTGTTTCTCGGAGGACGTGAAACGGCTAAGTCTTTCCGTGCTCGAAATCCTTACGTATTTTATGACTGCGAATTACAAGTCAATCTAAAATAAAATACAATAAATAGTTAATAAAAAAATCCCTGGAATATCTAAAAATATAACTAAAATTTACCGACCAATAAGAACAGTTTTTGTAGCTATCGTTGATTAAAGGTAACTCAATAGCAAAATGAGGTGTAAGAGGGTTGCTATTATTTCACTCTATTCAATTTCATAAAACCTAACAAAGTGATGTAAACAATAACGAATTTCAAGGCGAAACCCACATCCATACAAATGTTTCTCCTTTCTACAAACTGTTCGAGAGAATTTTTCATAAAGTTGGTCAAGAAACAAAACAGAACAATTTCTGTTACATTTATAAGTTGAAATGAAATGCACCGAAACACTGCAGTGAATTCCATTCAAATTACAAATACATTTTCCATGTCACCTCATTAATTTAGGTCCAATCTCCCTCCTCGGAGTGCAAGAGCTGAACTCAAAATGTAATACCATGTAATTTTAATTTCAAAATTATAAATGTACCATAAAGTATGGACCAAATAACTAATTTTGGTCGGATGTTTTGAATATTTATCGAACATACACAGAGTAAATGCACACTGAAACATAGCAACACGTCCAAAATAAGGCATTAATTTGCTTGCTGAAAGCAATTATGTTAAGCCACTCAAGGATACTAAAAAAAATTTAATGGAAACAAAATCCCATAAATGTAATGTAGCAGGTTTTAAATATAAGAGAAAGTAATTTAGATTGTATTCAAATGAAATTGTTCTTCTAAACTACTGCTATAATTTACTTTCTATTTTTTAACACCCAATTGATTCAATTTGATTAAAAATAAACTTTCCAAATATTGAAGTATCTTTGGTTTCATCAACAATAAAAATGTCATCATGTGTACTTTCATCACTTGACACTGTAGGATGATTTTAAAGTGACGGTAAAAATAAAATAAGGAAATTATGAATCTCTAAATCTAAAATGTCCATTTGAAATTAAATAAAATGTTCACTGAGCCAAAACAACAGAGATTTAGCTGCGAGCCAATCCTTCCGATCGCTACTTTCTTTTATTTACTCATTTCTGAAATATTTTTCATCGCTTTTTATCAGAATATATCCAAGAAGCGATTTCTCCCCGCTTTCTGAATGCACCCTAAATTCGACTTCTACCTTCTTACGGGAAAGAGGATTCTAATATTTTCTCTCTTCAAACAAAGGAGTTTTGTGTACTTTTGGAGCAATTGACATCCATATTCTAAATTATTTTTAAGTGAGCTTCAAAATAGAACCGCAAAAATATCTTTTTGGTCGCAATGAATAAACGATAAATATATCAGAGATGAAAAAAAAAATGCAGATATTTTAGTGTCACGGAACACATAAATTCATTTCCACTGAGGAAAAACAAAAAAATAAAGAGGGAATCATCATTTTTCGAAGTTTGACCGCGAGGAAAATAAAGTCATAAATCGTGAATTTTCGTTTTGTTTTGATATTAAGATTTTTAACAAACACTTCGTAGTCAAGAATTGTACCAATTATCAAAGAAATGTGTATTTGATTCTAATGTTCGCCATTGTAGGAACTGAAGAATTTACAACAATTTAACAAGACGAACAGAGAAACCGAATAGGCATGTACAAACTTACACACATGTGCAAACACATAGCGATAATGAAAAATGTTTCAATGCAGCGTCTTGATAGCGGAGCGACCGTCGACTATCTACCTCTGAATCGGATGAACTGTCTGTTAATGCTCTTCCTCACATGGGTAAGTAATTCTACACACATCATCATCCAAATAGCCAATCACAATACGCTAACCTTTTCCTTCCCATCTTCACACCACAACATACCCACTTACTTTCACCTCTGTTCGTTTTGGACCAAGTTTCAATAGACACTGACGGAGCACTCGGGCACTCTGCTGAAAACCATGTCTACTCGTATCCCGCAAGTCCGTAGATACGCAGGAGTACGTGTAAGCAGTAACATTCAATTCCATAACTTTCACCCGAATATCTACTCTGTCGGTCTACTTCTACTAGCCAAACTCTTCACGCAAGCAAGGTAAGCAAGCACTCAACACTCAGGCAATCTCGTAAGGCCCCATTGGCTTACTCATGCTCGTTAAGGCAGCCACAATTCTTGGGCGACTACTTCACTCACGAATTAAAACAAGTCTCCGAGCGCTTGATGTGAAGTCGGCAAGTCACAAAAACTGCAAACATCTTAATCATATTATTTCATCTCAACCTGTTCCCTTCTTATCTCTAACCCAACCAGTTTATAATGACTATTTTATAAGGACAATTTAACCATACTGTTATTCTTTACTGGAAAAAAATTCTTACAAAAATTTAGACTTCGCATCCCTCGATCGCGTGACATCCTTTTATTATATGTTAAACTTCTTCTTACATATATCTTCTCTTTTCTCTTAATTTATATTGTATTTTAGGTATTTCATATTTTTATTTCATTGTTTATGCTTTTGAATGGATTTTTAAAAGCGCATTTTACTATAATTTGGCACAAACTGCACGAAACATCATAAATTACTGAATACATACTCCATATTCGCTGTCTTGGCTTTGATGGTCGTTCTCAGCTTCTTGAGGAATAAACCAATGAACTCTTTTCTGAACACCCTGTTTTGCGTCAATCCGATCTGAGCTCAGTGTGTAAGGATCATTGAAGAAATTGCAATGATCCTTGGTTCTTTTAAATCTAATTCCTACTAGTTTTTCTTATATTACTAGAAAGCTAGTCCCCTGCCTTTTTGTATCGTATGCCTTTCTTCTTTTTACTAAAATCATTCACTAAACTTCTTTGCTCTAGTGATTTTTTTCTATTTAGCCTTTTTATGTTTAGTGATTTTTATGTTTAGTGATATATATGTTTAGTGGTTTTTCTGTTAAGTGCTTTTTATGTTTAGTGATTTTTATGTTTAGTGAATTTTCTGTTTAGCATTTTTTTCGGTTTATTGTTTTTTCCTGTTTAATATGAGCGGCGCGATTTCAGCTGCTACTTCTTGCGGTTACTCGGCTATTGACATCACAAAATTACAATCGATGGCTCCTGGACAACTAAGCCAAGCGTCACTGATTCGAAAACTTTAAACACACACACACACACACACACACACACAACCCCTCCTTTATTGTAAGAAAAAAAAGAGGAGAAAACGGATCAGCGGAGCTTAAACGAACAAAGGAAAAGAAGCAAGGGTGACACACTTGAAGAGGGGGAGGGATATGATGCAAAGAACGAAAACGACCAGAAGCGTAGGAAAAGGTCGACATAATAAACCCAGGTGACCTTGAACAAGATAGAGAGAGGAGGATTTGAAATTTAACCACCTGAACAACGTAGAAGTAAACCACCATGTTTTTATACCGGGGGGTGGGGGGTGTTTCTGAAATAATAGATGGAGCAAATTTGTATCGTGATCTTTGTACTTAGGCATGAATTATTTCTTCTTTTTTGACGAAAACTATGATTTCTTTTTTTTTACGAAGAGACCGATAATAATATGATTTTTTTTCAACGAAGAGAGGAAAGTATTTCTTTTTTAATGAGGAGAACGATAGTATGAGTTCTTTTTTTTTAGACAGAAAGTACGATTTCTTTCCTTTTTTTTACAAAAAGACCGATAGAATGATTTTTTTTTTAACGAAGAGACCAAAAGTATATATATTTTTTTACGAAGAGACGGATCAGATGTTTTGACGATCTTAATCAAAGATCCTACGAGTAAGACTTAGGTTAGCGAAATTACGATCTGACAAGTTCAGAGTGTAGCTTTATTTTTCGCCTGAATGAATAAGCATCGTAGGAACAAGATTTTGTCCTTAAAACCTAAAGAATTCCAATAACCTGGCGACAGTGGTAACGCCTCTATTTACCTTCATAAATAATTATATGCTCTTATGCCAGAGCTTCGAGTCTTCAGGGCTTACAGTCTTGCCAGTGGCTTTAAAATATAGCGCCGTTTTTACTAATAGCATTTGAAAAACTCGTGGCGGTTTCACTGCCATTAATTTTGGTTTTATTACCATTCTAGGCACAAAAATTGCGTTGCAAAACTGTGCCGAGTGGTAATAATTTATTACCAAAGGAAAACAATTTAATAAACAAAACACAGGCAAAAAAATAATTCCTCTATCATATTTTTAGATTCAATAAGGGTTATTTATCATTACTTAGTATTTGAGGAAGGGATTCTATTTACACGTTCGAAGTTCAGTTCCATTATTAGTTCATATATAGTTTAGTAGCCCTTAAGATAGAGGAAGAGCTCGCCTTAGCCCACAAACTGACTTGTACTATGCCTTAACCATCAATATTCAACTAAGAATGCATGAGTTGGGCAAAATGGCACCACATTAAGGTAGCCGTTGAAGTTCCGATGATATTGGATTTTTCAGTTCTGGTATATTCTATTGTATTTATAATTTATATCACTTGTTTTGGGAGTACACATTTCTGTTTGCCAATTTAGAATACATGCCACTTCTGCATGTGAATCAGCACTACCTGTAATGACGTAATTTATTCAATTATCATGCATATTTGCCGAATTTTATTGATTACGATTATTAGAATAGAAAAAAATAATAAATTTCATTTATTTCAATCTTTAAAATATTATTGACTCTTTCTATACTTTTGCTTTCTGTCGTCATTTAGAATAGAGGCAATTTTTGTATTTGTATTAATGATTCACCAGTGGTTTAATAATTTTTCAGTATACTTATGTATACTTTTAGACGAAACAGAAAATTATTATCTTTCATACTTGTCCATGAATCAAATTTCATGTATGTGTTAGGTATATGTAAATGATAGGGAAATTTCAATTACTATATTGTATTATGGGTTTGTAGTAATGAATTAAAATAGGTAAATTGGCAATTTACAAATATTTCATAGTTATATACTTAGTGTATTTGTTTATTTTATTATATACCTGAGTCATGAGGCCGTATTCCTTGGAAATGCAGGGTTGCAAGCAAGATAAGTTCCTAATACTGGTTCAATGTAACGCAGTAATTTTTTCTAGTGTGAAACATACGTACCTCATGAGGACGTGCAATGTCAGAGAAGGACGTTTTGTTCAAAAGCTTCATTTCAACGTTGCAATTGTTGAACATAGATGCAGTAATTGATTGTTTACTTTTTTAGGAGCTCACAGTGTATAACTCTCGGAGTAGGAATGGTTTTGTTTGCAATTAAGCCATTGTTTTTTTTTCGCTTACTATTGCAATAAATTACTCACCTTTCAACTTCCGTAACAATTTTCTCTCTAAATTACTGACGGGACTTTCGAGGCAAGAGAGATGAAACAATCTTCATACGTTCTAAACGTTGTCCGTCGCCGATGTCATTAAGCCCCAAACACCAATTATGGGACTTAAAGGAGACCTAGGCATTACCAAGTTAAAAGGCCTAGGCATTACCCGTTTAGAAGAGGCCTAGGCATTAATAACTTGAAAAAGGCTTAGACATTGCCCGCTTAGAAAAGGACTTTGCATTACCCGCTTAGAAGAGGCTTAGGCATTAATAACTTGAAAAGGCCTAGGCATTGCCCGCTTAGAAAAGGCCTTTGCATTACATGCTTAGAAGAGGCCTAGGCATTAATAACTTTAAAAGGGCTAGATATTGCCCGCTTAGAAAAGGCCTAGGCATTACCCGCTTAGAAAAAGGCCTAGGCATTACCCGCTTAAAAGAATCCTAGGTATTAATAACTTGAAAAGGCCCTGGCATTACATGCTTAGAAGAGTCCGGGGCATTAATAACTTGAAAAAGCCTAGACACTGCCCGCTTAGAAAAGGCCTAGGTATTACCGGCTTAGAAAAGGCCTAGGCATTGCTCACTTAGAAAAAGGCCTAAGCATTACGCGCTTAAAAGAGGCCTAGGCATTAATAACTTGAAAAAGGCTAGGCATTAATAACTTGAAAAGGCCTAGGCATTGCCCGCTTAGAAAAGGCCTAGGCATTAACCACTTAGAACAGGCTTAGCCATTAATAACTTGAAAAGGCCTAGGCATTGCCAGCTTATAAAAGGCCTAGGCATTACCCGCTTAGAAAAGGCCTAGGAATTAATAACTTGAAAAAGCCTAGGCATTGCCCGCTTAGGAAAGGCCTAGGCATTATCGCTTAGAAAAGGCCTAGGCATTAATAACTTGAAAAGCCCTAGACATTACCCGCTTAGAAAAGGCCTAAGCATTAACTACAGCTGGAAAAAGAGGCATTAGTACAGTTATCTTTAAACAATTTACAACACTTTTGGAACAAATTCGACAACTCTTTAGAATCATTTTAAGAAATCCATTAATTTCTTGACAACCTAATAAATCTGCCAACGGGGCCGTTTTCGCATCCATAGCGGACAAACGAAAAAAACACATGATTTTTTTTAGTTTTATATACAGAAGATTTTAGCATTGACTTGATGTTATGTTTTTATTTGTTGAAAGGAAGAAGAAATTGGAGATTATTTAATGGGGGAGATGATTAAGTGGGGAAAGAACTTGGGGACGGGAGTAAGTACAAAATAGAAAGAACCAAATGAAGATGTTCTATTCCAGAGATAGTTGAGTTGGAGCATTTGAGTTGCCACAAAGGGGTAGAAATATCCAAAAGGAATAAATAGAAAGTAGACAAACAGGGATAAGACTCCAGTAACTAACCCTATACAGGATTAGGCGAGAACATCTTAAATAATTCTTTCTCAAAGGGATCGATATCGCCCATAAGGGGCGAAAGTTCGGCTTACGGGAGATAAATCAGTGCTTCATCTAATGCATATGGTTCACCACAATCCACATTGTGCAGTGAAATGCCAGTTAGCGTGTCAGAAAAGTATCTAAATGAGTTTTGAGAATATTCTTTTTTACCTCACTATATCTTAGAAATTTCATTATAAAATATATATATAAATATCTATATCTACTCTTGATAAAGTTAGAAAGTACCTACATTGATAATTATATGCTAGGCAGGCACAATCTCAACGTATTACTTGAGAGCTCAGTAGCTTCTCCCACAATTATTTCTAATTGGATTTGTATATGGTAGCCAGGCGCGTTTGTTACGACTCATTGGCCGTGAAGCTTTTCGAAATCTGGTAACTCTGCTGGTAGTATTTGAACTACAGCTGTAGCAAATTGTTGGTGCTTATTTTAACCCTATAGGGACTATGAGGACTATTCCGTCCACTTTGATAAACATTCAATTATATTACTGCATATTAAGGATAAATATTGTTAGTTAGTGCTGCAATTCCCAAATTTAATGGTTTTAATATTGACATAATCGATTTCATAAATTCCTTTTCAATGTTTTAATCATTTTAGGAGGGAAGATATAGGAATTGATTATATTTTCAGATACATTATTCACAAATTATGTGAAAAAGAAGTGTAGACGGTATGTTGAGAAGTATTCGGTTTGTGGATTGGTAGAAAGCTCGTATAATTAGAAGCAACCAATGTGCCTGATGTGCAAGAACTTATTTTCATATGAAGCTATCAAGGCTTATAGAAGATTTAGAAGGAAATCATCCTGATAAAATTAACAAACTCATTGTTTATTTCGAGAATTTGATGAAAAACCTTCACCAACCAAATACCATTTCATCATTTATTTAAATGCAGAAACAAGTAAATGTAGATTGATTGCGTCTTATGAAATAGCACAAATAATTGCAAACACTGGAAGTTCCCATACAATTGCTGAAAATATTATATGGACTTTGTTTGAAATTCTCATGAAAACTGTGTTGTAGCAAGATTCAGGAAACGCTGAGGAATGATTCAATAGATTTGACCAAATACCTTCGGATTTAGAAAATCAGCTTTGTTGGCAAACTAAAATATAATAAATTCTCATTTCAAATTAACGAATCTACAATAAGTGATAACATCAGTTTTTATGGTATACGTTCGTTTCATAGATGATGTCTGCGAACTTTGTGAAGAAATATTCTTCATAAAACTTTTAGAAACTGACACTAATGAATTGTATATTTTTGAGGCTACAAAATCTGTGTTTGACGAAAAAAAAATTAAGTATCTTTGGAAAATTTGGTATTCTGTGCAACAGATGGTGTTCAATCCATAGTTGGTAAGCGTAGAGGATTTAGTGGTCACTTAAAAAAGGTATGCCCTTCTATTCTTAAAAAGCATTTGTATTCTCCATCGCCATCAACTACTAGTTGCCAAAAATATTCGTCCGAATCTTCATGAGTCCCTGAGAGTAGTTATTAAAACGGTTAATGAAATTAAATATAACAGAAAATATGGCAGACTTTTTTAAAAGTTTTGCATTGATATCGAAAAGCATCACATGAGACTTATTCTGGATAAGGAAGTCCGCTGGCTTTCAAAGGGCAACTGCTAGGCAAGTTTATAAGCCTATTTGATACAGTAGTTCACTTTCTGAAAAATGAAAGAGAGAAAGATCTGATAGAGTAAATAAGAAACAACAAAAGTTTCTCCTATTTTTTGGCATAAATTTTTCGAGAGTTTAATGAAAGTTCACTTCAGCTTAAAGGTAAATTATGCTCGTTGCTAGATTTCAAGCGTTTTCTGAAAGTTTTTACAGAAAAATTAAGATTGTTTCAAATAAATAGTGTTAACAGAAGTAATTGGAAATCTTTTAGACGAAATTAATAAAAATTACACAAAATATTAATTAAAATTGAAGGAAAAACTAAGTGTCCGATTTACCCGATTTATTTGCATTCGAAGTTCAGCCATGGATGATCGATCCTTTCGGTTGTGATATAAATCCGTCAATGGAAATATATAAGAAGAGCTCATTGAACTAAAGTGCAATGGTGAATGTAAGTACAAAGTTGAAAGAGTCGGAATAACTGAATTATAGATGTCAAAAACAGCTAAACACCTGTATACGAACATATGGTTTCAAATGACCCAAATGTTGTTATGCCTTCCAACATCGTATTTAATTGAATGTGGATTAAATGCAGTCAATACAATAGTGAAAAAAGGAAGAACTAGAATTGATATATGCCTGCAAGGAGACATAAAGCAAAACTAAGCAATTTAACTCCAGATATTAGAAACCTAACAGGAAAACACCAATCACAAGGATCACATTAAGATTAAATAAACAACGTATGTAAATTATCCTTTTAATAATTTAATAAATATCACTTTCCAAACCAGTTTTCATCTTAATTATGCTTAAAATTCGTTGACATTGGCTCACCCTGGAACACTCAAATGAACTTGAACCAATCAAGGGTACTATTTCGTTAGCCAATCAAGTTCACGGAATTAATTGGCAGGAGTGTATTTTTATCCATTAATAAAATAATAAACTTACATCCTAAAAAAATTATTTCCTTATTTTAAAAGCGTCATAAATATGTAATTAAAAACAACAAATGAAACATTATTATAATTATTATTATTATTAGCTTTTTGTGAGTTAGAAAAACGCATGTAGGCAACTTCGTTTGCTAAATCTTGGGTTAGTTAGGCTAGTTTAAACATAGCTTGGTTAATATTAAGGCAAACTACAATGTACTCGGTGATGGTATGCGGTTAGTATAGCAACGAGGAGTAGCCACGTTCACACTGCTTCGGGCGGACTTAGACCAACCCCTTCATCCACGCCAACCAAGTGACTGTATACACTAATATAATAATAATAATAAGTATTTATAATGTGCCCTTCATGGCTCTTAGCCCTCACAGAGCGCAGATTGTGTAGCGACTGTAGAGAAAGAAAGTTTACAGGGTAGAGAAGGCAACTCTGAAGAGATGAGTCTTCAGGAGACGTTTAAAAGTAGCAATGGGGGGAGAGGATCGGACTTCGGCAGGAAGAGCATTCCAGAGTTTAGGAGCACAAACTGAGAAGGAATGGTCACCCTTTGAGCAGAGGACAGAACGAGGAGTGTTCAGGATGGGAGCGAGGTTATACCGGAGTGCCCGAGGAGTTTGACCACGGGAGATGGCAGACGAGAGATAAGGTGGAGCCTTGAGGTTTAGGGCCTTGTGAGTGATGAGAAGAATTTTATAGTGGGTGCGGAAGCGAATAGGTAACTAGTGTAGCTCCTGTAACAGAGGCATCGAAGGAGAGAACCGGGGGCGGTGAAGGAGGAGCCGGGTAGCATAGTTTTGAACAAGTTGTAGGGGGCAAAGTGACGAAGAAGGGAGATTCACTAGAAGAGAATTGCAGTAGTCTAAGCGCGAGGAGACGAAGGCATGAATAGCAGTCTCAAGGCTTCGTCGATCAAAATGGGATCGAACACGTGAAAAGTTGTGGAGGAAACCGAGGTAAGACTTACAGATACGATGGATGTGTGGTTTAAACGAGAGTTGCTCGTCGAAATTAACACTAAGATTACTGACGGTAACAAAGAGGGCGACATTGGTTTCCTCAAGGTTAAGGGAGGGGAAGAGTGCTTTAGATTTCTCCACTACCGAAGTGGTACCAACAAGGAAAACTTCAGTTTTATTGTGGTTAAGTTTGAGAAAGTTGGCAGACAGCCATTCGTTTATGGAAGTGTAGACTGAAAGGAGCGAAGGACACAGGGGGTGAGGAAAAGTATATCTGAGTGTCATCAGCATATGGGTGGAAGGACAGGCCCAAATCGCGAAGAAGGGAGCAACGAGGAAGTAAGTAGATGCAAAAGAGGAGGGGACCAAGGACTGAGCCCTGAGGCACCGCGGGCTCAGAGGAGAGGTTATCGAGCGCGACCGACTGAGTGCGGGAGGAGAGGTATGAGCGGAACCAAGCAAGTGCAGTGCCCGAGAGACCAAGGAAAGTTTGAAGACGATCAAGGAGGACAGTGTGGTCGATAGTGTCAAAGGCAGAGGGGAGGTCTAGAAGGAATAGAATGGACGTATAACCACTATCGGCAGCTCTAGGTAAACCGTCTAAACATTAAGAAGAGCGGTTTCAGCAGAGTGCTTCGCTTTGAACCCCGATTGGTACGTTTTATCGATATTGCAGTTAAAAATATGGTCATTAAGGCGAGAGAAAACCACTCTCTCGAGGATCTTAGAGAGGAATGGAAGCTGTGAGATATGGTGATAGCTAGATGGTTCACAGGGGTTAAGGTGTGTTTTTTTAAGGATAGGACGAATTGAGGCATTTTTGAAGGAAGAGGGAACCACCCCTGTTGCAAGAGAAGTGTTAAAGAGATGAAGAATCAGTGGGAGGACAGCAGGGAAAATTTGGTGGAGGGGTTTGGGTGGAAAGACGTCCTTAGGGGATCCAGATTTGTTAGAGCGTGAGATCAAAGTAGTTACTTCCTCAGAGGACGCAATGGATTATGGTCGGGGAGAACAGCATGGGCTTGTTCAGATGACTGAGGTAGTATGGCGCGAAGGTTAATAATTTTATCAGAGAGAAATTTAGAAAGAGTAGAGGGGTTGATGGGAGGAGAGGTAGGGAAAATTGGGCTCGGCGAGGAAAGACGACAAGTGAGACGAAAGATAGTCCGAGGGTCATTCTTACTCTCAGACAAGTTTGCGTGAATGAGCCTCATGCGCTAATTTTAATTTGGAATAATAAATCAAAGTAGAAAGGCGATAAGCAAGTGAGAGGGAGGTCGTGTCCTCCCCACGGGAGCGTGCTTTACGAAGGGCACGTAAGGACCTCCTTGAACGAAGGAGTTCTATGGTGAACAAAAAAAAACAATCTAACAGCCCTAAAAAAGAACTGTATCAATTGCGATCGCAAAAGTGAAGATTAAAATACCCACTTGATACAGTTCTTTTTAAGGCTGGTGGATTGGCCTGTTGGATTCAGCCACTTGGCGTGGATTAACTGGGAGGTCTAAGTCCGCCCGAAGCAGTGTGAAGGTGGATACAAATGGCTATACCAGCCGCATAGCTTAGGTGAGCCTAGGGTAGTCAAACGTAATGTTGGAAAGTGGAAACCTGTGATCGACGAGAAGGGAGTTGCAGTACTCGAGCTGGGTAGGGGCGAAAGCATGAATGGCAATCTCAAAGATGTTGTGGTAACAGTTCCCAAAATGAGTTTGGAAGATAACTTGCCATCAAAGGTATCATCCAAATATGTTAATGTACCGGGAAAAGGGCATTGAGAAGTGCCCAGGTTCAATAGTTCTACAGTGAGGCACAAAGAATAACTGTTTTGACATGGTTAAGTTTCACAAAGTTATCCGAGAGCAATTCATTGCTCATGTTATAAGCGGATATTAGGTTTCTAAGAGTCTCACCAAATGAGGCTGGCGAAAAGAAGAGAGATTCGCGTGTCTTCAGCTTAGAAATGAAATGATAAATTAAGTCAAAGCATATGAAAACTAAAGAGAAGAAAATAAATTCAAAACAAAAGCTGACTAAGAACTGACTTTTGCTAACCACGTACCTACATATATCATTTCCAAGATTAACTAAGAGATAAAAGATAGGAGTGGAACCAGTTATGGGCGATTCCAGAGACGTACAGGAATTCACGGAGCTAGTGAAGAAGAACAGTGGTCGTGGTCAGTAGCGTCAAATGCTGTCTAGAGATACAGAAACACGACAAGGCTGGCCAGCGCCGGTCACATATCAAAGGCGATCCGTTATATCTATTTCTTTTATCATTGGGTCCATCGATACGCCACATGCGGGATAAATAATGAATAAGATGAATGTATTTCTATATAACACTGCCCCCCCCCCCCCATCCTTCACGCTTATAACGGAAGATAATAAAAAAATAGACAAATTTCTGAAATAAAAATGTTTTTGGTGGTAACCATTATTTATCGAGACCAAACATGGTCCATTAACTCCGGTGGGAAATATGCATCAGATTAGGTAAGTCACTCCTAGGGTAATCACCCAAATATTTAAGGGTTCGATATTTTTAAATAGCACTTATCTGTTACCTGCTCAAGGTTGTCCGTCGGCTCAACGACGACCTCTCCCATTTCCTCGCTCGTGGGCTCTAAGGTGGCTCAGCAATCTTGTCTTGGTCCGGAAAGCCCTTCGGCAGACGTCGCAGTTGTGGGGGCTGTTTTCAATGTTGGCAGGGTGTCGTCGCTGTCGGTGCCTCTCTGCATGAACTCGATCTCTCTTGTCACGTCTTGCACTTTCTAGCTCCTGAACACCCTGTTTAGCAGCTTGTCGCCAAGTTGCCCGACCTTCAGCTAGTTCTTCCAGTTGGCGATGGTCGATAGTGCAAGATTTAAGGGGGCATTTTAAGTGATCCTTGTACCACTTTTTCTGTCCACCTGCTGGTCTGGTGCCTTGCTCGAATTCATAAAATAATATTCTCTTTGGGAGACGGTTATCTGGTATTCTGATCACATGCCCTACCCACCTGAGTGATCTTTATGCGATGTGCGCCTCTATACAGTCGTAGTTTGTTCTTTGTCAGATCTCATTGTGAGTGATTTATTCCTCCATGTGATTCTTAATATTTTCTGGAGGCTACGTAGGTGGAAAGCCTGCAGAGATCTTATGTGCCGCCTAAAAGGTGTCCAGGCTTCACTTCCGTAGAGAAATGTAGAGACGCATACGAAATCGGAAAGTACAATTTTTGTGCGTAACTTAAGATTGCGGTTAAGGAAAACCCTTTCTTTAAGCCGTCCAAAAGCTGATGAATCTAGCTGGATGCGGCTCGTTATTTCTCTGCCTAGTACTCTATTTTTTATGTAATGCTCCCAAGATATGTGAAGTGCTCAGACTCGACGAGATTATCGTTGCCGATGGTTATATGCTGTGGGGCTTCTGGTTCCCTTAAATGTGTGAGAACTTTAGTTTTCCTAACGTTTATTTTGAGTCCAGCTCGTCTGTTGGCCTCGCTGAGATTTAAGAGTTGGTTTTACAGTTGTCTTGGATGGTGAGTGACCATGGAGGCATCATCTGCATACTGCAATTCATTAAGTGATCTTAGCTCTGTCTTAGTTCTTTCAGCAAACCTACGTATATTGAACATCCCGTTATCGAACCTATATTTAATTGCGATGCCATTTTCCGGTGTGGAGTGGTTAAAATAGTGGTAAGTAATAGCAACAAGGTATATATTGAACAAGAACACAGCCCTGTTTCATTCCGACATGCACAGGAAAGTAGTCCGAATAGTCGCCATCTGATAGCACTCGAATTGCGTGTTTTCATGAAATTGGCGAATGATTTCTGTAAATGTCGGTGGGCATCCAAGTCTGCTAAGTATTCTGTATAATAGGTCACGGTTTATTGTGTGGAAAGCTTTTGTTAGGTCGACGAAAGCTGCACTGAAGGATTGTCTTTGCTCAAAGCATTTTTTGATAAGTTGACGGCAGACGAAGATCATGTCGACCGTACTCCTGTCTGCTCAAAAGCCAGATTGGGACTCGGGAAGAACTCTATCAACTACGAATGGCAATAGTCTTGAAAGGAGTATTTTTCCCAAGATTTTGCCAGCAACATCCCAAAGTGTGACACTCCTGCTACTTCCGCAGATCGCCTTATCCCCTTTTTTTTTTAATATCTTAACGATGTTTCCTTTGCGCCATTGAGAGGGAATCTTAGAACTTGACCAGCAAGTCATAAAAACATTATGAAGGACATTAATTAACGATTCCCCTCCATTTTTGTATATTTCTAAGGGGACACCATCAGATCTTGCAGCCTTTGTATTCTTCAGTTGTTTAACTGCTTTTTTCCAACTCGACCAGCAAAGGTGGTGCGTCCATTTCAGGTATCTGTGGGAGTCTGGGAACTTCTTCGAGGATTGACATATCACATTCATTTATGGTGTTGAGTAGAACATTGAAATCCTCTACCCATCGTTCTAATATTACCTGTTTGTCTTTTATGAGTGTGTTCCCTTCTGCAGACCGGACCGGGATCGTGGAGTTTTTTGATGGTCCATACAGGCATTTAATTGCATCATAGAAATCGTGTCTTCTGCATAGCTTTGTATTTCTCTAACTCTTGCTATCCACTACTCATCTTGTAGTTCTCTTAGCCTTTTTTGTGCCCTGCTCGTTTATCTTACCATTCCTCTCGCTAGTGATAGATGTTGAGTTGGCTAAATAAGCATCATGAGCTTTGTTCTTTTCCTTTAGAAGATCCTTTATGGTTTCGTCTGACTCATCAAACCAGTCCCGGTTTCGACTTTTAAAGGTTTCAAGGCAATCTAAGGAACGTTGATACACTTCACTAATAAGTTTGCCCCACATGTAATCTATTTCCTCTTCTGATTGAGGCCCGGGTTCTTTAACCATATCTTCGATTCCATTTGATATTTGTTCCAGTAGTTCCTCACGTTTTTTGCATTTGCAAGCTGTGCACAGTTAATGCGATTGCAGGTGGTTTGTCTTTTTGGGCTCTCTTCCGAATATTGAGGTTCATTTTAGATATTAGTAGACAGTGGTCTATCCAGCAAATCTTTTTACTCTTGTAACCTGAACTTCCTGATGTCTCTAGGTCTTACTAAAATCTAGCGGGTGCCAATGCTTTGACCTTTGGCGCAACAATGTTGTCTTGAATTTGTTTCTCATTTGAAAGATTCTGTTGGTTGTCAATGAAGTTTCTGCACAAAAAGATGGGAGGTGTAGCCCGTTGTTGTTCATTTTTCCTACTCAGTGCTTTCCTAGAGTACCTTTCCATACTTCAGAGTCTGGACTGACTCGGGAGTTAAAGTCTTCGGTTGCTTCCTCGGAAACCAAGGTTAGTCCATAAGCACTTATAATTGTGGTAAACACCTTTATCTAGAGGGATTCTGAGAAACATAAGACGTTCATTGTGTCCTACATGCGTTTCTGTAAGGACTTTCACTATTTCATTTTTTATGGCAAAACCCACTCCTTTAATTCGCGGATCTTCTGCCCGGAGCCCTTTCCAGAAAAACGTATATCCTGAACTCTGTTCTGTCAAAGATCCTTCTAATTGTAATCTTGTTTCTTGGAGCGCAGCGATATTGATGTTATACCGTTGCAATTCCGCTGCTATGAGAGCAGTTCTTCGTTTAGGTATTTCTTGAGTGTTGGGGTCCATCATGGTTCTGACATTCCAAGTAGCAACTGTCATTACCTACTCTTAACATGACAGGATAGAGGAAAATACTATTTTCACAACAGGATTTTATTTACAAAAATAAACTTTTTACCATGATAATTAAATGACTCAATGAGGCCTCGGCCTGTTGCATGAAATCGTTCTGAGCTGATATAAGGCCAACATTAAAAGGCTGATGCCACGGAGTTCGGTAAGAGAAGCGACCTGGAACAAAGTAGCGGGGTGGACTTAGTGGCGGAACTGCAAATGACCATAATAATGAAGAGTAGAGCAAGATAAAATGCGTGATAATAAATTAAATAATTTCTCTAAGTTAGATTTGGATATGTATAACCATGAGTAGAAAGCCGCTAACTTAGAACATTGGCCATTTTATCCTACTCCCATTTTCCACCATCGTCTTAAAATTATATTTTGAACTTATAGATTGCTACCCTTCCTTCCTTGGTTCAACCCTCCCTTCGCCTATCTATCTACCTTACTGTGTCTGTATGTCTATCTCGACAGATCTCAAGTTCACGGTTCGCCTCCACACTGGCTGGCTCAGTTCATAACATTATTTTTCAAACGTTACTTCACAGCGGTTAGTTGCTGTCCAAGACGTATCCTCTTCGATTCCTTGGATTTTGGTGTGAGTGCATTTTAGGCTTTCCTTCCCCCCTTTTTGGTGTGTTAGGTTGGCCTTTCTTAAGTGCGGAAAGGATCTGTTTCTCTCTTTCAAATAATACATCAGAAGACAAAAGATCGCCGAGAATATAGGCAGTCTATTCTAAACTAGTCTATTTTGAGCACATACCGATTTCTGAGATTGTCCCAATTTTCCTCAACAATTTAAACTTTCCTGTCAACTTCGAATTTACTACCTATTAAGTATTTTTTATATTGGTGTGGATTTACTGTAAGTCAAATTAAACTCGCATCAAGAGGCAAGGTATGCGTTTACTTATTATTTATTGTCAAACGTTTCTTAAGTAACTATTCCGTTGCTCAAGTAATAACTTCAAACTTTATTCAGACTATAATGATGCAGATTTTATACTTTATTTAAATTCTATTATCTCCCTATTTAACTAAATTTCTATTTTCATTTCATGTCCACTAACAAATTAGTGAGCTAAATCGTTTTCGGGTACCTCTGAAAAAGGCAACTCTCATTTTGGAAACCGAAATTAATTAATTACCAATCCTTTATTACTTTCCACGTGTCCAACTTTAAACACTTACTTAATACGATGGAGACGCTCCTAAAATCGGGGCTATCACTCTAGCAATCGGAGGAGGATATTAGTATAGGGGAGGATTTAAATCGCTGAAGTGTGTTGATTGCCTGGTTTCTAATAAACGTCTAAAGTATGGTCTTGTTCTTATTTTGGCGTATGTGTGAATCGCGTGTCTTGTAATCTAATCAATTTCAATATATGTGATTAGATTACTGTGGTTTGGGAGATATCTGCTGTGTGAAAGATCTCGTTTGGGACACCTGCGAATTTACTTTTCCTAGTGTTATTTTGGAGGCCTAAATTATAGCAAAATTGTTTGGCTGTGTGTTGGGGAACATATGCTTAGTAGTGGCACTACAGTTATGCATTTCCATATCTCCCATGGATCCCGTTTTCGAGCCTAAAGTGAATGGACTGACACACATAGTTTCTTAATTTTCTATATAGCGAGATTTTGTAATGCGCCATGCGTGCACATAACATTTCCTTAATTTCCATTCCCTCTAACTCTAAAACTATGGGAAATGAAAATATTTTCTTAGCATCAGAGACTTTGAGGTGAAAAACTCCAGGAAAAGAATTTGAACCAAAATCAGAGATATCGCGGGCGGGTGTTTTTTTTATCCCATTGAAGAAAATGTATTGTAGATCCGCCACTTCTTGCTTTATTATGTCTGGAGGATATGAATACAGTATGGGATTGATTGGGGGATTGTATAAATAGTGACTGAATATTTGAGTGTAGATTTGATTCCTTTTAATTGCGGTATGGAAGGGCGTAGTGATGTCCAGATTGTGATGAACTGTGCTGAAGTGTTATTTTGTCCCTCCTCGGGTGATTAACTTTATGTTGAGGCTGTGGCGAGTGTGGCTTGGATGTGATATGAGACGTGTCTTTGTGTAGAACTGTGTTGAAAGGGGCAAGGTCAGATGCCAACTTTGAAAAACTAGAGGGACGGGAACTGAAACACAAAACTAGGGTAGGGGAACTGAAACACAAAAATAGGGGGAGGTGAACTGAAACACAAAAATAGGGGGAGGTGAACTGAAACACAAAAATAGGGGGAAGGGAAGTGAAACACAAAACTAGAGGGAGGAGAACTGAAACATAAAACTAGGCGAGGAGAACTGAAGCATAAAACTAGGGGAAGGGGAACTGAAACACAAAACTAGGGTGAGGGGAACTGAAACACAAAACTAGGGTGAGGGGAACTAAAACATACAACTAGGGGGAACTGAAACACAAAACTAGGCGGGTAAAAGTCAAAACTAGGGGGAGAGGAAATAAAACTCAAAACCATGGGGGAGAGGAAATAAAACTCAAAACCATGGGGGAAAGGAACTGAAACACAAAACTCAAGTGAGGGGAACTGAAGCACAAAATTAGGGTGAGAGGACCTGAAACATAAAAGTAAGGGGAAGGAGCTGAAACTCAAAAATAGGGAAGGGTAACTGAAACATAAAACTAGAGGGAGGGGAACTTAAACACAAAACTAGGGGATGGGGACTGAAACACAAAACTAGGGGGAGGAGAACTGCAAACATAAAACTAGAGGGAGTGGAACTGAAACACAAAAGGGGGGAACTGAAACACAAAACTAGGAAGAGGGGAACTGAAACACAAAACTAGGGAAGGGGAACTGAAACATAAACTAGTGAGATGGGAACTGAAACACAAAACTAAGGAGAGGGGGACTGAAACATAAAACTAGGGGAGAGGAACTGAAACACAAAACCAGGGGGTTAAAACTCAAAACTAGGGGAGGGGAACTAAAACTCAAAACTAGGGAGGAAGGCAACTAAAACACAAAAATAGGGTGACGGGAACTAATAAACAAAACAGGCAGCACGCATCTGTGCAGCTCCCCCTCCCAAAGTCTGCAGTAGGACCTGCTGCTATAGACCCCATTTTTCCTTCTCTTCTTTCTTCACAGATTTCTCCTTACTGTCTGCGTGATACGACCTCGGTGCTTTCGCGCTTTAAAGTCCACTGAAAAAAATCTCCACGAAAAAATGCAGTCATGTTAACCCCCCTATCGGGTACACCCTCAGAGGGCCGACATGGGTACGCTAATAAGCGCATGCCGCTTAGCAGGGGTATGGGAGGCCGGTAACTTTGGGAGAAATCAACTCAAAGGAGTGGGGGGTGGGGGTGAGACTGCAGTGTAAGTAGAGGGTGTTGCAAGTGTGAGGGTTTAAAGGACGGGGGCAGATCGGAATAAGGCGTATGAGTCTTCAAGGCCAAGTATCGGAGGGGCCTAGCACTTCCCGCTCGAGTTCAAGGTTGAGCAGTGGCGCGAAAATGCTGGGTGCTTTTCTGAGCAGTTTGTGCTTCGCGGAGTTTCTCGACAAAGAGGAGGGGGGAACTCAAGGCCCCATTTCCGCAGACGGAGCTGGCAATGGATGAAGGTTAATACATAAGGATGAACCAAAAACATACTGTTACGGAGGTCGCCTACACCCCCATTAACAAGCATTCAGTTAAATAATATAATAAGTCTAAGAGTAGGCGTCATTGTCTTGCCGAGCTTTTGAGGGAACCTTAATACCTTCATGAGTCCTGAAGGCCCTTGGCAAATATCCTGGCTTAGCAAGAGTTAAGGCGCGGGTGCTGGTTCATGGTGACCGCACGCCCCAGTTGGTGTTGGAAAACGCGAGTTTGTCCGTGCAATCAACAGAACGGGACTTTAGGACTGGGGCTGGACATGAAACTTGCCTACTGAAGTTTAGTTTTAGCATCTAGCCCCTGAAGAAGTCGCTCATGATTTGGAAGCAAGGAGGTCGATAAGGAAGATGATCTCATGACTAGAAAATGGTTAATGGTACAAAGGGAGATCGCGGCTATATTTGAGAATAGGTGGCAGAAGTTGAAATGGCGTTGATGGGGCGAATATTTGTTTCCGGAGAGTAGATCTGGTTTGGAAAAGTTGAGGAAGTTGTGTTGGGGTGGTTGTTTGGGGTTGGAAAGGACGAAGAGGTGGAGATGGAGAGAGGTTGGGAAAAACGGGAACATTGAGGGAGAGAGCAAGGAACTAGGCGTGAAAGAGAGCTAGGAACGGAAGGGGTATGATTGGAGTGAGTGTTAAATGAAGGGTTGTCATATGGCTCATTCATGCTCTCGAGCCTTTGGCCCCAGTGCACTTGCATATTTGTTTTTCTTTTGGACATACCCGGGATTGAATGGATTCCGCCAGAACAAAATTCAGCCGATTCGCTTTTACGTCCTAATCTCACTTTACGACTCAACGATGACGTCATACTACATACGTCACGGATACACTGTGCCGTCATGTCAAGAGTATAAAAGGACGTTCAACCTGCGGTGGGATTCTCGAATACACTCAATGCACCAAAATCCTGGGGGTAACTTTTGACAAGACCCTCAGGTTCAACTTACACCAAAACATAATACAAGCAAGAGCCTTAGTACAAACACATCGCTGGGTAGCTTCTACCCTGCGAGCAAAAACTAAAATTACACTTATACAAAACACTCGTGCGTCCCATTCTCACGTACGCCCCACTGTCGCTCGTAGCTGCGAGCGACACGTGGAAGCGAAAGGCTCAGCGCATTCAGAACTCTGCTTTGAAGCGCGCTTGCCGTTCGCCGCGGTACTCGAGAATGGACGCACTACATAACAACAATAAACTAGCTCCTCTCAACACTTACGCTCACACCAGACTCACAAAACAATTCGACAAACTCACCACAGACGCACTATACACCTCGCTACACGTGAGAAGGTACGCGATGGCGCCGCGATATCCCGCGGCCCACGAACACCCGCCGCCCGTACCGTTCTTCGCATAAACCAGTAGGCATCATGAATAACGCGTTTCCGGATGAGCAGTCAGCCTTCCCCTCCTGACCTGCCTACAACCCTCGTCCAGTCAAATACCACATAACCAACGCTCCCACAACAACACAACGCATCGGTGTATAGCCACCGACCTATCAACTTTTGCTGATTTTTCGTAAATGTTTTCCGCAACGCTCCTCTCTGACTACCTGACTGCCTGTATCACATACAGCGGTCCCTCTTTGTTCTTTCTATATACACAACTGAACTGAACGGTGGGATTCACACATCACTTGGAAGAATCTTCATCTCTACGCTCAAAGAGAAGTCTTAATCGGCAAAGGAGGAAAAGTCGAGGCAGGTCAACTCCAAAACCACTCCGATTTTCAACAAGCCATACCGTGGACGGAAACCTACAGCCAGCCAGCTACCTACGGGACCTAAAGAGATCTTCTAGCCAACCCCCCAACCCCCCTGAATAAAATTTCGTTTATTTCTCTGGTACGTCATACTGATATGGCGTGCTAAACCCTCCCCCATCCCTGCCCTGCCGTGATCTGGCTCTGTGAATGTGACTCTACACATAATAGCTCCGTTGCAACTATGCCGTTCTACTTAGAAAAGGCATAAGTGAAAATTTGGGGGAAATGAGGTCTGAGGTTTAGCCCGCTGCGGAACCCAAAGGAAGGAGCAACCTGGATTGGGATTCAGTTACCAACGCGGGGAGTCATAACACCCTACCCTGCGGTTACCGTCCAAGATCACAGAGGGAGACTCTACCGTCTCTGTGAGATGTCGGATGTAACTGTTAAATACCCAAAACCCAATATAGGGGCGGCACCCCGACGAGAGTCAGTTGATTCTGGCTTCAGTCATCATTAAGTCCGCCATGTTTTTACACCCTCTGAGGAGCCCAACCAGGTCCATACTCACTTATCAACCTTCACCACATCCGAGTCATGTTCACGGGGTCGTCATCGGCAGGGCGGGGGGTACTCCCAAAAAAGAGAGAAAAGTAAAGGTAAAGCAATATGGCAATTAGCACGTCGCACTTCACACAATTACACACAAAAGACAAGAGCCCCACCACGAACGACCAACATACACTACTAAACTTAGCCACTAGTCATGACACCCCCATCACAAACATTATAAAAACACATACAGGCCACAAGCTCGTCTTCCGCTCGCAGGAGGGCGCACTAACATTTCACCAAAACGCAGCTTACACACTCGTCACTATAAACCTTCAAACAAAACTAGCTGACGGAATATTAAAAAGACACCAGATACGTATTACAAAGACTAACCCTCTATGGTTGGCCTTCTCCACTAATGACCTCCACACACACCTCAGACAGAAGTATGGGGAGGAGGTCATCACAGACCTGTACTTTAATCGTACTGAACACTAGGCAGTGATCACACTGTCCGACGAAAACAACAAAACACTGCTGCTAGACCAGGGTATCAAGGTCTGCGGTACACTAACATACCCACATAACATGGAGTCACAACATAACATAAGACCAACACAAAGCCACCGGTGTTACAAAACCGGACACGTAACATGTACATGTCAAGCAGACCTAGTCTGCTCAAAGTGGAGTGTAGTGGGGCACCACTACACCACCTGCACAGCCACCACACCCCTCTGCTCAAATTGTGGCGGTGACCATGTCGCCGTCAATCCAAAATGCCCTTACTTAAGTAAGGCCCGCCATGACACCGTAGCGGCTATACGGCGTCCACAACCTATCCACACAACCACACATTCCGCACCCGCCCCCCCTTCCCTCACAAGAATATTCGCCGCAGCTGCCGGCGCAACGTTGTCCGCACATTTCCCTGTTCCACCCCAGACAAACCCAACCCCAGCAGCACCCCCAACTCACCCACATATCCCGTCATCCGCCCCCATCCTAGCACCTTACACCCAGAGAGCCCCACTACTACCGACACCCACCCCACACCACAACATACACACACACCCACTCCACATCACACAATTAACGAGACCACAAACCCAAAGCTGCACCTGGCCGCCTTGCTCTCAACGGTGGCAAAGGACATGTCGAGGGGTGACCACCGACTATACGCAAACATACTCAATACACTGTTCACCTCGCACGGTCTAGAGCAGATCACCTTCCCCGAGAAGGTGTTCGCTCTTATCGACGAGCACACAAATAGAGGACCTGCACTCCTCGCCACTCCGGTGGGCACGTACACCTCTCCACCTGGACCCACCGACCCCCACCTCCACCACGCTCCCACCCTTCTGTCCCTGCACCTATCGCCACTGCACTTTCCTTACCTACCCCCTTTGCCTACTGCTCCCACCTCTATATCAAAACTCCCTCCTACCTCCAGAACTCCCCCTTCAGCAACCTCCACTCCTCCCCCTACTGCTACCCCCCCCCCCTTCCACAGCCTCCAACGCCCCTCCCACTGACACCACAACCTCCACCTCCCCTCAGCCCACCACACCCCGTACCAAACAAAAAAAGCCCTACCACGAAACCCCCCCACCCACACACCACCACGGGTAAAGCAGACCACTACCCCTTCCTGCTGTTCCTACTCTTCCCCCTTCCACCCCTCCTTCGACCCAACCTCCTCTCTCCCCCGACACCCCACCTCTCATAATCTGCACCTTTCCTACAATATCTAGCCCCTCATCTCCTACATCTACCCCGTCGACCTCTGATACTAACTCCCCCCTCCTAGACTCTACCCTCTCTAACCCTGCTTCCAAGCCTTCTACCTCGATACCTCTTTCCACAGAACACACTTTTCTCTCCACCACGGCCTGCCCACCCAACAACACCGCTGACAACCCCCATAAACAACAGCCGAAACGGGTAAAGGTACTGGCTCCTCACGCCTCCTGGGCAATAACCAAGGAGAGAGGAACGATACCGGGAAAATCAACCTCCCGCGCAGTCCGCCCACGACAATAGGTCGCCTCAACGCGACACAGCTAAACGTACGCAGTTGGCACGGTATTCGCCATATGGTTGCCAACTGGGTGCTAAACACACAAAGACCGGACATAGTACTCCTGAACTCAACCAGCCTACATCCTCCCAACAACAGACTCCGCATCGCAGGATACCACACTTACCTATCTCCACAGGCGCGGCACCTAGGATCAGTGATCCTAGTAAAGCGCTCCATACACCACTCATTCATCCAAACACAAGACGACTCCTTACTAGCCTGCAAGATAGAGACAAGCTCCGGCCCTTTTCTTGTGATCACACACTACAGACCACCACGCCTACAGTTAAACATAGAAGTCCCACTCCGGGCCCTATCTAACCATAACCTCCCTATCTTCTTCGCTGGGGACCTCAACCCCTTTCACCCGACACTCCTTTCTAACAGCACAAATGACGCAGGAAGGTACCTCTCCGGTGCCTTGCGGCGTTATCGCTGCGAGCACATAGGCCCTGCCATCCCCACATTCTTCGGTCCTCACGGAGGTACCACGTCCCCGGACGTGGTCTTCCGCAACGATAACGCTACACGCTTCTACACACACATATCACCTGGTCCCCACGTACTCTCTGGCCACATACCGATATGCCTCCTCATATCCACATTTCCCATACTCATACTTACACCACCTCTCTACGATTACAAAAACACAAACTGGGAAGAGTTCAGGAGACATAACAGAAAACACGCCACAAAACTTCAAGCTGGAGTATACCAATCCGGAACTGTTAGACGACCACTGGTGCTCAATCTTAAACACTATAACCACAGCACGCAACCTACACTCACCACAAAAAAATACACTCGCATAAAACATTTCACATTTTCCATACACACTCAGAGACTCATCACACAGTACAATAATCACTACACTAGAGGCCCACGACAACACAACATAAATCACTTACGTGCCCGCATCCTACAGTGCGTGCAGCTAGATAGGAACCGACAGTGGCGAGAAGTCGTCCGTATCGCGGACGATACCCGTTGCACGGACCGTTCCTTCTTCTGGATGCACGTGGAAAGGATGTTAGGCACTGATCCACGTAAGCCCATCACTCTCCAAGTAAACAACCAAACACTCACAGACACTAACGTCCTCATCGACGCATTTAGGTCCCACTGGGACACAGTACACACACGCAACCCACCCAAACCAAACACGCGGGAGCACTTCCAGGAAGTCCAGGAGTGGTGTCGGGCCCACGCTCACGAGCTAAGGCCCACCCCCCTGATACGAATGGAGCTGCTCGACTACACATCTACACTGACCACCCCTATTACCATCGAGGAAACAAAACACTACATAAAAACGACACCAAAATGTGCCCCCGGCCCCTCCGGGCTACCAGCTACACTAATACACAACCTCCCCGCAAACATATACCCCACACTTACACACCTATTCAATGCCTCACTAGCCTCAGGCCACTTCCCTAAAATATTCAAACTCTCTCACAACATATTTCTACACAAACCGAACAAAGACCCCAAACACCCAATCAACTACAGGCCTATTGCTCTTTTAGAGTACCTAGGCAAAATACTCGAACGCATGATCAACTGCCGCCTACGGGAGTACCTGGAATAGAGGGACTGGTTCTCCCCCCAACAATATGGGTTTAGGAGAGGCCGGTCCACTCAGGCGGCCGTGACTATCGTTCACGACAGAATACAAAGAAAACGCCAGGTACATCAGAAGACTCTCTCCATCAGCAAGGACGTGGAGAAGGTCTTCGATAAAGTGTGGCACGAGGGACTCCGTTGGGAACTCGCCAACAATACGGAGTTACCTCTCTGCACCAGAAGGCTCCTCTCGCACTACCTCACTGAACTGAGATGCCGCATAAAATACAATAATACCCTCTCACGACCCTTTACACCACGCTCAGGCGTTCCTCAAGGAAGCGTACTGGCACCCACACTATACATTATGTTCACAAACGACACCCACACCCATCCGAAAACTGCTGTCACACATACACAGTGGCCTATGCCAATGACGAGACCATTCTCGGCAGCGGCCGTGGTGCCGAAGAAATCGCGCTCCACGCACAAACAATACTAGACGCTAAGAGAGATTACGAGGATAAATGGCTGATTGCCAAGAATCCTCAGAAGACACAGATGACACTCTACGGCGCAAGAGATCACTTCATGCACAACCTACAAATCTTCTCACACACACCAGACATGAACTACCTAAACCCAACAAGGCTCGAATACACACAATGTACAAAAATCCTTGGGATAACTTTCGACAAGACCCTCAGGTTCAATATACACCAGAACATAACACAAGCAAGAGCCTCACGAATAAACACATCGCTGAGCAGGTTCTACCCCGCGGGCAAAAAAAAATAAAGTTACACATTTAGAAAGCACTCGTGCGACCTATTCTCACGTACGCCCCACTGTCACTCGTAGCCGCGAGTGACACGTGGAAGAGGAAGGCTCAGCGCATTCAGAACTCTGCTCTGAAGCGCGCTTGCCGCTCTCCTTTGTACTCGAGAATGGCCGCACTACACGACAACAAATTAATACCCAACACATATGTTCACACCAGAGTCACAAAAAACTCGGGGAAACTCGCCAGAGACCCATTATACACAGCACTACATGTAAGGTATGCGATAGCACCGCGATACCCTACGGCCCATAACCACCCTCAACCCATACCGTTCTTCGCATAAACTAAAGGCATCATGAATAACGCGTTTCCGACTGAGCAGACAGACTCTCCTTCCTGACCAACCTCCAACCGTCGTCCAGTCACAAAACCTCTAGACCAACGTATCCACACCAACACCACGCATCGATGTCTATCCACCGACCTATCAACTCTTGCTATCTTTTCTCAAGTAATTTCCGCAACCTTTTCTCTGACTGCCTGTTCGTCTGTTACACAGTGATCCCTCTCTGTCCTTTCTATACACAAAAGTAAGCAAGCAAGTGGTGGGATTCATTTGTTATCTGGCCGCCTAATCGGGAGCTTTAATATGTTTTTGTTGTCTTTTGTGTTATATAACTTGTTTTTATCTTTTTTTTTTTAATTGTTTCCAATAAAGGGCCGAAGAACCACGGGAACGGTTTGCGCGCCGCAATGGCGTGCAACTTTAGGTTCCCGTCAGCCATTTCTCATTTTCTTTGACATGCAGTCGCTAAAGAGAGGCCTGGCGAAAAATAGTGAAAGGTACAGTCATGGCCGAAATATTTTAGACTGCTAATTTTTTCATATAAGAAAATTAATCGGACTAATCAAACGTTCCGTATGTTTGAATCATAATTTGAAGGTGAAATATACAAAAAGTTAGAGCCCAGACCCATTTTATTAATAATTCCAGTCAATTGATGCGCGGCCAATATTTACAATGATGTCCCTTGTTCTTCAGGACTGGTTCAATTCGTTTTGGCAGTGTAGACAAAATTTGTGATGATTATCGTCCACAAATTCTCTTTTTAGTTAAAATCTGGTGAATTCCCTGGCCAATGTCCCAAATAATATTTTCAGCCAAGAACTTTAATATTGCTTTTGCTTTGTGAAAAATAGTTATCCCCAAATTGGTCTTGAACTGTTGGGAAAAAGTGCTGATAATGCACATTTTTAATTCATGGGCAAAATTGTTAGGGCACAACTAGTACTCGTGGAAAGAGCTACCTTTTTCTCCTCCTAACGAGATCTTCCAGAAGAGCCAAACAAGCGGAAGGGAGGTTCATCAGAGAATATCACTTTACCCCAATCTCCACCAGTCCATTCTTTATATTTCCTATCCGTAAGGTTCTTCTTGGTGAGATGAAGCTTCTTCGCAGCCGTTCTGGAGTTGAGACCTTTGTCGAAAAGTCTCCGCCTCACTGTGCGCTCTGAAGCCTTCACACTGCTTCTTTCCAATCGTAAGTAAGCTAGGCATTGGAGACCCGATCCTTGAGCTAGAAATTGCTAGGTGATGTTGGCCTTCATTTGAAGCTCTTGGGTGTCCAGAAGTCTTCATATTTTTTTTTTTTTATTATTATGAAGGGGCAGACGAAACCGCCGCAATTTTAAACGGACTTTATTAGCAGTGCGACATGAAAGTCTAGGGGTAGGCCAAGATTATGACACAGGGGTAGAAAAAAAACTAAGGCCAGAAGAGCAACAACGAAAAAAAAAACTATGTAAATACAAAAATAAGTTAGAACATGATAAAGAAGTTAGGACTTATAGTAAGGGCATGAGCCCAGAAATGCTTATAAAGTTAATTAGGGATCTCGAGCGAGAGGACGGTCCTTCCACTTAAATAAAGCCGCATCGTCTATCATATGGGATTTGTGATAGACCAGGGAAGCATTCACAATGAAGTCACTTGAAGGATGAACAGTTAAAAAGAAAGTCGCGAAAAGACAGGGAAAGAACAAAAAATACAAAGTGGAGGATTTCGAGCGCCCTCGGCGCTCACCAGATGCCCAAGAATAAGGTACGATTGGCCAATCCGGGGGCTACAAAACCCCACCTCACACCTGCGGGAATAAAGACGTTTAATAACCCACGATCGAGCAAATGGCTTTATATCGCGAAGCTTATTTCCCAAGAAGGCATCCCACACCGACTGTCATAGATTCAAAAGTTTCTAATGTAGGGGTCGAGATCTATACAGGGATAGGAAAGCGCAATTAGGTTCCAAGGAATGACATCAACAAAAGTCTATCCGGTAACAGCTATAGTTCTTGGCCAGCCAAAGACTGAATTTGGCTGCGGCACCGTGCGCAGATATAGTGGACTCAGGGTCATGGTAATTAGAGCCACAATTGATACATGTACGTGCATGCCGACACGTACAGCCCATATGCACGAACTGTTGGCAGTTGAAACAGTCTCGTCATTAGTAACACGTTGCCCTGCCAGCTTACTTCGGAGTCGAGGTAGGTCGTAATCATTCAACGGCCAAATTGAGCCTGGAACCTCTACAAAAGAAGACGGATCCTACAGCATCGTGTTGGGTCCGGGAAGATACCTCCATCAACACGAGCCCACATACGATGAGGCCTCACCATAAGATTCGGAAGCAGCATTCAAATAAAGAACATTAGAAAGCGGAGTATCGATAGACGATTAATACAAAACGAGGAATCGAATTCTGGATTCACCTCGTTGACATAAGGATCCAAAAGACGGAAGCTGGACTGTACAAAGGCTTATCACGAGAACTCTTCTTAGAAGGGGAGGGAACTTTGAGATTTAGCCACTGCCTTCATATTCTTCCTTCTGACTCCCCGCTACGGAGGCCTACAAGGGCCTGGCATTAGTGCTGCTGCCGAATCAGTTGCCACCGGGATGTCATCTTGGAGGACATACGCTTCTAACGCGCCTCCTTTACAACCCAAACATTACCAGGGGAGAGGCTTGCCCTTAGGCACGGTAACATAGGAGTTGTCCACAGTCCACCTATGCAAAAGAACAAATCTAAATACAGGGAGGTCATCAAGGTCAGTCCGATAAAAAGGACGAATGGCAAAAACAGGACAGAAAAAGTAGAGGATATAAATGATAAATATAATAAAACTAAGATAAATGCTAAATAAGCAAGATAAGATGAATGGGGGGGGGGGGGAAATCAGCTTCTTCACCATCACTAAAGCGAAAGTGGACCTTACCCCATCGCCGCTCCTCCACAATGAGTCCCGAAACACAATGGCTGTGGAGGGAGGGTAGGAATGATCTGTGTAGGGTTTAGTGATAGGGATATAGATGAGAAGACACGAGGAAGGTGGAAAGGAAGAATCACAAGTGAAATGTTATGAAATCAGAAAGGCGAGATGTGAGGAAATTAATGAGAACCTAACCTAAGAGAAGGATAACTAATTTCTACCCCGTAGATGTCCTGGCTCCAAGCGCCACACCCAGGTAACCACTTCAGCAAGTGGGCTAAGCCATGTGAAGGGAACTCATCTATGGCAGCAGGTAGGTGAGAGGGAAAGAGCGAGTATAAACACTTAGAGGAAGATGAGAACCTCGATGCGAGCAGAAAGATGAATGGGGTTCCTGATACCAACAGGAAGATGAGTGGGCAAACTGCGGTCAGTTTATTTTCAGAATTCAACAAAATATTGAATATTTTGCCAAAATCTCTCAAATGTTAAACGCAAATTCTGTCAAATTTTGGAACGCCTTTGAAATCTTAATGCTTTGCGTTCCCCAACAAACTAACTTCATATAGTCCTTAGTTTAATATTTTCAGTCATTATTTAAGTTTAGCAATATTGTATATTGCCTCAAGAAATTCTAAATTGTAGTTCAGATTCCACGTGAAGCTCTGTCTCCACTGTCTGGCAACAGCTTAAAAGGAGTGGCAAAACTAGGCAAAAAAATAACCTTAGTTATTAATATGTATATGCAAACAAATAAACAAAGGTATTTATTTGTAATTAATTTATATGCAATCAACTTTGCATCTAACTGTTTAACTACGGCCCGCTGCTTACAATTATCGCCCATCCCTGGCATATTCTGATAATCTAGTGTTGGGGAGAGAGAGCGAGAGCGAGAGGGATTTGAAAATGTTTGTAGCTTTTGACAGGGTGTGTGGGGAGGGGTGTGAAAGTGAGAGTTAATGTTATCTGGGTGTGAGAATGAGGTGAATTTTAATTTTATAGGATGCATTGTAAAAGATATTGGTAGAGGAAGCAAATTGCGAGTACAAGGTTCTAAATGGTAGGAAAGTAGCTGGGGGTGATTAGAGGGTGAGTGAATGGTAAGGGTTTGAGTGTGGAATGTGCCAGGGGCGCTGCATGAGAGTATGATTCTACCAACCTTGGTGTATGGAAGGAAAGATCTCTAGTGAGAGAATTGATTGATTGTGCAAAAGGAGCAAATGGGTGGATGTTTATTGCGTGATGTGTTCTGAGGTGGTAGGGCAAGTAAGAATGGAAATAGACTTGAAGAGAATACGAGTGTCAGGGTGTGAGAAAGGTTGGAAGACAAGTGTAAAAGATGGGTAGATTATGTGAATGAGTTTACGAAAGGGCTGACTAACGGGCAGGTGGATGATAGGATTACATGATGTGCGTTTGTAAGCGGGTGTGCAAGAGGCCTTCGGACCAGATTAACCACGACTGGAAGAGTGGCAATATTCCTCACCCCATCCTTATGAAGTGATTTCGGCGTCGGAAGAAAATGATGGGTGGCCTTGCGCTTAATAAGGCTGCCAGTATGTGGAAGAGGCGTTGAATCCCCCAACCATACTTTGTGGGAAATTGGTCAATGTTGAAGTCTTTATTATTATATACTATGGTAATTAGTACTTAATCGATGGACAGGGTGATGAAAAGGTACAACGCAAAACTGGACATTACCCAGAAGCCACAGAGTAAACATGAGAATTAAAGTTACACAAAAAGTATTAAAAGAACCATTTAAACGTTTAGAACTTTATTCCAACAATATATCTGAACACATAAGCGACAACAAAAAACAAAAAAACTAGAACGTCAATCCTATAAAGTACTTCTGCTAACAGACGCAAAGACTAGAGCATATGAGACTTGATTCCTTACTAACAATGACCGGGAGAATTATTCTGAGTGCACTACCCTCAGGCATCGGAAAGGGCCGCGACACCGGGTAAGGTTTTGCCTGAAATTAGAGGGAAAATCGATTAAGAGGTTTACCGGGTATGCAAAAGTGTGTGTGAGGGGATCGGGGGAGTACAAAGATCATCAACCACTTTCCAGTGAGTTGTTTATAGCTGCCCAGGAAATGACAGCTGCCACCAACCGCCTTAGAGATTAAGGGAGAAAGCTGCTACCCTATCAAAGTTACCACAAGTGTGGCCGTGCTGCCTGAGACTGTCCTGAGGGACCATGTTAGGCGGGAGGTAGGCTGTTGCACCCCCTCCACCCTGTGCTAGCTGTCCATGCAACAGTTAGTATGCGGAAGTTCTATTGCATCCAGTTGCGGTGGTCGCGTCATTTTCACTTTACAAGTGGCCTATTCACAAATTATAAGCTAACGCCATATGAGGTTTAACTTGGCTGTAATCGGAAGTGGTGTTTCCATTCTACTACGGACGGCTCTTAAGTTCTCCGTGTTGCCCAGCGAACGACGAGCGCCAAGTTAATTGGTCAAATGGCTGTACCAACATACCTTTGTACTATGCTAATCACCCTTTAACAAGGTATTTACGTTGATTTGTCGAGCAACTATCAAGGAGAGGAAAGTTTACATACAAAAAAGGGACGAGAATCATCAGTCCCTAGTAAATATTGATACGAGACGGTATTTCGATTTACCTTCCAACAGCTCGAGCGAAGCGCCACCACCAGTGGACACGTGGGAAACTTTGTCTTCAGTTCCCCACTTGGCACAACAAGTGGCAGTATCACCCCCTCCAATGATAGTGATGGAGCCCCCAGCAGTCGCATTAACCACGGCATCCATTACCAACTTTGTACCCGTCGCGAACTTCTCAAATTCGAAAACGCCACAGGGCCTTCAAAGGGAAAAAATCGACCGGTTAAAAAGTGCATTTACAACAGAGGGTCCCTCTAGAAGATATGATGACCAACCGCTATTTAGTAGGCCTGCAAGAATTAGTTCGGGGGGGGGGGGGAATTGCCCCCTTCACCACCTATCCCTTTATGCCCTCTTCCCGCTTACATCTACGGAATGGACAAAAATTCAACATCTTTCTTAACTGATGAGGGTGAGGGAGGACCCAAAGAATACCACCAATGTGTAGTTAGATATCTTTCTTAGAAGGCAACTAAGTGTGAATGTACTCCGGTTGGTTGCTTTTTATTTTACTCTCTTGTCTGGCGACCGACGAGAACAGATATCGAAATTACAAAGAAATCAACAGAGAACCCCATAAGTTAAATGTAGATAGCGTGCACAGGGGCACCCTGTTAAGAAAATATGTGTTCGACAGGTTTAAAGGACGCCCAAGAGGTAGAAGAGTAGGACTAGAGGAACTTTCTACTCCCAGGACGACGCGGTGCCTTCAAAGTATACACAAGAACTCTAGTAGATACTGAAACTTGGAACCATAGATGCGGTACAATGATACATGGAAATTTTCCCAGCATTACTCACCCGTTCCACACAATAGTTTTAGCGTTGGTAATAGGGGTGAGGAAAAGTTTGAGAGAGGCGGGGCCGCAATCAAGCCCCTGCCAGTCATCAGGGATGCCAGATTCAATAGTTGCTGTTCCGGTATTGGCGTTCTCATCAAATTTGTCAGCCGTGATGAAGTCGACTGGAAAATGGAGCTGGACGTTCTTCTCCTTCGCCTTAGCAACGAGTTTGTCAACAATTTTTGCTCCTTCTTCGTCGTAAAGTGACTTACCAATCTGAAATGATACACGGAATCATCTTCACTACCAGCGTCTACCAATAAACATCCCTGATGGGTCAAGGATCACTGTGACATGAGAGGCGCACTATTTTCATTGTTCCAGCTTTCACAAACCAACATCTTTTACTTACATTGCAGCACAACCACACACCAAACATCAAAACAATACCTACCACTAGATACTATACTCAAACAAGGCCAACCATCCTCCCCTAAGCCAACATTCAGAATCACATACATTGAAATCACTCGCCGCTGCATTCGTGCGCTCGCCCCCCTGACATACACAGATCTGAAGCCAGCTTACATCGCGAGGACAAGGGACACCCAGCTCTCCTTAACTACCATCGTGGACGTCTGTCCAGGTTGTAACAGATCCACTCACTGTAAAACATGAAGAGTGCATAAACCACAACGACCCACGCAGACAACTGGGTGCTGGCCATGACCTTCCTCAAGGGCTCGAGGCTAATCGGCAAGACAGCCTAGGGCATAGCAACAACAACCAATAAAGATGGAAAGGAAGAGACACCTCAAGGCAGGCTGTGGTCAACGAGCTCTGACAAATAGGATTATTCCAAACTAGGGTTAAAAAGACCCATTTAGTCAAATGCGACACGCAAATGACACCAAAATGGAGATATTCTCACTATCCTGCGAAGAGTTGAGTTTGATCAATTTTTGGAGGGTTGTTCTTCTTCAGCCACCATGGTAGATTAGATATTAGGGCTAATCTCGATTCTGATGCAGATACTGGATTACTTAAACTATTTTTTATACGAGCTTTGGGGTGGATCAAGATCAATTTCACTTTGGGTAAAGATATTTTAAAATATTCACAGATTTCTATCAAATTCTGTGAAGGGGTGGACTGTGGGTCAAATAGGAGCTTTAGATTTGGGGGCAGATCCAGATTCTGGACGACTCCTTCACTTTATGTACAAGATATAAAAAAATATTCCCAGATTTTGATGAAATGGAAATGGGTCACTCGGTGGATCTTAGGACAAGGAAGAGTTTCAATTAGATTTTAAGAAGAATCCAAATCCGGATGTTAGACCAATTATTCATTTTCTTCAACAATGTGAATACCAAACAGAATAAACTTCGCCCTCACACCAAAATGGACCAGATGAAACCAAACCACAGACATCAAACAGCGATTCATAGACTGCCTAAACCTCACACAAGCACCCCTTACACAAAAAATCTCCTCTTAGGGACCTGTGAAACTCCCTCTCCCCGGAAAGCATGGTGTCTTCCTAGGGACCCCAACAAGTACGTTCAACATCATAAAAGAAGGCATTGTCTATCATTTGGTGCAGGTATGCGCTCTCTGATGGCTTTCTAATTTGAAGATATTTGGGGCATAACTCAAATCTTTGACGAGGATCATCTCTCTCACTTTGAATATAAAAAAATGTCCAGGATAGAGTGACTTGGTACTAAACTAGTACTGTACTGGTGATATATAAAAAGCCAATCTCTTCAAATACAACTTTCATTTGCATTCAACCATCAATGTGTACATTAATACTACTGATTATATTTATGTATTTCATTATAGCAACTAGTTCATCTTTTATGTATAGCCTCAACCATAGGTGGGCGCTATCGCGATAACGATATCAGGTTATCGGATTTTTTTTTCCCCGCGTTATCGATTCATCAGTATCGCCAATACTTTTGGTTCCAAACTAGCGATAATCGATAATTTCAGTTTTTGGTTCCAGTTTAGCACAGGGACGAGCCGCGCGTGCCTTGGAGGCAGAAATAGGTAGGTCTGAGCTGGGAGGAGGATCCTCAAAACCGACGAGGAGATGAAGGAGAGCCTCACCAGGTAAGAAACTAAGAAACAGTATTCAAATATTCTTACTATTGTATTATATGTAAAATAACGCTATATATAGTCAATAATCAATATTGTATTATAATTTTGGATTTGTCGGTTATGACCTTATCAGGCGATAAATTTATCGCCGATAAGGTTATCGTGATACATTTTTTTTTCGTTATCGCGCCCACCTATGGCCTCAACCCCTTCTTCCAGAGTTAGCTTATTAAAAATCTTATAGGTTAGTAGATTAATTCTCCAATAAGTTCCCTTTTAGCACTTTCTATTCATGTCTCTGTAACTGCAATATCAAAATCCTGCCACACTCGGCCCTTCATTGCATCTAGAGATGAAACCTTAAGGTGATGAGAAGCAGAATGGTTATCATTAAAACATGATCCACAGATGGTGAGAGGGTAAGTATGGTTTCCCAATTTTCTCCTAGGTTCGTTTTAATCCTAGAACATTGAGGCCAGGCAACCAAACTATGTTCTTTCGTACTGCAAACTATGCGTTAAATTAGCTTGGAACAGAGCATGACTCACCAACCCGGCCTGTCTTAATTAAACCTCTGTGGCATTTTGTTTTCTAAGTCTATTATCATATACAACACTGTCATATGCCCTCACAATCTCTCGGCAGTAAAGTCACAAACAAAATATTGCACTGTTCATTTCCCTGCCCACTCTGAGGGCGAAAGTCCTGAATTCTAACCATGGGATAATTGGCAAGTGAGTCGAAAGGAATGAAAACAACATCTACCAACCTTCATACCCTTCATGACTTTTAGAAAGGTGAATGCCATGCCTCCAACAATCATCATCTCGTTGACTTTGTCCAACATGTTCTCAATCAGCTGGATCTTGTCTTTAACCTTGGCGCCTCCGAGAATAGCAAGGAATGGCCTAAAACAAACAAAGGACCCAATATTAGAACTGCTGGGTTCAACAAATTGGTTGCAATAATAGTCATACTGAGTTTAATCCAAATAAAGGATTTAAAGCTCCTTTTCATCTATTGCCTGGTCTTTTCAGGGTGGGAACAATAAAAAGTGACAAATGAAGAGAAATGGCTGTGAAAAATATTAGGAATGTATTAGCAAACCTATGAACCTAAAATGCTGGCTGAAGCCAGAGGGGCAAGTTTAACAAGTAATATAGTGGGCACATATACAATTTGAATGAAGGATAAATTTCTGGAGAGGAAAATAAGATAAAATCCTAAGAGCAGCACATAAACATTTGCCCCAGCTAAAGTCCATCATTTAGGAGAGCAGTATCAATGAATTTGGCAGACACGACAGGGTTTTCTCCATAGATCGATCGCTGGCATGTTATATTTAACTATCTGATCCCTGGTGGCAGAGGGAACGAATGGCAATCACTTAGGCCAGTGCAGTGGGTTTAATTTGGGAAGATGAAAGCTATCCTCAACCCCCCCTTAAAATTTGGAGCCATCCTGAAAGAAATACAAATGGCCTTGGTGCTGTGGAAGCACCAGGGTGGCAGAACCATTGGTACCGTCAAGATTATCCATGGGTGAAATGAGAGGGATAGATAGAGAAGAGAGAACCCACAGATTGCACAACAAAGCATGTGGCGTCTTCCCTGCATCAACAAGGCTCTCTATAGGGCGCATGCAGAAGGTACCATTCACCAAGCAGAGACTGATGTGGTGGATAGAATCCACCTTCTCTAATAGACAGACACTGAAGTAGAGAAGTAATTTCATATCCACTGCCCAGCTTTGAGCGAAAAAGGAATGGAAAATGAGCCGAAGAATTATCCATAGCGCAGGTACAAGAGCCACAAACTCCCAGGTGAAGTGTCAGTGGTCAAATACAAGTTGGTTTGTTTGGTGTGTGAGGGAGGGGGGGGGGGGTCAAGGTACATCTGGCGAATGCCACCATGGGCCTAGGTTACAGCAATTAAAATTTCAACCTGGTACTAGGCAATTCTAAAATTTTCAAAAAAACAATAAGCACATTACGCCGTGGGAGGGAGGCCCGCCTCTGCCTGGAGCAGGAACATGCCACCTAGCACAAAGTAGAATAAAATGGAGGAAGCCAAGCTCCTTCAGATAGTCCACCAGTCTGTGTACACGAACCCGTCCAGAGTATAATGGACAAGCCGTTGCGACCACGCTGATCCCGATATCGGGACAAGTAATGTGCGCGAATATCACCCATTCTTCGACATTCAACAAGAATGTGACGAACAGTGCGGGGGGCAACGCAGTCGTCGCAGTATGGAGTAGGCGAGCGCTCCATCAAATGGCGGTGCGTCCCGCAACTGTGTCCATTTCAGAAACAACAGAAAGCAACCTGAATCCGCCGCGGCATTGGAGGGTAGGTCCAAGGAAACAGTCGCGGCTCAATATCACACAACTTTAGGTTCCCCTTGGCCCTCTCCCATCTTTTTGCCAAGCAGCCCGGAGAGCTGTCCTGATTCCTGTCATGTAGTTCGTGTGAGGAAAATCGAAATGTTGTTCTGGTCATCCAATGCTCGGGGACTCTTTGGCGCCTTCACCGGCTCGCTCATTCTCAGCAATTCCGACATGTCCATGAACCCAGTAAAATATAATCTCGACATCCTCCTGGCTCGCGGCAACTGTGGCATCACAGATACCGAGAACCATGTGATGTTGAGATTCCAATGCCCCGAGAGCACTCAGGGCGCTTTGTGAGTCGATAAGGATCTTATATCCGACCGAGCTATGTATTGCAATCAGCTCGGCCGTGAAGACCGACGTAGTGCCTGGTAGAGCCCCGCTGACTTCAAACAGAGGGGATACGGCGTGGAAACCGACTGATTCTAGGATTTGGAGCCATCCGTATACATTAGCACGGATCCAGCGTGACATGAAGTGTGTTCCAAAAAGGACGAGCAAAAGCGTGGCGACAAATAGTCAAAGTTGCTATCCTCCAGAAGCGCCACAGGCCCCGAGCTACACCCAAGGTCTCGAAGAGATTTGCAAGCTCTAAACCCAAAGGACTTAGGGTATGAATGGCGTCTCTGGGGGGGGGGGCATAGGCACCGTCGAGATCACCTGCGGATGCAGAGCCGTTGGCGACTGAGGGAGGTGCCGGACTCGCGCGTACAGGCGCATAGAGAGTGGTATCTCTCCAGCATCGACAGGTAGGCGCTCAATGGGGGACGTGCTAATAGCACCAGGCCCCAGGCGGAGACCAGTGTGGTGGATAAAACTCATCCACAGTCAAGCTTCGAACAAAGAATCGAGAGAAAAGCAAGGCCGTAGTCCAATCAGCACCCAAGGCGGTGAACATCAAGGAACGAAGAATGTCATGGCGCAGGTATGAGACCCTAAGGCTGCGAATATGAGCCTCCAAGGTGGGGTGTCGGTTTAAAAACAAGACCAAGGAAACTGTGCGAACTCAACGCTTCGCGGCGAACCCCGTTTAGGAACAAGTCCGGGTCGGGGCGAGTAGTAGACCGCCTTCCCTCCCTAAATGTCTAATCCCTTTCTCCTCTTCCAGTGCTTGGGACGAAGATGAAGAGACTTCCGTCGTGCCCCACATTCATCTGCCCCCTCCCCCCCCCCACCACACACAGGCAAAAGTTGCAATATAAAGTGTCATTTTTGTTTGCCGAGGATTAAAAACGACATTTGTGATTGTGGTTAGACTGAAGTGAGGACGTTGTCTGAAAGTTAGAGAAGAGGAAGCTGGACAGTCATCCAGGTAAGAGTCGGTGTGAATGGGGGGTGTATGTATGTTAGCGTTAATGATGTTTGCTACCCGTTATTCCAGCGCCACATCTGGCTTGAAAGGCAGCGACAGTGAGCCTTGACACCCACTCACAACCGCGAAAGGACCGTCCTGAAGCATGGGTCGTTGAGATTAGCGCCTCGCAGTCTTCCAAATTTCCTGAATGCGGAACCCTTCACTGAGTTTCGAACGATAAGGAATTCCTCAAAGAAAGCAGGAACACCCTTTTTTTCTCCCTTTTCCCCCTGCCTGATACCAATTAAAAGAGATTATTACGGTGATCGTATATATATATATATATATATATATATATATATATATATATATATATATATATATATATATATATATATATATATATATATATATATTGCTTAGATTTGGTGTGACCTATATTTAAGTTTTGGCCAATATTAAGATTTATTGTAAGGCTGTACATATTTTGAGGGATATTTATACTTGCGAAGGCTGGGGTTTGCCATTTTTTTCATTATTTAGTTGGATTTTTTTTAAATAAAGTAAATATTAGATTAACCCCTCATTATCCTCCCCACAAACACCAGGCAGCAATGTTGGAGCGGCAGGGATCGTCATGCAGGCCCTGGAACCCTGCTGCCACATCGGTATATGGAAAGGCTCCCTAACAACAAACTCAACTAGGCCCTAGCACTGTCCTTCAGACAACTTCGTTACATGGGTTACACCAATAACTAGAAACCCCTTGGAGCCAGCAGCCTCTCCATGAGTGTCCTCCTAGGTCAAGGCTAACTTTCATCATCGATTTCTTTTTTGGCAAGGTCAGGGTTTTCACCCCCTCAAGAAGTCTCCAAGACAAGACAAATTCCACTTGGGTTACGACATTTATCAAAAAGGTACATTTATCAAAAAGGTGTCTTATCTTCTGGGGGGACCAATCTTGGCAGAAAGGTATAGGGAAGCACTCCATCCAAAGTCCCCCCCTTCATCAAAATGATGAAGGCCTAGCCAGAGCCCCCACAAGTTTGAATGAAAAGACAGTCGAAGATTTTAATGTTGCTGAAAACCAGAGAAAGAACCAGTTTCTAAGAGTGGTGACAGTTACTACCGTAGCCTTAGTTTTCTTTCCAGGTGATGGAGTCAAGAGGTCACAAGGCCAATCGCAATGTCAACTGTGTTATGGTTGCCCATACTACAGCCAACAGCTCAGTGTACTTGTGCCAGGAGTGCTACCTGGCCCTCTAGATGTCAAGTGCAACAGTTTACATGGGTGCTCAGATGATCAAGATTTCCTTTGGACCCTAGTGAGGAGGTTGAATTGCCTTTAAAGGGGGATGACCTGCGATTAGGCTTCTGCACCCAGTTTCTGCGTCTTACCTAAAGTGTGCCATGTAGTACTTCTGTAATGCAAGGCAGATTGCTGGGTTTTGCTTTATGGATGAAGACCAGATGTGAGCAATTCTTCAAGCTCCATTTGTTTGTGGCATATACAGTTTATGTTCATTTGTAAGTCTAATGTGGAGGTTGTGTGTTTTAGGGCTCCTGGATGTTGAAGTAAGTAAGCATTGTTGACTTATGAACCAAGAGCAATGAGTTTGAGCCCCACCAGCAAAGTGCAGATGGTACGATGCAAACCCAGCTTATGTCTTAATGGCATGGTGGTTTTGCACAAATCAAGTCGGGAAGGATCGGGCCACAAAATCCATCACAACAAAACAGCATCCCAAGCAGACATAAACCTACATTTCTTAGGATAACACCAGCCAGTTAGTTGCTAGTGTCATCAAAGTGGCCGAGTAAGAGCACAGCTATTAATAACTAAAATGAACCAACTATTATTAAAGAGTCCTAATACAGCAGAGTAATGTAATGTCAAGGAAACAGAGAGCATGAAAAAAAAACAAGCGTACCAACCTGTCTGGGTTCTCCAAAGCTTTGGCAAAATAGGTGAGCTCCTTCTTGAGGAGAAAGCCAGAAGCCCTTTGGTCATAGCCTTCCCCAAGCATGGAGGAATGGGCCCTGTGAGCAGTTCCAAAGGCATCATTCACATACACATCGCAGAGCTTCCTCAAGGATTGGCGGAAAGCAACCACTTTTGCAGAATCTGCATTCACCTGTGTAAATTTACTATCATCACCACCACAATAGAGGCAAATACCAGTCATTCAATGCAAAACAAATAGAATCATCAAATGAACCTGACCGTTCTCCATACTTCTGCCAGACATGGGCTCTGAAATATCATTGTTTACTAAAAAGAGTGAAAAATGAACCTGCCTTGCCCCCCACCCCACCACCAAATCATAGGAAACCATGCTGGGTAAGGCATTAAAGGATGTTTATAGAAGTCTCAAAGCCTCTTCTGAAATGGCATGAGGTAGTCGGGTCCTTAAAACCCAAGATAGAGGAAATAAGGGGTACTCTTAGAAAAATGGGGAGCATAGAGGAAAAGGAGGGAATGCAGCAGCTTCACCAGGCCTTCCCTATTGCACTTAGGTGGGAAGGAAATGCCGCTAGTCCAGCTACTAGGTGTAGGATTCTACACAGGGTACCATCCTTCTGTAGGAGTTAGTTAACTAGTATGTTACAGACATCCTATAGTGAGACCTCCTGCTATGTTTTGTCTCTTTTGTATGTTACACCCTCACTTTTCAATTGTACACAAAATTGCATGATAGAATAATGCAATGTAATGATGCATAGAGGAAATTAAGTGCCCAAGCCATACTCAAATAGATGAGTGAGAGGTGGATCAACTATTGGCCTGGTTGTGCTGCATCCAAGTGCTGGAAGTGTGTTCATGTGTTTCTTGGTTGAGGATGGGAATTATGTGGGTTGATTTTAGACATTTGGAAAAGTTATGGGAGATAAAATGATTACAAAACATTGTTTTGATGCCTCAAAACCAAAGTGTTTCAATCGCACATTTGGTGGAGTCAAGCCCAGGAAAAAGGGAAAGATTTCCCCCATCATTGGGGAAAGCCAATTTTGTGGTGGTGTACACATATCATGATATAGTGTGAGTGGATTCTTTATGGTTTGATACACAAGGTCATGCTGTATGCAGGTGCTTGCCTGCTCAGTCAAGCTGGGGCTTCTTTGCATCCAAGAGGACAGCTTTGGGCACCACTGATCAATCTCTCGAGTGGTCGGAGGGGAAAGAGATTACATCTGGGCCTCAGGAGCTATAAACAACTGATCAACCATTGTTATAGTAAGAGAGAGTCTTTTGATCATTTTCCTTTTGTTTAGTATCTTGTGCTTCTTTTATTACATGACCGGTGCTTGGATCTTGCAAACTACAAATTGATGTCTTGAGTGTGAGGTTTAGATAGTGTTTCTGGTTTCTGAGGGAGGGGGTTGTTTTGTTGTTTTTTAGCTAAGGGCAGTTTTGGCTGTAGTTTTATTGATCTTCACCACCTCCACTTTATAGCAAAGTGGTTTATGGTGGTATATTTCAGCAAAGTGCAAGTAGACTGTTTATAAAGTTGAACTGGTAATTGAAAAGCTTTGGAGCAATTGTTTAATGTAGTTGGTGAAGAGGTACCACAACAGCTGAGTTATACTTCAATTATTCATTACCATAGGATTTTAAGATTTACAATAACCCAAGGATGTAAATCATGAGTGACATCCCATTATATACATTTATTCAATTCTTTCTGTACAAGAGAACCATTTATAATAGTAGGAGTCAGTTGCCTCGTGGATACCTACAAGAAGCTAAAGCTACATACAAGTCTGTTGAAAATGAAATAAATTAGGGCCACATAACAACCTAAAACTTCCCCAATAGAATTCTACCAAGTGTTATTCATATCTAAGCTACACAAGCCCATGTGATTCATATGTGAGCAATACACTATAATTAAAATAGTCATTGTCGCTCAAATAACAAATTGCATAAGATTCATTTGACTATGGGGCTAAAAAAACAATTTGTATAATGAATGAGAAATGGTCAGTAAATAGTGGTCATTCAAGAAGAATAAGTGATTGAGTTACTCAGATGTGGCACTTCAAATCTCCTGATGAGTCTGGTAGGTGGGTGTGCAGGTTCTATCAACCCCCTCCCTCCAAAAACTATCACGTAGTGATATGAATTGGGCGAGACACAAAAAGAAAGAACAAACCTTATTACCAGATGCATCGACACCTTTGCCTTCTTCTTCAATGTGATACCTAAGATTTTCTAAAAGAATGATTGACCCTGAAGCGGGATCCGCGCATGCCGACTCAACCTCAGGACCAACACAGTCCTTCAGGAATGTAACATCTTTGTTGAGAAGCTTCTTCAATTCACAAGCAACTGGTGCAAGGGTATATTTAGGATTTGGGCTGCCTGATGAAATAAAAAAACATATCAAAAAGTGGTGCCAAGTACAAGAATACAGAATGAGAGGGTATAGTGTGAGAATATAGTGAAACAACCCCTGGTGAGACTGTTACAACTTACCATCTGGTCGCCCCAAGTGAGATGCCAAAACGACACTTTTAGCACCTTTATCAAGGGCATATTTGACTGTGTCAAGTGCAGCAACAATTCTTTGGTTGTTAGTGATGGCTCCATCTTTCATAGGCACATTGAAGTCAACTCTGTTGATAAAAAAATACATTTTCACATTAATTCATCAAGAAAATAAAGATCAAAGAATTTAGAGTGAAATATCAATGAGGACAAATCCCACAGGTTTGTAAGAAGAGACCTGTAAAAAAAACATGAAAATGACTGGAAGACGTAGCCACAGATCAGATCCTCCTGCAGCTAGTGGGAATGGCAAGGCAGACAATCTTCCAAATGTCAGATGGAGCAAGGTAGCTGACATTCCCTTCACAGTACATAAAAGGAAAAGATGAGGGGGTGGGAAGAATGGAAGCACGTTTAAATGCCACCACCCAAACCTGGGAAGAGGTGAACCCCTTCCCAACCCTGAACAGGGGATGAATGGACAAAGGTTGGTCGGTGACTAGCCTGCCAAGAAAAGAGGTTGGTAATGAAAGTGTTGGTGAAAATAGAGAAATGGAAATGTTTAAGAAATTAAGCCTAGGTAGTCTCAATTGTTTGAAACTGCCAGGGGTATTTACATGTGGCACCAACTTGAGGGGAAAAACAATATGGGAAAAAATGGGAGTAAAAGAAAAAGAAAAAAAAAAGAAAGATTAATACAGCAAGTGTGGTACAGGAAAGGGATACCTGAGTTTGGCATGCCAAAAGATGATGACAAAGAAGCAGAATTGTGGGAGGTGTGTGAAGTGCACTCATCACTAGCCAAGACTTGGAACGGTAGAAGAATGAGGGCCACAAATTGGCCTTGAGGTCTAGCAATGAGAATGAGAAGGGTTATTTTCTTTCTTAGTACTATTTAATTTTTACAGCATGAAATTTCTTAGCTGAAATACACGTTAAAATTTTGTACCGGGGAGGGGGACAAAACTGAACTATTCTTAGACTATGAAGGGAGCTTTTCGGCCACTCTAGATTTACCATTACAACACAAGTTTGTTGTAGCTTTAATTCAGATGACATTTTTTATCACCCAATGGCAAAAGGAATATATATTCGTGTAGTGCAGCTTTAGATAGATGGTGAGGACAAGTTGAGAATTAGTAATTGGTTAAAGCAAAACAATTAAAAGTACAGTGAAGTGTTCTACTTGTAACATAGCAATGAAGTGCGGACAATAATGTGTTTTTATGGGTTTGTTTGCAAGTCTCAAAATAAAAATTACTTGTGACATAAGATTACCACCTCCTCAATCCGCACTCTTTTTTTCAAAATCTCTAATGACTTTTAAGCAATGGATAGTTTTTATTTGTGAATAGAAAAAATGCCTGAAAAATTAGCTATCCATTTTGTAGGCATAAATAAAAATGATTGTTGACTGTTGCAGCTTTTGTTGAGAAATTAACTTGCAATATTTTTTCTAAAAAAGCTATAAAACTTGGAGGACCAGATAAAGTGGTAGTAAGTGATGAAAGCTGCTTTTCCCATAAGCACAAGCACCACCGAAGCATAGCACCTTATAGACCTCTGGGATTTTGGAATGGTAGATGCACAACCCTCACACAGAAATTCATGAAGGTTGTAGAAATAGGAGATAGCGAATTTAATGATGAAAAGCATACCAAAATGTAGCAAACTATGCATTTACTCATAAAACTGCCAATCATTAAAAAAGAATTATTAATAGAGCAACTATGGTACATACATAAGTAATAGAATCTCACTGGAATAAACACAGTGTAGCTTTTTCTTTTTTTATAATCTAGGAATAGTGGTTGAAGGTGGTGATCAAGGAAAAATATGGGGGGGGGAGGCATAATCGAGAAAAGATCCTGTTCATTGCTGCTTTTGCTTTTTCAATCGTTTCTCAATGTCTAATATCACTTCCATTGTGATGGCTTTCCTTTTCTTCAAAGCAGGGTTGGCAAAAAACCCAAAATTGTGAAAAAGCCCAATAAAACCTGGGTTTTTTCAAAAAATAAAAGCTACAAGCATTTGAATAACATAGAAAGAGAATAGCTATTCCTATTTTCATATAATACTAATAATTAATTAGTTTAATAATTATATTATAGTAAGAAAAGATCACAGTAATAGATCACTGATTGAGAATTGTGGGTACACGATAGCCATAACCTGTAAAAGGAGAGATGAATTATGAGTCAGTATCAGAGAAATAATCTTAATTTGATACATATTTGTTGAAATTATAAACATAAATATGAACTTTGAATAAAATAATGATAAGTAGCATTCATTTCTTGAAAAGAAAAGTATAATAAAAAAAAAGAAAAAAGGGGGTGGGTCAAATTTCATTTAAAAAAGCCAGAAAAAAATTGGTTTTGATTTGCTAACCCTGCTTCAAAGCACTACCATCAGAAGAGTCTGGCTTATGCTTGGGAGAAACCTAATGAAAGCCAAAAGTCAATGAGAAAAGAAAAACCAAAATGGCATATAGTGGAAACAAGCTTGCTGTGTGACAACGTATTCCTACACCACATTGTAATATCATATACATACAACAATTTCACAGATGACAAAAGCCACAAGGGCCTATCAAATGTCATCCGCATCTGTCAAAACCCACCCATAAAATGCCCCTGTAGGATTGTGTCAGATCATGCATCTACAATATACAATTAGAACTATACACAGGAATATGTCAAAAACAAAAAGTATCATCATCAAGACTGGTCAAAATCCAAATCAATCATAATATACAATAATAAAAAACCATGCACAGAAATGACTCCAGAATACCCCCCAAAGTTAACCCTCCCTCTCCATATAATCATCTAATCTGCGTTTGAAAACATTTAAGTTTGGACTGTCTACCGTCTCAGATGGCAAACTATTCCAGTAATCTACCACTCTATTGGTGAAAAAATATTTTCTAACATCCAACCTACACCTCTGTTTTTTTTAAGTGGTGACCCCTAGTCCTATTACGACCTTCCAACTTAAATAACTTGCTAAAATCCAACTTATCCATCTCAGAACAGATTTTAAAAAGCTCAATCATATCTCCCCTCAAATGAGAACATATTTAGTACCCTTAGTCTATCTTCAAATCCAAGGTGCTTCAGGGAAGGTATTATTTTTGTTGCCCTCCTTTGTACCGACTCTAGCAGGTTGATGTCATGTCTAAAATGTGGTGACCATGCTTGTATACACTACTCTAAATGTGGCCTAACATACGTTTGAAAACCTCAATGACCTATCTACTACTATACCTAAGTCCTCCTCATCAACTGAATTCAGCCAATGCCCATCCATTTCATAGCTAAATTCCCTATTATCCCTTCTCATGTTAAGAACTTTGCATTTTAAGGTTAAAAGTCATCTGCCACTTCTGAGCCCAAACTAATAACTTATTTAAGTCACTCTGCACTTTAAAGCTACCCTCAACTTTTTTGACTACAGCTGCCAATTTAATGTCATCAGCAAAAATTGACACTTTACTATTTACAGCCTCCCCAAGATCATTTATATAAACTAGGAATAATAAAGGGCCTAGAATGGATTCCTGAGGTATGCCAATGATAATGTCCCTCCACTGTGATCTCACCCCATTCAGCACAACTCTCTGTTTCCCGTCTTTCAGCTATTCAGTTATCCAATTCATAGTTTACCACATATCCCATGTTTTTAATTTGTGAACTAGTCTCTTATGTGGAACCTTATCAAAAGCTTTGCTAAAATCTAAGTAAATTACATCAACATTCTCTCATCTAATTGTTTAGCAACATAATCCATAAAATCCAGTAAATTTGTTAAACACAATCTACCTCTTCTAAACCCATGTTGAGCATGATTTATTAACCTGCCACACTAGATGGTCAGAAATCCTCTTCTATTGAATTTTACAAATGATATAAGTTAAGCTTACTAGCCTAAAGTTAATCGGGTCCTCTTTACTTCCCTTTTTAAAAATTGGCACTACATTCGCTAATTTCCTATCATTAGGAATTTCTGCCAACTCTAGTGATCTAGTATATATATCTTCTCAAGAGCTACTGCAATACTATCTACACCTTCTTTGAGTAACCAAAAATGAATGTTGTCTGGGCCAGATGACTTCCTAGTATTTAACTACAATATAAGCCCTTTAATTATTTCCCTGTTCATATTAATGGTATTCAACACTACTTCCCTTGACCTAGAATTATCATCAATTAATCTATCTCGATTCTCTTCTGTAAATACTAAGAAAAATGATCATTAAGAACCTCTACTATTTCCTCATCAGATTCTTTCAAAACCCCTCCATATCTAATAGGCCCTATTTTATCACTGTTAGATTTGTTATTAATTCTATAATAGCTAAAGAATTTTCTTGGATCTTTATTATTATTTTGAGAAATTAATTTCTGCCTCCCTTTTTTTCTTAATAATTAAATCTTATTTAGCTCATTTCTGGTTGACCTATAATGATTTAAATTCTCAAAAGTAGTTTCTCTCTGTAATCTCTGATATGCCCTTATCTTCTCAGAAATTTTCCTAGCTATCTCCTAATTCCACCACAACAGCTTCCTACATTTCTTCCTAATAGCCTTCATTGGAATACACTACTCCTGGATTATGTTTAGTCTTAAAAGTGTCCCACATCTCATAAGTATTCTTCCCCTGAATTTTATATCCCACCTAATCTGATTTAGCAAGTTTTGTAATTTAATGTAATCTCCCCTATAAAAATTTGGAGTTTGTTGATGTTCTACCTTTCACTGTTCCCAAGTTAAAATAAACCATCTGATCACTATTTCCCAAACATGGTAGGTTGAGCAAGTCATAACCCAAGGAACCCCTGTATTGCCCCAATCCATCTACACTTTGAGGTAGGACAGATTAATACAGCAATATCAACAGACTATGATTCCTAACACAAACCACTTTATTTAAAGTGCAAGGAGACTAGTTGTCAATGAACTGTAAAGTAGATGGACAAGAGCGGGAGGGGAGGCAGCCATGATGTTAAGGAGTTACCTCCAGTGTCACAAAGTACATGAATCATACGGACATCAATATACAGGGTGGTGAAGTAAAAGAGGAATGAACATTTATATATTTCTACTAAACAATGCACCATATCATCTGAAACTGACATCAAACCATAGTTGTTAATTTTCACCTATTAATGCTGCAAATACCACAAACTTCAATGGCATTAATGAGAACTGCTTTAACAACTATATTGAACAAAAACTCCAAGGCTACTAGTGGCTTCAGTGACAAACAAAGCTGGCACACACCCTGCTCTCAACAGAAAGCAACAAGCACATCAAAACTTGCCCTCATAAATCAGACATCTCATAAAAACCAGACATTCTAAGACAACAAACATGGACCCATAACATTAAATGAAACATTAAAGCACCAATTCAACAACAATTAGGGGGCATGTCAATTTTTGTAGATGCCACCCAATTGGCAGCTTCTGTAAAAGAAGTTGAGGGTAACTTTAAAGTGCAATGACAAAAAAGTTATTTGCTTGGGCATATAAGTGACAGATTACTTTTAACTTTCAAAAATGCAAAGTTCTATACATGGGAAGAGATGAAAGAATCCAGATATGAAATGGATGGGCATTGGCTGAACTCTGTAAAGGATGAAAAGGACAGTAGTAATAATGAATAGGTCACTGAGGTTTTTTAAGCAGTGTATAATCTAAATGTTTTCAAATGCAGGTTGGACAGTATATAGGGAGGGAAGGTTGCGTTTTTTTTAAAGTTTTGTCTTGGGTACAATTGTATATGTAAAGGTTTCAAATATACTCCTTTTTTTTTACTTAATTATTATAGGACAAAAGCGGCTGAGTAACTAAACTGAAATATTATTAGTTCTCTAATAGTTAGGTGGAGGGGTTGTTTTTTTTTGTTTTGAAGTGCAATTGTTAATTATTTATTTTTGAGTTACCCACATGAGATAACAGTAATTTTGAATAAGAGTGATGCATACATTATAGGCAACTAAAGCCTGTAAAAATTCTTTATATTGTAACAATAGTGTCTTAGAAGTAGTATTTTGATGGTGTTTATGATAAAGTCTATCACACTTTATAATGATTGATTGGTTGGTTGGTTTTAAGTGGCGATAGTACTAGGTTATTGCCACCAGCTAAACCTTTTTATGTAACTTGTGCATTTTTTATGGGCGGTGAAGATTTACAATTAGGATTTAATAATTGTTGAAAAAAAAGATTAATCAAATAACTTATAAATTTAAAATGATGAATATTTACAAATGTAGTGCAAAGCTATGGATGAATGAGGGTGAATGGATGAGTAATGATTTATGAATGTGTGAGAGATGGTGGGGATGAGTGGGTGAATGAGACTGAATAGATGAATTAGGCCTGATGAAGTTGACTTATGATATTTACAGAATAGTGCTTTGATGGATGCATGAGGAGGATGAGGATGAATGGGTGAAAGATGATCAGTAAATGGATGAAGGTTAAAATATACAGAATATATTTTAGAGTAATTTTGTTTTAAAATACATAGTATATATATTTGGGATAAAGAGGCCAGCCTCCTTCAAAAATATGATCACATTCCGATCCACTCCACCAGCCTGGCCAAGCATGGAGAGTAGGGAGTAGGCACCATCTGCCTCCCAGTGCATCACAAGATGGGCATTGTGAAGATCTCCCAGGCTGGGACACTTCACCACCATCATGTGGAACACCGTGAGGGGCACCAAACAATCATCACAATAAGGGGAGGACCTCTCTCCATACGGTGCCTGTGAGTAATTTTGGTGTGGCCCACCCGGAAATGTGTAACCGCCACCTGCAGGTTATGTGGCAGACCACTGTACTTCCATCTCTCCATGCTTTTGCGAAATGATCTTAGCTTGTCTCCATCTAATGCGGTCCACTGCTCTTTCCACGCCTGAAGTATGGTATGGTGGATGGCAGGTCGGAGATCACATGCTGGTCTTGATGCGGATGTCTTAGCAAGGGTATCTGCCGCCTCATTGCCAGGAAGCCAGCAGAATTGCACAGTGCGACCTTGGTTCATCAGAAGATGGAGCCACTCTAAGATCGATAGAACCAGCGTGTGGTCGGGATTTAAACAATCCATAGGACACATGTCTTCAGGAAAATAAGGATGAGGGCAGTCAAGATGCAGTAAGTTCTGCAGTAAATATAGAGGCAGCTCTATGAAGAGTGCCCCTTTTCCTGTATGAGGGAAAGATAACTCCAAAACTGACTACCCCGTCAGTCTTGGGGCCATCTGTGTAGACTGGTATAGATCCCTCATGCAAAGACTGACAGTCTTTTTTACCTGAAGGAGCTCAGCTTGTGGCAGGAATGATCCTTTTCTCCCTGATAGTCCCCTACAAAAGGTGACCTCAGGTAGACCCCAGGGACCTAGTCTGGACTGCTCCTGTGGGGTGGGCATCAAGCAACCCCTGGACGAGTACACCAAATGAGTCTGGAGTGGAGCCTCTACCAGGGTGTTGGGTGGCATTGACATCAGCCCACACTCTTTGACTAGCCTGAGAATCAGGGACTCTCTGTAGGCGGCACCAGCACCTGATCAGTGCTGAATGCCTGCAGAGGTCCAAGGGAATTGCACCTCCATCCACTAGAAGGCTAGGGATTGGGGACAACCTGAATGCCCCACTTACGAGATGCACTCCTCCATGGTGGATGGAATCTAGAGCCTTTAGTCAGGCTTGGGTACCAGAGGAATACAGCTCACAACCATATTATAATTTTGGCAATATTATTGCGTTGTGCAGCCTCAACATGTCACAGTCTGCAACCTAGGATGTATTTGACAGTAATTTTTGAAGGTTCATTGCCCTAAGGCCATCAACCTTCAAGGAACAGATGTGAGGAGACCAGGTTAGTCTGGTGTCAAAGACCAACCCCCAAAACCGAGCTTCCTTCCTACATGGGATCAACTCGCCATAAAGATACAGATAGGGGTTGGATGATGTATGCCCCAGATCCTATGTACTGTGATGGTCTTTTTCTGCAAGAAGCAGAAACCTAATCCCTAAGGGTAGCCCACTCACAGACATTCTTTATGGCAAGCTGGCCTCGGCTTTTGGCTGCTGCAAATAATATTGACAGGTCACCCACATATAACGTGCTGATCACTCCTTGGGAGGACATCTACTATGTCATTGATTGCAGATGACTTTTCTCTGGTCTTGATGACTTTTCTCTGGTAAGAAATCTTTTGGGTGTTGACTGGAACAGGAGCTGCCAAGTGTAGGCCATGAATGGTCTTTTGCAGTCTCCTTCTTTTCTTATGTTCTTATGTTAACAGCAAAAGGAGTTTTGCTCGAGACACTGCCTTGTGGAACTCCACCTTTGAGTTGATAGGAGGGGAAGGGGGGGAGGACTCATCCGCCCCGAACTCAGACGATCCTATTGGCCATGAAGGCCTTTAAGAAAGACAGCAATCTCCCCCTTAGACCAGTTTATGGAATGTTTGGAGAATGTTGTGGCTCCAGGCAGTGTCATAAGCTTTCTCCAGGTACCCCACAAAACGTAATGTGATGCTGTTGCAATCTATACACCCTGCAGATTGACAACTCCAGTGTCAGGAGTGTCTGATATGGAACAAAACTTGCGGAACCTGAACTGGTAGTTCGCAAAGAACTTTTCATATTCCAGAATCCACATGTCAAACAGTGACCATCTTCTCAAGCAGTTTGCACATACAAGGTGTGAGTGAGATTGGACAGGAGTTGGTAGGCAAATTTAAGTCTTCAAATGCAGATTAGATGTATATTGGGAGGGAAGATTGGCAGCTTTTGAGTTTTGCTTTGGGGTGCCAAGTGTACACATTAAAATAGCAATATTGATAAATACTGTAGCTGTATGATTATTTTCAATAGGCCTTGATTTTTTTATGCTTTTAAAGCAGTAATCTGGACACAACCCTGTGAATGCAGTTTATGGAGATAATTGGGCGCTTCCTAGTGGCTCTAAGTGATGGATGACCAATGATAGGCTCATCCATTGAATTATATTATGCCGTGAGTGTATAAAACACAAAGAAATTCAGTAAAAAACAAAGGAAGATAAAATGATGGCTGATGAAATAAACCGTATTTCCATAGCAGAGCAGACATATTTACAAAAATAGATAAACATGAAGATCGGTGGCACACCCAAAAAAGTGGGGGGTTTTGCGTGTATGTTTCATTCATCAGCGCATGCATATTCATGCGCATTTGGTTAAATAAAAACATTAAAAAAACTTTAGAACATTATGATTATATACTGGGGGCTGTGCCCCCCAGACCCCTCCCAATTGATTGAAACAGGATTATCATAGGGAGGTGCCCCAGCAGTGATAAACCCCCCCCATGAGCAGTCCCCTTGAATTTACTCCAAAAAGGTGAACATATTAGAACGGGGACGAAATATTTTGGGTCCCATCGTTCGCGCCGCCGATCTTTGTTTACCCCAAAATATCTAAGTTTTCATCGAAAAAATCCAACTTCCGGTAAAATCGAAACAAACAGCCTACAATCACATTTAGACGCCCAGGTAGGGAATAGTACCAAGGATAAGCAGTGTCTATTGTCAAAGAATTTACTAACATAACCAAAAATCTAATTAATACAGCTTTTCCAAATACTTCTGATGTAATAAACTCTAGGGAAATTTCACCTTCAAAATAAATTTTTGCGTTGAAGGTCAAAAAGATCAACACCTAACTATGCAAATACAAGAGATAATGGGATAAAAAAAAATACATCAGTTACCTTATAAATACTCTTTTTCCTGAGAGGTCAACTTTGTCGATGCTTAGCTTATTTAAAGCCATTTTAGAAAAGTTAGAAAGTTGGAATTGCCGAGTACTGAGTAAAGAAGAGGAAAGACCTAGAAAGATATCCGTTGAGTGGTACAGATTGAATTGAGGTTTGCAATGGTTAGTGGCATCTCTGAAAATTGTTACCAAGTACCTCTGGAATTTCAATTGCATTTACTATATATTAATAGAAATTTCTTTGGTGCGGGATACTTTAATTATAATATCATTTTATCATAGTAAAATATTTATAGTTACCATATAGTATGATCTAAATATCATTATTAAATTAATACGAGTAATTTCTATAGAAAGTTAAAACAATATTTGGCACATCTACCATGAACCTTGGCGGTGACCTTTTTTTGAAAGACAACTAATGTTCAAATCCATTTCGCACAAAAAGATGATCATTTCACAATGATATGAAATTATAAAGAATCTGGTATCGTAATTCAAAAAGAATTTACATTATAGCAGTTATAGCACACGCAATTATATGTTAATTTCACTTTTAAAATTATTTATAAATTTAATTTAACATTAAAGGGAAACTACAAATTCACATGTTCTTATGCGTTAATATTTTATTTTTTTTGTACTGTTTTAGTACCGATTTTCATCATTATTAGTATTATTCTAGCGGATTGTATGTGGGTCAAGAAGACTACACACCATCCTCCCTGTCGTAGAAGGTGACGAAATGCGGATATCAGGTGTTGGCACCGGTTGACGTGCACCTAGAAGTTATTATTATTGACATGGTAATAGTAAAAGTATAGATTCATTGAATTTCAGTTTCACTCCTAAAAATGAAGTTCTCAGTTCACTTGGAAATCGATTTTGGAAACAAATAATGACACAAAATGGAAATGTAAATTAGAAAATATTTATTGATAATTATTATTGTTGGTACTAGCAAAAAAAAATGCTAGGGGGCTAACCACTTATCCGCACTCAGTGAAAATGCCTTTTATTTCTTTATAAGGACTTAATGATTAAAGGAGGATCCGAACCACGTATGACATCCGCGGTGAAGGCATCACCATCCGGGAACTTACCACACCTGATGTGGCTAAACGTCGCTACAAACTAAAGCGGTGTTTCCACTCTGGCGGGAGTCCTTATCATTTGTACTATAGCATATTGTCCAGTCGGGACTTAAGGCCCCAAGCTCATCCCCTCGAAAACCTCCTTCAGCAAATCTATCTAATTCCTCATCGGTTTCAACTTCTCTCCAAAACAAACAGACAGGGGCGGATCCAGGGAACTGACCCCCCCTCCCCAGCTAAATTTCAGCCTGGTTATGTTTATATTCCTTTTTTAAGCCATACTTGTATTCTGTTATTCAGAGTCATGTAATAATATATAATATATCTAAAAACAGGGTTTTTTAACCTTTGCGATCGAATGTATCTTATATGATACGTGTCTAAATAACGGTTAATTTTTTTAAAAATAATTATTAAATTCAGTATTATCCCTTAACTGACGTTTAAAAACTACAATTCATAATTTTCTGATGCGTGGACAAAATTCGGACCTGATAGAGTTAGTGCTCACTCCTTTATGAGATGCTGTTCTTTTTTATCAATGATTTGTAAGATAACCATTATTAATCATCAATGCCCTTTTCTCAGATTACCTAGAGGGAGAAAATCAGGTTAGCCCCCCCCCCCTTTTGCCCAATTTTTATCCTGGATGCGCCACTCCACACAGGCAATCAATCTAAATGAAAGCAATCTTCCAGCTCATTGACAGCCATGACAGTAGTTCTTGTACATTTTAACCCCGAGTCTATTTCCATTCATTGTTCTTACATATCGACATTCACACTTTTCATCGCATCCATTACCTCGTCTATTCTTCTCAAACCTCGCATTGCCCATTGCCCCTACTCTCATTCTCGATCTGTCCCTTTCCTCAATTATCAACCAGTCTGAAATCAAATCTTCCGCATCTGTACCACTAGCATTCACGAAACAACCTTTACACTAAGAACCATCTCACTCCTTCAAGGACCAATACACAGACTTTAATATCATACTAGGCTCTATCCCATTATTCTTTCCGAGATTAACTCTTAGCTCCCTACTCACCCAACCCGTTCAATCAACACTTCTAAATCTCACTCAGTCTGAGCACAGGAGTCTCAAGCTGTAATGGTCTCAACAGATGCTTCTGAAGGTGGAATGCCGTCAGCAGAGGTGAGTTAAGGTGCAATTCCCTCAGGAATACACATTACGTCACACATATACACACTTTGGACTTTTTAACTTTAACGATTTTAAAATATTTTTTAACTAAAATCAGATTTAGTCGAATGCTCAAAGTTTGTTCTCATTAAACCTTTTTTTTTCTTCAGATTGAACGCAAAAAATAACGAATAAGGAGGACATATACAAGAGTCTAAGGAAATGGCGTATAAAATTTGCCAATTATTGACTAATTCTAAGTCACCAGCTGGCACCCATTGGCGGATACAGTGATCTTCACCCTCTGCGGGGATGAGTAGCCCCACACACATTATCAGGCAAGTGGGCAATCATAACACCGTTCTCACCTCCCTCCCTGCCTCCACACCATAACATATCCACTTTCTCTGTCCCCGACCGCTGCCGATGGAGCAGTGGTGTACCCACCAGTGGCGCAGTCACCTCCCCCCCCAATATGGAGGGGGGACGATGGTCCCACTATTACTGGTCGGTGTATAAAACACAATACAACTCGGGGACCTCTCCCTTACGAAGTCCGTCCCTTGGTGTGTTGAGGCTTACCAGTCTGATTTTTAGGTGCCTTTCACCCTCCGGTCAGTCCTTCTACATGGAATGCTAAAAGCAACAATGTATCAAGTTATCAATCATCCCACTTGCCTCAACTAAACATACAATTGTGCCCCTCCCCCCCCCCCTCTCCTGCCCCCTGGCTCATATTTGGCAATTATGACCTTTTGTTAACCAGAGCAAAACCACCGAAGACATTTCACCCACAAAGGTTGAAAAAAGAAGTCTGTTATGAAAGTGGTGTAGCTAGAGATAGTCCAAATGTGTGGAAGACATATAACTTCAGATCCAAATACAGGCATTGATACCTGGAGGGCACGCAAAACAAGGGCAAACACAAGAAATAATCGATATAAAAAGTTACCCTCTGAGTAATCATAGCGGCCTCATTCGAACAAATTAAGGAACCCTTCGCCCACACTTACAAGCAGTGCATTGGTTACCCGCTGGCTGGGCACCTGATTTCAGAGCCACACCTGACCTCAAAACCACACCTAACCCCATAGCCATACCTGACCTCATAGCCACACCTAACCCCATACATAGCCACACCTGACCTCATAGCCAAACACCCCAACAAACTCGAAAATATACAAAACAAACGGTCATGTCTAGCCATAGACTGCTCCGGATGTATCCAAATAATCACCAACACTCGAGGAAAGCGAGTGCACCGCCTTAAGACAACACCTGGACTTCCTCGAGGTCGCAATTTTTAAAGACTCCGCAAAATCCGAGTCGCCTCGTCCCTGTCACTGCCTGCGCCATCTTGCGGCAAACAAACGCAAGACTCACCCGACATTATCAGAAAAAGCAGCTCCCCGATGTCATACACAGGTCATCATGGAAACGATCTTATGTAATCAGTGTTAAAATTTAAACATCTGTAGGGGTGCGAAGATGTATCAGAGAAAAATTCCTTCCAAATCGACAATATAAATAGCCTATTAGATTACCCACTCAGCACGGGCTGAAGCCGTGGCGTAATAGCTAAGAGCATCGGCGTTTAAATCTATCAGTACCGAGTTTGAAACTCAATAGTCCACAACCTTTTACGAAGAAATCTCCAGAAGAAAACGGAAGTCAAGGAAAACGCTGAAGGACCAACTCAAGAAGAGTCAAGATAAAATGGATCGCCTCAAGAAAGAAAAACGGAAGAAAACGACTTCAAGGACTAACTCATCAAGAATCAAAGAAATCAGCCATCCAAGATAAATACAATAAAAAAATGAAGATGCATCAAGAAAGGAGGGATACGAAGATCAAGAACTAACCCAGCCAACAAGAATATTAAGTCAAGTAAATGGAAGACAAATGTTTGAAGGGGCAACTTCAGTCAAGAAGAAGTAAATAGATTCGAATATAAAGAGAAAATCAAGATGAAGAATAATATAGCTAAATAAATAAAGCAATAATCAGGAATGCTCCCCCCCCATACATCTTCAAACACCTCACTGGAAGTACCAACACCAATATATGCACAATCTACCGAGAAAAACCCTACAAGGTTCAACACATATTTGCAACATGGCAACACTCGCATAACTTAGATAATATCTGCCGATAAGCGGGGTGCGGGACCTCTGAAAGAACTCCCTCCAGTGGGGGAGGCTGCTCTAAGAGAGAGCTGAATGGTGGGTGGGTGCATTTAAAATACTCAATTAATTTCTGTGAAAATTCACGGAATATTCTATAAAATTACTCCCTGATGGTAATGTGTATTTTAAGAAAGGTTGAGAACGATGAGGATAGATCCAGTCATAACCAGAAAGCAGCATATATATCCGATATATTAATAAGAAGTATGCAAGACTTTGTTCTGAATCACTTTGTACATCTACGGCATTGGAAGCAGCGTTCATAGCCACGTCAAAATGCTTGAACACTAACTCCCGCTTCTTCAGCATAAGTCGGAAGGTGTCCAGGTGGTAACCCCTTTTCCTTTGCCCTAAAAAGATGCAGAAGAACAACTTCGTGCCTATAGACTGCCTCATACAATGATCTGAACTCATCGCATTTTCAGGGTTAGTGATTGCGCTTTAGTTCTATGAATAATCCCAGGGATAAAAACATACCGCCCAATACAATGGATTTTCACTGGCAGTGAATTTCTTTTAAATGTATATAACAAATAAAATAATTTAAAAAAAACTAGAAAAGTTTAAAAATAGAAACGCTATTGGAAAGTAAAGTTAGGAATAGCCAGTGCCGGTTTAACCTAGTAGCATATGTAGCACGTGCTACGGGCCCCGCGCTTCAGGGGACCCCGCGGGGATGCAAAAAAATGAGTAATAATTAGGTTTTTGCCCTTAGCCACAGAAGGCCGAGACAAAAATAATTATTCATTTTCCTGATTTTTTTTTATATTATTATATATGATATTAATATATAAAAGAAAAATATAGAAAACTTCACTAGAGCATACTGCATAGTGTAATAAGTCTGGCATTATGTTATAGTAAAACACGGTATTGTTCTTTTAAAAGGAATAAAAAGTGTACAAAATAAAACCCGCTTGTTCAGTTGAGTCCTCCCAGTTATACTAGCAATTCTTTTAAATTCCTCAGACAATTTTTTTCCTCTCTGCAAAGGAAAATGGGGTGAGGGATATATATATATATATATATACACGGGTGGCTGGGAAGCCCTACTGTTCCTTGTGCTACGGGCACCGTAGCTCCTTAAACCTGCCCTGGGAATAGCATGTAAGATGATAAAAGACTAAAATGAAAGGGCAGTAAAATAATGGGATCACTCGGCAGCATAAGGTTAAAATAGTAAAAGAGAAAACATTATAAACATTATATAGCTATGAAAAGGATAGGAGGCTAAAACAAATATCAACTTAGGATTAATGGTGATGGGCAAAAGGTTTAAACTTATAAGTGAACAAGACGGCCAGACCGATATAAAAAATTAAGGAGTGAAAAGGTACGGAAGGAATCCTCAGCAAAAACTAGTCGCAGACGGAGAGGGCGCGGTACAGAAAAGAAGGGTTTAGGAAACAAGAATTGCGATGGCCCTCAAAGGCAAGACAATCTAGGACCAAAGTTACACCACCACAGGATGGATACCTCAGGTCCCCACCTGAAACTAACTAATAGTCTGCCAGCCACGTATGGTCGATTCAGAAGCGGCAAAGAGCTTCCTCGAAGGAGCGGGACTTCTGATATATCGATGGCCAAGGGTGAGCGGACATTTTTAAACTCCGCAATTTGAAATTGCTGTAGCTATCCCACCTCCTTGCCAAAGGCACTACAGGTAATCTGGAAGAGTTGGGAATAAGTAAAACACTTCTAGAATCACTAAAAATGGTTAAATTGGTAAAAGGTTTACTCTCTAATTGGTTCAAGATGAACCAAAATAATATAAATTAAGGGGGTCTGAATAAATAGTGGTCTATAAAGAGCAGTTATTCCCGAAGTCGTATTACCTCTATAAGTTGTTAGGAGATTATTGCGCCAATACACTATATAGCTCAGGTCACAATAAAACCCCAACCTATATTTTTAGTTGTCATAAAAGGGAATGAAGTTAATTGCTAACGGGAAGTCTGAATTTGCAGACGAAATTTCCTTAGGCCTAAATCGGCAACGTCGTGGGAATACGTGTATTAAAACAAAGAGAACGAAAAATATATATTATGGAATGAACAGTTATGATTAAAAAGTGAAATTATACAGTTTATGATTGGATTAAATTTTACTCGGGTGAATTAACTTTGCGTGAGTTAATGAGAATTAGAGTACACATACGACGATTGATAATTAGATTGACAATTATTAATTAGATTATAGTTGAATATCAAATCAATAAATATTATAAATGTATGACGAATATTTATATTGATTGATAAATAGATTATATAGTTAAATGGATTAGGTCAATATTAAATAGATGGGGTAAATATTAAATAGATTGTATGAATTAAATTGGATACATAAATAGATTTTAATTTGAATACATAAATAGATTAAATAAATAGATTGAATAAATAGATTACAACGGAGTTGGAAGGGTCTGTAAATGAGAGAAGAATCACGCATTAAACGAGATTCTTTTGGGACATATTTAGCTAAAAATTAAAATTGCAATATTACAGACCTGATTCCGATGAGCTGAGCAAAGTGGATAAATGAGCCTCATGTGATTTTATTTGAAGACGCTCGAGAGATTGGGCGTACCAATCACACGATTTAAGTTATAGTTACCAACCCTTCTTGAACTTATATATATATATATATATATATATATATATATATATATATATATATATATATATATATATATATATATATATATATATATATATATATATACAGTTATGATTGAATATTTCCACTTGTAAGGGTGTAGACCGCTACACCTCTCATTTGGAAAAGTCCGAATGGACAATGGCCAAATGACCAGTGTTCTTTTTAATTGTCCCCTATTCTGGTGCAATCTGTGCCAAGCATTGCAAACTAAGATGAGTAAACATGCAAAACTACAAAAGCAGCAACGAAAGTCTATATATACTGCCCGACCCCTGAAGGAAATTAGGAGAGCTCTTGATGGGTTTAGGAACAATGAGCTCTGAACTAAGACCACTGCTCTCCTGAAGTTCATTGATTGTATAGGTTTATTGTGCAATAGCGTACATTTATACATAATCATAATAAAAAAAAATAATCCAATACAAATACAGAATAGTATGATACAATAATATAAATGCATGTAGTATAAGTGTACACATTACACAAAGCGGGCAGCCCTTCAGTGTTGGCGTGCAGTAAGACGTGGTGGAGCTTCCCACGCGTGCCTTATCTGCTGCAAATGGGTGGCGGCGATCTTCATCGCCCGTCGCCCGGCTGGGCGCGGACGGCGATCATCGCGGAGGGGGTGCTGTTCTCAGCACCTCCAGCAGCTCGTCTGTTGGGGTGGGGCGGACCACCTGGGCGGCTCTTACCTCTCGCGCCCTGAGTAGGGCGCCTCTTACAGGGAAAGGGGCTGGCGCTGGCTCTGGCCTGAGGCGGGCGGTGGCTGAACAGGAGAGGAGGTAGTGCACCAGTGGCCGCCGGGAGCGGCTGCCGCAGTGTTTGCACCTCCCTGCCACAAAGTCGGAGTGTAGCTCTTCCCGGGTGGAGTAGCCCAGCCTCACACGCTGTAGCAGCACGCCATTCGCTCTGGGTTGCTGGAAGGATGGGTTCAGTGGGTGATAGGCTATGGCTGCAGCATACCACGCCGCTTGCCTCTTGATTGCTTCCCATTCTTGGTGCTGCTGGTGGGCGTTGTGGGCGACCCTGCGTTTAGCCTGATCCTTGAGCTGCTGCAGGCTGGGGCGCACGGTCCAAGTGATGGTGGGGCCGTGGGTGGCTCGCTTAGCAGCCTCGTCGGCAGCATCGTTGCCGCGCACGCCAACGTGGCTGGGAATCCAGTGGAGCCGGACACGCCTGCCCTGAGCTGCCAGGTCCTGCAGGGTGCACAGGATGGTGATGGTAAGGTGGATGTTGTCCCGGGTGTGGTTGTGGGCGGGGGCGTGCTGCAGCGCCTGCAGTCCCGACCGAGAGTGCGTGTGTATCACCACAGTGGCCTCCCGGCGGAGCAGAGCGTGCTGGAGGGCGTGCAGGATTGCTACCAGCTCCGTCTGGAGGGTTAGGCAATGGTCTGATGTCCTCCACGCCTGCGTCAAGTCGCTCGTAACGAAGGTGGTGCCGGACCTCTCGCTGTCGGGGTCGACGAAGCCGTCGGTGAAGTACACTGCGCTGCCTGGCTCCGTGACCTCAGACATGGCCATGAGGGCGTGCTGACGCAGCTCCTCGGTGAGGCAGTTCGCTTTGCTGGCGGGCAGCTATGTGGCGGTGAAGTGGGCGGCGGGGGGGTCCCATGGTGGTGGTGGAACGTAGGCGGGTTTGGGGGTGTCGGGGTCGCGCCACAGCCAGTTCCCTGCCCGGTTGAGGGAGTTGGTTGCTAGGCTGACGTTTACGAGCCATCTGTTGTTACGCAGGCACTCGATGCCCTGCGCCACGGCCATTCGGAGTCTCCTCTGCGCAACACCCTCCACGTCGCCCTGAAGCACTCTAGCCACCCGACAGGCCACAATGCAATCCACCCTGGCGGTGAGGGGCACCAGGTTGTCCTCACTCTGCATGACACAGGCACTGCACCACTTGGGTGCCCCAAACATAGTCCGCATGGTGGTGTTTTGTATCACCTCCAGGCGCTGTTGCTGCTGCGGGGGTAGTGCTACAAGGACCAGTGTACTGTAGTCCACTAGGGAGCGCACTGCCTGGAGGTAGCAGAGGCAGAGGACGGAGAAGGTTGCACCAGCGCTCGGCCGCGTCATAGCCCTCATCACATTCAGCCGGGCCTGCGTCCGCTCCTTCAGGTGCGTGACATGTTGCGTGAAGGACAGCTGCCTGTCCACCCACACTCCGAGGTACTGGTAGGAGTCGGTCCAGGCCAGGCCGACTTCTTGGACGCGAAGCTGCTGGCCAGCAGGTGTGCAAGTCTTGATGGCCATGGCCTGGGACTTCTCTGCCGAGATCTTGAGACCCAGCTCTTCGCACTTGGCAGTGATGAGGTGCAGCGCTTCTTGGACCCGCGCGAGCTTGTCGCCACGCCCAGTGACTACGAGGGCCAGGTCGTCGGCGTAGCTGAGGAGGATGGTTCCTTCCCGATAGGGGAGGGCGACCAGCTGTTCCATCAGCACGTTGAAAAGGAACGGGCTGAGGATGCCGCCCTGGGGTGTCCCGTTCTCGAAGGTAAGGTAAGGAGACTTGTGACCCTGGAACTTCACGCGGGCTCGGCGCTGGTGAAGGTAGTCCTGGAGCCAGCCCAGCAGTCTCCCTCGGATGCCCTTCCTCACAAGTGTGGCTAGTATGGCGCGGGGGCTAGCCAGCTCGAACGCCTTCTCGAGGTCAAGGAAGACTACGATGGTGGGCTGGTTGTTGGCGTGAGCCAGGAGGGTGATGAGGCAGTCCGCCGTGCTCACCCCCCTGGTGTAGCCGAACACGTGGTGGTGAAGGCTTCCCACGCTCCACTGTAGGCGACTCAGCACCATTTCTCTGTTGTTTTTCGTGTACAGCTCATGAGGGAGATTAGCCTGAAGGTGGTGTGATCCTTCGGCTTGGGGATGGGCTGGATGTCGGCGTCCTTCCAGGAGGGCGGCAGACGGCCTGCCAACCACGACGCGTTCAGAAGGGCTAGCAGCGCGGCGTCCCCGGCGGGCCCAGCGTGCGCCATCATGGAGTACCGCACTTCGTCGACTCCCGTCGCTGTGTCACGTCCACGCTTCGCCCTGGCCAGCTCCTCGAGCGTGAAATGCTGGTCCGTCGCGTGCGGCTGGTCCTGTGCCTGCCTGACCTCTTCGTCGCGCTGTGGGGGTAGCTGCTGCTGGAGGTAGCGGGTGTGGGGAGGTAGCTGCTCGCTGGAACCCCTCGCTGTAAAGCAGTTCGCCAGCCGATCTGCCTCTTGCTGTGGGCGTGGGTGGGCGGTGACTGAGGCCTTCCTGAAGCTCCCCCAGAGCTGGCCAAGGAAGGTGTGTTGGCTGAAAGAGGCGCACCACTCCAGCCACTTTGCCTCACTGGCGCTCAGGGACACCTCTCGCACGCGGGCTACCACGTCCTGCAGGAGCTGCAGGTTGATGGCCGTCGGGCGCTTCTCGTACAGCCTCCTGTGAACGTTGACGCGGTGATTGTGCTCCCGGACTTCCTCGTTATAAAACCACCAGTCCGTTCGCCGGCGGTGATTAGAGGCTGTCCTGGGCATGGCCGCGTATGCTGCACTCTCTATGGCCGCCGTAAGGCCCCTCTCCTGCAGGTGCAGGTCCACCGGAGGCACATACATGGGCCACCATTCCTCCAGGGCGGCTTGGAACCTTTGCCCAGTCCGCCCTCCTGATGTTCCACTGGGGCGGCGGTGGAGGAGGAGCTGGTGGGACCATAGTGAGGGTGGTGAGGGTCCCATAATGGTGGCTGGTGAGGGTAGGGTGGACCTGCCAGGTGGCGCCGGGCTGTAGGTCGCCCGACACCAGCGTGAGGTCGAGCCGCCCCCATGGACGTGCGTGGCCTCCCCTGTGTTCAGTAGTCGAACGGCAGGAACTTCTTCGAGCAGGTCGGCCAGGTAGCGGCGGTCACGTTAGTTGGTAACACAGAGTGCAGCACGGGGTGGTGGGCGTTGAAGTCGCCCGCTACACGGAGTCTGGAGTGGGATGCGAGGGAGAGCAGCTCCCCAACATCCAGCGGGTACCGCTGGCTCCTGTATATATTGTATACAGTGAGAGTGAGTGGCCCCAGCTGTAGCTCCAGTGCCAGGACCTCCACGCCGTCACCACAGTACACGGGTGCGGTGATCCTCTTGTGCGGGATGGTGTTCCGTATGAAGGCTGCACAGCCACGCCCATTTCCGTCACCAGCCGGAAGCGAGTGGAGGGTGTAGCCTGCGACTCGCAATTCAAAGCCGGTGGGCGTGAGCGTCTCCTGTAGGAGAACCAGGTCTAGGTCTTCTTGGAAGACGGCTTGCAACAGCTGATGTTTCTTGGGGCGGAGGCCCTGCACATTCCACTGCAGAACCCTTAGCGTGGGCGCCGGCGCGTGGGCTGGGCTATCAATCCGTGCCTCCATCTTGGTTGTGGGCGTGCGGTGGGTGCAGAGGGTGTTTGGTGGGACCTCTCGGCGTGGTAGATGATGGAGGGGGCTGGAGGGCACCCTCTGTGACGGCGGTTAACACCTCTTCGCGGAGGAGTGCGTCGAGGTCCTGCTCGGTGGGGGCTGCGGTGCCCTGCCAGCGGTCGAGCAGCTTCTTCACCAGCTGTACGACACACGCGTGGATGACGTCCATGATGGCTCTGCCCTCCTCATTGAGTCCCTCGCCATAACCTGGGGGTCCACGTCGAGACCTTGTCGGTGGTTGGGCATTGGGTAGCACCGTGGACTGCTCCTCGTCTGGGCGGGCGTGGTGGGCCCGACGCCTGTGTCCCCCCCCCTCCTCTGTGGCTTGGGGACAGAGGGGGTGGGTGGCTGGGTGGAGGTGTGAGCGGAGTTGCTGGTTGTGCAGCTACTGGTACCCTCTCTCGCTCCCTGCCTGTCCTCTTTCCCTGTCTCGACCTGACTTGTGCCAGGCTGTTGAGGGGTAGGGGGTGGGTGGGAAGCCTACGCCGGCCTGTTTGGTGGTGGCGCTGGAACAAGGCGTCGGTTGCCTTGTTGCTGGGGGAGCCCACGTGGTTCCCCCTGCCTCTGCCGCTCCCCCTCCTGTGTAACGCCCAGACGTGTGCCGGGCAGGCCGAGAGTCGCGGGTTGATGGGTAACCCATGCCGACCCGATTGGGGGTGGCGTGGCAATGAACCGACGCTTTTTACTTTGCTGGGTTAGGGATGCACGTGGTTCCATCTGCTGCTGCTGCCGCCGGTAACCCCGTTGCATCCTTCTCCTTCGCTCGAGGCACTTCGTGTTCCAAGCGTGGTGCCCCTGGGTGCAGTTGGGGCACCGTGCCGTGGTGGTCTCGCTGACCTTGAGGCGACCGATACACTCCTCCGTCGGGTGCGCTTGGCTGCACACGCCGCGCTTAACGGGGTTTTGGCACATGGCCTGGAGATGCCCGAAGCGCCGGCACTTGTAACATCTCACAGGCTCACCCTGATAGGGGCGCAGGACGTAGCGCCCCCAGCTGCCCAGGTCCAACTCTAGGGGTGGCGGCCCCTCGTCACTACAAGGATCTGCCTGGTTGGGACCTTGTCTCTGTGTGCGAGGAGCCGTGTTGCCGAGAGCACGTGGGGGTGTGCCTCGACGACCTGGAGTAGGAGAGTGGTCGGATACCGTTCAAGAACCACCTTGTGCCTCTTCACTCTATGGTCGAGCAGGATCACTCGATCCCCCTCCTCGGCAAGGCGGCGCAGCATGGCCTTCGACGCATCGTCCTTCGGGGTGAGGACGTATTCGCTGTAAAGAGTTGGGCGAATGACTATCCGCAGGCCAGGGTGTGCTCACTCCAGCTCCATCACAGCCTGGTAGGCACTGGTAGTGTTCCCCTGGTGCACCAGTTTGAACTTGTGCCGAGGTCATCGTCGGGAATGAGAGACTGTTACCCAGCCTGCCTCATTCTCCTGCTGGGCCTCCTCGGTCTGGGGGCTCTCGTCGATGACGAGGCGACCGCTTTCATCGCTGGGGGCTCATCTGCCTGTGAGAACTCCGGCTCCAGTGCTCGGGCGGTCCTCTTCGGCGTGGAAGTCTCGGTCGGTGAGGGTGGACTAAACCCATTCCGCGTCCACTTCGCAGACATTGGCGGGGTGGCTATGGACGCCGACCCTTGCATCGTGGCGTCACTCTTGTTCTCGCATCAGCGCCACGGGTGCAAAGGGAAGAACAGACCAATGCTGTCTTTACAAGCAGGACAGGAACAGGAGGTATCGCCAATCAACCCGTCCACGCTTGCTTCTGTCTCTTTTGAGAGCCACGGAAACAGGAGTAATCTCCAATCAGACCGTAGCTGCCCTTATGATACAGCTGAGGCAACAAAGGTAACCTTCTTGCCGACAAATAAAGAATACTGAAACCAGCTCAGAAGATTTCTTTACCCTTATGGAATCCCTGATCACCTTTTCCCCTCCTGAATCATGAAAGACAACCTTCAATCAAGAAAAAAGATAACTCTACTACCTGGAGTCAGTGCCTCACCAAAAGCCATTCCCCGAATAATCGAATCGGTAGCCACACAGACGAACCAAGAACCTTATCTGGCTACCTAGGAGTTGTGATAAATCACCCTTGGTAACCAAACTACTCGCTACAGGTATAGAGTACGAGAAGTGCAGGCGAGCGGCTTAAAAGCTTCGTTTGAATGAGTCTTTTTTGAGACTCAGGATGGCCGAGTGGATTCGCCGTTGGCTAACAGCGGTCCAGTGACGCGGGAAGCTGTTTGCAACTCGCCTACGCTATTATTTTTTCTTTGCTTCCTTTCCTACTTCCCTCTATCTGCAATGGTGCCCAGACCCGGAGGGAAATCGTTAGCCCTTGGATAACTTTTCCAAACGGGCTCTCTTCATTTCTTCAAAATACGCTCCGCTTCTAGGAGGTGGGTTGTATAGCGTAGGAGAAGTGTAGGCGAGCGGCATAAAAGCTTCGTTTGAATGAGTCTCTTTTGAGACTCAGGATGGCCGAGTGGATTCGCCGTTGGCTAACAGTGGTCCAGTGACACGGGAAGCTGTTCGCAACTCGCCTACGCTATTATTTTTTCTTTGCCGCCTTTCATACTCTCCTCTATCTACACAGGCACAACCCCTATAGACTTGGTGGGTATCTGTTTTATCGAGCGATTAGAGAGGAAGGTAACTTTGTTGTGAAATGTGAGGTATGAGGAGGCGAGGGTAAAAACGCGTGAAAGTAAAGTTTTAATATAAATTAATTTAAATTTGATGGCGAAGTAACTAAGGAATTATAATTTGGAGCCTGTATACGTGGGTTTACAATAAATGGATGGGCTGAAACTCGTGTGGGATGTTAGAGATCTTTAGTGGTTTCTATTCAAATAAGGCTTGGGTACGGAGATAAAATATTTTGTTATAGCGTTTCGAATTTGAAGAGAAACTTAATTTTCTTCGTGGAGATAGATGAGTTAACAGGTGAGGTTAACAGGTGATAAAAAATTTAAACACAGCCTTTTCTGGATCCGAAGAGTTAAGGAAGAGACGTGCAGTCATTCAAGTTTGTGTGTGTGTGCCAGCTTACGTAACCTTTATAAGTCAAGTAGGATTCTACCGTAGCTTAGGGGAAAATAAAGAGGGTTATGTTGTCGATGAGGGATTTTTTTTTAACTAGGAAGCAATTTAGGGTAGAGAGTCATGGTGAGGTTCCATTTGCCATGCTTTAAGGTTAATTTCGGTTGTCAAAAGATAGGTGAAAGATTCTTGATAAAATAGGAATTGGTAAGATATTTCGATAAAGCTTGGTGTAAATGAAATTATAGAATGTTTCGTTGTTGCAACAGATTTCCAGGAAGTCTAAGCCAAGACCGGCCTTTTAACATTTGCGTAATGCTGACCCGTATTTTCAGAGGGGGGAAATAGTTGGTTGTATAGCAATACCCTCTGGCATTCCTATAAAATATTAAATATCAATATTTCATTAGCATACTTTCCTTTTTAAATTCAATGTTAAAATATCCATTTATTTCCCAATTTAAATTCCACAATTCCCATTAAATCTTATGTAAAATCTCAACTTAGTTATGTATAAAGAATAAATCCAAAATCTCAAATATTTTGTAATATATAATTGCCATCGAAAAATCATTGGCTAAGATGCATTCTTTTGGCAAAACTTACTTTTACCAACACACACAAACGAACGCACGCCTATAGTTGCCCGCCTTGAAGCAGTCACCCATCCATTCATGCTCTACTTTACTTCGAATCAAGGTCAGTTATAAATCCTATCACACTTATTCTCTGCAAACTTCCATATGAGAGTAGGTCCAAATTCTGGTTACTTCTCTGATTGCAGATCCCAATTCACAGTCCATCATAGTTACTTTACCACATCATAATTACCATATCTTAGTCATAATAATTACCAGATCATAGTTCCCATATCTTAGTTACTTTATCATACCTTACATTAACTCTACTTTTCACTACTTTCATACATTGCATTATGTTGTATTCCTTAGCAATTCTCAATTTATTGGGATGGGGAATAAGTTCTTGCGGGTTTTTCAAATTTATTCATTACCATTAACAATTTTAGAAAAACTTCATTTTTAATTGATAACAATATGCAATTTAATCTCTAATGTATTCTCCGTTGTTATTTACGACTTCTTCCCAAAGTTCAACTAGTTTTTCGATGCCTCTGCAATAAAAATCTCTGGATTTTAACTCGAAGAATTTGTCTATCCAGGTTCTTAATTCCACATCAGTATTGAACGAAACGCCGCGCAAATTGTTGGAGAGTGATCGGAACAGATGGAAATCCAATGGAGCTAAGTCTAGCGAATATGGAGGATGCGGCAAGATTTCCCAATAATTAAGCGTTTGGATGGCGTCTTTTGTCATATTGGCAATGTGAGGACGAGCATTGTCGTGTTGCAGAAGGACTCCATAGCGTCGATGAGGTCGCTTTTCACGAATAGCTTCGGCGAGTCGATACATTTATTGAACGTAGAGTTCTGTATTGACAATCTCGTTGTTCGCAAGGAGCTCATAAAGAATGATGCCTTCAAAATCCCTCCACACATACAGCATCGTCTTTCGTGGATGAAGTCCTTGCTTTAATCGCGGAAGTGTTTTTTTTTATTGAGGCTAAGCCATTGTTTTCGATGGTTCATGTTGACATAAACACACCACTTTTCGTCGCCAGTGATGATGCGGTGAAGAAATCTGTCCTTATATCCACGAGTAGCCTTGTGACGAGCAAGCAAACCTGCGGCATTCGTGGAGGGTAGAAGTTTGTTGCTTTCGCTCAAAGCGTGCGGAACCCATGCACCGAGTTTTTGAAGTTTCCCCATCAAATGAAGGTAATTCACTACAGTTTTCTGATCACACGCCAATCGTACAGCCCATTCTCTAGTCGATTGACGAGGATTTAAATGAAGAAGGTCGTTTAATCGATCTTCATCCAACTTAATGGAGCAACCAGAACGTTCTTCGTCATTAAGATTAAAATGACCGTTTTTGAAACGTGAAAACCACCATTGAGCTGTCCTTTCTGATAAAGCATTTTCTCCGTACACAGCACAAATATAGCGACGAGCTTTGGCTGCGTTTGCATTGTTCCCGCCTCGATCGAAAATGAATAACAACAAGTGTCGAAAATGCGCCTTTCTTTCTACTTGACATTCTATTTTGAAGGTACAAAACAAAAATTAAATTAACACAACTTTTAAATAAACCGCAATGACTTATTACTCAACTTCAAGACATAGTCTAAACAAAAGCCTAATAGTCTACGCTGTTAAGACACGTAGCCTAACCTTTGCAAATTTTTTACTCATTATTTATTATTGTTTCTTAATATGTGCACAAATCACGTCAACAAAACTTAAATCAACACAACATTAAAAAAACGCAAAAACTTATTCCTCAACCTAATAATTATATCATCATCCATGTAATTGTAATAACCGCTCACTAGTTATTTCCTAATTCAATTCTCTCATTGTTCATTCTTTATTTTGTAAATATATTTATTATTATTTTTTTTTTACGTTTTTCTTACAAACCTCTGCCCGAAGTTTTCTAAATTCAATTCACGTCAGTCGTTCGGCCTAAATATTAGCAGACGACTATTCCATTCAAATTCAACAAATTTATGGTAATGGTTTTCAAATAGCTATTTAGGCTGATTTATTAACTAAAGTCAATCCCACTAATAACTAAATACCATAGTTGGCCCTATTTGTGACCTATCAGAGCAGAGGGACTGGCGTTACCAGGCATATACGTTGTTTAAGGATGAACAATAAGGCTGCATTTATTACTTCCATTGGTGTGAATTACACTTATCCATTAATAAATCCTTAGGTAATCCCTACAAAATATTTTTTTAAAAATATAAAATATTTTTGGTAATTTAAGAAGACGATAGCGCCGTCATTCCCAGGATTTTAGAGCCTTCTAATAAAGAAAAGTTATAGAAGAAATGTTATTCTGTTCATCAAATTATATAGGAATACCTATTTTGTTTGCAATTCTAGATGAATTAATTTTCTCGAAACTTTTTACTTTTTCCAAGTTCGGAGAGCTTTTACTCCGTCTTCGCAATGTCTTCCTTCCTCTTCCACTGGCGCATGTGCAACCTGGCTGTGACCCACCGACGCATGCGTGAGCCGGCAGCGACACACCAACGCATGCTTGACCTGCCATTACATCATTTTTAACCAATCACAAGGCCTATAGATTTAGATCCATTATGCATTTTCTACGGGCGATTGCTAATTGTATCCGACCGCATTTGTTCAAAATGACCTGTGAAGGAGAGTGCAATCTCAATCTTGAACGCTTATTTACCAAAGTTCTGGGCACTTTTGAGTCTACAGTGGCATTTTTAGTTGCTCACGGCGTTATAAAAGACACGTATAACTGTCTTAAGTGTAACGTTATTCTGAAATTAAATAATTCAGTCAAATTTCGGCGCGGCAAACGTGTTTACTGTGGTAAGGATTTTACACGCTGTCGAGTGCAAAGTTCAGGTTTGAAAGGGACATTCTCCGACTCTTCAAAGCTGAGCTTTGCGCAAGTTTTTCACCTGAGTTACCACTTTTTAGCGAATTGCTCTACTCAGGGAGAAATAACGTTCGACCCTCTTGAAATTTTGCTTAAATCAGTGTCGGATTGGAGTTTTTTGGCCGGGCATTAATCATTGAATATATTAAATTGGAAAGCGAACTTCTTGGTGGCCCAGGAAAACCTGTTGAGATTGATGGAGAAATTCGGGAAAAGAAAATATAATAAAGGAAGAATAGTATAAGGTTGTTGGGTATTGGGAGGTTTCGAACGGGAAACCAAGCGGATTTTTATGGTGCCAGTTCCCGATCGAACAAAAGAAACATTACTAGTTTACATTAAACAGTGGATAAAGCCGGGAACTCTTAGTATTACGGACGGCTGGGCTCGTATAAAAATTAAGAAAAACGGTACACACAGGTAGTGAACATTTTGTCGATTCAGACAGTGGTGGCTTACACGCAAAATATTGAGCGCCAGTTGCCACACGCGCCGAAATTTGTTAGTTTTTGGGGGGGTGGGGGGAGCATCTCGTTCTTCAATTATTCTGTCGAAAGTTTCCTCGACTAAAGGAGCGGTTTCACCATTTTTTGGAATGCGGTTGCCACGTTGTGTGCAGCTCCATCTCCTTAACAACTTTAGTTCTATTTTCAATTGTTAATTATAAGAGGAGCGGTCAATAAGTTTTGCGATTCGGATATAAGGAAACGAGATATGAGGAAAAGTGTTTTATTATTTTTCAATATAACTACCCTCGACTTCAAAGCACTTGCGCCACTTGTCCCTGAGGCTTCGAATTCCCGATAAACAGAAATCTCCCGACTGCTGTTCAATCCACTCCTGGACGGCGAGCTGGACATCTTCATCGTCCCCAAACCGGCGTCCACGCAGTGCAGTCTTGAGCTGGCGGAATAAAAAGTAGTCGCTAGGGGCCAGATCTGGACTACAGGGATGATGGTTGAGCTCCTGGAATCTGCACTCGCGCAGGGCAGCTTGTGCAACTCTGGCCTTGTGGACTTTGATGTCTACTGAAGGCGATCATGGGGCGTCAGGTTTCTAGGGACCCAACGGGCAGAGACCTTGGTCATGGCCAAATTGTCGTGGATGGTATTGATAACACTTCCATGTGATATTCCAAGTTCTCGCTCGATTTCTTCGACCTTCACCCGTCGATTTTCGAGGATCATCCTCTCCACACGGGCCACATTGTCCTCGTAGGTCACGTCTGACGGGGGTCATCTTCAAGGGACTCACGACCATGGCGGAACTCCCTATTCCAGCGAGCTATGGTTGCATAGGAAGGGGCGGTGTCGGTGTACACTGCAACCATGCGTTCATGGATCTCTTTTGCATTCTTGCCTTCCTTGGTCAAAAATTTGATCACTGCGCGGTGCTCAACCTTCTCCATTGTTGAAAAATTTGTGACTGACGATCTGCGATCAGCTACTGCTTGTTAAATAGATGAGGCAGGAGCGTGCGGCTGCAGGTCCTGACTTATCATAACTTGTCCTAACACCCCCACAAACAGCCATTCCCCTTCCTCTGTTTTGCCCTACCGATTCGCAAAACTTATTGACCGCCCCTCGTAGCATTATAAAAAAATAGGTAACCTATTTAATTTCCAAATTATTTTACAGACCATTTTAGTTATTTGAACCTACTACATTACTGTCAAATTCTATTGCCACCAAATGGCGTTGCTATCTAATTCAATGACTACCAATGTTTCTTAACATTAGTTTTAATTTTCAAATTACCATTTACTCTCCTACTTGATTCACCCAAGTTCTAATTATCTAGATTCCTTGCAGTGACCTTTATTCATTTACCCAAATTAGGTATTATAATTACCTCTTTTTATTCAGCGTCCATCTGGCGACTGCTTACATGGGCATAACTCGCTATAATTATTTCATTGCCTAATGCGACTAAAAAAACAAAAACAACAAACCCAAAACAATAAAATGCAAACAAAAACAAGAAGACGGAAACACGCTCCGGCGCTGGGGATGGCCAGTCTCCCCTTGGCACGGCAGGACGCGACTAATACAAAAAGAGAATAAATTAAAATGGAGGCGGCGGCGGCCAACCTCCGCTAAGAAGTCAACTAATCCACAAGTCTATGTGCACGAACCCATCCCGTGTACAAGGGACATGGTGTAGCGATCCCGTTCTTCCGGGTACCGGGACAGGTAACGTGCGTGAAGATCGCCCAGACTGGGACATTCAACAAGAATGTGCCCCAATATCTGGGGGGCAAGGCAGTCGACACAGTATGGTGCAGGGGAGTACTCAATAAAATGCCAGTGCGTTCCGCGAGTGTGCTGAATTCAAAGACTACATAAAGTAACCTGGAGACGTTGCGGCCTGAGAGAGTGGGTGTAGGTCAAATGGAATAAACGCAGCCACAATCCAAGGTGGCAACCAGGGCAGAACTAGAGGCGCCTCCTACCTGAGACCTATACGAGCTCTTAAAGGAATTTCCTAGCCCGAATCCTAAAGGGCCTAGGGTATGACTGGTGGCTATCAGCGGCATAATCACCTTCGAGATTGGCCACGGATGCAGTGAGAGCCGTTGACGACAGATTGCGACTCCAGGCTCGCGCTTACAAGCGGATAATGCACTGTATACGGCGTAGAGCGAATGGCATCTTCCTGGTATCGAAGGTGCCTATAAATAGGGGATGTGCAGAAGGCACAAGGTCGCCAGACAGAGACCGGTATGGTGACTCGATTCCACCTTCCGCAATACACGATCAGATGAGTAAAATACATCCGTAAAACAAATCAAGCTTCGAACGAACAAAGGATCGGTACAAATGTAAGGCAGTAGCCCTAACAGAATGTCCATGGCGCGGATACAAGAGACCCTAAGGTTGCGAATATGAACCAGCCAGGTGATGCGTCGGTCGAAAACAAGACCAAGAAAACGATGAGAACCCACCACTTCCAGGCGAACCCCGTTTAGGAATAAGTCAAGGACGTGTGAAGCCGTGGATGGCGGCAGAAGTGTTGCAATTTAGTCTTAGCCAAGGTAAACTAAAAATTGCGCGCTTCGGCATAGCGAGATCCGGTTCAATGGCTGTTGGAGTAGACGCTTGAGTTGGCATCTGGGCCGCATCGGAAGATTTGAAAGGTCGTCCACTTAGAGCGTAGCAAGAATATCTGGCAGCACCGAGGTGATACCGTTGATGCTTAGGGCAAGGAGTGCGACACTGAGGACACTTCTCTGTGCAGGGCGCCCTCTTCCTGCTCTATTGTGCCAGAGCGCACCCACCCGTATGAGGAATAGACGAGGTGGCAGAAATAAACATTGGGAAGCATCCCCTCACCCACATCGTGTGAAGAGTTTGAATGCTATTGTATCGCCATGCGGGATCATACAGCTTCTCCAGCTCGAAAAACACCGTGGCGTAGTGCTGTCTACGAAGGAAGGCCTCGCAGAAACCTGTGTTCAAGCATGGAATATGGGACATCGTCCGGACGATGGGCGGAGTCCTCACATGAAGAGAGAGCGCAACGCAATTCACTAAACGTAAACCAATTACATTCAATCCTGGGGGAGAAGTCTTCGGACCCAACTTGTTTTAAGGCGCTTTTTTTCATAACTATTCATCCACCTCATCATCTAATTTTCCATCTATGGCATGGATCAAAGCCAATGCCATCTTTAGTCATCGAGGCTATGTTGATTTTCTCTTCCCAAGAGCTTGGACTGACGGGGAGAGGGGGAGGAACAACCTTATAGCCGGGCAAATAAAATTGAGTAGTATAAGTCGATATTTCAATAAAATAAGAAACTATTCCATAATTCTCAAATATTCCGAAAGAGATGGAGTAAATACAGTTGGCGTAAAGTATAACCCTTATTAATCCTGTGCAGTAATTGGACAGTGCGATGATATCAGTCACCATTCGAATTCAAAGCATTATCGTTCTTCCGTAAGGAAAAATAAATACAAGGAATTAACGAGTAAAAAGAGGAACGAGCAATTTATTCAGTGCCACCGAAAGCGAGGGTATAAAAGAAAGATGATAGAACTATTATCGAAATAACCACGCATGTCATCTGCCCTATATCGTAAATAGGCAACATAACATGGAAATTCGTGTGGGAAAGAAAATGAGAGGGAGTGAACAGCTTGTAGAGTATCAAGCCATTGGCAAACGTGTGGAAATTAGCTACCGATCAAATCACCTGTAACTGAAAATGTACTGCGCCAAACCACCCGGGGGCAGGACCCAGCGTGAACATGTACTCATGGTTCAAATCGCAAAGTTCATTTTAGGGTACAGCACCGATGTCCTCTTCCATGAGCTATTTACATAGAACAGTTGTGAGAACCTATCAAGAGGCATGGATGTGTGAACGTGCTAAGTAGAATCAAAAGGCCCAAATACGTTAATAATTTTCTAAGGATATTTTGATTTGAATTTAGTTTGGAAAGGAAAATCAAACCGAAAATAGGATACTAGAAATAGCTTAGTATTAAGTATATTGTCACTTCTAATCCCACAACCAAAAATGATTCGCTTCACCACTGTAAATAATGGCGGTTACACGCCGCTATGAGGAACGAAGCTAAGTATAAAAATGAGTAAAGCAAGGAAGCACTGAAACACCAAAACCTTTGCGAGTGGTATTTATAGTAGCCTGTACGCGACTCTATAGTTACTTAGTCGGTTCCTAGGTCGGCGGGCGGATGGTAAATATTTTACTTTTCAATGAGTTTTTGAAAGTTTTGAAGGTCGTAAGGTCATAAGTCAGAATAATTGGGAGCACGCGACTTAGGTCTGTTGACCTTGTTTACTAAAAAGAAAAAAAAGAAGAGAAGAGCTCAGCGCAGGAGGGCATTTCCGACTTTTTATAAAGAGGTTGATAAAGAAAGTAGTCGTCTTGGTGGAAGGTCTAATGTCTGAAGAGTACTACAGAGCAGGAGAGCGCGCAACTTTCTTAATCCTGCCTCGGTTCCTTAGATCCCCTTTTGAGCTAGACCAGGGATATAGTGAGCAGGGAAAATAATCGCCCCGTTCACCAGTGGGTTTGAAACGGCCCCGGTTTGGCTCAATTGGAGAGGTTGGCAAAGCGACGAATCCCTATAAATGGCTCCCATCGATTCGGCAGCTGCGAATCGGGCCGAGTAGACGCTTTTTTAATCGTTTCGAGAATCACGGAACCGGAGAAACCCAGCTCAAAACTCGTCGTGGAAACTCAATGCAACGTCAACCATTTTGCTGCGCAGGAATCGATCCTTGTGGGCCAGCACCTCTTTCAAAGTGAGCTTCCGGTCTTTATCTCCATCGGCGACGCCCATAAGCTCCATCGCTTCCTTTTCCGCATGCTGGGCGTTGCTGGGGTTGTAAAAATCCTGGAGACGAAAGGTAACGAAGATGAGAAACCTACGGGGATGGGAAGGATCCTTCATACCCACTGCTGATGTTAAGAATAGACTGAAGAACATGATATATTTATCACACGGCTGCCATCTAAACATGATGTTAACATTTCATAAATGCCATATGCACAATATCTACCATTTCATAAAATAACCCTGTTACACTGCACAACCCACAAATCCACCATCATCACCAACTTCGGAGAGTGGAAAACACCTCTTCCAATTATACCGAAGTTAAACCACCACAGGTGTAGTGAGTGGTCGGATGGAGTGGGTTGCGTTAACAGTGACCAACATACCCTGTTAGCCGTTGTTCGGATCTCACGTGAAACTGTAGATCACCAGTCAGAAATCAATGGCATCATATGAATGGTAAAACTCCAACCAATTTATTTCACTTGAGAAAAACAGTACCAAACAGACTTAAAGGAGTTCTCGATCACTTTAAATAATGGCAAATGGGAGTCAAATCAAAAGTTCTTGGGGTAATGAGAGGGAAAGGGGATTTTGCCGGTACAAATCCGATTTGTTTCCTATTCTGGCGACTGTAACCAACTTTATGTCTCCATAATCAATCCCGCTTATTACAAGGTTTAATTTAAAAACAAGCAAAAATAAGTAGAAGAAGGCACCTACAGCGTCGGAGGGAGGCCTGCTTCCCGAGCAGGCACCCAACACCCAGAGAGTGAAACAAAATGGAGGAGGCCACCATCCTCCAAAAAGTCCTATACTTCAGTGGCAATTTTTTTTATAATTTGCCCATCTGGCGACTGCGTTCAAGGGTACAAGTCAGGGTAATTAAAATTTCACCCTAGTACTAGGCTATTCTAAAATTCGACAAAACAACAATAAACCAACCAAGTACGTTCCCGCGTCGGTGTGAGCACCCCCCCCCCCACCGGCGCAGGAATATGCACTACAACAGAGTCAAATAAAATTCTGATAAGACGACAGGTATAGGGCACAAAGATCACCCCGACTGGAACATTCAACAAGAATGTGCCGAACAGTCTAGCGAACAACGTAGTTGTCGCAATTAAGTGCATGGGAGCACTCCATCAAATAGAGGTACGTCCAATTCAGAGACGACAGAAAACGACCTGAAGCCGTCACGGCGGTGAGGAAGATCGAAATGCTGGTCAGGACGCCCAGTTCTCGCGCAGTCTAAGGTGCCCTCATTCCCTGCAATCTCTAGGGATCCAAGAAAGCAGCAGAAGATAATCACGACATCCACCGGGCTCGCTTGGATCATGGCATCATGGATGCCTTGAACCAGGGGATGCGGATATTCCAATGCTGCGAGAGCACTCAGTGTGATCTCTGAGTCGTTAAAGATCACATTCCGGTCTCCGAACCGGACACAAGGGGTTATCTCCTGTACCGAGCAGTGTCTTTCAACTTGCTCGGCCGTTAAGACAGACGCAGCGCCGGGAGTCATGCGTTAGACCTTCGACGAGACCATACTCCTTTTGTTATACTTTTTTAATATAGCCTAATAAGCTAGGATTAACCGGCGATTTATGCTTACCCTGGTGGTCTCTAGGTGCCTTCCACCCACTCCCTGCACCCGAAACAGGGATATTCTTCCTTTTGAGTTGTTCGGCCCTTGACTTGGGGTGTTGATATAGCAACCCTTTTAATGGTTTACCTTCTCTTTCTTCGCCCTGAGCCAGACTACGGATGCTAGATTAATTCGCACGCGGATATATATTGCGAAAGGTGGACTCGATTCAGCACTTGGGGAGAACACCTTGAGAATTCTCAGTGGAAAATGGAGGATATTATGCAGGATGATTCGATACCGCAGTAGATATATTTTTCTCCTTTGTGGCTGAGGTTGAATTTGAAGAGCGTCCCAAAGAGCTGGGGTAGACGGAGAGCAGATTTCGAAGAGGCTGCTGTAGCGGGGGAAGAAATCTTAGAAGGAGCAGTGACGGGGGATATTTCTGAGGGCTCCGAGGAACCAGCAGAGGCGCCTGCCTGTAACTAACGCGCACAGCTCAAAGGAAACGGGAGGTCGAGGAGAGATTTTCGGACGGTAGATCCGGAATCGCGGGCCGAGGACGCTTTCGATGTCGGAGGGGTTGATCCAACAACCGCGGCTGGCGATGTTGGAAATATCATCGACTTCTATAAAGAGTCGGAGTGGGCGGAGGAGGCGATCTGAGCAAAGTACGAGGCGCTGGATGGATTTCTGCAACAGTTTGGACCGGTAAGGGGACTAGGTCCTATGAAGGACGGGACAGGCTTGTGGAGAAAGAATATTGAACTGAACAGCGGGAGAAGAGTCCATTGAAGAGTCGAGGCTCTGCCGAGTCAGCTCTAGAGGCAGCCCGCTTATTGGTGGCCGATGATCCAGATGAGGAGTTCTTCCTCTTACCACGGGGTTTTGGGTCAAGAACCATCTCTGGTCGATATAGAAGATTCTTTCAGATAACGTCTGATGTTGTCAAGGGTCTCTCACTCTGAGCGGCGGTCCCGGCTAGAGCCGCTGGGGAGAGTGGAGCAACGTTAGGTATGCAAGCAATGCTTCAACGGTATATCGGGAATACTTTTGACATTAGCGGTAGATGGGCGATGAGATGCTACAGGCGTGTCGGGGCTAGGAGCATGATGGTCAGTTTCCTCCAGCGTCACGCAAAACATCTGAAAAGAGACGGCCAAAGGGTGAGGTTTGTGCTCGAGCAAGTTAACGAGCCTTTTACATCCAGGCGCAGATAGTCAAGCAAAGCGAGGACCTTCTTTTCGTATAAGAAGATTGGGCAGGTGTTCGATGCAGCGCTGTGAGCACTACCACAGTTGGCACAGCACTGTTTTCTGGTGAATTCAGGGCCATGGTAATCAGAACCACAATTCACACAGGGTTTGGTACTAAGCTTAATCTGGAGATGGGAGAGATCGTACTCCCTTAATTCATTCGAACGACTACACTTTTGACAGAATTGAGATGTGGGTGGGGCGAAACGGTTAAGGGAACTTCGGTAATCGAAGACACATTTCGAACAAGATTATGTTGAGTGAGATCACAACTCAACCATAATATCACCACAACGCCTTGACCACATCCGGCGCGGTTTATCACTACGGGACTCAAAGGATTCATTGACGTCAAACACCCACATTTGCAAGCGGGATCTCAGATGAAGAACTCAGGAGCAAAGAGCGTGGATAATCTAAATCTGGGTCCATATCGTTGGCATAGGGATCCAACGAGTGAGGGAAGGCTGAAAGGGAAACTGAGGAGCGTTTGGCACGAGAACCTTTAGGAGAAGGGGAAGTTTTAGGTTTAAGTTAAGCCATAGCAAACAAAATTAATTTCACATTCTCCCTTGGGATTCCCCACCACGGAGATCTACAAGAGCCCTGCGCTACTGCAACTCTCCATTCGGTTGCGTGCGGGATGTCCTCTTGGAGAATGGATACGGATCCAACCCATCATCTTTATGGGCCGAAGAGGCTGTCCGAGTTCTACCACGGGCGATGAAAGCGGGCCAATCATGGGTTTCGCCTTGGGAATCGGCAAACAAAAGCGACGCAGACGCCCAACCTCCGACCTTCATGAAAGAAAAATTCAGGATCAATCCAAAAAAACAAGTTGAGGTCAGGAAACCATCAGAGCCAACAAATACCGGCTATTGCAAAATTCCTGTTACACTCCTCATGACCTTCTTTTCAAAACACAGCGATAATTTTGATGCAGTTAGACACGTTTTTATTGCTTTAACATATGTGTTCAAATTGTAATATTACTTAATGTGGCCGCCCTTGGCGGAAAGCCCGGTGTCCAGACGAGACCTGAAGGCGCCGCACACGTGGGGGACGAAGTTTTTCCATATGCTGGCCCACACGCGGTTGGCGGGGGGACTTCAATTCGTCAGTGTTGTTGCGGAGGACCTTGCCCTTGACAGGAGCCCACACGCAGTTGACGGTGGACTTCAATTCGTCAGTGTTGTTGCGGAGGACCTTGCCTTGACATGAGCCCACACGCCGTAATCGAAGGGATTGAGGTCGGGCGACTAGGGCAACCAAAAGTTTATGATCGGTCCCAAACACTCTTGCACGGCGTTGACCGTGTGGGGCAGGGAAGGACTTTCGTGGGCAAGCTGTCCCTGCAATCAGGCCTGTAACCGGCCTCGAACCACACCGGCGGCATCTTCTCGCCATTCGAAGCCACGAAGACGAGCGTCATAACGAACGCCGGGTGCAATGGCGAGGGCACTAATCGGGCCTCGTAGACATCGTGGCCGAAGCTTACCACGCGTTCGTTATGTTTGTTGATTACCAAACCGTCCGTGAATGTTTTTTCATCCGAAAAAATGACTTCGATTAGCATGACTCTTCCAGTTGCTGATAAAGCGACGATAGCGCTCCCGACGTTGTTCTCGCATACGGTCGGTGAGCAGAGGCCTGTTGACGCACCCCAACCTTCTGCCGCCCTCCTTCTTGACGGCCCTGAACACCGTAGCCACCGAGATGTTCGCGAGCGCAGCCACTTCGAGCTTCGCAGCACTTTCGAAGGCCTTTCTCACAGCTAAACGGTTGACAACTCGAAATCTGCCCGGACGAGGTGGATCTTTGAGGTCTTCTCCGTACCTGAGCCTCTCTGTGCCTCTGTGGACGGTCATCTGGCCGATGTAGAGCCACCGGCAATGTTGGACTTATTGTGGCCCGCGCGGACGAGAGCAGAGATCTCGATCCTTTTCATTTCCATCTCGACACACAAAGGAAAAGAAGTTTTAATGAGAAGTACTGGAAGAGTAGAACTTTAAGTTTGTTCGGCAGAACAATTTATTATTACACACGTAAACAACTCGAAAAATCAAAAACCGACTGTAACATAACTTTTGCAAAACCCGGTAGAAGAAAGAGGGAGAAATAAAGGGCAGTAAAAGGAAATAATTGGGGAGGGGAAAAAAAGGAGCGTCATAAAAGTATTAATCGCAGCACCTTTATTTTCTTTAAAGAGCTCATCTGGCGACTGCCTACTTGGGCATTAGTCGCCGTATTAAAAACTGGCCTATGACTAGGCTACTTTAAGATAAAATTAGGATAAAAAACAACCCCCCTCCCCTCCAAAAAAAGGGAAAGGGAAGTGAGCAGTAAGCAAGCTCCTGCGTCGAGGGGAGGTCACTCCGGTGCAGGAGAGTGCGACTTATAAAAGGAAAACAAAAACCCCCAAAACAAAAGCAAAAACAACAACAAAAAACAAAAAAACAAAAAAAAACCCTGCTTAAATAAAAGGGAGAAGGCAGGCCTCCCCCCAAAAGTCAATGTGCACGAACTCGTCCCGAGTACAAGGGACAGGCGGTAGCGACCCCGCCCATCCCGGTACCGGAACAGATAACGCGCGCGAAGATCACCCAGACTGGCACATTCGACAAGAATGTGCCGAACAGTCTAGGGGACGACGCAGTCGTCGCAATAGGGCGCAGGCGAGCGCTCCATCAAGTAGCGATGCGTCACACGAGTGCGCCCGATTCGGAGACGACAGAAAGCAACCTGAAGCCACCGCGGCATTGGGGGATAGGTCCATGGGAACAGTCGCGGCGCAATGGCACGCAACTTTAAGTTCCCTTCGACCGTCTCCCATCTTCTTTGCCAAGCAGTCCGAAGAGCTGCCCGTATTCCTGCCATGTAGTCGGTGTGAGGAAGAGCGAAACGCTGGTCCGGTCGCAGAGTACTCGCGGACTCTTTGGCGCCCTCATCAGCCCGCTCATTCCCCGCAATTCATACATGTCCAGGAACCCAGCAGAAGATAATCTCGACATCCGCGCGGCTCGCCAAAACCGTGGCGTCACGGAATCGCGAACCAGGGGATACGGAGATTCCCAACCCCGAGAGCACTCAGGGCACTTTGTGAGTGGCTATAGATCCCAATCCGGTCTCCGAACCGGGCACGTCGCGTAATCTCCCGTAACGAGTGGTGTATTGCCACCAGTTCGGCCGTGAAGACAGACGAAGCGCCTGGCAGAGCCCCGCTGACTTCAAACAGAGGGGATACGGCGTGGAAGCCGACTCCCTCTTGGGACTTGGAGCCATCCGTATACACTGGCACGGTTCCAGCGTGACACGATGTGTGCTCCAAAAAGGTCGAACGCAATACTCCGGGCGCCGTACAAGCTTTGGGAGCAGAGGCGGGGCGACAAATGGCCAAATGTGGTACCCTCCAGGGTGGCGTCCTGGGCAGAACCAGGGGCGCCACCAGCCCGAGAACTATATCTAGCTCTCGAAGGAGTTTCCTGGACCTAAACCCAAAGATCTTAGGGTATGACTGGCGTCTCTCGGCGGCATAGGCACCGTCGAGATCAGCTGCGGATGCAGTGAGAGCTGTTGGCGAGTGAGGGAGGCACCGGGCTCGCGCGTACAGGCGAGTGATGCACTGCACGCGGCGCAGAGCGAGTGGCATCTCCCCAGCATCGACCAACAGGCTCTCAATGAGGGAAGTGCGGAAGGCACCGGTCGCAAGGCGTAGGCTAGTGTGGTGGATCGAATCCACCTTCCGCAATAAACGCTCGGCTGCGGATGCATAAAACTCGCATATGTATTCGAGCTTCGAACGAACAAAGGATTGATAAAAAAGTAGGGCATTAGCCCTATCAGCACCCCAAGCGCTGAACGTCACGGAACGGAGAATATCCATGGCGCGGGTACAAGAGACCCTAAGGCTGCGAATATGAGCCTCCCAGGTGAGGCATCGGTCGAATACAAGACCAAGGAAATGGTGCGACTCAACCACATCCAGGCGCACCCCATTAAGAAACAAATCTGGGTCGGGGTGAAGCCGTGAATGGCGGCAGAAGTGAACCACCTTAGTCTTGGCCAAAGAAAACCGAAACCTGTGCGCTTCGGCATAGCGAGAAACGCGGTCAATGCCTGTTGGAGCCGACGCTCCAGAGTTGGCATCTGGGCCGCGCCAAAAGAAATCGAAATGTCGTCCACGTAGAGCGTAGCGAGAACATCTTCCGGCAGCACCGAGGTGATGCCGTTGATGCTCAGGGCAAAGAGTGTGACACTGAGGACACTTCCCTGCGGGACACCCTCTTCCTGCTCCTTTGGACCGGAGAGAGCTCCCCCCCACCCGTACGCGGAATCGACGATCTCGCAAAAATTCAGATATAAACATTGGGAGGCGTCCCCTCGCCCCTATCGTGTGGAGAGTCTCCATGATACCGTATCGCTATGCGGTATCATAGGCCTTCTCCTGATCGAAAAACACCGTGGCGTAGTGCTGTCTACGAAGGAAAGCCTCGCAGACGGCATTTTCCAGTCGGAGCAGAGCATCCGACGTGGAGTAGAACTTACGGAAGCCGCACTGTGCAGAAGACAGATGGCCTCCGCTGTCCAGGAAAAAGGCTAATTTAACATTTACCAATTTCTCCATCAACTTGCACACGCAAGAGGTGAGAGAGATTGGGCGGAAACCGGTCGGAGTAGAGTGATCTCTCCCGGGCTTGCGAAAGGCGAGCACAGTAGCGATTCGCCAGGAATCTGGGAGAAGACCCTCCACCCAGATCCTGTTGAACAAATCTAAGAGAAAGGCCATGCCTCGCTCACCCAGGTGTCGAAGCATGGCGTACGGGACATCGTCCGGAACCTGGTGGTGGGATCGCAAGACCCTTATACCCCGGGAGGGCGGGCAGGGGGCACGCGCCTAGCATGGTCTCCTGCAAAAAGAAAGCTAACGGGGAACGGGACGAGACGAGCCTCCGCAGCTCCTCCCAGTTGGCCCGGAGTCCACGGCAATTCCATTGAAGGAATATGCCCTCCAGGCCTAGCTCGGAGGAGACACGGGGGCCCTCCTCGAACAGAAGACCCTCACGGGAATGGCCGTACGCTTCCCGGAGGCAGAACCCCGGGCGCAGTTGGCCGGACAAAGCGCTGTCACCTAAGAGGACTTATTGGGGGAGGTTGGGCTCGCCATGCGAGTCTTTTCCTCCCTCCGCCTCGAAACCTTAGGCGGGCGTTGCGGCTTTGGAGGCGGGGGGCCCTCTTTTCGAGGAACCACCGTCTCCGAGCCACTCGCTCCATCACTAGGCGTGGGCGAAGGAGCCGAAGCTCCTTTGTTGCTGTCCTCCTTTCGGGCGACAGCTTTAGGAACCCCGAAAGATGGCCTGGCGACCAACTTCAGGGGTGTTGCCCCCTGTGAGTCTAACGACTCGGTGGAGGCGCGTGGCCGTTTCGCCTTACGGGAAACGGTCACGCTAGGGTAAGAGGTGGGAGCCCTGGTTTTAGCCGCCAGCTTTACCAGGGGAGCGCCCGGGTTGAGTAGAGCCCGCAGAAGGGCTCCGAATGGGCGCGGAAACAACCATGCTCGTTGGCCTGGATGGGCCAGAAGCAGAGGGTGCCTTTCTAACTATTGAGGCATATGACGTCCCAGGCAGAGACGGGCGCGCCAGGACCAAGTCCTTAGCCTCGCGGAATGAGATTCGATCCTGGGCCTGAACGGCCAGGATTTCTTTCTCGAGGAGATATGCACCACATTGCTTCGAAGAAGCGGGGTGCGGCTCTCCGCAATTGACACACTTGGCCACACATGATTTAGACTTATCGTGTGCGACCTTGGAGCAATTTACACAGACTTCGGGTGACCCCGACTTTGCACGTCTACAAGATCAATTCGTATGGCCGAAGCGGTGACAGTAATAGCACCGCCGCGGCAGTGGCACGAATGCATTCAGCGGTAGCAGTACCGACCAGCACGCACCGACTCAGGGAGCTTGTCACAGTCGAACGTGACGAAGAGTGTAGGGGTGGGTCTCGAGGCCCCTCCCTGTTTTCTCATCACACGTTCGACCTTGACCGCCCCGTGGTCGGCCAGCTCTAAGGTGATGTCCTCAATGGAGTAGTCAACGAGTTCCCTCGCATAAACTACTCCTTTCACAAAGTTCATGGTAGAGTGCGGCATCACACTCACCGGGGTGCCATGGTGTCCGAAGAGCACTTCTCTTGGCCGCTTCGGCGGCATTCGCCAGAAGGCTCCCGTCCGAGAAACGGGTGACCTTCAGCTCTCTACCCATTGCACTAGCTAATGCTCTCCTCTGATGGATCATGTTGCCCTTGGCCAACATGGTGCCATCAGTGGAGCGAATAACGAGGAAGCGTTTGAAGCCAGCGGGCTCGAAAACGTCAGGTAACCTCTGAATGAGGGGCCCCGATGTCATTGAGGCTCCGCCCTGTGCACTTTACTTTTTAGTCAGGGGCTCCGCAACCGGGGGGACAGAGGGGCCGGATGTGCCGATCTTGGCTTGGTCGCTTGCCAAAGTGGCAGCAGACCCATCCGTCCCCGTAGCCCCCGCGGATGGAGAGGAGCCCCGAGTCTTCTTAGTCTTTTTCTTTTTTGGAGAGGAGGGCGGGGAATGAACCCACTTCTCACCTCCGCCGATAGGAGCCCCTAGGCCAGATGGACCGGCCTCAGTCAGGTCCTTCTCTGAAATGGACAAGGTCCTGGTGGTCGCAGGGGCACCGGTTGGAGGAGATCCCTCCCCTCCTTGTACTGCCTCGGAGCCCTCAGCCATTTGAGGAGGACCTTGCATATGGGCGGATTCGGGTTCGCTGCTTGGCGCCGAGCCCGGATTCCCGCCCATGGAAGGCCCTACCGTCTGAGGCTGGGTTTCCTTAAGGACCATGTCTATCACAGGAGGGGCCTCCAGTTGGCCATCCCCCCCCAGGACATCGCAGGTCCCCTTGGCAGCGTCACCAGTCTTGTGTAGGGAGGCACAGGCCTTGACCCCAGCAAGGTTTAATATTCTTGCCAGCAGGTCTTTTGAGGGAAGCGACCGAAGGGGCCTGGCTTCCTTCTCCCCCCTAAGGGGGTTTGCCCTACCGAGCCGCTTACACGAGGGGCGGTCGGCATTGGGATGCCTGCTGGCTTTCTTGGCAGGCCCCTTAGAAAGAAAGAGAGGGACTGCCGCTGGAAATAGGGAGGTGCCCGAAAGCACCTCCAGAGAAGGGGGTGAGGGGGAGTCCCCTTCACCCGTAGGCGTAGGAGAGGAGTAAGCCTCCTGTCCGGTTAAAGAAATATGGAGGGTCCCCTGCGCAAGCACAGGGAAAGAGACCTCCATTTTTTCGGTGGAGCTGCCCGAAGGCGGCTCTGTCGATGGAACAGGGAAAGTTGAGGGTTGTTTTTTGGGGGGTTGTTCATTTATGGGCATGGTGACCATATTTGTTTCACGGGATGCAATCGCTCATCACCTCTCGCAGTTGCCCACACTGCAAGAGGTGCTTACAGGCCTGGCAGAGCCAGGCGCCGCCATTTGGGACCACCCCTCCCGCCTGGTGGCCTGGCAGTCCATCGGCATGGCGGCTCCACCTTAGACGCGACGTAAAAAGATAGATTGTGAAGAGGAGAGGAAAAGGGATGTGAGGAAGGTATGGGTGGGGATGAAGCAAGTTGTTAAAAAAAAACATCCCGAACCGGAACTCAGGGCTTAGGGAACGTTGTCCCCTCCCCCCTCAGTCCCGATCCGGGACGGTTGGCTTGAGAAGAAGGTCAGCATCTACCCTGTGAAATTAGAGGCTGACCAGAGAAAGTTGTGGGAGAGGTTGTATGAATAGCGACGAAGTAGGGGAGAAATACAGGAGATCTGAAGGATCGAAGAGAGGCTAAGCTGGGGCCAGCGACGGAGCACTTGATCCCGTCAGCACCGCGGCCAGGATGGCAAATCGCCGCGCCCCTTACGGGGTAATCGCAGCACCAGGGGATCCCATAGACCCCCAGGGCTGACCCCCCTTCCTTTTGCCACGAGAAGGCCAGAGCCTAACTGGGACCAACCCCTGAAAAATAAAAGCCCCGGAGAGGGAGCGGGGGTTACTCTATCATCTTGCATGAAGAGAAGGTCGTAGCTATGGGATGGTAAGATCAAACATCCGAGGGCATAGGGCCCAGCTTATGGAGAGGCACCACAAGTGTCTTACGCAAGGCAAGGGGACGCTGCCCTAAAGCCAGATTCCGCTATAAAGACTAAGTAGGAAGTAAACGGCCGAGAGGTGGAGGTATTGAAGGAGAATTACAGAATAAGAGAACGGCAAAGACCAGGTGGTCCACTTCATGGGTAGCCCAAGAAGTCAGATGAAATCCATCTAATCTAAATCTAAATATATTAGAATAGTACTTAAAGTCTATTCTTACATATTAAGAGAGGAACTTTGAATCATTTCCGGCGGCAAACGATTCCATATCTGGGTAATTATATATGTAAAAGGTTTGTGTATCTCTCATCGCTTATTTTTTAATTTAAATCGAAAATTTCGAGTGCTTGCCCGATTATTGTACCCCACATTTGTATACCTATTAATAATTTTGAAAATTCGAACAGTTCTCCATGGAGTCGTTTATTTTCCAAGGATAACAATTTTAGGGTTTTTAATCTTTCTTCAATATGATTTATGTCTAAGCTCGAGAATCATTTTTGTGGCTCTATGCTAAATTCTCTCCAAAGTTTGGATATCCTGATGCAAGTATGGAGACCAAAATTGAACAGCGCCTCCAAGTGGGGTCAGACTAATGCTTTATATAAGGGAATGACAATTTCATTACATTTAATGTAGTTTTTAACTAAAGACCCAAGAGCTCTATTTGCCTATATTTACTGCGTCAGTGCATTGTTTTTTATTTAAGATCTTTTGAAATTATAACTCTCAGGTTACGCTCTTCATCAACGACTCTTTCAGGGCCCAGGACCCACAGAAGGAAAAGGCATGTTGTAGCTCTTCTATAAAACCAGAAGTTAGCCACTCGACCATCGTACCTTCTTGGAACAGGAACGAGTCGCCCCTTCCTTGAGAACAGGCGGGCTTACTTGTCACACCAAGGAACTAGTCACAAGACGAGTGAAAATAAAGTTGAAATCATAGATATATACGCGTCACGGAGAACCGGCGGACCTCTTTAAGAGAGCGACATAGCAAATCTCTGGTAGGGTTTTTCTCGACCTTATGTTGGGAAGACAAGTGCACTAGTATCCGCAATTTGTACACTTCTTCACTGGGAAGACCAGTAGGGGACAGCCCAAGGGTAGAGAGAGGGTTTTTTTTTTTAGGAGCCCATCTGGCGAGTGCCTACTTGAGCATAAGTCACCGTACTCACAACAGCCTAGTACTAGGCTACATTTAAATAACAATATGTCGAAAAAAAAAAACAATGAAAAAAGGAAAAACGAAATGGGCAGGAAGCACGCTCAGGCGTCGAGTGCGAGGCTGCGGCGCAGTAACGTGCAACCTACAACCTCCCACCCCCCAAAAAAACAACAACAAAGCAGTTATATAAGGTAGAGGAGGCTAGTCTCATCCAAAAACCCCATAAGTCAGTGTGAACAAAATCGTCCCGAGTACATAGAGAAGCAGTAGCGACCCCGCTCATCCCGGTACCGGGACAGGTAACGTGCGCGAATATCACCCAGAGTAGGACATTCAGCAAGTATGTGCCGAACAGTCTGGGAAGCAACGCCGTCTTCACAGTAGGGCGCAGGCGAGCGCTCCATTAAATGGCGGTGCGTTCCGCAAGTGTGTCCAATTTGGAGACGGCAGAAAGCAACCTGAAGCCGTCGCGGCATTGTGGGATAAGGTCCATGGGAACAGTCGCGGTGCAATGGCATGAAACTTTAGGTTCCTCTCAACCGTCTCCCATCTTCTTTGCCAAGCAGCCCGGAGAGCTGCACGTATTCCTGCCATGTACTAGGTGTAAGGAAGAGCGAAACGCTCATCTGGTCACCCAGTCGTCGCGTACGGTTGGCGCTCTCATCGGCGCGCACATTCCCCGCAACAGCCACATGTCCAGGAACCCAGCAGAAGATAATCTCGACATCCGCCCGGCTAGACAAAACCGTGGCGTCACGGATATCGCAAACCAGGGGATGCGGAGATTCCAACCGGACACGTCGCGTAATCTACGGTACCGAGCGGTGTATTACAACCAGTTCGGCCGTGAGGACAGACGCAGCGCCTGGCAAAGCTCCGCTGACTTCATTCAAACAGCGGGGATACGGTGTGGAAACGGACACCTTCTTGGGATTTGGAGCCATCCTAATACGCTGGCACGATCCAGCGTGACATGATGTGTGCTCCAAAAAGGCCGAACGCAATACTCACGTCGCTGTACAAGCTTTGTGAGCAGAGGCATGGCGACAAATGGTCAGAGGTGGTACCCTCCAGGGTGGCGTCCTGGGCAGAACCACCAGGGGCGCCACCGGCCCGTGAGCTATATCTAGCTCTCGAAGGAGTTTCCTGGCCTTAAAGCAGAAGGGCTTAGGGTATGACTAGCGTTTCTCGGCAGCATAGGCACCGTCGAGATCAGCTGCGAATGCAGTGAGAGCTGTTGGTGACGAGGGAGGCACCGGGATCGCGCGTACAGGGAGAAATGCACTGTATACGGCGCAGAAAGAGTGGCATCTCCCCAGCATCGACAAGTGGGCTCTCAATGGGGAAAGTGCGGAAGGCACCGGTCGCCAGGCGAAAGCCGGTGTAGTGGATCGAGTCCACCTTTTGCAGCACACGGTCGGCTGCGGATGCATAAAACTAGCATCCGTAGTCGAGCTTTAGTAGCTCTATCAGAGCCCCAGGTGCTGAACGTCACGGAAAGAAAAATATCCATGACGGGGGTGCAAGAGACCCTAAGGCTGCGAATATGAGACTCCCAGGCGAGGCGTCGGTCAAATACAAGACCAAGGAAACGGTGCGACTCAACCACATCCAGGCGCACCCCATTTAGAAACAAGTTTAGGTCAGGGTGGAGCCGTGGATGGCGGCAGAAGTGCATCACCTTAGTCTTGGCCAAGGAAAACCGAAGCACTTCGGCGTAACAAGAGACGCGATTCAATGCCGGATGGAGTTGATGCTCCAGAGTTAGCATCTGGGCCGCGCCAAGAGAGATCGAAAGGTCGTCCAAGTAGAGCGTAGCGAAAACATCTTCCGGCAGCACCGAGGTGATGCCGTTGATGCTCAGGGCAGGATACCCTCCACCTATATCCTGTTAAAAAAATCTAACAGAAAGGCCATGCCTCGCTCACCCAAATGTCGAAGCATGGCGTACGGGACATCATCCGGACCAGGGGCGGTGTCTGCGCACCAAGCGAGGGCGGAACGCAACCCACTCAGAGTAAACCTGTCGTTGAAGGGTTCTCCGCTTCTGGAGGTAAAGTTCATTCGTCGGCGTTCCGACGAGCATTGAATGCTGGAGGAGCAGCCTCCCCACTAGACGATGTGAAAAAAGCAGTCGCGAAGGATTCCGCCACGGACGCGGGGTCCCGCGAGAAGTTGCCCCGAATCCTTTTGAATCGCCTCCACACCTCTGCTAGAGGGGTCTTTCCGTTAACCGAATACACGTATGCCCGCCAAGAAGAGCGGCGGGTGTGCTTCGAAATATACCGGAACCTAGCCTTAGCCCGTCGAAATTCACCGACAGTGAAATCGGTCGGGCGGTGCTTATAGCGCATGTAGGCTTATCGCTTGTGTTTGAGGGTCGTCTCACATTCGGCTGACCACCACGTGAGTGGTCGGCGTGCAAAACGGCCAGACGTTCTATGAATAGTAGTAAGGCCCACGGCGATGAAGTTGCCCAACCTAAACTCCTCGACTGAGACAGAGAAATCAGTCATTTCCTGAAATGCGGACCACTGCGCCCGCGCCAAGCTGTCGGGCGGGAGCGGCCCAGAAAATGATATTTTCATGGGAAAGTGATCACTACCATGTAGGTCATCGACCACCACCCACGCAAAATCAGGCTGTGAATCCGGAGAGCACAAAGATAGATCGAGACAGGAAAATAATGAAGCGGTTCTCGGGCACTGATGCGTAAACTCATCCACATTTACGACACTTATCTCCAGCTCGTCGAACAGGTCGGCAAGGACTTGACCCCGGGGATCAATCGAGTAGTCTCCCCAGACGGGGTGTCTACCCTTCAGATCTCCGAGCAAGAGAAAGGACCTCGGCAACCGTGCCACGGCGCAGCGGAAGTTCTATCATCGAAGTCGGCTGACGGTGGAATATACGCGGAAATAACAGTATACCTAATATTCAGGTGCGGCTGCACAGCTACTGCCTGAAAGGAGACTATGCACGCGCCCAGCATGGTCTCCTTCAAAAAGATACCTAACGGGGAACGGGACGAGACGAGCCTCCGCAGCAACTCCCAGCTGGTCCGGAGTCCGGGGCAATTCTATTTAAAGAATATGCCCTCCATACCTAGCTCGGAGATGCGGGGGCCCTCTTCGAAGAGAAGACCCCCACGGAAATAGCCGTACGCATCCCGGAGGCAGAACTTCGGGCGCTGTTGCCTTCGAGGACTTACCGGGGGAGGTCTAGCTCGCCATGCGAGTCTTTTCCTCCCTCCGCATCGAAACTTTAGGCGAGCGAGGTGGGCTTCGGTGCCGGAGGTCCTTTAGTGCTGTCCTCCTTTCCGGGGACAGCTTTTGCAACACCGCAAGATGGCCTCACGACCAAATGCGTGTCTAACGACTCGGTGAAGGCGCGCGGCCATTTCGTCTTATGGGAAACGGTTACGCTGGGATAAGGGAGGGCAGCCCTGGTTTTAGCCGGGACTGGGTGTGAACCCTTTGTGCCGCCAGCTTTACCAGGGGATCGCCCGGGGTGGGTAGAACCCGCAGAAGGGTTCCGAATTCGCGCTGGAACGACCGTGCTCGTAGTCCTGGAGAAGCCAGGAGCAGATGGTGTCTTTCTTAGCATTGATGCATAATACGTCCCAGGCAGAGATGGGCGCGCCAGGACTAAGTCCTTAGCCTCGCTAAATGAGAGACGATCCTGGGCCTGAACGGCCAAGATTTCCTTTTCAAGTGGATAGGTACCACATTGCTTCGAGGAAGCGGGGTGCGGCTCTCCGCAATTGACACACTTGGTCACACACGATTTGGACTTATCGTGTACGGCCTTGCTAGCAACTTACAGAGTTCGGGTAACCCCGACTTTGCGCGCCTACAAGAGCGATTAGTATGGCCGAAGCGGTGACAGTAATAGGACGTCCGTGACAGTGACACGAATGCCTTCACGCGGTAGCGGTACCAACCGGCACGCAGTGACTCAGGGAGTTTGTCACAATCGAACGTGACGAAGAGTGTAGGGGTGGGTCTCGATGCCCCCTTCCTGTTTTCTCACCACACGTTCGACCTTGACCGCCCCGTGGTCGGCCAGCTCTAGGGTAATGTGATCTATCGAGCAGTCCACAAGTTCCCTCGCATAAACTACTCCTTTCACGAAGTTCATGGTAGATTGCGGCGTCACACTCACCGGTGTGCCATCTAGTGTCCCAAGGGCACTAATCATGGCCGCCTCAGACGGATTCGCCAGAAGGTTACCGTCCGAGAAACGGGTCACCTTCGGCTCTCTACCAATAACGCTAGCTAAGGCTCTCCTCTGATGGATCATGTTGCCATCAGTGGAGCGTATGACGAGGAAGCGTTTGAAGCTAGCGAGCTCGAAAACGCCAGCTAGCCTCTGAATGAGGGGACCCAACGTAATCCGCTCTGCCTACTTGCACTTTTGGTCTTTGTCAGTGACTCCTCACCCGGGGAAGCAACGGGGCCGGACGTGCCTATCTTGGCTTGGTTGCTTACCGAAGTGGGGGCACACCCATCCGTCCCCATAGCCCAGTCTTTTTCCATTTTATTTCTTTTTATGAGATGAGGGCGGGGAATGAACCCTCTTCTCCCCTCACCTGGCAGGAGCCCCAAGGCCAGATGGAACGGCCTCAATTTTTTTTTATTAGGGGGCTATCCGGCGAACCCCGACTTAGGCATAGGTTGCCATAAACAAACAGCCTAGTTCTAGGCTACTTCAAAATAATTCAACAGGAAACAACAATAAAAAGAAATAACAATAACAAAGCAATAACAAAAACGATAACAAAAACAACAACAATAAAACCGGGTTAAATGAAAGGGAGAAGGCCGGCCTCCCTCCAAAAGTCAATAAGTCCACCAGTCATGGTGCACGCACTCGTCCCGAGTACAAGGGACAGGCGGTAGTGACCCCGCCCATCCCGGTACCGAGACAGGTATCGTGCGCGAAGATCACCCAGACTGGCACATTCGACAAGAATATGCCGAACAGTCTGGGGGACGACGCAGTCGTTGCAATAGGGCGCATGCGAGCGCTCCATCAAGTAGCGATGCGTCACACGAGTGTGTCCGATTCGAAGACGACAGAAAGCAACCTGAAGCCGCCGCGGCATTGGGGGATAGATCCATGGGAACAGTCGCGGCGCAATGGCACGCAACTTTAAATTCCCTTCGACCGTCTCCCATCTTCTTTGCCAAGCAGTCCGAAGAGCTGCCCGTATTCCTGCCATGTAGTCGGTGTGAGGAAGAGCGAAACGCTGGTCCGAACGCAGAGTCCTCGCGGACTCTTTGGTGCCCTCATCGGCGCGCTCATTCCCCGCAATTCCTACATGTCCAGGAACCCAGCAGAAGATAATCTCGACATCTGCCCGGCTCGCCAAAACCGTGGCGTCACGGATATCGCGAACCAGGGGATGCGGAGATTCCAATGCCCCGAGAGCACTCAGGGCGCTTTGTGAGTCGCTATAGATCACAATCCGGTCTCCGAACCGGGCACGTCGCGTAATCTCCCGTACCGAGTGGTGTATTGCCACCAGCTCGGCCGTGAAGACAGACGCGGCGCCTGGTAGAGCCCCTCTGACTTCAAACAGAGGGGATACGGCGTGGAAGCCGACCCCCTCTTGGGACTTGGAGCCATCCGTATACACTGGCACGGTTCCAGCGTGACACGATGTGTGCTCCAAAAAGGTCGAACGCAATACTCCCGACGCAGTACAAGCTTTGGGAGCAGAGGCGTGGCGACAAATAGCCAAATGTGGTACCCTCCAGGGTGGCGTCCTGGGCAGAACCAGGGGCGCCACCAGCCCGAGAGCTATATCTACCTCTCGAAGGAGTTTCCTAGTCCTAAACCCAAAGGGCTTAGGATATGACTGGCGTCTCTCGACGGCATAGGCACCATCGAGATCAGCTGCGGATGCAGTGAGAGCTGTTGGCGACTGAGGGAGGCGCTGGGCTCGAGAGTACAGTCGAGTGATACACTGCACGCGGCGCAGAGCGAGTGGCATCTCCCCAGCATCGACCAACAGGCTCTCAATGGGGATAGTGCGGAAGGCACCGGTCGCAAGGCGAAGGCCGGTGTGGTGGATCGAATCCACCTTCCGCAATAAACGCTCGGCTGCGGATGCATAAAACTCGCATCCGTAGTCGAGCTTCGAACGAACAAAGGATCGATAAAAAAGTAAGGCAGTAGCCCTATCAGCGCCCCAAGCGCTGAACGTCACGGAACGGAGAATGTCCATGGCGCGGGTACAAGAGACCCTAAGGCTGCGAATATGAGCCTCCCAGGTGAGGCGTCGGTCGAATACAAGACCAAGGAAACGGTGCGACTGAACCACATCCAGGCGCACCCCATTAAGAAACAAATCTGGGTCGGGGTGAAGCCGTGGATAACGGCAGAAGTGCACCACCTTAGTCTTGGCCAAAGAAAACCGAAACCTGTGCGCTTCGGCATAGCGAGAGACGCGGTTCAATGCCTGTTGGAGTCGACGCTCCAGAGTTGGCATCTGGGCCGCGCCAAAAGAGATCGAAAGGTCGTCCACGTAGAGCGTAGCGAGAACATCTTCCGGCAGCACCAAGGTGATGCCGTTGATGCTCAGGGCAAAGAGTGTGACACTGAGGACACTTCCCTGCGGGACACCCTCCCACCCGTACGCGGAATCGACGATCTCGCAAAAATTCAGATATAAAAATTGGGAGGCGTCCCCTCGCCCCCATCGTGTGGAGAGTCTCCATGATACCGTATCGCCATGCGGTATCATAGGCCTTCTCCAGATCGAAAAACACCGTGGCGTAGTGCTGTCTACGAAGGAAAGCCTCGCAGACGGCATTTTCCAGTCGGAGCAGAGCATCCGACGTGGAGTGGAACTTGCGGAAGCCGCACTGTGCGGAAGACAGATGGCCTCCGCTGTCCAGGAAAAAGGCTAATCTAACATTTACCAATTTCTCCATCAACTTGCACACGCAAGAGGTTAGAGAGATTGGGCGGAAACCGGTCGGAGTAGAGTGATCTCTCCCCGGTTTACGAAAGGCAAGCACAGTAGCGATTCGCCAGGAGTCTGGGAGAAGACCTTCCACCCAGATTCTGTTGAACAAATCTAACAGAAAGGCCATGCCTCGCTCACCTAGATGTCGAAGCATGGCGTACGGGACATCGTCCGGACCATGGGCGGTGTCCGCGCACGAAGCGAGAGCGGAACGCAACTCGCTTACAGTAAACTTGTCGTTGAAGGGTTCTCCGCCTCTGGAGGTAAAGTCCAGCCGGCGGCCTTCCGCGACATCACGACGTGCATTGAATGCTGGCGGAGCAGCATCACGGCTAGAGAATGCAGAAAAAGCGGTCGCGAAGGATTCCGCCACGGACGCGGGGTCCGAGATTGCGGTCCCATTCTCCTGGAGAACGGGAGGGGGGTCCTGCGAGAACTTGCCCCGAATCCTTTTGACTCGCTTCCACACCTAAGCTAAAGGGGTCTTCCCGTTAAGTGAAGACACGTATGCCCGCCAAGAAGAGCGGGGGGCGTGCGTCGAAATATACCGGAACCTAGCCCTAGCCCGACGAAATTCAGCGACAGTGAAATCGTTCGGGCGGGGCTTATAGCGCATGTAGGCATAACGCTTCTGTTTGAGGGCCGTCTCACACTCGGCCGACCACCATGGGAGTGGTCAGCGTGCAAAACGGCAGACGTCCTAGGAATTGTAGTCAGGCCCACGGCGATGAGGTTGCCGGAGAAGAACTCAACGGCCTCATCTACCGACCTAAACTCCTCGACTGAGATAGAGAATTCAGTCATTTCCTGAAATGCAGGCCACCGCGCCCGCGCCAAGCACCATCGAGGTGGTCTCTCAAGCGGCAGTTGCCCTGAAAATGATATTTGAATGGGAAAGTGATCATTACCATGGAGGTCATCGGCCACCCCCCAATCAAAATCAGGCTGTGCATCCGAAGAGCACAGAGATAGGTCAAGGCAAGAAAATGAAGCGGTTCTCGGACAGTGATGCGTAAACTCGTCCACGTTTAGGACACCCATCTCAAGCTCTTCGATCAGATCGGCAAGGACTTGTCCCCTGGGATTTATGGAGTAATCTCCCCAGAGAGGATGCCTGCCGTTCAGATCTCCAAGCAAGAGATAGAGCCTCGGCAACCATGCCACGACGCGGCGGAAGTCAGCTGACGGTGGAATGTACGCAGAAATGATAGTATACCTCCTATCCAGGTGCAGCTGCACAGCCACTGCCTGAAAGGAGGTAACTAAAGAGAAAGGAAGAACGGAGACATCATGCCGGGTGTAAACCGCGCATCCTCCAGCTCGGCCATCCCGCGGTGGTGGGGTCGCAAGACCCTTGTACCCCGGGAGGGTGTGCAGGGGGCACGCGCCTAGCATGGTCTCCTGCAAAAAAATAGCTAACGGGGAGCGGGACGAGACGAGCCTCCGCAGCTCCTCCCAGTTGGCCCGGAGTCCACGGCAATTCCATTGAAGGAATATGCCCTCCAGGCCTAGCTCGGAAGAGACGCGGGGGCCCTCCTCGAACTGAAGACCCTCACGGGAATGGCCGTACGCTTCCCGGGGGCAGAACTCCGGGCGCTGTTGGCCGGACAAAGCGCTGGAGGCGCTGTCGCCTTCGAGGACTTATTGAGGGAGGTTGGGCTCGCCATGCGAGTCTTTTCCTCCCTCCGCCTCGAAACCTTAGGCGGGCGCTGCGGCTTCGGAGGCGGGGGGCCCTCTTTTCGAGGAACCACCGTCTCCGAGCCACTCGCTCCACCTCGGGGCGTGGGCGAAGGAGCCGAAGCTTTTTGTTGCTGTCCTCCTTTCGGGGGACAGCTTTAGGAACCCCCGAAGATGGCCTAGCGACCATCTTCAGGGGTGTTGCCTCCTGTGAGTCTAACGACTCGGTGGAGGCGCGTGGCCGTTTCGCCTTGCGGGAAACGGTCACGCTGGGGGAAGAGGGGGGAGCCCTGGTTTTAGCCGGGGCTGGGTATGAACCCTTTTTGCCGCCAGCTTTACCAGGGGAGCGCCCGGGTTGGGTAGAGCCCGCAGAAGGGTTCCGAATGGGCGCGGAAACAACCGTGCTCGTTGGCCTGGATGGGCCAGGAGCAGAGGGTGCCTTTCTAGCTACTGAGGCATATGACGTCCCAGGCAGAGCTGGGCGCGCCAGGACCAAGTCCTTAGTCTCGCGGAATGAGAGTCTATCCTGGGCCTGAACGGCCAGGATTTCTTTCTCCAGGAGATATGCACCACATTGCTTCGAAGAAGCAGGGTGCGGCTCTCCGCAATTGACACACTTGGCCACACACGATTTGGACTTATCGTGTGCGACCTTGGAGCAATTTACACATACTTCGGGTGACCCCGAATTTGCACGTCTACATGAGCGATTCGTATGGCCGAAGCGGTGACAGTAATAGCACCGCCGCGGAAGTGGCACGAATGCCTTCACGCGGTAGCGGTACCAACCGGCACGCACCGACTCAGGGAGCTTGTCACAGTCGAACGTCACGAAGAGTGTAGGGGTGGGTCTCGAGGCCCCTTCCTTTTTCTCATCACACGTTCGAATTTGACCGCCCCATGGTCGGCCAGCTCTAGGGTGATGTCCTCAATGGAGTAAACGAGTTCCCTCGCATAAACTACTCCTTTTACAAAGTTCATGGTAGAGTGCGGCGTCACACTCACCGGGGTGCCATGAAGTGTCCGAAGAGCACTTATCTTGGCCGCCTCGGCGGGATTTGCCGCATTCGCCAGAAGGCTGCCGTCCGAGAAACGGGTCACCTTCGGCTCTCTACCAATTGCACTAGCTAATCCTCTCCTCTGATGGATCATGTTGCCCTTGGACAACATGGTGCCATCAGTGGAGCGAATAACGAGGAAGCGTTTGAAGCCAGCGGGCTCGAAAACGCCAGGTAACCTCTGAATGAGGGGCCCCGATGTCATCGAGGCTCCGCCCTGTGCACTCTTGGTCTTAGTAAGGGGCTCCGCACACGGGGGGGTAGAGGAGCTGGATGTGCCGATCTTGGCTTGGTCGCTTACCAAAGTGGCAGCAGACCTATCCGTCCCCGCAGCCCCCGCGGATGGAGAGGTGCCCCGAGTCTTCTTTGTCTTTCTAGTCTTTTTCTTTTTTGGAGAGGAGGGCGGAGAATGAACCCGCTTCTCACCTCCACCGGCTGAAGCCCCCATGCCAGATGGGCCGGCCTCAGCCAGGTCCCTCTCCGAAATGGAGAAGTTCCTGGTAGTCGTGGGGGCACCTGTCGGAGGAGATCCCTCCCCTCCTTGTATTGCCTCGGAGCCCTCAGCCGTTTGAGGGGGACCTTGCATAGGGGCGGACTCGGATTCGGTGCTTGGCGCCGAGCCCGGATTCCCCCCCATGGAAGGCCCTACCGTCTGTGGCTGGGTCTCCTCAAGGACCATGTCTATCACAGGAGGGGCCTCCAGTTGGCCATCCCCTCCCAGGACATCGCAGGTCCCCTTGGCAGCGTCAAGAGTCATTTTTGGGGAGGCACAAGCCTTAACCCCGGCAAGGTTTAATATCCTTGCCAGCAGGTCTTTTGAGGGAAGCGACCGAAGGGGCCTGGCTTCCCTCTCCCCCCTAAGGGGGTTTGCCCTACCGAGCCGCTTACAAGAGGGGCGGTCGGCAATGGGCTGCCTGCTGGCTTTCTTGGCAGTCCCCTTAGAAAGAAAAGGAGGGACTGCCGCTGGAAATAGGGAGGTGCCCGAAAGCACCTCCAGCGAAGGGAGTGAGGGGAAGTCCCCTACACCCGTAGGCGTAGGAGAGGAGTAAGCCTCCTCTCCGTTTGAAGAAGTATGGAGGGTCCCCTGCGCAAGCACAAGGGGCGGGGGACCTCCATTTTTTTGGTGGAGCTGCCCGAGGGCGGCTCCGTTGTTCTTGGGGAAGTTGGGGGTTGGGTTTTTTTTTGATACTCATCATTGGGCATGGTGACCCTCTTATTTACACGGGACGCAACAGCTCACCACCTCTCACAGTTGCCCGCACTGCAAGAGGTGCTACAAGCCCGGCAGAGCCAGGTTAAGCCATTTGGGACCACCCCTCCCGCCTGGTGGCCTGGCAGTCCATCGGCATGGCGGCTCCACCTTAGACACGGCGTAAAAATGATAGATTTTGAAGACGAGAGGAAAAGGGATGTGAGGAAGGTATGGGTGGGGATGAAGCAGGTAGTTAAAAATCAGCCACCCCAGACCGGAGCTCAGGGGTTAGGGAACATTGTCCCCCACCCCCTCAGCCCCGATGCGGGATGGTTGGCTGAAAGGAAGGTCAGCATCTACCCTGTGAAATTAGAGGCTGACCAGAGAAAGTTGTGGGAGAGGTTGTGTGAAAAGAGAGGAAACAAGTGTTTTGAAGGAAGAAAGAGAGGCTAAGCTGGGCCCGGACGGGGTGCTGAGTCCCGTCAGCACGGCGGCCAGGATGGCAAATCGCCGCGCCCCTTACGGGGGGACCGGCCTCAAGAAGATCTTTCTCCGAGATGGAGGTCTTGGCTTTCACAGGGGCACCAGCCGGGGCAGATCCCTCCTCTCGTTGTACAGCCTTGAGACCCGAGCCAACTGAGGAGGATCTCGCACCGGGGTGGACTCTGGTTCGGTGCTTTGCACCGAGCCCAGGTTCTTCCCCATGGAAGGTCCTACCGTCTAGAGCTGGGTTGCCTCAGGAACCATGTCCACCTCAGATGGGACCTCCATATGGCCATTCTGCCCCAGGACATCACATGTCCCATGGTCTTTGGTCGGGTAAGACAGGCGGGCATGTAGGGTGACCCCCTCTAAGCTCAAAATTCGAGTCTGTAGGCCTTTGGAGATAAGAGGCCGACGGGCCCTGTCTTCCCAGCCTTCCCTAAGGGGGCTGGCCCTATCGTGCCAGTCCCACCGGGAGCGGTCAATTATAGGCCGCCCCCTTGGAAAGTAAAGGGGGGACTGCCGCTGGAAAGAGGGAGGCACGTCCAGAGAAGGAGGTGAGGGGGGAGGCCACAAACATCCGCAACCGTAGAAGTGGGTGTAAAATGCTAATGTAAAAAGGGAAAAGGGCGGGGGAAATAGGTAAGGGGGATTTCGAAAGGTAGAGAAAAGACAAGGGATAAAACTCGGGTAATTGTGAGGTCACAGGGGCCAGGAGGGCACGACACTCCAAGTTTCAGTTGTATGAGGGGCTTTACCCCCCCCCCCCCCAGATACGCCATCCATCTCCTTGCCGGGCCAAAACCGCGGTTAATAAAAGGCAATAAATAAAACCGTCCACTGTGTGGGAGGCTGCGTCATTCGAGCGGGTTGTGGTTGTTGTTATCATAGCTCCTCAGGAGCAGATGACATCTCTGCTCCCTCCGACTGCCCTTGCTGCTATTGGGGCCCCACTAGAATGATGTTCTGAAGCCTGGCCTTTCGTTTCGTTTCGCCAACCTTCCTTTATCAAAGAGGATCCCCGACCGGATAATGAAATAGACATAAAGGTCAGTATGGCAATCGCTGGTGAGCCTGAGGGCACCAGAGGCCCGTCCTATTATGGAAAGAGGTGACAGGAAGTATTACGTTTTGATTACAAATAGCGTTCAAGTGGAACCTTCGTCGCCCCGGGGCAGAGGAATCTGTTCCGCGTCAGAGGTATGTGGATATAGATACCCATCGGCAGGATTCCTTGGAACAGAGTGTGTGTGTGTGTGTGTGTTGTGCTGCGAAGACGGGAGGAAAGAAAGCAGTGTTATGATTGGCTATGTTTGTGATGAGAAGTGTAAGATCTACCCACCACAGTACAGGGTGAGCACAGCGCATCCACCAATTGGTAGCCAGATCTCTGACGTTTGTGTCCGCTCATGCTGGGATCCGGGATCGAACCCGGTAGCACGACGTTGGGACACCAGACGAGGAGGATGGTAGAATCTGTGGGTGATGTTATTTATGGCTTTTCCTTAGCAGCACCAATTGTCATCATATCTTCCAAAAACCAAGGTCGTATTCATAGAGTAAGAACTCGAAGTTCGCTTGCCACTATTAAGATGCGTTTCATCCTCCTGGAAACGAGCACGATTCCAAAGGCCGACTTCTCCTAGTCACAAACATACATTACACAGCAAGCCTTCCAATCTATAAGCCTCCCAAAAAATTCTAAATGCCTTCCATCTGGCTTCGACGCAGAAGAAGCATTCGGCCTAACTCACACACAGGTAGTCCTGGCAAGGCTCCGATGCGAGTCACCATTCCCCCGAATTTATTTTTTTTTAATTTTAGAAGCCCATTTGGCGACTGCCTACTTGGACATAAGTCGCTGTACTCACCACAGCCTACGAATCGGCTATATTAAAAAAATAAATAATGTAAATAACAAATAACAAGGATAAAAAGATCATACGAGGGGCGGTCAATAAGTTTTGCGAATCGGTAGGGCAAAACAGAGGAAGGGGGATGGCTGTTTGTGGGGGTGTTAGGACAAGTTATGACAAGTCAAGTCTGCAGCCGCACGCTCCTGCCTCGTCTATTTAACAAGCAGTAGCTGATCGCAGATCGTCAGTCACAAACTTTTCAACAATGGAGAAGGTTGAGCACTGCGCAGTGATCAAATGATTGACCAAGGAAGGCAAGAATGCAAAAGAGATCCATGAACGCATGGTTGCAGTGTACACAGACATCGCCCCTTCCTATGCAACCATTGCTCGCTGGAATAGGGAGTTCCGCCATGGTCGTTAGTCCCTTGAAGATAACCCCCGTCCAGGACGCCCGTCAGACGTGACCAACGAGAACAATGTGGCCCGTGTGGAAAGGATGATCCTCAAAAATAGACGGGTGAAGGTCGAAGAAATAAAGCGACAACTTGGAATATCACATGCAAGTGTTATCAACAATTTGGCCATGACCAAGGTCCCTAGAAACCTCACGCCCCATGATCGACTTCAACGTCGTCATAGTCCACAAGGCCAGAGTTGCACAAGCTGCCCTGGGTGAGTGCGGATTCCAGGAGCTCAATTCCCCCCCCCTGCAGTCCAGATCTGGCCCCCAGCGTCTACTTTTTATTCCGCCATCTCAAGGCTGCACTGCGTGGACGCCGGTTTGGGGGCGATGAAGATGTCCAGCTCGCCGTCCAGGAGTGGATTGAACAGCAGTCGGGAGATTTCTGGTTGTCGGGAATTCGAAGCCTCAGGGACAAGTGGCGCAAGTGCATTGAAGTCGAGGGTAGTTATATTGAAAAACAATAAAACACTTTTCCTCATATCTAGTTTCCTTATATCCGAATTGCAAAACTTATTGACCGCCCCTCGTAGGTTAAAAAAACAAAAACAAAGAAAAAGCAAAAAAGGTAATAAGAAAGTGCACTCCAGTATCAGGGGTAAGCCCGCCTCCCCGCTACGCAGGACCATGCAACCCACAACAAACAGTCAAATAAAGTGGAGGAGGCCAGCCTCCAGTAAAAAGAAATATAGTCTGCAAGTCCGTGTGCACGAACTAGTCCCGAGTACAAGGGACAAACGGTAGCGACCCCGCTCGTCCCGGAACCGCGACGAGCGGGACAGGTAACGTGCACAAAGATCACCCAGAATGGGACATTCAACAAGAATGTGCCGAACAGTCTGGAAGACAACGCAGTCATCACAATAAGCCGCAGGCGAGCGCTCCATCAAATGGCGGTGCGTCTCGCGAGTGTGTCCAATTCGAAGACGACAGAAAACAACCTGAAGCCGTTGCGGCATTATGGGGTAGGTCCATGGGAACAGTCGCGCCGCAATGGCTCATAACTTTAAGTTCCCCTCGACAGTCTCTCATATTCTTTGCCAAGCAGCCCGTATTCCTGCCATGTAGTCGGTGTGAGGAAGAACGAAACGATGGTCTGGTCGCCCCGGCCTCGCGGACTCTTTGGCGCCATCATCGGCCCGCTCATTCCACGCAATTCCTACATGTCCAGGAACCCAGCAGAAGATAATCTGAACATCCTCCCGGTTCGCCAAAACCGTGACGTCATGGATATCACTAACCAGAGGATGCAGAAATTCCAATGCTATAAATCACAATCCGGTCTCCGAACCGGGCACGTCACGTTATTTTCCGTAGCGAGCGGTATATTGCCACTAGCTCTGCCGTGAAGACAGATCCTGAGGATATAAAGGCGCTTCTTCTACCATCCAAAACCTAAACACAGACCAACATCAAATCAGCTTGACCAACACACACATCTGCACTCGCTGCTACCAGTAACTAGAACAAGCTCAACACATTATGAAAATCAATTTGGACGATCCACTCAAAGTTATTTGGACCACACATAAAAGATATGGTCACAAAATTCAGGGCTCTTAGTGCATTGAGTATGCTCAATGCACTAAGAGCCCTAACAGGAACAAATTTGGGCAGCACAAAGTAGCACTCACCCTAGTCGACCGACTAACAGCACATACCTTCAGTTATTGACTATGCCAGCTCTACTTGGGCATCTGCCATATCCAAAACACAACGAAACAAATTACAGACTGTACAGAACATAGCACTTAGAATCATACTAGGTAGTACACAAACAACACACATCGAACATTTACATGCTGAAACTAAAATCATCACAATTAAGCAACACCTTGACATGAGAGGTCCACAATTCCTTGCATCAGTCATACACAACCCAAACAGCCCCTGTCATTATCTACACAACTACCCTCCTACTCAGACAAGTAGCAAGCACACCACATCGATACTATACAAACATTCTTGACTCCATACCACCCCCACCAAACGTCTCGTAGTACAAAACACACATTCACTCACACCTTACCAGACAAGCAATCAATAACCTTTCACACAACAAAACAACTCTACCCCCACCAAACATAAGCTGCACAGAAACACAACACTCTAGGTCGAATAGAGTGCACCTTACACAACATCACTGTGGTCATTACCAATCACTTCGCACTCACAAAACACTGCATACACAACACCCAAACAAACCTGTGCCCTCTTTGCCAAGCTAGCCCCCACACCATCACGCATCTCATTAAAGGTTACATTAGTTTAGCAGCTCTCAGACAACACAATAACAATGTCCTGCAGCTTTGGTCAAGTCCAGTGGATGAGGTGGACTACTAGGTGGTGCGGGCTTCCTAGAATAAAAGGGCCCGGGGAACCACAAGAATAACTCAACTGGAAGAGGAATAATACCTACAATTAGTTCCTTTCTCTCTGCATTCCCATCTCCATTCGCGTCGATGAAGAGACGAAAGTCCCTGGCTCGTTCCTTCTTGAACTGCGTGTGAGTCATTTGTTCCGGGACCTCATTCAGGAGGGGGTCAGAAAATTCACTTTCTGACAGCATACCATCTTCGTCCACATCTGAAATTAATAAAAGGGTGAGTGAGGATGAATTTGTTAGATACCAACTTCTCTTTGTTGTTCATTTGACCACACTTCTGACAGATGGTAGTGCACCCTTGTTTGTTGTTTTTTAGTTCCCCAGGGTTAGTTTACATCTGATTCTTCGGATCCCTTGGGGGATTTTTTTTACAAAAATTTTTAAGACTACCTACTTGGGCATTAGTCGCCGTATTAAAAACTGTCTAGTACTAGGCTACTTTAAAATAAGATTAAAAAAAAAACTCCAATACTAAAAATAAAAAAAGGAAAAGGCAACGAGCAGGAAGCAAGCTCCTGCGTCGGGGGGAGGTGCCCCCGGCGCAGGAATGTGCGACCTATAAAAAAAATAGTTAAATAAAAGGGAGAAGGCCCCCTGGGGGATACAGGGAGAAATCCCTTGCTCCTACGGATGTGTTGTAGGCCCCTCCACCAACGTTACCACAATTAAGTGGGGCCCCGTTCCCTGTGAGACTGTGCTGAGGGACCATGTTAGGGTGGAAGGAGGGTGTTGCATAATGTGGGAATTTTATAGTACGCCCCTGTGCTAGTGGTCCTTTCCACAGCTAGGAAGTGGAAGTTCGATTGCAACTTAACCTCACGTGAATACAAACGCTTCCGACTTTAGGGAAGTTAAGCCTCAAAAGGTGTGGTGAGGCGCCGGACGCCTTGTCAGTGACTGCCCATATGCTATAGATAACCGCAGTTCGGAACCCACGTTAATCAGGAGGTCCTCGCTGAGAAATAAAGTGAGTGCAGATCAGAGGGTGGGAACATCTACCATTAAAATATATATTTTAAGACCCCATCACCACAACAAATTTATTTTACAATTAATTTAACGTGACAACCAACGAGGCAATATCGTGCAGGAGAGTGCATCCCATGCTTACTTTAAAGTACCGCTTGGGGGCCAGCACAAGAAATGGGCCCCTCATAAAGTATACAGGACTCATGTCCGAACTCTGAGATCAGGGTCTAGAGGGTTCTTGGGGCGCAAACTCCCAATCCCATAAATCACTTCTCAACAACTCCGAAACTTCGACCCTGTGTACGTCAAAGGACGTTTATATATATATATATATATATACACACACACACAGAGGTTCCAAATCCTCCATTTAGACAGCACCAATGCTACGTCCATAATCAGTTACGGGGACGGAATTCGTGTGGACATGGTCCTTAGGGATCAAAGTCATCTCACACATTTCTTGGGAGTTTTCCCAGAGGGAAAATCCTTTAAATTAAAAAGTGTGAGGATGCTTAAAATGAGCAAATTGGGACCGAGAAGCGGCACCAGTCTCTCCCAGCTAGAGTGATGATAGTCACCGCTATCGCATATGCCTATCAAATTTTCTGCCTTTTTATGTTTGGCAAGTCTTAAGAGACACTTCATAAGATGCTTTCACGATCCCGTTAGTTTCCTGATAAATGCCACCACTCTGATCAAGTCGATGTCTCTTAAGTTCTACTTCTTTATGCTTGAAAAAAGAAAGATCGTTATTTGTAAAAATCTGGTGATTTCTCTCAAAATGCCTATGTAGGAGGCTTGGCTTCATAGATTCGTTGCTCAATGTTTAGTGAAAACCACAGTGCGGAACTTCAATACCGTTGGTTAGTATGGAAGTGAAGCCTAACTGCAAGATGAGTCTGCAAATTTACGTTTCTTACTTATTTTACTCATATTGAGGGTTCAAAAAATGATTCCAATAGAGCTAGATTGGCTACTGTATAATATCTGAAATATACATAAAATTAAATTACTATTACCAATATTTATTGCTATAATTATCTCGGGTACAAATTACAATAGATAAAACACAATATTTTGGATGCAACTGTTGTTCAGTACTATTTATGAATTTACTTCTCATTAAGAAATTATAGAATCACACATTTAATACAAAATCAACACAGTTTTACTGTTCAGACATTTATATGTCAAAATGATGGTAGGGAAAGAGCAACAAAAAAGCTTACAATTAATAAAGCAAAATCGACAAGACACCTTCTCTCACGATTCCTTCTAAAGACTACCTAAGCGAGGGCTTCCAGAATTTTTTTTATTTAAATAACTATTATTTTTACTCATTATTTTATTGTTACCATTTTAGGCTTCCATGTACCATCTAGGATGGTCAAATGTACCCCTTGGGGTATATGTAGCGCAAGTTGAGAAACCCCGAGTTAAATATTCAATGCATGACACAGGGATGGAGTTACTAAAAGCAAAAATGGATTTTGATGAGAAAAGATTAGTTGGAATAAGGATTTTTTTTTTTTAAGGGGCTATCTGGCGACTGCCCACTTAGGCATAAGTCGCCGTAAACAAAAAGCCTAGTTCTAGGCTACTTTAAAAAATTTGAACAGGAAGCAACAATAATTTTTTTTTTTTAATTCTATAGAGCCCATCTGGCAACTGCCCACTTGGGCATAATTCGCCGAAAAACACGACAGCCTAGAACTAGGCAACTTTATAATAAAAATATGAAAACATAACAATGATATAAATTGGAAAAACTTAACAATCAGGAAGCAATCTCCGGCAGCGGGGGGAGGTCCCCCTCACCCCGATGCAGGAGAGTCCAACCTACAAACAAAACAATAACAAAAAAAAAGGAACCTTAAATAAAGGGGAGAAGCCCGGCCTCCCCCAAGAAGTAAACAAGTCCACAAGTCAATGTGCACGAATCCGTCCCGAGTGCAAGGGACAGGCGGTAGCGACCCCGCCCATCCCGGTACCGGGACAGGTATCGTGCGCGAAGATCACCCAGACTGGGACATTCGACAAGAATGTGCCGAACAGTCTGGGGGACGACGCAGTCGTTGCATTAGGGCGCAGGCGAGCGCTCCATCAAATAGCGATGCGTCACACGAGTGTGCCCGATTCGGAGACGACAGAAAGCAACCTGAAGCCGCCGCGGCATTGGGGACAGTCGCGGCGCAATGAAACGCAACTTTAAGTTCCCTTCGACCGTCTCCCATCTTCTTTGCCAAGCAGTCCGAAGATTTTTTTTTATTTTTATTTTTAAAGGGGCTATCTGGCGACTGCCGACTAGCAGTCCGAAGAGCTGCCCGTATTCCTGCCATGTAGTCGGTGTGAGGAAGAGCGAAACGCTGGTCCGGTCGCAGAGTCCTCGCGGACTCTTTGGCGCCCTCATCGGCGCGCTCATTCCCCGCAATTCCTACCTGTCCAGGAACACAGCAGAAGATAATCTCGATATCTGCCTGGCTCGCCAAAAACGTGGCGTCCCGGATATCGCGAACCAGGGGATGCGGAGATTCCAATGCCCCGAGAGCACTCAGGGCGCTTTGTGAGTCGCTATAGATCACAATCCGGTCTCCGAACCGGGCACGTCGCGGAATCTCCCGTACCGAGTGGTGTATTGCCACCAGCTCGGCCGTGAAGACAGACGCAGCGCCCGGTAGAGCCCCGCTGACTTCAAACAGAGGGGATACGGCGTGGAAGCCGACCCCCTCTTGGGACTTGGAGCCATCCGTATACACTGGCACGGTTCCAGCGTGACACGATGTGTGCTCCAAAAAGGTCGAACGCAATACTCCCAGTGCAGTACACGCTTTGGGAGCAGAGGCGTAGCGAAAAATAGCCAAATGTGGTACCCTCCAGGGTGGCGTCCTGGACAGAACCAGGGGCGCCACCAGCCCGAGAGCTATATCTACCTCTCGAAGGAGTTTCCTAGTCCTAAACCCAAAGGGCTTAGGGTATGACTGGCGTCTCTCGGCGGTATAGGCACTATCGAGATCAGCTGCGGATGCAGTGAGAGCTGTTGGCGACTGAGGGAGGCGCCGGGCTCGCGCGTACAGGCGAGTGATGCACTGCACGCGGCGCAGAGCGAGTGGCATCTCCCCAGCAACGACCAACAAGTTCTCAATGGGGAAAGTGCGGAAGGCACCGGTCGCAAGGCGAAGGCCGGTGTGGTGGATCAAATCCACCTTCCGAGATAAACGCTCGGCTGCGGATGCATAAAACTCGCATCCGTAGTCGAGCTTCGAGCGAAAAAAGGATCGATAAAAAAAGTAAGGCAGTAGCCCAATCAGCGCCCCAAGCGCTGAACGTCACGGAACGGAGAATGTCCATGGCGCGGGTACAAGAGACCTTAAGGCTGCGAATATGAGCCTCCCATGTGAGGCGTCGGTCGAATAACAAGACCAAGGAAACGGTACGACTCAACCACATCCAGGCGCACCCCATTAAGAAACAAATCTGGGTCGGGGTGGAGCCGTGAATGGCGGCAGAAGTGAACCACCTTAGTCTTGGACAAAGAAAACCGAAACCTGTGCGCTTCGGCATAGCGAGAGACGCGGTTCAATGCCTGTTGGAGTCGACGCTCCAGAGTTGACCTATGGGCCGCGCCAAAAGAGATCAAAAGGTCGTCCACGTAGAGCGTAGCGAGAACATCTTCCGGCAACACCGAGGTGATGCAGTTAATGCTCAGGGCAAAGAGTGTGACACTGAGGACACTTCCCTGCGGGACACCTTCTTCCTGCTCCTTTGGGCCGGAGACGGCTCCCCCCACCCGTACGCGGAATCGACGATCTCGCAAAAATTCAGATATAAAGATTGGGAGGCGTCCCCTCGCCCCCATCGTGTAGAGTGTCTCCATGATAACGTATCACCTTCTCCAGATCGAAAACCACCGTGGCGTAGTGCTGTCTACGAAGGAAAGCCTCGCAGACGGCATTTTCCAGTCGGAGCAGAGCATCCGACGTGGAGTGGAACTTGCGGAAGCCGCACTGTGCGGAAGACAGATGGCCTCCGCTGTCCAGGAAAAAGGCTAATCTAACATTTACCAATTTCTCCATCAACTTGCACACGCAAGAGGTTAGAGAGATTGGGCGGAAACCGGTCGGAGTAGAGTGATCTCTCCCCGGTTTACGAAAGGCAAGCACAGTAGCGATTCGCCAGGAGTCTGGGAGAAGACCTTCCACCCAGATCCTGTTGAACAAATCTAACAGAAAGGCCATGCCTCGCTCACCCAGGTGTCGAAGCATGGCGTACGGGACATCGTCCGGACCATGGGCGGTGTCCGCGCACGAAGCGAGAGCGGAACGCAACTCACTAACAGTAAACTTGTCGTTAAAGAGTTCTCCGCATCTGGAGGTAAAGTCCATCCGGCGGCCTTCCGCGACATCACGACGTGCATTGAATGCTGGCGGAGCAGCATCACGGCTAGAGAATGCGGAAAAAGCGGTCGCTAAGGATTCCGCCACGGACGCGGGGTCCGAGATTGCGGCCCCATTCTCCTGGAGAACGGGAGGGCGATCCTGCGAGAACTTGCCCCGAATCCTTTTGACTCGCTTCCACACCTCAGCTAAAGGGGTCTTCCCGTTAAGTGAAGACACGTATGCCCGCCAAGAAGAGCGGCGGGCGTGCTTCGAAATATACCACCGGAACCTAGCCCTAGCCCGACGAAATTCAACAACAGTGAAATCGTTCGGGCGGCGCTTATAGCGCATGTAGGCATAACGCTTCTGTTTGAGGGCCGTCTCACACTCGGCCGACCACCATGGGATTGGTCGGTGTGCAAAAAGGCCAGACGTCCTAGGAGGAGTAGTCAGGCCCACGGCGATGAGGTGGCCGGAGAAGAACTCAACGGCCTCATCTACCGACCTAAACTCCTCGACTGAGATAGAGAATTCAGTCATTTCCTGAAATGCAGGCCACCGCGCCCGCCCAAGCACCACTGAGGTGGGCTCTCAGGCGGCAGTTGCCCTGAAAATGCAAGAAAATGAAGCGGTTCTCGGACAGTGATGCGTAAACTCATTCACGTTTAGGACACCCATCTCAAGCTCTTCGATTAGATCGGCAAGGACTTGTCCCCTGGGATTTATGGAGTAATCTCCCCAGAGAGGATGCCTGCCGTTCAGATCTCCAAGCAAGAGATAGGGCCTCGGCAACCGTGCCACGACGCGGCGGAAGTCCCCCGCGTCGAAGTCAGCTGACGGTGGAATGTACGCAGAAATCAGAGTATACCTCCTATCCAGGTGCAGCTGCACAGCCACTGCCTGAAAGGAGGTATCTAAAGAGAAAGGAAGAACGGAGACATCATGCCGGGTGTAAACCGCGCATCCCCCAGCCCGGCCATCCCGCGGTGGTGGGGTCGCAAGATCCTTATACCCCAGGAGGGCAGGCAGGGGGCACGCGCCTAGCATGGTCTCCTGCAAAAAGATAGATAACGGGGAACGGGAGGAGACGTACCTCAGCAGCTCCTCCCAGTTGGCCCGGAGTCCACGGCAATTCCATTGAAGCAATATGACCTCCAGGCCTAGCTCGGAGGAGACGCGGGGGCCCTCCTTGAATTGAAGACCCTCACGGGAATGGCCGAACGCTTCCCAGGGGAAGAACCCCGGGCGCTGTTGGCCGGACAAAGCACTGTCGCCTTCGAGGACTTATTGGGGGAGGTTGGGCTCGCCATGCGAGTCTTTTCCTCCCTCCGCCTCGAAACCTTAGGCGGGCGCTGTGGCTTCGGAGGCGGGGGGCCCTCTTTTTGAGGAACCACCGTCTCCGAGCCACTCGCTCCACCTCAGGGCGTGAGCGAAGGAGCCGAAGCTCCTTTGTTGCTGTCCACCTTTCGGGGGACAGCTTTAGAAACCCCGGAAGATGGCCTAGCGACCATCTTCAGGGGTGTTGCCACTGAAGATGGTCGCTAGGCCATCTCTAACGACTCGGTGGAGGCACGTGGCCGTTTCGCATTAGGGGAAACGGTCACGATGGGGGACGAGGGGGGAGCCCTGGTTTTATCCGGGGGTGGGTATGAACCCTTTTTGCCGCCAGCTTTACCAGGGGAGCGCCCGGGTTGGGTAGAGCCCGCAGAAGGGCTCCGAATGGGCGCGGAAACAACCGTGCTCGTTGGCCTGGATGGGCCAGGAGCAGAGGGTGCCTTTCTAACTATGGAGGCATATGACGTCCCAGACAGAGCCGGGCGCGCCAGGACCAAGTCCTTAGCCTCGCGGAATGAGAGTCGATCCTGGGCCTGAACGGCCAGGATTTTTTTCGAGGAGGAGATATGCACCACATTGCTTCGAAGAAGCAGGGTGCGGCTCTCCGCAATTGACACACTTGGCCACACACGATTTGGACTTATCGTGTGCGACCTTGGAGCAATTTACACAGACTTCGGGTGACCCCGACTTTGCACGTCTACATGAGCGATTCGTATGACCGAAGCTGTGACAGTAATAGCACCACCGCGGCAGTGGCACGAATGCCTTCACGTGGTAGCGGTACCAACCGGCACGCAGTGACTCAGGGAGCTTGTCGCAGTCGAACGTGACGAAGAGTGTAGGGGTGGGTCTCGAGGCCCCTCCCTGTTTTCTCATCACACGTTCGACCTTGACCGCCCCATGGTCGGCCAGCTCTAGGGTGATGTCCTCAATGGAGTAGTCAACGAGTTCCCTCGCATAAACTACTCCTTTCACAAAGTTCATGGTAGAGTGCGGCGTCACACTCACCGGGGTGCCATGAAGTGTCTGAAGAGCACTTATCTTGACCGCCTCGGCGGGATTCGCCGCATTCGCCAGAAGGCTCCCGTCCGAGAAACGGGTCACCTTCGGCTCTCTACCAATTGCACTAGCTAATCCTCTCCTCTGATGGATCATGTTGCCCTTGGACAACATGGTGCCATCAGTGGAGCGAATAACGAGGAAGCGTTTGAAGCCGGCGGGATCGAAAACGCCAGGTAACTCTGAATGAGGGGTCCCGATGTCATCGAGGCTCCGCCCTGTGCACTTTTGTTTTTAGTCAGGGGCTCCGCAACCGGGGGAGCAGAGGGGCCGGATGTGCCGATCTTGGCTTGGTCGCTTGCCAGAGTGGCAGCAGACCCATCCGTCCCCGCAGCCCCGAGTCTTTTTTGTCTTTTTCTCTTTTGGAGAGGAGGGCGGGGAATGAACCCGCTTCTAACCTCCGCCGGAAGGAGCCCCCAGGCCAGATGGACCGGCCTCAGCCAGTTCATTCTCCGAAATGGAGAAGGTCCTGGTAGTCGTGGGGGCACCGGTCGGAGGAGATCCCTCCCCTCCTTGTACTGCTTCGGAAACCACAGCCGTTTGAGGAGGACCTTGCATAGGGGCCGTTTCGGGTTCGGTGCTTGGCGCCGAGCCCGGATTCCCCCCCATGGAAGGCCCTACCGTTTGAGGCTGGGTTTCCTCAAGGACCATGTCTATCTCAGGGGGCCTCCAGTTGGACATCCCCCCCAAGACATCGCAGGTCCCGCTGGCAGTATCGTCACTAGTCCTGTGTGGGGAGGCATGGGCCTTGACCCCGCAAGGTTCAATATTCTTGCCAGCAGGTCTTTTGAGGGAAGCGACCGAAGGGGCCTGGCTTCCCTCTCCCCCCTAAGGGGGTTTGCCCTACCGAGCCGCTTACAAGAGGGGCGGTCGGCAATGGGCTGCCTGCTGGCTTTCTTGGCAGTCCCCTTAGAAAGAAAAGGAGGGACTGCCGCTGGAAATAGGGAGGTGCCCGAAAGCACCTCCAGCGAAGGGAGTGAGGGGAAGTCCCCTACACCCGTAGGCGTAGGAGAGGAGTAAGCCTCCTCTCCGTTTGAAGAAGTATGGAGGGTCCCCTGCGCAAGCACAAGGGGCGGGGGACCTCCATTTTTTTGGTGGAGCTGCCCGAGGGCGGCTCCGTTGATGAGGAAGGGGAATTGGGGAGAGATTTGGGTTTTCCATGATCATACATGGGCATGGTGACCCTCTTTTTTACACGGGATGCAATCGCGCATCACCTCTCGCAGTAGCCCGCACTGCGAGAGGTGCTTACAAGCCCGGCAGAGCCAGGCGCCGCCATTTGGGACCACCCCTCCCGCCTGGTGGCCTGGCAGTCAATCGGCATGGCGGCTCCACCTTGGACACGGCGTAAAAATATATAGATTGTGAAGAGGAGAGGAAAAGGGATGTGACGAAGGTATGGGTGGGGATGAAGCAGGTTGTTAAAAACCAACCACCCCAGACCGGAGCTCAGGGGTTAGGGAACATTGTCCCCTCCCCCTCAGCCCCGATCCGGGACGGTTGGCCGAGAAGGTCAGCATCTACCCTGTGAAATTAGAGGCTGACCAGAGAAAGTTGTGGGAGAGGTTGTATGAAAAGAGAGGAAACAAGTGTTTTGAAGGAAGGAAGAGAGGCTAAGCTGGGGCCGGACGGGGTGCTGAGTCCCGTCAGCACGGCGGCTAGGATGGCAAATCGCCGCGCCCCTTACGGGGTGGAATAAGGAAAGGCCCTCAACCGGTGGGAGAGTGCGAATACCACCATCATGGTGTCAGAGGCGCGTCAAAAATAGCGACTAAATGCGACATGCACCCGTAACAAAATGGCAGACCGCAATGGCACATTTTCTGTATAGAGATCCGGAAAATGCATTCAAAGAGCACGGATCGATTCGGTTACTTATAAGGCCCTCCCTTAAGACGGAGGTTTCTATTAATCTCCACTGACGTTAACGGGGTTGCGATGCTACTATGACTATAAATCATAAAGATACGACTAACAGGGGCATTTTTATTCATGAAGAATGAAGGACGAGGGAAAGAGGCCGAACATAAAAGAGGAATAGTTACAAAGGTTAAACATGACAAAAAAAAACTGTAGTAGCAAATCGCCAACCGGAAAAGACCTGGAGAGTTTGTTTTGCTTTAAGTAACCGGAAGCAATTTCATAGCAAAGAACCAAGGGACTTGAGGAACGCCCTTGAACCAAGTGTAAGGTGGGAAAAGACCGTCAGCAGAACCCAATCCTATACCAGAGAAGCAAAATTGGAAACTCCCCGGAAGTTCATTTAATGAGAATGAAATTAAAGAAATCTCCATTCCAAGACCGACTACGTTACCGGATCTAGCGAAGGACTCCTCCACCATCGCGATGATGGTAGCGTGCGACGACTCAGGATGTTTGAGGGCAAAGAACTCGTTGATGGTGAGGCGAGAAGGGTCGCTCTTCGAAACCTGGCTCCACCCCGCCTTTTCTCTCATAATGAGCTCTGGAGACACGAAAAGAGAAAGGCACAAATTATTCCATTAATGAAGAAAGATGGATGAGAACAAAGAGTTCCCGGAATCCGATTGGGAGCAGGACAGTTATTTAAATCTAATAAGAAGCGCAGGTTCATTCGACATAAGGGAAAACAGAAAAGCGGATTAATAGAAGGTTTACGAGGAGTTAAGATGTGCGCTGTAATATACACATCATTATGCACGTCTAAATGATTGTGCTATCATGGTTAGAAAAAATTCTACATAACATTTTTTAAAATTTAGATTTCATATGGCCATCCTAGTAGGGCAAAGGTCGCCGTAATCACCGTACAGCCTAGTGATAGGCTACATCAAAAAACAAAAAACAAGAGGCAAAAGAGCAAAAAGAAGAAAGCACGCTCTGGCGTCAGGGAGGAGGTCCGCCTCCTCCAAGTGCAGGAACATGCGATCTACAACGAAGAATCGAATAAAATGGAGGAAGCCAAGCTCCTCCAAAAAGTCAGATCGTCCACAAGTCGGTGTACACGAACCCGTCCCGAGTACAATAGACAAGCGGTTGCGACCACGCTTATCCCGGCACCGGTACCGTTAACGTGCGCGAAGATCACCCAGACTGGGACATTCAACGAGAATGTGCCGACCTGCGAGTGTGTCCAATTCGGAGACGATAGAAAGCAGCCTGATGACTTCGCGGCATTGGGGTTAGGTCAGTGGGATGTTACAGCGCAATGGCACCTAACTTTAAGTTCTCCTCGACCGTCTCCCATCTTCTTTGCCAGGTAGACCAGAGGGCTTCCCTGATTCATGCCATGTATTCGGTGTAAGGAAGAGCGAGAGGCTTGTCTGGTCGCCCAGTCCTCGCGGGCTCTTTGGCGCCCTCTTCTCTGCATTTCTCACATGTCCAGGAACTCATCAGAAGATAATCACGACATGCACCCGGCTCGCGGGAACTATAGAGTGACGGACACCACGAGAGCACTCAGAGCTCTTTGTGAGTAGCTAAAGATCACAATCCCGTCTCCGAACCGGGCACGTAGCGTTATCTCCCGTTCCGAGGGGTGTATTACAACCAGCTCGACCGTGAAGACAGACGCAGCGCCTGGTAGAACCCCCGCTGACTTCAAACAGAGGGATACGGCGTGCAAGTCATAATACCGTTGATGATCAAGGCGAAGAGTGTGATACTAAGCACACTTTCCTGCCCAAATGGAACGGAGAGAGCTCCACCTACCGTACGATGAATCGACTATCTTGTAGAACTGCAGACAAAAAAATTGGGAGGCATCCACTCGCCCCGATGGTAGAGGGTCTCCATAATACCGTAGCGCCATGTGGAACTTGGTAAAGCTAGACTGTGCAGGACATATGTGCCCTTATCTGTCCCAAAATAAGCTTAATCTAATATTAACGATTTTACTCAGCTTGCAAATGCTGGAGGTTTGATAAGTTGGGCGGAAACCAGTTGAGGTAGAAAGATCTATCGCCAGGTTGCAAAAAACAGGTTAGCCTTTCGCCAGGAATATGGGAGGATGCACTTTATCCATATCCTGTTGAACAGAGCAACAAAATACCACTCCTTGTGCACCCGTGTCGAAGTATGGCGTACGGTATATCGTCTGGATCGTGAACGGTATCCACACACGAGGCGAGAGCGGATGCAAATCACAGCGTAAACGGGTATTTAGAGGGTTCCTAGTCTTTGGTGGTATATACCAGTCCGCGGCCTTCAGTGAGCTCACGACGTGTTTTACATGATGGCGGAGCAGCATTCTGGCTAGAGAATGCAGTCATGAAGGACTCCGCCACGGATGCGATGTCCGAGATTGCAGTCCCGTCCCCCTGGAGGCGGGTGTGGCATGTGAGACTTGCCCTGAATCCTTTTTGACGCTCTTCCACACATCTTCAAGAGGGCGCTTCCCATAAAGTGGACACACGCGCCCGCCGCTTTTCTTGACGGCCGTGCTTCGAGATCTACCGGAACCTAGTCCTAGCTCGACGAAATTCACCGACGGTGAAATCATTCGGGCGGTACTTATGGCGCATGTAAGTATATCGCTTCTCTGGAAGTGCAGTCTCACACTCGGTCGACCACCAAGGAAGCGGACAGCGTGCAACACGGCCAACGTTCTAGGGAATACTAGTTAGCCCCACGGCGATGAGGGAGCCAAAGAATAACCCAACTGTAGATAGTAAAGCTTTCGACACCATCCAACGCCACATACTCATACAAAAAATACTGGGCACCAACAATCACACCAATAACAAGAAATAGATATTAAACTTACTACCTAACAACACAGCAAAGTCCTCCAAATACTGGGCACAATCCAAACGAAAAACAAAACAAAACAAAACACAACGGGATCCCTCAAAGTGCCAGCCTCTCTCCTGCCATTTTAAATCTTTTCATGCATGCCATACTCTTCCTCCCTACCCAAACAGTCCTCCTAAACATCTATGAAAATGACCTATCCATTACATCCATATGAACAGCTTCCAGAAACCTAAACACCTATATTCAAAACTGATTTACAAACAGAATGTCCACCACACAAGAAAGATTAAGTCACTCAACTGTAACCCCACACTACTGGGCATCCTAGACCCAAAGATATCCTTCACACAAGCAACATTACTTCAAAAGCTACATCCAAATTCAACAACTTCAGAAAACTTGAGAAACACTAACTTAGAACAACACAAAGAAACAGGGAACATACTGAGTTTATTCAACCACCATAAATTATGCATCCCCAGCCTAGACACCATCCATATTTAATTCAAACATACACAAAATAAAAACACTCCCAAGCATTGCCCTCCACATCGCATATGGCTACATTAAAACCACCCCTAAACACCTCTCCATGCTGAAACCAAAAATCTCCAAATCAAAGACCACCTAAATATGATATGTACACAATTTTTCAGCAAGATGCAATGAACCTCATACCCACTACATTCCTAACACCCACACCTAGAACCCCTCCAAATTACCCCTACCACACACAATTATTAGCAAACCTTCCCCAAAGCCCACAGAACACAATAAAACCCATTTCATTTCCATGGACTTCAAAGCACCACCTAGACATTTACCCAATTTCTCTGGCTCATTTACAGTTAGGAGACCATCATAGTCTACAAAAATAAAAAAATAGAATACACTTTGATATCCCCTCCCCTGTATCCACTGCGACCTCTGGCAACTCAAAAACACTGCCCACCTCATCGTATCCTCCCAGTCCCTTGACCAAACCAACGCAAAACACCTTTCAATATAACTTCTCTACGAGACCTGAGTGCTGCTGTGTCTGAATCAAGTAAACCCAGGGGCCGCAAGTAAATAAGACATTGCTACCTTGAGGGTAACACTCAGTCATATCAAGTTTGTATTTTATTCCTCATTTTCCTCCCCTAGTCTGGATTGAATAATAGTCCCCTCACTAGTCAAACCAAGATACTCTCATAGTTTTAGACTTGGGAGAGGGAGTATATATAGTGCTCTTGAGCACCTGCCCCTATTAAACAAGGGCAAATGCCATTGGAGAAGGAAAGGTTTCGGCGATGTGACAAAAAAAAATCTTCAGTGATAAATACTCCATATGTCCTTTCAATTATATACCATACCCTTGGTTTGCCTGTCTAAGCCTTTGAGTGAGGAGAGGTGATTTCTCACAAAGTTGTCATCGTGCCCTTGTTCCCTCAGCAAAGCGCCCAGGTACTCCTCCCAAGAAACCATACCTGAAATAAAAAAAAATTAAGTAGGCTATTTTTTAGTGCTCCTAATCATTTTTTTTTGCAATAAGGTAAATCTTAAGGTTATAAATGTCATTAAAATAAAAATTTATGCTATCCTCCAAGTGCAAATGGCCAACTTGAGGTTTTACTATACTTCTAAATTTATAGGGATGGGGATTTGAACCAAGAATGAACACACTTGAAAAGTTCAAGAAGCTACAAGACTATAAGATATGATATATCTATATCACACCATGATCGAGCCCCAAAAGCAATGAGTAATAAATAAAGCACATTTAAAATCCAGCAGGTAGATTGAATAAGAGGTATAGATTTAGGTAAAGACAAGTAGTGAATATAGGAAATCAGAGATGCTAGGCTTAGTACAGCTATTTTGGGTTTGCTTTGCTGGCTGTTGCGCCTGGTTGGGTACGGTTAGGTATATGAACAAGATCAGTATAGCCATCAAAGGTAAATTGTTCTTCTTTCTATGAGTACCTCAGGTTGTTGGCAACAGAATGTGTGCAATGGGACTTGCACAGCAAGCTCATAACTAATTCTCCTGGCAAATGACCACTGCAAGTCAACAACAAATTTCACTGAGGACTAACCTAAACATGATCGGTACACAATTTTTTCAGCAAGCTGCCCTACTCTTCATACTCTCCTCTTTTCAGCTACTGTGAAAACCTTGGTACTATCTCGAGGGTACCTTTCCACAGTAAAATTGCCTCAATCAAAGTGGACTAAATGAATTAAAATAAGTTCTTGGATGCAGAAAGAGAACAGAAATACACCATAAAGTGACCATCACTAAAGGGGAACAAACAAATAACCAACATCGTAAGGAACAAAGGCAGACCCAAATTTTCACAGGAAGCAGATATATATATATATATATATATATATATATATATATATATATATATATATATATTTCATCAATTTATTCTTTTTTTTTGCAAACAATCCAATGAAAATTTGCCTCACATTAATATTATAATTTATTGATCAGCTACATCAGAACCAAGGTAATGGTAGTTTGATGAGATTTGGTTAAGTGGGCATTGGGTAAGGGCATGATAGAGGGAAGACTGGAAGGCTTTGCCTTACTTAATTAGAATGGTTCAGCAGCCAGAGGCAGGTTGGAGGAGGAGAGGGAGGGAGTCACTGATTGCCACCAAGTAGTGCATCCCACTCAGCCAGATGAGTCTATCAGGAGGAAGGCAAGATTTTTTTCATATAATTTAATGCGTTTATTTGGCAGATATCTATTAAGAGACAGCCAAGGAAAAAATTCAATTATTTATTAAACTAAATAAGTAATCAAGAGTAAAATAATTAAGAAGAAAACATGATTCCACATGAGAGGCAGGACTACCTCAGGAACCCAAACGCATAACCAACCAGTGATAATTTTTTTATTATTATTATTAATCTCATCTGGCTGCAGTCACCAGTGAGGGCACAGCTGTTGAAATTACGAAAAGCCTAACAGCAAGGTCAGGTTAATCACAACATAAAAAAAACAAATAAATATCTACAAGGTGACAGAGGGAGAGCCACCTCCTCCAGGACCCAGACTGTGCAGTCAATTTAAATAATTTAATACTATGGAGGAATCCCACATCCTCCAAGAACTCAATCACATGTGCAACCGTCCCTCTCAAGGAGTCGGGAGAGGTAGTATTGACTCTGCCTATCATGGTACTCAGACTGGGACATTCAATAAGAATGTGCCAGACAGTCTGGGGGACCAAACAGTGGTTGCAGTAAGGTCATGGAGGATCTATTAGATGGCAGTGTCATGAGAGTGTGATTCAGGGACAACAAAAATCACCCAATTCCAATGATGTATTTGTCAAAAATTGACTAGATTCCATTGAGGTATTGGGCAAAAAATGACTCGATTCAATTGAAGTATTGGGCCAAAAATCTGATTCCATCTAGGTATTAGGCAAAAAATTTACTCAATTCCATTGTGGTATTAAACAAAAAAATTACCTAATTCCATTAAGGTATTCAGCAAAAAAATTACGGTATTCTACCATGATATTGGGCAAAGAAATTACCTGGTTCCATTGAAGTATTGGGCAAAATGATTAACGTATTCCAACTCAAGTATTAGGCAAAAATTGACTGGATTCCATTGAGTATTGGGCAAAAAATGGCGATTTCATGTGGTATTGGGGAAAGACAAAGAAGACATGATACCCTCTACAGTAGAAAAATGGCTCATTTATTCTAGGGGTACGATGCCCCTTCACCTAGAACTTAATTGTGGCAAAGGTTTCAGCTAGATCCTCAGAGCCAATTTCCTAAACCAATTTACCTACTGGTTGGCCTTAAGTGGTGTAGGTTAGTCAATGTGAAGATGGAATAGCTCTCTATGGAAAAGTAGGTTGCATTCCCACCTGCTCTTCAGGACCTTTCCATTGCAGTTGATCCCTATTTTTCAGACCTAGCCCACCCACTTCAACATGAGCATATGAAGAATGCAATAACTCAATAAATTGAAACATGGTCCTACCATCCATTACTGGGCCTGAAGGGTCCCTCTTTACAAACTTGCTGGGGGAAATGATGCATTCTGGCATAACCTGGACCTTCAAGAGTGGCCCTTCTGCATAGGTTACCTAAATCTTCAGCTGAATCGAGGCCCGTGGAGCGAATTTAGGAGCCTCAATGCCACACGCACACAAAGTGACCACTCTCCTGTGCCAAATATGTATTTTTCTGTCAATTTCCATTTGAAAATCCATATTCATATTCTCAAAAGTAAACCTGGTCAAGGCATACCAACAAATACCCATTGACCCAGATTCAATCTACAAGACTGTCATTATATCGAGTTTGTGCTTTATGAGTGGGTCAGGAAGGAAGCAGATCTAAAAAAATTCATCTCTACATTTCGGGAATCATAGAGTCACATAACATTCTTCTCCATTTTTTTTTTTTTTATAGAGCCCATCTGGACATTCTTCTTCTCCAGGATACTAAAGCCTGCTAAAGGACATTACAGTAGTGTTGAATATGTTAATAAAGCACAACATCAAATCTCTTTCATTGAAACCTACCAGAATAAAGAGTATACATTCAACGGACTCCAAATTCACTCCGAGCAGTCAATACCCTCATTGGTTTCAGAGGTGAATCAAAGCAAAGGCAAATAGGTCTTAATGGCATACAATTTAGTGTTAGCAGTACCAATGGTGACAACAAAAGAGGTCTAGCTATTATATTTTAAAAATTCTTACCATCTCTTGGGTTGATATCGAGCGCCGTAAAGATAAAAATATTATTTTTAAATGCTTCAGAAAGATGTTCTTTGATCATTGATGCTATCCAGGAAATCAATTCTACTGTATCCACAAAACGATCTCCATTTACATCTGCTCTGCAAAAATATAGGGATTAGAAAAGAGAGTCAAAAATTTTAAGAGTACTATTTAAAATCTTACAAAATGCTTTGTTAATATTATCGATGACTACAAAACATAGTAAATAAGTCATGCAAGCTTAAGCAAGAATGGTTAAAGACTTGAAATTCACAAGCACAACTTTCAAAGCATTTCAAATCATGATGAGCATTCAGCAGAAAAATTGCAACTCACCAACCAACATGTACAATGTGGCTCATCCAGGCTAAAATTTTAAGTTTAGTAACGAAAGGTTTTTTTTTTTTAGCAATGATAAAATTGGGCATTTCCAGGGAAAGGAGCACTTTTTAATTTTCGGAAAAGGAAACCAAACCAATGAGGGCATTTTTTCTCAAAAAATAAAAAGTCATAGACATGAAGGAAAAAGAAAATAGAAAGAATATGAAAAGTGAGGTTGATTTTTTAAAATTATTATAAATGCCTATTTGGCGATTGCCAAATTGGCTACTTTAAAATTTACACAAAAAAGAGACCAAACAAACAAGCAAAAGCACATACAAAAAAAATTAAAAATAGAAATAAAAGAAAAGCAAGAAGAAGAAGGAAGCATGCTCAGGCATAGGGAAAAGGCCGCTTTCCCCCATTCAGGAGTATGCAACCAACAGCAAAGAGAATCAACTAGTCCACAAGTCTGTGTGTACGAAATCGTCCCAAGTATCAGGAACAAGCGGTAGCGACCTCGCTTGTCTCGTACCAGGACAAGTAAATTGCTCAAATGTCGCCCGGACTGTGGGACATTCGACAAGAATGTGCTCAGTTCAGGGGATAACGCAGTCGTCGCAGTGGGGTGCAAGGGAGCGCCCCATCAAATGGCGGTGCGTCCAATTCGAAGACATTAGAAAGCAACCTGAAGCCATCGTGGCATTGGGGGCTAGATCCAATTGAATAGACGCGAGCTTTAAGTTCCGTTCAGCCGTCTCCCATCTTCCTTGGCAGGAAGCCCGGAGAGCTGACCTGATTTCAGCCATATAGTTGGTCTAAGTAAGAGCGAGACGCTGGTCTGGTCACCCATCCTTACCTGCAATTCCCACATTTCCAAGAACCCAGCAGACAATAATCTCGACATCCATCCGGCTCGCGGGAACCAAAGAGTCATGGATACCACAAACTGGAGGGTGTGAAGATTCTAGTGCCACGAGAGCACTCAGAGCTCTTTGTGAGTAGCTAAAGACCACAATCCCATCTCCGAACCGGGCATGAAATGTTATCTCCCGTACCGAGCGGTGTATTGCAACCGGCTTAGCCATGAAGACAGACGCAGGGCTTCGCACATGGATGGCCTCAGGTTCAGTGTCTGGCATCAAGCCCAGGTTCACCCCCAAGGAAGACTGTCTTATGCAGCAAGGGCAGATACAGGACCTTCACCTCAAGAAGCGACCCCAACCAGCCATCCCCTCCCAAGGTATCGGGTATCCCAGCCGGGGACTAATAGGGCCTATGGCCCTTCACAAACAACACTGGGTCCGGCATGCCGAGCCGCAGTGAGAATAATGGAGGAGCGGGCATGCTGGCTCCCATCAGCATGACAAACCTCGGATCTACGAGGTATCTCGGGATGCTGCTGCTCTACCCTTCTAAGGGTGTTGTGGTAGTGACCTGACACCAACAGGAGGGGCGGGGACCAAGGCAGGGCATCCTTTGTCTCGCCGTATGCTTAGCGGGCCACTGAGAAAGCAAAGGAGGACCCCGCTGCAAGTGGAGAGTCGCCCGTCAACAATGGAGATGGATAAACTCCCTCTGCTTTAGCCGGATCCTGGAGGGGCCCCTGAGAAAGAATGGATGGGGACAACTCCATAGAGGCGGAGCTGCCCAGGAAGAGCCCCCAAAATGGCAAAGGGAAAACCCCTTTCCTCATCTGCCCCAGCACTAAAGTAGGACGAGGATTTATAGAAGGGGATATAGTGTTGAAAAAGAAAACTTGGAAACCCTTGCCAACAAGGCAGCTACGAAATTTGTTACCACTAAGAAGAAAAAAAGGGAGATTGATGGGCTATATCACATGTCTAGCCAGGCATGTCTAGTCGCTCCTGGCTATCTCCAAAGATCCACCCTGGGTGCATTACTGAGTGGTATTCCTAACTGTACAGTGACCAGACCTTCTCCAAAGGTCACAGACAACTGGGGCGACAAAGAGACAGGGCGATAGAGCGGATATCCTTAGTAGGATGTACTAATCCTGGACAGGATGGCCAAGATCCGTTGTGGCAGACCCCGAGACTTTTAGCTGGCCTGGTAGCCCACAGGAAGGCAGGTGGTCAGCCCATTACACGCAGGGAAGTGGCTATTGGGGCAAAACCGATATTCCCATTACCACCCTAACAGCCATGTCTCCCTCGAGACCTGGTTTCTTGTGACCTGCAGGCCGTGTTTAAAGAGCTTCTAAAGCCTCTCTTCTGACATGGCATGAGGTAGGTGGTGAGGCCTTTAAGCCCCAAAAGAGGGTAGAGTCAAATAAAAAGCAATGCTGAGGGAGATCGAGGTGGAAGCACTATAACTGGCCATGGCCCCATCAGTGTCCAAGTCAACCCAATAACGGGGCTTTCCTAATTTATATTTATACCAGGAGGAACAAGGTGTAAGGGGTTACACAAGGTGCTCCCCTCTGGTGAAGGAGATGAGAAGAGTTGGTACAGAAAAAAGTAGATGTTAGCGGAAGAAGGAGAAGAGGCAAAGTCGGGACTGGGTGGAGCACCGAGTCCTGTCAACAGAGCAGCCAGGAAAACACATCGCCGTGCCACCTTTACGGGGCTGAGAGGTTAAGGATGGCAAGGACTGGATTAGCAAACAACTCGAAATATTGGAGCAAGGAAGGAGGAATTAAACTTCCTGGAACATGTACAAAACTACAGGGACTCATAAGAACCTGAATCCTAATATGGAACCCTTAAGTTACAGCCCTCAGCATAAAATTATTATTAGGGTATCTACCTGGAAGACACCAAGGGGTATGTTTGCACAAAAGTTAGGTGAGGTTTCAGAGCCCCAAATCAATAAACCTCATAAAGAACAACACAACATTAAGGCATGTAATCACACCACAAACTCCTAAAGCAATCTGTCAAACTACATGACGAAACTGGGGAAAGGGGGGCGCTCTCCAAAGCTATCAAAAGCAACACTCTCACAAACAGAATGAGTCAAACCCAACAGACAATCAAACCTGAATTTAAATATCCTGAAGAAGGCATGTCTCCTCCAAACCCTCGATGACCCATCAGGCAAGAAACATCTAGCAAATGAAGAGATGGTAGTAGCCACCATTGTCTGTGCTGGGAGAGGGACTAAAGTGTGAAGAACCTTCAGGTTTGGACAACCCACCAATAGCATACAGATTGGGGGTCAAGTTAAGGAGATAAGGTTTCTGGGGAATGCTCTATCTGATGGAAATGCATACCACTCATGTCCTTAATCTAGGAGTAAGAAAATACACCCTGAAGCGGAAACCAATGAGGAACACACCCAGCCGAATAGTCAAGGCCTGATGGCACACCTTCATATCTCTCAAGCCCATCTTCTTAGACCTGCTTTGCCAAAAAAAAAACAAGGGGTTAACTCGGATCCCTGCTGAGTAATTAGTATAAATAGATCAAATGCCAGGTAGAGTGGCACATGTGTTCACAACCTTCTTGAACATTCCAATAATTACAGAGACCCGTCCCCCAGCAAACGGCGAGGCCCATGTCACCCTGTACCAGGTGCTACAGATGCCATGAAGTGGCGGTTGGATACCAAATTTCAGTTATCAATAATTTCTCTTTCAAACCAAAATCGATAATCCCCAAATTCCTTCAACTTAACGATGAGTGAGGCAAATTGCGATGTACGCACTGATGCTATGTGCTTATTATAGCAATGAGTGGCCACTTTTACATCAAGCACACCTGTAACTAATAGACCCAATTGATACAGTTCTTGTGTGGGGCTGTTAGATTGATCTATTGGATGCAGTCACCACTTGCGTCTCGACCCGATGCAGCATGAAGGAGGCTACTCGTTGCTACACTAACAGCAATTTGTCTACTGTTACAATCAAAATAGATGCAATTCCTAATGTTGGGTTGTTTTGCTCTCCAAATTATACAACAGCTTACAGTTATTTATGATACAAACTCTCAATTATCAATAAATCATGTATTTCTTACAAACCAGAATACATTTATATATATATTATCGCCCACCTGGCGACTGCCTACTTGGGCATGTCCCCATAATTCTTCCAAAGCCTAATGCTGGGCTAGATTAAAAACAAACGTGCAAAAGGTACCAAAAAGCAAAAACAAAAGCAAGAAGGAAGAGCACACTGGCATCAGGGGCAGGAACATGCAACCAACCCCAAAGAGAGTCAAATAAAGAGGAGCCTAGCCTACTACAAAAGTCAGATAGTCCACCTCTCTGTGTGCACAAACCCGTCCCGGGTACAAGGACAAGCGGTAACGACCCCACTCGTCCCAGTACAGGTAGCGTGAGCGAAGATCACCCAGACTGGGATATTCAACAAGAAAGTGCCGAGCAGTCTGGGGGACAACGCAGTCGTCGCATTAAGGCGCATGCGAGCACTCCATCTAATGGCCATGCGTCCCGCGAGTGTGCCCCAATTTGGAAACGACAGAAAGCAACCTGAAGCCGCCGCGGCATTAGAGGGTAGGTCCAAGGAAACAGTTGCGGTGCAATATCACGCAACTTTAAGTTCCCCTCGGCCGTTTCCCATCTTTTATGCCAAGCATCCCAGAGGGATGCCCTGATACCAGCCATGTAGTCTGCACTCTCATCGGCGTGCTCATTCCCTCGCAATTCCCATGTATCCAGGAACCCAGTAGAAGATAATCTTGACATCCGCCCGACTCGCCGCAACAGTAGTGCCATGGATACCGCGAAACCAGGTCTGGAGATTCCAATGCCACGAAGTACCAGGGCGCTTTATATGTGGCTAAAGCTCACAATCCGGTCTCTGAACCGGGTATGACGCGTTAATTCGTGTACCGACGAGCGGTGTATTGTAACCAGCATGGGCGTGAAGACAGACACAGTGCCTGGTAGAGCTCCGCTGACTTCAAACAGAAAGGATACGACGTGGAAGCCAATCCCCTCCTGAGACTTGGAACCATTCATGTACATTGGCACAGATCCAGTGTGACGCGAAGTGTGCTCCAAAAAGGTCGAAAGCAATACTTCCGCGCTGTGGAAGCTTTGGGAACAGAGGCAAGGCGACAAATAGTCAAAGGAGGTACCTTCCAGGGTAGCGTCCTGGGCAGAACCACCAGAGGGACCACCGGCCCGAGAGCTGCCCCGAGCTCTCGAAGGAATGTAGTGAGAGCCGTTGGCAACTGAGTGAGATGCTGCGCTCGCGCATACAATGAACTGTGTACGGCGCAGAGCGAGTGGCATCTCCCCGGCATCGGCAAGTAAGACTCAATGGGGGACGTAGGTAAGGCACTGATCGCCGGGCGGACATCGGTGTGGTGGATCGAGGCCACCTTCCGCAGCATACTCTCAGCTATGGATGCATAAAACTAAACTTGCATCCATAGTAAAGCTTCGAACGAACAAAGGATCGGTAGAAAAGTAAGGCAGTAGCCCTAACGTCACGCAACGAGGAAGGTTCATAGCGCGGGTACAAGAGACCCTAAGACTGCGAATATGAGGCATCTGTTGAAAACAAGACCAAGCAAACGGTGCGAATCTACCAATTTCAGGCCAACTCCGTTTAGGAACAAGTACGGATCGGAATGGGGCGTGGATGGTGGCAGAAGTTCACCACCTTAGTCTTGACCAAGGAAAACCGAAGACTGCGTTCGGCATAGCGAGAGTTGCGATTCAATACCAGTTGGAGTTCCACGTAGACCGTAGTGAGAACATATTCCGGGAGGACAAAGGTGATACCATTGATGTTTAGGGCAAGAGTGTGACGCTCTTTCTGCTCTATTGCGCCAGAGAGGGCTCCCCTAACCCATACACGAAATCAATATTTTGAAAAAATTCAGAAATAAAGATTGGAAGGCATCCTCTCGCCACCATTGTGTGGAGTTTCCATGATACCCTAAGATCAAAATACATCGTGGCATAGTGTTGCCTATGAAGGAAGGCCTTGCAGATAGCCTTTTCTAATCATAGCAGAGCATCTGATGTGGAGTGTAACGTGTGGAAGCCATACTGCGCAGGAGACAGGTGGCATCTGCTGTCTAAGAAAGGTTAAGTTAACATTTGCCAATTTCTCCATCAACTGGCACACGCATGGGGTTAGAAAAATTGTGGAAAACTAACCGGGGATGATGTCCACGCATGAAACGAGAGCGAAATGCAACTCACTCAATGTAAACATGTTGTTGAAGGGTTCTCCACCTCTGGAGGTAAAGTCAAGTTGGTAATCTTCATTGACATCACTGTCTGCATTGAATGCTGGTGGAGCAGCATCCCAGCTAGAGAATACAGAGAAAGTAGTCGTGAAGGACTCCGCCACGGACACAGGGTCCGAGATTACATCTGCATTCTCCTGGATAATGGGAGGGGTTTGTATTGAAGATGGGAGTTACTGCGAGAACTTGTCTCTGAATCCTTATGACTCACTTCCACGCCTCTGCTAGAGGAGTCTTCACATTAAGTGAAGACACATATAGCCGCTGGGAAGAGCGTTGGACGTGTTTCGAAATATACTGGAACCTAGCATTAGCATGACAAAATTCAGACAGTGAAGTTGTTCAGGCAGCAAATGTAGGTATATTGCTTCAGTCTGTATCACACTCAGCCAACCACCAAGGAAGCGGACAGCGTGCACAGCTACCAGATGTTCTAGGAATAGTAATTAGGCCCATGTCAATAAGGTTGCCGAGGAGAAACATCATCATCCACTGACCTAAACTCCTCAAATGGGAGAGAAAAATCAGTCATTTGCTGAAATGCGGATAACCATGCACATTTCCAGCACCATCAGGGCAGTTTTTCAGGCAGCACCGACCAATAAAATGATAGATAAATGGGAAAGTGACCACTACCATGGAAGTCCTCAACCACCTCACACCAGAAATCAGGTGTTCATCTGGAGAGCACAGGGATGGATCAATGCAGGAAACTGAAGCAGTTGATAGAGTAGTCTCCCCAGATGGGGTGTCTACTGTTCAAAACCATGAGCAGTAGAAAGGGCTTCAGCAACCGTGCTATGGTGCGGCGCAAGTCCACGGCATCAAAGTCGACTGACGGTGGAATGTACACAGAAATAACAGTATATCTCCTATCCAGGTGCAATTGCAATGCTACTGCCTGAAAAGGTTTTTATGAGAAAGAGAAGAATAGAGATCAAGCCACGAGTAAATTCTGCATCCTCCTGCCCGACCCCCATCCTGTGCTGGTGGGAGATGAACCTCCACAGCTCCTCCCATTTGGCACAGAGACAGTAGCATTCTATTGAAGGAATATTCCCTCCAGGCCTACCTCAGAGGAGATGCAGGAAGCCTCTTTAAAGAGAAGACCTTGACAGGAATGGCCAAACACTTCTCAGAAGCAGAACTCCAGACGCTGTCACCTTCTGGGACTTATCAGGGAAAGATTGGCTCGCTATGTGAGGCGTTTCCTCCCTCCTTTGGAGGATTCACCCTCTCCAAGACACCCAGTCCATCCTTGGGTGGGGGTGTAGGAGCCGAAACTCCTTAGAGGCCCTGTCCTCCTTTTGGGGAGCAGCTTTAAGAACCCAGGGAAGACGAGGGTTCTGAATGGGCATGGAAACAACCATACTAGTAGGCCTGGAGGGGCCAGCAGCAGAGGGTGCCAGTACAAAGTCCTTAGCCTGGCGAAATGAGAGACGATCCAGAGCCTGAATGGCCAGGATTTCCTTCTCCAGGAGATTTACACCACATTCCTTCAAAGAAGCAGGGTGCATTTGACTTTGACTGCCCTGTGATCGGCCGCTCTAAGGTGAGGTCTTCCAAGAGATAGTCCATGAGTTTCTTCCATAAAACACTCCTTTCATGAAGTTCATGGTAGAATGCAGCGTAACACACCGGCGAGCCATTAAACGTCTGAAGGGCATTAATCATAGCTGCCTTGGATTCCGAGAAACAAGTCACCATGTCTCTACTAATCAAACTAGCTAATGCTCTCTTCTGATGGATCGTGTTGCCTTTACCTAATATGCTACCATCTGCGGAGCAAATAATTAGAAAAAGTTTGAAACCAGCTGGCTCAGAAACGCCATGTAGTCACTCAATGATGGTCACCAACGTAATTGAGGCTCCACTCAGCGCACTTGCGACTTTGACCTTTATTTGGGTTTCCCTGCCCGAGGGTGACCCAGGGTCGAAAGTGGCAGTCTCGGCCTGGTTGACTTCCAAATCACAGTGAACTCATCTGTCCCTAAAGCCCCTGCAGAGGGGCTTCTTCTTATTCCTTTTCTTTTTAGGAGAGGAGGGTGGGGAATTAACCTCAGAAGGGGTCCCTAGGCTGAGACAGACAGACCTTTGCAAAATTCTCCTTTGAAATGGAAGTGTAGCTTTTAAAGGGGCACCAGTCAAGGGAGGCGGTCCCTCCTCTCCTTGTGAGTCATCAGGGGCTCGAGCACCCGAGGAAAAGCTTGCACAGGGGTGGATTCAGGCTCAGTGTTTGGCACCAAGACCAGGTCCACCCCCATGGAAGATCCTGCCATCTGGAGCAGGGTCCCCTCCGTGATCATATCCAGAAGTTGGAATAGCTCTACTGGCTTTAAACACAATGTATGCTCCAAGAAATATGAATGCAATACTCCCACTGCTATACAGCTTTGGGAGCAGAGGGATGGTGAAAAATGTGGTAAAAAATTAGCAGAACCCTATCAGCACACAAAGTGCCGAGCGCCAGGAAACAAAGAATCTACATGGAGCAATTACAAGAGACCCTAAAGCTGCAAATGTGCAAATTCCAGGTGAGGCATCAGTCAAAAATGAGACCTATGAAATGGTGTGACTACCACATCCAAGAGAGTTCCCTTTAGAAATGAGTCTGAGTCAGGGTGAAGAAGTTCACCACCTTAGTCTTGGCCAAGGAAAACAACCCTGTGCACTTTGTCATAGTGAGAGAGAGATGTAATTCAGAGCCTATTGTAGTGGACACTCTAGGGTAGGAATCTGGGGTAAACCAAAAGACAATGAAAGGTTGTCTATGTAGAATGCAGTGAGAACATCTTCCAGCATCAATGAGGTGATACCATTGATGCTCAAATCAAAATGACACTGAAAACACCCTCTTCAAGCCCAATTAGACTGTGGAAATGACAATCTTGCAGGAACTCACACAAATTGTTATATATCTGCTTGAATTCTTCATTTTGGCAAACATTTTCACATTCTGATTCAAAATCTGAATTATCAAATGAGTAAAAATAAAGAAAACTGGGAATGAATTTTGTTGACTGACTACTGACAGAACAGTTGGAGTCACTACTCAAATTGTTCAAAGTACTGGGTTGATTCAGTTCTGTTGACATCACTCACTATTGTTTACACCATGATAAAATGTGGTAAAATGAAAATAGTTGTGCCTGACATGAATGCAAAAGGAGTAGGGACTGCACCAGCTCCCCAAGCATTGGCCAAAGAGCTATAGTGCATTCAATGAGCCAGACCTTTAAAATGGTAAGGCATTCACTACTCAAGATGTCAATCACAGCATGATCATCTGACACACCCTTGTGTTGGCCTGAGGCCAATAAAAATAACCTCGCTTATAAATATTAATGCAAGAGAATCTTTAAAAAAAATTGCAAAAGATGAGTCTAAAAGGGATATGGGAAAGATAAAGAAGAAATAAAGCAAAACAAAATCTAAAACCACAACTAAAAATCTTCCTTTAACATTTCCATCCAAGACAATTTTACAAAGAAGAATAAAAAAAAAATAATACCCGTTATATTTTTTTACCATACAAGGAAATTAAGTTGAAATATTATAATAAATGTTATTTTATATAGTTTCCACCCAGCAGGCAGGGTTGTTTTTTACACTCTAGCCACCATGAAGGGAAAGAGAAAAGGAATTGGAGAGGGATGATATCAATCCGAGGTGGATATAACACAACCTGGATGCAAACATTGAAGTTTATACCACCCCACCTGGATGCAATCATAGAGTATACCACCCAACTTGGATGCAATCATTGAGTATACCACGCCACCTGGGTGCAATCATTGAGTTTATACCACCCCATCTGGATGCAATCATTTTTTTTTTTTTAGAGCCCATCTGGCAACTGCCCACTTGGGCATCAGTCACCGGAAACACGACAGCCTAGAACTAGGCTACTTTATAATAAAAATGTGAAAAACAACAAATAGGAAGCAATCTCCGGCATCGGGGGAGGTCCCCCTCACCCTGGTGCAGGAGCGTGCAACCTACAAAGAAAACAATAACAAAGCAAAAAAGGGGACCTTCTTAAATAAAGGGGAGAAGCCCGGCCTCAACCCCAAAAGTCAACAAGTCAATGTGCATGAACTTGTCCAGAATAAAAGGGACAGGCGGTAGCGACCCCGCCAAATCCGGTACCGGGACAGGTATCGTGCGCGATGATCACTCAGGCTGGGACATTCGACAAAAATGTGCCGAACAGTCTGGGGGACGACGCAGTCGTCGCAATAGGGCACTGGCGAGCGCTCCATCAAATAGCGATGCGTCACACGAGTGTGCCCGATTCGGAGACGACAGAAAGGGACCTGAAGCCGTCGCGGCATTGGGGGATAGGTCCATGAGACCAGTCACCGCGCAATGGCACGTAACTTTAAGTTCCCTTCGACCGTCTCCCATCTTCTTTGCCAAGCAGTCCGAAGAGCTGCCCGTATTCCTCCCATGTAATCGGTGTGAGGAAGAGCGAAACGCTGGTCCGGTCGCAGAGTCCTCGCGGACTCTTTGGCGCGCTCATTCCCCGCAATTCCTACGTGTCCAGGAACCCAGCTGAAAATAATCTCGACATCTGCCCGGCACGCCAAAACCGTGGCGTCACGGATATCGCGAACCAGGGGATGCGGAGATTCCAATGCCCTGAGAGCACTCAGGGCGCTTTGTGAGTCGCTATAGATCACAATCCGGTCTCCGAACCGGGCACGTTGAGTAATCTTCCGTACCGAGTGGTGTATTGCCACCAGCTCGGCCGTGAAGACAGACGCAAAGCTTGGCAGAGCCCCGCTGACCTCAAACAGAAGGGATAAGGCGTGGAAACCGACCCCCTCTTGAGGCTTGGAGCCATCCATATACACTGGCACGGTTCCAGCGTGACACGAGATGTGCTCCAAAAAGGTCAAACGCAATACTCCCGGCGCCGTTCAAGCTTTGGGAGCAGAGGAGTGGCGAAAAATAGCCAAATGTGGTACCCTCCAGGGTGGCGTCCTGGACAGAACCAGGGGCGCCACCGGCCCGAGAGCTATATCTAGCTCTCGAAGGAGTTTCCTGGCCCTAAACCCAAAGGGCTTAGGGTATGACTGGCGTCTCTCGGCGGCATAGGCACCGTCGAGATCAGCTGCGGATGCAGTGAAAGCTGTTAGCGACCGAGGGAGGCGCCGGGCTCGCGCGTACAGGCGAGTGATGCACTGCACGCGGCGCAGAGCGAGTGGCATCTCCCCAGCATCGACCAACAGGCTCTCAATGGGGAAAGTGCGGAAGGCACCGGTCGCAAGGCGAAGGCCGGTGTAGTGGATCGAATCCACCTTCCGCAATAAACGCTCGGCTGCGGATGCATAAAACTCGTATCCGTAGTCGAGCTTCGAATGAACAAAGGATCGATAAAAGAGTAGGGCAGTAGCCCTATCAGCGCCCCAAGCGCTGAACGTCACGGAACGGAGAATATCCATGGCGCGGGAACAACAGACCCTAAGGCTGCGAATATGAGCCTCCCAGGTGAGGCGTCGGTCGAATACAAGACCAAAGAAAGGGTGCGACTCCACCACATCCAGGCGCACCCCATTAAGAAACAAATCTGGGTCGGGGTGAAGCCGTGGATGGCGGCAGAAGTGCACCACCTTAGTCTTGGCCAAAGAAAACCGAAACCTGTGCACTTCGGCATAGGCCTTCTCCAGATCGAATTACACCGTGGCGTAGTGCTGTCTACGAAGAAAAGCCTCGCAGACGGCATTTTCCAGTCGGGGCTGGAGTGGAACTTGCGGAAGCCGCACTGTGCAGAAGACAGATGACCTCCGCTGTCCAGAAAAAAGGCTAATCTAAAATTTACCAATTTATCCATCAACTTGCACACGCAAGTGGTTAGAGAGATTGGGCGGAAACCGGTCGGAGTAGAGTGATCTCTCCCCGGCCTGCGAAAGGCGAGCACAGTAGCGATTCGCCAGGAGTCTGGGAGAAGACCTTCCACCCAAATCCTGTTGAACAAATCTAACAGAAAGGCCATGCCTCACTCACCCAGGTATCGAACCATGGCGTACGGGACATCGTCCGGACCATGGGTGGTGTCCGCGCACGAAGTGAGAGCGGAGCGCAACTCACTCACAGTAAACCTGTCGTTGAAGGGTTCTCCGCCTCTAGAGGTAAAGTCCAATCGGCGGCCTTCCGCGACATCACGACGTGCATTGAATGCTGGCGGAGCAGCATCCCGGCCAGAGAATGCGGAAAAAGCGGTCGCGAAGGATTCCGCCACGGACGCGGGGTGCGAGATTGCGGCCCCATTCTCCAGGAGAATGGGAGGGGGGTCCTGCGAGAACTTGCCCCGAATCCTTTTGACTCGCTTCCACACCTCTGCTAAAGGGGTCTTCCCGTTAAGTGAACACACACATGCCCGCCAAGAAGAGCGGCGGGCGTGCTTCGAAATATACCGGAACCTAGCCCTAGCCCGACGAAATTCAACAACAGTGAAATCGTTCGGGCGGCGCTTATAGCGCATGTAGGCATAACGCTTCTGTTTGAGGGCCGTCTCACACTCAGCCAACCACCATGGGAGTGGTCGGCGTGCAAAACGGCCAGACGTTCTAGGAATAGTAGTCAGGCCCATGGCGATGAGGTTGCTGAAGAAGAACTCAACGGCCTCATCTACCGACCTAAACTCCTCGACTGAGAAAGAGAATTCAGTCATTTCCTGAAATGCAGGCCACCGCGCCCGCGCCAAGCACCACCGAGGTGGCCTCTCAGGCGGCAGTTGCCCTGAAAATGATATTTGAATGGGAAAGTGATCACTACCATCGAGGTCATCGACCACCTCCCAATCAAAATCAGGCTGTGCATCCGAAGAGCACAAAGATAGGTCAAGGCAAGAAAATGAAGCGGTTCTCGGACAGTGATGTGTAAACTCATCCACGTTTAGGACGCCCATCTCAAGCTCTTCGATCAGATCGGCAAGGACTTGTCCCCTGGGATTTATTGAGTAATCTCCCCAGAGAGAGGATGCCTGCCGTTCAGATCTCCAAGCAAGAGAAAAGGCCTCGGCAACCGTGCCACGACGCGGCGGAAGTCCCTCGCGTCGAAGTCAGCTGACGGTGGAATGTACGCAGAAATGATAGTATACCTCCTATCCAGGTGCAGCTGCACAGCCACTGCCTGAAAGGAGTTATCTAAAGAGAAAGGAAGAACGGAGACATCATGCCGGGTGTAAACCGCGCATCCCCCAGCCCGGCCATCCTGCGGTGGTGGGGTCGCAAGACCCTTATACCCCGGGAGGGCGGGCAGGGGGCACGCGCCTAGCATGGTCTCCTGCAAAAAGATAGCTAACGGGGAACGGGACGAGACGAGCCTCCGCAGCTCCTCCCAGTTGGCCCGGAGTCAATGGCAATTCAAATGGAAGCAATATGCCCTCCAGGCCTAGCTCGGAGGAGACGCGGGGGCCCTCCTCGAAAAGAAGACCCTCACGGGAATAGCCGTACGCTTCCCGGGGGCAGAACCCCGGGCGCTGTTGGCCGGACAAAGCGCAGAAGGCGCTGTCGCCTTCGAGGACTTATTGGGGGAGGTTGGGCTCGCCATGCGAGTCTTTTCCTCCCTCCGCCTCGAAACCTTAGACGGGCGTTGCGGCTTCGGAGGCGGGGGGGCACTCTTTTCGAGGAACCACCGTCTCCGAGCCACTCTCTCCACCACTAGGCGTGGGCGAAGGAGCCGAAGCTCCTTTGTTGCTGTCCTCCTTTCGGGGAACAGCTTTAGAAACCCCGGAAGATGTCCTGGCGACCAACTAAAGGGGTGTTGCCCCCTGTGAGTCTAACGACTCGGTGGAGGCGCGTGGCCGTTTCGCCTTACGGGAAACGGTCACGCTGGGGAAAGAGGGCAGAGCCCTGGTTTTAGCTTAGCTGGGTATGGACCCTTTTTGCCGCCAGCTTTACCAGGAGAGCGCCCGGGTTGAGTAGAGCCCGCAGAAGGACTCCGAATGGGCGCGGAAACAACCGTGCTCGTTGGCCTGGATGGGCCAGGATCAGAGGGTGACTTTCTAACTATTGAGGAATATGACGTCCCAGGCAGAGCTGAGTGCGCCAGGACCAAGTCCTTAACCTCGCGGAATTAGATTCAATCCTGGGCCCGAACGGCCAGGATTTCTTTCTCCAGGAGATATGTACCACAATGCTTCTAAGAAGCGGGGTGCGGCTCTCCGAAATTGATACACTTGGCCACACATGATTTAGACTTATCGTGTGCGGCCTTGGAGCAATTTACACAGTTTTTGGGTGAACCCGACTTAGCATGTCTACAAGATCGATTCGTATGGCCAAAGCGGTGACAGTAATAGCACCGCCGCGGCAGTGGCACGAATGCCTTCACGCGGTAGTGGTACCAACCAGCACGCACCGACTCAGGGAGCTTGTCACAGTCGAACGTGACGAAGAGTGTAGGGGTGGGCCTCGAGGCCTCTCCCTGTTTTCTCATCACACATTCGACCTTGACCGCCCCATGGTCGGCGAGCTCTAAGGTGATGTCCTCAATGGAGTAGTCAACGAGTTCCCTCGCATAAACTACTCCTTTTACAAAGTTCATGGTAGAGTGCGGCGTCACACTCACCGGGGTGCCATGAAGTGTCTGAAGAGCACTTATCTTGGCCGCCTCGGTGGGATTCGCCGCATTCGCCAGAAGGCTCCCGTCCGAGAAACGGGTCACCTTCGGCTCTCTACCAATTGCACTAGCTAATCCTCTCCTCTGATGGATCATGTTGCCCTTGGCCAACATGGTTCTATCAGTGGATCGAATAACGAGGAAGCGTTTGAAGCCTGTGGGCTCGAAAACGGCAGGTAACCTCTCAATGAGGTCCGCCCTGGGCAGAGGGGCCGGATGTGCCGATTTTGGCTTGGTCGCCTACCAAAGTGGCAGCAGACCCATCTGTCCCCGCAGCACCCGCCGATGGAGAGGAGCCCCGAGTCTTTTTAGTCTTTCTTGTCTTTTTCTTCTTTTTATGAGAGGAGGGTGGGGAATGAACCCGCTTCTCACCTCCGCCGGCAGAAGCCCCTAGGCCAGATGGACCGGCCTCGGCCAGGTCCTTCTCCGAAATGGGAAAAGTCCTGGTGGTCGCAGTGGCACCGGTCAGAGGAGATCCCTTTCCTACTTGTACTGCCTCGGAGGCCCCAGCCGTTTGCGGAGGACCTTGCATAGGGGCGGATTCGGGTTCGGTGCTTGGCGCCGAGCCTGGATTCCCCCCTATGGAAGGCCCTACCGTCTGAGGCTGGGTTTCCTCAAAGACCATGTCTATCACAGGAGGGGCCTCCAGTTGGCCATCATCCCCTCCCAGGACATCGCAGGTCCCCTTGTCAGCATCATAGTCTTGTTTGGGGAGGCACAGGCCTTGACCCCAGCAAGGTTTAAAATTCTTGCCAGCAGGTCTTATGAGGGAAGCGACCCAAGGGCCCTGGCTTCCCTCTCCCCCCTAAGGGGGTTTGCCCTACCGAGCCGCTTCGATGTGGAGCGGCTGGCTAAGGGCTGCCTGCTGGCTTTCTTGGCAGTCCCCTTGGAAAGAACAGAGGGGACTGCCGCTGGAAAGAGGGAGGTGCCCGAAAGCACCTCCAGAGAAGGGGGTGAGGGGGAGTCCCTTACACCCGTAGGCGAAGGAGAGGAGTGAGCCTCCTCTCCGGTTAGAGAGATATGGAGGGTCCCCTGCACAAGCACAGGGAGGGGGACCTCATTTTTTCGGTGGAGCTGCCCAAGGGCGGCTCCATTGATGAGCAAGGGAAAGTTGAGGGTTGTTTGTTTTTTTTCATCATTGGGCATGGTGACCCTATTTGTATCACGGGACGCAATAGCTCATCACCTCTCGCAGTAGCCTGCACTTCAAGAGGTGCTTACAGGCCCAGCAGAGCCAGGCGCCGCCATTTGGGACCATTCCTCCCGCCTGGTGGCCTGGCAGTCCATCGGCATGGCAGCTCCACCTTGGACACGGCGTAAAAAAGATAGATTGTGAAGAGGAGACGAAAAGGGATGCGAGGAAGGTATGGGTGGGGATGAAGCAGGTTGTTAAAAACCAACCACCCCAGACCGGAGCTCAGGGGTTAGGGAACATTGTCCCCTCCCCCCTCAGCCCCAATTCAGGACGGTTAGATGAGAAGGAGGTCAGCATCTACCCTGTGAAATTAGAGGCTGACCAGAGAAAGTTGTGGGAGAGGTTGTATGAAAAGCAAGGAAACAAGTGTTTTGAAGGAAGGAGAAGAGGCTAAGCTGGCTGGATGCAATCATTGGGTTTATACCACGCCACCTGGATGCAATCATTGAGTTTATACCAGGCCATTTGGATGCAACTATTGAGTTTATACCAGGCCATTTGGATGCAACTATTGAGTTTATACCACGCCACCTGGATGCAATCATTGAGTTTATACCAGGCCATTTGGATGCAACTATTGAGTTTATACCACCCCACCTGGATGCAATAATTGAATTTATACCACCCAATCTGGATGCAATAATTGAGTTTATACCACCCCACCTGGATGCAATCAATAAGTTTATACCACCCTATCTGGATATATGCCACATGAGGTTGTTGCAATAGAACTTCCACTTTCTATCTGTTGCATGGACATCTAACACCAACTGGGATGGTATAAAATTCCCACAGCATGCAACAACCTCCCTCCATTCTAATCTGGTCCCTCAGGACAACCTTACATAAAAAGTGTCCCCACTTAGGCCCTAATTATCCTAACATTGGTTTAGCTTATAGCATAGGTTGTAGGATCAAAGCTTTCACCCTTAGTCTCCCAAGTCATTGGAGGAAGCAGAGATGCAATGCGCTCTCTGGAAGCTATAAACACAACAGTTTTAGTTGGACATCACTAAATTCTTAGCTAATCATGTTCAAAAACCCTGGAAAATTTAGGTTATATTTAAATTTTAGGTATTTAATGCCCTTCACTGAGTCCAAAATTAGTGTCGGACTGAAGATGGAAGTCTAGGATCCAAATAAAACTTTACAAACAATAAGGCATTTGCTCCCAGTAATCTTTCTCCATATACGAGTTTAAATATCCAATAGATGTTAAAACTGCAATGTTATAAATTAGACATTAATGTAATCAATAAAACCTTTAATAAAATAAAACTTTAAAAAAGTATTTAAAGGATGCTCATAAAGATAGTGGTGTATTTTAAGGATGTTTTAATTATTGGTTTTTACCATTATTTTATACTTTTTTCTTTTTAGGCCTTTCTTACTAGGGATATACAGTTTAATATGGGATCTATATCATGAGCCAAAAAGTATATAGGAACAACGCAAAGGAGACAAATTACGACTTTATCTGGTAACCTAAACTGTACCCTATGTGACTTTACTTCATTCAAGTGGATTAAGTGTGTTCAAAGTTGATGGAAATGGAGGTGTGGAAAATAAATTGGTTGACTACATATGTGAGTTTAGGAAAACGAGTAGAATGGCATGTAACTCCCCTAAAGCCACTATATTTTGCAATAATAGCAAGTCATCTGGTGAGAAAGAATCATCATACATACTTCTTGAATGTGTTCTTCAAAATCAATAGAGTATTGTCCTCATTTTCATTTTCAGGCTGAGATGTGGCAATAGTTGGGGATTTGATATTAAATACATTTTCTTTCCGCATTGCTCTCTTCTGTGCCATCAAAAAGAAATGTGATGAAACTAGGGGGAAAAAAAAATGCAATATTGATGCGACTAATTTTTCTTAATAGAAGAAAAATGAGGAAGACAAAGAAAAAAGTTTAAAAAATGGGAATAGTGTAAAAGGTTAAAAGTGACAGTCGTAAACATTGTCAACTCTAAATTATTGACATATTAACCCTATAAATGACAAATACACTACCCACCTTGCCCCACCTCTTGCAAGGTGAGGAAGAGGAATGTTAAATACATGATTTGTTGTACTAGATCTACAGCAAATAGAGATGGGATGATTAAACAGAATCGGGAATGGTAAAAATCGTTAATCTGGGGGGAATCGGTATCAGAATCACTAAAAATAATCCCAATTTTCCGATTCCAAAAACGATTCCTCCAAAATTTCAGTACAGAGACTCTTTCAACAGTGTTTTTTAAAGTTTTTAACTTTCTTTCCTGCTTGCCAAATAGCTGAATCAAAATTTTAAACACTTTATTTCCTGTTAGTGTAAATCAAGTTATGAATCTACTCATCTGTCCTATTATTCAGTGAAATTATAATGTTAATAGGTTATTTACTAATAGATTTAGATTAGTCGACAAGAATGCATCACTATTTAATCAGAGTTGGGTGTTGCAGCAATGAGTTACACTTTGCCGCACTATGAATTTTGAAGTCGTAAAGGTTTTGAAAAAGTCAGACTAAGCAAAGTTGCACCTCCAATTTTCTGCAACTTTGAACAGGAACAAAGATGACTTTTTTGAAAGAAATTGCCATGGCTGTTTTAAGCCAGTTTTAAAGCTCGATTTGGCTAAAAATGTCAAATTTGAGTTGATAACAGCTAACTTTATTTTTATCTGATTTTTAACTTTCCTTTTACGATAAATTAAATTATTCACATTATATGAGTGACATGAAACTCCCTAAACGTAGCCAAAAAAAGTTTGTCACTCTGCATTTTATTACAAATTAGTAAAATTACATATGCTTTTCAGCCGTGAACCAAGTTTTAAACCTGTCTTGTCAGTTAAAAATATTTGAGAACAGATTATGCCTTGTGGCATTCATCATGCAAATTAATCTCATTTTCTCATATTTTAATATGTGCTTATACTTTTCTTGTGCCTAAGAAAAAAAATTACTATGAAGTGTAAGAAGTAATTAAATTCTAACAGCATTCTACCTTTAACGTGCCTAAAATTAAACAATATAAGTAGAAATTGGACCATCGTACATAGCCTAGGCCTTGGTTTTAAATTTAAAGATCATATTGATATAGCCTATTAAACTTACATGGTTTTATCTTTCTTTAAATCGATTAGGCCACCCTATGCGCTTAGAAAATCTAAATTGTTTAGTAACTTAAACCAGTAAAGGTTTAAGAGTGGTCCTTCACTAATCTGAATCTCTTATTTCATCATTTCTTTCTTTTCCGATGCCACCCTGCGAGTGGTTGTGATATTAGTTTAGGCTGTGTTTTAACTAAAAAAAATAATAAATATGTTTTTCTGAATTATAAAAGCATGTTTCTGTTATCGCGCTAAAGTTTACTTTGTAATTTAATGGAGTCACAAAGTCACAAGTCGTACTGGGGGGGCCAAAGATAGTCTCAAAGTCGCACCTTAAAAAATTAAACTTGCACCCAGCTATGTATTTAATATCAATTAATGTCAACTCTAAATTATTGACACCATAACCCTATAAATGACAAATACACTACCCATCTTGCCCCACCTCCTGCAAGGTGAGGAAGAGGAATGTTAAATACATGATTTGTTGTTCTCGATCTACAGCAAATAGAGATGGGATGATTAATTGGAATCAGAATCGTTAATTTGGGGGAAATCGGCATCAATAAAAATAATCCCATTTTTCCGATTCCAAAAACGATTCCTTCAAAATTTCAGTAAAGTTTTTACTTTCATTCCTACTTGCCAAATAGCTGAATCAAAATTTTAAACATTGTTTATTTCCCTTTAGTGTAAATCAAGTTATGTACCTACTCATCTGTCCTATTATACAGTGAAATTATAACGTTAATAGGTTATTGGCTAATGGAATTAGATTAGTCAACAAGAATGCATCACTATTCAATATCAATTAATATTGAAGATCTGACTGTAGAAGAAATGTATTGTATGTTTAATTGTTTATATGTGTGAAATGAAGGCCTGCTCGGGGTTTAGGCATCATTTAGAAGAGCTGATGCAATTCTGAGATGTTAGAGGTTTGTTCAGCAACGCTGCCAAAGTTGGCACATTCGTACAAATTTGGTACCTTTTTGCCGTAAAGGCACACTTCAAATACCATTTTACTTTTGCTTTATGTTTTAATTAGATTTGGTATGATTTTATCAAATTTGTTATGTTTTCAGAGTAAGGTTTTGTACTATTGCTAAAATTCTTTAAGCAGCGTGCAGCCCTGTTGTTCAGTTGACTACCAGCCACCATAGATGTAAGTTGTGTTGCACACGCTTCCTACTCCCAGCTTATGTTAAATGTTGAGTAACGATATCATAATAGCTGAATATTAATAGTATTTAATACATTAGTCGTTATTAGTTGACATTATCAAATTAGTTTGATTTGAAATACAATTTCTACATAAACTGTGCATTATTCGTTATCTGTAAAGGCAAAATGAGGAACTAAGTTCTATTGGCTCCAAAACAAGAAATAAATAGAGACTAGTAAATCGTTAGCTTGCAATCTGGAGTTCATAAAGCGAGAACCTGCTGATATCTACATCGCTGTCAGCATCTGCTGCTATTTCCTCTGCAGCTGCACCGATTGCAAGCTCCGGATTTATTTCTCTCTCTCACTGGGGTCGGAATACGCTTGGGCTAGTACGACTCTTCCCATTCCCAGTGTGGGGGAGCGGTGTGTGTGTGTGTCTGTAGGGCCATTCTTCCACCCCCCCTCTACATCTTTCCCCCTACCCCTGTGTGAGTGTGTGGGTAGACCAATTTTGTTATTTGCCTTCCGATTTTTTAGATTATGATTACAAATAATGTTAACATTGTTTTCCATTTTCAGTATATAAATATTTATATAATTTTGTGAAAGTTAGGAGTGTCCTAAAATTTGTCCAGCGCATTGGGATATTACACTTAGGTAAGATTGGTTCTTTGCTAAAATTATTTTAACAAACAAGCCAAAGAATGAGGTAATGCTAATAGGCAACATTAATTTTAACAAGAGGGATAGCAAAGTTCATCACCAGATTTTTCTTTGGAAACGCTATACCAAAATTTCTCTGGCTCTTTCTAGTATTGCATCCTGTGTCTTCTAAGAGTGAAGCTTTTGCGGACTGCGAGAGGAATTCTCGAGGCGAGTGCTCCGCCCTGAAACACAGGGCGTTACCTGCCTTGCTCGCTACCTGCATTGGATGACAAGCCTGTCCCCCCTTTTTATTGGCCTACTACTACCCCACCTTCCAGCGCACAAGTGATAGTCCCGTGCCCCTTTTCGTTTGGGTGTTTTTTCATTTTGTTGTGTGGACCTTGCTTGGGTTGTGTAAATTTGTTATCGGCGCCTGTCATATTTATTTTGTTTTCGGTTGGGAGAATTGCAATTTGTATAGAGTATTTATTTTGAATGCGCACCGGTGTTTATTTTAGGGGGGTAAATATAAACTGTAATTATCACTAATTTTTTTTTTAAGTAAAGGACTGTATATCAAATCGTATCAATTCTTCCCCGGGGTTCTCAAGGTTCATAAATTCTAGGATAAGGTTGAAACGCGAGGTTAGTGTTGCTTTCGGCCCGCTACATTTGGCGCCCGAATAGGGACCTTGAAATCTCAAAACTGGAGGAATTTGATTTGATTGCAGTCCATCTGTATATTGGTAAAGTAGTTTGGTTGATTTTTCCCTCCTCCAATTGTTTGTTACAAACTTGGGAATAATGGCTTCAGCTGAAAGTTTGAATGAAGAAGTAGTGTGATTGAGACTGGAGTTGAGGAAGAAAGAAGTTGAGTGCAAAATGTTGCGGGGAATGATTGAGGGAATGAGGAATGAGATGAAAGGGATGAATGAAAAGACTGATAGGATGAAGAAGGAAATGGGAGACCAACAGATGCAAGACTTGTATGACATGATGAAGGGGTCAGGACCGGCCACAGGACCCTCGACCTTGACCCCTGCTCCGACTGAAGGGGATAAGACTAATGAGATCAATGGGAGTGTGTGCGAGTCTAGAGAGGATAGGGTGATTATGAGTGATAGGAAAGACAGAGAATGGAAGAGAGTGGAACACAAGAGAAGAAGGACGACTGGTTCAAAGGGAAAGGATAGGAAGTTAAGAGGAAAGAGTGTGGACTCATTGTACTCGGATGAAGGAGAGAGTGATGGTATGATTGGTATGAGTGAGAGTGAAGGCAGCTCAAGTAAGAGTGAAGTGAATGTGGGAAAGGGTATTTTGATAAGGGAAGTGCCAAAGGTAGATAGGTTTAGGTTACATGGTGGGAAAAGTGTGGAAGAATTCTTTGGGGAATTTGAGCAATATTGTAAGCTCAAGTACCCGGAGAATAAGGGATACTGGATGAATGTTTTGGGGGAATGTTTGGAGGAAAAAGTATTGGAGTTTTTCCGCATGATTACAAGTGTGGGGGAACTGAGGTATGATGTGGTGAAGGAGAGATTAATAATTGGGCAGGTGAAACGAATGAGAGTGTGTGAAGTATAAAAGGGTGAATGAATTTGAGAAGGCTCGAATGGGCAAGAGTGAAAGTGTGAACATGCATGCACATAGGCTTGAGAGTATGGCAAGAAAGAGGTATGGTGATGATGATGTAAATGAATGTAAACCACTGATGAGGAAGTTTCTGGACACGATCCCGCAAAAGGTGAGTGAATGGCTGAGTGGAAAGAGAAAGGAGAGAATGAGACTGATAGGTGAATGGTTGATGTGGGAGGATGTGTTGGAAGATGGACGATTTGATGATGAAAGCGATCTAGAAGAGGATGGATGGTACAGTGTGAATGTTGGGAGTAGGAAGCCCAGGAGCTTTCCTCCACCCCAGCAGTTTGTCAGCTACAGGGATACCCTGAAGGCTGCACCAGCTGGAGTGATGTCGAGCTTCCTGGGCCGGCAGAATGGATGGGTAAATGGAGGGTGGTCGAATGGAAGGGGACAGATGAATGTCAAGCTTGGAAATGGGTATATGAGAGAGAAGCTGAGGTATGTCCTAGCAAATGAGAGACCGAATGGTGTGAGAAAGATTGTGGAATGTCGTAGGTGTGGAAAGAAGGGTCATATGTTGGTAGAATGTAGGTGGATGTCTGGTGCATGTTTTGGGTGTGGTAAGAAGGGGCATATGATAAAGGATTGCCAGCAAAGTGTGAAAGAGTGCTTTGAGTGTAAAGAAAGAGGCCATTTGAAGAAAGATTGTCCGAGGTTGAATGGTGGAGCAACTGCTGGGGAAAGTATGCTTGTGGTAATTGTGGAAAGGCTGGTCATTATGCGAGGATGTGTCATGACCAGAGGAATGTATGTAGCTATTGTGAAATGGAAGGACATTCAAGTGAAAAGTGTTGGATAAGATTGAGAGCGCAAGGTGTGAATGGAAAGACTGAGTCAGGAAACTGAATTGTGAGAGGGTACCTGGTGAAGTATCCTCTAGGGGTGTGAGTATGAAAGATGTGTTGGTAGGTCTGTCTAGTGTGAAAGTGCTGTATGGTAGGAAGTATGAGTGTCTGAGTGTAAAGATTGAAGTGAATGGGATTGAATGTTTGGCTTTGATAGATTCTGGGTGCAAGGCAAGCTTGGTATATAAGGATGTGTATAATAAGGTGAGTGATAAAGCCCTCCTGTCTGAGTGTAAGGGTAGTTTGGTAGGTATTGGTAGTAGGAGAGTGCCTGTGATTGGAATGATAAGGTCAGCTGTTTGAATGCATGGTATGTTGAAGAATGAATGTGAATTCTCTGTGATCGATAAGGTGAGTAGTGAGTATGGTGTGATTTTGGGGTATGATTTTATGAAAATGAATCGTATGGTTGTGCATCCTGCGGGTGATCAGATTGAGAGAAAGATTGGTAAAAATGGGGTGTATAAGTTGTATGTAGGGAAAGATGGTAGTGTTTTGAGAAGTGTGTTTAACAGTATTGAGGTGACTGCTATGGAGTGTAATGCTTGTGAAGGGTGAAAGGGTGACTGTTAGAGTCAGTTGGAGTAAGGATGTTAGTTTGAATGTGGGTGAAAACACTGTGATATTGGATGGAAAGGATGTGTGTTATAAGGGAAGGCGTGTTGCTTGTGTGTTTGATGGCTTGATGAGAATGAATGATCCATTTGTGTGTGTGCAGGCAGACCCCAGGGTGAAAGGACAGGTGAGAGGGATCCAATTGAAGATGTACTAGGTCACCTCTCCACTGTCAATGAGGTAGGTATGGATGATAGCACAGATGTCAGGGTGAATGTTGCAAATGAAAAGACATGTGAATGGACATATAATGAAGTGAAGGGCATGGTAGAATTGGATGGATGTTTGACCAAGTATGAAAGGGAGGATGTGTATCGAATGATATATGAATGAAAGGGAGCCCTCAGTAAGGGTGATCTGGATTTCGGAGTTGCAAAACTCCCGGAATTCAAGATTGTCCTGAAGGAGGACGCCCCAATCTATCAGCGGCCGAGGCAGTTCCCACGTCCGGTTGCTGATGAGATTGAGGAGCAGTGTTTGGAATTAGAGCAATTGGGGGTGATTGAAGAAAGTGAGAGTGCATGGAATAGTCCAATTGTGCCTGTACGTAAGCCGGATGGAAGATTGCGTCTGTGTGTGGATTATTGAAAGGTGAATGAAAGGACTATGAAAGAAAGGTTTCCGATGTGTGTGGTAACAGAGTGTGTGTATAGTATGCATGAGATGGAGTGGTTTACGAAGCTGGATCTGGTACGGGGGTATTACCAGATGCCCATTGCTGAGGAGAGCCGGCCAGTAACCGCCTTCTCTTCCACAAAGAGGCATTATCAGTTCCAAAACCTCAGCTTTGGGTTGGCTAATGCTCCTGGAGCCTGCCAGCGGGCAATGAATGTTGTGTTGAGTAAGTTTGCGAGTAAGAATGTGATTGCCTTTATAGATGATATTTTGATTATAACCGAGACTTTTGAGGAGCATATGAGATTGGTGAATGATGGGTTGAGGACGTTGGAGTGTGTTGGTGTGAAAGTGAAAGTGGCGAAGTGTGAATGGTTTACGAAAGAAGTGGAATTCATTGGGCATCTGGTGAGTGAGAATGGGTTGTGAAAGACACCAAAGTATGTTGAGAAGGTGCGAATGTTTCTGAAACCGGTGACTGTGAAGCAACTGAAGTCGTTTTGGGGTTTGATTGAGTTTCAGCAAAAGTTTATATGTAATTGTTCTGGTGTGAGTAAGCCTCTGACTGAGTGGATGGGCAAGAAAGGTAGTACGGTTGTCAGGTAGAATGATAAGATGAATGAGGCATATGAGAAACTGAAAGAGGCAGCGGCTGAAGATGTTGAATTGGCGTATCCAGATTATAATGTGAATGCTAAAATGCTTGAATTGTATACAGATGCGAGTGGGTATTGTATGGGAGGTTTTCTGATGCAAGAGCAGCGTTTGAATGGAGAGAATGTCAGGCGAATAATTGGGTATGTATCCAAGGCTATGAATGTTGCAGAACGAAAGTATTCGACTGTGGAACGAGAGTTGGCTGCGATAAAATATTGTTTGAAAGTGTTGCATCCATTTTTGTATGGTGTGAGGTTTGTGATCAAAACAGATCATCAACTTCTTGTGTATCTGCAGCGTATGAAGTGGGCTGATAGTAGGATTGCAAGAACTTTGGAAGATTTGAGTGACTTTGACTATGTGATTGAGTATGTACCTGGTGAACGGAATGGAGTGGCTGATTTGATGTCAAGGTATCCTGCTACGAATGATGAAAATGTGTGTGGAGTGAGTGATCCTGAGTATTTGCTGAAAGGGATTATGAATGGAAAGGAGAGTAAGGGTGGTGGTGATTCCTTGTTTAAGAGTGTATGGAGTGGTTTGCAAGATTTGAAGAGTGATGAAGTAAATGTGAGAGTGCCCGATAATGTGGATGACTTAAGGAAGGAGGTAATGAGTGAAGTATGTAGGAAGCCTGAAAGCATTGGTATGGCAAGGGTGCGGAACTTCATTAAAGAATTGAGAGCGATGTGTATGCAAGGGGTCCAGCCATTTCAGGAAGTGTTGATTGTAGTGAGTCATTGTTTATGTGCACTCTGGTGGTGAGAGGCCAATTGTGTACAAAGATGAGAAAATGAAGGGTTTGAATGCTAGTGTGGTGCATCTGCAGTGTTTGAGCGGTGTGCACTACAATTGGGTGATTGAAAAGTGTTCATATATGAGAGAGAAGAATGATTGTCTGGATGAAGATGAGTGTGGTGAGTGATGATGTGGGAGTTGATGATGGTGTGGATGTCAGTAGTGATGTTGGTGTGCTTGTTCCTTCTGTGTATTGCGAACATGGTGGACCTGATATGATGGAAGTGAGAGTGAAAGTTGGTGAAAGGTTGTTCTGTGGTTTGAGTGATACTGGAGCGCAAGTGTCTTTAGTGAATGAGAGGATTCTGAGTAAGTATGATGAGTTTAGATGTTGCAAGCATAAACCTGTGAAGTTACAGATAAGTGGATTAGGGAATGGCATGATAGTGAGTTTGGGTAATGGTGTGAATGTGAAGCATGACTTTGTGATTCTGAAAGATGAGCAAATGCTGTGTTGTTTTCTGCTTGGGGTAGACTTTATGAGATTGAATGATTTGTCTTTGGATGCTCATAAGGATTGTATTATGAAAGGTGAATGTGAGGTGATGAAGTTGAATGAGTGTACGAAGAATGTTGTCAAATTTTGCGGTATGATTGAATTGGTCATGGATGATGAGAAAGAGATTTTAAGTGATGATGATATTCTAGAGATGCAAGAGATGTGTGCTTTTGTTAGTGAGTTGAAGAGGTGTGTAATGACACGTGTTGATTTGAATGAATGGCCTGAGTGTTTAAGTGATTTTAAAAGGTATGCTAAGGATTTTGTTGTTTGTATGGATGTTGTATATTTTGTGAGGCATGTGAAGGGTGGTGATGATATGTATGTACCTGTGATGTTCTTGGTTGGTATGATTGGTCTGGTGAAGGTTGTGCATGATAATTATGGGCATATGGGTAAGTTTAAGCTGTGGGAGTGTATGAAGGAGCGTGTGTTCCATCCATTTCTGAGAACGGTTGTGAATGATGTTGCAACTATGTGTGAAAGGTGTCAGAAGCAAAAGGTGCAAGGTGTGCAAGTGAAACCACCGATGTTGAAAGTTGATGCGAAAGAACCATTTGAATTGGTAGTGATGGATTGTGTGTCTTTGCCATGTACGAGTGCTGGGAATGTTGGTATGGTCATTATGGTTAATCATAAAAGTAAGTTTGTGTATGCAGCGCCTGTGAGAGATAAAAGGAGTATGACTGTTGCACGTGTGGTTGAGCAGTTGTTTTTTACTATGTGTGTATGGAAGCCTAAAAGATGTCTGAGTGATAATGGGCCTGAATTTGTAGGATTTTTTTTTTTTTTTTTTTTTAAGAGCTCATCTGGCGACTGCCTACTTAGGCATTAGTCGCCGTATTAAAACTGGCCTAGTTCTAGGCTACTTTAAAATAAAATTAAAGAGAGAGAAAAAAAAAAACAACACCCCCAAAAGGGGGAAAGGAAGCAAGCTGGTGCGTCGGGGAGAGGTCCCCCCGGCGCAGAAGCGTGCAACTAAAGGAAAAAAACAAACAAAAAACAAAACAAAAAAAAACAAATGCAAAAAAACAAACAAACCTTGCTTAAATAATAGGGAGAAGGCCGGCCTCCCCCAAGAAGTCAACAAGTCCACAAGTCAATGTGCACGCACTCGTCCCGAGTACAAAGGACAGGCGGTAGCGACCCCGCCCATCCCGGTACTGGACAGGTATCGTGCGCGAAGATCACCTAGAATGGGACATTCGACAAGAATGTGCCGAACAGTCTGGGGGACGACGCAGTCGTTGCAATAGGGCGCAGGCGAGCGCTCCATCAGATAGCGATGCGTCACACGAGTGTGTCCGATTCGGAGACGACAGAAAGCAACCTGAAGCCGCCGCGGCATTGGGGGATAGGTCCATGGGAACAGTCGCGGCGCAATGGCACGCAACTTTAAGTTCCCTTCGACCGTCTCCCATCTTCTTTGCCAAGCAGTCCGAAGAGCTGCCCGTATTCCTGCCATGTAGTCGGTGTGAGGAAGAGCGAAACGTTCGTCCGGTCGCAGAGTCCTCGCGGACTCTTTGGCACCCTCATTCCCCGCAATTCCTACATGTCCAGGAACCCAGCAGAAGATAATCTCGACATCTGCCCGGCTCGCCAAAACCGTGGCGTCATGGATATCGCGAACCAGGGGATGCGAAGATTCCAATGCCCCGAGAGCACTCAGGGCGCTTTGTGAGTCGCTATAGATCACAATCCGGTCTCCGAACCGGGCACGTCGCGTAATCTCCCGTACCGAGTGGTGTATTGCCACCAGCTCGGCCGTGAAGACAGGCGCAGCGCCTGGTAGAGCCCCGCTGACTTCAAACAGAGGGGATACGGCGTGGAAGCCGACACCCTCTTGGAACTTGGAGCCATCCGTATACACTGGCACGGTACCAGCGTGACACGATGTGTGCTCCAAAAAGGTCGAACGCAATACTCCCAGCGCAGTACAAGCTTTGGAAGCAGAGGCGTGGCGACAAATAGCCAAATGTGGTACCCTCCAGGGTTGCGTCCTGGGCCGAACCAGGGGCGCCACCGGCCCGAGAGCTATATCTACCTCTCGAAGGAGTTTCTTGGCCCTAAACCAAAAGGGCTTAGGGTATGACTGGCGTCTCTCGGCGGCATAGGCACCATCGAGATCAGCTGCGGATGCAGTGAGAGCTGTTGGCAACTGAGGGAGACGCCGGGCTCGCGCGTACAGGCGAGTGATGCACTGCACGCGGCGCAGAGCGAGTGGCATCTCCCCAGCATCGACCAACAGGCTCTCAATGGGGGAAGTGCGGAAGGCACCGGTCGCAAGGCGAAGGCCGGTGTGGTGGATTGAATCCACCTTCCGCAATAAACGCTCGGCTGCGGATGCATAAAACTCGCATCCGTAGTCGAGCTTCAAGCGAACAAAGGATCGATAAAAAAGTAAGGCGGTAGCCCTATCAGTGCCCCAAGCGCTGAACGTCACGGAACGGAGAATGTCCATGGCGCGGGTACAAGAGACCCTAAGGCTGCGAATATGAGCCTCCCAGGTGAGGCGTCGGTCGAATACAAGACCAAGGAAACGGTGCGACTGAACCACATCCAGGCGCACCCCATTAAGAAACAAATCTGGGTCGGGGTGAAGCCGTGAATGGCGGCACAAGTGCACCACCTTAGTCTTGGCCAAAGAAAACCGAAACCTGTGCGCTTCGGCATAGCGAGAGACGCGGTTCAATGCCTGTTGGAGTCGACGCTCCAGAGTTGGCATCTGGGTCGCGCCAAAAGAGATCGAAAGGTCATCCACGTAGAGCGTAGCGAGAACATCTTCTGGCAGCACCGAGGTGATGCCGTTGATGCACAGGGCAAAGAGTGTGACACTGAGGACACTTCCCTGCGGGACACCCTCTTCCTGCTCCTTTGGGGCAGAGAGGGCTCCCCCCACCCGTACGCGGAATCGACGATCTCGCAAAAATTCAGATATAAACATTGGGAGGCGTCCCCTCGCCCCCATCGTGTGGAGAGTCTCCATGATACCGTATCGCCATGCGGTATCATAGGCCTTCTCCAGATCAAAAAACACCGTGGCGTAGTGCTGTCTACGAAGGAAAGCCTCGCAGATGGCATTTTCCAGTCGGAGCAGAGCATCCGACGTGGAGTGAAACTTACGGAAGCCGCACTGTGTAGAAGACAGATGGCCTCCGCTGTCCAGGAAATAGGCTAATCTAACATTTACCAATTTCTCCATCAACTTGCACACGCAAGAGGTTAGAGAGATTGGGCGGAAACCGGTCGGAGTAGAGTGATCTCTCCCCGGCTTGCGAAAGGCGAGCACAGTAGCGATTCGCCAGGAGTCTGGGAGAAGACCTTCCACCCAGATCCTGTTGAACAAATCTAACAGAAAGGCCATGCCTCGCTCACCCAGGTGTCGAAGCATGGCGTACGGGACATCGTCCGGACCATGGGCGGTGTCCGCGCACGAAGCGAGAGCGGAACGCAACTCACTCACAGTAAACTTGTCGTTGAAGGGTTCTCCGCCTCTGGAGGTAAAGTCCAGCCGGTGGCCTTCCGCGACATCACGACGTGCATTGAATGCTGGCGGAGCAGCATCACGGCTAGAGAATGCGGAGAAAGCGGTCGCTAAGGATTCCGCCACGGACGCGGGGTCCGAGATTGCGGTCCCATTCTCCTGGAGAACGGGAGGGGGGTCCTGCGAGAACCTGCCCCGAATCCTTTTGACTCGATTCCACACCTCAGCTAAAGGGGTCTTCCCGTTAAGTGAACACACACATGCCCGCCAAGAAGAGCGGCGGGCGTGCTTCGAAATATACCGGAACCTAGCCCTAGCCCGACGAAATTCAGCGACGGTCAAATCGTTCGGGCGGCGCTTATAGCGCATGTAGGCATAACGCTTCTGTTTCAGGGCCGTCTCACACTCGGCCGACCACCATGGGAGTGGTCGGCGTGCAAAACAGCCAGACGTCCTAGGAATAGTAGTCAGGCCCACGGCGATGAGGTTGCCGGAGAACTCAACGGCCTCATCTACCGACCTAAACTCCTCGACTGAGATAGAGAATTCAGTCATTTCCTGAAATGCAGGCCACCGCGCCCGCGCCAAGCACCACCGAGGTGGTCTCTCAGGCGGCAGTTGCCCTGAAAATGATATTTGAATGGGAAAGTGATCACTACCATGGAGGTCATCGACCACCCCCCAATCAAAATCAGGCTGTGCATCCGAAGAGCACAAAGATAGGTCAAGGCAAGAAAATGAAGCGGTTCTCGGACAGTGATGCGTAAACTCATCCACGTTTAGGACGCCCATCTCAAGCTCTTCGATCAGATCGGCAAGGACTTGTCCCCTGGGATTTATGGAGTAATCTCCCCAGAGAGGATGCCTGCCGTTCAGATCTCCAAGCAAGAGATAGGGCCTCGGCAACCGTGCCACGACGCGGCGGAAGTCCCCCGCGTCGAAGTCAGCTGACGGTGGAATGTACGCAGAAATGATAGTATACCTCCTATCCAGGTGCAGCTGCACAGCCACTGCCTGAAAGGAGGTATGTAAAGAGAAAGGAAGAACGGAGACATCATGTCGGGTGTAAACCGCGCATCCCCCAGCCTGGCCATCCCGCGGTGGTGGGGTCACAAGACCCTTATACCCCGGGAGGGCAGGCAGCGGGCACGAACCTAGGATGGTCTCCTGCAAAAAAATAGCTAACGGGGAACGGGACGAGACGAGCCTCCGCAGCTCCTCCCAGTTGGCCCGGAGTCCACGGCAATTCCATTGAAGGAATATGCCCTCCAGGCCTAGCTCGGAGGAGACGCGGGGGCCCTCCTCGAATCGAAGACCCTCACGGGAATGGCCGTACGCTTCCCGGGGGCAGAACCCCGGGCGCTGTTGGCCGGACAAAGCGCTGAAGGCGCTGTCGCCTTCGAGGACTTATTGGGGGAGGTTGGGCTCGCCATGCGAGTCTTTTCCTCCCTCCGCCTCGAAACCTTAGGCGGGCGTTGCGGCTTCGGAGGCGGGGGGGCACTCTTTTCGAGGAACCACCGTCTCCGAGCCACTCGCTCCACCTCGGGGCGTGGGCGAAGGGGCCGAAGCTCCTTTGTTGCTGTCCTCCTTTCGGGGAACAGCTTTAGGAACCCCGGAAGATGGCCTAGCGACCATCTTCAGGGGTGTTGCCTCCTGTGAGTCTAACGACTCGGTGGAGGCGCGTGGCCGTTTCGCTTTACGGGAAACGGTCACGCTGGGGGAAGAGGGGGGAGCCCTGGTTTTAGCCGGGGCTGGGTGTGAACCCTTTTTGCCGCCAGCTTTACCAGGGGAGCGCCCGGGTGTAGTAGAGCCCGCAGAAGGGCTCCGAATGGGCGCGGAAACAACCGTGCTCGTTGGCCTGGATGGGCCAGGAGCAGAGGGTGCTTTTCTAACTATTGAGGCATATGACGTCCCAGGCAGAGTCGGGCGCGCCAGGACTAAGTCCTTAGCCTCGCGGAATGAGAGTCGATCCTGGGCCTGAACGGCCAGGATTTCTTTCTCAAGGAGATATGCCCCACATTGCTTCGAAGAAGCAGGGTGTGGCTCTCCGCAATTGACACACTTGGCCACACACGATTTGGACTTATCGTGTGCGACCTTGGAGCAATTTACACAGACTTCGGGTGACCCCGATTTTGCACGTCTACATGATCGATTCGTGTGGCCGAAGCGGTGACAGTAATAACACCGCCGCGACAGTGGCAGCGAATGCCTTCACGCGGTAGCGGTACCAACCGGCACGCACCGACTCAGGGAGCTTGTCACAGTCGAACGTGACGAAGTGTAGGGGTGGGTCTCGAGGCCCCTCCCTGTTTTCTCATCACACGTTCGACCTTGACCGCCCCATGGTCGGCCAGCTCTAGGGTGATGTCCTCTATGGAGTAGTCAACGAGTTCCCTCGCATAAACTACTCCTTTCACAAAGTTCATGGTAGAGTGCGGCGTCACACTCACCGGGGTGCCATGAAGTGTCCGAAGAGCACTTATCTTGGCCGCCTCGGCGGGATTCGCCGCATTCGCCAGAAGGCTCCCGTCCGAGAAACGGGTTACCTTCGGTTCTCTACCAATTGCACTAGCTAATCCTCTCCTCTGATGGATCATGTTGCCCTTGGACAACATGGTGCCATCTGTGGAGCGAATAACGAGGAAGCGCTTGAAGCCAGCGGGCTCGAAAACGCCAGGTAACCTCTGAATCAGGGGCCCCGATGTCATCGAGGCTCCGCCCTGTGCATTCTTGGTGTTAGTCTTAGTCAGGGGCTCCGCACACGAGGGGGTAGAGGGGCCGGATGTGCCGATCTTGGCTTGGTCGCCTACCAAAGTGGCAGCAGACCCATCCGTCCCCGCAGCCCCCGCGGATGGAGAGGAGCCCCGAGTCTTCTTCGTCTTTTTAGTATTTTTCTTTTTAGGAGAGGAGGGTGGGGAATGAACCCTTTCTCACTTCCGCCGGCAGAAGCCCCCATGCCAGATGGGCCGGCCTCAGCCAGGTCCCTCTCCGAAATGGAGAAGGTCCTGGTCGTCGTAGGGGCACCTGTCGGAGGAGATCCCTCCCCTCCTTTTACTGCCTCGGAGCCCTCGGCCGTTTGAGGGGGACCTTGCATAGGGGCGGATTCGGGTTCGGTGCTTGGCGCCGAGCCCGGATTCCCCCCCATGGAAGGCCCTACCATCTGAGGCTGGGTCTCCTCAAGGACCATGTCTATCACAGGAGGGGCCTCCAGTTGGCCATCCCCTCCCAGGACATCGCAGGTCCCCTTTGCAGTGTCACCAGTCTTGTGTGGGGAGGCACAGGCCTTGACCCCAGCAAGGTTTAAAATTCTTGCCAGCAGGTCTTTTGAGGGAAGCGACCGAAGGGGCCTGGCTTCCCTCTCCCCCCTAAGGGGGTTTGCCCTACCGAGCCGCTTGCACGAGGGGCGGTCGGCAATGGGCTGCCTGCTGGCTTTCTTGGCAGTCCCCTTAGAAAGCAAAGGAGGGACTGCCGCTGGAGATAGGGAGGTGCCCGAAAGCACCTCCAGAGAAGGGGGTGAGGGGGAGTCCCCTACACCCGTAGGCGTAGGAGAGGAGTAAGCCTCCTCTCCGGTTAGAGAATTATGGAGGGTCCCTTGCGCAAGCACAAGGGGGGGGACCTCCATTTTCTCAGAGGAGCTGCCCGAGGGCGGCTCCGTTGATTTTCTTGGGGAAGTTGGGGGTTGGGTTTTTTGGGTTTTTTTGTCATACATGGGCATGGTGACCCTCTTTTTAATATGGGACGCAATAGCTCATCACCTCTCGCCGTTGCCCGCACTGCGAGAGGTGCTTACAAGCCCGGCAGAGCCAGGCGCCGCCATTCGGGACCACCCCTCCCGCCTGATGGCCTGGCAGTCCTTCGGCATGGCGGCTCCACCTTGAACACGGCATAAAAAATATAGGTTGTGAAGAGGAGAGTTAAAGGGATGTGAGGAAGGTATGGGTGGGGATGAAGCAGGTTGTTAAAAAACCCCCATCCCGAACCGGAGCTGAGGGGTTAGGGAACAATGTCCCCTCCCTCCCCAGCCCCGATCCGGGGTGGTTGGCTTGAGAAGAAGGTCAGCATTCTACCCTGTGAAATTAGAGGCTGACCAGAGAAAGTTGTGGGAGAGGTTGTATGAAAAGCGACGAAGTAGGGGATAAATCGGACTATCTGAAGGAAGGAATAGAGGCTAAGCTGGGGCCGGACGGAGCGCTGGATCCCGTCAGCACGGCGGCCAGGATGGCAAATCGCCGCGCCCCTTACGGGGTGAATTTGTAGGAGAAGTGTTTGAGCAAATGTTGAGAGAGAATGGTGTGGAGCATGTGAGAATGACTCTGTATGTACCGTCTTCAAATGGGTTGGCTGAACGTACAATAAGAACCTTGTGTGAGATGTTGAGAATGATGAGTACGACATTGAATGACTAGGATGTATGGCTGGGAAGAGTGTTGTGGGCGTAAAATTCGACTGTGCATAGTGCAACTGGAATGTCCCCATGTCAGTTTGTGATGAATTTTGAAAGGCGAGTGAAAGATAGGTTTCATTTGAGTGAAAGTGAGCAGAGTGTATGGCGTGAGGCACATGAAAAATTCCATTCATTTGAATTAGGTGTGAAAGTATTGAAGGTGAAAGAAGTGAAGGGTAGGTTGAATGTGTCAAAGATGAGTGAGAAGTTTGATGGACCTTATAATAGAGTTGTGAGAGTCTGTGAAAATGGAGTGACGTATGTTTTGGAGAGTTTGAATGACGGTATGACAGAGAGTGCGGGCTCATCAGAGTCAGTTAAGGAGATGGAGAGAACCTCCTGACTACCTGGTGAGCCATCTGGTGTATGAATTGTGCAGCGAGAGAGGTAAAGTGCATGATGATGGGAAGGCATGTGATAGTATGGATCTGTCTGGGAAAGAGCTTGTCTTGGTCTCGAGGAGTAGAAAGCATACAAAGAAGAGTGAAAGGAAGAATGCAAGTAAGTCTGAGCAGAGTCTTTCTAGTATGGGGGATCTTGAAAGGGAGATTGAGTTTTTGCGTAAACAGGTGAGTGATTTGGCTGGTATAAGTAGACAGTATAAGTAGACAAGTGAGTGAGCTGCCTGTGCCTGATTTTTCTGTTTTTAGGAACAGTATGAATGATAGTGTGTTTGGGCAGAATGAACCTAGTGTGGCTGATTTTTCGGGTTTTACGAATGGTAATAGTAGGGGTGAGTTTGATGTAGTGAATGATGAAGTGGCTGATTGTTCAGGTTTCTGGTGGCAACCAGTCGAAGGGGTTTCTGGTATGCCTGTTGAGAATACAGGGGATGTTAGTGACCTGTCTGTTTCGCAAGAGTGTGCTTTGAGTTTGATGAGGGCTGTGAGTGAGGAGATGATGAATGGAGGTATGAAGAGTGAAGGTTCTGAACAAAAAAGTATGAGAGAGTTCTGTTTAGAGATGAGCGAGTTGGTAATGAAAGTGAAGAGTATGGTGGATGACATGATTGATAGTGACGAAGAGACTGAGACTGACAAGACAACTGACGAACAACCCCGACCGATTGCTACGCATAGCAATCGGTCGGGAGAAGAGTGATTGAAAAGGTATTGCGGGTGACTGTGGTCGAATGGCTTAAGGAAGGAGGGGTGTGGGGGAGCAGTGTGTGTGTGTGTGTGTGTGTGTGTCTGTAGGGCCATTCTCCCACCCACCCCTTTACATATATCTTTCCCTACCCCTGTGTGTGTGTGGGTAGACCAATTTTGTTATTTTCCTTCCATTTTTTTATATTATGAATACAAATAATGTTAACATTGTTTTCCTTTTTCAGTATATAAATATTTTTTATAGAATTTTGTGAAAGTTAGGAGTGTCCTAAAATTTGTCCAGCACATTGGGATATTACATTTAGGTAAGATTGGTTCTTTGCTAAAATTATTTTAACAAACAAGCCAAAGAATGAGGTAATGCTAATAGGCAACATTAATTTTAACAAGAGGGATAGCAAAGTTCATCACCAGATTTTTCTTTGGAAACGCTATACCAAAATTTCTCTGGCTCTTTCTAGTATTGCATCCTGTGTCTTCTAAGAGTGAAGCTTTTGCGGACTGCGAGAGGAATTCTCGAGGCGAGTGCTCCGCCCTGAAACAGAGGGCGTTACCTGCCTTGCTCGCTACCTGCACTGCCCACCTGCATTGGATGACAAGCCTGTCCCCCTTTTTATTGGCCTACTACTATTACCCCCCCTTCCAGCGCACAAGTGATAGTCCTGTGCCCCTTTTCATTTGGGTGTTTATTCGTTTTGTTGTGTGGACCTTGCTTGGGTTGTGTAAATTTGTTCTCGGCGCCTGTCATATTTATTTTGTTTTCGGTTGGGAGAATTGCAATTTGTATAGAGTATTTATTTTGAATGTGCACCGGTGTTTATTTTGGGGGGGTAAATATAAACTGTAATTATCACTATTTTTTTTTTAAGTAAAGGACTGTATATCAAATCGTATCAATTCCTTCCCGGGGTTCTCAAGGTTCATAAATTCTAGGATAAGGTTGGAACGCGGGGTTAGTGTTGCTTTCGGCCCGCTACACCAGGACAACCACCATCCGTGTATTGCTTCACAACTTCTGTGACAGGTATTTGGAATATTTCTTTTCATCTTCTGCCCCCATTCTTAGGTTCTCATTGAGAGCTACAGCTATTATGAAGGACGTAAAATGGAGGGGAGGGTATGCCGTTCCTGAACCAATTTTCCGGAGTAGCAGTGCTTATTTTGTAACATGTTGTTGTTGGTGGTTTAATCCTGTGAAATATTTAATGGACCTGTTTGTGCAAGGTATTTATTTGATAAATTTACAGTGTATTTAATATAATATTTTTGTACACTATATTTATTTAATACATTTGAATCATTCATTGTATTATTATACCCCCCCCCCCCAGATATCTTATCACCTTCCTGTGGACCTATTTATTTATTTCTCATTTTGGGGCTGAGAGAACTTAGTTCCTAATTTTGCCTAAATTCACTTGGTTGTGACGACTGACAATACCAAACTTCCAGCATAAGGCATTATATCAGAAGATTAGTTATTAGCAGATACTATGTAAACTTAGGTACAATATTCATCTTACATTTATTTGTTTACTATATTCTACTTAGTTTATGTAACAACTAACTGTATCAATTATTATTGAAGTATCAAGTATATTATTAAACAGAAAGAATTATGAATCGCCTGTATGTAAAGAAATTAAATAAGTTTTATTATATTTATTATTTAATAATCTTTATTAACAATTATTAATAGTAAAGGTGCAATACATAACAAATTATAATATGTATCACATTTTTCTTAACAATATATATCATATAATCAATATTCTATTTTGTGAAGTAATTGGAATCAGCATCAGAATCGTAACTTATAACTGGAATCGGATTCAGAATCGCAAAAGTTTTGGGAATCATCCCATCTCTAACAGCAACCACTGCATAAATGATTTTTAAGTGGTTGCTTCCTTAGTCAACAATATTCATTATAGGGTGGTATCAGGCAAGATGGATAGCCATACATCATCATCAACAGCTACATCCCACAAGCCTACAGTGCCACTCACAGCTCTCAAACTTTTCATAGTGGGTGACTTTAATGCTCACCACCAGGCCTAGCTAACACTACAAACCGAAACACTGAGAGGCATCACCATCATTAACAAATTACACTCACTGACAGAAACCAACCAACAAGCCTACAACACAACCAAACCCCTTACTTCGCCACTAGAACCACCTAGCTAATCTCCAGTACACTCCACTATGACCACCTCCTTGCCCTCACCACAATAATCTAAGCAAACCTATTCACACCTCAAAATACAAAATAATAAACTACAAAAGAACCAAGTGAATGAATTCACAACATACATAAAACATGCAAACTACATATACACTCCCCACACATCTCAACTTCGATTTGCCTCCTACAAGACTATACTCACCATCAAATGACTTAAATATTCATCTAAAACACATCAGACTCAAAGACATCCTCAAACACTCCCAGTTACACATCCAATTTATCTGGAATCAAACATGCATTATCCCCATCTTCAAACCAAACCCATCAACCTACCCACCTCCTACAGACCTATCTTGTTCCCCTCAACCAATTCAAAAATACAAGAAAACTCATCCTCATAAGAATTAATCCCATTATACTCCCTACCACACTCAACATAGGTTCAGAGAAAGACAACATACCACAAGCTACCCAACAACTCTTAAAGTTCAACTCTTAAAGCTCAACTGACAGGACTATCCGAACCAATAACTGCTCACCATTCCATCTTACTCTCATGGAGACTATCATTTGCTGGCAGTAATTTAACATTAAAAATTTAACAAAAAATCCTAGCTCATTTTGATCATTAACCAAGTTGCACTCATAAAGCACCCACACATCAGTGTAAGAGCTATTCATTGTCAAACAGGGTATAAGAAGTGAGTAGAAACTTGCTGCAAAAAGTTGAAGGAAAAAGTAGCAATGAAAATGTATAGAGAGGAATATGTTGGTAGAGAGCAAATAATGGCCACTTTATTTAGCACATAATATAAATTTAATAAAATACATTTTAAACTTTTGGTGAATATATGCTGTTTCACATCAAATGAAGAAAATTGCCATCTAAAATAATGAGATATGAAACTCAAACTTACCTAATGAAGATTTTAAAGGGATTTTCAAGAAAGATATAATAATTATTCCAAAACAAGTAATTGAGACTAAACCCCATATTCTCCATTTCAGATCAATTCTCATTTTACAGTAAGGAAATAATCAAATATCATACAATCACAACTAATTCAAACTTCAAAAAGGAATATTCTAAATTATTTTATTTAATTCTTAGCATTCTATAATATTCTGTAAAAGAATATACCTAGAGTCACTCTGGGCTACTGATAATAAGTCTGTGTGATCAAGCATCGGTAGTGATCAGACGTGTTCTTAGCGAGTTCTCTATGCAGTAGAGGTGAGTCAGTTGTGTGATGAGTGCAAGAGATTAAGTGAGCTGGTGCATGAAGTGAGAAGGGATGCGAGTGTATGCATAAAGAATGTGGCTGGGACCAGGAGGGTGGAAGATAGGCCTAGACTAGGGACTAGAGAGAAAGAAGTGACTGATGTAAGTGAAGATGAATTGTGGGTGAATATGGATAGAATGGATAGGTTAGGACAGGTTAGGTGTGTGAATAAGAGGGACATGGAACCTATTAGGTTGAATAACAGATTCGATGCCCTGAGAGAGGAAGAGGTTGAAAGTGATTGTCTGATGTGATTGTGGCAGAAAGTGGTAGTTTGAATGAGGACAGGAGGGAGGGTGAAGCTAGGCCTAGGGGCACTAAGAGGATGACTGAGGCACTTGTGATTGGTGACTCTCAGATTAGATATTTAGATAGGAAGTTGAGTGCGAGCAAATGGAAGGGAGTGAGAGTTTTTTTGTCAGGTGCTAGTGTAAATGATGTGTCTGAGAGGTATGATAGTCTGGTATCTGGGTGTGGGTGTGGGAGGGATGCAGTTGTGATTACGCATGTGGGAGTAAATGATGTAAAGAAGGTGGGTTCATGTGAGTTACGAGAGGGGTACAAAAGGTTAGTTGAAAGGATGAGTGAAAGTAGAGTGAAAGGTGTTGTTTCAGGTGTGCTTCCGAGATTGGATGAAGGGGATGGAATGTTTGTCTCGGGCAATTGGACTGAATGAGTATGTGAAAGGCCTGTGTGAGGAGTCAGGAATAGTGTTTGTAGATGTTTGGAATGGGAATAAGGCATTGTATGCATTGGATGGACTCTATCTAAGCAAGGCTGGGGTTGACATGTTGTGGTGGCAGAAGTTAGATAGTGTCGTTGGTCTTTGCAGGCAGGGAAACTAGCTACTGATAGTGGTCAGGGAAATATAAGAGTACAGGGTAGGTCAGGGAATGGAAGAAGAAGAATGGTACAAAAAAGATGGGTGCTGCGTAAGTCCAAGTGGGCGAGCTCGCAGCCCTTTTCAAAAAGAGAGGATTCATTAAAATTTCAAATCTTCTTTAAAAACATAGACTACGGTTAAAAATCTATAAGATATATATAAAAAAGAGGAAGAGGGAGTAAAAACGTAGAAAAATAAATGCCTCTAGAATGCTGTAAAATCATAAGACACAACATGTCTATCTGGATCTAAAAATGATAAAACATTAAATTTCCTTTAAAATATTTGTCTCTAATAAAAATTAAATCCTCGGTTCATGTTAAAGGTGCACTCATGTTCGGAAAGGATGCTCCTCAAGACCTGCTGGGGACACATCCCTTGGCAAATAAAAGGAAAAAGCCTTTGCCTCAGAGTATATAAACGTAGGCATTCAGCAAATGGGGGGAGTACAGACATTGGTACTCCACAGTGAGTGCACATTGGAGGCTGCTGAAGGCCTTCCATTAGAAAGCCACGGGTCAGACGACAATGCCTAATTCTCAGACGTCATAGAATAACATCCTGAGTACAGGTCCTAGTAGTGCGTGGCCAGGGGCGGACTGACTGTTTGATGGCTGACCACGTACTCACGGATGTATGGCACGGCATCACGGAAATGAAAAGAAGCAGGGGTAGAGGTTCCTAGAGATGCAGCTGCCTTGGCAACAGTATTAGCTCTCTCATTTCCTTTTATACCTATGTGGCTAGGTACCCAGCAGCATAAAACTTCGTTGGACGAGGATAAATAAAAACCCCACTGTTGGATCTTTGAAACCAGCGGGGGTGATCTGGAAATAAAATGACTAAAGCCTCCAAAGGCTGAGGGAATCAGAGAATATTGTATAAGATCCTGGTGATGAAGAAGTGATGGTATACAGTGCAGCCAGTATCGCAACAAGCTCAGTTGTGAAGATAGAGGCTGTATTGGGCAGGCACACAGACACATGACAGGAGGGGAAGATAGCAGAAGCTCCTGCCAGCCAGGGTGGGGAAATAAAAAAACCCAGCTTTAAAAAAAACAGGTTTTTTTTGCTTTTTCAAGTGAAATTTTAAAAAACCCGGGTTTGGTTGTTTTTTTTCAAAATTACATTTTTTTCAAGAAATAATTGCTACTTATCATTATTTTATTCAAAATTCATATTTATGTTTATAATTTTAACAAATATGTATCAAATTAAGGATATTTCTCTGATACTGAAACATAATAATTCATTTCTCCTTCTATAGGTTATGGCTATCATGGAACATGGGTACCCTAAATTCTCGATCAGTGATCTGTTACTGTGATCTATTCTTACTATAATATAATTATTAAACTAAGTAATTATTAATATTATATAAAAATAGAGATAGCTATTCTTTTTTTATGTTATTCTAATGCTTGAGGAATTTGTTTTTTGAAAAAAACCCAAATTTTGAAAAACCCCAGAAAAAAACCAGGGTTTTATTGGGCTTTTTCAAAATTTTTGTTTTTTTGCCAACCCTGCTGCCAGCACCTTGCAAACCCTCATGGGTAGCAATAGCCATGGGGGTACTTTAGGGATCTGATATGGAATAACTGATAATTCCCTCAGTTGACCTGTATTTCCAGTTAAACACAGGGCAAAGGGGAGAGTCAGTGAAGGAAACCTGTCATATGAGACCACTGAGTGAATATTATAGGTGCACTCATATACAGGTGTGTGGGGGAGCTGTTGCAGCCTGAAAAGGTACTGCAAGGTTAAAATTAAGGCAGTGGAAGGATAGTGGAAGGACCCCATTCTCTGCATGGAGACTCCATATGGCGATCACTTCCCCATGAAACATGTGATAGAAGTTTTAAGATATCCATTCTCTTCAAGCAGAACTTTTTCAAGGCAGTTATTTGGGGGACCCAGGAGAGCTTTGAGTCAAAGATAACCCCAAGAAATTTACAATGAGGGTCAAATAAGATGGGGGAGCCATACAAAGATAAAGTTGGTTGTTCCCAGTCAACTTGCCTGAAATTGTAGAAATGAACTGCCTTTGTTTTTGAGGATGACAGTCAGAAGCCTTTTGCAGCAAAGTTCTTGGCAATGATATAAATGGTCAGTTGCAATTTACAGATAACAAATGGTAGCCAAGGGGATGCTGAAAAAATTGCAAAGTCATCCACATAAAGAGTTGTCATTACCTCTGCAGGAAGATCAGTAATAATGCTGTTGATAGCCACTGAGAAGCAGGTGACACTCAAAATGCTTCCCTGTGGCACACCCTCTATCTGATCAACAGGCTCCGATATGTCATTTCCTACCCTAATACATAATGTGCCTCCAGCAAGGAATTGCTGTATGAACCTAAAAAGATAGCCTTTGATACCCCAGTCGTATAGTTGCTTCAGGATACCATACCTCCAGGTGGTATCATATGCTTTTTCTATATCAAAAAAGATGGCAATGGACTGTTGTCTCTTTGAGAAAGCTTGTTGAATGCAATCCTCGATCCTGACCAGCAGGTCAGTGGTGCATTGTCTCTTTCTAAAACCCGACTGAGGGAGAAATAAGGTTGTGTTTCTCCATGAACCATACCAACCTGGCATTCACCATCGTTTCAAAAAGCTTGCATGGGGAACAAGTAAGGGCAATTGGGTGATAGTGGGTCAGAAGCGTCCCTTCCTTTCCTGGTTTACGAAGAGGAAGTATGAATGCTCCCCTCCAATTAGAAGGATAACAGCCCTTAATCCAGATATAGTTAATATATCGAGATGTGAAATGAGTGTTGAATACATATTCCTGATCATATCATAAGAGATACCATCACAACCAGGTGCGGTGGATCCACATCTTTTAAGAGCACTTTGAAGTTCATGAATGGAAAAAGAGTTTGTTGTATGGATATACAAGGATTCATGAAATTCAAGAGGCACCACTCTTGTATTTTCCTGACATGTTGAAATTCTAAGGAATAATTGTTAGGGCTGGAAATGTCAGCAAATGTCTTTACCGGGACATTTGAAATTCTGGAGAAGTCTCCCAAAAGCTCGCCTGCTTCAACAATATTGGGGGCAGAGAAACCAATTGCTCTGCCCATGAGCTTTCTCACTCTTTTCCAGACTTTGTCTGATGGAGTTTGGTGGTTGATAGAGTTGATGTACCCTTTTAAGGAAATTCAGCGAGCCTGGCAGGGGGTACACTGTCGTACTGCCCTAGCTTGGCTACGAGTATACTTGTTGATGGCAGTAGGATTTTGATGGTAGCGATGACAAGCTTGTTTACACTCTGTCACCACTTTGCTGCATTCCTCAGATCAAAAAGGGAGATGCGTCTTGTGGGAAGCAGTTTGGGAGAGGCGCATGGAAGAATTTGCTGCCTGGTTGACATGATCATGGAAGTTCTCCAAGACCATGTCAATGTTGCCCTGAGGGAACTGTCTAGAATGGTAAGAAAGGTATTTAAACTTTGGCCAATTGGCTTTCCTGGTGTTCCACCTATTGCCCAGTGGGGTAGCCACCCAGGCATGAGGTCAGAACAACTGGGAAGTGGTTGTTTCCTCTCAGATCAGGATCCACCGACCAGCTATATCTGCTCTACAGTCTGAGGAACAAAGTGACAAATCTACACAGGTAGAGCTGTTGGTCTGGACATGGAAGGATGTTGGAGTGCCATTAAATAATGACACATCCAAGGTCTCCATAAGTCTCACAATCAGATTTCCCTTGGGGTTGTCATCATAGTCTCCCCAAAGGTGGTGTCTTGCATTAAAGTCTCCAACTAGTAGGAATGGGGTTGGGAGTTGGGAGATGAGATTGGCTAATTTGTTAGTCAAATCTGAAGCAAATACTCCTTCACCAGGAGGGAGGTACAGTGAGCAGACTGTGTATAAATGGTTGCATACACACAAATCGCCACTGCTTGAAGGTCTGTTGTCAACGGGATTGCTAAGCGAGAACAGTCTTCACAGGCAAAAATATCGCACATAGTGGGGGATATTGTGTAATTGACGAATATTTGGGTCTCCTGTAATGCTATACAACTAGGGTTGTAATCATGAAGCAGGAGTTTGAATTCTTCCCATTTGGAGAAGATCCCTTGTAGACTCCAATGAACAATTTGAAACATATTCATCGTTTAAGGGTAATTAAATTTTTCTTTGCACCTGGTGAAGGTGACTGGGGTTTTGAATCTTTTTGATTTTTAGGTGTAATTAACACTTGAGGCATATGTAGTTTGAATGTTTTGGGGATGTCACTTTTATTAGAGGGCAAAGAACCATTTGTCAGTTGTGAATATGGCAGGGTGATTTTTGCTGGCAAAGATGCCTCCGAAGATATTAGGTCCTCTGTACTGGTAGGTAGTAATGTCGAGAGAGATGGTACTGAGTCATTCTGAGAGGTGATTGGTGGGTCAGCTGGGGTGGGTGAAGAAACCCCAGAAGGCTGTTTCTCCTCTTCTAAAAGAGCCACAGTCAAAGCTAGATCAGAAAAAATCTGTTCAGCTTCTTCTGGAGTTACTGATGCTGTGGATGTAATAGGCTGGCTAGTTGTGACTGATGGACTCAAGGCAGATTCAGTAGGAGGAAGGTGGATGTCCAAAGGTGAAACAAATACCACACAAACATCCTCAGAATCTGCCTCCATGTCTTCACAACATGCCAATGGAAGGGAATCTGAGGACCGGCGAGTCCTCTTGTACCTTCATTTAGGAAGAAACAGGAACCTCCTTAATGATTGGAGAGAGAGGGGGAGCATCATTCTGAGGCAGAGATTCTATTGGGGTTTCTTGATGGATATTCTGCGTCCGTAAAAGTGGAGGTCAGAATGGTCTCAGCGGTCTGTTACGGACTGGTCTGGTCAATCTAAGAGCGTCCGCAAAACTCACTCCTGGTTGTATGTATAATTCTTTAGCTCTCCTTCGCGCATCCTTCATGCTAATTCGGAATTTATTCTGAAGAGCAACAACCTCTCTCTCACACAAGAAAAAGGTGCACTGCTTAGAGGTGGCTAGATGGTCGCCACCACAGTTGGCACAAGGGGGAGGAGGACACGGTGCTCCATGGAAATCAAAGGAACAATTGACACATACCCTCACCTGTCTGCAGTGCTTACTGACATGTCCAAACCGTTGACAATGAAAGCACGTACGGGGATTCTCCACGTGGGGCTTCACGGAAATACACAGATAACCATCCTTGATATTCTTAGGGAGTTCCAACCTATTGAAAGTTAATATGATAGTAGCGGAAGGAACTCTGGTGCCATTAACATTACGAGTGACACAGTATGCACCAACTACCTTCTGAGAAGTCAGTTTAGCAACAAGCTGGTCCACATCATATTCAATAAGCTCCCTTGACCTGATAGCCCCTTTGCATGTTTTAAAGGTAGGATGGGCTGAAGAGGAGATATTAAGGGAAGCAAGAGAATCCAGTGCTTTGATTTTTTTATGCTGATCAAATGAAGAGGGCTATACAACAAAGCAGCCATTATTCCTAGGCCACATTTGGGTAGGTTCACCACATTTGGCAAAGTCTTCATAGATATTGAAAATATCAACCTTACTTAATGGTGTATCATTGTCTGATTTTAAAACTACAAATCTATCATAATCAAGATGATCATCAACCTCGGAACAAAAAGGATCAAGCCTACGAAGATCACAGTCATTGGTGGCACGGGAACCAGAAGCCTGGAGCTTCTGGGAAAAGTTATTATTTTTACCCATAAATAGTTGTATTAAGAGAACATGTACCCCTGGGGAAGTGGACCCTCCCCCATGCTACAGCTGTCATTTTAAAAACAGTGCAATGCCATGAATGGAAGTTTGACAACAGCTAGGCTAAGACCCACAGTGTGAACCGCTATCAGTTCCAGAACAACTGCGGCCTTCAAGGCGATACCTCCAGTGAACATGATCAGCAACCCGTACAGCGGTACTCAACACAAGGGTGTGAGGATCTTTAGTCTGACTCCTCTACAGTGGCCTGTTCAGCAAGGTAGGACCCCTGAAGACAGACTGTGTCATTGAAGTACGCAAGCCCCTCCACCACAACATGGCGATCCTCATGGAGGGAAGGGAAAGGAAAAAGATGCGGAGGACATAGAGTGGAAGGTATACTTGTAAAAGATTTTTTTTTTTAAATTTAGGAGCTGATCTGGACATTACCCACTTGGGCATAAGTCGCCGGAATCAGGACAGCCTAGCACTAGGCTACTTTAAAATACGAATATGAAAACACAACAACGATAAAAAGGGAAGATGGCAACAATCAGGAAGCAAGCTCCGGCGTTGGGGGGGGGAAGGGGACCTCCCCACGACCTACAAAGAAAACAACAATAACAAAAAAAAAACCTAGTTAAATAAAGGGGAGAAGGCCGGCCTCCCCCCAAAAGTCTATAAGTCCACCAGTCAATGTGCACGAACTCGTCCCGAGTACAAGGGAGAGGGGGCCATCCTGGTACTGGGACAGGTAACGTGCGCGGAGATCACCCAGACTGGGACATTCAACAAAAATGTACCAAACAGTCTGGGGGACAATGCAGTCTTCACAGTAGGGCGCTGGCGAGCGCTCCATCAAATGGCGGTGCGTCTCCCGAGTGTGCCCAATTTGGAGATGACAGAAAGCAACCTGAAGCCTTCGCGACAATGGCGGGTAGGTCCATGGGAACAGTCGCGGCGCAATGGCACGCAAACTTTAAGTTCCCTTCGACCGTCTCCCATCTTCTTTGCCAAGCAGCCTGAAGAGCTACCCGTATTCCTGCCATGTAGTCAGTGTGAGGAAGAGCGAAACGCTGGTCCAGTTCGCAGAGTCCTTGCGGACTCTTTGGCACGCTCATTCCCTGCAATTCCTACATGTCCAGGAACCCAGCAGAAGATAATCTTGACTCCGCCAGGCTCGCCCAAACCGTGGCGTCACGGATATCGTGAACCAGGAGATGCGGAGATTCCAATGCCCCGAGAGCACTCAGGGCGCCTTGTGAGTCGCTATAGATCACAATCCGGTCTCCGAACTGAGTGGTGTATTGCCACCAGCTCGGCCGTGAAGACAGACGCAGCACCTGGCAGAGCCCCGCTGACTTGAAACAGAGGGGGTACGGAGTAGAAGCCGACCCTCTCTTGGGACTTGGAGCAGTCCATATACAGTGCCACGGTTCCAGCGTGACACGAGGTGTGCTCCAAAAAGGTCGAACGCAATACTCCCGGCGCTGTACAATCTTTGGGAGCAGAGGCGTGGCGACAAATTGCCAAATGTGGTACCCTGCAGGGTGGCGTCCTGGGTATAACTAGGGGCGCCACCGGCTCGAGAGTTATACTTAGCTCTCGAAGGAGTTTCCTGGCAACAAAACCCAAAGGGCTTAGGGTATGACTGGCGTCTCTCGGCGGCATAGGCACCGTCAAAGTCAGCTGCGGATGCAGTGAGAGGTGTTGGCGACTGAGGGAGGCGCCGGGCTCGCGCGTACAGGCGAACAATGCACTGTACACGGCGTAGAGCGAGTGGCATTTCCCCAGCATCGACTAGTAGCCTCTAAATGGGGAAAGTGCGGAAGGCACCGGTCTCCAGGCGAAGGCTGGTGTGGTGGATCGAGTCCACCTTCCGCAATATACGCTCGGCTGCGGATGCATAAAACTCGCATCCATAGTCGAGCTTCGAACGAGCAAAGGATCGATAAAAACGTAAGGCAGTAGCCCTATCAGCGCTGAACATCACGGAACGGAGAATATCCATGGCACGAGCACAAGAGACCCTTAGGCTGCGAATATGAGCCTCCCAGGTGAGGCGTTGGTCAAATACAAGGCCAAGGAAATGGTGTGATTCAACCATTTCCAGGCATACCCCATTAAGAAACAAGTCTGGGTCAGGGTGGAGCCGTGGATGGCGGCAGAAGTGCACCACCTTAGTCTTGGTCAAGGAAAACAGAAACCTGTACGCTTCGGCATAGCGAGAGACGCGGTTTAATGCCTGTTGGAGTCAACGCTCCAGAGTTGGCATCTGGGCCGCGCCAGAAGAGATCGAAAGGTCGTCCACGTAGAGCGTAGCGAGAACATCTTCCGGCAGCACCAAGGTGATGCCGTTGATGCTCAGGGCAAAGAGTGTGACACTGAGGACACCTTCCTGCGGGACACCCTCTTCCTGCTCCTTTGGGCCGGAGAGGGCTCCCCCCACCCGTACGCGGAATCGACGATCTCGCAAAAATTCAGATATAAAGATTGGGAGGCGTCCTCTCGTCCCCATCGTGTGGAGTCTCCAAGATATCGTATCGCCATGCGGTATCATAGGCCTTCTCCAGATCGAAAAACACCGTGGCAGAGTGCTGTCTACGAAGGAAGGCCTTGCAGATGGCATTTTCTAGTCGCAGCAGAACAGCCGATGTGAAGTGGAACTTGCGGAAGCCGCACTGTGCAGAAGACAGAATGCCTCTGCTGTCCAGAAAAAAAGGTTAATCTAACATTTACCAATTTCTCCATCAACTTGCACACGCAAGAGGTTAGAGAGATTGGGTAGAAACCGGCCGGAGTAGAGTGATCTCTCCCCGGTTTGCGAAAGGTGAGCACAGTAGCGATTCACCAGGAATCCGGGAGGAGACCCTCCACATAGATCCTGTTGAACAAATCTAACAGAAAGGCCATGCCTCGCTCACCCAGTTGTCGAAGCATGGCGTACGGGACATCGTCCGGACCATGGGAGATGTCCGCGCACGAAGCAAGAGCGGAAAGCAACTCACTCAAAGTAAACCTGTCGTTGAAGGGTTCTCCGTCTCTGGAGGTAAAGTCCAATCGACGGCCTTCCGCGACATCACGACGTGCATTGAATGCTGGCGAAGCAGCATCCCGGCTAGAGAATGCGGTCGCGAAGGATTTTACCACGGACACGGGGTCCGAGATTGTGGTCCCGTTCTCCTGGAGAACGGGAGGGGGATCCTGCGAGAACTTGCCCCGAATCCTTTTGACTCGGTTCCACACCTCTGCCAGAGGGGTCTTTCCATTAAGTGAAGGCACGTATGCCCGCCAAGAAGAGCGGCGGGCATGCTTCGAAATATACCGGAACCTAGCCCTAGCCCGACGAAATTCAGCGACAGTGAAATCGTTCGGGCGGCGCTTATAGCGCATGTAGGCATAACGATTCTGTTTGAGGGCCGTCTCACACTCGGCCGACCACCACGGGATAGTTGGCTGTGAAGAAAGTCGGCATCTACCCTGTGAAATTAGAGACCGACTAGAGAAAGTTGTGGGAGAGGTTGTAGGTGAAGTGATGAAGTAGGGAAGAAATACAGGCTGTCTGAAAGAAGGAGAAGAGGCTAATCTGGGGTCGGACAGGGTGCTGAGTCCTGTCAACACAGCGGCCAGGAGGGCAAATCACCGCTTCAGGGATAGAAGGGCTGAGTGTCTTTATACCAATGCTCATAGGCTTAGAAATAAGAAAGATGAGTTATTGAAAATAAATTTAATGACAACGTGAGTGAATTAGAACTATCTACAGGGTTGAATCATTGTGGATAGATATTAGGGTCAGTAAAAATAGGATAATACACATGGGAGCCTTTTACAGACCAAATCATAATATACAATAATAAAAAACTGCATGCACAGGAATGAGTCCAGAATACCCCCCAAAGCTAACCCTCCATCCCCATATAATCATCTAGTCTATGTTTGAAAACATTCAAGTTTGGACTGTCTACCATCTTCGATGGCAAACTATTCCAGTAATCTACCATTCTATTGGTGAAAAAAATATTTTCTAACATCCAACTTGACCTCTGTTTTTTAATTTTTAAGTGCTGACCCTTACTCCTATTACTATCTTCCAACTCAAATAACTTGCTAAAATCCAACTTATCCATCCCCGAACAAATTTTAAAAAGTTCAATCATATCTCCCCTCATACATCTTCTCTCAAATGAGAACATATTTAGTAACCTCAGTCTATCTTCATATTTCAGGTGCTTCAGGGAAGGTATTATTTATGTTGCCCTCCTTTGTACTGACTCTAGCAGGTTGATATCTAAAATGTGGTGACCATGCTTGTATACAGTACACTAAATGTGGCCTAACATACGAGTTGTAGAGTTTAAAGATAACTCTTTCCTCTTGTAGCTAACATTCCTCTTAATGTATCCTAGCACCCTATTTGTTCTATTTTTTGCCTCAATATACTGTTTTGAAAACTTCAGTGACCTATCTCATGCCTGATACATCTGAGAAGTCTTGACCTGGAATTCCCTACCAGAAAGTGTAGTAAGGTAAGCGAATATAGACATATTTAAAAAAGCTCAACATTCAGTGGGGCAAGCATTGTTTTCCTATACAGAATGAGGTTGTTATGATATCTTGTATACTATACTGTAAATAGCACTATATATATCACTGCATATGGCACATCCTTCCGCCCACTTGTTAATGTCTACATTCAGTTACTGTATAGTACAACCTTTGGTGGGCTGGCATGCAAGCAGATTTGGTTACCTATTAGCTTACTGTCCATTGACTTTTGAATCTATGATGTAATACTGTGGAGTAACCAATCAGGTGAGTCAGCCCCAGGGAACTCCCTATATGCCTATATGTGGGAGGAGTATGATCGTGTTATTAGGTCTTTGCGGGCGGGAAACTAGATACTAATAGTGGTCAGGGAATTATGAGAGGACATTATAGTACTGAAAGTAGAATGGACTTGGCAGATAACAGAAATAGGTTCCAAGGCGATAGAGGTGAGCTCATTCAAGTTTCAAGAGGTGCTGCAGGGATAGATGGGTTAAATTGTTTCTATACAAATGCTCGTAGTCTTAGAAACAAGAAGGATGAGCTATTTAGTTATATTAGCAATGAGGATATAGATATATTATGCGTTACTGAATCATGGGTTAATGAAATAGAATTTAGTGACACTATAAGTGAATTTGATTTACAGGGCTATAATATGTACATTAGTCAAAGGACAGGTAGGATTGGTGGAGGAATAATTATCTACATAAAAAAACAACATTGTTTCAAGTTTAAATACTTCAATAAAGCAGGATGGAGTTGAGTCACTTTGGATAGATATTAGGTTCAGTAAAAATAGAATGGTGCATTTGGGAGCTTTTTACAGGCCACCTGGGCAGACTGATGATATGGATGAACTAATGATAAGGGAAATAAGTAAGGGATGTGAAACAGATGCAGTTATTATCGGGGACTTCAACTTAAACTCTGTGGACTGGGAAAATATGATAGGTTGGGATAGAAGAAGTGGCAGGTTCATAGAATGCTTTGAGGATAATTTTTTGAATCAATTTGTTAATGAGCCAACGAGGGGGGACAATATATTAGATTTATTACTTTCTAACAGTGATCATTTAGTTCAAGAATTGACTGTTGGGGAAGCATTGGGAAATAGTGACCATCAGATAGTTCGTTTTAACTTGGGAATTGAGAAGGGTAAAATAACCGAGAATGCTGAAAAAGTTCCAAATTTTCATAAGGGAGATTATGTAAAACTTCGAAGCTTGCTAAATTTGGTAGACTGGGATGTAGAATTCAGAGGTAAAAATGCTTATGGGATGTGGAATATTTTCAAGCATATAATAAATATACTCCAAGAACAATGTATCCCAATGAAGGCCATTAGGAACAAAAGTAGGAAACCATTATGGTGGAATCAGGAGATAGCTATAAAAATTTCAGAGAAGAAAAGAGCATACAAAAAATTACAGGTAGAAAATAATATTCAAAATTTAAGTGATTATAGAATGGCTAGGAATGAGTTAAATAAGATTATAAAGAAGAACAAAAGGGTGTCAGAAATTAAATTAGCTCAGGATAGCAACAAAGATCCTAGAAAGTTTTTTAGTTACTATAAAATTAATAACAAGTCTGGCAGAGTTAAAATAGGACCTATCAAATATGAAGGGGTTGTGAGAGAAACTGATGAGGAAATAGTTGAGGTACTAAATTGTCATTTTGCATCAGTATTTACAAAAGAGAAACTAAATAGTCTTATGTATAGTACTCATGGGTCAGGGAAAGAGGTGTTTACTACCATTAGTGTGGATCGGAGGATGATAAAAGGACTAATAGGTGAGTTAGATACTACCAAAGCCTTCGGCCCTGATAATATTCATTCTAGGATACTTAAAGAAGGTGTAGAAAGTATCTCAATAGCTCTGGAGAAGTTATATACTAGGTCACTGGAATATGGAGAAATACCCGATGATTGGAAGAGAGCGAATGTAGTCCCCATTTTCAAGAAGGGTAGTAAAGAGGATCCAAATAACTTTAGACCGGTTAGTCTAACTCCTGTAGTCTGTAAAATTCTTGAGAAAATAGTTAAAAAAGGGATTTGCCAACATCTAGAGAGGGAGGGGTTAATCAGCGATGCTCAGCATGGGTTTAGATCAGGTAGATCATGTTTGACTAACTTACTAGACTTTCTGGAGTTTGTAACAGATCAAGTAGATAAGGGAGAGAATGTAGATATAATTTACTTAGATTTTAGTAAAGCATTTGATAAGGTACCACATAGGAGACTAGTTCATAAATTAAAAATGATTGGGATTAGTAGGGGTGTCTCAAATTGGATAGCTGAGTGGCTGAAAGACAGGAAGCAAAGGGTAGTGCTAAATGGTGTAAAGTCAGAGTAGAGGGATGTTATCAGTGGGGTTCCTCAGGGATCAGTTCTCAGTCTATTATTATTTGTCTTCTATATAAACGATCTTGGGGAGGCAGTTAATAATAAAGTGTCAATTTTTGCGGATGATACCAAATTAGCAGCTGTAGTTAAAGATATTGATGATAATTTCAAAGTGCAGGGGGATTTAAATAAATTGTTATCCTGGGCACATAAGTGGCAAATGACTTTCAACCTTGATAAGTGCAAAGTTATTAACATGGGAAAAGATAATAGAGAATTTAACTATGAAATGGATGGGCATTGGCTGAAAATGGATGGGCATTGGCTGAGCTCAGTAGAGGATGAGAAAGATCTAGGAGTAGTAATAGATAAGTCATTAAGGTTTTCTAAGCAGTGTATTGAAGCAAGAAATAGGGCAAATAGAGTGCTGGGTTTTATTAAGAGAAATGTCAGTTACAAAAGTAAGGAGGTTATTCTTAAACTCTATAACTCTTATGTTAGGCCACATCTAGAGTACTGTATACAGGCATGGTCCCCACATTTTAGACCCGATATTAACCTTCTCGAGTCAGTGCAACAGAGGGCAACAAAGATTATTCCTTCCCTGAGGCACCTTGAATATATAGATAGACTGAGGGTATTAAATATGTTCTCGTTCGAAAGGAGGTGTGTGAGAGGGGATATGATTGAGCTCTTTAAAAAATTTTCCGGGATAGATAAATTGGATGTTAGCAAGTTTTTTGAGTTAGATGATGGAAATCGGACTAGAGGTCACCACTTGAAAATTAAAAAGCAAGGGTGTAGGTTGGATTTAAGAAAATATTTTTTCACCAATAGAGTGGTAGACTTCTGGAACAAATTGCCGCAGAGGGTAGTAGGTAGTCCAAATCTAAATGTATTTAAGAGTAGGTTGGATGAGTTTATGGGAAGGGAAGGTTGTGATGGTTCCTAAGTTTTGTATATATTAATATTGTTTGTATATATCTATAGCTGCATGATTTAGTTCTTGACAAGCCTTGATTGGTGATACCCTTGTTTCTGGATGCAATCCTCTGGATGTAGTTTTCCTGGGAGTTTGGGTGCCTTAAAAAAGAGGCCATTTGACTCGGATGACCTATGATGAGCCCTTGTGGCTTTTGTCATCTGTTATATTATATTGTGGGGGACTTTGATTTTGTCTTTCCCTGGTGATGGTGCTTTTTGTGGGTGGGTTTTGACGGAGGTGGATGACCTTTGATAGGCCCTTGTGGCTTTTGTCATTTGTGTAATTATGTTATGTTATGTTATGCCTCAACTGGCTTTGAGCAGAATATTCTTGCAATAGTCATCCACCCTTGTTACTTCTACGGAGGAGCGCTTCATGTTTGTATATAAATGCTACAAAAAAAGGATAATTCATCAAGGGTATACTGGTCAAATATGAAGGATGCTAAACCTCCAGATAACCCTAGAAAATGAGTTGACTCAACCAAGCGCCTTGGCTTCTGTGCCCTCTTTACTCTTAGAATCATCTATGAAGGTGGTCATCACTGAGGTGACACAGGAAGCTCAGAGAACTTTGTGCTGAGTGGACTTGTACTCACTCTTAAGCTCTCCATCAGCAGATTTGATGAGCAACTACTATGGTATCCAGTAAACTGGTAACCCACTTTACTGAGTATTGCTATATTGATATTAAAAGCAAGGATCAAAACTATAAAAAAGTTCACTTCTTGGTACTGGACAACTGTTGCTCTGATATCAGATCTTCAGGATCCCATTCCTCTATCAGCATTTGTCACTTAGGCTTGAATGTTTGTTCTTTGGTAGCAATGTCAATATATCTCCCCCACCTCCTGAGTGTTCTCTCTCGCATCTATTTCCCAATTGTCATCCAATGCTAATGCTACCAAGTCCCAGCAGTTTGGGGAGTCAGATCAGAGATTGCTCATATGCTCTAAGAAGGGGTCATCAGGCCATCAGATTCTCCCTGAAGGGTACAAGTGTATGTCATGAATAACAGAATTGATGGACTACTTTTCCAGTTCAAGCACCTAAGCTCCAGACTCACAAATAGGGTGACTTCATCCACTCTAACCTGTTCAAGACTACCTTTGCCTACTTCGACAATGTCACGATCTGGGGGCATACTTTATATGAATAAGACTGAAATCTAACCTGTTTCATTGAAGTTGTACAAACCTACAACTAAACATTGGACAAAGAAAAGTCTAAGCTCTCCACTGAGACCTTCAGGTGTGCCAGAAACAACTCGCTTGACAGTTCTTTCGGGGGGGAAGGAGTTCACTCCTCTTAGATGGAGTATGCCATCACCAGACCAGTATTTTTTATTTGTTCTTCATTAATTTGCATTATTTAAACAGAGGTGTGTTAATGGTAGTGAGATCTAAGAGAGTTAGACACTACACAGTTTGCTGCACTGTTTTATTGGTATAATTATGAGTTTATATTATAATTAGGTGAGCTATTGATTCTCTCTTTTCTTTCCTTTTTTTTATCTTATTAATTTATTTTAATATGTAAAATCTTATTGATTTCTCTTTTAAAGGGTGAATACCTGTAGAAATAAGTTTAAAGATATTTATTAATTTTGAGCTACATCTGGTTCCTGAGATAATTGAAAGTGATAGTTATAGTTAATAGAATAGAAACCCACACCAATCTTCACCTATGGGGCTCCTCTCCATAGGGCCTCAGAAAAGAAGTGGAACCTTGTTAGTATCCTTAATATTTGAACAAGAATATGTTCTTGACTGGATTTAGTCAGAGGTAACATTTACGTAGGTATTTATAGACAAATTAAATTTGTTAACTGGGTAATTAAGGTAAAATAGATTGACTGATCAAGCAGACCTTGTTTATGGATATTGAGTTATATATAGTTATTGTGATAATCAAGTTAGTGTATACTAGGTACCTATAATAGTAATATATTCATTATTTTTAAATATTAGTATAAGCAGTTTAAGTTTTATAATTTTGATAATTTTCTAGTAGAGGCAAGAAATTTAAGAAGTATTTTTTTTATCTTTTCTTGGGTATGTGGGCTGAAACCACCTGGGCACATAAGTGGCAAATGACTTTCAACCTTGATAAGTGCAAAGTTATTAACATGGGAAAAGATAATAGAGAATTTAACTATGAAATGGATGGGCATTGGCTGAGCTCAGTAGAGGATGAGAAAGATCTAGGAGTAGTAATAGATAAGTCATTAAGGTTTTCTAAGCAGTGTATTGAAGCAAGAAATAGGGCAAATAGAGTGCTGGGTTTTATTAAGAGAAATGTCAGTTACAAAAGTAAGGAGGTTATTCTTAAACTCTATAACTCTTATGTTAGGCCACATCTAGAGTACTGTATACAGGCATGGTCCCCACATTTTAGACACGATATTAACCTTCTTGAGTCAGTGCAACGGAGGGCAACAAAGATTATTCCTTCCCTGAGGCACCTTGAATATGAAGATAGACTGAGGGTATTAAATATGTTCTCGTTCGAAAGGAGGTGTGTGAGAGGGGATATGATTGAGCTGTTTAAAATTTTTTCCGGGATAGATAAATTGGATGTTAGCAAGTTTTTTGAGTTAGATGATGGAAATCGGACTAGAGGTCACCACTTGAAAATTAAAAAGCAAGGGTGTAGGTTGGATTTAAGAAAATATTTTTTCACCAATAGAGTGGTAGACTTCTGGAACAAATTGCCGCAGAGGGTAGTAGGTAGTCCAAATCTAAATGTATTTAAGAGTAGGTTGGATGAGTTTATGGGAAGGGAAGGTTGTGATGGTTCCTAAGTTTTGTATATATTAATATTGTTTGTATATATCTATAGCTGCATGATTTAGTTCTTGACAAGCCTTGATTGGTGATACCCTTGTTTCTGGATGCAATCCTCTGGATGTAGTTTTCCTGGGAGTTTGGGTGCCTTGAAAAAGAGGCCGCTTGACTCGGATGACCTATGATGAGCCCTTGTGGCTTTTGTCATCCGTTATATTATATTGTGGGGGACTTTGATTTTGTCTTCCCCTGGTGATGGTGCTTTTTGTGGGCGGGTTTTGACGGAGGCGGATGACCTTTGATAGGCCCTTGTGGCTTTTGTCATCCGTGTAATTATGTTATGTTATGTTATGTTAAAAGGGTTTTGAGTTATTTTTTTTATATTCAGTAAGCTTAGATTGCCTATCATTTTTTGTCTTTTTATATTATAAGCGGGACATTCTAATAGAAAATGTTTTACTGTCTCAGGTAAATTGCATTGATCACAATTTGGTGAGTTTTTTAACTTAATTTTGTTTAGGTAACAATTTAAGCCTACATGTCCTGATCTCAGTCTGACAAGTGCAGTTTCGAGTCTCCTGTTTATCAAATGACCATGGCCAATGATTGAATTTGTTTTTATTTCACAAAATTGAGTAGAAATAACATATTTCCCAAATAGAGGAGTATTCTTTTTGTATCTTTTCTCTTAATAAGTTTACAATTTCGCTTTTAAAGAATGGAGTGGTTTCAATGTTATTAAAATTGTGGGAGGCTTTAGCTAATAGGTCTGCTTTTTCATTTCCCACTATCCCTATGTGAGAGGGTATCCATTGAAAATATATTTTATGATTGTTGCTCTGAAGGAAATACCACAATGATATTATTTCATTAACTAGGTTTGAGTATGTTTGGTTTGTCCTGCGGTCTTCTAATATATAGAGGCTAGATTGTGAGTCAGTAAGTATAACAACCTATGTGGCAGAGTAGTTTTTGCAATGAACAAGTGCCTTTTTAATGGCAAATAGTTCAATGAAAAGTACAGTATGATCTCCATCCAATTTCCAAGAGTAACACTGACCAGAGTCTTGAATAAAGATAGTAGCTGAACATGAGTATTTATCATTTAGGAGTACTTTAGATCCATCGGTAAATATTTTTTGGATTCCGGTAAAATTGTTGTTGATGTAATCTTCTATTAGTGTTTTGCTAATATTTGACATTGATTTTGGGTAAGTTATTGGTAAATTTGATTGTATCGGTAATTTCATGTTTTCCTAAGGTGGTATATTACTAATATAGGATTCTCTATATATGAAGTGGTCTATGCCAAGTTTATTACATAGATTAATAGCTCTATAGTAATAAGGCAGTTTGTTTCGGGTAGTCCACATAACTTCTGCGACAGCTTTTTTGTGAATATTGAAGATTTCTTTCAAAAAAAGGTTATTTGGTGATGAGAGTATTTTTAAAAAGTACTTCATGCTAACAAAATCTCTCTGATATTGAAGTGGTAGAATATAAGTTTCACCATAAAGAGAGGCAATGGGAGAAGACCTCATTGCTCCAATGCTAATTCTAATTCCTGCATTAACAATAACATCTAGTTTCTTTTTTACGGATTGGCAGGTGGAATCATAAACTTCACATCCATATTGTATCTTGCTGATAATATATGCCTTAAGAAATATAAGTAATGACTTTCGATTAGCTCTATATGATAATTTACTGAAAGATTTTAGTATATTCAGGCGTTTTGGGCAATTTAATACAAGGTAATTTATATGACATTTCCAGGTCAAGTAAGGTGCATCAAAAAACCTAGAAATTTATTTTCTTTAACATCTTTTATTCTTTGGTTATTTATTGATATAAATGGTGTACTAAGTATTCTTTCATTTGTAAAATGCATTAGTTTAGTTTTATTAATGTTAATTGTAGTTCCCCATGTGTCACAGAATTTTTTTTTTTATTAACGATCTTTGAAGATTTTCTTCAGCTTCCTGTAGTGTGTTCCCACTGGTGTATATTGCCTGATCATCTGCAAAACAGGATATATTGCAGTTTATTAATTGAGGCATGTCATTGTTGAAAATAGTGTATAGAATAGGTGACAGCATCAAACTTTGTGGTATTCCTCAATCAAATTTAAAGCCGTCTGATAAGAATTCTCCAATGATTTTAAATGAGCGATTTTTAAGATAATTGATTATAATAGTTAATAGTCTTCCTGTTACACCAGATTTTGCGAGTTTGTACATTAGGGCCAGATGTGGGACCAGATCAAATGATTTTTTGATATCGAGGAATAGCACTATAACATGCTTTTTTTGTTTTACATTTATCCTAATAAAATTTTCTAATTTCACTAGTTGATCAATTGAACTGTGTTTCTTACGGAAACCACATTGGAAGGATTTTATTATTTTTTTCAAGAAACCAATAAAGTCTATTGTAAATCATTTTCTCAAAGCATTTTCCCAAAATAGAGAGTAAGGAAATTAGTCTATATGATCCTGGATTTGCAGGATCTTGATCAGGTTTTTTTATGGGTATCAATAATGTTTCTTTCGATGTGGATGGGAATTTACCTAGTGACCAGCAGCTATTAAATATTTTTAAGATTTTCTTTTTATATTCTGTTGGAAGATTTGTTATGAAAGCTGAGTGCCCTGGAAGGCCAGCCTGAAGAATCTGGACCCATCTGCTCACGGTGGTAGGGGTAGGACCTTCCTGAGAGTGACACCAACATGGTCAAGGAAGTCAAATTCTTCGGCCAGGTTCTTGGCAGTGTACTGGGGGCTGAATGGTCCCACCTTACCATACAACAAGCCGGTATTGAGGCCTCTGGACTCCCAGCACTGCACCCTCCATGGGCCTCCATGGTGGTGATATCTTCTAGTCTGCATGCCAGCTTGTTCAGGCATCACTGGTCACCTCCAACCGTATAGCCTGGCCAGTGCCCAGCATCCTGATGTGGCCTTGTAGTATGTACTTCCTCAGGGAGGATTCATTAAGGGCCCTGGTCAGGGCTGTTGGGTGGTCAGGGCTGTTGGGTGGGCAGTCAGCATCTTTGCCTGTTCCTCACCTGGTCCACCCTCTCTTGGCTGGTCACCGCCATGGTAATTTACCCTTACCGGCTGTGGTGGAGGCTGGTTTGCGTTCCTGGCAGATTTTGAGGTGGGTGGTTGGTCAGAGTCGGTCTACGCCTCCAGGGGTCGCTTATCTACCGGCGCGTGATTTACCTGCATGGCAGCAGCTGGTTCGTCTTCCTCAGATTTACCCATGACGCATTAAATATACATCCGGATGTCTTCCGTGTTGTTACTCCAAAAGGTAATTGGGAAAACAAACGAGAGAACCGGTACGAAGAAATCTCATCGAGAAACCTTTCCGAAAAGGCCTATTATAAATGCGGGCCTTTGTTTTTCAAAACACGATATCTTCCAAAAATCTGAAGTACCTCTTCTCTACACTAAGTCCAAACTTTTTCATGCTCTATTTATTTCGCTTGCCAGTTCTGACTGACAGAACAGTCCCATCTGATAGAAAGTCTTTGTAACAGTTACTCGGCCTACTTGCATACTACGCCCAATGGGTCCCACGGTTTTCCCAAAGAATATTTACCTTGAATCCCGGTCGATAGGTACCCTCTTGGGTAATGAGACCGTACTGTTGTTTTTAGTTGATGTATGCAGAACGGATTTTTCAATATGTGAATATATAACTGTGTAGGTCTTTGTGGTTTTTCCATTCTTTTTCTAATCTTGACTTAAAGATATTTACAGTTTTGCTGGTTACAGTTTCTGTTGAGAGTTTGTTCCACATTGAAGTGACTCTTGTCGGGAAGAAATTGGCTCTTGGACCAGACGAGCTCTGCACTTGGTACTTAAAGCAGTGTCCTCTTGTGTTAGTCGAGAGACCCGGAGCAAACATTGACCTGTCGCACAGCTTACAGTGGTTTCCTATTTGCAGTTCGTCATGTCCATGTGAAATCTTATATAGTTGCATAACATCTGACCTCTGTCTTCTAAGTACAGGGTAGGTAGATTAAGGGCTTTTAGTCTCTCTGAATAGGAGATATGAGAGATACTGTGAACCATGCGTGTTGCTCTACGCTGTACCCTCTCCACCATATCTCTGTCTCTTTTAGTTTTTGGAGACCAGATTACTGATGCATACTCCAGATGGGGTCGAATAAGACTCTTGTACAGGGGGAGGAAGGCATCTTTGTCTAGATATTGGAATGTATGCTTAATTGCCCCAAGTATCTTGTTGGCTTTGTTGACTTGAGCTTGGACGTGGTTACTAAAGCTTAGATTGCAATCAATAAGGACTCCCAGGTCCTTCTCTTCCGTGGTGTTCTGTAGTGTGTAATCTGTTCCATCATCTCTTGTCATTTTGTACTTGTGCTGGGGGTTGCTATTTCCCATGTGCATTACTTTGCATTTATCAGGGTGGAACTTCATTTGCATTTTAACTGACCATTCTTGTAGCATTTTCAAGTCTGCCTGTAAACAGTTAGTATGGGAGTTGCCTTCACAGTTTTGGACAGCTGCATATATCTTTGTGTCATCTGCAAAGAGCGATATAAAGTTTTGTAGTTTGTCAGGTATATCACTGACAAATATCATAAAGAGAATATGAGCCATAGTTCAGTTCAGTTAAGTTTTGAATCGGCATTTTAAGGAAATGTGTCACTTTTTATTTAATTATGGGCATATTTAAACTATCAGGTGCCATCCTGGTCATTGTGTTAGGTTTCTTTTTTTAATTCTTGATTTTTTTTATCAAATAGTATTTCGCCAATCTTTTGTTGTTTTGTGCTGTTTAATGAGTCTTGTATTTTAAGGTACTTCCTTTCATTTTTGAGAGCATTACCTTCTAGGAGGAAGTGACTGAGGTTTTCTTCTTTTCCTCCACACAGCTCATTCCTCACAACTATTCTGCAATATATTTCTATCATTGAATGGTAGAAATATGGGGGGGGGGGACACCTTTATTATAACTTTTTTATTTATCAATATTATTCTTATTTACTCTTTATATTCGAATCTATTTACTTCTTGACTGAAGTTGCTTTATCTTTAAGTTGCCCCTTTGAACATTTTGTCTTCCATTTATCTTGACTTAATTATTCTTCTCGGCTGGGTTGGCCCTTAATTTTCGATTTCTTTCTTGATGTATCTTCATTTTCTTCCAATTATCTTGAGTTTATTTCTTCTTGATTCTTGATGAGTTAGTCATTGAAGTCGTTTTCTTCCGTTTTCTTTCTTGAGGCGATCCATTTATCTTGAGTCTTCTTGATTCTAGTTGAGTTAGTCCTTGAAGCGTTTTCCTTTATTTCCGTTTTCTTCTTGAGATCTCTTTATAAAAGGTTGTGGACTTTTGAGTTTCGAACGTGGTACCGATAGATTTAAACGCCATTACGCCACGGCTTAGTCCGCGTTGATTTGGTAATTTAATGGGCTATTTATATTATCGACTTGGAAGGAATTTTTCTCCGATACATATTCGCACCCCTAAAGACAATTTGTCCTAGCTCTATAGTATATTATTGCTGATGGTATATTGCCATATATTGTCTCCTCTGTTATTTCTTTCTTAAAGTTTTTTTTATATATAATGAATTTTTATTTGCAAGGTTTCTTTTCCATAATTGTCAATTCCATTCTTTGAACGTTTTTGTAATATCTTCATATTTCATATTTTTCATCATTTCTAAATTAATTCCTAATTCCTTTATAGGATTTTTAATATTATTTATCCTCATTCCCCTTATCAGACGAAGCTAAAGCTGACATTGAGGGCGTAAAGACTGCAATTATCTCAGCAGTCGGTAAATGTTTGGAAAGTGACTGGCCTTTCCTATGTAGATAATTCATATTTAATTTTGCTTATATACTTTGCTTTTTATATTGTAGATAGAGGAGTGTAAGAAAGGGGGCAAAGAAAAAATAATAGCGTAGGCGAGTTGCGAACGGTTCCCGCGTCGCTGGACCACTGTTAGCCAGCGGCAAGTCCATTCGGACATCCTGAGTCTCAAAAAAGACTCATTCAAACGAAGCTTTTAAGCCGCTCGCCTGCACTTCTCGTACGCTATACAACCCCACTCCTAGAAGCGGAGCGTGAATGAAGAAATGAAGAGAGCCCGTTTGGAAATGTTATCCAAGGGCTAATGCTCCCCCTCCCGGGTCTGGGCACCATTGTAGAGATAGGAAAGTAGAAAAGGGGGCAAAAAAAATAATAGCGTAGACGAGTTGCGAACAGCTTCCCGCGTCGCTAGACCACTGTTAGCCAGCGGCGAATCCACTCGGCCATCCTGAGTCTCAAAAAAAACTCATTCAAACGAATCTTTTAAGCCGCTCGCCTGCATTTCTCGTACGCTATAATATATTTAGAGGCTGCTTTTTTCTTGGGCAAAATAATTAAGTGGGTGGGAGAGGGGGTAAATAAAAACAACTTCATTAAAAGTATAGGAGCAGCCTAAACCAGTTGACGAATCGGTAGCCATTGTGTTAACTGATTTAGTTTCAATTTATATGTGTTTTTGCTTACAAAGCGGGTGAGGGAGTTTATTAAAACTGTTTTTTTCTTAGGCGAAAGCCGAAAAAAAGTCGCGGGGGGGGGGGGGTTAGTTAAAATAACTTATTAAAAGTATTGTAGCAACCCGCACAAGTTGAAAAATCAGTAACCAGTATTTTAATTGATTTAGTTTCAATTCATATTTAATTTTACTTAAAAACAGGGTTTTTAAATTTAGAGACTGCTTGGGGGGGTGTGACACTGGACCATGAAGGGCTTGTCTATCACTTTTGATAGACACTTCAATCAGGCTGCATGACTGGTAAGAAGAGTTATTTATTTAGCTTGTCTCAAGCTAATTTGAAGTTGTTGGTTAACAATATATAACTGAAAATTACTTGGGTTGACGGATCATTTAATGAACATTTACCCAGCAGTCATAGCCAAGGTCGATGAAAAGGAACCGTTGACTGTTGAAACTGATACCTCTGAGTCGGCGATCAGAGCAACTTTCAACCAGAGTGGTTGGTTGTCGCATTCCTCTCCCAAACCCTGAGTTCGTCTGAGAGAAGTTATTGCACAGCAGAGAAAGAGGCTTATGCAATCATTGAATTATTTAAATAATGGCACCACTTCCTTCTCGGGCGCGAGTTAATACTAATCACAGATCAGCGTTCAGCCCCCTACATGGTTGACACCCAGCATCAGAAGATAAATCAAGAATCAGAAATCACCCGGTAGTGTTTGGAACTTATGCCTTTCCAATATAAGGTGATATATAAACCTGGATCCCAGAACCAAGCCACTGACGCCCCTTCTCATGGATTTTGCTCCTTTGGCATTCCGGCTGCAACAAGTAATCCTGCTGTATTACATCAGTCTCTCTATCATCCATGTGTTGCCCCATTATTGATTTTATGCAAAAAAGAAATTTGCACTATTCTCTAGAAGTAGTTTGGAGAATTGTATCAGCGTGCGATATTTGCCTCAGTACAATCATCCAGAGAGGCAAGAGCTCATTCAAGGGGACTCTTCATTTATCTTATAGAACCAAGTACCTTCTGATCATCGTCGTCGAGTATTCGTATTTCTCCTTTGCGTACCCCTGCACAGACATGTCATCGTCTACAGGGATCTCATGATTGGCTAACTTGGTCTCCATATACAGCATGCCAGCATATGTCCACTCCAATTGAGAGACGTCCAATATGTCATCGGAATGCAGATGAACAATGAGAGTAGTAGTAGTGATGGTGGTGGTTGCTCGCCAATCTGCCTTTATCTAGGTGGATCCCGACCGGATAATGAACTGGTGAGCCAGATGGTACCAGGGGCCGGTTCTCTTGGGTGAGAGGTGTTAGAAAGTAATTGTTTTGACACCAAACAGCGTTCAGGTGGAACCTTCGTCGCTCCAGGGCAGAGAGCCCTATTCCGCGTCAGAGGTCTGTGGATATAGATACCCATCGGCGTGTGTGTGTTTTGTGCTGCGAGGATGAGAGAGGAAATAAAGCAGTGTTGCATTTGGATAGTGTAATGAGAAGTTTAAGATCTACCTACCCCAGTACAGCGCGTCTACCAATTGCTAACCAAATCTTTACGCGCGCTAACGTTCGTGTCCGCTCTTGCCAGGATCGAACTCGGTACCGCAAAGTTGGCTGACCAACGCCTATATACACGGCTAGCAAGAGCTCTAATAAGACTGCTATGTAGGCATCATTTGGAAAGTTATGATTCTTGCAATGGATTCTGACAAACTCCCCATTTCAGCATGGGAATTAATGTTACCTGAAGCTTTGCATTCTATTCGCCCCCTTCTATGCAGCTCGACCATTGCCACTCCTCACGAGAAACTATTTTCTTACCCACTGAGGACTTCGTCGGGACAGAGTATACCTACTTGGCTTTCTAAGTTTCTTCTCAGGTTAAGGTTCTCCTCCGCAGTCACATCCGCCGCACTTACAAACCGTTAGTGCACGAAATGGAGCTCATTGAGGCCTACCTTGTATATGCCCACATTCGTTTTCCTAATTTTAGCCCTCCGTGATTTTGCCCAGGTCAGGGAGAGCACGGCGGAACAAAGGATAGACAACCCAGAGAGTGAAAATATAGAGAACCTCCCCTCAGACGGCCATAATCCTGAGATCCGCCCACCAGATGATGAAACTGAATCCCCAAAAGACATCAATCCCCGAAACCTAGGAACCCTTTGATCCCGCCTCCCTCCCTACCTATTGAGCTCGCTTCTGAGATTCTCGACTGCGGAGGCTTTCCCTATCGCTCGGCACATGTTCAAAGACCCAACGAGCACTAGATGCCATCTTAATGCTGATTCATTGCGATGCTAACTATGTATATCCTTTTTAGAGAGGAGGGATGTAGTGTTTTTTTTTTTTTTTTACTAATTCTCCTTTTCTATTATTCCAAATATAATATAAATGAATATCTTATATGAAACCTTAAGCCACTTGCTTTCAGGTTAAAATGTCCTGTACAATACAGCACCTGCTCTACTCTAATTAAAAATGCCTATCTTAGATATAAAAATTGTTCTTGTGATATTTAACCTCTTCTTTGCAGGATGTGTTCTGCATTTTGCCTCATTGCAATTTATGTTTTCTTTCTTTCTATTTTTAGTCAATTTAAGCAAAATATTGGGCGGTGTTTCCTTAACCTCCCAAGGGTTGTGACACTATCCTCGAATCCGAAAGCGAGCTTCAGTAGCTCCTCTTGCACGGGAACAAATTTAAAAGGGTCGTCTAAGATCATATGGATTCTCCGTATATAGCTTTCTTTGTTCGTTATTGCCACCCCCTCTCCCTTTGTTGTGGCGGGTAATGATCAGAATTAATATTTTCTTTGGTGAAATATGAAGGGATTGTTCGAAATCGTTGCAGTTTGGAGAAATAATTGTGCGCCATGTTAGAGATTTTCAGTTGTGTTGCTTCAAATGAGCCTTTAGTAGGAAGAGATTTTAATGCGTTTAATAGCGTTACTAATTTTAAAAGAAATTTAATTTTGTTCGGGAACACAGGTGGTAGACAAAAGTCAAGCCTAAATGCTAGCAAAGGTTGCTTTTGTGAAGTTAAATAGTGGTTGGATAGGTTAAAAACAACTTTTGGGGTGTCGGGAAGGGTTATGAGGGAAAGGTTTGAGTGTGTGAATACGCTTAACTTTTGCTAAGCAGTCTTCTACTGTACGCTAGCCCAGGATAAGAAAGGTTACGTAATCGATTAAAAAAACTTTCTTTACAGTTGAGAAGCATGCTGTGGTAGAGATCCATGGTGATATTCATATGGCTTCGATTTAGAGTTAAATTCGTTGGCCAAACGATATGTGAGAGATTTTTAGTTAAAATCGGAGTGGTAGAGGGATTTTCTATAAATATAAAGTAACCTCACTCTACACTAGTGTCCAACTTCTAGAAACCAGTATTACTCATCTATATCGCGCCTTCCCCTCCCCACCTCCTTATTTCACAGTTTCAACCAAAACAAATACTCCTTTACTTTTTCAAAACAATATTTCTCCTTTAATGGCAACTATTTCACCAAATAGATGACCCTATAGTGTCAATTACAAGGTGGATTAGGATCAACAATGAAGCCTCACAAATGAGTGTCGTATAAATCCTATGAAGTCTTGAGATGGGCACACAAATAATTATGCCCATTCAAATAATCTAAAAGTGCATACCAGTCTCCATAAATAAGAATAACTCTGTGTAAAATAATATATAATATCTTTGTAAAATAATGATTTATAGCTTTCGTCCATGTCAATAATAAGGCAAAAGTGCATTGCAAGGCACCATTTTCTTCCGAGTCCTTTCTTCTGCCAAGCAGCAACCAGGTTACCATTTGAATTCAACCTACAAGCGGATCCTCAAAATAACACTTTGTAATCAGATCAAATTCGCAGTGGTGGGCAGTCCGTCAGTACCGATGACGGAAGGTCCGTCAGTCCGTCACTGACGGACTCCCATTTCGCTGACGACTGACGGAAACATTATTTGCCGAAGGTCGTCTTTGCTTTTCGGGCTAGTGACGGCCGAAAATCGCTTCCGTCGGCGTTTATTCTGTCAGTGTTTCAAAGTTCCCGTCAGTCCGTCAGTGACGGACCTTCCGTCATCGTTACTGACGGACTGCCCACCACTGCAAATTCGACTGTAAGACCGCTTTAGCCCGTCATATATAAACTGGTGACAGCCCCCCTCCCCGCCCCCATAACCTGCACCACACTTTCCTATAACCTCGCTATGAGTAGTCCTATTGCCGCCACTCAGGCAAACATATTCATGTCTTCCTCAGAGGAAGAAGCCCTTGATAATTTCCCCTTTCAATTTTGTCACATATTCTAGAGGAGACATGTAGACGACATGATGGCTATTTCCCGCTCGGAAAATTCTTCCAATAAATTCCAAGAGTACATTGACATATAGGGTAGCTGTTGCTCTGATGTGAGTGGTTTGGTTGCCAAAGATGATTTCTCACCAAGTTTTGGTACCTCTCCTAGGTAGCCAAATAGGTCCCTTAGTTCGGCTTGATGGCTATCGGGTCAATTTCCTTGGGAGTACCTTATACGTAAGGCGCTAGCTCCCAAGGGTAGAGTTGTTATGTTCTTTCTTGGTTGCAGGCTAGGTAAAGGTGATCTGGGATTTCGCTAAAAGTAAAGACATCTTGGAGCTAGCTTCAGTATTCTTTATTTGGCGGAAACTTGAAAAGTCTTTATCCTGAGGCACTTTCTAATTTCCATTTTATATAAGCGGCCAGCACACAGGGCGGTATTTAACAGAATACAAATGTAATTCATATTTATACCTTCGATATGAGTTCTAATAATATTAAATTTATACTCTCTAATTATTGGGGTTTTTTATTACAGATATGATAATCATACGATAAACAAAACAAAGACATTATATTAATTGTTTTTCTACAATTGTTGTAATATTATACATATATCTTCGATAGAATTTGGCTGAAAATAGAGCTTTTTAACACATTAAAATAAAAGTTTTTTGCAGTTTAATTTATAGTAAATGTTGTTTTTTTTAATTACATATATCATAATCCTAAGATAAACAAAACAAAGGCATTATATTAATTGTTTTGTTTTATAAGTTTAAAGTCATTTAATGAGTGTTTAAATATTAGATAAAGGACGTGGCGGCGTCTGGAGAAATCGCTTTAATGGTTGCCAAATGCTACCATATGTCATTTTTATGCTCAAATCATAAATTTAACTTTTCAATCATTTATTAAACCTGATTTATATTAAAAATCTAGTAGAGATGAGATTGTAATTGTTACATACAGCCGTTTACACCTATTTTTTAATTATACAAACAAAATTATTATACCCCTGTTTCTTCATTTTTTTAGCTTGTTATAAGGTTTCTCGAATTAACGGAAATAAAACAATGATTTAGTTAGTAATACAAATGAGAAATTGCTAAAGAAATTACAGAAATTTGGAAAAGTATAACTAAGCTGTTTATTCTTTAATGTCAGAAGATATTCATATTATAATGTTCACAGTATTTGCTATTATAAAACTGACTAATTACTCTTTGGGCCAAGCTATGAAGTTCAGTAAAACGATGGTTCTCAGTTTCAGAGCTTTCGCTCCTAAGTAACCTTCCATGCGTTCTCCTCATTTTGTTAAGGGTCTGGGAGTATCTTTAAACACTCATTGTTATTTTTATAGTTTGTATAACTAACTGTAGTATTGCATTGCTTGCACAGATCCCACTACCTTAGAGAACACAAAAACCCAGTCATTTGGCCACTGTGCTTTCGGACTTTTTTAAAAAGAGAGTTAATACTGTATGGGAACAGTGTTCTTTTTAGAGCACTCATACATTCGGATTCCCTTACATTAAATGTTATTTCGTTTCAACGTGAAGCCATTATAAGATTTCATACAACTTCAAAGAGCTCATTTTTGTGGTGTCCTTGAGTATCTTATTCCATCTTCTGATGTAGTCCCAACAAACCAACGGCACCTAAATATAAAATTCAGCCAAGAAAAAGAAGACAAAAACTCCATTTCCTTACTAGACCTACAAATAACTCGCTCGCCTGACAGTTCCTTCGCATCCATTTACCGTTAACCTATATATATATATATATATATATATATATAGGTTGCAGATTACATTTTTTTTCATTTATTCTGCTACCAGATTCAAACTAAATTCCATTAAGACTCTTTCCCGCGTATTTAACATCGCCTAATCCTACTTCTGCTTTCACAACGAAGTTACATTCCTCTATAATTACTTCACCCAAAACGAATACCTGCAAAGCCTATTTCACCAAACCCTTTGAACATTTCTTAATGCAAAGTTCAACCCTAAATTCACCATAGCTGGGTTACTTTAATTTTTCAGTTGTGACTTTGCCGCCGGATCTGGTGCGACTGCGACTCTATTTTTGCCCCCTTCCCCCTCAGTGCGACTTACGACTGCGACTCGGCTAAATTACAAAGTAAACTATAGCGCGATAACAGAAACATGCTTTTATAAGGCAGAAGACACATATTTAATATTTTTTTTAGTTCAAACACAGCCTAAACTAATATCTACAACTAATATGCTACAACCACTCGCAGGGTGGTGTCGGAAAAGAAATAAATCATGAAATAAGAGATTCAGATCGGCGAAGGACATAACTTTTAACCTTTACCGGTTTAAGTTACTAAACAATCGAAATTTTCTAAGCTCATAGGGTGGCCTAATGGATTTAAAGAAAGATAAAACCATGTGAGTTTAATAGGCTATATCAATATGATCTTTAAATTTAGAACCAAGGCTTAGTCTACGTACGATGGTTCAATTTCTACTTATATTGTTTAATTTTAGGCACGTTAAAGGTAGAATGCTGTTAGATTTTAATTACGTCTTACACTAAACAGTAATTCTCTCGTCTTAGCCACAAGAAAAGTATAATCACATATTAAAATACGAGAAAATGAGATTAATTCGCACGATGAACGCCACAAAGCATAACACGTTCTCGAACGTTTTTAACTGACAAGTCAGGTTTAAAACTTGGTTCACGGCTGAAAAGTGTATGCAATTTTAATCATTTATGATAAAATTCAGTGACAAACTTTTGGGGGGTACGTTTAGGTAGTTTCATGTAACGTCAGTCTCATATAATGTGAAGAATTTAATTTATCGTAAAAGGAAAGTTAAAAATCAGATCAAAATAAAGTTAGCTGTTACCAACTCAAATTTGACATTTTTAGCCAAATCGGGCTTTGAAAGTGACTTAAAACATGTGCGGCAATTTCTTTCAAAAAGTCGTCTTTGTTCCTGTTCAAAGTCGCGGAAGATTGGCGGTGCGACTTTGCTTAGTCCGACTTTTTCCAAACCTTCGCAACTTTCGACTTTGCGACTTCGAAATTCAGAGTGCGGCAAAGTGGCAAAGTCGCAACTCGTTGCCGCAACGCCCAGCTCTGAAATCCACTTCTTACAACGTCCTTAAAGAGAAGATATTCATACTTATGCCTTATATACGACCTCTTAACTCCCTTCTCTGGTCTAAACTTCACCTATCCTAGAAACATTTCCCCCGTTACCAACTTTCAACCCGTATTTCATACCCCACGCAAATTACGACGCCTGTTTAACAACAAAGACAAAGTGCCAACGCTGCCTTGATCCTCAATTATTTACGACTATAACTGCTCGCGATGTAAATCCGAGGTTTATTTAGGTTCGACGCAGCCCACTTCACATCCTCGTATTAGCGCACATCTCAGGATAAGCCTTAGAACTGAAGCCCCTATTACCAATCCAGAAAATTCCCATATCAGATTATATTACCGAGAGAAACACTCATGCCAGACACCCTCATTTGATGAATCTTCTATTAGAGACACAGCCAACACAGAAAGCTAATTAAGAACATTTGAAACCCTCTACATTAAATTTATAAATCCAAGTTTAAACTTGAAAACCACCTCCGTTCTTTTACTATTATTACATATGTGAACAACCACGGTCTTTCACCTCAAAACTTCTCCCAACCCAAACAAGTAATAAAGCTAACAAGCATTCAATTCCGCCTTTCTATACAAGGAAGAAACACGCAACGAGTTAATATCCTAAGTGTTAAGCATCATTATAACCTTTCCCTTTTTTTTTACGGTTATTCCGGTTAAATTTTCGTTTTTTTTACATTCACTTTTCATATTTACCCCAACAATCTATAAATATTTAAAGATAAACATAAAAATCCTACGTAACTTCATCTATTTAAATATTTTCCTTTTAATGCCCCATAATTTTTATTTGGTCTCCAAAATAATTACCATGGTAACATCAAGGCAAAAATTTTATGCACGTTTGTATTTAATTTTAAGTCCTTGAAAATGGGCTTCAACCCGAAACGTCGGTGCCTAAGAAATAAACGACCATAATGGAAATCATAAATGAAGCCTCATTGTTCATCCTTAAACTTCGTAATATATATGAGCTTCCTCAGAGTAACAAGAAACTAAGAAAAGAAATGAAAAGAGTCACTGGCTTATATTTGCCAAGGATTAAATATTAATCAGAAGCTGGTTAGAGCAATCTTTAGTTCTTAGTGAATATAAGCTGGTGGTACTGTTCATTTCTTGTCACTCTGAGGAAGCTCCAGGTTACGAAACGTCCAAAAACTCCAACCTGGTACCACTTGTGGTTTCTCTTATTCGCTCTCTCTCTCTCTCTCTCTCTCTCTCTCTCTCTCTCTCTCTCTATATATATATATATATATATATATATATATATATATATATATATATATATATATATATATATATATATATGTTAAAAATGCAAAACATTAAAAAAAGTAGGGATCACAAAATGTCAATGGTGGAGATGTACCGATGTCGAAGGCGTGACGATGGAGAAAACAACAATGGCGAAGGCTTGATGATTACGATAACTTGATTCACATTGTCTTGCAGTGATGTGACCTCTTTAATTTTGTATGTGGCGATAGAAAAGATACAACCACAACGAAGAGATGATGACGGCGAAGACACAACGATCGTGAAGGAAGAGGCGAAGGCCCGATAACAGCGACTTCGAAGACCTCGAACAAAAAGATGACGAGAAAATCCCAAGCAACCCAACGACGGCGATGCACACCTCTCCAAACGTTGACTGTGATGACCAACTTGAGCAGGCGAAGTATCGACGATGAGTGAGAACTGATGACACGAAGCAGCCGCTGACCTCGATCGATGACACAAATCAATGTTGCGATCATGAAAAATATAATAAAAAAATGCAACATTTTATTTATTGGCTTTAAATTTTTATAAATCTCCTGGAAATAAATATTATTTACCTGCCTAATGTAATTTTGATTAATATGACATATGTATGCAATATTTAAATATTTTTATAAAATTTCATTAAAGTCTGATTTATTTATCATGTAATTGTTGTACTTGTCTAGCGACAGAAGGAAGAAAGCTACCGGAATAATATATATCATAAGGTGGTCTGCGTAGATTCTACTACTGATCGAACCTGGAAAGAGATGACCGTATTCATCCCCAAAGAAAAGAAGAGTCTTAGAATAAGGCCGCTTCCCGTAAGTATAGGCTGGAGTTGGAGAATCCTTCACGACCCTCGAAGAAATTGCTGCGAAAGAACTTCGAAATTTGGGTAGAGCTCCAAAGGGATAGTTGATAGAGTTTGAGAAAGGTAGGCTGATCGGGCGGGACTATTTTTTTTTTTACAAGTTTATGACGGCCGAGTGACACTAGTTAGGGAGTTCTAATAAGCCAGGCGCGTTAAGGAGAAGTGAAAGGCGAGTGGAAAGGAAGATCGGGAGGTTGAAGAAAAAGGTACTCACCAATCGCGAGTGATCTGGGTAGGGAAAACCGAGGGCTCACGACAAGTTTAAGGAATCTTGAAGAATGGCTCAGTGGCTGTTCAGGAAGGGATCAATGGCTATTACGGGAACGGTCAACACATTTTCTTCAATTAAGGGGGCTAGACGCGTGGTTAATACAGGGTAGCTCACTGAGTGATACGGAAGGGCTCAATCGGGAATACGAGAAGGCTCAGCAGGAGGGTTTAATGAGCACTTCGAAGCATTTAATGAACGTTCATTGGGCGGTGAGTTTAGGCAAGTGCTTAATGGGTGGTGCGGTAGAGCTTAATGGATGTTCCGGGTTTATGAGCTCGTTCAATAGGAGGTACGAGGCTGCTCATTTGATGTTACGGTCAAAATCAAACACGCCAGAGCTGCGTTACGTCACCTTAGGACGGGTCAAAGGTTGCTACTGTAGAGCTCAGTGAATGTTTTATGACCGCTCAATAGGTGTCACGAACGAGCCGCCGAACAGTGATACGTCATCATCCTGAGGGCTCGATGGATGTCACGGTCCCGGCCAAACATGTAAGAGCTTTGTTACGTAGGTGTCATAAAGGCTCAATTGGTGCTCAAGGAGAGGTCAAAGGGTTTCAGTGAGGGCTAATCAGAGAGAGGTGGGAGTGCAAAATAGTCCTCTTGGTCACAGGTAAGCTTGATGACTTCTCTCAACGTCGAGCTGGCAGCCCATCCGCATAGAGACTAAGAAAGACCGCGGGTGAGGAGGGTGTTGGTGGGGTTTAGGAACCGCAGAGCATCGGGGGAGGGGAGACTTTGAAGGAAAATGAAGATGGAAGATATATTTTAAGTTGAAGTAAACAGGCACCTTCGGCCAGAATTAGACGAGTGGTCTGAGTCATGGTAGAGAAAATAGCCTTGGGTGCCGGGATGGAGTACAAGGAGTACTCATCGAGATGTGGCACAGTGTTTGCCAGGCAGCTAGCCATTGATCATTAATGATCTCCTTCACGTTTGGAAGGAAAGTGAAAGGGAGGAATGAGCGGGCTGGGCTGGAGGCTGACGGACACCTTGGTCAGATGGTTCGTTGCCAGGTACCTCAACGTTGGAAGGCACACAGTACCGTGATGAGCTTGTTAACTGAGGGCTATAGTTCATGCAAGAGCAATCAGATCTAGAGGATCAAGTGATTAGGGCGGGCGTAATGGGACGATCCGGAAATCGTGTGCATCATGATTTCCGTGGGAGTATGTAGGTTGATTTCTCGGAGGGCCACATAGGTGACGTACATGTCTAGCTTGTACGAACACGCAGAAAAGATCGCCGAGGCATCGTCGCCACGATAACCGCAGCGGATGGGATGTGGAGGGAGCGGGATCGATCGATGGAAATGGCTGTGCCCTGAAAGTGAGCAGACGCGTGGTTTAAAGCATTCTGATAGGCGAACACTAACCAGCTTCATTTGGTTGTCTCCTGGCGAGAGCTGGTTACATCATCCATGGAGGAACATCCGTAAAAGAGGTTTGACGTACTGGGAAAAAGGGAATGAGAGTAGAGACAGTCTTTGAAATAAGCCAATGGAAGGGGCAATGGACACTAACAGGAAAAACGGGTGACGAGAACTCCTGGCGAAAGCGTCTTTGAAGGTCGGAAGGATGACTTGAATTTCGCAGGAGGCTTATCTACGCCAAATAGCGAAAGGCCCTGTAGCCAGTCGAAGAGTACGGTTTAGAATGGGATCAAGGCGACAGAGGGTGTTGCAGTTATGCGCCGCATAACAAAAGTTGATTGGAGACCCAGGAGAGATTCTCGGAGGAGCAGGACACTCGATGGCCACAGTGATTGCAAGTTGAACCTCACTGTCGGCCGAGCGAAGAGACTAGTACATTAATAGGTCGTCAATGTAGTTTGCTGCTAATGGGACGAAAGAGGAAGTGACCGTATTCATCACAAAGGAAGGACGATTAGGAAGGAGTCTTAGGAAATGCCTCCCTTCCCGTGATAAGAGGCGGTAGTAATCTGTACCGAAACTATCCTGGAAGGAATAGTTGTACAAGAATAAGTATTAATCCACAAAGTCCAGAGGAGTGCAAAATTTTCAAGTTATGTATGGTAGGGTTTCTCATTTGTAAATAATACGCCATACACTTCAATAGACTTTAATATGTTCACCATTTAAATTTAAATCCTTACAGACTTTACACCAAAATAAATTATGTATATTACAATGCAGAAAGTTTTGACTGAAATATTCGTATATAAATTAAATCTAATAATTAAACGTAGGATTCATTATCTTTAAAAAAAAATCTAACTTTACTATGCATTATTGTGTCATATATATAAAACCTAAAAGAATATCTGAACCATCTAGTTTAAAATATTTACTTGAGCATCAACAAAAATTATACTTCAAATTTATAAGTAAATTATTTATTGCCTTTGGTCAAATTAGTTTTTTTGGTTGTTAGGTCATTTACACTATAAAACAAAAGACGACCAATAAATTTGCAACAATTTAGCATTATATGACAAGGGAAGAGGCATGGGGGCAAAGGCCACATAGAAGACTTAATACCATCTCAAAGAATCTAATCTAAAGAAAAAATTAGATAGGGAAGATAGAGAGACAGAACATCGCCTCGGATGAAAGACAAGCGTTGGGTGATAGCTGGAAGCTGGGTGCACGAGTGACTTATAAATTGATGTAAGTCAGTGCATTTTGACTCTTAATATCGTTAAATAAATAGGTAGTGATATAATTTTAATTCAAATTTGCTCTTTTTAAGTTGCGGCAGTTTTAAATTCGCATTATTCTTAAATTAAAATGAAAAAAGAAAAATTCTTCGGTTGAAACTTAATGAAAAGCTAATTAGGTTAGATGGCCTTTGTCCTCTTCGCCAGACTCGTATGTATATCATTAACACACTGGAAAATTAATATTAAACTGCAAATCTTTTCCTTCCTAATATTTAGGGCTGATAATTCACAATGCTCAACTATGTGGAAATCGCATCGAATAAAAAGCTATCACTGAAGGGAATCTAGCTAAATTTACTTCTATGGTGTTTTATGTGAAGGGAACTAAAATTAGTTTTGATAAAACGACGCCAGACATCTCGGCTAAGACATTTCATATCTCTATTTAATTTCTATCAACGTTGTAAATTTTACGAATTAAAAATACATTAGAAAATTAGTAAATAAAATGAATATTCGTTCAAACTATTCAGATTATCACATAGCAAGATACGATGCGAACAAGAGGGAAAATCTCTCCAATGACCTGCGGCGTTTTGTGATAAAATGATAAATGGTTATTGTATTGATGGTTTCCCCATGGTTCAAACCACTTACAAGTGCCTTTGAATGGCTAAATGGGGCTTCTGCCACTAGGTGGCGCCAAATCCAATGGCAGATTTGAAATCTCTAGGGTGAATAACCATATGTTCCATGGGTCATTTCATAGCTCTAAATGGGTACCATTAAACTTTACTCCTTTTGAAAAAAAAAGGGACGCCTAGACTTGGCGCTTCGCCGCAGGTAAAAACAACCTTCGCAAATTATTCTCACGTGACCAGAAAGGTATTTTGCAAAATGAGGAGCGTCGCAACAGAAAAAAGTATCGTAGTAATTATAGGTATGGATCGGTGTGATGGTATGTAAGTATATTTCTTAATGCACACGCTAAAATGTGATGTTGCTAGGGACAGATGTTAAGGTCAAGCTAAAAACGTGATTCGTAGCTGATTATGAATCGAATCTTTGAAATTTAAATGCATATTATCTTCTTTGCCAAGGTCGGAGTCTAAACTAATAGATAAATAAAAATCTGTTATCGTACGATGGTACTTTTTAATGAAATTACAAAATGACTAAGCACACCATTAATCAAAAGGTTAAAATATTGTTTATTGGGAAAAACAGTCTTAAAGAGAATTATTAACCTAGAAAAATAGAATAGGTGGTCATCTTAGGCCGGTCAGGATCAGCCAATCGCCATACATAAACAAATTTCAAGCCATTCATGAGATTATTTTATAAGTGGATTCCCAGCCCAACATCGCCGGCATTTTACGCTTGGAGCGATCAGATTTAGCTGCATTCGAAGACGTGCTACAAACACCATGAATGGCGATATTTTTACAACACAGAAAAAAAAATAATACTTTACTTCGCAACACTTGTAACCGTCTTTGGGTATAATTGAAATAGAGCAGGATTTAGACGTTCAAATGAATTGTTACTTGTTACAAACATTGGCTTGCCCGTTATTATGGAAGCCATGTTTTCCTAAATGGTAATATCCAAAAATGAAAAGTTAGTGCATTTGTTCTTTATAGGAGAGTGCAAAGGTCATTGGACTACATGGATGGTCCCTCAATCTAGAGACTGTAAAAAAAATAATAAAAAATACAAATAAAACCTATCCAAAAGTAGAAAGACACTTGAAGCCCCCATACTCTTTGTATTTAAGTATAAACCTGCAATGAAAGACGAAAGGTTAACCAACCTTTTGACCAATCGCGTTTTCTTTGTTGCTCGAAATGAAATGGAAAAGACCTCTGAGAATTTCTTGGGTGACTTAATGCAACGGTCCCTAATGAGGAAGAATATAGTTCCTGTTCCGTTATTTAATAAGTCTGTTATAGCTTGAAATTATTTTTATGAAATACCTTGTGATATAGGAAAATATAGTGAATATTCTTTGCTTTCTTTCCCTTCAACAGAATATAAATTAGTTCTTTTAGCATATTAAAATATATTTATTAATTGATTTTTGTAAAGCTCATAGTTTCCTATTCAAAATTTACCATGTCACGACACAAGCTCAATATTTAGAATCTCAAATTCACTGACACAAACATATGTATGATAACAGCAGTGAACCAACATGACTAATAAAATTGTTGAATAGCTCAACATTCATCTTGTTCTAATCCGTAAATAAGACAAACACTTTACATAGTCTGACTAACATTAATTCACTTCTAAAATAAAGACAAACATTTATTCAGCAAACATTTGTTATGACAACATAATATGTAGTGAATTCAACAATTTCTAAATTTTGTCCATTTATCTTCCAGGAGTAGCTGTTATGTCACACGAGGAGCCAAAAGATCTTTTCCATCTCTACACTTTGGCGGGTTTCTGCGCTGCACAGACAAGCATCATCTTCTGCATGCAGATGTCCAGTCTCCCTGAAAAAGGTCATTTCTCACTTATTTCCTAGGCTACGAAAGAAAGAAAACACGTTAATAAAGATAAGATGAACGTGCATCCTTTCGTGTCATACTACTCTAGAAGGATTGCTCAACAAACTAAGGTATGGGTATCTAATGTTGTTTGCTGATATAATCAAATCAATGGTTACTTTGGGCAAGGGGTAAATTACAAATAATTTATCCTGCTATGGATGTGCAAAATATATCGATCATGTGAGACACCTATGCACGATAATCATGCGCTACGTTCGACAGTATTTTATATTACATGTATACTTTTGCACTTTATATATTTTTTATAAATATTTGGCCAATCTAAATAATCCCACCCCCATCCCGCAACTCTCCTACAACAATTAAAAACTACCTCCTAGTTAACTTCAAGTCACCAATTAATTTTTTTACCACGTCTCTTTTCTAATCTCAATTCTTAAGAGAATTCTTTCAAAGCTCACTAGTGCAAAAGTACCATACATGTAACCATATAGCCCAGTAGTGCAAAAATACTATACATTGTAACCTTATAACTCAGTGGTGCAAAAGTACCATACATGAAAGCATTTTATTGACATTTGGATGGAGTTATATGCAAGAAAAAAAAGCGTTTTTATCAACACCATAGGGTAGGAAATACTCTTAGTTATAATGCAATATGTATAACAGTATTACAATGAATAAAGGAAAACAAAAATAAAAGGAAGATAATAACAAACTGAGCGGTTATTATTCCAATGGAGGTTGTACAGTACCTAGGATTTCCTCGGACGAACTACCATCATTGATTTTTGCAGGTTGACAGTTACTCGATCTGAGAATGATAAGATAAAAAGATTGCAGCAACACAGCATTACCACACACTAGCTCAAAACGATGGTTTTCTGTTTTAAAGATGCAACGATGACTAATCCAAAGCAAAGTGTAATCTTTTAAAAATACAGCACGATATCAAGCTTTCATCTAAGTTTATCATACCCGCGTTCAAGAGGAACACTTAGGAACGCATTGTTCCATAACAGCAAGGAGCAGCGTTTCGTTATAGGAAACACGTTACTAAGAGAAGAATGCAGTGAACGAATATATTCATGCCACACTTTATTATTTTTCATTGGTTAGAGCAAGCAGTATACATTAAGACAAAAATTAATAACATGCCAGCCATATTTATTAGGGTATCAGCCACACAGTATCTTGGGAAGAGCAAAAATGTAAGTGGGGCTTAAGGCTAGGAGTACCCCTTGATTTCCCTCTATGCTTTTTACTAGTGACCGATGAGTAGACACCTGGAAAGCGGGGGTGGGGGTCTTGGTTTGTTCTTAACTGTCTAATTATCAAGGCAGGGTCATTCACGTGATTTGTGAAAATCCCGTTTATGCTATAATCCATCAGAGGGATAAATAAAGCGCTTGGCTAAACCCGAGTTTCATTTCAATGTTTAATTATGATGTTTAAGTGCATCGATAGGTGCAGGTGCGGTAATTAGGTAAGATTTGCATCACTAAACATAAACTACTTCTTAATAAAGTGCTCGCGTTCAACTCAAGTGAATGTATGGAAAGAACTAGCGTGAAAAGATTATTCAGGACTGAAATAGGTAAGAGATGCACATAAATACATATAGACCCACCCAGTTCGAACCCATTTTTAATTCCCTTGATTACTATCAGGCTCTTTTGTCACTGGGAACCACCATTAACAACTTCTGGGAGACTTCAGTGAAAATGGCTGGTGGAGAAAATGATCGCGGTTAATATGAAGCCGATTTAGTAAAAATAAAGAAGAGAACTTAATGAGTACTAACTCCCCCTTCATATTGAGCATGCACAGGCCTTCCTGCGACAATTCTAAAATGACCGCAATAAGCAATGGCAGGAGTATTTGGGAATAGTCAAAATAACCCATTTTAAGTAGATTCCCATTATGCAATACACCATGCATACCAAAAACGTCCCCGAGGATTTTCTGCGGACCCTGTAGAATTCTACCATAAAGATTGATTTGGGTTGTAATCTCGAAAGCCGAAACTAACGCATTTGTATATTCATGACTGACCTAACTTAACATACCCACCTAACCTAACCTAACTCTAATCGTCTTCTGCTTCCTGGTGAAAGCTGATGCCCATGTTTGTATTTGCAAGGACGGTGCAGCGTATGTATCACTCTTTTATAATTTGGAATAAATGCAATTTCTTTAGTTTTTAAAATTTTAGACCCTAGTCTTTGTAACGGAGTTAAGAGAAATGTTCGAAATACTTATCCTGCCTAGATAAAGAAGAGTGCATGTGCAGCAAATCGGGATTTCGGCTTTCAGTATTTCGTCGTGCATCGCATTAAGATAAAGTGCCTACGTTTCTTTTAATAAATGAAGCATCAATTGGAAATGATATTTTTTTTAACTAAAGTTATGACAACATTAACATTTCTTTGTAAGATTGAAATAATTGCATAAGAAGCAGCATGAGCAGGTAATGTGACCGACAGTAGTTTCCGCCAATACAGCTAAACTTCAACTAGCCAACATACGTAGTGGGCAAAGTATCTTAATGATTTGCATTTTGACGCCCACATAAATGAATAGGCGAAAGGCCTACGATATCTTGTGCTTTAATATTATATTTTGATCTGGGAACCGTTCAATTTCTAGAGTAAGAAGCGGTGTTAATTACCTATTTTTACAGGGCATAATAAATCATTGACAGGTAATTTTTACAGTGATATAATAAATCTTTGACAGGTAATTTTTACCGGATCATAATAAATCTGTCAAGTAATTTTTACCGGGCCATAATAAATTTGACGGATATTTTTTACCGGGCCATAATAGATCTTTGTCGGGTAATTTTTACCGTGCCACAATAAATCTTTGTCTGGTCATTTTTACCGGTCCATAATAAATCTTTGACGGGTAATTTTTACTGGTCCATAATAAATCTTTGACAGGTAATTTTTACCGGGGCATAATCAATCTTTGACGGGTAATTTTTACCGGTCCATTATAAATCTTTTACTGGTAATTTTTACCGGTCCATTATAAATCTTTGAAGGGTAATTTATACTGCTCCATAATAAATATATGAGAGGTAATTGTTACCGGGCCATAATAAAACTTGGTCGGGTAATTTTACCGGACCATAATAAATCTTTGACGGGTAATTTTTACCGGGTCATGATAAATCTTTGACAGATAATTTTTACCGCGCCATAATAAATCTTTGTCGGGTAATTTTTACCGGGCCATAAAAAATCTGACAGGTAGTTTTAACGGGCCATAATAAATCGTTGACAGTTAATTTTTACCGGTCTATAATAAATTTTTGACAGGTAATTTTTACCGGGCCATAATAAATCTTTGACAGTTAATTTTTAACGGTCCATAGAAAATCTTTGGCAGGTAATTTTTCCCGGGCCATAATAAATCTTGGAAGGTTAATTATGAAATGGGGATTTCAAGATACTATGGTTATATAATATAGGGAGCGGGCATGGAAATAATATAATATGCTGGGTTTGAAGAAGAGTCCGAAGTCTTCAGGCGACTTAGCCCGGATAGGGGGAGGGGTGGGGGGGCTGGCAAGCCACTTAGTCGACTTCGTTGTCCAGCGACCGAAGGGAGATGGATCTACCCCAGCAAAGGGGATGTCAGGTTGGAACTATGCTGCAGCTAACATCTGGAGGAATGAGTGTCCTCCCAAACCTGTAGAAAGATCTTTCGCTAAATATCATCCGCACAATTTCACTTTCTTTACAAACTTTATGCAGGAGATGCCTTCGTTGGTTGCCGATTTAAAATTTTAATTAAGCAAGACACACTGTTATGGACTTGGTCAGGTGAATGAGTGAATAGAGTGGGTGTAGATAAGGATGAAATAAGAGGAAATGGAGTGGATGGGTTTAAAAGAGGAATATTGAAAATGTTTGCATTATGTGAGACGAACATGAAGAATGAATGAAGACGGATCAGATGTCACTTGTAGCATTTTCTCCCTTCCAATTTAAAGGACAATAGCAACGAGGCCCCATCATGCAAAAAAGGAATAGGTGAAAGTTATAAAGTAGCGAAGATGTATAGCCGAGGCCCTCCTGCAGGCATTGAGGCCGGAAGGGCACGTATGAAACCTAACACCCCCACCCACCACTTTCGGGTATGACTCGTGGCAGAGGGGTGAATAGGTGGCGGCTGCTCTAGTGACTGGGCAGTGGCATGGTTGAGTAAGTGTGAGATTGAGTAGATGATGGTATGAGGCGCAAGGGTGAAAGTGTATGGAATCTGTAATGGTAGAAGGATGATAAGGGTATGGCATGACATGGGATGAGTGTTGGATGTCAGTGGGAACGGATATGGATTGATGGATGAAATATGTGAGGGGATGAGAGTGGAGTAAGTGGGTGTTTTGGTATGTAGTGGGAGAGCAAGAATGAAGAGAGTAAGTTCGGTGTTGAAATATGTGAGGGCAAATACCTTTTAGTGTAAAGATGTGCATAAGTAAAAATGGATTGGGGAAAGAGAGGTTATTTGTAAGAGTATGAATGATCTGTTATTGGTCACAAGAATGTGCTGAAAGATGAGGTTGAGGTTAAAGATGTTTGGTCACATGGTATAAGGTGACAATGGTGTGTGCATGAGAAGTTGGAAAGCTGTAAGGTGGGAGGGGTCATAATATGTGAAAGGCTGTTGGATCGACAAGAGATGGAAGTGTGTGAATATGTTTAGAATTGAAGATAAATGAGTGTGAATATGGAACAAGTTTCAGAAAGTGATATTCGATAGTGCAAACGTGGTATGTAGGAGTGTTAGAAGTGAAAAGAGAAAGTGGCACGCTGAATCGTGGGATGATGCTGTAAAACGTACAGTTGAGAAGCACAAGGTATAATTGCAGATGCTTGACTAACAAAAGAGCATGCCAGGGAGATTCCTATGAACGCAAACGAGGCGATGAGAAGTGAAGTGTGTGATTGATATAAGAGAACGGTAAATTAAAGGTTCAAAATGGGAATGAATTGTCCTCGAGAGTACAAAGCAGGGGCTGTATCAGAGTATAGAACCGATAAGCGTCAGGTTCTTTTTAGTGCTTTGAAAGTTATGAAATAGTGGAACGTAAATGGAATAATACATTATTAGCTTAGGTGCTAAAACACGCTCCCGTAATATCCACAAGCGGTCGGTGGGTGCAAAGGTCATTTGCTCCGGGGAGCTAAAACAATAAGGACACCACAGGGTGAACTGGTTTTATGGGAGCATATTAGGAGGGCAATGGCATTCGAACCTGTACCTGCTCTCGGGTCTTTCAAACACTGAGGGAGGCAGATTACCCGAGGGAATGCAGCTCAGACTCGATCTTGCAAGTGGGGCATTCGCGCGAAGATGCTGGGTGTCCTCCAGAGCAGGCCGGTAAGGGCGGGACGGGACGCATAACCATTCCCCTCCCTCGGTAAGCAAAGCTTACGCCTCCTAACCTATTACAAGAGGGAAGGGAAGGGCACATACTGACAGGAAAGGGGTCCGCGAGAACACCGCCCATAATCCCCATTGCGTATTGCGGTCGCAGGAAGACTTTCGGGTACACGGCTTGCCAGGCCAGCGCCCGATACCCGGGTCTAGTCGCGTTTTAGGTATGAAGACAGTATGGGTGACCGACTTGCCCCGCATAACAATAATGCATTTGCAAACAAATCAAATATTACTATGTTGAGATCTAAGGCAGCTATTTATTACGTCTCTCCCCTGTGCTCCTACGAGAGTTGGAGCACAGAAACAAAGTAGGTACTAACATCGTGGTTCACGATAAGAGTGTTGGCCCCGAGAGGAACCACATCGCATGGCATTTGCTATGGAATAAGTGGCATACAAAACAACATAACACAACATAACACTTGAAACGACTTACTGAGCATTTTCTGGATTGGAACCGGTTTCCTCATCTTGACGAAGAGCAAGTAGACTGGTAAGCCAGTAGCAATAATGGCACATCCAATTCCTACAAAAATACATTTTCCTTTTTGTCATCAGATTACTTAAAAATGTACATATATCAATTCCCTTGTAATTAATAAGCTTAATTTCCTCATGTCTATTATTATCTTTAGTTACGAACACAAAATGTGACATTGGATCCTTAAGCTTTGTCTAAGATCGTTTTTTAAAGCTATTTAATAATTTCTAAATGATCAACAAGAACTAGATAATCGACAAACGTGGTCTTGTGTCGTCTGTTCACACCTTGTAATTTTTAAAGACTCGGAAAGAAAGTGGTGAAAATAGGTGAAGGAGTTTTCTCATCTCGCACTAAATCACAATAGCAACGAGGCCGATTCACACACAAGGTTTGTCGGGAGAGATGGGTAAAGAAGGTGGTGAAGTTGGGGTAGGTGAAAATGTATAGAAGATATATACCTAGCGGTAGATCCTCCTGCAAGGATTGTTTGGGCCTGAGAAAATGTATGGGAGGTAGATAGGTCGGGTAATTCAATGAGGAGCTGTTAGTAGTGCCATGGGCTGAGAAGGGAGCCAGCTCGTCCGTCAATGAAGGGCGTCCTCTTACTAGGCCAATGGTGCTTGATCATTCAGCGGGAAAAAGGAGGGGAGAAAAGGGAGAACCGAAATAAACAAGGGCCAAGAAGGGAGAGCCGAAATAAAAAAGGGCCGGGAAGGGAGAACCGCAATAAACAAGTGCCGATAAGTTAGAACCGAAATTTAAAAGGGTCGATAAGGGAGAACCGAAAAAAACAAGGGCCGAGAAAGGAAAACCGAAAAACAAGGGGCCGAGAAGGGAGAACCGAAATAAAGGGTCGATAAGGGAGAACCGAGATAAACAAGGGCCGAGAAGTGAGAACGAAATAAACAAGGGCTGAAAAGGGAGAAGCTGAAAAAACAAGGGCCGAAGATGGAGACCCGAAAAAACAAGGGCTGAGAAGGAATAACTGAAATAAAAAAGGGCCGAGAAGGGAGAACCGAAATAAACGAGGGCCGAGAAGGGAGAACCGAAATAAACGAGGGCCGAGAAGGGAGAACCGAAATAAACGAGGGCCGAGAAGGGAGAACCGAAATAAAAAAGGACCGATAAGGGAGAACCGAAATAAAAAGGACCGATAAGGGAGAACCGAAATAAACAAGGGCCGAGAAGGGAGAACGCGCCCTAACTTAAGGTAGACACCGATTCTCAAGAATCCATGACAACATCGCAGCCGTCTAAGGAGTTCTTCTAACGCCAGGAGAAAAAGCACCCCGCAAAAGGGGGATGGGAAGTTATAGCGGGGATCATGCCCCAGCTACACAGAAAGTGTGGTGCCCTCTCTCGGGTCGTCTTTTGTCTCTTAAATCTCACACTATCTTTTTCGCGTCCGCTTAGATCCGGCAAAGGGTAAAAGAGGGCGTTAAACGGTCTAAAATAATACCTGAGCGACAGATACAGACAGTCAAGAGTGCGAGTCTAGCTTAGTTCGTTTCTGGAGTAGCCCCCTCCCCCCCGGAAGATTGAACTTGGTCTGTGTTCTGCGATTGTTCTTAAGGTACTAGCAGTCAAAGTGTAATATGTAGGTTATGTAGATCTAAAGCATCCCATGTAAACATAGAGTTTTTGATGATCGTCTCTCCGCTCTCCAAACCTGTTGAGGGGGTTAGGGGCAAGTTCCCCTTCTAGAATGGCCCCTTTGTCAATCGGGTTAAGGCAGCGGGGTTCGGATCCCGCTCCTCGTGTTAGGTGGTTCATGGCCGTTGACTCTTGAGCCACTTATTCAAGGAAGAGCCGTGGCTGTGATTGGGATTTCGGCTCTATTAACCCCCCCCTCCGACCCCCCCTGAACTATGAGTGAAAGCTCTTGGTAGCAGAGTGGATACGGCGTTGGTCTGCCAACGTCGTGGGACCGGGTTCGATCCCGGCAAGAGCGGACCGATTGGTGGACGCGCTGTGTTCAGCCCTGTATTCGGGTGGGTAGATCTTACACTTCTCCTCACACACACAGCCAATTACAACACTGCTTCTTTCCTCTCTCGTCTTCGCACCAGAACACACACACTCCGTTCCAAGGAATCCTGTCTATGGGTATCTATATCCACATACCTCTGACGCGGAACAGATTCATCTGCCCCGGGGCGACGAAGGTTCCACCTGAACGCTGTTTGGTGTCTAAACACAATTACTTCCTGGCACCTATACCCAAAAAGGATTGGCTTCTGGTGCACTCGGGCTCACCAGCGATTGTCATGCTGACCTTTATGTTTATTTCATTATCCGGTCGGGATCTGCCTGGATAAAGGCAGGTTGGCGAACCACTATTACTACTGAACTATGAGTAGTGCTATGAGTTTGTATAATTTCTTCCATCAATATTTTTTAGCACATCTCGTCTCACCAGTTTCGACAGGAGCAGCAATCATGGGCACAATTGTGATGAAGATTGTGGCGATAATGTAGATAATAGGGAAGAACAGATTGACGCGGATTGGCCTCTTCAAATCTGGACATTTCCATCGCAGCCACGGGACACAGAGAACGGCCAATCCGATGGAAATCTGAAAGAAAACACGAAGTGGTGTGGAATCTGATAGGTTGTAATCCATTTTCATAACACCAATAATTTCAAAGCTCCCCTTTGGTGCATGAGAGGAATATCACCGCCATAGGCGATTAAATGTGACCACAGCAGCGTCCAAAATTACTCCGGGACTCCCCTGATCATATACGTCTTTTGCCCTGGGATCGCGCAGGCTGGTGAGACCCGCCGGGCCAAACTTACTCTCGTGGCTTATTACTAATTATTGTGCTACTTACCCACGTGGCAAAACCGACGTAAGAGATAAGGGCATAGATGTCAGATGATCCGAGGTAGATTAGACTCAGGAATGCCATAAATAGAACAGCTGGGGTTGGGGTCATTTTCTGTACTTGGATCATAGTTAGAATTTCTGGCATCTGGCCCTCAAGCGCCCCGGCATAGAACAGTCTGAACGCAATAAAATACCAGTTAACAATGGAACGAAGTCAAAGGAATTGTACGTAGTTTTTGAAATATTTTTTATCACAAAGTGGATGTAAATTGCAAACGAAACGGTTCATAAGAGATAATATTTGACTTATAAAGTATTGACCAATAAAATTAAAATGTACAAAGACAGTCACATATTTTAAATGGCAAAACAAAAGGTTAGTTAATAGCGGAAACCTTGAAATTAGAGATTTAATGGCTTTTACGATAGTGAGTAGCAAACCATAAATTTGATTAGACGAAGCATGTGCGGGTGTTTTTTTTTTACAGAGTGGAAGCAATTAAAGCGACCTAAGAAGGTAAAACAAATTAAAATAAAAGCAAATTTCAGTTCATACCAAGTTAAATAAAAGAAGTTGCCCTTAGAAAACATGTGCTCCAAATCTTAATAAAATAGTGCTATGGAAAATGTTTTTTTAGGAAATCAACAAAGGCAAAGACTTACCTGAAATAGATGGATAAGGACTTAACTATTCCTTAATAAAGCTTAAAGACATCGGTCCTTTATAGTTAAAAGCAGTTGAACTTTTTCTGGAGTTCAGCTCTCAGGAAAGTTTACCAATCAGTAAATGTAAGACAAGAGTGAAAAATGTGCATCAATAAGATTTCATTTTAATGGAATGAGGGCTTATAAATTCTAAATCCAATTAAATGTTTATTTGGAATTGGTATTGTAGAGATATTTTCAAATTCAGCTTCTTACTAGTAATGAGAATAAAAAAGAATGAAGCCCACATAACACTAAAACCAAACAGTTAAGAAATGCAGTGCTGTAAATAATGAGAGTAAAGTTATGAAATAAATCGGTTTTAGTAGTCAAACATGGCTTTAGTTGATGAAGGGAGTGAGGTGGAGGTGCAGTTAGTATAAACGGACTATGGTGCAAATAGACGACATACCCCCCAAAATCTAGACGGAAAACACGGGCTCACCAACCGACACATACAAGCTATCTCCAAATCGCAACTTGATCTCTGGGGAGATTTTTTTTACCTTGACGAAGTGAAGAGAATTCCGTTCACAGAACCAAATGTAGAAAGCGCTACAAAAATCGGTACCAGGAATGCAAGTTTACCGTACAGCTTTTCAGCGAAACTCTGCAAAATCAGATCCAATATGTTTAAAGTATTGGAAAACAAAACAAAAACGAAATTGCAAAACAAGTGTTTTACCCAAAACGGGTTTATTAAGTTTAAAATTCTCATTTGGGGACTTTGGAAAGTGTTATGGTATTATAAGTACATCTTTCCGTTGTCACCTTTGAAAAGTAGCAATGTCGAAATTTTAATGGCTAGAGATGAATGACGTGTCGACCGTTTGCTCGCGAGGTTACTATCACCCTCCGAGGAGAAAGATGCAATAGATCGATTGCAAGGTGGAGTTTGGTAGATAATGACGATTGGAAGTAGTAAAAAATAAATTTATCTGTAATAATAATAATAATGATAATAATAATAATAATAATAATAATAATAATAATAACGCTAAGTGCTTGACGTTTGTGTTATTGGGAAAATTGGCAAAGTATTAATTTTGTAGCAGTTTGTAAATAATTTTGGATTATTTCCTTACTAAAATTGTTTCATCACTATATATATATATATAAATATATATATATATATATATATATATATATATATATATATATATATATATTATATATAAAGGATATAAAAAATGTGAATAAAAGACAGCCATAGAATCAGGGAAAAATTAGGTTAAACGAGTCAAAGAAAGTTAATGCATATGGACTAAGCCATTTATGCATTCTAGTCAATTCAGAAATATTACTCCTCTTTACCGGAAGGAATAACAAAGGCAAAAGTACTTCGTGTTTAACAAGGAAGATAAGAAGGTGAAAATATAGTTGAGAGTAAGCTCGGACTAAGCCCGAATTTCTAACGGATCATAGGGTATAAATGAAGCAAGGACGAATAGCTCAAGTCAAATAGAAAAATCCCTTTCCGGAGACAGCATAGGGAAATGAAATCCACACGATTTCCATTATCTAAAATGATTTCTACAATCGATGAATGATAAGTCTCCGAAATGTATGTTGACACGTAATGTAGCTAAGTTTTTTTTCTGAAAAATGAGACCAAAAACTACTTCCTTGTTTCGAGGTTAACAAACTTACTTTTATCATAAACATGTTTATCAATTAAAATAAAGAGCCTTTAAACACTTGTCGATTACAGTATTTCTTCTGGCGATTTTGCTGTTGTTACTGACCTTCAAGCGAACAAAAGTATGGAATTAAATATACCTGGAAGAGGTTAGGAGAACGCCATTCACAGCCCCGAAAGTGGAACAAGCGACGAAAAATGGAATGATCCAAGCCATGGGGCCGAAGAGACGGTTTGCAAAAGTCTAAACACGCAGCCAACCATTCGAAAGAAAGGTACAAGAATCAGTTCAAAATGCTTTGCCACCCAGGTACAAGCCTTGACGCTTTATGTCATCAAGATTGGTTTTGTTATCGACACACTTTTAACTCTGTAACTTTTACCAATTTAAAGGATGCGTCGAAGAGGTGTTTACTATTTTTACACGATAATCTTCGCAGTGAATATTGAGCTCATACGAGGGCATGCTTATGTTACCTCGCCGTATCCATGGTTTAATAACTATGCAAATATAGATGGGAAAAATTACGCAAGAACAGGCTATTGATTTGGTAGGTCTTCCATCGAAACATGTTCAGGTAAGTTGGGAACCTTTTTAATTAATTGCAGCTCAGTGGCACCTACTTCATATGGGGGAGGTCTGGGGTACATAAAATTTCATTGGTAGCTAAGTTAAACAAAATGATTTGAGAGGATAAGAAAACTAGAGGGACATGATCGAGTGGACTTGCAGTGAAAATGGAAGATTTAGCACTTCTAGCCACTAGGTGGCGCCACCTGGTGGTCAACTTATATCGGATTTGAGCTCAGTGACCTCAATTACCTTTGGTAGCAGTGGTTTTAGCTGGCTACATCGAGCCAACGACTCGTTGCGGACAGAAGATAAACACAACACGAGATTTGCATGACCCATAAACCTACTTGCTTCGCCGCATTTAATGATACTGAGGGAACAGTAGAACTACAAGAAAAAGAATTGGAACCTGCCCAGTGGGGAAAAGAATCAACAATGGAAGAGGAGACAGAAAAAAAGAAAATAAAAATTAACAGAGAAGCAAAGGGAAATTAAAATCAAAGGTTTGTCTTATGTCCCTGAGAGTCCATTTCAGAATATACAGGAACAAGTTCGTGAAGAGGAACATAAAAGTATTGCAGGATAAGATTAGAAATCATAGAAGAGAGCAATAAACACTGAATCCTGGGACACGAAAACCTTACTACTTGAATCCCCAAAATATCATCTCAGATCTTAGAAATAATCATGAATGGCTAGACAACTCATTCTCACTCTCTCGACCCCTTTATCCTCGATTAAAAACATTTAGCGTCACACTTGGATATTTCCATTTGGCTGACACCCGTTTAAACTGGATAAAATGTATTTTCTAAAAGTTATCTTGATATGCCAAAAATGAGGTCCATAAAATGTGATTTTGTGCCAAGAATCCCAACTCTCCAAAGTTTGTTTCCTCATTTTTGAAGGATAAAATTTATTTCTCAGATGCTCGAGGCCCCACAGCGTGTCTTTTCGAGATTCATAAAACGAATATAGGCCGCACGTTCACCCTAAAGCCTTCTTTTTTTTTTTTACAGCACCACACGTGCTCATTTTACAGCACCACACCAACCAAGTGCATTTTACAGCACCACACCAACCATGTGCTCATTTTACAGCACTGCACCAACTACCTGCTCATTTTGCAGCGCCACACCAAACACGTGCTCATTTTACAACATCACACCAGCCACCTTCTTATTTTAGAACGCCACATCACTAGACCAACCACGTACTCATTTTACAACACCACATCAACCACGAACTCATTTTACAGCACTACACCAACCACGTGCTCATTTTACAGTACTGAACCAGCCACCTTCTTATTTTACAACGCCACACCAGCCAGGTGTTCGTATTAAAACTTTTTCACCCTTCACCTCTAATCTATTGCCTAACCTGGTGTTTGTCACTTACAAGGTAATAAAAGAAATTATATTCATATATGCGTCATGATCACCTGTATTCACATTATACACATGTACATTTTCTCTCTCCACTTATAATTCACAAGTCAGTTAAAATGCTATGTACATACCAGTGGCATGCAATTGACATAGCAATGTTAGCTATGTAATTGTGGACGCTCATCATTGAGGCGAGGCAATCCACACTAGTACCTATGACCCACCGTAGGATTCTTTTACATTAGTACCCATGACCCAGCGCAAGATTCTTCTCATCTAGTACCCACGGTGAAGCCCAAGATTGTTCTACACTAGTATCCATAACCTAGCCTAGAATTCTTCTAAACCAAATACCAAAGACACCACAGAAGAATATCAACTAGTACCCAACACCCCCCCCCCCCAGGATGATTATTTTGCACTAGTACTCATAATTCAGCCCAGTATTCTTCTCAACTAGTGCCCATGACCCATGACTCAAATTGAGCTTTATGGCTTGGTTCAAGGTTTGAGAAAACAACGAAGTGAGATGCTTCGTTGGTAACGGATGCCAGTAGGTGGGTAGCGCCATTCGTCCCTAGCATTGTAAACGAGGCAAGCGAAAGATGTTATAACAAAGGTTAGAAACAGATTTTCACGATCAACAGTGATTTTCAATGATGAGCAGAACAGCTTGAGTTTTCAAATGGCATTCAGGGACTATTCAGTGACCTTAATTTGAACTACAATGCGGAGGTTTTTCAATGACGGATTACGTGGAGCGCCCCCTCTCGAGAGGCGAAAAAGGTATTGCTTGAATCGTGCACAAAGGTATACATTTGAGGAAGACCTCATTCGAGGTTTTAGGTTGGTGGATGAGACGGTTGAGATTTTTTCGGACACAATCATTCCCGCTGGGTTGGCTTCTATTTCTCAAATGTGTTATGATTTGCACCCTAACCATCACTTCTGTGGGGGTCGACCGAGGGTGAGATGACGCTCAGGGAGAACCCTTTGTTTATTTAGTCGGGCGAGGGCCGGAGTCCGTTTCGTTTCGAAGACCGCTCGTCTCTTTTCCTGACGGTCATATGCGCCTTCACTCAACGGGAGGACCCCTCTTGCAAGGGTGAAAAAGCGCGTGAAAAGTATGCAAAGTAGGTTAGGTTAGGGGCGCTTTACCCCTCTCCGGAAAGGGGTACCACTATATCGACCCGTGTCAGGCTGGGAGTCGTCCGAGAACGATTTATCATCACTCACTAGTTGGGATCAGACTCAATCAGGATTTCAAACACGTTGCACGGTCGATGAAGGCAGCAGACTGGACTTTAAGAGGCAGGGAACCGTTAAATGATATGTTTTCGTTGATCGAATCACGTCCCGCTCTCATTTCGTGTACGTATACAGCCCCGGTTGTGACGATATCCCCTACGTCATGCTCGGACATCGAGGTGAACAAGTCTTAGTATTTAATTTTGGTAACAGGATCTGGTCGGAGGATATCTTCCGAGATTCATGGCGACTGCCGACTGTGCTTGATTTCCATAAGCGGGGGAGCGATAATTTCCTCCAGCTCGATTTCTTTAATCACAAACATAAGTTGATGTAGAAGTTGGTATATGTAAGGCTAGCTTATTTTTAGGACGGAGGAGGTCCTATAGGATGTTCTGTTCCGGCATTCCTGCGCAGGCCGCACTTTCCTATTTTGGAAAAGGCAGGTGACACCGCCTGGTGATACGGTATCATGGATACCCCTCCATCCTATGGGGGCAAATGGACGCCTCCGAATTTTTACTGAGGTCTTACGAGATCGTGGATTCCGCCTAAATAGTAGTAAAAAAAATCCCCTGTAGCCTAGAGCCTGCCAGCACTTATCGTTTTGAGCTTTAGAAGAATTTCAGCATCTGGTCGGTGGATCTCGGCCATGAATGAAAAGGAAAAAATGGTGGAACTTACTCAATTCAGCGTAAAGGTGGGGAGAGCCATATCCGGGACCGTAGGACAAGAGTAATTTATCCCGCAGGGGTATCCTCAGCATCACGTTTGAAAGTCAGTTATTTCTCAAAAATCTTTTTGCCAACTTTTGTAAATCATATCTCTGGTTTCTTTGTAATCTCAGTTGCATCCGTTCCCCTCATTTGGTGCCTTAAAGGCCCCCCTCTCTTCTCTCAAGCTCTTCCTTAGTTGAATTTCGGACGCTTGCTTCGTCTTCTCGGTGGAAGCGCTTTACAAAACCCATTTTTCCTATCTTCAAAATTGTAAACATCACGACATTAGATAATTTAAGGATATTTGAGGATGTTAGTGTTGTTAAGGGCAATGGTTCGTTACCGGTTGCCGGAAAACCCGACTAACAACTACTAAGCTCCCACATATTCAATAATATGTCAGGTCATCAGGGTCACTTAAATTAGCAGTTATTAAATGGCGCATATAGGGTGAACTTGCAGTAGTTGTTCTGGGTGGGTGACATTTGATTTAGAAATACAATATTTATTTTTTTTATACCTTTAATTTTTACCTTTGTGCTGCCTTTAAATATTAATATTTTTTAAGCCACCTTTTTAATTAATCACCTCTTTTAAAACTTAACCAAAATGTTCTTTCAGTTCGCGTAACTTTAACCCTCAGTGTAACTTCATTCTCACTAATTCTAAGTCTCGACCTTTGCTCTAATTTTTCCCCTTTTAAAGAGCTCCTGTCCAATCCATTGAGATTATCGGTTGTTTATTTATTTAAGTGCGACCTGGAAATAATCGTTAGGTAGGACAATCTGTACCACCTGAACTGAGGATTTCAAAGACCTTTGGCCTCTCATATAGAACATCCAGGCTTCTATTTAAGCTAGTTTTCCTCTAGTGTAGAGCATTATAAAACAAATCACAATTCCATTTCTTGATTCATTTTCTGTTCTCTCTGCCCCCAAAAGTTATATGGATTTTAGAATTCTAAAATCTTAACAATTAAACAACTACACTCACAACTCAACAGGTTTTTACTTTAAATTAACTAGCTTAGCCTCAACACTAATGGTGTCTTTCTTCTTTCAATGGGCGATTCCATTTCCTCAGTTGATCTTCTAATTCCAATGTTACAGGTTATTGCTCTTTATTTACCTTATCTAAGTATTTAATTCTCTTTAATTTCTTATGTATCTTTTATTTTCATCATCAGCTCAATGCATTTTATTTTAATTATTCGTACCATAAGATTCTCAATTTTGACATGATTTTAAATTGTTATATTTAACTTTTTCATACTTTGTTGATTTTGTACAGTAGTCCGAAACCTTTAAAAATAAGTGATTGCTTCTGCTGGCTGTCTTCATATTCCTGGTTCAGATAAGGTCCTTGCGCATATGTACTTTGGGGGACAGTCCGCACAACAATTTCATATACGCAACCTATAGTAGGTTTGAACTTAGTTATTTTATGTCAAAGGAAAACTGAGACATCATTGGAATAAGAGGGAACTAGTTGAATTTCATTTGGTATGTATTTTCTAGAAGTATCAGAAATATTATTAAAAAAATTAAGAAATTTAACCTATGATTTACTCCTGCTGCTACTACCATAATAAGCTTTTCTAGCTTCAAATAAAGCCTCCTTTATGAAATCAGACTTGTACCCCAATTTGCAAAGGATGATAACATTAACGGGTTTTTTTTTTGGAGGGGGGCACACGACAAAATATTGTATGGAGTGGGTGGGCATCCTCTATATTTTAAAAATCGGTTTATCCTATTTTTCAATATCAGGACATTTAAGAAGGCTCAATTTTCCTTCACTTTCTTCTTCAACCGAAAAAGAAATGGAAGGAAGGAAGGAAGGCGTTTAAGGAGGGAAACAAAGAATTCATGTCTACAGAAGAATTTAAAATAAATATATCGTCAGCATAGCGAACCAATTGCCCCCTGTAAAAAGGAAATCGGAGAGAAATTCTTTTTCAAAAAATTCCCTAAAGTTATTAACCAAAACCAGAGAAAAGAACCCATAGGAAGCCCCTCCTTTTGTTTATAATAATTTATGGGAGAACAAGAAGAGGTCACATTAAGCAATTTCTCTAATTTATCGAGCGTGAATTCTACGGGCACTTTCGTCCTTCAAAAGGACAAGATGCAATTATCTTAACCTTATCTTGACCTTTTTATTTAACTCAGGAAAACCTTTGAACAGACGAAAGTTCCTTGTTAAAATCGGCCCGAGACTTAAGAGGATTGAACAGGTGGAGGTATAAGTCGAGTTATAGGAGAGGAAAATATATATATATATATATATATATATATATATATATATATATATATATATATATATATATATATATATATATATATATATATATATATATATATATATATATATATATATATATATATATATATATATATATATATATATATATATATATATATATATATAATGTTGAAGACCATATGAAAATGAGTCTGATTAATATTTAGCTTTGTTTCTCTATATGTTCCCTCTTGTCATAAGTTATTATTAACGTTTCAATCTTTCTTTCAGCCGAGCTTTCAATCTTATGCGACTCTCGTCGGAGCTCAGCTGAAACAAAAAATGAATTTTGGAACGTTAATATATAAATTCTGACAAGAAATATAAGAAGAAAAGTAACAATAAATGTAGACAAACAAAGCAAGAAATACATCAAGACTCATTTTGATATGGTCTTCGAAAATATATATGCCTTTATAAGTGCCGTTTCTATAGGTTGCTACCGCGGAGGACGTCACAATCCACCTTTAAGCGTTTATCGGCTTTTTTTTTAGCTTGGAGGTCGAAGGTCAAACTACGTCCTTTCACAGCGAGAACGCATTTCGGGTCAGAGAGACAAAATTATCAGTTAGATTAACTCGGCTACGCTCTTCGATGCCTTTAGGGGAAATATATGCCAGAAATTTCACCCGACAATATTGGCCTTTCTCTTTTATAATTCTGAAGCACAAAACCGAGTGGGTGGTGGTATATCTGTCGCCTCACTTAAGGACGACCCTCGGCACTTGATTATACTTACCACTGCGACGGCTTCTGATCCGAGAACTTCGGCAGGGGAAAGTGTAGTGTAGAAAGCGACATTAGCTAGCACGTAAACGACTGTCACAAGGGTAATGGAAATGTAAATAGCTCTTGGCAGATTTCTGAAAAACAAAACAAATTTAATTTGCTTCTGTCAAAAAGATGATTGAGAAATCAATTATGAACTATGGCAATAATTTCAAATGTCCAGTTTCGGGCTTTTTTCTTCGCCGCTTGGACAAATTAATGGATGTATTTTTTTGACACTCATAAACGGCCAATAGTGGAGGAAAAGAAAAAAATATAGAGTCCAAGAAAGAAAAACGACTACACAAGACTAGAAATGAAGATGGATATCAATATATAACTGCTTCAACTTCAGGACGAACCAACCGCCATAACGTGAGGCAAATTTAAAGTTTATTCGAAGTGGCAATGGTTTAAGAACGTTGAGCACGGAAACATCTGAAATAGTATTAAAAAGCAAGTAGGACAAGACGAAGGATTAAAAAGCGAAGACGAGAAAACCATACTTTGTTGTAAGATTCCGTTAATTGGAATAGCATGTAATTTTGAAGTGATTTTTTTCTGAATTAAACTATAATATGGACATTTTATATTACTTGATATTAAATAAATATGATTGATTTAATTAGCAATCGGGAATGGGGTTTTATATGTCTGAAGTCAAGAAAATCGGCATTAAAACAATGGATATTAGATCGCCTAATTACGCCTTGCAATCGCTTTTGAATTAGAACCTATTACTAGCCAATTGATTATAAATAGCGGGGTGTGTGTGAGGTGTAATCCTCCACCATTAAAGGGGGATAATCAGATTAGGGTTCGAATTCAAATGCAGTTGCCAGATGTTGTTAGGCGCTCCAATGTTCATTGTTTTTATGTAGAGTTCCACCCCCTCGGGGGAGGAGCTAGAAATGAAGTCATAACATTTTCTTGAAATCGGTGGCTGTGGATTCCAAATTTACCACAGGTTAATTACATTTATAATGAGGGGAAATGACTAACCCGTGAAGTAGGACTCCACTTCTCACTTAATTTGGCGGTACTCTTTGAACGAAGTGGTTTATGGAGGCTTATAATGAACCATTCCACACCCTGTTTTTTTTCGGGGGGGGGGGGGCTAGGTTTACTGAAGTACTTGCCATTCTTAACTTTTTCACGCTACTTGTTAACCCCTATCTGTCCACTTTACTCCTTTTTATCAGGCCTCATCCTTCTTTCTTTCTTCCTTAACTGAATGAAAGTGGTGGCGCGTGGGAGGGTAAGAATGGTGTCTATGGTGAGATGTTTAAATTTTGAGGGGAGATAATTGATTTGAGGGAGTGCAGAATCCCCCCCCCTCCCCTCAAATTTAAGGCCTAATGGCGTATCTCGCAAAATGTATTGTAAGGAAAGATCTGTAAAATGGTGAAGATGAGGAAGTGAAATTGTGTGGAAAATGGTCGCAGATCCCCCCTCACACAAGCCCTGGGATGACAACTGCAGCAAGGTTGTTCATGCTACACGTGACGTGCCCTTGTTGGGCAATGCAAGTGGATTATAACCCTGGGAGAAAAGGGGGCATAAGGACCTCAGATTCGGAACTGCCCCCCCCCCCCTTGTGGGGCGATTGATATCAACCGAGTGACCGACGGAGTTGGATCTCTTAAGACTCACCGCCGGGCTTCGGGGGTCCGCCCCAATTACTCCAGCTACGTCGGAGTCGAAGACACAACACGATACCTTCCGCGACTTACGGGGGAGAGGAGGGGGGGGAGAGGAGGGGAGGGGGGAGAGGAGAGAGGGGGGAGGGGAGGGAAGAGGTAGGGTTTTTGTTTTTTTTTTAAGAGCTCATCTGGCGACTGCCTACTTGGGCATTAGAGAGGTAGGGGGGAGAGGAGAGAGAGGGGGGAGAGGAGAGGGAGGGGTGGGAAGGAGGGGGGGAGGGAGAGAGACGCAAGGAGAATGAACACTCGAAATGGGGTTGCAGCACTTACTTCACGGGGTCCTTGAGTTCTTCAATCACGAAATTGAGGTAATTCCTGAAAAGAGAAAAAAACTTTTGAGGTTTTTGTGATTTTAATAATCAAATAAATTTAATTTAATGATAATATTCGATAATTAATCTACCCTTTATTCAATGATAATACGTCATAATCATTTTCCCACCGAAATCCGAGGTCAGGTTATGCAGATGAAAGTCCCGTGATATATTAGCATGCCCGGGGTTAAGAATGCCACGTTATAGTTGGGTCAACTTTGGGTCGTAGAAAGGGTCCAAATGTGAATGCCCCAAGAGGGCAAAGAGGCAGATCTTAGACGGGGCCTGGGAGCCCAGCGGCATGGGCATATTGAATCTACTTCTGTCCAAATTTCTACCTCCTACTCCTTTTTTTCATCCAATGACAGCGGCATCAGCTCGACTCAAGCTATTGAGTGGTGTGTGACTAAGCAGAGCTTCTGACGTCTAGGCTGCAAAGGGCACCGACCCTTTGCATCTTCTTCCACTCTTCGAGAAATTCGCTTTTACCTAATGGTCTTTTCGAGGTGATCCCGATCACCTCGAAAAGACCATTAGGTAAACGCGGCCTATTCGAGTGCCACTTCTTCATTGATTGCTTAACAAAGCCATGTTGTTCCAATAACAGGTCATTCCTGATAGATTTTTTAAGGCGATACTGAATTTCTTTGCAATCTTTCTCCTTGAGAGAGTTATAGAACATAGTCCATCTACTATTACAACATCATCCAAGAATTGTGCACAACTTGAGAAATCATTATAGAATTAAGCTTAATTAAATTTAAGCACTCGATTTCGTCAGGCCATCAATCTTTGGGATTTTCTCCGAACGTCTCGGGACTTTGGCAATCGCAGGCCTATTTATTGATTCTTGATAGATAGAGGCGATACAAGTTTCATCAGTGTCGCCTCCAGTCCTTACATTCTTTATCTAGGGTTGAATGATGAAATACCACCACCGTTTATCAAACGATGATATCGTGATGTGATTTTAATAATTTGTTTTGGTGGATCTTCAAACTGGAAACCAACATATATTATCACAAGGCTTTATAGAAGAGGGTCGGGAAGGGGTAAAACTATTGAACATGTTAATGTGATGTACGTAGTTCGAGTAGACAAAAAGTAGACTATTTGGGATGGTAATTTAGTAAAGGCCAATACACTAACTGGCACCAGTCAAAGCGAGCAATGGTGAAAGGGCGACGGTTTCTAATTCGATGGTGAATGAAAGAAAAATTGGGGGCGAAATATCTTGTGATTTGATGGTCATTTCTTTCCTAGAGAGCTTTTGGTCGTTCATTAAATTCATCCTCTTTCCCTGCTTTACACACAAATCAGCGACTGATTACAGCACCATTAGTGTGATGGTTTCGTCATCAATCTTCCCTAGTCAGTGTGGCAAGGAAGCAGCGGGCCTTTTCTACTCTCTGGCTTGATTTCTTTGGATGCCTTGCAAACATCCTAATGTAAATAACAGGGTGTCGTAGAATAGGCTCTCGACGATATACCATATATAACTATTCGTTGAGGGAATTATTCTAATATTTCGAGTGCGTGGTAATCTGATTGACCGAGGTTATTTATCTTCAATATGCTTAAGAAGTGGAACTGAGCTCAAGGATAATAATATGGCTATCATTAATAAAATAGAGTTTTATTAATTAAACTATCAACAACACACAAAAAAAGAAAATGTTTACATAAACGGAGAATGGAAAGGGTCGTGGGAATATCTGACTAATCCGAGGATTAAGATTTGGAGAGATTTAAAAGGTAAACAAATAAAAATTAGAGGGGGGGAATGGTTCGCTAAACCATTTAAAGCACAGGGTTGCGTTGATAAAAGGTTAAATGATTAAAGGTAATGCTCAGCTTACGTAATTACAAGGTTGTTGTGCAGAGGAAGACGATGCGAAGGAATCTTCGGTCCACTGGCGATTTCCAGCAGAAGGGTTCTTCGGGGGGTTGTCCATAGCGAAGGGCAAGGACTGTCTTCGAAGAGTGAGAGCGAAGTGGGGCTCGGAGGAACGAGCGATTTTTGTGATAGCAAATCGGGGATGTTCTAGATGAACAATGGAGGTTATTGTTGAAACCAAGCGTTCTCTTGAAGAACGTTAAAAAGGGGGGAATTAAATTATCCTGACGTGATGTCTTGGGAATGAGATCCGTTTCTTGACGAACGGGCTTGAAGAACAATGGCTGTTCTAACGTTGTTCTCTTTCTGAACAACAGGGGGGCCTTGTTGACTTGGCCTCTGGAAGGCACGAACCTTGGCACTCAAGGGATATTATCCTCTTCTGACAATACGGGATTTCTCGAGGTAGAGAGTTCATATGGTGCTCAAGGGGGACCGGATCGGCATGATGCCTCGCGAAGATAATCTGGATCTGATCTGCTTCAATCGGGAAAGCTATGATATAAATAGTCGAAGCCATCCCTTTGGCGTAGGGGACCATTGAGTGGGAGGCTTCGGAAGAATGCCCCGGTCGCGCCTGGAAAAATACCTTATCTGCCCATAAGCCTAACTCAATCTGGCGAGATCGACGTATGGAGGCGAAACGGGGGAATGAACATCCTTGATTAAATATTGGCTAAGGTGGCGATAATGCGCTCTGCTTCCTCTCGCAGATGCACGTGGGTAGCAATGTGTTTCTAAACATGTGATAGCGGCTGAATTTAAGCGGCCTCAGACCGTTCTATCACACAGGGTGTAGGAAAAAGTGAACAAAAAATTAAAGAACGAAAGTAGCGTAGGAAATACGCACCGCATTGCTTCGAAGAAGCGGGGTGTGGCTCTCCGCAATTGACACACTTGGCCACACATGATTTTGACTTATCGTGTGGGGCCTTGGAGCAACTTACACAAGTTTGGGCAACCCCGACTTTGCACATCGACAGGAGCGATTAGTATGGCCAAAGCGGTGACAGTAATAGTACCTCCGAGGCAGTGGCACGAATACCTTCACGCGGTATCGATTTCAACCGGCACGCACCGACTCAGGGAGCTTGTCACAGTCGAACGTGACGAAGAATGTAGAGGTGGGTCTCGAGGAACCTCCCTGTTTTCTCATCACACATTCGACCTTGACCGCCCCATGGTCGGCCAGCTCTAAGGTGATGTCATCTATGGAGTAGTCCACGAGTTCCCTCGCATAAACTACTCCTTTCACGAAGTTCATGGGTAGAGTGCAGCGTCACACTCGCAGGCGTGCCATCGTGTCCGAAGGGCACTAATCATAGCCGCCTCGGAGAGATTCGATGGATTCGCCAGAAGGTTACCGTTTGAGAAACGGGTCACCTTCGGCTCTCTACCAATCACACTAGCTAGAGCTCTCCTCTGATGGATCATGTTGCCCTTAGCCAACATGGTGCAATCAGTGGAGCGAATAACGATGAAACGCTTGAAGCCAGCGGGCTTGAAAACGCCACGAAGCCTCTGAATGATCGCCCCGACGTAATCGAGGCTCCGCTCTGCGCAGTTCTGGTATTCGTCTGGGACTCCCCACACGGGGGATCAACGGGGCAGGACGTGTCGATCTTGGCTTGGTCGCTTACCGAAACGGCAACGGCGCCGTCCGCCCCCTCGCCCCATGCGGAAAGAGAGGAGCATCGAGTGTTCTTCGTCTTTTTCCTTTTAGGAGAGGATGGCGGGTAATGAACCCGCTTATCACCTCCGTCGGCAGGAGCTCTTAGGCCAGACGGACCGGCCTCAGCAAGATGCTTCTCCAAGATGGAGAAGGTCTTGGCTTTCACAGAGGCACCAGCCGGTGTAGATCCCTCCTATCCTTGTAGTCTTGGAGACCCGAGCCGTATGAGTACCTTCAACATGGGCAGACTCAGGTTCGGTTTTTGGCATCGAGCCCAGATTCGTCCCCATGGAAAGTCCTAACGTCTGGGGCTAGGTTGCCTCAGGAACCATTTCCATCTCAGGCGGGGATGGGGGGGGGGCTCCAGGTGGCCATCGCCCCCAGGACATCACAGATCCCATTGGTCAGTTTGTCTTTTGTAGGGGAAGGGAGAGGCACGTATGGTGTCTTCCATACTCCCCCAAGGGGGTGGCTCTATCATGCCGCTCCCACCGAGAGCGGTCGATTATGGGGACTGCCGCTGCAAAGAGGGAGGCACCCGAAGGCACCTCTGGAGAAGGGAGTGAGGGGGAGTCCCCTACACCCGTAAGCATTGAAGAGGAGTAAGCCTCCTATCCGGTTGAGGAGTTTTGAAGGGTCCCTTGCGAAAGCACAGGGGGGACCTCCATTTTTTCAGTGGAGCTGCCCGAAGGCGGCTTCGTTGGTGGTGAAGGGTAAAGGGTTTGAATTCTTACATTCTCACTATTGGGCATGGGGACTATTAGTTATAAGGGAAGCAAACTCTAATCACCCGCCGCAGTAGCTCGCTCTGCGAGGGGTGAACACGCGGCTGGCAGAACCAGCTGCCGCTATTTAGGACCAACCTTTCCGCTCAGTGGCCAGGCAGCACTTCGGCATGGCGGCTCCACCTTGGGCTGGGCGTAAAATCGATAGAGATTGAAAGGAGAGAGAAAGGGGTATGTAAGGAAGGTGTGGGTGGGGACGAAAAGGTTGTTAAAAGCCCACCACCTCAAGCCGGAGCTCCGGGGTGAAGGGTCATTGTCCCCTTCCCCCTCAGCCCCGATCTGGGATGGATGGGTGAGAGGAACCTGGTCGGCGTCTACCCTGTGAAATTAGAGGCCGACCAGAGAGAGTTGCGGAAGGTTGTAGGGAAAGTGAGGAAGTAGGGTAGAAGTGAAGGCTGTCTGAAAGGAGACCAGGCTAAGTTGGGGCCGGACCGGGCGTTGAGTCCCGTCAGCACGGCGGCCAGGAAGCCAAATCGCCACGCTCCTTACGGGGTCCTGCGTGCCCGTATCCTACAATGGGTGCAGCTGAAACGGAACCGCCAGCGGACATGAGGTGACCCTTTTTGCCGATGATACTCCATGCGCTGACCCATCCTTCCTCTGGCGGCAAGTAAAGAGGATGTTAGGCACCGACCCACCAAAATCAGTTACCCTACTACACAATAACCTCACACTCACTGATACTAATGACATCCTCGACGCATTCAGGTCCCACTGAAACATGGTGCATACTCACAACGCTCCCAAACCACACGCGAAAGCCCGGGAATGGTGTCAGGTCGATGGTGTGCTTGGGCCCGCCTTCCTGATACGAATGAAAGTGTTCGATAAATCTACCACATTAACTACCCTTATCATCATCGAGGAGACACATCACTACATCAAAAATACACCAAAACCCGCCCCCGGTCTTTCCGGCCCCCCAGCCACAATAATACACCACCTTCCAGAAAACATTTTCCCTACACTTACATACCTATTTAACGTCTAGCAAGCCCCTGGACATTTCCCCATGACTTTTAAAAACACCGCACAATATACTACTACATAAACAACACAAAACAAAACTCGCAACCAATTATAGGCCTAGTGCACTATTAGAACACCAAAACAAAACACTTGAGCGTATGGTCAAGAACCGTCTTCAGAATTTCATTGAAGAGAGTGACTGGTTTTCCCCACTGCAACTATGGTTTCAGGAGAGGCCAGTTCACTCAAGCGGTTGTGACCATCGTTCACAGCATAATACATAAAGCACGATAGCCACGGCAGAAAACACTCCATCAGGCAAGGAAATGGAGAAGGCGTTCGACAAAGTGTGGCACGAGGGACTCCGTTGGAAAATAGCTAACAATACGGAGTTCTCTCTCACACTACCTTACCGACAAGAGATGTCACATTAAATACAATAACACATCACATCAATTTGCACCACACGCCGGCGTACTTCAGGGCACTGTACTGGCACCTACATTAATCGTAATATACACCAATGACACCCCACGTCACCCGAAAACTACACACACTGCCCTACGCTGACGACGATACTATTCTCACTGTCCATCAAACCAATGATAGTGCTGGGTCTTTTTGTTTAGTCGCTGCCCATGAAATCCATGTTGTTTTCGGGCTCCTTTAGTTTTACCCTTGCACAATAAATGCATATTGTTGCTGGAGCTCTTTTGTTTTGCCCTTGTCGATAAAGTCCATGTTCTTGAAGCGACTCTCTTTTTTCGTCCCTGCCGATGAAACCCATATTGCTCCTGGAGCTCTTTTGTTTTGCTCTCATCGATGAAACCAATGTTGTCGCGAGGGCTTTTTTTGTTTGGTCGCTGCCACTAAAACTCATTGCAGAAGCTATTTTGTGTTGCTCTTGTTAATGAAACAAATGTTGTTGCAGCGACTCTTTTATTTTCGCCCCTGCCCCTGAAACCCATGTTAATACCGGGACTCTTTTATTTTCGGCCGTACTCTTGATTGGTTTTCTTGCAATAAAAGCACTCCGACGGAGAGGAGTGGGGGGGTTGCCCATGTCCTGAATAAAAAATAACGCATAATCCGGGTCTGCGTTCGAAGGAAGGTCAGAACCCTTACGAGTCTGCTATTGATCATGCAATTGCAAAACAAGAAAACCCATGGGGGTGGGGCAGAAGGGCACAAGTCCAGAAGCAAGGCGGTAAAAAATTCAGTTGATCCGAATGAGTCTTGAACAGTCACTCAATGGCCAAGTAGAATATCTATTTTTCTTACACACATTTACTTGCACTAATGACACCAGTTTCAACAAGAACCTTTAGGACTGTGGCTGAGATACTTTTAAGGGTCTTGGCTTGATTTTTTAATATAATAAAATGCTTCAGTGTTTAAACGCCATGTTTCCTCAATGGATGGGTTAATAAAACATAACCACACTGTCCACACTCGCGAACATAACCATATCCTAAACGTGCAACCGGCACAAATCCACTCCCCAGAAAACACACACTACTCCTACCACAATTCCGATGGCGACACTCACCCTACAACGATACTAACACGTAACAAAGCTCGCACAAACACCAACATGCACCAGGTGCAATCGAGCCCCATAAGACACAAAACACCTCTTCGATTGCCCTAAACTCATACCCGCACACTTTATCACATCTCTAAGAGACCTGTGGATCGCCCGGGCGACGTTGTAAGGGCTCCTGGGGAACGCCCGCCTCACTAAAGAGAGGTAAAGGAGGCAAACAAGTAAGTTATCACTGAGCCATGTTATTGGTGGTCTCTCTCAATCGTCTTCTCTTCATCGCCGGACACCTAGGGATGTAGGGAATCGCAAAAGGACTGTTTGGCAAGCCAATGAACGCCTACTCTCGCGGTAGAGAGATAATTTAAGGAGGGGGGGAGGTATGAATGTGTAATAACTCCGATTGCACGATACTTGATAAGGTTTGGTATCGGATCTTTTGCCATCCTTTAACAATGCTGGGATCAATCCTAGACCCACGACAACTCCATTCTTAATGACCCCCAAGAAATTTCCATCCAAGAAGATGACCCCCCCCCCTCCGCCCAAATATCAATCGTAGTAGATGATACCCAAGGAACATTGGCATATTAAAAAAATAATCGGAAACTTGGATTAAAGAACACAAAAATAAACAAACAATTATTTTTTTAAAAAAGAGTAAAATATTAATCCAAGGTTTAATAAAGAGAAATATGATGGCAGAAATTTTCAAGTCTACTCAAACTGAATCACTCCTGCCATATATGTCAGATCAGGTTAGGCTAGGCTAGGTTAGGTTAGGTTATTTGAACCAAAACTAATATTATCTTAACTAAAATCAATCGTAAGTAGCATTTTTACTTTATATTTTTATTTAAATCTTATTAGCAATTATTTAAAAACAATTCAATCCTAACTAATGACACCCCCCAAAAAGAACATTCCTCGATACTGACCCCCTAAACTGCTCATTCCTAGATAATAACCCCTAACAGAAGCTGGGGTTCGTTGTCTAGCAATGGTCCCAATCCCGCCCCTCTACTTTTTTTTTATACTTTGGTTCCGCTTCCCTTATCCCGCCCCCAATGAGTGAGAATGCTGTGGTTGGTTAAATTATTTTCTTTGCACAATACAATTTACTCTCCTCTTATTGTGGCGAAGTATTGAACTTAGTTTTTGTTAATAATCCTTACAGTTCATTTTCGATGAGTGGGCGCCATTGAACGGGGTTTCGGAGCCTTCTGCAATGTCAGACGGAGTTTTTGCCCCCAGATTAATTAAAATCCCCCTCCTTGTTTTGTGATGAGGTGTGCGGGTGTGTCAGTTCTTTTAAATTCGCACATCGCCACACGACACTAGTCTCATTGCGGGCCTTCGACGCGGCCGGGAAAAGTGAGGACAATTACTTAGCGCGACCCCTTTTCCCAAAGTGAAATTTTCCACCCTAATCGTGATAATAGTTCTATTCTTAATGGTTGTCATGGTAATAGTTCTATTCTTAATGGTTCTCATGGCAATAGTCTTATTCTTAAGGGTTGACAATGCAATAGTTCTATTCCTAATGGTTGTTATTACAATAGTTCTATTCCTAATAGTTTCCATGGCAATAGTTCTATTCCTAATAGTTGACATGACAATGGTTCTATTCCTAATAGTAGTATTTGCAATAGTTATGTTCACAATAGTTGTCATGACAATAGTTTTATTTTTAACCCTTACTCGCGTTAAGGGCGCCGTAAACTCCCATCCTGCTTATTAGCATCTCATCGCGTAAACGCCTTCTTTTGAAAGCCGCTTTCTAAAGCCACCGCCTTTTTTTTTGTTGCCGTCTCGTGGCAACAAGGCGCTGGTGGGAAGACTCGGTAACAACGACGAGCAGGTTTTTGCGCCGTCAAGATAATGACCGAGTCTCACTGTTGAGTCATTTCCTCTGATTCTTCCTTCACATTAGGACCCGCAAAGGAGGTCAAGTTCCTACTCTTGAGCGTCGGTGTTCTTTATACGAACTTGTTCCTTACAGTTGATGAAGTTTGGTTAAAGCAGTCATAAAAAGAATTCCACTTGGTTATTTCTATTTATCTACATTTTTCCTTTATCTCTCCGTCCGTCTCTTAATACCCGCGCTGTTTGAACCCGGTTTCTTTCCTCTGTATGACCCAGGGAAGTGAGCTACCGACGGGAAGGGATCAAGTTACTATGAAGGTAAGGGGAAAAAGAAAAAAAACGCCTACAATAATAATATAAAACCCTATCCTGCAAGCTGGGTAGACTGCCAAATTCCCCAACGCAAAAGCACTGCTATCAGACGCGATGATAATGTTTAAATGAGGCTCGGCCAAAACAGAATCGAGATCCACTTAAGAGTTCACACGACACGTGGCCAGATCGTAAATGGGCCAATAAGAAGTCGCCGAGATCGGTGGGTGGGTAAACGCATGCGCGCAAGCAGAATGGATGGAGGGGCGCGATCCACAGCGTTCTCATCGCTCTATTTCTGGTGGTCACCTCAATAAAGTTGTCAATGTCTCAGCGACAAAGCGACGCATGTTGCGTTTCTTTTATTTGCAAGTATATATTTATAGGAACCGACGTTTCTTCTTCTAAATAGCCCGACGCAGCATAGCTATTTCAAAGATAAATTGAGTGTAGTCGTTCTGACAGCGCGATTGTTGCTTTCAGTGCGCTGTTAATTATTGTATGAAGCATCTTTTGGATCCAGGATCGCTCGGTCGAATTATCCCATTTTCCTACACACACACACACATACTTACATGCATACACATACGCGTGGTCTGATATTCAGTGTTCCAAACTGCAGTTGGAGAACGCGTTGTAATTGGCAAAACCATTCATATGGCACTTTAAAATGGTTCTCCCCCGAAAAAAACTGATTACTTTTACGACAGCGGCGTCTCTGCCGGAATCAGACCCACTAAGGGGTTATCAGGCGAAACCAGGGCAAGCATGCTGCAGCTAACAATAGAAGAATTTCGTGCTCTCCCACTATGTAGACGATTTGCCCCTCCATATGTCACACATTTCTACTTCATCTCTTCACCAGTTGGCAGATCTTTCCTACCAAACTGTCTGGCAGAGATGAAAAGCTAAAGGCTACAAAGCAGGATTCCTTATTTGCAATTGCGATGGAAACCGTAGTTGGTTGGACCTCGAATGGATGGTTTTCATTCCATTTGTACGCATTCCCCCCTCCCCGCCGAGGAGTGAAATATATCTAAATCACTGACAGTATGTGTAATAAAGAAATCAATCAGTAGATAGATTTAGTGCCCCCCTCCCCCCGGCACTTTGAGGTTTCGGCAAGCGGCTGCCATTCGAGAGAAGCGGGTGACCTCGGTCGGCGTCAGGCCCGATGCGCGATCACCATGGGCGACTCAGGCAAAAGAGCAAAGAATGATTTCTCATTCGGTTCCGGGGTGCTCCGATGTGGCCAGGACGGATGGAAGAGAGGACTCAAAAACACGCATTCGAAGCCGAATGTGGCGAGACGGAGGAGATGTCTCGAGATAGCGCCTTCGAGGCTGAATGTGGCAGAGGAAGAAAAAAATGCGCAACTACATCAGGACCACTCTTATTTCTGACCTAAACGGGGGCGGAGCTTTCAAGCACGCATGCAGGAATATATTTTAATAACAAATAAGAAAGCTTTCCAAAGGGGAATGTTCCCCGATATTAGAGGATTATTTTAACGCCATTTTCTCAGAACCATGAAACGACAACTAACAAAGGCATCGGTGTCAGAAGGTTCCTAAACCATTCGGTGAAGTTGCGGTACGTGAAAATGTGTTGATTGTATTCATTCAAACGATTCTAGAGGGGAATACTTGGAACGCCCAGGAGCGGGCAGCCACGGAATTCTCCAAATATCAGCTGCAGGATAGATGCTCGTGCTGTACCTCCCCCCACTTGAGAAGGAAGGCCCTGCCATAGACCAAGCAAGCAGCCCTATTAAATGGTGGGATCGGTAGGGCACATTTGAATTTTACACTCTAACAAATTCCTACGCAGAACAATTACTCAAAAGTTCACATTATCCCCCCTCCCTCTTGCGGCCCCTTCCAGAGGGTATCCGCAGGGAGTCTCCATAACGGGGAAGGCCGGGACGGACCGAACCACCTGCCCCATGTATAATAATCCCATGAATGCATCGAATGATCTAAGTATAAATCCGCATCGAGAACTCGCCTATCTCATGCGTGACTCCTTTTCTTTAACCGTTAAAGGGCATATGGTGACATGTGGAACCACAATTTCAAGCCACTTTGACTCTTGATATATAGTTATTTAAGTGTTATTATATTTTATAGTCTAATTCGGACATCTAAGTGTTAATTCTTTTTTAAGAGGCTTTGGGGCTGGTGATATTAAGGCCCTGTTCGCGGCATGACGCCGCCGAACTACGGAAATCAGGAACGATGTTTAGGTGATTCCCAGTTTTTCTTTTTTACATCTCGCTTTTGATTTATTCAGAACTTCTTTTGATGTTCAATAGAAAAAACAACAACAAAACAATACACGGCCTAACTGAATAGTCTCTGTCGCTATTTATTCTATATGCCTATCTGATTTGTCTGTGTTGCTACTTATTCTCTAGGCCTATCTGAATAGTCTGTGTTGCTATTTATTTTATAGGCCTATATGAATTGTGTGTTGCTACTTATTCTTTAGCCGTATATTTTCTCTTATTATAGCGCAATTTCGACTCCTCAGCCAGGTGGGTGAACGGCCGGTTACTCGAGTGATTAGGCTGTGTCATCTTTAGTGTTACGATATCTTTTGGGGTTTGTTTTTAGAAGCTTAAGCATTGTTTTCACTCTTAAAAAATGACAACGTACTAACTTTCTAGGCAAAAAACAATGTCTGGAGGGTAACGTGCGACTGTTTGATGTAATTCCTGATAGATCGGCAGAGAAACATTATTATCTATAATTAATCCTTGCCAGAGATGCGATATAAATATTTAACACTTAACCACTCGAGGAACTTTAAAGATCCAAAAACAAGTGCCTAAACAAACCAAATAGAGTCGCTTTGGGCCAAGGCGAAAATGTGAAATAAACAAGGTCTGCTGACCAAACAGTCGCGTGCTCTCAATTATTCTGATTTATGTATGACCTTCAAAACTTTCAACAAAATGCCTTCCTTCGATTGCAGTAGCGTCGTTCATCTTTAGAATGACTTCTAAATGCGTTGGTGATTGAAGTGATAGTTTTTTGGTACTGGACCGTTGCTATTGAGGCACCAGCCGGCAGAGAAATCGCCCTGAAGAGTGTAGATTTAATCCACCAGCCCTGATTTTTTCCTGTTTTATATATTCTAGAATAGTTCGTATTATGTTCTAACCATTTTTGTAGTATTTTATACTGCTGTGGTTCAAAATTACCAGCAGTCAATTTTATGCTTAAAATGACAATAGGAAAAGAAATTGCCGCTCGAATTACTAGAATGTCTTTAGCATCATCTCTATTTCTACGCGAGGCGAGTTTGAGTGATGGTTTGGAAAAGCAATTCTCCCATAGTTTAATTTTTCGACCCCCTTTCCAGACTTTAAATAGCACCACTATAAAGAGGCATCCCAATGGTCAACTAGCATACGAAAATAGGCTCAGATCTTCCATCTGACACCAGCGTCCAATCGCTGATATCAAAATAAATGCAAAAAATCCCACAGGAAAAAAAAGGCGGATTCCAAGTACTTTCGAACTTGTTCAGTTCATTCTCGAGGAATGAATTGAACAGTGGGATTTTTTTGCATACACACACACACACACACACACACACACATATATATATATATATATATATATATATATATATATATATATATATATATATATATACACCAGCAATGGCTTCGCTACTAATATTAAAATTTAAAATCTAAAAAAAAAAGCAGCCATGGTTAAATCTTTATAAATTTTCTGAACTTCGCCAATTATAATAATTTGAAAAATGAACTCTAAACTAAATTTCCCCCCCTTCAAAATATCACGTTGCTAAAATATAGTTATAAAATATATATAAAAATAAATTTTCTGAACTTCACCATTTTGTTTTTTGCTATTTAAAAAAAATTATTAGAAATAACTTTGATAAAAAACATAAGTCATAACCAAACTAAGATGAAATTATTATTCAAATGTTCAAAAAAATTCCCTTCATAAATTATAGTTAGTGATGATATATATATATATATATATATATATATATATATATATATATATATATATATATATATATATATATATATATATATATATATATTATGTAATCATTGTCGTTTATTTCAATGAAAAATCATTTTTAATATGGAATATAGAATTATTCATCAAAATAATTTCCATCATTATTGGCAGTGTTCTACGATCGTTTAACTAAGCAGGGGACACCTCATTTTTGATGAATTCATTTAGTTCGGATGAAATATTTCATTGTATATCTTTTTCCACCTCCCACATATGAGAGTAAACTTTGCCATTTATGTGGTGTGGTAATAACTTTAATAAATGGCAATCATATGGTGCAATGGATGGCCAACCTAACGTAATTTATTTTTTTTTATTGGATCAAACGTGCAAAGGGTGACGGTGATTTCTTGTGCAATAAATAGGAGGGCTCCCATTCGGCTGACCAGCGAAGGACTTTTTTGTTCAAAAACTTCCTTTTAACGTTGCAATTGTTGAATAGTTAAGTCTGCAGTATTTTTTTTATTATTATTAATGGGATAGTAATGAATAACTAATTTCATATCCCCCAAAATGCAAAGCATAGTCAATAGTCATATGATGGTGGAGACCGCGTTAAACAGTACGAATGGGCTTTAGTTTGCGATCAAACCAGTTTTTGCGCTCAATATTACAGTAAAAAAAACCCCGCGCACTTTTCATCCCCCGTAACAATCTTGTTCAGAAATAGCACAAGGGCATTTTGAGCGAAAAGTGACTACGTTGTAAACGTTGTCTTTCAGACTTTGTCACACAAATGCCATTTTGTAGTTTAACAAAAGCCTAAGCTCTACTACATACATATTTAAACCTTTTACAAACAATTTTGGAACAATTTAAACAAGTCCACAAAGCATTTTTTCAATGTCTTCGTAAAAATACTTCTTTTTTTTTGGAAAACCTGAAATAGACACGAAATAAAAAAAGATGCATGTCTTTGCTCTTAACAAGGTATACATGAGTGGTTACTTTTTTTTTTAGTAGCATTAATGAACGCCGATATCACTGCGGGAAAGTGGTTTATGATCAAGGACTTTAAATTTATGTTTAACATTAATTGCACCCGTAAAAATCTATAAACTAACCATCCGAAGTTCATTACTAAGGACAATATAAGACAAAAATTCATGAATCGAATTTGAAATGTTTTCTATCTCATTTACTACTTCCTAATCTCATAAGTCAGATTTTGAAATTAATAAATATCACCTCCAAATTAAACTGCTCTGAAAATCAATCAACCCCATCTCAGAATTGCCCATGTAAAATAGTACTGTTCAACAGCTTAGAATTCGTTAACGTTCCCACAGCATTTGAGATTCATCGAACGAGTATGTTTTGCCATCATTTAGAAAACCATTCCATTAATGTCGGTAAAATATTTATAACTTCTGTTGTCATCAAGTAAAAAAAGAAGAAGTTTAATTTCAAATGTCTTCATGCTATATAATATGATATAAATGTTCTTTACCGAATCTCTGTAATCTGACGTTCAACACGAGAAAAAAACGCGTTTTCAGACATATCTTTGCACAACCAATAAAAAATCCCGCTTGGTGCGCAGCCTTCCCCCCCCCCTAAAAAAGAAGAGTAATTTGACTGTTATTGAGTTTCTTCGTTGTCTTCAATGCCATCAAGTTGACAAAAATTACATTCAGTGATTTGAGAACTCAAAACAAATCTAACCATCCAAACATAGATGTACTAAAACCTTATAAACCTTTGTAAACTAGATGAAACCATTTTAAAGATCCTAGCAGATGCTAATCCAATGTGCCATCTATTCACACGCACTTCGTGTTTTCTGAATTTTTCCTCTTTCTAGGAAGAAGCAAAATTTCTAGTTTCGAGACACTTGGAGATGAATGAATCTTATCACACAATTCGTCTGAGCACGACTTGAGCTCTAGCCATTTCATCGTTAGTGTATCTTATGTCCTTTTCTCTTCTTTTGCCAATTTGTTTGTTTTCACCTCACAAGATCCCTCAAACTTTTTTAAGACTTCATTTCATTTCACGGTTTTCATATGATCATAATAAAGTCAGTTCTCTTTGCAACAATGAATTAATATGCATGTATTATCGCCATTATCATCGCATCACCTATAATTGCTATCTAGAAGCAGCCGTGACACTCCAATATAAAATAATTTACGTATAAATACTTAATTACGTGGAAAACACTTCAAATTTAACCTAATTTAATCGATATAAGACATAACAAATTGAAAATAAATAAATATTACCTTTAAAAGTTTAATAGGAATTTAAGCTTGATGATTATAACATAATTCTTTAATATTGGGACGTGTAAAGTTGGCAGGGCAACTCTCATTTCTTCATTCACTGTCTTCAATCTTTCTCTTTTCGTTGTCTTTATGTTGACAAGGCAGAGAAGTTGGTTTCAAAATATTTTCAAGTGTCGTTAGATATTTTTATAAATGTTTGAATTGCATATTTTTTTTCAATTAAGGCATTTTAAAAAATGATTTCTTGGTCGCTACCGCGGGACCCTGGTTGAAAACCACTGGTCTATTCGAGGCGCATTGGGGGTCATCCTGCATTTGCCAACCGACGCAATCTCAACCGGAGCGGACTACATCTGGCGAATGACCATACCCATTGGCTTAATTCGTCTTTACTAGATTCTATTCGGCGTGGCCGGGAGCTAATAGTAATAAACTATCAAAAGAAAATACATTCCTTTCTAAGAAACGGACTTTCCAGACAGAGATGAATAATTGGCGCAAGTTTAAGACCTGCCAATTAAGTGAAGAAGCGGCGCTGTGTAAAAAGCTTTCTTGAGGCTGTCGGAACTGAATTTCTAACTTAGGGTCAGGAATGAAAGGGTGGGAATGGGTAAATTTCTTTTAAAAATCCCAATAATTTGGTGCCTTTTACCACCGAACACCACCGTCTGGTTACTATCTCTTAACGAAGGATTATGAACCAAAGGTTACTACAGCATACGATAGTAACCACAAAGTCGATTCAAATCGCCATTTCATCCGCACTCTTAAGCACACCTAAATGATAAATGGCGTTTTCACTCAGTTGGGTCATAATCCTCAAAATTCTAGTATTAAATTAAATAACAGTGGAAGAGGAAAAGACTTTTAGAACGCCACACGAGCGATGTATCGAGTAAATATTTCGTGACGCCAAGATTAACCCTAATTTCTGATGGCCCAGACAAACCTTTGACCCACACACCATGAATGCTGTGTGGGTCACTACTTCACCATCTCCTGACCGGCTACCCAAGGCAGAAACAAATATGACTGCAAAGGTTAAGGGTATGTATTTGTGCACAAATTGACAAGTAGGAGACGTTTGAGATAAACATAAAATATCTATTAATATAATAAGAGAATGCAAACTATTACATACTCCCAATTTTACACCATCGTACCTCGGTTTCATTACTTCTCAATCTCAACCCGGCCTGAGACACTATCATTGTTAAGTGTCTCGGTAGACACTAGTTTCTGGAAACTAAGAAGCATCGGGTGGATTTTAACAATTACAATTGATCGACTACATAAAATCTTTACAGGATTCTAAGAATTAGAACGAATCTTTTAAAGTACTTTACTGTAATTTTTGCCATAGCTCCATTCTATTAACATTGGTTTACTTAAAGGTGAATAGGGAAGATACTGGTTAGTAGTCGCTACTTTCAGATTCCAGTCTTGAGTTTAATTTCAATTATTCCTACGCCGTTTTATAGTGAAATGTTCATTCAAATCACTGGTTAGGGGGTCGGATTCCACGTTTTTTTGCTTACTTCCCCACCTGAATGAACTCGATATATTAATGATGCTCGTTTGAGATTGTTGTAACTCCCACGCTTCGTAAATGCCCCTAATTGCTTTAACCCTCATTTGGGGTTGGCATTTGTCCCTTCGAAGCAGTTTTTCAATCGAATCAATCTAATTTTACTTCGGGGTCGCCTGCGAGAAGACCTCACTGGATGGAAAGAAAAGTATCCCTGGAATAGTGAACCTAATGATGAGAGCAAGAAAGAAAGGAAAAAAATATGAATGTCAATAAGGAATATCTATGCTTAATACAACAAACCTATTAATCAGAGATAGGGGCGAGGGATTTCGGAGCTACAAACGAGCGAGCACAGTACGAAAGATAGGCCTTTGCCGCTTTGAAAAGAGGAAAATATGCAAAGGTAAAGTAATCCAGAGTACCTAGATTTCACATATACCTGCGAATAATAAAACTCCAAGATTATTTTGGTTTTTGAAGTTCCCGGCCACCTGAAAACGTAATTGAGTGTCCCTCATCCGACGACCTCCAAATTCCCCCTTGCACCCAATTATCGGCACTGGGGCTTCTTTAATTGAGCTGAAAACCAATTAGGAGACGCAGTAAATAGCAATTGGCCGTTTTTAGCTCATTATTATTCGTATAAAAGAGGGAGACACAAAAGAGGTACTTCTCTAACATGGAGTTATTTGTGAAAAAGAACTCAGTATGACCAATGAGGACATTTCCACCTGCTGGAGTTAGAAACAAATGACTAAAAATAGAATGAAAAGAAAGAGTACTAATAGTGAAAAGGGTAGATGAGAAATGTCGAATGGCTAGTAGTAGCAGGGTCATGATTACGAAGTTGAGTCTTTTAGTAGGAGAACAAAGACTCCATAGGAAATTGAGTCTTTTGGTGGGAGAACAAGAAGTGAACAAAGACTCCGATCGACCGACTCGATCCTAAATCTTCGAGGACTCAAGCGGACAAAGGATCCGAGAGAGACTCATTTGGAGCCTCAATCTGATTCGAGAGTAATTTAGACGTTTTCATTTAGAAGTCGACAGCTCTCGAAGCTACTCGCCAAGACCCTCGCAAGGAGGAAGTCACGTGTTGCATGGGCAACCCCAAGCTATGGCTAAAAACTGGAGGATTGTATGCCCTCCCGGCCTCTTACAAATTCGAAAAAAGAAACAACCTCAACAACCAGGCAAATTTCCCCTGCTTTTTTAGAGACAGTGTTCAGTGACGTCATTCAGCATGTCTTCCCGAGACACGATTGGACAAGGTGTGCTGGCAGAAGAAAGGATACGTACATCTTATATATTTGTTGAGGAAATGCCTTCAAGGGCATAAGTTACCGAATCGGAAGCATCCAGCCTCCATCATATCTCAGGCTATTTCCAGGAAAAGAAAAGCCTACTGACTCTTTCATTATCAAGTTCGGGAATAAACTGCAGATTCAAGGTCTCATGGAGCAGTTTTTTATCGTTGTTTATTCATTATTTTTATTCCCTACTCAATGACACTTTTTATCCCATTTTCAATGCCCTGTATTGCAATCGTGACTTAATGAGCAATTTCCTGTACCAAACTTAATTTCCTCCCCATGTAGCAATTTAAGGTGGCCTAAACTAGGACAGTTCGCCACGGGAAAATCATTATCGCGTATCCGTCAAAAGCAACTCTCTCCCCACCAGTGTCTCGGCTAACCTCAACTCACAAACAAGATGGCAAACCAAGTTTTGTCCGGTGAACAGAGAAAGATACCCGTGTAATTATGAAATATCCATGGCAACAGAAATTCGGTTAACGCTATGTGTATATATGACCTTTCTACCACAGGTTATATTTGGTGTTCTTGAATAAATTTTATTTAGCAGATAAAACATCTAAAATCCTGTATTGTTTATTAGTAAAACTTTATGATGTAGGGTAGTCCTACTAATTGACCATTTGTGCCGTAAAGGTGACCCCAAACGGGAACCCATCCGGCAACCAAGTGGCTTAATTTCGCTGTAATCGGAATCTGTTTCTACTCTGCCACACAACAGCACTTGTGATCTTATCCGAAGGCATCGCTTGTTTATCAAACGCGTAGCGCGAAATACTCTAATATTCAAGGTTGGGAGAAACTCCCTCATCAAAATCGCAGTGAAAAATCATTTAATAAAAACGCCCTCGAAGAGAGACTTGAAATTTGTTTTCACTCTTCAAAGCCTAAGGGGTTTTATTCAAAACGTAAACATATACCGAAACTATTTTTTAGTACCAATGTTGAAACTGGGTTGTTGTTTTTTTATTTATCTTCGTAGGTTAAATAAACGCAGATACTTCCTTGCGCACCAGGCACAAATAACATATAATTTCTTATCTTACCTCTTAATACTAAAACCCAGTTCCTTACGTCCTTAAAAGTTGAAGCTATAACAACATAAACAATTTATCGCATTAATGGTCGTAACAGATACTCATAGTCGTTACTCATGGAGGTTAACATACATACAATCCTCAGGGAATTTATATAGAGCAAAATAATCATTTGCCTGTGGTTTAAGACTCCTTTTAAAATCCTGCCTATATTAAACGGCGCCTCTTAACAACTTTACGGTTTAGAGGTCAGACGCACGTTGTTTTGATCCTCTTTTAGCCAAATCTGAGACACAGGCGTTGAATTACATTCAACCTTAAAGTTCAAGTCGTTTATATAGTATGCTCCCATTCAACCTCGTCTCAATAGCGACTATATTTACTTGGCCAGAGGTAATACAATTTCATACATGTAAATAAATGATGAGTTGACTCCCCCTCCCCCCCAGGAGGGAGTGGGGAAAAATAAAAAGCTATGGATTAATTTATTGAGGTCATGAAAAAGCAGTTGGTTAAATCATAAGATTAATCAAGCCATGTTTAAAGACCTATATTTTATTGGCTATTGTATGAAAGAGCTTCCGAAAGCTGTCGTTCATTTGGGGATATTAGTAAGGAAACCTACTAAAGGTAGGCTTCATATAATGTTAAATTAATATTTTTTACATCTAATTTGTAAGGAAAACGTTCGCCGTTAAAGAAAGAAACTAAAACAAAGGTTTTTATTACAATTGGACCGGGTTACTGAGTTAGACTCCTTTTTATGGGGACTTTTATATCTACGTAACATAATGAAAAAATATAGAAAAAACATTTAACAAAATCCTTTTTATAATTTCTTGAACCAATATTTTTTTTACATTAAATAGGATTTATAGATATATAGTTGTGTACTCAACTATAAAAAGACGGTAAAATTTGAGTACTAATAATTTTCATTACTATTTACTTCATTATACTAAAAATTTAATTAAATGAATTTCAGATCTTTAATTTTAAAAATAAAATTAACTTAATACTCATGTACCCGTACCATTCAAGTCTTACTGGACGCCCTTTTTAAATTTGGCCCTGTAACGCACACCCGCCGAATCCTCTCTGATAACCAAAACAAGGCACATCAAATTTAAACCTCTTACTGGACTCTGTTTCACTGCAACGCCCCAATTTTGGGGTTCTTTTCTGACTAAAGTTTTTCACATTTGATAGGGCCCCTGAACCTGAACCTTGCTCTGTGGTAGGTACTTCTCTCTAGCCCTTCACCTCAACTTCTCGCTCTCGCCCACGTATCTTCTGAAGAAGTAAGTCACATTCCTCGTTCTGCCCTTAAAAATAATAATAATTTGGGTAGAATTTTTTTTTTTACTTGGAAGGCGTTCCATCGATTTTTCTAATGCAATTTTTAATGAAATTTCTACTCATAGACCTAAAAGTGAGCAAAACAAAACAAAGTTATGTAGGTTATTAAACTTAGCCAATTTATCTAAAACAAATTGACGGAATTTAATAACCTAAATAACAGTCGATTTTTTAAAACTCCCTCTTAAGCATATATGTAGAAATTACATAAAAAAATCATATATTAAATACCGGGGGCTATTATATGTAGTATGTGATCTACCGCCAATTTTCCATTATACGGTTAATAATGAGCCTTTTTTAATGAACTTAACTAACATCTGTAAGTTCTAATAAAATTTAATAATGAAACAAACATATCTTTATTTTTCTTAAGAACTTTCAAACAAAAATGGTTAAAATATGAGCGTAATAAATGAACCGGAACTCTCTTTTTTTAAATATAATTCAGGGCATCCAACCATAAACGATGTTGGTTTATCATTTCAAGATGATACCCGATGCTATATAGACAATGATAAGCTGGACACTCACCGGGACGGATTACCGACTCAATTTTCCGTTCATACCTGAATGGGTATGAGTTTACTGACCCAATTTTTCATTCATACCCAATGGGTGATATGATTTTCCCTATCTCGTCGTTCCACATAAAAATAAAAGCAATCAAAAGCATTTTTAAAGCCAAAGGTCAAAGACCCAAGGGGTACTACTTAAGTATGGGATCTACTAGTTGAGGTTATCTACATTGGCATCTGCGAAAGAGATAAATATATACAGAATTTAGTTAGGTTGACTGCTTGAAATGAGGACCAAGATTAAATTTTTAAATGTGCTAAAAAAAAATCGACCCCACAAGATTAATGAAATAAAATAACTGCAATTAATTTGAACATGCAAAAAAATGTATATAAAGTGGCTCATCCATGGAAACGAGATATTGCAACCAATCTAGTAGAATCACGCTTAGGAGGATCATGTAGCACCGACTCAATGCCGGTCGATACATGTTGTACCTAATGGTTCTTATTAATTATAACATCTCCATCGTATTCCTCGTGAGTTAATAGTCGACCGCGGTTGTACACGATGATCAGGCTAAATTTGACGATATTTAATGGTTCCTTTTTACAGGAATATGTTGATGTATCGGTGCACAGTCAACGGCGTTGGATAGCAGACAAAGAAAAGTTTTAGTTGAGAAAAAGTTAGCTGACATGGAAGATTGGAAGCCATCTGAATATTGGAAAGTTACCTGCATCGTAATGATTCGCGTCGGGTATCAAAATGATATCATGACTGCTGTTCAATAGTCTGTTAACACTATAAAGGCTGTAAGGTGTGGCATGGGAAGCTGTAACAGGAGACTACGAAGACGTGGACAGCAGAAAGGAACAGAACAGGCGTTCTGACTGCGTTCACACGCCGGAATTCATCCAACAACTGCAGGACAAAGTGATGAAGGCCCGAAGGAAATCCGGGCTTTGGTGAGAGAGATGGGTGTTGCAGTCACTACCCTGAAGCTGGCCCTGAATGAGGACCTCGCTACCAATAGTACAAGAAACAAAAGGGACAAATTCTGACAGCCAAGGCCAAGTAGAACCGCGTGACGAAGACAGAAGCTCATCAACAAGCTGAAGTATTCTTTTCGGTCGGGAACGATCTGGTTCTTCTCAGATGAAAAGAACTTCTACCAAGACCAGTTGCACAACACCCAGAACAGGTGGCTTGCCTAAAATCCATGCGACGCTCCACGTATCATAAAGACGAAGTTCCCCCAAACCGTGATGGTCTGTGTGTGTCTCCAATAAAGGTCACGCAATGTCACCCGGCATCTTTGAGCAGAGGCTTAGGCTTAATTCAGACGGCTGTGTGGTGCTGATGAAGACTGGTCAAACCCTGTCTGGAGAAGGTTGCTGCTGCAAGGCCATACCTTCGGAGAGAGTCAGAACTGGTTGTCGGAGAATTACTACGACTTCACCAGCCCCACTTTCCGACCTACTAGACCCATTGATTGTAATCCCATGGATTTTTATGTGTGGGGCGCGATTGAGAAAGACACCAACCGCTCTGCCTGCAACCTCAAGGTCGAGGTGGGGGCTAGATCAAGGGTGTTCGAAGAATTTCCTCGGGGACAGAGTGACGAACACATGCGACAAGATTCTTGAGGCCGCGGGGGAAGCTAAGGGTGGGTTACTTCGAGTAAACTCTTATCTCTCAACCATAATTTGGTTGATATTTATTCAAATTTACAATACATTTATTTTTGGCTAAGATATGCAGGGGTTGTTTTTTAAGTTTTTTTTTTGGCAAACCATCCAATTTAGCCCGAACACACTGTATTTATGTAGGCCAGAGAAGCGTCCTTCAGCAATGTGAATAGGCTTCTTCTAAGCACCAACCATTTCACTCCTAGTACGATGCGATATTATCACATCACAAACTTCGCCCGAGATATTAAACCAGTCCGCGACTATTTGGAGATTTTCGGAGGGGAGGGGGGTAATAAAATAATACCGCAGTTGCAAAATTTCACATGAACTCAACTTGAAATTTGTCTCACCATTCCAATCAATCTAAGGAAAAAATTGCATTCCATTTCCTAATAGGTGGAACGTTTGGCATCCTTCACAAAGGCAGACGAGGATCAGTCGGAATTCACCGAGCCTGTGGCGCTTCCGTTTTTCTTGCGTTGCGCCATCACATATAATGAACGCTTCTTCTGCTCCATTAACTAATTAGATTACTAAATAACAATGATTTCTTTTGCCGCTGAATTCAAATATTACCTCGGTTTTGGCATATATCAGCAGTATTTTCTTAGTTTTACATTTGGGTCTTTATATAAGCAATATTGAAACTGTGTATCTTCATGTATTACATATTTAGGAGCTACAAAGAAAATAAAAGCAAAAAATAATAAAAAAATTACATTCAGCTTTTCTAGTGTGAACGCTTTTATCTTTTAAGAGACTAACAAATAAAGCACCCTTGATCTTAGCCTTAGAAAGCTTTGGAAACGAGGGGCGGATTTCTTGAAAGGCCTCCCCTCAAAAATCTAAAGCCTTCACAAACTGTTTTATCTATTCCATTTTATATGAAGGGGGGGGGGAGGGAGAGAAAGATTAGGCAAGCTCCACAAGAGGCAGTCTGACAACATTTAACTTCTCTGGCCTTAATTCATGTAGCGGGGGCGACTGAAATTTTCGGTAATGATGATCATCAGCTCTGCTACCGCATAAAGAAAAGAAACAAGAATATTTTTTGTACCTAACTTGGAAGCCAAGCTTCTTGAAGTGTCCACAAACAACCCATTTAAATCCAGCAGAGTTGATTTTTTCAAGAAGCTCTTTAACATTATCGTAGTCTTCTTTCCTCTGTACGGAATGTGAAAAATACAAAGGGCGATAATGGTTTGCATTGTGTAATAACACTGCTTTGAGACTTTGCGTTCAACTGTCTATGAACCGTCGCTATTCCGCATGATCATGCTTCAACCTAACAGCAGTAAACAAACCATTCGCATCTTTGCAGAAACACAAATCTCCACTAACACCAAAGTAAATTTCAAGTTCTTCATGACCTTTCCGGTACACACAGATGTCCTGCAGTCTTCTCCTATTAAATTCCATTCCTTCAGCCTGAATGTTAAAAGTTTAAGCTCCTGACTAAGTCACTGTTGAGATCATTCAGTCAACCTTGATTTGGAAAGTGAGGATTTATACTCATTCTGGGCACGAATGCTCCATCCATACATTTGCTGCAGCTACTTGCTGACTATTCTGATAAAAAATCCATTACAGCTTGTCTAAAAGAGGAAATGACTACATTTAGCAACTTCAAAACACGAATAAAATTGTTACTCCATGCTACTAAAAAAGAAAGTTATGTAGAATATTACGAGGAGCCATCATGGGGGAGAGGCGCTACAGAAAATGGTATGTCTAAATACTGAAGAGCTCATCTTCCTTTAACTTTTCTGTACTTTGTAACATCTATCATGCAGAAATAGCAGTCATCCTGGGGGTTGTTCAGCTCTCTCCAGAGTCTGAGAATAGCAAAAGGCATGGCCCTTATTGCACCTCTCAACCATCCATTAAGCTTCCACCTATCATATGAGGGCCCCGTGGCTTATTTGGTCACCCATGTGCATTCCAAAGTAGTATGTACGCTATTCAGAATTCGGAACTTCTATGAAATGGTGGCAATAACCTAATAGTTGCGCCACTCAAAATGATCAATCAAACCATGATTTTGAGAAATAATGATTTGTCCCAATATCCACACAGGTAACAAAATGTGGCGGGAGAATTTTCGCATTCACAAGTAGCCATACTGCAGAAAGCTAAAATCATCCTCTAATAACAATACTGAAGAAAGCTAAAATCATCCTCGAGTAGCCATACTGAAGAAAGCTAAAATCATCCTCGAGTAGGCAACACTGAAGAAAGCTAAAATCATCCTCGAGTAGCCATACTGCAGAAAGCTAAAATCATCCTCTAGTAACAATACTGAAGAAAGCTAAAATCATCCTCGAGTAGCCATACTGAAGAAAGCTAATATCATCCTCGAGTAGACATACAGAAGAAAGCTAAAATAATCCTCGAGTAGCCATACTGAAGAAAGCTAAAATCATCCTCGAGTAGCCATACTGAAGAAAGCTAAAACCATCATCGAGTAGCCATTCTGAAAAAAGCTAAAATCATCCTCGAGTAGCAAACTGAAGCGAGCTAAAATCATCCTCAAGTGGCCATTGTGAAGAAAGCTAAAATCATCCTCGAGTAGCCATACTGAAGAAAGCTAAAACCATCAGCGAGTAGCCATTCTGAAAAAAACTAAAATCCTCCAGGAGCCATACTGAAAAAAGCTAAAATCATACTCGAGTAGCCATACTGAAGAAAGCTAAAATCATCCTCGAGTAGCCATACTGAAGAAAGCTAAAACCATCATCGAGTAGCCATTCTGAAAAAAACTAAAATCATCCTCGAGTAGCCATACTGAAGAAAGCTAAAACCATACTCATTAGCCATACTGAAGAGAGCTAAAATCATCCTCAAGTAGCCATACTGAAGAAAGCTAAAATCATTCTCGAGTAGCAATACTGAAGAAAGCGCAAACCATCATCGAGTAGCCATTCTAAAAAAAGCTAAAATCATCCTCGAGTAGCCATACAGAAGAAAGCTAGAATCATACTCGAGTAGCCATAATGAAGAAAGCTAAAATCCTCCTAGAGTAGCCATACTGAAGAAAGCTAAAATCATCCTCGAGTAGCCATACTGAAGAAAGCTAAAATCATCCTCGAGCAGCCATACTGAAGCTAAAATCATCCTTAGGTAGCCATACTGAAGAAAGCGAAAAAAATCCTCGAGTAGCCAAACTGAAGAAAGCTAAAACTATCATCGAGTAGCCATTCTGAAGAAAGCTAAAATCATCCTCGAGTAGCCATACTGAAGAAAGCTAAAATCATCATCGATTAGCCATACTAAAGAAAGCTAAAACCATCATCGAGTAGCCATTCTGAAGAAAGCTAAAATAATCCTCGAGTAGCCATACTGAACAAAGCTAAACTCATCTTGGAGTAGCCATACTGAAGAAAGCTAAATTCATCCTCGATTAGCCATAATGAAGAAAGATAAAACCATCATCGAGTAGCCATTCTGAAGAAGCTAAAATCATCCTCGAGTAGCCATACTGAAGAAATCTAAAATCATCCTCGAGTAGCCATACTGAAGAAAGTAAAAATCATCCTCGAGTAGCCATACTGAAGAAAGCTAAAATCATCCTCGAGTAGCCATACTGAAGAAAGCTAAAATCATCCTCGAGTAGCCATACTGAAGAAAGCTAATATCAACCTCGAGTAGACATACTGAAGAAAGCTAAAATAATCCTCGAGTAGCCATACTGAAGAAAGCTAAAATCATTCGAGAAGTAGCAAAATTCAAGAAAGCTAAAATCATCCTCAAGTAGCCATACTGAAGCTAAAATCATCCTTAGGTAGCCATACTAAAGAAAGCTGAAATCATCCTCGAGTAGCCATACTGAAGAAAGCTAAAACCATCATCGAGTAGCCATTCTGAAGAAAGCTAAAATCATCCTCGAGTAGCCATACTGAAGAAAGCTAAAATCATCCTCGATTAGCCATACTGAAGAAAGCTAAAACCATCATCGAGTAGCCATTCTGAAGAAAGCTAAAATCATCCTCGAGTAGCCATACTGAAGAAAGCTAAAATCATCCTCGATTAGCCATACTGAAGAAAGCTAAAACCATCATCGAGTAGCCATTCTGAAGAAAGCTAAAATCATCCTCGAGTAGCCATACTGAAGAAAGCAAAAATCATCTTCGAGGAGCCATACTAAAGAAAGCTAAAACCATCATCGAGTAGCCATTCTGAAGAAGTTAAAATCATCCTCGAGTAGCCATACTGAAGAAATCTAAAATCATCCTCGAGTAGCCATACTGACGAAAGTTAAAACCATCATCGAGTAGCCATACTGAAGAAAGCTAAAAACATCCTCGAGTAGCCATACTGAAGAAAGCTAAAATCATCATCGAGTAGCCATACTGAAGAAAGTTAATATCATCCTCGAGTAGACATACTGAAGAAAGCTAAAAAATCCTCGAGTAGCCATACTGAAGAAAGCTAAAATCATCCTCGAGTAGCCATACTGAAGAAAGCTAAAATAATCCTCGAGTAGCCATACTGAAGAAAGCAAAAATCATCCTAGAGGAGGAAACACTGAAGAAAGATAAAATCATCCTCAAGTAGCCATACTGAAGAGAGCTAAAATCATCCTCGAGTGGCCATACTGAAGAAAGCTAAAATCATCCTCGAGTAGCCATACTGAAGAAAGCTAAAACCATTATCGAGTAGTCATTCTGAAAAAACTAAAATCATCCTCGACAAGCCATACTGAAAAAAGCTAAAATCATACTCGAGTAGCCATACTGAAGAAAGTTAAAATCATCCTCGAGTAGCCATACTGAAGAAAGCTAGAACCATCATCGAGTAGCCATTCTGAAAAAAACTAAAATCATCCTCGAGTGGCCATACTGAAGAAAACTAAAATCATACTCGAGTAGCCATAGTGATGAGAGCTAAAATCATCCTCGAGTAGCCATACTGAAGAAAGCTAAAATCATTCTCGAATAGCAATACTGAAGAAAGCTAAAACCATCATCGAGTAGCCATTCTGAAAAAAGCTAAAATCATCCTCGAGTAGCCATACTGAAGAAAACTAGAATCATACTCGAGTAGCCATAATGAAGAAAGCTAAAATCATCCTCGAGTAGCCATACTGAAGAAAGCTATAATCATCCTCGAGTAGCCATACTGAAGAAAGCTAAAATCATCCTCGAGTAGCCATACTGAAGAAAGCTAAAATCATCCTCGAGTAGCCATACTGAAGCTAAAATCATCCTTAGGTAGCCATACTGAAGAAAGCTAAAAAAATCCTCGAGTAGCCATACTGAAGAAAGCTAAAATCATCCTCGATTAGCCATACTGAAGAAAGCTAAAACCATCATCGAGTAGCCATTCTGAAGAAAGCTAAAATCGTCCTCGCGTAGCCATACTGAAGAAAGCTAAAATCATCTTCGAGTAGCCATACTGAAGAAAGCTAGCTAAATTCATCCTCGATTAGCCATACTGAAGAAAGTTAAAACCATCATAAAGTAGCCATTCTGAAGAAAGCTAAAATCATCCTCGAGTAGCCATACTGAGGAAAGCTAAAATCATCCTCGAGTAGCCACTCTGAAAAAAGCTAAAATCATCCTCGAGTAGCCATACTGAAGAAAGCTAAAATCATACTCGAGTAGCCATACTGAAGAAAGCTAAAATCATCCTCGATGAGCTATATTCAAGAAAGCTAAAATCATCCTCGAGTAGCCATACTGAAGCTAAAATCATCCTTAGGTAGCCATACTAAAGAAAGCTAAAATCAGCCTCGAGTAGCCATACTGAAGAAAGCTAAAACCATCATCGAGTAGCCATTCTGAAGAAAGATAAAATCCTCCTCGAGTAGCCATACTGAAGAAAGCTAAAATCATCCTCGATTAGCCATACTGAAGAAAGCTAAAACCATCATCGAGTAGCCATTCTGAAGAAAGCTAAAATTGTCCTCGAGTAGCCATACTGAAGAAAGCTAAAATCATCTTCGAGTAGCCATACTGAAGAAAGCTAAATTCATCCTCGATTAGCCATACTGAAGAAAGTTAAAACCATCATCAAGTAGCCATTCTGAAGAAAGCTAAAATCATCCTCGAGTAGCCATACTGAAGAAAGCTATGAAGAAAGATAAAATCCTCCTCGAGTAGCCATACTGAAGAAAGCTAAAATCATCCTCGATTAGCCATACTGAAGAAAGCTAAAACCATCATCGAGTAGCCATTCTGAAGAAAGCTAAAATCGTCCTCGAGTAGCCATACTGAAGAAAGCTAAAATCATCTTCGAGTAGCCATACTGAAGAAAGCTAAATTCATCCTCGATTAGCCATACTGAAGAAAGTTAAAACCATCATCAAGTAGCCATTCTGAAGAAAGCTAAAATCCTCCTCGAGTAGCCATACTGAAGAAAGCTAAAATCATCCTCGAGTAGCCACTCTGAAGAAAGCTAAAATCATCCTCGAGTAGCCATACTGAAGAAAGCTAAAATCATCCTCGAGTAGCCATACTGAAGAAAGCTAAAATCATCGTCGAGTAGCTATATTCAAGAAAGCTAAAATCATCCTCGAGTAGCCATACTGAAGCTAAAATCATCCTTAGGTAGCCATACTAAAGAAAGCTAAAATCAGCCTCGAGTAACCATACTGAAGAAAGCAAAACCATCATCGAGTAGCCATTCTGAAGAAAGCTAAAATCATCCTCGAGTAGCCATACTGAAGAAAGCTAAAATCATCCTCGATTAGCCATACTGAAGAAAGCTAAAACCATCATCAAGTAGCCATTCTGAAGAAAGCTAAAATCATCCTCGAGTAGCCATACTGAAGAAAGCAAAAATCATCTTCGAGGAGCCATACTGAAGAAAGCTAAAATCATCCACGAGTAGCCATACTGAAGAATGCAAAAACCATCATCGAGTAGCCATTCTGGAGGAAGCTAAAATCATCCTCGAGTAGCCATAGTGAAGAAAGCTAAAATCATCCTCGAGTAGCTATATTCAAGAAAGCTAAAATCATCCTTGAGTAGCCATACCGAAGTTAAAATCATCCTTAGGTAGCCATACTGAAGAAAGCTAAAATCATCCTCGAGTAGCCATACTGAAGAAAACTAAAATCATCCTCGAGTAGCCATACTGAAGAAAGCTAAAATAAGCCTCGAGTAGCTATACTCAAGAAAGCTAAAATCATCTTCGAGTATCTATATTGAAGAAAGCTAAAATCCTTGAGTAGCCACACTGAAGAAAGCTAAAATACCCCTCGAGTAGCCATACTGAAGAAAGCTAAAACCATCATCGAGTAGCCATTCTGACAAAAGCTAAAATCATCCTAGAGTAGCCATACTGAAGAAAGCTAAAATCATCCTCAAGTAGCCATACTGAAGAAAGCTAAAATCATCCTCCAGTAGCCATACTGAAGAAAGCTATAATCATCCTCGAGTAGCCATACTGAAGAAAGCTAAAATCATCCTCGAGTAGCCATACTGAAGAAAGCTAAAATCATCCTCGAGTACCCATACTGAAGCTAAAATCATCCGTAGGTAGCCATACTGAAGAAAGCTAAAAAAATCCTCGAGTAGCCATACTGAAGAAAGCTAAAATCATCCTCGATTAGCCATACTGAAGAAAGCTAAAACCATCATCGAGTAGCAATCTGAAGAAAGCTAAAATCGTCCTCGAGTAGCCATACTGAAGAAAGCTAAAATCATCTTCGAGTAGCCATACTGAAGAAAGCTAAATTCATCCTCGATTATCCATACTGAAGAAAGTTAAAACCATCATCAAGTAGCCATTATGAAGAAAGCTAAAATCATCCTCGAGTAGCCATACTGAAGAAAGCTAAAATCATCCTCGAGTAGCCACTCTGAAGAAAGCTAAAATCATCCTAGAGTAGCCATACTGAAGAAAGCTAAAATCATCCTCGAGTAGCCATACTGAAGAAAGCTAAAATCATCCTCGAGTAGCCATACTGAAGAAAGCTAAAACCATCATCGAGTAGCCATTCTGAAAAAAGCTAAAATCATCCTCGAGTAGCAAACTGAAGCGAGCTAAAATCATCCTCAAGTGGCCATTGTGAAGAAAGCTAAAATCATCCTCGAGTAGCCATACTGAAGAAAGCTAAAACCATCAGCGAGTAGCCATTCTGAAAAAAACTAAAATCCTCGAGTAGCCATACTGAAGAAAGCTAAAATCATCCTCGAGTAGCTATATTCAAGAAAGCTAAAATCATCCTCGAGTAGCCATACTGAAGCTAAAATCATCCTTAGGTAGCCATCCTAAAGAAAGCTAAAATCAGCCTCGAGTAGCCATACTGAAGAAAGCTAAAACCATCATCGAGTAGTCATTCTGAAAAATTAAAATCATCCTCGACCAGCCATACTAAAAAAAGCTAAAATCATACTCGAGTAGCCATACTGAAAAAAGCTAAAATCATCCTCGAGTAGCCATACTGAAGAAAGCTAGAACCATCATCGAGTAGCCATTCTGAAAAAAACTAAAATCATCCTCGAGTGGCCATACTGAAGAAAACTAAAATCATACTCGAGTAGCCATAGTGATGAGAGCTAAAATCATCCTCGAGTAGCCATACTGAAGAAAGCTAAAATAATTCTCGAATAGCAATACTGAAGAAAGCTATAACCATCATCGAGTAGCCATTCTGAAAAAAACTAAAATCATCTTCGAGTAGCCATACTGAAGAAAACTAGAATCATACTCGAGTAGCCATAATGAAGAAAGCTAAAATTCTTCTAAAGTAGCCATACTGAAGAAAGCTAAAATCATCCTCGAGTAGCCATACTGAAGAAAGCTAAAATCATCCTCGAGTAGCCATACTGAAGAAAGCTAAAATCATCCTCGAGTAGCCATACTGAAGCTAAAATCATCCTTAGGTAGCCATACTGAACAAAGCTGAAAAAAACCTCGAGTAGCCATACTGAAGAAAGCTAAAATCATCCTCGATTAGCCATACTGAAGAAAGCTAAAACCATCATCGAGTAGCCATTCTGAAGAAAGCTAAAATCGTCCTCAAGTAGCCATACTGAAGAAAGCTAAAATCATCTTCGAGTAGCCATACTGAAGAAAGCTAAATTCATCCTCGATTAGCCATACTGAAGAAAGTTAAAACCATGTTCAAGTAGCCATTCTGAAGAAAGCTAAAATCATCCTCGATTAGCCATACTGAAGAAAGCTAAAATCATCCTCGAGTAGCCACTCTGAAGAAAGCTAAAATCATCCTCGAGTAGCAATACTGAAGAAAGCTAAAATCATCCTCGTGTAGCCATACTGAAGAAAGCTAAAATCATCCTCGAGTAGCCATACTGAATAAAGCTAAAATCATCCTCGAGTAGGCATACTGAAGAAAGCTAAAATCATCATCGAGTAGCCATACTGACGAAAGCTAAAATCATCCTCGAGTAGCCATACTGAAGAAATCTAAAATCACCCTAGAGTAGCCATACAGAAGCAAGCTAAAATAATCCTCGAATAGCTATATTCAAGAAATCTAAAATCATCCTCGAGTAGCCATACTGAAGAGAGCTAAAATCATCCTCGAGTAGACATACTGAAGAAAGCTAAAACCATCATCGAGTAGCCATACTGAAGCTAAAATCCTCCTAGAGTAGCCATACTGAAGAAAGCTAAAATCATCCTCGAGTAGCCATTCTGAAAAAAGATAAAATAATCCTCAAGTAGCCATACTGAAGAAGGCTAAAATCCTCCTAGAGTAGCCATACTGAAGAAAGCTAAAATCATCCTCAAGTAGCCATACTGAAGAAAGCTAAAATCATCCTCGAGTAGCCATACTGAAGAAAGCTATAATCATCCTCGAGTAGCCATACTGAAGAAAGCTAAAATCATCCTCGAGTAGCCATACTGAAGAAAGCTAAAATCATCCTCGAGTAGCCATACTGAAGCTAAAATCATCCTTAGGTAGCCATACTGAAGAAAGCTAAAAAAATCCTCGAGTAGCCATACTGAAGAAAGCTAAAATCATCCTCGATTAGCCATACTGAAGAAAGCTAAAACCATCATCGAGTAGCCATTCTGAAGAAAGCTAAAATCGTCCTAGAGTAGCCATACTGAAGAAAGCTAAAATCATCTTCGAGTAGCCATACTGAAGAAAGCTAAATTCATCCTCGATTAGCCATAGTGAAGAAAGTTAAAACCATCATCAAGTAGCCATTCTGAAGAAAGCTAAAATCATCCTCGAGTAGCCATACTGAAGAAAGCTAAAATCATCCTCCAGGAGCCACTCTGAAGAAAGCTAAAATCATCCTCGAGTAGCCATACTGAAGAAAGCTAAAACCATCATCGAGTAGCCATACTGAAGAAAGCTAAAATCATCCTCGAGTAGCTATATTCAAGAAAGCTAAAATCATCCTCGAGTAGCCATACTGAAGCTAAAATCATCCTTAGGTAGCCATACTAAAGAAAGCTAAAATCAGCCTCGAGTAGCCATACTGAAGAAAGCTAAAACCATCATCGAGTAGCCATTCTGAAGAAAGCTAAAATCATCCTCGAGTAGCCATACTGAAGAAAGCTAAAATCATCCTCGATTAGCCATACTGAAGAAAGCTAAAACCATCAAGTAGCCATTCTGAAGAAAGCTAAAATCATCCTCGAGTAGCCATACTGAAGAAAGCAAAAATCATCTTCGAGGAGCCATACTGAAGAAAGCAAAAACCATCATCGAGTAGCCATTCTGGAGAAAGCTAAAATCATCCTTGAGTAGCCATAGTGAAGAAAGCTAAAATCATCCTCGAGTAGCTATATTCAAGAAAACTAAAATCAGCCTCGAGTAGCCATACCGAAGTTAAAATCATCCTTAGGTAGCCATACTGAAGAAAGCTAAAATCATCATCGAGTAGCCATACTGAAGAAAACTAAAATCATCCTCGAGTAGCCATACTGAAGAAAGCTAAAATAAGCCTCGAGTAGCTATACTCAAGAAAGCTAAAATCATCTTCGAGTATCTATATTGAAGAATGCTAAAATCCTTGAGTAGCCACACTGAAGAAAGCTAAAATCATCCTCGAGTAGCCATACTGAAGAAAGCTAAAACCATCATCGAGTAGCCATTCTGACAAAAGCTAAAATCATCCTAGAGTAGCCATACTGAAGAAAGCTAAAATCATTCTCGAGTAGCCATACTGAAGAAAGCTAAAATAATCCTCGAGTAGCCATACTGAAGAAAGCTTAAAATTATCCTCGAGTAGCCATACTTAAGAAAGCTAAAATCATCTTCGAGTAGCTATACTGAAGAAAGCTAAAATCATTCTCGAGTAGCCATACTGAAGAAAGCTAAAATCATCCTCGAGTAGCCATACTGAAGAAAGCTAAAATCCTCGAGTAGCCATACTGAAGAAAGCTAAAATCATCATCGAGTAGCCATACTGAAGAAAGCTAAAATCATCCTCGAGTAGCCATACTGAAGAAAGCTAAAATCACCCTAGAGTAGCCATACTGAAGAAAGCTAAAATCATCCTCGAGTAGCCATACTGAAGAAAGCTAAAATCATCCTCGAGTAGCCATACTGAAGAAAGCTAAAATCATCCTCGAATAGCCATACTGAAGAAAGCTAAAATCATCCTCGAGTAGCCATACTGAAGAAAGCTAAAATCATCCTCGAGTAGCTATATTCAAGAAAGGTAAAATCATCCTCGAGAAGCCATACTGAAGCTAAAATCATCCTTAGGTAGCCATACTAAAGAAAGCTAAAATCATCCTCGAGTAGCCATACTGAAGAAAGCTAAAATCATTTCGAGTAGCCATACTGAAGAAAGCTAAAATCATCCTCGATTAGCCATACTGAAGAAAGCTAAAACCATCGAGTAGCCATTCTGAAGAATGCTAAAATTATCCTCGAGTAGCCAAACTGAAGAAAGCTAAAATCATACTCGAGTAGCCATACTGAAGAAAGATAAAATCATCCTCGAGTAGCTATATTCAAGAAAGCTAAAATCATCCTCGAGCAGCCATACCGAAGCTAAAATCATCCTTAGGTAGCCATACTGAAGAAAGCTAAAATCATCCTCGAGTAGCTAAACTGAAGAAAGCTAAAACCATCATCGAGTATCCATTCTGAAGAAAGCTAAAATCATCCTCGAGTAGCCATACTGAAGAAAGCTAAAATCATCCTCGAGTAGCCATACTGATGAAAGCTAAAACTATCATCGAGTAGCCATTCTGAAGAAAGCTAAAATCATCCTTGAATAGCCATACTGAAGAAAGCTAAAATCATCTTCGAGTAGCGATACTGAAGAAAGCTAAATTCATCCTCGATTAGCCATACTGAAGAAAGTTAAAACCATCATCGAGTCGCCATTCTGAAGAAAGATAAAATCATCCTCGAGTAGCCATACTGAAGAAAGCTAAAATCATCCTAGAGTAGCCATACTGAAGAAAGCTATAATCATTCTCGAGTAGCCATACTGAAGAAAGCAAAAACCATCATCGAGTAGCCATTCTGGAGAAAGCTAAAATCATCCTCGAGTAGCCATAGTGAAGAAAGCTAAAATCATCCTTGAGTAGCTATATTCAAGAAAGCTAAAATCATCCTCGAGTAGCCATACCGAAGTTAAAATCATCCTTAGGTAGCCATACTGAAGAAAGCTAAAAAAATCCTCGAGTAGCCAAACTGAAGAAAGCTAAAACTATCATCCAGTAGCCATTCTGAAGAAAGTTAAAATCATCCTCGAGTAGCCATACTGAAGCTAAAATAATCCTTAGGTATCCACACTGAAGAAAGCTAAAAACATCCTCGAGTAGCCAAACTGAAGAAAGCTAAAACTATCATCGAGTAGCCATTCTGAAGAAAGCTAAATTCATCCTCGATTAGCCATACTGAAGAAAGCTAAAACCATCATCGTGTAGCCATTCTGAATAAGCTAAAATCATCCTCGAGTAGCCATACTGAAGAAAGCTAAAATCATCCTCGAGTAGCCATGCTGAAGAAAGTTAAAATCATTCTCGAGTAGCCATACTGAAGAAAGCTATAATCATCCTCGAGTAGCCATACTGAAGAAAGCTAAAATCATCCTCGAGTAGCCACACTGAAGAAATCTAAAATCATCCTCGAGTAGCCATACTGAAGAAAGCTAAAATCATCCTCGAGTAGCCATACTGAAGAAAGCTAAAATCATCCTCGGGTAGTCATACTGAAGAAAGCTAAAATCATCCTCGAGTAGCCATAGTGAAGAAAGCTAAAATCTTCCTCGAGTAGCCATACTGATTAAAGCTAAAATCATACTCGAGTAGCCATACTGAAGAAAGCTAAAATCATCCTCGAGTAGCAATACTGAAGAAAGCTAAAATCATCCTCGAGTAGCCATACTGAAGAAAGCTAAAATCATCCTCGAGTAGCCATACTGAAGAAAGCTAAAATCATATCCTAAGAAATAATATGAAACAGTAAAAAATAAATTAAATTGCAGAATATATAAATGATCCTAGAGTGCGTTTTTAATAATATTAAACTGATTGTATTTACGTAACGGTTGATAATACAGGAAAGTTAATACCATTTTTCGAATCAACGCAGAAAATTTATTAATAAACAATAGAGAGAAAAAATAACAAACTAAACTTTTGCTAAAAATTGTTACGTAGTGTTATGTTCTCTCATAAATGAACCATCGTTTTGACGATAACAGCGCGGCAAAATTCGGTTGTCAACATTATAGTACAAACTGAGCCCTGAATTTGGTTTGTTGAGTTTGTTTACTCCGGTGGCATTTAAAAAATCCTTCATGGGAACTCTCGATTTTAAAATAATGGAGCGTATTCAGATAGGTAATTTAACGCCCTCTATCACCTTGTGTTGGATCTAGACACGTGCGGAGAAGATAGTCAAAGATTTTAAAGAGGAATTTTTATACCACATCCTCTTACCCGCTCACAATTTAAAGGCTCATTATCCATGACACATACAAAGAAAGAGCAAATACAGGTTCCTAGCTTAGGGAGATACTGGGTTTGATGGGGTAACGCTTTGGGCGAAAAATAGTTTCTGTGCCTGGTAGCTTAGCGTTGAAGCATCTGACCGGCAATCAGCAAACCCGGGTTCGAGTCCGGGCCAGGAATTTTCAAAAACTTTTTCCCCCTGGCGTTATTTCTGTCTTCTCGGTAAAGGATCGCCTTCACTGTGCCGCCCTCTGCTCCCTTTGATTCTGGGTTCTTCTAATGTCCCTCTCTCTTGCCTTTATTGCCTTTAAAAAACGCCGGTTTCTTGTCTCATTTGCTCATTCGTGTCCAATTCTTCTTTCTCTTGTACTATATATATATATATATATATATATATATATATATATATATATATATATATATATATATATATATATATATATATATTTGCACAAATAGTACAAAACTTTTGGACTATTTCATATGTCTTTAATTTTTGACAACAGTAATAAAGATTTCTGTTTGTTTTCCGTGCAGAAGAATAGTGTACTGGTAACATCTGGCAAATGTTTTGTTGTGCCCTAGCTACACTAAGTCCGACATTGCTACACCAGAGCTTGTCGTGGATGATTATTGCTGGGATCGTGCTCCGTGGTGTACTTGGCTCTGCCAGAATATTCACCTTCCAATCATTATTAGACAATAAATTTATTATGGATATCACACCCAAGAAGTGTGCAAGTATTATAGCTCTTAGAAAACATGCACATTTCTAAGGAAATGAAGGTAGCAAATTCAACTGTTGGCGACATTGTGAAAAGAGCTGAAGACACTGGTGAACATTCAACACGGCGACAAGGAAAATGTGGAAGAAAACAAAAGACAACACTTCACGATGTCAAGGCTCTCATCAGAAATAGTGTGAAGGCTCCCGAGAAAACCAGTAAAGACCTCCCGAGAGATTTGTCTTTAGCTGGTGTAAATGTTTCTTCTTCAACCGTCCGGCGAAGGCTCATTGAAGTTGGCAGATTTGCTAGAAAACCGGTACATAAACAGTTATTGACTTCTGCTGTGAAGACAAAACGTCTTCACTGGTCATGCAAATATGCTGGATTGAAGGGAGCTGACTGGAAGAAAGTCATGTTTTCAGATGAATCGAATTTTGAAGTACATGGGCATAGATGAATCACTTCAACCAGGTCACATTCAACAGGCGCCCAAAATACCCACCTAAGAAGATGTTTTGGGATTGTTTTAGCGCTACAAGGCCTAGGGTGGCTTGTTACTATTGAGGGAATGATGGGCAGCGTTAAATACAAGGCAATCCTGCAGACTGACTTTCTTCCCGCAATGCAGAAAGACTTTCCTGATGGAGGCGGCATTTTCCATGGGCTATAGTTAAACGTAGAATCGAGAAAACCGACTGTTCAACGATGCAGAAGATGATTTGTGCTGGTACCATAACGAAGAACTGGCAGAAACGCGTTCAAATTTGGTTGAATCTATGCCAGAGCGAGTGAAGCAGGTTCTAAAAGCAAAGGGCGGTCATATTTCATATTAAATGTACCATTTATCTTGTCATCGACGTATTCTTTTCAAATATAAACAACAATTATCATATAATTGTATTATTTCACCACTGTCCGAACTAATTTGCACACTACTATATATATATATATATATATATATATATATATATATATATATATATATATATATATATATATATATATATATATAATCATATGAAGATCTCTACCAACACCCTAGGTACCCAACTTAAGATCCTCTCTCACAGCCGCTCTCATATGAAAATCCTCCCCAAACATTTTAACATAAATGAACTCCTAAGGATCAAATAATAAAACGGTATTCAAATTATTTTTTGTAAAGAAAGCAAATATGAGCACATAATCATCAAAAGCGTTTCTGAAGAAACGGTCGTCACGCCACATAAATTCTTGAAGATAAGACGAACAAGTCCCGCCTCCATCCTCGCATCATCTTGATATTTGCTTTGTTTATTTCAATACGATTCTAGAAACCAGTTTGCGGATCCATATAATTGAGGGAATAGTTCATTGCCCTGTGGATTATTGATCTCGGTTACTCTACTCCTTGTATTAGAGGCAGAAGTGTGCAACATCCCTTTTGTCCACTATTTCCACGTATCCTATACCTGGAGAGGTGCTGGTATCGACCATTCCAAACACTCACATATGAGTGTGAGGTCTTCTGCCCCGAACATGCTTCAGTTTGTGAGAAAAACACGAATCATCGATATGCACAACTGTTCCTGGACCATCAAGTTAAATTGGGTTAGCCTCATGGTATCTACTGCACACTTCTCGGAAAAAAAAACTGCAGCAGTCGATCATAGTCTTCTTAGAAATACCAATTTGACGTTTTTCCCTTGATTCATTAATGCCTTCACTCCAGATATATAGAGTGCATGAACCCAGGTTTGAAGTGCTAATCTCGAGTTGGATAAAAACGACCAGTCCTTAGAGACACTAAATTTATACTTGGCACATTCTTTGGTCTTGCATTTATTTCCAAGTATAGCCATCGTCCAGTTTGTTTCAATATCACAAGAGGGAGATTTCACTTCAATTTTCAGCATTCTGCGTTGCTTAAGCCAATTAATAGTTGGCTGAATCTTCAGTTAGCAAGGCTAGTGGAACAGAATAACAGGAACATTGGAGTAATTAAATTATCTAACTATATAATAAAAGCTAGTGTTGAAGGGTTAGTTGCTTGGTTGGTCCTTCCTTCACACTATCACATTAAATAATCTATCAAAACATATAATGTGCTACAATGATAATAACAATTCAGTAGGATAATAATCCTTATGATCCATGCAGGTTCACAGATTAGGTATTCCACGAATTCAGGCGACATAGGAACCAGAAATTCGAAGAAGGATTCTTAATAAGAGAATTGAAAGCAACTCACCGGCTTCATTTAAATTATTCTTGGATTTAAAAAGAAACAAAAGTCTTAACAAGAATATAAACTACGAATTCTTAATTCCTGGAAAATCCTGTACGGATTCATATATTAGGTCGATCACAAATAGTAGATAACGAATCTCTAAGATTAATATCCAGATCGACTAAGAACTAATTCCCTCATCTTGCCAACAACACCCTTTTAATTTGCCTGGTTAGACTCGGTATAAAATAAAATTCTCTGCCATATAATTTTTACCCCTTGCTATAGTTCTCTTACCAAATTATATTTATATTTTAAAATCCTCCTGTTTTTTTTTCTATATTTATGGTTTTCACGCTATATTTTTCTCCCCTTTTTTAGCCCTTTAAAATATTAGAAATTTTTTTTTCTCTTTTCTTTCCTTCCGAACATATATGAACTCCATTTTGGATCTTTTCATTTATATTCTTTAGCCAATATTGAGATTTAACGTATTGCTTCTATGTACATTTAAACAATATTGCAGTGTAGCTATCATTATATTTTTTGCCCATATTATTTTTATTTATTAAATATTCTAAACAAGTTCTAAACCATTTTTATAGTATCAAAATCATGCGGATGTAATTTTATATTACACTTGTTATTCCGAGGTTAGAAAATTCCTGCGTAATTATCCACTTTCAATGAGTTAAAAAGAAAACCTTGGGACGTCCTTTTTGTAATTATAACTTCATAACAAAAAAGGAGACCCCGGGCGGTGCTTTCAACGAAACTAAACGTTTGTTGATTATTTAATTAACCATTTAAGAACCATAAAGCTCTGGGGCGTAATATCTCCCTCTTCTCACTATCTTCGTGTGTCCTCGTCTATTCTGAAATAGGAATGTGTATATGTGAATGAAAAGGCTGATTGGTAAAATGCATACTTGTCTAGTGCACAAATTGTCATACTTGTTTTATGTACAAATTGTCAATATTGAAATTTAAATCATATTGGTATGTCCAATTTCCGTGGTGGCAGTCCATAAAAATGGTCCGTATTAATCTTCTTTAGATATTAATGCAGGAGTCTTTCGCACCGTGTAATAAATTTACAAAGATACAAGAGTCAAATTTTATTTATCGACGGTAGACTTCTTTCATTAGAAATTTTCGTCCACGACTCAAAAAAAGTTTCCCCACCCTTGGCCTACAGTACTATCTACAGTCGGAATTCATAACCACAGAACACTTGCCACGCAGTAAGGTCGGGAGGTCGGGGTGAGGCATTTTCAACATGATCTGGGTACAGAAGTAACGAGGCCAGCTGTTGAAAAGAAGCAAAAATAGGCTTTATATAGCTTCTTTTGGACGTCTCTCACCCACATCGCTTGGTCGCAGCTGTTTAAGTTTTTAATCAACCAACGAATGAGAATCAAAGAAAACTAAGTATTATCACGAAAGACGAGATTAAAAACGAGGATTAATTAAAAATTAAAACAAACAGGAAAGGAAGTGGGATATTTACTCTTAATTTCTGCAAGACGATATATGGGAAATTAAAGGCCTAAGCCTTCGAACTCAGCCTAGAATTCTTAGGTGATGACTTAGAGGAATCTTCCCATACCTCCTGTATCTGGTTTTCCTCTGTGCAAGGAGTGAACGACCCTTCGGTGCAACTTTACCGACTAATTAAGGCCAGACAAACTTGTTCCTTCGCAATCCATCTCGTGTCCATCGGAAGCACAACGAGATGCAATGACCGAGAGGGTCATCAGCTGGGTACGGACTGGACCAGAGGCGTTGGGGGAAGGGGGACGGAAAACAAGAAATGTATGAATTCTTAGAATCCTGGCTATCAGACGGATAATGCATTGATACATAAACATAACGTATACAATTGCTTAAAGCGACACTTCTAATTATTTTATGATTTTTGCTCCGAGGATTTGCAATGAACTGCCTGCTATATAACCACCCTCTTGTTGCTTATGAGCGAATCTTGAAGACCCACTTCTCCCCAAACTTTTGGTGGGAGACAAGCGCCACGGGAAAGGAGTGTGACATTGAAAGCCAACATACAAAAACGCGTACTCTTATAATATTTGTAGGTTTAACGCCCTCTTTCACCCTTTGCTGGGTCTGAACAGGCGTGGCCCCCCAAAATAAAGGAGGTTCAAAAGATGATATGAGAGCGAGCACCACTTTCTCTTTGGCCACTGGGGTGTGGAGGGCACGTTCTCCTCCTCCGGGTTTCATTTGTAGCAAAGTTATTGACCTAGCTACACCATTCACTATATCGGGGGGAGGTTATATGGGGGAAGAATAAAACTCATCACCCCCTCCCCCCTTTCTTCTAATTATGATTGGAATAAACGGGAATTTAAGGAATTAGGCCGATTGGAATTTAGGAACTAAGGCTAAGGGAATTTAGGAATTAGGGCAGTGGGATTTTAGGAATTAGGGCCATGGAAATTTAGGAATTAAGAAAGTGGGATTTTAGGAATTAGGACGATGGGAATTTAGGAATTCAGGTCATTATTTTTCATTGCTGAAATTGCCCTACCTGAGACGATCTGACGAACGAGAATCCAAAGCTGTGTTTTTGAGACTCCGGAGGGCAAATAGACTTCCGGAGTGGTGACGTCATTTCCAAGAGGGGAGGACACCAGCGTCCCACCAGGAGATGCTGGGGTTTAGTTTCATTTGAACCTCCACTTTCTAGCTGTTGAATGGACCGCTAGCAAAGGAAGGGGGGGTGCTATAAAAGCCCAATAGCATGCAAAAGCCTCCCCGCCCCCACAGGAACGTGATCTCCTCAGGAGAGCCACTGAGAGATAAAAGGTCTCTTAAATAATTGTGGATAAATCGAGTTAATGGTGCGCATGTTGCTGTGCACACAATCTGCTTCCTTGATAATGGTCTGCATGTTGCTGTGTGTACACAATCTGCTTCCTTGTTAATGGTCCGCAGGTCACTGTGTTCACACAATTTGCTTCCTTGTTAATGGTCCGCAGGTCGCTGTGTGCACACAATCTGCTTCCTTGTTAATGGTCCGCAGGTCACTGTGTGCACACAATCTGCTTCCTTGTTAATGGTCCGCATGTCCCTGTGTGTACACAATCTGCTTCCTTGTTAATGGTCCGCAGGTTACTGTGTGCACACAATCTGCTTCCTTGTTAATGGTCCGCAGGTTACTGTGTGCACACAATCTGCTTCCTTGTTAATGGTCCGCAGGTCACTGTGTGCACACAATCTGCTTCCTTGTTAATGGTCCGCAGGTCACTGTGTGCACACAATCTGCTTCCTTGTTAATGGTCCGCAGGTCACTGTGTGCACACAATCTGCTTCCTTGTTAATGGTCCGCATGTCCCTGTGTGTACACAATCTGCTTCCTTGTTAATGGTCCACAGGTTACTGTGTGCACACAATCTGCTTCCTTGTTAATGGTCCGCAGGTCACTGTGTTCACACAATTTGCTTCCTTGTTAATGGTCCGCATGTCCCTGTGTGTACACAATCTGCTTCCTTGTTAATGGTCCGCAGGTTACTGTGTGTACACAATCTGCTTCCTTGTTAATGGTCCGCAGGTTACTGTGTGCACACAATCTGCTTCCTTGTTAATGGTCCGCAGGTCACTGTGTGCACACAATCTGCTTCCTTGTTAATGGTCCACAGGTCACTGTGTGTACACAATCTGCTTCTATCGAGATTGATGGTTTACAATCCTGAAAATATTTCACATACCTAAAATTAGACCCCCCTCCCCTTAAACACGCTCTTTTTAGTGTCGTGACTCGACTCTATAAGTTACTCTGTCGGTCAGTCGAATGGTAACCATTTTACTTTTCAATGCGTTTTTTTTCAGTAACATTGTAACTATTTAGCCGATTCTAACGAAATTTGAAACCCTTACGTTGTTTTACATTCTTTTTCGAATGATATAATTGCAAAGGTCCTCCTAAGGTTAGCCCGGGAATTATTGAAAGTTTTAAAGGTCATAAGTCAGAATAATTGAGAGCACGAGACTTAGGTCTGTTGACCTTGTTAATTGACAACACACCCTACTTGCGCAATACCTCGCCAATACTAATTAAGTCTAAAGATATTCCAGTAATAAGTTTGGAAGCTATTTTTCTCAAAATGTGGCCTCAAATAATAGTAATGATAGATCAAATGATCCTGAAACTGGAGGCGAAGAAGCGTCGCATTGAGGGAAGGCGTCTCAAAATGCTTCGATCGAGCGTCATCAGTTTCCCGAGTGCGAAGAAGCGCCGCCGCGCAGAGGAAGTGCGCTGAATGACAGCCGTGGCTTTTGACGGGCTCAATGGCGGCCACGTGAGGGCGAGTGCGTTACTCTTAATCTCCAAGCGCAAATCTTGTCGTCGAAAACATCCATTCCTCTTGCCAAGCTTACCGTGCAACCGAGTCGGATGCGCAAACGACCAAGATAGCCGGGATAATGGCGCTGCAATTATGTGTAGACGCATGAGGCGGCTCTGCCTAGAGAACTCGTGCGAGCAGCAGTTTCCTCTTCACGTTCTGGCAAAAATCGCGAAACGAAACTTTAATTATTGTGTTTCGCAGCCCCCTCCCCCCTCCCCCTTGTGTTAGCGCGCAGTGCAGGGGGGGGGGGTCTCTTCAATTCATCACAGCTTTTGAATACCTTAAAACTTAGTCGCTTGTCCATCCAGGGAAGGCGAATCAAGTTCGTTGGTTTGGATTTCACATATTCGCCCCCTCCACCCCCATATTCAACAAAAAGAGAAACCCTGGCTGATAAATGCAAGAGACACCACAGCTTCCAATATTTAGTTTGGGGACGCAATGATTTCCACTTTCCTTACCCACCGTCAAACACAAATCCAAACTTAGCCATCGATCTATGGCTATCTCCTTATCTTTTGCGTTACTAACACGACAGCAGCGTTGACAACCATGAGTGCGTACTTTCTTACACTCGTGGGTGGACAGGAATGATGTTGCAAGTGCACAACATCGTGGCTGGCATCTTAAAAAAATATATAAACACCACAAAAGCAAATAAATTAGTGACTACAAAGAGGCATGACGCATTTAGTGAGGGTAATAAAGATAAGATAGCGCCATCGAAGGCAATACCTTCCTGTTTATATCGTCGGTTACCACGTGATTAGTCCGTGGAAGCTTCAAAAGTTGAAGAAAGAGTGCTTTCCCGCAAAATAATGTTGACAGCATGAAACAGTAAACTTAATCTTCATTTACATTACTAGAATACGAAACGTTTTGTTGCCTTGGAAACAACCTGAATAGTTATAGTTTTTAAAGCTTCAAAACTTCCCATCTTGTTTCATTAATTTGCTTGGATACCAAAATGCGTCAAACGCTCGACCGAAGGCTGCAAGATTTCTTCCCTTTTTATTTTTATTCTTTGTTAGCCTTGAGATTCTGCGATTCTAATCCCTTTTACTTGATTCAAGTTGTTTTTTTCTCAATAAATTCAGTCAGGCTGTGTGGATGAAGTATAATGACTATGGTTGAGGAAATAAATTTTCGCCGAATGAAAATTTTATCGATTTCAAATATTCTAAAAACTCGGTACTTTTATTTTTTACCTTCGAATAATTAAACCAGGCAAAAAATAAAGTTGTTCTTTTGCGCAATTGAGGTAAATGGTCAGGAGAGTGTACGCCTTCAGGGATTACCTACACTTCGGCCTATTTCTCTTCCCAATAATTTTCTCTCTTTACGAATCACTGGCAACCTTCTTTGCATGTTGTATTTTTAATAAATAATGTAGCAGTAAGCAAATGCCCTCTTCCCTAGTTACAATTTGGTTAATTATTAAAATCAGAGTGAAAGCAAAGGAGAATCTATAAGAAAACTTGCACCTATGAACCTATGGGTTCAGGCATATTAAACAGAAAACCAAACAAGAAAACTGCATCATACTTTGTATCAGCAACGAGGCGCCTAAGGTTGGCGATTAATATAATGAGAAGGACCAATTAAAACAGCTTTTAAGATCATTACATCAAGACTTTAAGGGAAAATTTATCTGTTAAACAAAGCATGTAAATCGGTGAAGCGAGAAATAGTTTTTATCCAATGTTTTTTCACATTATTTTTTTATCTTCAAGTAGTAATGGCTCAGTATGGATGGCCACCCTGGGGTAGCTCAGTAAGTTATCAGAGGGTTTAGGGTATTTTATATTTTAGAATGTGCCTTATATCGAGGCTATTTCCTTAATCCGAATTTGTGATCAAGAAAATCATAAAAGCATTTTCAATAAAACCTGAAATCTAAGCAATTTAACTTCAATGGATCTTTATTGCAGCCATATGTTCTTAAAACACGAAAATGGAAACTTGTTTTTTTTATGATTTCTAAAAACAACTGATAGTAGTCATATATTTTCAAACCCTCCAATTATGGTCGAGCTGACTGCCACCTTCATCTTAATTTCATAGATCTAGTTAGTGCCTTTCCTCGCCACTGTGCCTCTCCCAGCAACACCGACATCAGTGCCACATCTTGCGTTTCATCATGACACTAGAAGCTAATTTGGTCTTCGTTTTCCACAGGGGTTTGTGAGCCGTCTGCCATTCAGGATGTTTCAACTCATTTCATCCCTTGTGGTTTCTTGAAGTTGACAAACTACGTGAATGGCAGAGTTTCTAAACACGTAAATGAAATATTGTTTGGCACCAATTTAGAACAAGTATACACATAGCATTATATGTGTATTCGCTGACGTAAGCGATAGTTACAGTGCAAGGGAGATGTGGATAAATATCATGAATTTCATCGTTTGTCAAATATTAAATTTCATGGACATGTGAACTTTAGTTAGTTGAAATGAAACGACAAATAAACATTATTTTAAATAAAAAAAAACCTTTTATAACGTATGGCATAGGTGGGTTACGACGGATGGAAAGCATCGATCAAATTAAATGGATTGCGATGCAGATGAGAACAAGCGTTGGATTTTTACCACATCGTATATTTTTATGGCTGCTATTTTAGATCATTTCAGCACACGTAAATGTATAAATATGCACGGGGTATATTGATTTTATGACATCTACACATCACGACCTGTCATGTATCATCTTGCGACGCTTATTCCTGAAGCTTCTGGCAGCTTTGCCTCCTCGAATGATTCCTGGCGCGTGGAATCAACAAATTAAAGTTGTATTGCAGTCATTCGACGGCGTAAGGCGAAATCCTTGCCATTTCCGACGGGGATGCAAGGCGAAATGATACCTAAAATATTGTTTACGTTAGAAACGCTGGACTACATGTGGACTGCAGCTTATTCGTTAGAGCATTGGTTTGAAAAGCGAAGAGCGTTCGAGGGCATAGGTTCGAACTCCACCTATTTTCACTTTCATTAACGGGTAAAAGCGTTTATATTAATTTCTTCCATTTGCTCTATCTTCCTTCTTTATTAATCTATGTTTGGTCTTTGTTTAGTCTTAATAAAAGACGAAAGCACTTGTGAATTAGTCTTTTCTGATTTCAGTTGTTTCAGAGGGGAAAGAGGGAAATATACTCCAGCAGATATATTTAGGTATGTATTTATTTTGTTTTAATAATTAAAATAGAATTAAATTACTTTCCAGTGATATACTTTCCATTTATACTTGCGTATCAACAGATAAATTCGAGATGTGGCGTATCAGAGCAATTATGGACGAAAACAACGAAAAACTGAGGGTTGTACGATGTAACTTAAGTCCCCGTTATCTCGGACGCCCCCAACAAAAGTGACCCAGGGGTGACACTTAATTTCTAACACGGAATTCCTCACTTCAACTTGATAACTGGCAACTTCGAGGTATCCACACGCGACCATCGTCATCGCTGACCAAACATAATCGGCTATGGTAACTTCGACATTCGCAATTTCTCTGCCTGAGTTTCAAACCTCTTCACCTCAACCTTGGTTTAATCAGGTTGAATTACTCTTCTATTGGAAATAATAACAAATGAGTCTCAAAAAATGAAGTCATTAATTAGTGTTGGCATAGCCAGTCATTGAGTCCCTATCATGTGTGTTAAAGAAGCCTAATAGCTTAACGTACCAGTCCATACTGGATCGTTTCACTCATACGACAGGCCTCAAAATGGACCTGGTACGTTAAGCTATTTGTCCATCGCCCCCCTCCTCAGATTCTGGGGCGATCGGGGGTTTCTCTACCGAGACTCCCATTGAACAATTAGCGACTGCTGCTGCTCGAGCCTTAGCTAGCTTGCAATCGAGAAGGACCTCCGACACAAAACACCATCTTCCGATAGCATATGGAGGCAGTGTTGGTCCCCATCAAGGAGGAGCTTAACACTTTGCAATGCAGGATCGAGGACAGAGTTTGGTGGGAATGATGAATTTATTATGCAAGTTCTGTATTAACTGTGATTACTTTAGCCTTGCATCTCATTTTTTATCTTTGTATGTCCTCCGCCTTTAAATGGGCCGTTTGCACCACTGCCTTTTCAGAATTAATATATAAACTCTCGAACTCAATTATGTACCTTGTTTGCTCTCCAACTAAATAATGTACACCTACTGTTCTCAATTTTGTCCATCTCACGCTGTTTTACTTTTCACTTGAATTATGGCCGTCTACTGCTCTCAAATTCTTCATCTGTCGCTCTATGTTCTCCACTTAAATTATCTACGTTTATAGCTATCAAGTTTCTTCATCTCCCGCTCGTTTGCTCTCGACTTGATGAATTATGTAATGTACGTCTACTGCTCTCAATTTTGTTCATCTTATTTTATTTTGATTTATCGCTATTTTGCTCTCCACGTAAATTATGTACGTCTACTGCACCCAATATTGTACATATATCGCTCTTTTGGTTTTCAGTTGAATTATGTACGTCTACTGCTCTGCATTTTGCCAACTCTCAGTCTTTTGCTCTCCACTTGAATTAAATACGTTTACAGCTCAATTTTCTTCAGCTATCGTTCTTTTTGTTTTCATTTGAATTATGTACGTCTGCTGCTCTCCATTATTGTTAGCAATCGCTCTTTTGCCTGCTCTCAATTTTTTCATCTATCGCTCTTTGCTTTCCACTTGAATTATGTACGTCTACTGCTCTAAATTATATCACCTATCGCTGTCTTGCTCTCGACTTGAATTATGTGCGTCTACCGGTCCCAATTTTCTTCATATATCACTCTTTTGCTCTCGACTTGAATAATGCACGTCTACTGGTCTCAATTTTCTTCATTTATCGCTCTTTTGCTCTCCACTTGAATTAAGTACAGCTACTTACTGCTCTTAATTTTGTTTATCTATCGCTTTTTTGCTCTCCAACTGAACTATGTAACTCTACTGCTCTCAATTTTATTTAGCTAACTGTATTTTGTTCTCCACTTGACATATACACGTATACTGTTCTCTATTTTGTCCATCTCTCGCTCTTTTGCTCTCCGCTTGAATTATGTACGTCTACTGCTCCCATTTTTTTCATATATGGCTCTTTTGCTCTCCACTTGAATTATGTACATTTACTGATCTCCATTTTGTGCATCTATGGCTCTTTTGTTCTAAACTTGAATTATGTACGTCTACTGCTCTCAAATTTGTGAATTTATCGATCTTCTGCTCTTCACTTGAATTATGTACGTCAACTGCTCTCAACTTTGTTCATCTATCACTCTTTTGATCTCCACTTGAATTATGTACGTCGAATCCCCCCCCCCTCTCCCGTTCCATATTGCTCTTTTGCTCTACACTTGAATTATGTACGTCTACTTTTTGCTCTCCAGCTGAATTATGTAACTATACTGCTCTCAATTTTGTACTCTCGCTCTTTTACTCTCTACTGCTCTCACCTTTATTCATCCCTCGCTCTTTTGCTCAGCGCTTGAATTATGTACGTCTACTGCTCTCAATTTTCTTTAGTTATCGCTCATTTGCTCTTAACTTGAATTATATACGTCTACTGCTCTCCATTTTGTCCATCTCTCGCTCTTTTGCTCTCCGCTTGAATTATGTACGTCTACTGCTCCCATTTTTTTCATATATGGCTCTTTTGCTCTCCACTTGAATTATGTACATTTACTGATCTCCATTTTGTGCATCTATGGCTCTTTTGTTCTAAACTTGAATTATGTACGTCTACTGCTCTCAAATTTGTGAATTTATCGATCTTCTGCTCTTCACTTGAATTATGTACGTCAACTGCTCTCAACTTTGTTCATCTATCACTCTTTTGATCTCCACTTGAATTATGTACGTCGAATGCCCCCCCCCCCTCTCCCGTTCCATATTGCTCTTTTGCTCTACACTTGAATTATGTACGTCTACTTTTTGCTCTCCAGCTGAATTATGTAACTATACTGCTCTCAATTTCGTACTCTCGCTCTTTTACTCTCTACTGCTCTCACCTTTGTTCATCCCTCGCTCTTTTGCTCAGCGCTTGAATTATGTACGTCTACTGCTCTCAATTTTCTTTAGTTATCGCTCATTTGCTCTTAACTTGAATTATATACGTCTACTGCTCTCCATTTTGTCCATCTCTCGCTCTTTTGATCTCCACTTGAATTATGTACGTCTAATGCCCCCCCCCCCTTTTCCATCCTACGCTCTTTTCCTCTAAACCTCAATTATGTACGTCTACTGCTCCAAATATTGTTCATATATTGCTATTTTGCTCTCTAACTAAATTATGTACGTCTAGTGCTTTCAATTTTTATCATCTATCGCTCTTTTGCTCTCTCATTGAACTATGTACGTCTACTGTGCTCAATTTTGTTCACCTATCGCTCTTTTGCTCTCCACATGAACTAAGTAACTCTACTGCTCTCCATTTTGTCCAGTTATCGCGCTGTCGCTCTCCACTTGAATTATGGACGTACTACTGCTCTCAATTTTGTTCATCTATCTCTTCTGCATTAAACTGCTGCCAATAGCGCGGCATTTTCTTGTCCCCCGTTAATACGAGTTGTTAAGAGATCAAGTGTGGCGTCTCGATCGCCTCAGCTCTGCCAATGAATTTATTATTCCTCGGGATTCTAAAACCTCCGCCCCCCCCCCTTCACCCATATTAGCAGCAATTAGGGGTATACCAAATCGCTTGCGTGACCCCTCCCGACTGCATAATCCCATCCTAATCTTCCTGTTATTCTTCATTCTTCCTTTCATTAATCAGTGTCGTTGGTTACAACAATTTCATCTTTTTTTCCAAAACTCCAAAGCTCTTTGATGTCACCCATCTTTTTTTTACCATTCTGCCTTTGCTTCTTTATCGCTGGGTAATCCAGTTTCCTTCAACCAGATTGGTGCAAGCTGCGCCTCTCGGGAGGCTAATGTTAACTCACCCATTGTTGAAATGGGCGCACACTCTGCACGTTGTACCCCACCCCCCTCTTTTGTTAATAATCCCAAGAGAGCACTAACTTCTTAAATGATTTTTCCTTAGATTGGATTAAGAGGCCGTGGCTCGTTACATCACACTATAATTTCTTCATATAATTGTTAATATCTGTTTACTATTTAATCCTATTTATTTACCTTTTAATGTTTTATTCTATTAGGTTGAGGAATAAGTTCTTGCGGTTTTATCAAATTTATTCATTACCATTAACAATTTTAGAAAAACTTCATTTTTAATTGATAACAATATGCAATTTATTCAATAATGTATTCTCCGTTGTTATTTACGACTTCTTCCCAACGTTCAACTAGTTTTTCGATGCCTTTGCAATAAAAATCTCTGGATTTTGACTCGAAGAATTCGTCTAACCAGGTTCTTAATTCCACATCAGTATTGAACGAAATGCCGCGGAAATTGTTGGAGAGCGATCGAAACAGATGGAAATTGATGGAGCCAAGTCTGGCGAAAATGAAGGATGCGGCAGGATTTCCCAATTAAGCGTTTGAATGACGTCTTTTATCATATTGGCAATGTGACGAGCATTGTCGTGTTGCAGAAGGACTCCATAACGTTGATGAGGTCGCTTTTCACGAATAGCTTCGGCGAGTCGATACATTTATTGAACGTAGAGTTCTGCATTGACAATCTCGTTGTTCGCAAGTAGCTCACAAAGAATGATGCCTTCACAATCCCACCACATATACAGCATCGTCTTTCGTGGATGAAGTCCTTGCTTTAATCGTTGAAGTGTTTTTTTTATTGGGGCTAAGCCATTGTTTTCGATGGTTCATGTTGACATAAACACACCACTTTTCGTCGCCAGTGATGATGCGGTGAAGAAATCTGTTCTTATATCCACGACTAGCCTTGTGACGAGCAAGCAAACCTGCGGCAATCATGGAGCGTTGAAGTTTGTTGCTTTCGCTCAAAGCGTGCGGAACCCATGCGCAGAGTTTTTTAACTTTTCCCATCGAATGAAGGTGATTCACTACAGTTTTCTGATCACACGCCAATTGACGAGGATTTTATGAAGAAGGTCGTTCAATCGATCTTCATCCAACTTAATGGGGCGACTAGAACGTTATTCGTCATTAAGATTGAAATGACCGTTTTTGAAACGTGAAAACCACCATTGAGCTGTCCTTTCTGATAAATCATTTTCTCCGTACACAGCACAAATATGGCGACGAGCTTTGGCTGCGTTTGCATTGTTGCCGTCTTGATTGAAAATGAATAACAAGTGTCGAAAATGCGCCTTTCTTTCAACTTGACATTCCATTTTGAGGGTACAGAACAAAAATTAAATTAACCCAACTTTTAAATAAACCGCAATGACTTATTACTCACCTTCAAGACGTAGCCTAAGCAAAAGCCTAATAGTCTACGCTGTTAAGAGACGTAGCCTAACCTTTGCAAATTTTGCTCTCATTATTTATTATTGTTTCTTAATATAAGCACAAATCACGTCAACACAACTTAAATCACTACAACATTAAAAAAACCGCAAGATCTTATTTCTCAACCTAATACATCATTCCCAAAGCCTCAATACCCCCCCCCCCCGCCCAATAATGTTTTTCTTGAATTTGATAACCTGAAATTTCTTTAAGAGGCAGGTTTGCCATCATACGAGGAGATCAAACCATCAAAGAGGCGGATCTGACAGCACCCGAGTAGACCAAACCATCAAAGAGGCACGTCTGCCATCACTTGAGGAGACCAAACGATCAAAGAGGCACGTCTACCATCACCTGAGTTGACCAAACCATCAAAGAAGCGGGTTTGCCATCACGCGAGGAGACCAAACCATCGAGGAGGCGGGTCTGCCATCACCCGAGTAGACCAAACCAACAAAGAGGCGGGTCTGCCATCACCCCGAGTAGACCAAACCATCAAAGAGGCGGGCCTGCCATCACCCGAGGAGACCAAACCATCAAAGAGGCACGTCTGCCGTCACCCGAGGAGTCCAAAAACCATCAACACTTGTTTTTCCATTTCTTGTTTGTTGTTTTTTTTTGTCTTTTCTTTTTCACAGAGTCTGAACTTGTTTGGGGAAATCTCTTGTCCCTCTTTCCAGTATTAAAACCCCCGAAAAAAAAGTCAGGGTTCATCTTATGGCCTCACACCACCCAGACATGATATCAACCAATCTCATAACCTGACAATCACTTTCGTATCTTCTCTTCACAAGTATTCTTATATACCCACAACACCGCACAACTCTTAATCTCAACCTCGTTCACATCATACCTCTTAGACAACCGTTTCTCACTCTATCCACCTTCTTCGCGCACTAAACATCATTCTCAAATTGTCCATTTGCTATATATTCTTCTACCTTACCAGCCTCACTCCCATAGAGCGACGTTGGTGTCAGCATACTTTCATGCAGCTTCATGGCACATTATACAATCCACCCCTTAGCATTACTTAACCCTCTAATCGCTCCAGACACTTTCTTATCATTCAAAGTCTTGGGGTGGTAGTCTGTCCATCTATACCACAAACATTCACACTACACCCTCGAACCATAAAACATCGCACCTCTCCATGGGTAACAACACCCGGGAGTTTAATTCTTATCCATACCCCATCCAGCCATTTTCACCCTACACAGCACAATCATATGTTCCATACCCATACCCATAATCCATACCCATACCTCTTACAGCGTCTACATCAAATTCTTCCTTACTCGGAACAGATCACCACACTTTTCCATCCCCTGCTTCTCCATTGCCCGACTCATGTATATTTATACACATCTTCGTGCTGAAAGAATGTGTTTTCCAAACAAGTTTCTCTCAGCACAGAAACTTACCACTATATTTTCATTTTTATTCATAACACGTGCACCAAACGCTTCCCTTAGCCATTCATATGTCCTACAACCATCAGCCGATACTCATTGACAATTCCATCCATCACTCATCTCAAGTCACTCCAAGAACTCGTTGCCAAGCTCCACTTCTATCATTACAGGGTGGATATCCTACAACTAAGTTTTCACTCGCGGAAACCTCAACTTCATACCCTGTTCCCCCGTACCCGTACACATTACTACTCGTCCCCTCATCACATACCACTAGGTTGGTACAATGACGCGGATTGACTAGCATAACTGGACGCGATACGCGACATCCCTGCACATTACGGCCATCGACTATAGGGTTCGCAGGACCAAACCTTTTGTGTTGGCGGCTCCCCTAGGTAGGCTCCCGCTCTCACACCCATTTGGGTTTAGTCATCCTTAGGTAAACGCGTCGGAAAACGGGTATGGGTATTCCTTCTGCATTCTACTCTAAAAATTGGTCAAGCTGTCAAGGACCTCAAAGGCGTAAAGGTCACTTACCAGCCGTTGTAGGCGAAGAGACCGGAATAGAAGCTGAGAGCCACTTTCGTGAAATCGGGTTCTGAGTTCTCGAAGGTGAAGTACTGAGTTTGACCTGCAAATGAATGACACCGATTAAGGATGCTGAGGAGCACCGTCGGTTAGATCCTAGTCGCCAAGGGCTCTCAAACAGGGCAGAGGTGGAGTAGGGATAAATCTAGATTTGAAACAGGACAGAGAGAGGTGAGGTGTGGATAGATCTAGCTATCAAACAGGGCATAGAGAGGTAGTGTGGATAAATTAGCTTTCAAACAGGGCAAAGATAGGTCGAGTGTGAATAAATCTAACTATTCAAATAGGGCAGAGAGGTGTGTAGTGTGGATTAATGTAGCTTTCTAAATAGGACCGAGATAGGTGGAGTGTGGATAAATCTAGCTTTCAAACAGGGCAGAGAGAGGTGGAGTGTGGATAAATCTAGCTTGGGGAGGGTAAACACTCGACAGACCAAGGAATCCCAGTTTACCTGTGAGAGTCTGCCGGATAAGTCAGTACGTCGTCATCCACCCACCCCATCAATTATATCTTTTTCTCAAAAGGACCCACACCTCTAATACCACTGCAATGGGGTGGAGGGTATAGCAGTGGTCATGCCCCCCTGGTAGAAATGAAACTTGGAGGAGCGGCACGCCGTCCCCACCCCCAAAGCCCCGAGAGAAACTGTAGCCATCTCTCAGGTCATCTTGTGTACCTGTTAGAAATCTCCCACTACCTTTTCCACGTGTATAGACTCAACAACAAAGGGTGCAACAGGGCGATAAACGCTGTGAAAAAAAACCCTTTCTCTCATACATATTTGCTTTCTTTCTCAAATTGATAGTGTGGCTCCAGTAAGCATCCTTTGAAAACACACACTGTAAGGCAACTGAGCAGAGATGTTTGATGAATTACAAGAACGCGATTGGAAACGTCTAATTTTCTCCGATGCATCGATGTGGTAGAAGGGCAAACCGAAGCAACCATATATTTGTTCCTTCTTTATGCGAATCGACGGCCCAATTACCGGAAATCGGCTGGCGACAAGCCATAGGGGAGGAAAAGGCGGCGGATAGAACCCGGCAGATGTCCCGATTCGCCCTGAGAGATCGTAAGGCAACCGAGATCGACGATGAGAATGAATCATCCTCGCCCCTTTGAGACTATCCTCACATGCGCGCGCGTGTGTGTGTATGTGTGTGTTGTGGGGGCTTAGATGGGGCGCACGCTGGTTTCGGGATTCGGGAGTCGAGCCAACGCCAGATTGAGTTAAATTATGACCACTTAAACGCGATTACAAACTTGAATGCCTTCAAGTGGCACTGCACAAGAGTACCTCATCTAAAGAACGGCAAAACGATGGAGGATGGATGATCAGACTTGTGCCGACGCATGGGAGGGTTGCGTACCCCTATGTCCTCAGTGCCGGTTGTGGGGATCTACCTGAATTGTGGTAGTTGGTATAAGGCGAGGAAGATTCAATAAGTGCAACCAACGAGGGTATCTCCTCTCGGGAGGGAAGGAACGTGTGAAGTAGAGAGATAAAGGAGAACCCCCAGGACCCCGTTCGTATAAAGAGCACGGGGGTTGATAGATGCGAACTTGAGTCCCCTCGAGGGGTATATCTGGAACACCTTCTTGAATGGAGAGAGGGGACTTAAGCCCCCCCCCCCCACCTTGAGTTACTCCTTTCGATGCCGCTTCACTCCACCCGTTTCAAACACAATTCCGTAGATCCACTTCCTCCACGCCCTCGATTCTTTCACTTTCAGGAAATTGGGTGGGTCATGAGGGGCTGGGGGGGTCAGTGTATGAAGTGCCAGTGGCACTGCAGAACGTGCAGGGAGCATCGGTGGCATCTAGGGCCCGGGCAGTATCACACCGGGCCTCACGTTCAATCGCAACACACTCGAGGGTGGGGGCTAAAATAGGGGCTCAGAGAACAATTAAAGAGATTCTCTGCATTGAAACCGATCAAAGAAAGGGAGGCCGCGAGTGAGGAAAGATACTAGCTTCAACGCTGGGTCACGAGTAAATCTACCACAAAGGAACCCATTTTCAACACAGAGTTGGGGCACGAGTAAATCCCTCACAAAAGGAGCCTACTTCCGACAAGCATCTGGGTCACGAGTAAATCCCCCACAAAAGGAACCCACTGCCGACAAGGAGCTGGGTCAAGAGTAAATCGCTCACAAAAGTAACCCAATTCCGACAAAGGAGCTGGGTCACGAGTAATTCCCTCACAAAAGGAACCAACTTCCAACGAGGAACTGGGTCACGAGTAAATCCCTCACAAAAGGAACCAACTTCCAACAAGGAACTGGGTCACGAGTAATTCCCTCACAAAAGGAACCAACTTCCAAAAAGGAACTGGGTAACGAGTAAATCCCTCACAAAAGGAACTCACTTGCAACAGGGAGCTGGGTCACGAGTAAATCCCTTACAAAAGGAACCCAATTCCGACAGAGGAGCTGGGTCACGAGTAATTCCCTCACAAAAGGAACCAACTTCCAACAAGGAACTGGGTCACGAATAATTCCCTCACAAAAGAAACCAACTTCCAACAAGGAACTGGGTAACGAGTAAATCCCTTACAAAAGGAACCCACTTCCGACAAGGAGCTAGGTAACGAGTAAATCACTCAAAAAGGGAACCCACTTCCGACAAGGACCTCGGGTACGAGTAAATCCCTCGCAAAGGGAACCAACTTCAGACACGGAGCTGGATCACGAATAAATCACTCAAAAAGGGAACCCACTTCTGACCCGGACTTCGGGCACGAGTAAATCCCTCGCAAATGAACTGACTTCCGACAAGGAGTTGTGTCATGAGTAAATCCCTGATAAAAGGAACACACTTCCGACACTAAGCTGGATCACGAGTAAATCCCTCGCAAATGTAACCGACTACCAACAAGGAGCTGAGCCATCAGTAAATCCTTCACAGAAGTAACACACTTCCGAAACGGAAGCGAGTCAATAAATACCTATCGGAACGCACTTCCGGCCTGGAGTTGGGTCAAAAAGTAAATTCGTCAAAAGGATTCGCACTTCCGGCCTGGAGTTGGGCCAAAAAGTAAATCCTTCAAAAGGATTCACACTTCTGACACGGATCAGGTTCACGACTAACTCTCCATAGGAACCCAGTTGATATGAATCTAGATCAGTAAATCCCTCAAAAGATCCGAATTCAAACCAAAATCTATGTGGGGAGTAAATTCCTAAAATGAAACTACTAACATGAACCCACTTCTGACACGGAGTTGGGTCACGAGTAAACTTCTCAAAAGGTACCCACTGCCAACACGGAGGTTGGTCACGAGTAAATCCCTGACAAAAGGAAACCGCATCTGAAACAGAGGTGGGTCACTAGTAAATCCCTCAATCAGAACGCACTCCCGACACGGAGCTGGGTCACGAATAAATCCCTGGCAAAATGAACCCACTTCAGACAGGGAGTTGGGTCACGAGTAAATCCCTCACAAAAGGAACCCACTTCCGACAAGGAGCTGGGTCACGAGTAAATCCTTGACAAAGGGAACCCACTTACGACACGGAGCTGGGTCACGAGTAAATCCCTCACAAAGGGAACCCACTTCCGACACGGAGCATGGCACGAGTAAATCGTTGATAAAAGGAAACCGCTTCTGAAACGGAGGTGGATCACTAGTAAATCCCTCAATCGGAGCGCACCCCCGACACGGAGCTGGGTCACGAATAAATCCTTCGCAAAAGGAACCCACTTCCGACAAAGAACTGGGCAAGAGTAAATCACTCACAAAAGGAACCTACCTCCGACAAGGAGCTGGGTCACGAGTAAATCCTTGACAAAGGGAACCCACTTACGACACAGAGCTGGGTCACGAGTAAATCCTTCACCAAAGGAACCTACTTCCGACACGGAGCAGGGTCGAGTAAATCCCTAACAAAAAGGAACCCGCTTTCGACAGGGAGCTGGGTCACGAGTAAATCCCTCATAAAGGAACCCACTTCTGACACGGAGCAGGGTCACGAATAAATTCCTCACCAAATGAACCCACTTCCGACAGGGACCTAGGTTAAACAGTAAATCCCTGAAAAGGAACCCACTTCTGACCATGCTTAGCAAAACCCTCCAAATTTTGAAAAAGCCCAATAAACCCTTTTTTTAAACCCGGGTTTTATTCTTGTTTTTTTCAAATCTTGGATTTAAAAAAAAAACAAATGCTACAAGCACTAGAATATCATAGAAAAAGAATAGCTATCTCTATTTTTATAATGATAATTAATTAGTTTAATAATCATATTAAGGTAAGAACAGATCACTGATCGAGAATTGCGGGTACCCATGATAGCCATAACCAGTAGAAGGAGAGATGAATTATTATGAGTCAGTATCAGAGAAATAACCTTAATTTGATACATATTTGTTGAAACTCTAAACATAAATATGAATTTTGAATAAAATAATGATAAGTAGCATTCATTTCTTGAATAAACCCCCAAATTTGTTCAAATTTCACTTGAAAAAGACCCATAAAACCCGGGTCTTTTGATTTGGCCACCCTGCTTCTGACACAAATCGGGGTCATCAGTAAATCTTCAAAGGAACCCACTTCCGACACGGAGCTGGGTCACGATTAAATCCCTCGCAAAAGGAACCCACTTCCGACAAGGAACTGGGTCACGAGTAAATCACTCATAAAAGGAACCCACTTTCAACAGGGAGCTGGGTCACGCGTAAAACCCACTTCTGACAAAGTGCTTACTCACGAGTAAATTCCACACAAAAGGAACCCATGTCCGACAGAGACCTGGGTAAAAAAGTAAATTCCATACAAAAGGAATCCACTTCTGACAGGGACCTGTGTCAAAAAGTAAATCCCTGAATAGGAACCCAGTTCTGAAAAGGATTGGGGTCATGAGTAAATCTTCAAAGGAACCTAGTTGATGACCAGTGAATCCCTCAAAGGATCCAAGTTCAAACACGAATCTAGGTGTGGAGTAAATTCCTCAAAGGAACTATTTGACATGTATCGAGTAAATCCCTCAAAAGGAACCCATTTCTGACACGGAGCTGGGTCATGAGAAAATCCCTTAAACTTAATCCACTTCCAACACCGTGGTGCGTCACGTGTAAATCCCTCACAAACGCAACCCACTTCTGACACGGACCTGGGTCACGATTAAATCCAACACAAAATGAACCCACTTCCGACACGGATCTAGGTCACAACTAAACCCTCTGAAGGAACCCACTTCCGACACGGAGGTGGGTCACGAGTAAATCCCTCAAACGGAACCCACTACCGACACGGAGCTGGATTACGAGTAAATCCCTCAAACGGAACCCACTACCAACAGGGAGCTGGATCACGAGTAAATCCCTCACAAAAGGAACCCACTTCCGACACTGTCCTGGGTCACGATTAAATCCAACACAAAATGAACCCACTTCCGACACGGATCTAGGTCACAACTAAACCCTCCGAAGGAACCCACTTCCGACACGGAGGTGGGTCACGAGTAAATCCCTCAAAAGGAGCCCACTTCCGACACTGATCTGAGTCACGAGTAAATCCCTCAAAATAACCCATTTTTTGCAGTACAGATCGATCCTTAAATCCTCTCCCATTTTCTTTCACCCCTGAAAGGCGATTTTAAGAAACTAGCGGCGGTGGTGGAAGGGGGTCGGGATAATGGTGAATTCACCAGTTGTTAAGGCGACCGCTATTTCACCACTGGATTGAAAGGCAAGGCGACCTCTTCGAAGGTAGAAGTAATCGCAAACCATTTTTTGCTGATCTTCCTCCCTTCCATACAAAGCTACCCCCCCCCCCCCAAAAAAAAAAAAAATCTGTTGAATTCCTTCCTTTAAATTCACATTCGGTAGGACCGTTTGCAGTTTGTGACTGGTGCAATTAGCGAGAATAAAGTTTTAAAAAAGCGTCTTCTTTTGCGACGCTCCTAAAAATAATAACAACCAAGAGCATCACACACTACCATGACATTTATAGATGAGAAAAACAATTCAATTAAAAACAAGTCTGATAAGGTAGGCCATAAATCATGATTTCGTCTCCTTGTTGTTTACCAAAGTTGCCGAGTGTCAAATAGTCTATAATTAGGTTGGTTTTCTAATAGCGCCAACTGTCCCTTTATTTGGTTGATCTTTATTATTTCGTTCCCTCTTTGGCTCACAACTGCGTTGCTCTTAAATCTTAACAACCTTTTCGAAGTTAGATTAATCAAATTAACTAAGGATTTTCGCTCTCGAATATTATTGTTTTCTCTCATAAATTCAGATACACAATTTGCTGCTCTTGGGGACTTTTGAAAACCCATTTAAGGTAGTATTAGTATTAGTGGTTCGTCAACCTGCATTTATCCTTGCGGATCCCCCACGAATAATGAAAGACATAAAGGTTAGTATGACAATCGCTGGTGAGCCTGAGGGCGCCCCCGGTCCTCTTTAGTGAGAGGTGCCAGGGAGCATTGATTTGACACCAAACAGCGTTCAGGTCGAACCTTCGTCGCCCCGGGGCAGAGGGACTTGTTCCGCGTCAGAGGTATGTGGATTTAGATACCTATCGGTAGGAGGTTTCCCCCTACCTATTGTGGTGCCCACACTGATTCCGTTCTTCGTTCTCTTAATTTGGCACTCCTTTTTTCTCTGCTCTTATAGATCATCGACAGTATTATTTCCTGGTTAATGAGTCCTCAGGTCTAATCCTTCCTTTACGGGGCTTCTCGCCCCCTTCCTAATAGCCTATTTAAGCGCTTTGGAGAGGGAGCCCATCAAAGTATTTCCCGATGAGTGAGTTAGTAAACAAATAAGTGCCAGGCCTGGTGTAGTGGCGTAGTGTTGGACAGAGACTGATTTGATCCAACCCACTAATTATCGTCATAAAGCGTTCCAATATAACGAGACTTTAAAAGTCCTTCCTTTCCTTCCTCGTCACACCGATTTCCGTATTTACGCACGAACTAAAGATGAAAGGCAGTTGTTCCCCAACTTTAAATTCACCCTTAACGAACTAACCTCTCAAGTTATATTAATTTTGAAATAGAATATTTGTAAATTTTCTTATTTTTTCTTTATTTGGTTTAAAAATTGCATGTGAAATTTTTTAGGAGGGGGACATTATGTACCCTTTTTAGGATCGATTTCCGCACACGTACTATAAAATTTCGGTTCGCATAAGAAATGAATTCTTTGACTATTATTTTTAAAAAAATCGGAGGCTCTTGTTCATATCCTTTCATGCCTTCCTAATTTGCTGTTTACTTCGGTAAACAGGGGCAAAAAAAAGCAGGATAATGACTCCAATCAACGCGTACTCGACGTACGACTAATTCGTCTTACAAATAAATCGCACTAAAAAAAAGCCGCTTGTTTACTCGAGGTTTCTGTTCTTCAAACTAAAAGTTTGTGAATAGTCCGTGATTAGGGGGTTTCTCGTCAGAAGAATCCACATTCATGTAATTAAAGATGTTTATAAGTTTACGACTCAAATGAGCTGTTTTTTTTTTGTTTTCAATTAATCGTCTTTCGTAGTCATTTACTCTCAGCACCACCCGTTTAAACATCATCAAGAAGTTTGCAGTCTTAGGCTGATTAAATACTCACCAATGAGCTAATTTCCTTCCTCATCTTCTGCAAAGCCCTCTGCTGGGGTTCTTTATGTACGGTATTTATTAGAGGATTTCTTTTGTTTAGCCTTTGTTTCTTATCCCTGCATTTCCTTTATAGTCCTCGTGGCTTATTCCTAACAGGGAAGGTTCCATGCTACTTCGCGTTGTGTTCAAGTTTCACTACATGAGTTAAAACTACTAAAATGCATTGGTTAATAGGCAGCATAGCGGCATGTCGTTTCTTAGTATGTACAGTTTTCCTACAGTTTTCGAGCCTAATTTAATTCATCCACTGAGTTCTGTTCACATCAGGAGACAAAGCTGTCCTAGATCTACAAATTCTTCTACGTCTAAAATTGGTCGCCAATTGTTTTAAATTTTCAGTCCAAGATGAAATCTAGGAAATATCTAATTTGTGTTTTCTTTTTTAAAGTCCTCTAATAAATGCAGGAACAAGGTAATAAATCTGTGTGGTAACAACAACAACCAGTTATCTGCGGTTTCAAACTGGTTAAAACGAACAAAATATCTTGACTACGCTGAACAAAAGAATACCACGAATATTCTTAAGTTCTGACATCTATTCGGACAGTCAAGAACTGTCTTCTTGGGTGGAATGGTTCAACCAGACACGAACATAATCGGTTTTAAGTATGACGATTGGTAATACAAAGCTTTGGTGACTCGAACTGATGTGAACAACAAAATTAGAAGAAACCAATGAAAGAAGATAAAATTTTGTTTTATTTCAAAATAGGTGTTTTGGTGGCAAAATAAAATTAGAAGTTGAACTCCGAAACGTTAATTGATCGAGGTGTTTTGGCGGCAAATTTCAATTTGAAGTATTGGCCCCCGAAACCTTAATTGATCGGTGTTTTGGTGGCAAAATTAAATTTGCAGTAATAAATCCCTAAACGTTCGTTGATCGAGGTGTTTTCGTGGCATCATTCAACTTGCAGTAATGAACCCGAAACGTTAATTGATCATGTTTCTTTATAATGCTTTTTTAATGGCAAACTGAGTTACAATCACATTTCTTGCTATGCTTCCATTTTTTTAAGCCCTAAGTGCTATATACCAAAATTTAACTTCGTTTCACATCCACGACACAAGAGCATAACGGCCAATTTCTTCGCCTATTATCATTTCACAATATCCGCTTTAACGATCCTAAACCTGGATTAGTAAATGATCGAAGTTTGCAACTCTTTTTATGATAAAAGTCGGAGAATGGAGACTCGTACACTTAAATGACCATTAAGTAGATAGAAAAGACTTTTTATCCTTCTTCTTGTATGAAAGAAACCAAGTTATGTCATGCCTAATTAATGATTTGCCCAGTAATTCCTTCTTAAGCTTTCATGTTATTTTGTTTACAATTCCTTTAGGCATCTCATCCTTCGTTAATTGTATTTTGGTTTGTTAATTACTGCTTGTACTGGCTTCATATTGGTCAACCATTTAGACCAAACACCTCATGTGTTAAGTCAGAAGGTATAATATTTATCCCCCCCATTGTTTTAACGTCATTCGTCTGCCTGAGCCAATTTTATGGGTGGATGGATTAGAACGCAATATTCAGCAAAATGAAAGACTCGGTTTACTTCGCCAACAAATGAAATGAGTAACCAGGTTGTTTTGCTCAATTATTATGTGCAGAAATATTTTTAAAAAACAAAAAAAAAAAAAACACAGGTCGAAGGCAAAATTTGCAGAAAATTAAATATAATTGGAAATTTATTTACATTTGCAAAATTTACAGTAAATTAAATAAACGATTGTACATTTATTTACATAAGAAAGAAAATAGAGTTACAATGAGTTACAATGAAAGAAAGTACCCTAGGAGACCTTACGGTCCATTCAAAGAGGGTACCTTTGGACTAGCAATCGAGCGGGCACATTACTGCTCAATTGTTATGCGTCCCTAAACGGCCACTTTTCAAGATTTTGTCTAGTCTGGACTTGAACTGGTCAACAGATTCACTGTTGACAACTTCTCCACTGGAAGTGCGTTCCACTTACCGCAGATACTGTAGGTGAAAAAATTTACACACAGATTGCGGTTGTAACGCTTCAGTTCAAGTTTGAAGCCGTGATTGCGTGTTCTGTTCTCACTCAGTGTGAATAATATCCCGGTAGTCAACATTGTCGAACCCTCGAAGTATTTTGAAGACTTCGATGAGCTGACCACGCAGTCTACGGGTTTCCAGCGAGAACAGATCTAATTCCCTTAGTCTATCCTCATAACTTTTATGTCGGATAGGGGGAATCAGCTTGGTTGCCTTGGCTTGTACGCGTTCCAATCTCGCGATGTCCTTTCGCAATGAAGGACTCAAAAATTGTACGGCATACTCCAGGTGCGGTCGGACAAGTGGGTTGTACAGGCACAGTACAATCTCCTGGTTCCGATAACCAAACTGGCGCTTAATATAGCCTAGCATCCTTTGGGCCTTTTTCCCCGCCTCAATGCACTGTTTCGAGAACTCCCGGTCACTAGTGATTGTTACACCCAAGTCCTTCTCAGTGTCAGTGGATTCAATACCAGTGCCCTTAAGGATATACTGAGATTGGGGGTTTCTGTGGCCGATATGCATCAATGTGCATTTGTTCACGTTAAAAGGCATTTGCCACGTGTCCGACCACTCCCCAATCTTCCCAAGATCTTCCTGCAGGCGGGCAGTATTTTCATCCTTTGCAACGTTCATACCAAGCTTGGTATCGTCGGCAAATTTGGAAATCTTGGCAACTATGTCACCGTCCATGTCGTTGACGTAGATGATGAATAGTAGTGGTCCCAGGACAGAACCTTGAGGCACCCCGCTAGTAACGGGCACCCACTCAGAAGACTGTCCATTCACCACCTCCCGTTGCCGTCTGCCACTTAGCCAGTTCTCGATCCAGCCGGCTACCTTTCCGTATATGCCAAGCGCTCGCACTTTCCGGAGAAGGCAGCGGTGTGGTACCTTATCAAAGGCTTTCTGAAAGTCTAGGTAGACCACATCCACCGCCTTGTCCCCAACGTGCTCACTGAAAACGAAGTGGAAGAATTCCACAAGGTTCGTCAGGCATGACCGTTGCCTTCGGAAGCCGTGCTGGGAACTCCTCAGTAGCAGGTTTGACTCTAAATACAACGTCACTTTGTCCACCATGATGCTTTCCATGAGTTTACCGACTATCGAAGTCAGACTGATAGGTCGGTAGTTCGACGGTTGGTTACGGTCTCCTTTCTTGAAGATAGGAGTCACCTCCGCCTCACGCCAGTCTCTAGGGACGCATTTGGTCCGGATTGAAATGTTGAAGATTGCGCTCAGGTGTCGTGACACTTGATCATGCACTTCTTTTAACACTTTAGGTAGAAACCCATCCGTGCCAGGTGACTTATCGTCATTAGGTCACTGATCTTCTTTTTGATTTGTCCTTCGGTGAAGTCCATATCCTCCAGCTATTCCCCCGAGTAGGAATCCGTCGGCTGGGGGATGGGACCACACTCTTCAGTAAACACTGAAGAGAAGTAGTCGTTGAGGAGGTTAGCATTTTCTGCATCTGAATGCTTTAATGTCCCCTCCTCATTCCTCAAAGGGCCAATCGTTCGACGGATTGGTTTACGGCTGTTTACATATCCAAAGAACTCCTTGGGATTCTCTTTACAGAGTCTCGACACTCGGAGTTCCTCAGACCGCTTAGCCGCCCTTATGCTGGACTTCACTCTCCTGGCTAGCCTCCGGTATTCGTCAAAGTCACCCGAGATCTTCGATTGCCGGTACACAGTTCTCTTCTCCCTAAGCAATTGGCCGATTTGTCGATTAAACCCCTTTGATTGAACAGAAGACCGACGGAGGCATTTCAGAGGGATGAAACGCGATTGAAGACTCATGAATGTGGTTTTGAAATAATTCCACGAGTCTTCAACAGAATTGCACACTTCTAGCCTCACGTCAGTCAGTCCAGCACGAAGGCTTGCAAAGTCTGCTCTTCTCAAGTCAAGTTTCCTTGATTGACTGGCAACATACCTTACCTTCGGGATCTTGACGCTAAATCTAACTAGCTGGGGATCACTGCCACTGAGCTCTTCGCCTACAGAGAGATCCTCAACGATATCATCCCCAGAGGCGAAGACCAAGTCAAGGATGTTGTCTCCTCTCGTCGGTTCTCTGACCCATTGAGTGAGCAACTCGTTGTTGGCGAACTCCAAGAGTAGCGCGCTCTCGCCACAGGCTGCTCTGGTTTCCCAGTCAACTTGGCTGTTGAAATCGCCCATAACGATGCACACTCTGCCTTGAACAAGCTCACCCAGCAGCTGGTACAGTTCCCTGTCCTTCTCAACGGGTTGGGAAGGGGGTCTGTAAAGCACCAGGGTCCTGTATCTGACAGGACCGATCTCTAGGTCAACGCCTAGGAGCTCGTGGTCGGATATAACGTTGGAGTTCGTAGATTTGATTGTATCCTTGACATACAACATTACACCGCCACCCTCTCTGTCTGGCCTATCTTTGTGGAAGAGTTGGTAGCCAGGAACCGTGAATTCGCCTTCAAAGTCTCGGTTTGAGGTTTTTATCCACGATTCTGTTATGTCTACCATTTAGGGTTCTTCCGTCGCTACGAGGCCACGGAGCTCAGGAGAACCGACGAGAGGAGACAATATCCTCGACTTGGTCTTCACCTCTGAGGATGTCTCTGTAGGCGAAGAGCTCGGTGGCAGTGATCACCAGCTAGTTAGATTTAGCGTCAAGATCCCGAAGGTAAGGTCTGTTGCCAGTCAATCAAGGAAACTTGACTTGAGAAGAGCAGACTTTGCAAGCCTTCGTGCTGGGCTGACTGATGTAAGGCTAGCGGTATGCAAGGAGGTTGAGGATTCGTGGAACAATTTCAAAAATAAGTTCATGAGTCTTTAATCTAGTTGCATCCCTCTGAAATGCCTCCGTCGGTCTTCTGTTCAACCGAAGGGGTTTAATCGAGAAATCGGCCAACTGCTTAGGGAGAAGAGAAATGCGTACCGGCGATCGAAGATCTCGGGTGTCTTTGACAAGTACCGGAGGCTAGCCAGCAGAGTAAAGTCCAGCATAAGGGCGGTTAAGCGTACTGAGGAACTCCGAGTGGCGAGACTCTGCAAGGAGAATCCCAAGGAGTTCTTCGGCTATGTAAATAGCCGTAAACCAATCCATCGTAGGATTAGGCCCTTAGTGGACGAGGAGGGTGCATTAACTCAGTCAGATGCAGAAAATGCTAACCTTCTCAATGACTACTTCTCCTCAGTGTTTACTAAAGAGTGTGGTCCCATCCCCAGCCCACGTATTCCTACTCGGAGGAAAAGCTGGAGGCAATGGACTTCACCGAAGGAGAAATAAATAAAAAGATCGCTGACCTAAAGACGAATAAGTTCCCCGGACCGGACGGGTTTCTACCCAAGGTGTTGAAGGAAGTGTGCGATGAAGTATCACGACATCTGTGCGCTATCTTTAACATGTCAATCCGGACCGGATGCGTTCCTAGACTGGCGTGAGGCGGAGGTGACTCCGATCTTCAAGAAAGGAGACCCCAGCCATCCGTCAAACTACCGACCTATCAGTCTGACTTCGATAGTCGGTAAACTCATGGAAAGCATGATAGTGGACAAAATGACGTCGTATTTAGAGTCAAACCTGCTACTGAGGAGTTTCCAGCACGGCTTCCGAAGGCAACGGTCATTCCTGACGAACCTTGTGGAATTCTTCCACTTCGTTTTCAGTGAGCACGATCGGGACAAGGCGGTGGATGTGGTCTACCTAGACTTTCAGAAAGCCTTTGATAAGGTACCACACCACCGCCTTCTCCGTAAAGTGCGAGCGCTGGGCATAGACGGAAAAGTGGCCGGCTGGATCGAGAACTGGCTAAGTGGCAGACGGCAACGGAGGGTGGTAAATGGACAGTCTTCTGAGTGGGTGCCCGTTACTAGCGGGGTGCCTCAAGGTTCTGTCCTGGGACCACTACTATTCATTATCTACGTCAACGACATGGACGGTGACATGGTTGCCAAGATTTCCAAATTTGCCGACGATACCAAGCTTGGTATGAACGTTGCAAGGGATGGAAATACTGCCCGCCTGCAGGAAGATCTTGGGAAGATTGGGGAGTGGTCGGACACGTGGCAAATGCCTTTTAACGTGAACAAATGCAAAGTAATGCATATCGGTCACAGAAACCCCCAATCTCAGTATATCCTTAGGGGCACTGATCTTGAATCGAGTGACACTGAGAAGGACTTTGGTGTTACTATCACTAGCGACCTCAAGTTATCGAAACAGTGCATCGAGGCAGAGAAGAAAGCCCAAAGGATGTTAGGTTACATAAAGCGCCAGTTTGGATACCGTAACAAGGAGATAGTACTTTGTCTGTACAACTCCCTCGTTCGGCCGCACCTGGAGTATGCCGTACAATTTTGGAGTCCTTCGTTTCGAAAGGATATCGCAAGGTTGGAACGCGTACAAGCCAGGGCAACCAAGCTGATTCCCTCTATCCGACATAAAAGTTATGAGGATAGACTAAGGGAATTAGATCTGTTCTCGCTGGAAACCCGTAGACTGCGTGGTCAGCTCATCGAAGTCTTCAAAATACTTCGAGGGTTCGACAATGTTGACTACCGGGATATTTTCACACTGAGTGAGAACAGAACGCGCAATCACGGCTTCAAACTTGAACTGAAGCGTTACAACCGCAATCTGTGTGGAAATTTTTTCACCTACAGTATCTGCGGTAAGTGGAACGCACTTCCAGTGGAAGTTTTCAACAGTGAATCTGTTGACCAGTTTAAGTCAAGACTAGACAAAGTCTTGAAAAGCGGCCGTTCAGGAACGCAAAACAATTGAGCAGCCATGTGCCTGTTCGATTGCTAGTCCAAAGGTACCCTCTTTGAATGGACCGTAAGGTCTCCTAGGGTACTTACTTTCCTTGTTACTCCTTTAAGTGTGGAAGATCAGTGAATGAAAATGGGTGAGAGTGCTGTGGTGGAGGCTGACAGAGCAACTTGGGCAATGGTTTTGTCGCCAGACACGGCAACGTGCGAGGGCAACCATCAGGAGGTGACAGGATTATTGGACGATTGCGAATGTTTATGCACCACGATCTCGCGGATCGATGGATTCAAGATGCGATTAATGGTGGTAAGGAGTAAGCAGGCAGTACAGAGGGCTTACCGGATGGGGTACAACTCTACTGTGTACCAAGACCCCCCGGGGAGAAGGCGGAAGTAAGAGAGAAGCGCCGAGGCGTCCTCTTTACCACGACGATAGCGGACGAGGTGTGGAAGGAACGGGAGCCATCGCTGAAGATTACTGTAGACTGAGAGTTAGAATGTATGGTTAAGGAGCTCCGACAGGAGAACGAGGCCAGTCGGTTTCAGTCTTGCCTCCTGGCAAGAGGTGTTTGCAGTCTTCATGAATATCATTCACGGAGGACCACCCGTGAAGGAGATCTGATACAGTGGGAGGGTTGAGGGAATGGAAATGGATTAAAGGAGCGTAACTACTATCCTCGAGAAGTACCAGTGGTCTTCAGGAGAGGAGTAGGTTGACAAAAGCGGGAACACTACATATTGGCATCTAGCGAAGCTAAAGAAAGTCTTCGCGGATATAAAGACACGCATATCCAATAACGAAGGGATATTAGGTTCAGTAGAGAGGCCGGCTATTGGAGTAGAGCGAAAAACCCATGGAACTAGACGAGAGCCACCAATTAAAAACTGACTCAGGAGTACGGGAGTAGAAAGGGACGCGGAGTTTAGTCTCTGCACAAAGTTGTTATGAATGAACTGTGGGGCACGGTAGAGGAGCAGGCAGGGTTGGCAAATAAAAAAAACAGCCCTAAAAAAACGGGTTTTATTCCCGGTTCTGTTTGGCTTTTTCAAGTGAAATTTGAAAAAAACCCAGGTTGGTTTTTTTTTCAAAATTACTTTTTTTTTCAAGAAATGAATGCTACTTATCATTATTTTATTCAAAATGCATATTTATGTTTATAATTTAAACAAATATCAATCAAATTAAAGTTCTTTCTCTGATACTGACTCATAATAATTCATCTCTCCTTCTACAGGTTATGGCTATCATGGGTACCCACAATTCTTGATCAGTGATCTGTTACTGTGATCTTTTCTCACTATAATATAATTATTAAACTAATTAATTATTAATATTATAAAAATAGAGATAGCTATTTTTTATGTTATTCTAATGCTTGTAGTGTTTGTTTTTTGAAAAAAACTCATAATAAAACCCATGTTTTATTGGGCTTTTTCAAAATTTAGGGGATTTTGCCAACCCTGGGAGGAGTAGTGTGCGTCGGTAAGCGCACCATGTAGTTTAGGACAAAATGGCTTAAGCGGTTGAGAGTTGAACTGGTGGAAGCAAAGAGGGGAGCAACTTGAGGCTTCCATGAAGGTTTCTCACCGACAATGAAACCCCCCCCCAAACCTCAGTGAGTGCTTACCGAATTGGGGTTCCCAGATATAAATATAGATAGAGATTCGATATGTAGGTAGCGCAGGGATGAAAGGTCGCTGGAAGACTGGTACGGGTCGAAAAAGAATCGCCGAGTATTAGCTCAGTCAACAGCCGCAGGGATAGACAGTTGAACCTACGAGGAGCGGTCAATAAGTTTTGCAATTCGGATATAAGGAAACGAGATATGAGGAAAAGTGTTCTATTATTTTTCAATATAACTACCTTCGACTTCAATGCACTTGCGCCACTTGTCGCTGAGGCTTCGAATTCCCGACAACCAGAAATCTCCCGACTGCTGTTCAATCCACTCATGGACAGCGAGCTGGACATCTTCATCGTCCCCAAACCGGCGTCCACTCAGTGCAGCCTTGAGCTGGCGGAATAAAAAGTAGTCGCTAGGGGTCAGATCTGGACTGTAGGGATGGTTGAGCTCCTCGAATCCGCACTCGCGCAGGCAGCTTGTGCAACTCTGGCCTTGTGGACATGAGCATTGTGGAGGAGCAGGACACCGCGTGTCAACTTGCCACGCCGCTTCTGACGGATGCACTTCTTCAACCCAGCCAGTTCCTCGGCGTAATATTGGCCTGTGATGGTCCTTCCATGAGGCGCATAGTCCACCATCTACACTCCTTCAGAATCCCAGAAGATGGTGGCCATGATCTTCCCGGCTGAGGGTTGGGTCCGGAACTTGATGGGGATCGGAGAGACCCTGTGCTTCCAGGCCATGCTTTCCAGCTTGGTCTCGGGATCCCAGTGATGGACCCACGTTTCATCACCTGTCACTATGCGTGACTCGAATCCCGCCGGTTCTTGGTTGTACAGGAGCAGCAGCTCCTCCGAACTTTGACGACGTTGAAGTTGATCATGGGGCGTCAGGTTTCTAGGGACCCAACGGGCAGAGACCTTGGTCATGGCCAAATTGTCGTGGATGATGTTGATAACACTTCCATGTTATATTCCAAGTTCTCGCTCGATTTCTTCGACCTTCACCCGTCGATTTTCGAGGATCATCCTCTCCACACGGGCCACATTGTCCTCGTTGGTCACGTCTGACGGGCGTCCTGGACGGGGGTCACGACCATGGCGGAACTCCCTATTTCAGCGAGCAATGGTTGCATAGAAAGGGGCGGTGTCGGTGTACACTGCAACCATGCGTTCATGGATCTCTTTTGCATTCTTGCCTTCCTTGGTCAAAAATTTGATCACTGCGCGGTGCTTAACCTTGTCCATTGTTGAAAAATTTGTGACTGACGATCTGCGATCAGCTACTGCTTCTTAAATAGACGAGGCAGGAGCGTGCGGCTGCAGGTCCTGACATGTTATAACTTGTCCTAACACCCCCACAAACAGCCATCCCCTTACTCGGTTTTGTCCTACCGATTCGCAAAACTTATTGACCGCCCCTCGTATCTAGCGACCTTAGGAAGAGACCTACTGCAGGAGTAGATCACTAGGTCGTCCTTAAAGTGTGCTGCTGATAGGACGGAAATAAGAGATTACCGTGTTCATCACAAAAGAAAAGAGGGCACTAGAACCGAGCCTTGGGAAACGTCTCGTCCTGTGAGTAGAGGCTGGATTAGGAACAACCTACACGGACCTGGAAGGAACGAATGCACAGGTAGTGGAAAATTAGTGTGGACCGGAATCGAAGACTCCAAAGGAACGTAAATTCGGGATGGCAGAGGAGCGGCGGGTAGTGTCTTAGGATTCGCGGATATCAAGGAATACAGCCAACGTGACACTAAGACGTGAGGATGCCTCCGAGAGTAGGGGAAAACAGAACACTGTGAAATTAGTGGATGCGGGGTCAATCAAGGAACAACTAATGGGTCGTTCCGCTATTTAAGGCGGAAGTGAATTCGTAAAGGCATTATTTAATAAAGAGAAAAACAAAGAAAACATCTACACATGGCAATTTAGCAATCCGTTACGGTTATACAACTCTTTCGAACGTAAGCTCGTTCAGTACGGAAGCTGGTCCCGTCTGTGGGGAGCAGGGCAAGTATAACTCCTAGTGGATTGGGCCAAAGTGGGGCTCCTCACGGGGGAAGAGAAAAAAGCCCTTGGGGAACTTTTAAGGACCAATAGTGCGAGATAATATAACATAAATGGACTCGGAGGATGCGCAACTCTCCAGATGGAGCTGTTTCCTATCAGAGTGCCCCTACCCCTGCCCATAGCATACCTTCCTCTCATTGGGATTCAAATTCTTACTTCTAAATGGACCCGGATATGGAGAGAACCCCCTAGAACAAGGATGGGGAACCCTTTGAAGTGTGGCAAAATTGGCCGAATCTTTAAATCCCAAATCCCAAAATGGCATCCGAAGTTTGGGAGAAAACACGATTATTTGGTGTCATTTAATAATTATTGGAGGATCCTTTTTTAAATGATCAAAACACACGAATGGATTGATAAAATCAAAGGTTATTGAAAGTAATAATTGAAGTTGAATGAAGGTCGAATTTAGCGAGTTTAGTCCGTGTTAAATAATGGAACAAGCCTGTCATTTCGGAGACAGGTTCCCAACCCAAGCCATGGAAGGTACCGAGGATTCTATCCACGCACGGATAGGGGGAAGGGGGTATATAGTGTGTATCAGTATCATCCGTTTTTAGTCGCGTGCACGTCTCTATAAGTTACGATATCGGTTGGTAGAACGGTCGGATGGTAACCATTTTACTCTTCAATGAGTTTTTTGAGAAATAACATCATAACTAGTTGGCCGATTCTAAAGAAAATTGAAACCCTTATGTTGTTTCACATTTTCTTTTTAATGATATAATTCTCAAGGTCCTCCCAAGTTTAGTTCGGGAATTATTGAAAGTTTTGCAGGTCGTAAGGTCATAAATCCAAATAAGTGAGTGAGACTACGCGACCTTTTGTTATTAGAAAATACATCTTCTATCCATAGCAGCGATGGGTGTGGGGAATTATTCCCAGTGTTTATATTCTAGTTTCCTTTTTAATATAATTTTATATAAAAAAGGAAATATAGCCCACTTAGGGCTATCTAGAGAGCTTGTTTGAGGACCAAAAAGGCAAGAAAAACCGGACTAAAAGAGAGCAGTAATGAGAAACTCTCTGGTTTGTGTTAAATGCTGGCGCTAGAAAGGCAAATTTCACAAACTGCCAGACCAAATTCATAGTGAAAAGGATCAAGGCTGACAGGAAGTGTGAATGCAAAACAAACTCTATTTCAAACTTCTAGAAATATATGCACACGGAAGATAAAGGACTCTTCAAGTAGAGATTCAAAGCTGGGATACGAGGCTTTTGGGAGGTACATGAGGGTTTGGTAATGGGAAGGGTTCTCTGCTTTACTTTCTTGTGTCTTATCCGGGGTCTTCCTGTATGTTCCACTCTTGGTCAATGCGATCGTGGCTTCAGTTGGGTGGATTCCAGCGACATTATTGACCTTTTTTTAAGACCGTAACCTCTCTTCGGCCCGGATTCTGCACTCTCGAACAGTTGAAAGCATTCCTTGTTGTCGAGATTAACACATTTCAGTTAAAAAAGAACAAGGTCAACAGACATAAGTCGCGTGCTCTCAATTATTCTGACTTATGACCATCAAAACTTTCAACAAGTTTTCTTTTAATAATTCCCGGACTAACCTTGGGAGGACCTTGGCAATTATATAATTCGAAAGGCAATGTAAAACAACATAAGGGTTTCAAATTTCGTTAGAATCGGTCAAATAATTATGTTATTGCCAAAACAAAATAATTCCCGGGCTAACCTTGGGAGGACTTTGACAATTATATCATTCGAAAGAGAATGAAAAACAACGTAAGGGTTTCAAATCTCGTTAGAATGGGTCAAATAGGTATGATGTTAATGCCAAAACAAAAAATAAGCAAAACGGGAACCGACCGACGACATAGTGAGATGTAGAGGCGCCCGCGACTAAAGAGATCTCTGTCAGAAATGGAGATTGAAGACAAAACACATGACTAATGAATAGCTTTCTCTTTGTCAACTTCAAAAGTTATTCACAAAATTCATGGAATTACTGGCCAATCTAAAGTTCAATTCTTTCACAATAAAACAAACTAACAAAATAATTTGTTCATCTATTTTCACACATATTATAAACTCCTATTCTGGTCTACAATTTTCTGGTTAATACGGATATTATCGTCAGTTTTATGCTGAAATTACAACGCATACTTTTACATTCTTCTGCAAACAATAAAAAAATTAAAAAAAATAATATATTTTAACCAAGAAATTCTTTATTATTTAAATGACAAACAAATTTTGTCCTAATTCGAGAAAGATGTCACCATATGAGTTACTGGGAAGAAAAAGAGGATCTGATGATCCTCAGCAAGGCCTTGAGTGGCTCCGAAGATCTTTGCTGTGTTTAATCATAAACACTGTTACCAGGGAGAGAGGATTATGTCAAAACTGTCTAGTATTAAGAAATATGATGAATAAATAAGTATTTGAGTGCGAATGTGTGATGAATTAATAGGATGTCTTAATTTTATAACTATAGTGTTTGTGGCTTTGTAATTCTTTTATTCAACGATATAGAAATATCGCCGATGCACATAATGGAATAGTTTTTAGTGTTAAAATAAGAGAAAAAAGAGAAAATTCCGAATCACAGTAAACTGCTTTGTAATACTGCTTGTGATGTCCTAATTAAAAGTTTCTATAAAATAATTTCCAATTTCTTTCCTCTGCTACTAAATGGTCACATAAGTGTACAAAATCTTTATAACCTAAGTGACCAAGTGTTGTATGGTAGTTAGGACTTTGACTTCGGAATATATCAGTAATCTTTGAGATGGTAACTCGTTTGAGGCAAAAATGAGGATAAAAACTTCCAATGAATGTAAAATTTTGAAAGTAGATAGGACTTGGTCCACACGGGCACTTATAGTATATACTTGTAAATACTTGCAGTATGTGATCCAAATCATCCCAAGGTCACATTGGGGAGCTATCACAAGTCCCTATAATAATTTCTGATTATATCGATTGCTAACTAGTACATGTAACCATACTATTTCTATTATTATATTATCTTATTCTTCCTTTCTTTTGTTCGGCATCTCACGCGAAGTGATTTTTGGCTGGTTAGAAACTCCATTTTTGACTTGAGTCGCGTCTTTCGTTGCCTCGACAAAATTTCTTTATCTTTTGATGCAGCAAATGGTCGTTCATTGCCATTCCCCTGCAACATCGACGAAGTCATCAACAAAAGATGCATTAGCATTCGGGAATATGGGAATTCAACCCAGGTTCTGGCTCCGATGGACAAATATTTGGAGTAAATTTATTGTAAAGAACCTAAATCCGCCACTACGATTTATTTTTTAGGAGGAAAGAGGGAATTTTCACTCGGCCAAGAAGATTGGGACTAATGAAGGAATGGCATGAATAGAAAGAGATAATGAAAATGGAAAAGGTCATTACGAACAAAGAATGCGGAAAAAAGACGATCGAGATGGCAGACAATAAAAGTCTTAATATAAGCCGCACAGTGGCACTGACTAGAGAAGTTTCTTATGGAGATTAAATTATTAATGGTTATTAGATGTTGAGTTGGAATAACATTTTTGAGTATTAGGGCCAACAATCTGAATAATGGATTTAAAGTGATAAATAAACGATTCAAAGTAATTGCGCAAACCCTTTTAGTCGCGTGTACGCGACTCTATAAATTACTATGTCGGTCCATATCGAGGTAGGTCGGATGTTAACCATTTTACATTTCAAGGCGTTTTATTTTTGCAATAACATCGTAACTATTCAGCCGATTTTAACGAAATTTGAAACCCTTATGCTGTCTTACATTCTCCTTTGAGTGATATAATTGCCATAGTCCTCCCAAGGTTAGCCCGGGAATTATTTTGTTTTGGCAATAACATCCTATTAGGCCGATTCTAACGAAATTTGAAACCCTTATGTTGTTTTACATTCTCCTTCGAATTATATAATTGCCAAGGTCCTCCCAAGGTTACTCCGAGAATTATTAAAAGAAAACTAACTATGAGTCGGATTGCCCCCCTTGTTGAAAGTTTTGAAGGTCGTAAGGTGATAAGTCAGAATCATTGAGAGCACGCGACTTAGGTCATTTGACCTTGTTAGATATAAAATTACCGAGGTATGGAAGCGTTTAGCGCCTGAAAGGATTCAAAGTTCCTCTCTTAATATGTTTAAGAATCGACTCTTTCACTATTATAGATTTAGATGAGATGAATTTCATCTCACTTCTTGGGCTACCCATGAAGTGGACCACCTGTTCTTTCGTGGTCAGTAATTCTGTTATCATTTTCGAATATCGTCGGTCGATACCCGTCTTGTTTTCTCATGCAGTTTCTCAATCGATGTAAGGCTTGTATAGAGAATTTACTTGGCCCCTATAAAAGAATGAGTGAGGAAAAATATTCCAGCAAACCTTTCCAACCCCTAAATGCCCGATCCAGGAGGGTGTGGTTACAAACGACCAAAAGCACTTGAACAGTGGAAGAAACATAAATCGCGACCATTTTGCCAGAAAGGGGCAAAAACGCTTGGGGGTGTAACAGATGGGAACAAGACGATGCAAGACGTTGGTTGAACACAATATCCGATAGGGCGAAAGGAGCCTTTCTGGCGAGGAAGGAGAGTGAAATTACGATCGCAATTGTAGCGTGAAAGCTGAAATTGCACTGGCGAGGGATAGGAACATACTACACTGGGTGGTGATGATTTAGGATGGGAGGTGGTTTTGCGGATGAATTTGACGCCAAAATACACACAAAAAACTTCACGGAAGGTTATCCATCTTGAATTGGGTGTCCACTCCTGTGAATAAGGTTAATAATCTTTAGGATTATGGCACAGGGTAAAAAGACAAGAATAGTTGGTGATAATGAAAAACGAGACAACAAGAGCGATAAAGCAGTAAAGTTGCGACCGGTCGGAAATAAACATTGATCTTCATCGATAACTTCCTTTCAACTCGGCGCCAAAGTAGGTCAAATGAAATGAAAGCGAATTCCTTTTAATATTTTATAGCAGTTATTCTTCGACACATGTATATGTTATTAGACGCAGGGGTATTCAACCTGCCATCGGTCTTATCCCGAGGAAGAGCGGGGAACCAAATGTGCTTGAAAGGAAAGCGGAGCACAGACAGTTTTTCTTTTGCACAAAGGAAACAGAAACGGTGCAACCAATTTGGGCATTTTCACTTTCGGTCTTTGTAACCAGATCGGTTTTGATGACAGACCCCTTCGGGATCACTTTTTCCACTCCTGCAATGGATTCTGAAAAAAATGTAATCGCCGTAGGACTATAAAAGCGGGAGTATTTCGACAGTTTCATTTGAATAATCTACAGTAATGGCAGTGATCTACAGAAATGGCAATGGATCGTGCAATTTGTCAGACTAATTTCAATGACCTCAATAGCAGCCCAAACCCACACTGAGCCTTTGTGTGTTCCGCCCAGTTTAATTTGAACTCTCAAAGTTTACAGAACCACATCGCGAAGCTTGTAGCGCAACAATAAAATACACGGCTCTTAGAGCATTAACATCCGTGGCAAAACTAGCGAACCACTTCGGGTAGATGATTTAATGGAGGATTTAGGAAAATGAAAACCTCCCATCCTATTACATAGGTCGAAGCAGAGAAAAAAATAATAAAAACCCTACGACAAAGGGAGAAACAGTGGAAAAAACACAAAAGAGTCGGAAAAATCTTAAAATATCCCAATAAAGAATATGTTGAAAAGGAAGTGGCCACTTAAGTATCTAAAAATGGAAATACTTAGTATTGTTGGTAAAAGAGCTATAATGGGGGTTAAGCAATGGCTTTAAAAAGGAGATGGCTGCAGATGGCAGATGCACGTTCTGCCATGCTGAAACAACAGAAAGCGTGAGCCACCTATTCTCCGGATGTGATACCCAACTTTAGATGGGCATTAGGCAAGGCACCATCGTAGGGTATGCAATTACATCCAGTGGTAAACTTTAAATGAATTAGGTTTGAAAGCAGCTCCAAAGAGTGGTAACATTGCACAAAGGCTATCAGTGGCAATGAAAGATATACCATATATAATGACAAAATCATCCCCACAGTCATAGCCAAAAGTTTTGAGACATATATATTTTTATTATTTTCATTCTTTTTTTTTAAATTTACGTGATATTTAAATTATTGCAAATTTATTAAAATGTCAGCATTTTAAAGCTAATAAGAAAATCTGCATTCCTTCACAGAATCCAAAATTGCCCTCTGGTCCTGTTCCTGTAGGAGGAATTTCAGTCTCTGGAGCTTTGCTATTCGATCAAAAGGGTCAAAGGATGAGGAAAAAAAGAAGTTAAATGAATGAGCCCGTGTATATACAATCCATTTCGTAATATTTTGGGTATAACAATAAATGTTTGAATCCTTTTCAATTCCAGAAAAGCGGCCAACCATTGTCTCCTGCATCAAAGTAGCATAAAATGCAAGGGGATAGTTGCTAAGGGTATTGCATCAATGAGCACCATCTTTAGAATCATTATTGACTTTAAAAAGACTCGTTACACCCCTGTAAAATAGTCTTCTGAACGCCAAAATCGCCTCCTGGTAAAGTCCCAGCTCAAGGATCGGGTTGCCTACAGTAACAAGCTTGTTCACGATTGGAAAGAACCAGGTGTGAACGCTTCAGCGCGCACAGCGAGGTGGAGACCTTTCGACAAAGGTCCCAAGCCGAGAAGGGATGCAAAGAAGCTTCATCTCCCGAAGAAGAACTTTATTATGCAGGGCCTCCACTTTTGTAGGAAATATTAAGAATGTACTGGTGAAGACTGAGGCAAACTGATATTCTCTAATGAACCTCCATTTCGCTTGTTTGGAGCTTGTGGAAGAACCCTCGTTAGGAAGAGAAAGAGAGAGCGCTTTCGCGTGTTTGTGTCGTGCCAAACTTGAAACATCTGGACAATTTCCATGTTTGGGGCTACTTTTAATCTAAAGAAACTGGAGCACTAACAATTTTGTCCAAGACCACTGCCATAAGCTAAAAATGGTAACCAGCGCATGCCCATAACCGGAAGAGATAGGAAAAAGTGGGTAAGGTTTCGAGCATACATCGAGCTGGTGGACAAGAGTGAACAATTCTCCCTTTGTTTTATGCTGAATATAATTACCTGAACTACCTCTCGTTTTTTACTCCCGTCGCTTGGATAATTAATAATAATAGTTGATAGGTTTCAAGTATCAATCAATTGATAAAGATAATTGCCTTCTCGTGGCATTTCAGAGTGTAGCGGGGCTGGTAGCGGATTCAAGATAACCTACTTTGATAATGTGGAGCGAATGCTATCTCCAATGTTCTCTTAAGTGTGCGATTCAGAACTGCATGAGAGAGAAAAACTGTCCTGTGATCGAGTCCCTGAGAAACCTAGTACAAGGGCGAATAACTTGAGTACCTTTAGGTACTTTAGTTAAATGGCATGAATAAAGAGATCTAAAAGGGGAAAAAACTAGAGGGGACATGATCTAGTGAAACTGCGGCGAAAATGGCCGATTTAGCACCTTTAGCCACTAGGTGGCGCCACCTGGTGGTCAACTTATATCAGATTTGAGCTCAGTGACATCAATTACCTTTGGTAGCATTGGTTTTAGCTGGCCGCATTGAGCCAGCGACTCGTTGCGGACAGAAAATGAACACAACACGAGATTTGCATGACCCACAGAACTGCTTACTTCGCCGCAGTTAAAAGGTGACAGGGATCGGGTCTTATAGAACGTTCAAACCCGCATAAAGACTTCGTTGACAACACTTATGCATCTAAATATTCCGCAAGACCCGCCTTCGTGGCAGAACGGAAGCAGGATTACGAGACCAGCGCGCCTATCCGGTTCCAAGCACTACCTTTCTAACTGCCTTTCATAGATTACCAAGACACACGAATGGCTTTTATGAGATTTGGGGTGAATAGAACGACTATCATAGCCTATCTGGCTAATTAAACCTTTGGGTTTTCTTCTCTTTTCACTTAAATCAAATTTTGCGGTCACTAAAATTCTCAATTTCATAAACAACTCATTTCTCTCAATTAACCGAGCATTAGAAGTGATCGATTTGTACTCGAAATTTCAGGAACGAGAAAACAATTTTTTCACCTTTTTGCCGATGAAAGCATTTCCATGGATGTGAAATGAATACAATTTCATATAAACAAAGAAGAATCAACCATTCCAAAGTGGTAATCAATGCAAGGGAAGTATTCATCTTTTGAGTTCATTTGTTTTGTCCTTGGTAAATTTGAATGCCCCCCCCCCCCTGGCTTCACCGGTTACAACTGAAATATACCCTATGAGTCCCGTCCATGGGCCTCATCATTATGAAGTACTCATGGAAGTCCTCGAAAGGACCACAACAGTGATGATGATACTTTAGGTTAGGTTAGAACTGGGATAGGGAATTTTTTCCCCCTTCGGGGGGCGGGGTACAAAGCCCCCCGAACCCAAATAGATAAACAAAGAGCTTTGAAGGTTAGATTCAAAAGGAGGTGGTTGACTACATGGGGTGAAACGATCTAACTCATGGATTTGGAGTAATGTTGCCGCACGTAGCCTCTTAAACTACTAAGCTTGACCAATGAGATTGGAGATGATGATGATGATCATCATCATCATCCTGGATTCAAGGAAGGATTGGCGTCGACTACTACTATTACCATGATGATTATTATTATTATTATCATCATTATTATTTTGTCAAAATATGTGAATTGACTTCCCATAATTTCTCTAAAATTCACATGTCTAAACTTAGAGCCAGGCTATAAAATGGACCAATCAGTCCAGAAAGCCTTTGATGCTACTTGTAATCAACACATACACAGTTTTCATATTGGAGTTTCACTCTTCTTTATTTTTGTGTTCTCATCGCCAGCATTTTTTCTTTTATATAAAATCATCAGTTTCATGATTCATCTGACATTGTTAAACCAATCAGCTGAGTCCGCCGTTTGCTTCATGACCACTTTAAAAATCCTCCTTCAGGCGGCGTTATCAACCAAAGTGAACAAAAGATCATTTTCCCACGGCTTTAGATAACTCGAGATAAGGGAAATTTCTTGTATGAGTCTCTCCGAGTGGAATATCTCATTGACCCTCCGTAAATAAAGACTTAATTTGCGATGTAATAAAAATACTTACTGAATTAGTCATTCCTCCATTTCTTATGTAGGTTTCACATTTGACCGAAAACTTTTCAATTTTATATTTAGAAGACAGCCCTTCAGTACAAGCCCTTAAAGAATTCTACGGTTCATCACCATCATGGCTTGTCGAAAACTAAATAATGTAGCTACAATACACGAAAACAATAATATAATATATACAATAGAAAAAAAACTGAAATATGCATCCACAGAAATGCGTTTAGAACATCACCTCTAATTTATAACAATATCGATATTACAATATGTAATTGGCCCCAATACAACTTAAATACTGTGATAACCTACCCTCCTCATAAACTCATCTAATATGTGCATGAAAACATTTAAATTTAGACTCCTCATTGTCCTCTGTGGTAAACCATTCCAATAATCTACCACTCTGTTGGCGAAAAAATACTTTCTCATATCTAACCTACACTTCTGTTTTTTAAATTTTCAAGTGGTGGCCCCTAGTCCTATTAACACCTTCCAACTTATCTACCCCAGAGAAAATGTTAAAAACCTCATACACCTTCTTTCAAAAGAGAACATATTTAGCACCCTCAACCTATCAACATATACAAGGTGTTTCAAGGAAAGTATCATCTTTGTTGCCCTCCATTCCACTGACTCTGACAGGTTGATATTATGTCTAAAGTGTAGGGACCATGCTGGTATACAGTACTCTCCATGTGGCCTGACATACGAGTTATATAGTTTAAGGATAACCTCGTTACTTTTGTAACTAACATTTACCTTAATGAAGCCCAACCCTCTATTTGTTCCATTTTTTGCCTCAATACACTGCTTAGTAAACCTCTACTACTACTACGCCTGAGTCCTTATCACATGTTGTATAAGGTTAGGAAATGGCTCTCCTCCTCAGAATTAGAGATTAAATCGGTTACATTTACCAATGTAATCTTCGTTTATTTAATAAGGGAGCCTTTACCTTTTCGTGCGTTTTTTCTTGACCTTATTGGCCATCCTCGTAGGATAGGAAAGAGCGAACACTTACGAGACCCAAAGAAAGCTTTCATGGTTGAAAAGGAACAGACTAACGCGAAAGCAGATACATAAATCAACACAATCTAGCCCCTCCCCCAATAGCCTGCTGTGCTTAGAGTCTCACTTAGCTAAGATTCGTGGATACCTGAAAATGGTTACATAAAAAGGAAGTAAAATTATAATTTAGTCGTGGGTCGCCTGCTTGCCGCGTTGACCTTACAATAATAACTAAATGAGCTTTAATTTATTGGTTTCGGATTATTATTCTCAGCTGAAATAAAGGTTTGCTCTGAGGAAATGATTTATTGCCTATATTCCTGATTTTTCCCTTTGACTGCGAACGAGGACAAATATCGACCGGGTCATCAGAGCTGAGCAATCTAAAATGACAACCAAGGAATTGAAGTTGGTCCACATCATTATCTCGTTCATAAGCCATAAAACAACAATTTTTCTACGCCTTCCTTACTATAGTGATATGAAGTTCGTGGATATATTTAGCTCTATTTCCTAATAGCAGTTGGAAAAAAAAATAGATCCATAAAACGTTATTGATACTTCCTGGAATGCGTCGAGTGGAGCGATAGTGTTAGTGAAGTTTAGTTCGAATTTTGCTTGGCCGTGTATCCTCGTGGTGGCAGGATAAACTATTGAATATTATTTCATCGTAAAACAAAACAAAATACGAAAGAAATATGCTTACCTCGACCCAGTTGAACGAAGCCAGTAATGATGATGACAAAAAGAGCGAAGAGCTTCGCTCCAGTGAAGACGTCCTGCACACGAGTGGCCAACTTCACACTCCAGCAGTTGACGAAAGTCAGTACCACTGAAAAGAAATTTCAGATTAGAATTCCCTATCGTAACCTTTTAAAAGAAACAAAGAAAGTTGTTGAAGGGGATATACTTGGTTTACTAAGTGCCAAACGAGCTAGTTTTGGTCCCCTTGTCTTTGGAATCGCTTCTGGTGCCATCACAATCTCCCAGCCTGATTATACTAGTGTATCTTTTTAATTTTGTCCGTCCTATTTATAACTGCTTTACTTTCAATTTTCCTTATTAGTAACTAGTTTGATTGCATCTCTTATCCATTAACCTCAAAGTATTTTCGGTGAGAAATTAACGGTGGGAAAAAACAGAAGAAAAAACGGCTTAATTGTAGAACTCTACCCGCCCCCTTTCTAGAATCAAGAATTGAGCTAACGAAAGGAATCACGGCGAGGAGAGAATCTGGCCTATCAGAACGAATCCCTTGGAAGTGGAAGATCACAATGATCGAGGCCGGTCCTTTCGTCCCTTACCTCGGAACAACCTTCTGAGACCCAGAACTCGAAGTCGTTTGGGGATTCATTTCACCAGAGCAAATTTAAATGTTATAATAGGTGTAACGTATAATAGGCTAGGGGTAGCCTGTAACTTATAATAGGGCTGGGGGAGCCTGTAACTTATAATATGCATGTGTAGACCAAAGAATAATAGGCCAAAAGGTAACATGTAACGTATAATAGGGCAGGACAGCCTGTAACTTATAATAGGGCTGGGGGAGCCTGTAACTATAATAGGGCAGGGGAAGCCTGTTAGGAATAAGAGGTCAAGGGTAGCTTCAAACGCATGATGGGAAGGGATGAAAAAAAACATTCAGACGAGAGTTTTGTCCATGCGAGGAGGAATCGAACCAAATCTTTTCTCTCAACGTTTTTCAAGGTAGTTTTCTAAATCCTGGGTTGACTTAATCAGCTTTGCCACATCCTTAAACGATCTTTTCCAAACTTCAACAATCATTAGTTTAATGTCGAACTAACTATGAGAAAAGAAATGGCACCCGTTTGGGGGTGCTGGGGAGGGGGTGGGAGAGCTCTCTTTCGGAGAGCCGAGCCTCGGCGGATTTAGCTTTCCTTTCCAGCTGACGATGAAAGCTAGAAACAACCGAACGCGTCTCTCCGAATAGGTTAGACCAAAAACCAACGAAGGTACCTCTCGCAGAATGTTTATAAAGATCGTAAAGAAAGTTGAGAGGGGTCAAAGATAAAGAGGCATATATCCTCTGCCGACATTGATGCAAGGAGAGCACGCAGTCCTCGAGATGATATTAGCGGCAATCTGGTTTATGCTATAACTGACATCCCATTCCTCCGGTTTTAAAACCACTGGTATACCATCCCTCCCTTGGGAGGGTGGAAACCAGGGTTGGCATTAACCCCACCTAAAACCCCCCACTACCCAGTGGGTTTTATTGTTGTTGTTTTTTTAATATTTTACCTTTTCACACCATTGAACTCCAGTATTTTATAAAATAAGGATAACTTATTATAAATTAATACTAATGGCATTATATTACCATTTATTTATGCATAAGTTTGCAAAGTTTTCTTCTATATTATTTGAAATATTCAATAATAGCTCCTCTATAAGCAATTGAAATACCTGAAATAATAACATTATTGTCGAGGTTTAGTGAGTGGGTAATCCCAGTCCCACTTCCTGGACATATATTTTATTACCGCACCGAGGTGAAGCGGAGGTGAAGTGTATCCAATACACTTACCGTAGCCACTTCCGGTGAATAAGAATAACCCCGGTGCGTCCCTTTTGATCAAAATTAAGATGATGATCCCCTGAGAGTGTCCCCACTCAGTAAAAGCCAGCCATGGATGGACCGGTGTAATATTGAGATTTAAGCCGAGTGGGTTGCTTATTAATTGCCAAATGATCGTCCAAAATAGTTAAACACACACAGTACAAAAATAATCTTTAATGTACATGAATTAGAAATAAGCAACAGCGTATATAAATATAAATAGAATTAATCTTGCAATGAATAAATAAGTCTACAAAAATGTCGTGGGGATTACTTGAAAATTACTCACTAGGATGCTTGCATCTTAATGGCACCCGACAGAATGAATGGAATATTACTATTGAATTATACACTGAATTAAGCACTTCTAATACTCGAGGTTATGGGCCCAGGACGGGAATTCTAGTTCACAAATAAACTGGTGAAGTTAGGGGAGGGGATAGTTCCCTTTAACGATACCTTTGAGTTCATAAGTATTTTTGAGAATGACGGTGAAGATCTTCTTGTGGTGACGATGATCGCACTTAGTCCGGCCGTCCGAGGTTACCGAATGAGAAGGTAATCCTAGACCGGTGATATAATGATCCTATGCCGGATCACGAAGGGAAGCCAAACTGTGGCTCAAATCGGACTTTTCTTCCTCGAAGTGACTGTTCGATTATTCGGCTCCTGGAGTGTGTAGCCAAAAACAATTACCCAACTACGTCTAGGGTAATCCGCAGAGGGAGGTCCTGTGTAACTTCAGACTCTGAATTGGGGGGGGACGCTGGGAGAAGTTTGGCACCTACAAGTACCGTGACGGCAACAACCAATTCCCCGCGAAGTTCCTTTCTTGTAACGGGCGACCTGTTTCTTATGTGGGGCGAGCTCTCTTCACAACGTAGGTCCAAGTTTTTCTGCTTGACTCCAGGGAGAAGTTTTCTTTTTATTTCCTTCACGAGCGGAAATCGAGAGAGAGCACCGAATTCTCATAAAATCCGTCTCGCCGCGCGAAAGACCTTTTCATCTGCTGCCAGACAGAATAAGTTTTTCACACCTTCGCTCCACGTCGCAATTTACGTCGGCGCGAAAAGGGCCGAAGAGAATTCGAGGCGAATGGTGCATTTGGAAATACGGGAGGGACACGCAGCTTGTGTCGGAGTATTTCTGCGTACACTAATGTATGTGGTATTTAGACTTCTACAATTATATTCATTATATTTTTCTATTTGCTATATAACTATTTAACTAAGCTCCTCTTACATTTTAGTTTTATTCGAAATCACAATTTTTTTTTATTTTCTCAAGTACATAAAGTTTTTTTACTGAATGAAGAATAATTGACACGCTTTACTCTTAACACTTTTACTGCTAGGCACTATATACCTATAATGCTTTTGCTGCTAACAGTAAAATGTAGCTACTTGCATTATAGTTATTTATTTTGCAATATATATGTATGCAGTAGCTATATTTAATTTATATATCTGAAACACAGTCATACACAAACACTGAAAGTAAATATATTAAAAACAGAGACTAGCTATACAACAAAATAAATATAAATATGTTCACACTTCCTCAGTTTTGAGTGGTTTAATTGAGAACGTAAATACTTTGAACATGTAAATAATGCAAATATTTCATCACCATATCATCAGACCACTGAAAACAATTTTACTTAAGAAGCGATTATGTCTATATTAAGACAGCAATACTTGAACTGACATACTAGGCAAGTGACAACCCCTTGTTCAGAACGAGTACAAAACTGGTACAGAACCTGTATGGTTTGAATGAAATATTTCAGAAGAAACTATTTTATAGTACGAGTATCAAATATGAAAAATTGTTAATCTTTTAGGTAATTTGGTAAATTCATCTTAAATTATACCCAAAACACATTCATTATTTTTTAATTTACAAATTTTGCTTTATTTATAAATACAACATTAGAAGTTATTTATAATGTCACACATTTGTCTCTCCTTAGGAATGAAAATATTAGTTTTGGCTACTGGGTTAATTTTAACATTGTGCAATTAAATTAAAAGAGTATTTTTAGGAGTTTAGTGGTTGTGATTGGTTTTCTTGTGATTTATTGCCTGTTTATGAACTTTAATACATAAAATCCCCCAAAAAACAATAAACCCCCCAAACCCAAGTGGGTTGTTTGTTTGTTTTTTTTAAAAAACATGTTTTTTTTCCAACCCTCGTAGAAACCATCTTCTTGGAGAATTAGGACATACTTCAGTGGCGGCACCTAAGTGGACCAGTAAGGAAACCCTTGCCTGGTGACTCAAGTTGCTACATGACAAGAGATAGAGAGAAATTAAGATAGATTGGGTGTGTAGGATGGATAGCGTGACAAGAGAACAAAGATTTAATGTATGATTCAGGGTAGCATTTAAGATAGACTTGGTAGGTAGGATGAGGCTGCGGGAAGTATTACTACGTTGACGTCGAGAAATCGGAACAGATTCCCATTCAATTGTAAAAATGGATAGATGGATTAGGGAGTTGAGTCTGGTGGAGAATGAGTGGGAAATCTTGTGGCTACGCTAAGAAGAAGACATAATTGTAGGGAGGGATTCCAATTAGGTATAGAATCACCATACAAAATCGCAAAAAAGAGTGAAAAGAGGCTACCCCATACATAAGCCATATTTTTTGCGGATTAAAATAATCATCGGCGATGAATATATGGTTTGAGACGTATAAATCGACTACTCTAATAATGATATGTGTGGTTATATGGGGTATCTACTGGTTTCTTATTCAACGGACGCTAGAGAAGAGACTTGCGATATTGAAGCTGTCAAGAGAGAGAGTCTATTAGGATTAATCTTCAGGAGGTGATGGGCTATATTCTAATGAATGGTGAATGTAAGATTTCGAGATGGAAACCCATTAATGGTGAAAGTGAGCTCGCCAGACATATCGAAAGCTGATAACACTGAGTACCCCACGCATGAAATTATCGATCTCAAGGGTATAATTGGGTTTATGGGTTTTGGGCAGAGCACACGGAGATGTAGAGATAGTTTATAAGGACAAATCTGTTCAATAAATCTGGATGGCTGTGTTTTAATAGTCTCTACAAATGGTAAAACTGTCATCATGTTTCCTTTAATAATGGTGTAATTGCATTGTTAGTGAAGGAAATCAAAATTACGTTTGCGCAACTTAAGTGAATTAGACAAATGTCGCAATCCTTGAATCGAACAACTTATCGAAATCTAATAATAAAAAACTCCATTGCAAACAAGACAAAAAAATATTCATAAGGACCGGTTCCTTCCACATGCCTTCCATTTATCCACAAACACAGTGCTCGCACTTTTTTTGTAATAATTGTCGATAATCCTTGAGCAAGTTGCCTTCATGCGTTATTCTTTCTCACAATTTGTTTAGATTTCCAAGTGGTGTATAGCATACGAGTACCTTATCTTTAAACGTCTGTGCAAGAAAAAAATGCAAGGTGTTAAACCCAGTGATCTTGGGAACGAGCCAAATGATTCAGGGCAACTATGTGAGTGTTGAAAATGCCTGTCAATCTCACGGCAATTTCCTGTGCTAGAGCGCCATACTGAACCCACCAATAAGATTACCATTCCCGTATATCCAAAGCCACAGAAAAAAATAGCACGGACAGTGTTGTATACTGTCGACCATCATAATTATTCACTTATGCAGTCATAATGTGGCATCTTCAACAATCACAACAGTGTCCAAAAAACGAACGGGTTGATTGGAGCGAAAAATCCTGGAGATGTAAAACAGTCTCGAGGACCAATGTCGAGGGGGAGCTTAGGATGCCATTTCAAATCAAGATAATCAATGCAATTAAATGATGATTTTTACATTTGTATTATCATTCTTTCTAGCAGATCCATTTGGGTTCTTACGAAGTTCTCTCCTAACATCCTCATTAATTTCTTCGGCTCTTACTGTCTTGTGGACCTAAACGACATATGTTTAAATTTACACTAGTACCTCTCTTTTGTACGTTTGGACATTAGTCCAAAGGGAGGGGGATTAGTTGAAGCTCAAACGAATCATGTCCCTGTTAAATGCTTTTAGTTTTATCCAGCTTGTGACTGAATATTTGCTGTTTTTTGTTAACTGATGGCAGAAAGGTACTTATAAGAGAGTAAATTTAACTTCTCTTTTCAGTCAAAGGGGTATATAGTTACCAAGAGGACTGGATAATCTCGAGCATTTTGTGTAGTTATTTGGTATCATGCATAGTGCATACGCAAAAAAAATAAAAGTAAAAAGCAAATCGACTATTAGGTAGAAAGGATTTTATTAACCTGGTCCACTCCTCATGCTAAATCCCTGGTTCGAATTCCGAAGGAGGAAATTTAGATTTGAAATGAATAGATCAATCTTTTTCTTCCAAGAAACGCTGATTCGTTAGGCTACATTCGCTCCACAGTTAGGCGTCTAGACTAAACAATAAAATCAGATTTGAGTTTGAGTTTTTTTACAACCTATATTTAAAAAAATAATAAATCGAGAAAATGAAAATACATACCTAACGTTATTGGGTTGTTTTTTCATTGTAACCGAAAGACCGATAACATTTTTTTTGCCCCCTGGGGGGGGGCGGAGCCTAAAACCCAGCATATAATCGCCATAGAGAGATTTACCCCTGTGCCAAGAATTTCAAGTTTGTCCTGGAAGAGGAAAATTAAATCAAGACAGCCAACACTTGGAGTCAGACGATTAGGCACTTCCATAAATATTCTAACTTCAAATTTGATTAAGATTAAAAACATTAATTAAATGGGGACGATTGAAGGTGATGCTGCAATTTAAAATTGAGTTTAACCTGATATAAACCCAGTTTCATTTCGACTGCGTACACATAACTCAGATTCAACTTGTTGCATTGATGAAAAGAAAAGATAAGAATGTAGTTAAGGAAATGCTAAAACTTGAAGAAGAATGCTGCTTTTGAATATTTTAGAACGTTCAGGTCAAAGACAAAGTTTTGAAAATACACACATGACGAGGGGATGAAAGGAGCATAGCACTAATTCAGTGGTATGCTCCTTTCATCTCTTTTTTTTCTCTCTCTCTAACTGACCCTGATCGACTACTTTTTTCACTCATCCGAGATCATGCTCTAATGACATTAATTCTCTTTGTGGCATATAATCGTTTTCACGAGGTTGCCATGACGACCGGTGAATTTTAAAAGCGTAATTTTGTTGTTCAAATGTCCTTCCGTTGGGAAAGCCGTTGCTGAAATATTAGCTGCCATTGTGATTTAACGATTGTGGATCCATAAATCGAGCGAGGTTAAAAATTGCTGATGACGATAACCATAATTACCATTAGCAGGCAAGTCAATTATTTTAGCAAAATAAAAGTACATAAATGCATATGTGCGTGTATGGTAAGTAATTGTAAAGTATTTAGTGGTTTCTACAGTAGCCTAAAATATACTATCAAGCATTGTTGCTGTTAGATATATACAGTAAGTTACTGGCTGTTGAAATGCCAGTAAATTACTGTAAAAAATAAAGTAAATGTGCATTATCGGCTGCCTATATACCGACATTTTTTTTAAGTAGGTAATTATTTCATATATATATATATATATATATATATATATATATATATATATATATATATATATATATATATATATATATATATATATATATATATCCATTTTAGCTCAGCCTTATAAATCGAATTATTTGCAATGGCACAATTATAATTATGTGGTTAAAAAGGCAATGTTGCAGCTAACTAAGATCTTTATTAAGCCTTCGGAAGCTCCTTTTAGACTCACGGGAGGCGTTTTAGGAGTACACATATAAGGTTGTATTTTATCTATAAAAAAAAACTACTTTGATAATCTCTAGGCATAAATTTATGCAATTTAATTTGTTTATATGCAAGTCCTTTTGGTGACTCCCCTTGTGGTTCGTTAGGTTTTCAGTGCATATCCATTGTTATTCCAATAATCATAGGAAAATGATTTTATATAAATTTTTAATAACTGTGGGGAGATTGCACGTGGAATTTCTTTTCCAGCACGGAAGTGAAGTCCATGTGCTGGGGAAGATTCTAGAATTTGGTTAGGCTTAAATTGGTAAGCCTCCCCCCCCCCCTCGGGAAAATTCGAGGCCATACGAGAGTAGCGCTGTTTCCCCCACCCTCGCGGGGGGAGCCTCATATATATATATATATATATATATATATATATATATATATATATATATATATATATATATATATATATATATATATATGGCTCGTCTTTATGTGGGAGACACAGAGTTGAGGAGTCTCGCCCGGACCCAAGAAGATTCCCCTAGTTCAAAGTCAGGTGCTAACAACAAAGCAAAATGACGGCTGAACTTTTTGTGTGCTGGAATTAGCCCCAGCCAGTGAGGTAATTCCATTTAACGATCACAACCGAGCGATTTTTCCGACTCCACTCATCAACTCCTGTCGAAGCCCTCGTTTTCGGTGGCCGAAATACTCTCGCCTGGACCGGATGTTACCCCCTCTCTTTTGGAGAACCGTCATCACGTTAACTTCCCGCTCAGAAGCTCCGAGCGCCCTCGCCTCACGTTTATTGTCTGCAGAAGACATCCGTGAAGCCTTAACCTGACGTCTCACCCGGAATCCTCCGTAAGCCAACCCCTCCCCCCCTTCAGCAACCCATTTGAATAGTCTCCTTCTGTAATACATTAATTTTTAACTTGTGTCTGACGCATAACTCTGCAATTCCCCCCTCATTTACCAATTGAATTTTGCCTATTTATTCTCTTATTTTATGTAAATAAAATTATATTTTTGTACATATGCCTCTTTAATTAACCTTGAGCTTTGCCATTGCCCAAATTTTACCTGACCTCGTTGCACTCTTTCTCACTGTTCCGTGCGTCGAAACTCGTGGCGTTCCGCCCCTTGTCGGTTCGCCTTTAAGTTATTGGTCCCTCCCCCATAGATATAATATGGTATTGATATAATGTAATGTCATACTACGACAATAACATTTATTGATATTGGACTTCTGCTCTTTTAACTTTGTTTCTAAAGAGAAAGAATGCACAAACAAAGAAGCAATTTATGCTCTTTCAATTTATTGGGCTTTTACTTAACTTAAATTTTGAACTAGAAGCCTCTCTACCTTGATGTTCTTTTAATTTGGGCCTAAAGAAAATCTAAAAGGAAGCAATTGATTTTCCTTTTATTTGGTTATTTACCTAACTTACATTTTGATCTCGATACCTTTTATCAGGAATGTCATCAAATTGCCTACTAGGCGGGACCTCAGGTCCCTTATGAGGTGATGGAGTAATTATGTGTTTCGTGCTGATGTGAATCTCGTGCAGTGTAGGTAGGTGTTTAGTGCCATTTTTATCATGGTGCAGGTTGGTGTTCTGTTTATTGTGTGCTTGAACTTTTGGAGAATACAGAATTGGCCTGAACTAATTAAGGATAAAATTATTCTACATATCATGTTTTCAACCGGGTTCCGCAGAACCTCAGTGTTTCGCTAGATAGCGATAAATAGGTTAATTATATAAAACCACATTTTTTTAGTCCTATTTGTTTAAATTAATAATCGTCTTCTAACTCATATTGTTTATGTATATAGTTGAGGCAAAATGTGAATATGAAAACCTTTTCAGGTCTCTAACAAAAGTAGTTTGAATTCATTTTTAGTGGCCGATTCTAACTAAATTTGAAAACCTTACTTTGATTTACATTCTCTTTCCAATGATATAGTTACCTAAGTCCTCCTGAGGTTAACCCGGGAATTATTTTGTTTTGGCAATAACATCGTAACTATTCGGCCGATTCAACGAAATCTGAAATCCTTATGTTGTTTTACATTATCTTTCCAATGATATAATTGATAAGGTCCTCCCAAGTTAGTCCGGGACTTTACTTGTTTTGGCAATAATATCATAACTATTTGTCCGATTCTAACGAAATCTGAAACCCTTATGTTGTTTTACATTCTCTTTCGAATTGCCAAGGTCCTCCAAAGGTTAGCCGCCCGGGAATTATTGAAAGTTTTGAAGGTCGTAAGATCATAAATCAGAATAAGTGAGAGCACGTGAATTTGCTCAGCAGACCTTGTTTTTTCTTTGTCAATAAACTTGAAAAAAATATTTGCATGTTTAAATCAGTTATCACAAAAAGATATATCATTTCTCTTTTGAGCTTGAAGTTTAGGAATGAGAAAAAGTTAAGAAATGATAATTATATATTGGGTTTTCCTAAATTATTCCAGGTTTCCGAAAAGGTTGAGAAACGCTACAATAGATCTATTGCAGTGGTTTCTCTGAGATGTATGTTTGGGGAAGAGGTTCATTTAGATGATTGCCTAGAAATTGTTTAAAGGTCTGAGGGGAAAGGTAGTGTATTTAATTGTAGTTTGAGGGGAAGGGGAATGTCTTTGTACTGGTGAATGTTTGATATATTTGTTAGGTCCGGTGGGTTTGGAGTTTTTGAGAGATTTGATGTCTAATTGAACGTTTTCTGGTGTGAATGGGATGCAAGGGGCTAAGTATTTACCTATCTAAGTGTTTCTGTGTTTCTATGGATTTCTCTTTTGTCTGAGTTTGGGTAGGAAGCTGATGTTTATTTATCAAGTTTAGGTATGTTGCAGTGATGTTTTAGTGAGGCTATTTTGCTGTTGAGAATAATCAGTGACTCGTGCGTGGGAGTGACGTTGAGTGTGAAGTATTTTATTTAGGGTTCTACAAGATTGCGTTGAATTCGTTTTCTGATTTGTCTATGTATTATTTTCACCTTTTCGTTGTTTTGATAGCAGATTGGTGATGTGAATATTGAGATATTGATTTTTTTTGCAATTCTTGTTGTTTAAGTATATTGTTTTAGTAGATTTCTACCTTTGATGCAGTTTGAAAATTCTTTTGTGAATTTTGCGATGTTTTCTTTAAATTCTGAATATTTGATTTAACGACAAAGCACATGTGAAATATTTCTTCACATAACAATAAGAAATAGTTTATTTTTAAGAAAATTATAAAAACATTATTCTATTTTTTACCATAGCGACTTGATTAACAAAATTCAACTTATTTCTACTAATTAATACATATTAATACTAATATAAATTTGAAAAAATAAAGTTTATACAGTTATTGTATTACAGTGATTTACTATCACACAGTCTCAAGTCATATGGTTGAGTTGTATATAAGTGTATTTTCAAAGCATGAGTTTTATATTTTTTTTATAATTTACACAAGTCTTCTACAAGATGGCGTCAGGAGTAGCAAGAGCAAAAATGCTGGACCTGACCTATGCAGGATTGCGGATTGCCTGCTATATTGACACCAAGGTCCGAAGCTAAATTGATATCTGGTTCTAGCATAAATTCCACTTCCATCCATTTAAATAACTCTTGTTTCTTCACAGATCCAACAAAAACTTTTGGCGAAGATGCGCTCCGTGAACAACTTGAACAATCATTTAACTCTCTGAACACCTATGAGCAATTATTTAAATCAGCACCCTTGAACAATCATTTAACGTTCCATGAGCACCTATTGAGTCTTTCCTGCGCACCCATTACTCTCTCCCTGAACTTACATGGTTGGAAAATGAAAAAAATATAAATCCTGAAACTTCATGGAGACCACCTTGAACCCTCTCCAGGCACTACATATTCTGCTGATTTTTACAGTAATTTTCAGAGAAAAACGCGTGGAATTACACTTTAATACAGTATATCACTATACTCTCAGACACTAGAAACTACATGTTACTGTATTTCAAGTGTTACTGTAATATCTACAGTAACTCTAGAAGATACCTTAACATGGAAGTTTCTGTATTTGTAGAGCCTTAATACAATATCTACAGTAAGATACTGTATAAGAATGTATCAGCATGCATTGCTGGTATAAAAATAGTTGCCAGTAAACTACTATCAAATTGATACATTAATTATTTTACAGGGCATAACATAGAAGTCAATAGACAAAAAAAAAATCAAATCTATTAACATAATATATATATATATATATATATATATAGCTATATCGATAATTATTTGAAATAGCCTTCCTAACCGCATGTTGCCTTATTTTTTCCTCCTTTTCTATACTCCCATTTTATTTATTAAGCTTTCATTGGTTCACGTAATATTTTCCTTAGCGTTTTTCCGGGTTGTGCTACCAGTTTTCATTTCTTTCGGTCTTTAAATACATTAATTATATATCACGTGTCATGTGATTTTCAATTATATATATATATATATATATATATATATATATATATATATATATATATATATATATATATATATATATATATATATATATATATATATATATATATATATATATATATATATATATATGTATATATATATGAATGCAATGTCCCGCAGGAAAAAAATGAAAAGGTGTTTCCAAGTACTTTCGAACTTTATTAAGTTCCTTATCAAGGAGATATATATATATATATATATATATATATATATATATATATATATATATATATATATATATATATATATATATATATCACTAAAGTACCTAGGAACGCAATCGCAACCATCACAGACATCTTCAACTACTCCTGGCTCAACAATAACATTCTCTCAATCTGGAAAACAGCATAGCATAAGAATACTCTCCCCGGCAAGCCCCCAAAACAGCCAACTCGTCCCGCCCTATCTCACTACTATGCCCTTTACAAAATCCTTGACCACACGGATTCAGCATACATCACTTCGCCACAACCTTCCTCCCCATCCCAAAGCTCAACGACATCCATGTCATGAACATTCGTAGCAGTAATCGACATCATCTTCGACACAGCACCTAAACATATTCTTGCTAACAAATTCCTATACACCTCATATGAGGAACGAACGGCACACTACCTATACCTACCTACATCGTATCCCAACTACCGTGAAGGCGACCCAAATAGGTCGTACATCCGGTGGCTAACACAGCCGATGTCGCTTACCTTTGCTGTAATCGGAAACGGTTTATGTGGAGTGCTTACAGGCCGAGAGGATGCAGCTACAACAAGAACGTGCATATAAGCAAAATTATGTCTCTAAATATAGGGAGGCTAATTATGCAATGGTGTTTTTTAATAAAATGAAACCCTATATGGACATACTTCATACCTAGTGTTTTAATATAGCTTATAACATATTTTAAAGTCAATATTCAAATAGAGAATCAAATTTCCTAATATCTATCATGTCGGCCATACCAAAATGCCGATTCTACTCAACTTGACAGCGCCATTTAGGCCTCGTAAAAAAAGTATGACTTTAGAACATCTTAAGTGTAAAAAAAAAAAATCTAGAATTTAAGCATAATTATACAAGGTGGGCCAAAAGTCACTGAGGGGTTGCAATATGTGATAATTATGCCACTAATAGTTTTCTTTCTTTCTTTTTCAGGTATTTCATAGATTGTGACTTGGAAATTAATTATGGAGAAGTATAGCGCCGCACAACGTACCGAAGTTGTGAAATTCTTCTATCAACGTCAGGGGTCAATTATTCTAACAGAAAGAGCATATCGCAGGCATTTTCAAGTGAGAGATGCACTAAATGCGAACACAATTCTGAGCATCGTTCGTCGTTTTGAAGAACAAGAAGCAGTGAGTGATCTTCCCCGAGCTGGGAGACTTCGCACTGTCATAAACAATGAGACCAAGGAAAGAGTGCGAGAGAGTGTTGAACAGAATCCTGGAACGTCGACTCGAAGACGTTCCGGACAACTTGGGATATCACGAACTTTGCTGCGACGAGTTTTCCACAGCCTCAACCTTTTTCCCTACAAGGTACAGTTTGTTAAACAGTTGAAACCCGAAGATTATGAACCTAGGCTCCATTACGCGCTCAGAATTCAGGAATTGGCACGAAATTACCCAAATTTTATGCAAAAATTGATCATGTCTGATGAAGCTCACTTCCATCTCAAAGGGTTCATTAACATACAAAATTGCCGTTTTGGGGGCTCTGAGAATACAAGAGCAAAACACCAAAGAGAGTTGCACCCCATAAAGTGCACGGTATGGTGTGCAATGACAGCGGATGAGATAATCGGGCCTTATTTATTTGAGGACTATAATAGAGACGTTGTCACTGCGACTGGAGAACGTTACAGGACCATGATCGAGAACTTTCTGCGACGGCAATTCAAAATAGGCCAGATTCGTGGTTCCAGCAAGATGGGCCAACTGCTCATACGGCAAGAGAGACAATGCAGTTGCTGAGGCAATGTTTTGGAGACAGGATTATCTCTCGCTACAGCAATGGCAACTGGCCATCGCGTTCCCCAGACTTGACCAGCCCTGACTTCTTCTTGAGGGGGTATCTCAAAGAGAAGGTGTATGTCGGCAAACCTGAAACCCTGGAACAATTGAAGGAGAACATCACGAATGAAATCAGGACATTGAATCGAAACAGGGAAACCCTTGAAGCCGTCATGGAGCATGTCTTAGAAAGGGCACGGATGTGTGAAGCTGAAATTGGACGCCATTTAAAAGACGTCATTTTTCATACATGAGTGATTTTTCATCTTTTGTAACTTTGTGCGAATAAATTTCCATAATCTTCTCATATTGTGTTAAAATTCCATAACTCTAGTTACAAAAATAAATAAGTTATTAAAATTCAAAACCCCTCAGTGACTTTTGGCCACCCTGTATATATGTAAAATAAAATAAAACAAACATAGGCTCATGTACAAACCATGCCCATAGTTACTCGACAAATGTAGATCAATTCATACCGGCAGTCTAGCAATACACTGCCAAGCTCTAAGCTAAGCCTAGGAGGCACTATGTAGAATCTAATATAAGCCAAACTTTCACTTGTGTGAGACTTGGACACAACAAAATCAGTTTGGCATAAAAATGAAACGTAAAAACACACTTATGACTAGGAACGAATTGACTCCCAACTTAGCCTCGAGATCCTATCTTTATGCATTAGGTCACAAGTGGTCTTGAGAGTTTGACGTCAAGCACAAAGGTTAAATTATGACCAACTTTGGAAGTCTTGAGCACGGTAAGATGTACATGAATCCGTGTCGCTTCCCTTTGAATATAAGCAAAACATACATAAAGTATTCGTGGTAACCAAGCAAACTTGGTTGTAAATTAGACATTTTCAACTTCTTGCTTTTTAGTTATTTATTAAAGTTGGCGATTTGGAGTGCGAGGCAATTATGTACGTGTTTCAAATTTATTAATTCATTATATGAGGGGACATTAAAACATTTAGTGAAGCTCGGATAGTGAGCGTAGCTCAGAAATAACTGGGGCCAAGACCAATAAACAAGAGAAAGGGTTATATAAAAGTTTACTGTGAAATATATAATTATTTTTTAAAAATTGCTAAGAAAATTTGTTAAAATGTAAATATTAAACTTTTGTCTCTACCATAAAATGGCAAATTACGGAAAATTACCAGCAACTAATCTTTGCGCCCCAAACTCCAAGGAAACCGAATATTCAAATAACTCACAATAAACAACGCAACAATATTTTACTGTAAAGGTTTACTCTACAGTGTGCCAATTTTACAAAATAGTGTTGTTGCATGCATACTAGTCACTTGTAGCCATCGATCTCTCTCTTCTATCAACTGCAAGCTTCAATCCATATAACCTCAAACGATCAATAATGGAATGGCTCATGCTAAGCTCGAGCTACGGCAAAGCCAATTACCATCAATTATAATTAAAGCTTTCAAGCTTTGATACGAAGAAAGTTCGATATTTCTCGGAACTCTGTAAATTTGAATGACTCTTACCACAAAGACTTTATAAGAGTAAGCGGAGTACTGCAAAAAGAGGCTACTATTATCTCAATTTGTTTTCGTGACTATCGCTTTTCCTTTTCTCTTTACCATTGGAAACCATTGTATATGGTCAACCGAGTTTAATTTTCCGCTATGAAGATTTTACGGAAACAGAAACTGCTACAGTGAGGTAAAACAAATATTTGGACGCTCGAAAAACAAAATCATTTAAATTATTTCCAAGTAGATTTTTTGTATATCATTGCCTATATTTAATAATATAGGCGTATGATATATAAAAAATAAAGTTATAAATAAATAAATTTAATGTCATATAAATGTAAGAACTTAATATTAAGATCTTTATTACATATAAAAGAAAATAGAGATTCTTCAATTGCATATGACATTATACAAACAAAACAAAGATAAGGGATGTAAGAACTTAATATTAAGATCTTTATTACATTTAAAAGAAAATAATGATTCTTCAATTGCATATGACATTATAAAAACAAAACAAAGATAAGGGTGAAAATAAGTATTTTGACACTAGATAGAGAGAGCCTAATATCGATGCACCACCGTTGTTTGCTATAGCTGCTATCAGACGTTTCCTATATAGCCTGTCCATGTCCTGGCAACATTGTTTTGGAATATCTGCCCACTTCTCCTTAAATATAGCTGTCAATTGGGCGAGGTTCACAGATTTTCTTTTGTAGACTTGTTCCTTCAATATTCGCCACCAACTTTCGATCGGTTTCCAAGCAGTTAATTGAATAGGCAACGGTAAAACATTAATTTTGTTCTGCAAGAACCACTCCCTTGTTTTCGCCGTGTGCTTCGGATCAGTCATGCTAGAACATCTAATCATCCTCTATCTCTACCTTCTTCACAATTGACCTCAAGTTATTGTACAATATTTGCCGATACTTGATTCTATTCATTGTTCCATCAATTTATTATATGAAGAGCACCAATCCAATTAAAATAAGATGGGGATGGTGTCCTCCGATCATAGGCGGTTCTATCCCAGCGCCAATCATGGCGAACTGCATTCCGGCCAAAGAGTTCAAAGTTTGTCTCACATTCATCCATAATTCACCTGGCTTCTTCTCTATGTGCCCCTAAGCAAACTTTCATCCTACTAACAAGTGAGTCTTCTTTAGAAAAGTGTTCTTGCTTGGTGATCGAGATCTGAGAGCTTGTCTATTGAACTCATTACCAATAGTTCTTTTGGCACTTGATGGCCCAGCAGTATGCAAATCATCTTACAGATCTGCTTTAGTTATCATAGGGTCCTTCGATACCGATCTCGGTATCCGTCGACGAGTTTGTTGAGATATTTTCCTCGAAGTTCTAATGGTGACAGCTTGCAGTTATCCTGCAGATTTTCGTGTTTTTAGCAATCCAAACTAGAATACTGAGGAACACGTATCCTGCAGATTTTCATGTTTTTAGCAATCCAAACTAGAATACTGAGGAACACGTATCCTGCAGTTTTTCATGTTTTTAGCAATCCAAACTAGAATACTGAGGAACACGTATCCTGCAGATTTTCCCATGTTTTTAGCAATCCAAACTAGAATACTGAGGAACACGTATCCTGCAGATTTTCTCATGTTTTTAGCAACCTAAACTAGAATACTGAGGAACACGTATCCTGCAGATTTTCATGTTTTTAGCAATCCAAACTAGAATACTGAGGAACACGTATCCTGCAGATTTTCATGTTTTTAGCAATCCAAACTAGAATACTGAGGAACACGTATCCTGCAGATTTTCTCATGTTTTTAGCAATCCAAACTAGAATACTGAGGGACACGTATCCTGCAGATTTTCATGTTTTTAGCAATCCAAACTAGAATACTGAGGAACACGTATCCTGCAGATTTTCTCATGTTTTTAGCAATCCAAACTAGAATACTGAGGAACACGTATCCTGCAGATTTTCATGTTTTTAGCAATCCAAACTAGAATACTGAGGAACACGTAAGACTGTAGGAATACTTCTATAGTTTTTACCTTCCCTATAATGCTCAATTATCACTTTTCAAGCCAGTTGAAAGCTTCTTTATTTTTAGCTATGATGAGACATTTTTTTTTTGTTAAGGGGCTATCTGGCGACTGCCCACTTGGGCATAAGTCGCCGCAAACAAACAGCCCAGTTCTAGGCTACTTTAAAATAAAAATTTTAACAGAAACAACAATAAAAAGGGATAAAATCAAGAAGCAAGCTCCGGCGTCGGGGAGAGGTACCCCTCCCCCCGGCGCAGGAGCCTGCGACCTACAAAAAAACAAAAACAAACAACAATAACAAAAAAACAAGTTAAATACAAGGGAGAAGGCCGGCCTCCCCCAAAATATGATATAGCAATGTTGCAGGATGACAGTCAGATACCAAATCATGTTAGGCAAAAAACACCATACCCAAGTAAACTATTGTTGGAACATACCCGATCGTTCTAGATCTTTGTAGAATATTCTAGCCCAAAATATTATGTAATCTATTAAAAATATTTCCCACGAAAGTCTAAATACTTATTTTCACCCTTATATTGTATTTTCTCCAATAAAATATAATATACTCGTTAATATAAATTTCCTTTCGTTAACAGACCAAAATACATTAGCTGTAGGGCTACCATTCATTTTTAAAGGTTGTAATATGTATTAAATAATTTAAATGTGACCAAATATTTGCTTCACTTCAATGTAGCTTAGAAAACTTGGAGTAAGGGGTGTAAAGTAATATGCTGGGTCTGGAGTAAGCTTATAATTGGGTAGAGAGAGAAACATTATGGCAGGTGCTAAGAATGTATGGAGTGAGCGGTAGAATATTGGATGATGTGAGGAGTATTTATGTGGAAGGCGAAGTTAGGGTGAAAGAGAGCTAGGATGAGTACTTTGACACGTGTGTGGGTGGGAAGGAGGGGTAAGACAAGGTTGTGTCATGTCACCATGACTTTTATTAATATCTTTATGAGTAAAGTACTGGGAGAGTGGTACGTATAGAATTAGAGAATGGGTGTGAGAATGATGAGGGCTGGGTTCTATCAAAGTTGCTATGCACTGATCACGTGGTGTCGATGGGTGAGAGTAAGTGATTTGATAAGATGATCGAAGCTTTTGGCAGTGTGTGTGAGAAGAAGGAATATGGTCAAATATTTGTTGTATTTGCAAATACACACAAAAAATTGATATTTGAATTTTGAGAATTTTAAAAGTTGTAACTTTGTATTTGCCTCAAAGACTAATATTAATGAAAATTGGTCATTTTAAAAGACATTGTGAACGTTACTCCAAATAGCGAATTTTATTTTCTTTTATTAATAATAGTTGGCAAACTTGTCTTAATTTCGTCTCTTATCCAGTCAATGGATAATGTACAGGGTAGTCCGAAAGTCTTGTCACCCTCTACGGAAAAGTAATAAGAACAATACAGGAAAAATACAATAATATCAAACACATGTACTGGTATTCACTTTCATCGACACTGTGACACATCGGTCTGTATAAATACCAGCATGCACACAACAATGTGCACACACATTTGCAATCAGCCTCTCTTCCAAACGTAGGAGCTCGTGGCAGCCATCTCAAATAGAAAATTAAAACAATATTTGTAGGGTCTGAGAAAACTTTCGGACCACTTTGTACTTGTCATTTATTGTTCCAAGGTAAACCGCACTGTACGCGGGGATGGCATGCGGTTAGTATAGCAATGGCTATCAACCTTCACTCTGCAATGTGAAGGAGCTACTTATTGTTATAGTAATCCCTCGTTCCAAGATTTTATCCTATGGTGAAATGTTACTTGTTAAGTAAGAGACTGAGATCAGCCCAAGAAGACAGCAGTGACTGGTTTTATTTGAGGTGTAGCTAAGTAAATGTGAAGAGGAGCAAAATTACCGTGTATAGAGTTAAAGAAGTTGGATGGAACGAAATAGAAACGTATAAATTAATGAGGGATATGCCCGACCTTGCAAAAAATGTGTTCACTTCTGCAGACACGACAGCAAAGAAAGGATACGAGAATAAGCTTAAGGAAGTGGCAATTCCAAACATCGACTTCACGACCCGAGTCGTTCAAGTGTGGATCCACCGCCAGACGTCGTCCGCGCATCACTACCGATATGAAAAGACGTCGATAACTTTTTAATCAAAATAGCCAATATTAAAGGAATGTTAAATCACGGTATCATTTTAAATTAAGATATGCAAATTCAATTGGGAAAGCCAATAAATACCATATTGCTAACCAAGCCTACTAAGTATAAGTTAAACAAAGTCAATAGACCTAAGTCGTGTACTCTCAATTATTTTGACTTATAACCTTCAAAACTTTCAACAAGTGGGGCAATCCGACCCATAGTTAGTCTTCTTTCAATAATTCCAGGACTAATCTTGGGAGGACTTTGGCAATTATATCATTCAAAATAAAATGTAAAACAACATAAGGGTTTCAAATTTCGTTAGAATCGGACGAATAGTTACGATGTTATTGCCAAAAGGCACCAACGTTGACTACTTATACCACGCGGACCTCTATCCTTCTGAAGATACTGGCATTGAACTTCAAAGCGAGCAATAATACCAGTCACCCACGGTGTTAACAGTGGAGGACCCGGACTCAGCACCAACCTCCCTTGCATTACTTGAACGACAGAGGGCAGCATCGCTCCAGGGCGGGGCGGGGCGGGGCGGCGTCGGGCGTCCCTCGACCTTCCTCCAGCGCCTGGTCAGGCTCAGACGATATTCTCACCCATCTCTTCACCGGTAAGGCCAGGATTCCGGATTGTTTGTGAGCATCCAGCGGCCTTCCCTCTCCAGGCAGCAGTACCGGAATTACCGCCACACCGGGTACCCCTACTCGCCAGGACCAATGACCGGCGGTCACACCCTCGGTCCGAAAATGCTCCCCAATCCAGTCTAACATCCAGCTCTCGGAACGGGCCCTCAACACCCGTACTGCATGGCCGAGACGCCCTGCACCACAGATTGTCTACACACGACCAGCCGCCGTGGGTCGCGGACGCGGACAAAATTATGCAGGCCGGCCTAGAACTCGTCCGAAGAATCCTCGGGGAGCTAAGAAGTCATAGCTCTGACGCACCACCAGAGGAGGCCCTTCAGGACCATCGCGACGCCCTTCTCCTGGACAACGAGACAACGGGGAAACCATACTCGCCGGCCTGGCCAGCTGGCGTCCCCTTCGTCTACATTTCGTGTAAAAATAAATGGGCCTACCTCCATTAGTGATAACATCTACCTTGACAGTGATATCAGTTTCGAAATAATTATTAGTGATATGTGTAGTTTGAATATCGACGACCAGAGTCTGTCGACGGCCAGTGATCCGGCCCACATAAACTACGTTAGTGACCAGTCTCAAAGTGCTTTAGTGGAGACATTCTTAAATAATGTGTAAGTGTTACACATACATGACCTCCTAGTCCTAGGTCCCTTGACTCCACCCAAGGTTCGGATCTCGGAGGTAATTGATATGAACATCCCGGACTTCCAGTTGTTGGGAGGTGAATCGCGACTCTCCTCGTTACGCCTCAACAGAGCTCCGGGACTACTTCGAAGACATGGCGCGGCAACTGGGAGGTCCACACATTGAGAACGTCGAGGTCCCTCAGATCTCAGACATACCACTTCCCGGTTTGGCCGTTCCCACAGTCCTGGAGGTTAGGGCACTGTCCTCACAGGGCACGGCTTCAGAGAGCTCTAGTATCCACGCGGATGCTACTAGCTACGAGTACATATCACGTCACGCTTTACGCTAACTTTCGTTTAGAGGGACAATATATTATTTGAGGAGAAGTGAGATGTTTGCGGTATATTTAAAGATAAACCAGGATAGGATAGGATATTTACCAATAGAATAAATGAAATTTAGTGAAATTTTTAGGTTAGTGCCTCCTTTCAAGCAGTTCTGTGGAAACATTTTGAAACGGTTTTGTTTCAAGACAGAATTGCCAAATTGTCCCCATTTTTAATTCTTTCCAACTTAATTAACTTTATATATTTATTAATTTTTTAATCATGGATATCACAAAAATATTTGTATTAAAAATTGGATTTTTTTTATCGCTAAAATTAATTTTATAACCTTCATGTGAGGAAAACTATTATCACTTGGTAAAACAAAACAGCAAACTCAAGTAGCAGTCATACAAAGCTATTCGAGGATTTATAAAGCAATTATATTATAGTTAACTTATGTTTTTCCGAAACATTTAGATAAATGTGACATTACTAATTGGCGCAACTGTACAGTGGCTTTCCTTTGGCATAGGAGACGAATTATATATATTTTTTAAATAGGCCCACACCAAAAGACAAAAAATATTCTAATTCTTTAAATTGTACCTTATCAAATATGAATACCGACATAATCCCAAAGATTTTTTTAGGATGGAAAAAAAAGGTTCAATTTATGAGAGAAGGAAATGTGGAAATATGACCTAAAAGGGCATGAACCAAAACATCGACATATTATGGAAAAAAAAGGCCGAAGTGGATTTAACGGTACATCATAGCGACTCGAGGCTCCTCCTCCACAGCTATGACCTAAACTTCACATTTATCCCCCCCCCCCCGAGGCTGGATTCTCCAAAAGGTGTCAATTCCAACCTCTTGAATTCTCGTTTTTTCTTACACGAAGATGATCTTTGAAGGTGTGGAAAAGCGACTCTTCTCTCCCTGAATCGATGTGGGCTACCATCGCCCTACCGCTCTAAGCCCAGGAGCCAAAGCTGTTTTTTTAGTCGCGTGTGAGTCTACATCTCACTATGTCGGTCGGTCCTCGTTTTGATTTTTCCTTTTTTTTGGCCATAACATCATAACTATTTGGCCGATGCTAACGAATTCTGAAACCCTTGTGTTTTTTTTTTACATTCTCTTTCGAATGATATAATTACCAATGTCCTCCCAAGATTAGTACGGGATTTGTTGAAAGTTTTAAAGGTCGTAAGGTCATAAATCAGAATAAGTGAGAGCACGCGACTTTTTGGTCAGCAGACCTTAGCCATCTTGAAGGGCGAGAGAAAGGTGCTGAGGGGTGGTCAGGCATTCCCAACGGGATGCAACCCTGGAGTGTGACCACCAAACCTAGATTCAATTCTGGAGAGGGTTTAAGCTGCATTTCCCCCCCCCCCCATTCATAGCTGTTGCAATGACCGCTAGTACACGGGGGGTGTTATAAAATCCCCCTCCAGAATGCAACAGCCTACCTCTACCCTGTTCCAAGGAATCCTGCGATGGGTATCTATATCCACATACCTCTGACGCGAAACAGATCTCCCTGCCCCAGGGCGACGAAGGTTCCACCTGAGCGCTCTTTGGTATCAAAACATAATACTTCCTGGCACCTCTCCCAAAAGAGGTGCACTCGGGCTCACCTTTATGTCTATTTCACTATCCGGTCGCGGATCCTCCTGAATAAAGGCAGTTTGGCGAACCACTACTACTACTCTACCCTGGTCCCTTAGGAAGTTTTCATTCGGATTTCATCTCCTGTACAGGGGGGATAATCTACAGATCTACCCCCTCCCTCATTCCCCTGCCCATCCCTTTACTTGTAGGTGGACCCGAGAGAGGCTGTTGGGATAAGCGTGGGAGGGACGCGAACCGCCGATCACCGAATCCCAGCGACACCGTGCTACGAATCCGGATCCAATTTCGGTCTCGTTGCAGAGGGGGGGGGGGGACCTGGCGGGTAGGGGTGCGACCAACCAAAGGGGAGACTTGAGGTTGGGGATGCGACCAACCAAAGGGGAGACCATAGAACATTAGCAGCTACCAAAGTAGCTTCCGAGCGCTCGTCATTATTCGCAAAGACGAAAGCGTTCAGAATCTCTTCTGCCCTTTTCTTTTGTTTATTACACTTATACAAACATGTATAAATTGGACAAACAAACTAAAGAGAAACACACAAAATAGGCATTAGGATTCAAGTAAGGAGGAAGATAACTAAATACAGTGGTAGACTCTTCCGTCCTATCCTGATTGGCGACATCTCTCGTCAGCAGTTCGATGCCGGCACCACGCCGGAGTCTTAAGCCATTTCCCCAAGGCAGAATTTTGCGCCGTCGTCATTTCCTCTACCGACCAATGGCTGGCTTATCTCCTCGCGTCTGTCATCTTCCATTCTCCCCGCACCTCACACCCTCCTCGCGGGGGTGGTACCAATCACAGACTTGTGGATTATCTGACTTTTTGGAGGAGGCTGGCCTCCTCCTTTTTATTTAACTCTTGTTTGTGGATGTTCCTGCGCCGGGGTAGGCAGGCTTACGCCCGACCCGAAGCGTGTTTCCTTGTTGTTGTTTTTTTGTTGCTCTTGTTTGTTTTGTTTACGAATTTTAGAATAGCCTCCTAGTAGGCTGGAAATTTAATTACGGTGATTCATGCCCTCGATGGAGGTCGCCAGATAGGCAAAAAGAATCGTCTATTGCGGTCCCTTGGGATTAATATCCATTACTCTTCACTGCATTTATGTATTCCTTCTCTCGAAACGGGAGTTGTATTTTGCCGCAACTTGCCTTGAGCTCTTTAATAGATCTCTTAATTGCAACAATTCCTAAGTTAGATTTTGTTACCTAAACCATTACAACGGCGAGGTACCTCCGCTACCTTCCTCGTTGAGCAGGTTTTTGCATTTTTGTCAGATCTTACGAATGACGTGGCAACGAATTACCTAAAAAATGGAGGGGGGGGGGGATCGGCATAATAACTCTCCCCTTTTGCGAAACGAAGTCCCCTTGAGGGGGGGGGGTATAGATAGGTGTTAGCAGGGGTTGTATATTGCTGCTCGTGAGATAACAGTCGAGTGGGGGAGGGAAGCTGCTGCGTCTCTGTCGGTTTTGTTGGAGAAAGTGGGGAGAGGGGGTGCAAAATTTAGAGCTCGATCAGCTGTCTCAAAAGAGGGGGAGGGGGCGTCTCAAAAGAGGGGGAAGGGGCGTCTCAAAAGAGGGGGAAGGGGCGTCTCAAAAGAGGGGGAGCGGTGTCTCAAAAGAGGGGGAGCCACGTGTAAACCCCGACGGCGGAGGTCAGATGGGCGCAGCGGAGAATGCGGCCGAGTAAGGGAGATGATGAAACCCCTAAAGTCGAATTGCACCACCGCTCCCGGATGGCTACATTGTCGGTTTCCTCTCACGAAACACTCACAAAGACACGTACATACACTCTCCAGTCTCCCCACACACATACTTTCCCGATCACCGCTTCCGATTAGAGCGCAGTTAAGTCACCTGATGGAGACCGATTCGGATGGCCGTGGTTCTGGTCCCTACCAAATTGACTCTCTCGATCAATGGATTGATTGATCTTTAACTCGTGTGAAAGATAAGTAAAGAATAAAGGAAGGAAGAGAGAAGTCTATTTATTTTAGACAGCTTAACGCCTCATTTCACCCTTTGTTGGATCAATCCGGGCGCGTGAAAAGATAGCGGGAGACCTGAGAGAGGGCAAGTTTCTCATGGGGCACGGGGTCTGGATGCCGTGCGGCTCCTCCTGGTTTTAGTTGTAGCGCGGATATGTTACAACATCCACCCCAAGTCTCCACCTGAATGGATATCACATTAAGAGTTTCAACCATACAGTATGAATTAAAAGATTAACAGCAATGACATTTGTCATCAAATGAAATTATCGGTACTCTCAAATGACTCCCTAATCAATTTATGTACACCAATAGCATTGCTAATTAAAGATAGAATAGACTGGTAGCATCCATGGTAGCCACAACTCACTGTATTTGGTCGGCGTAGTTTTTTTTTCAATAGAGATTCGTAGCATCAGGTAGAATGGGTCAATGTAAACACAATTGACCACGCTAATAGCGCCATCGCCCCTCCATGGCCGTGCCAAAACTTACCCACAGATAAATTAATTGCGGGCAGATAAATGAAGGCTGGGAGGAGCCATAAACAGTGAATATCAACCTCTTAATCTGTAAAGAAAAGGATTGCAGGCACAAATCTACAACGAGGTAGATTATTAATATTCATCAAAGGTAGATCGTAAAAAGTGGAAAAGAACAAGAGTGAAAGTAAATTTGGAGTATGAGCCCAAACACGACCTATAGAAGCTGGAGTCGGAAGACCTCGAAACTCTTTTTGAACGAGTCTCAACTTGACTATAAACAACTTTCTTTTCATAGCTTAGTTATTAGTCAATCAAAAGAGAAACGAAGGTTCATTACATTAATGTGGTAGAGAACGAGGGTTGAAATAATATTGGGGTTATATGCTTCGTAACTTGGGGGCAATTGCAGAAAGCCCTTTCCTAATTAAGCTACTGGACATGGCAAATACATGTTCCAATTGTTGGACATGGCAAATATGTGCCATGTGATCATGGCTGGTACACATTCCACGTACTGGGCATGGCAAATACAGGTTCAATATGCTGGTTATGGCAGATGAATGTGCCATGCGCCGGGCATGGCATATGCCCTATGAATTAAACATTCAATACATGTTGCATGTGCGGAGCATGACAAATATGTTTCATGCATTGGACATAGCAGATACGTGTTACACGTGTTGGACTTAGCAGATGCATGTTCCATGTGTTGGACGTGGTAGATAAAGGATTTTATATTGGACGTTGTAGATAAATGATTTTGTACTGGACATGGCAGGTATATGTTATTCTGGTCGAGATACATGTTCCCTTTGCTGGACATGGCAGATCCATTTTACACGTGCGGGACATATTAAAGTATCGCTTTGCCTTCTAGAATGGGATACCTTTATGATTTTGAAAAGCTCCTTCTGTGAGACGGATGTAGCCATTTATTGCCCTGTTTGGGAGCTTGAAACAGTTAGGGATGTGGACCTGAGAGACTGAGTGGGACTGGGAGAAAGGGGTTCTCACTCGTGCCCGTTGTGAAGATGGGGGAGGGATTTCGGTGTTTGGGTATCCTACAACCGATCCCTAGCTGGCGCTCGGAGATTAACGATCCGCACAAACTCTCCAGACTTTTGAAGAGCAAAACCTCTTATGTCTTTCATTCCTTTGATCTGCAACTTAGAGTTATCGACTATTTTGGTTTCAACTCTAAAACTACAATTAATTCACACTTCTTTCCCACCAATCTTTTAACCTCAAACGATGCTCAAGTAGCTTCATCAAACTAATTTCTCGTTAAACAAACAATTCGCTGCCTTACACTTGTGTTCACAAAAGTGCCTAAACAAGGTACGTTACTTCTGACCTGCGAAAAGAAATCGGGGCGAGAATTACTCTTACATTGGTGAGTACGAATATATCATTTACGTTCGGCGTCTAAACAAACGAACAGACTTTAACCTCAAACACCCATTCATCTTTCAAACTACATTTTAACAACAAAGTATCGCTTTAAGCTAAAAATCGCTTGCGGCATTTTTCTGAAGAAAGCACAACCTTTTTTTTCAACGAACTCTCCATTTTCTTTGATCATAAAAATCTTATTAGGTTGGTTGCGCTCCTCAACTCGGTGCTATAGAATCAACAAACTTGAAATAAGGTTTATGGGTGAAGTTTTACCAAACTTAAAAATAAGAGTTTTAAGGTTAGCAAACCTAAACTACGATCAGAGAATTCAGTTAGTTTAGAAAAGTGCGATTTTGGGTATGAATTCCATCGTTAGATGGTTCTACTCAATTCCGAAATTTATTAAAATATTTGGTCGCTAGACTTCTCATTTTAACTTACAAGTCCCGTAGTATCGAAGTCTCACTATGACGAGTGAAAATGATTCGATTCCGTTAGATTGTACTATGGCCGTGAATCATATTGTGAAAAGCCAGGCGGTAATGAAGAGGAAGATTTCGTTAACCCTTAACAAAGCTCGCTCTGGCCGTGAATCATATTTTGAAAAGCCAGGCTGTAATGAAGAGGAAGATTTCGTTAGCCCTTAACAAAGCTCACTCATCGATAGTCTGAAACGCAATTATCCGATGGGTTGCTTCCCAAATTAAAGTCATTAAAATCTCTCCTCGTTTTTGTATTGATGAAGGAAATGATTTCATACTTAACTGAGAATTGTCCTCTCAAAATGATTATGAATTTGAGTTCAAGTCCCAAATGGCAGCCCTTCAACGAACGTAAAAATCGCTTCCCCTAACTTTACCACCGTCTCGAGATCAGAGGTAAAATAACTTTGGTCGCATTTTGGAAGAAATGTTGCAAAGGAACCTCGACCCCCACCCCCCTTCCTTGCAAATTATTTGTTGGAACATATAATAAAATGCAATTTCACCTGTTTCTTTCAGTTTGAAAACCTCGTCGGTTCCAAATTGAATATCTTGAAATCGGCCAAATTGTCCTATTTAAAGAATTATCTTCGCAATTCCGCGTTGACTATCGTAAACATCTCGGCAAATTCGGACGAGAATTACAAGTTTGCTTTAGAATTTTTTGAAAGACGAAATTTTAGATGGTGATGCTAATATCGAAGGCTAATTTTCAAAAATCTTAAATGCCCCATCAATGCAGGATTCTGATCTCCAAAAGCTAGGCCTATGGTTAAACGAGATCCGATCCATGCTCTACGAACTTAAAATATTAAAGTGAATTTCTTTGCGGCAGAAAGCCCAGGAAATAAGTTACTTTAGCACATAATCTAAAAATTGCCTACCATACTCAAACGAGAATGAAGGATCACTACCAAAACAGATTATCCCTTGTTCTCTGACATTTAAAAAAAATATAAGGTCGTCATTCGTAGTTTGGAAAAATCGCGTCACTCTAAACAAGTTTCTAAGGAGATTACTCGTAAACTAAGTCTCAAACCATTTCCAAACTTTAGTATATTCAAACACACTCACAATCTCCTTTCAAAATCAAACTTCGCTAATCAATCTCCTCGCTTGCACACGTATAAAACAAACGCCTCTAACTCAAAGAGCAAATATTACAATCTCAAGCGATCAACATCACATACCTAGTCTCTAAATCCCCTTAACTTAACTTCAAGCTGTGTGACGAAAATCATTTATGCTAAATGCCTCATCTTTAACAGTACCGCTAAAAGGAAGAAAAGGTGCTCGTAGTTGAAATTGTGCCTATAACAATGTAGTAGCTCTGGATAACGGACCGATTGGAAAATTGGACATAATAAGTGATGAAATTTAGGTAGAGTTAGAGAGAAAATAGTAAGAGAGTAAAGTGTGAGTTTAAAGAATAGATGATGTGTGGGAGACAGAATAAAAAGGTCCCTGGTGAAAGGGTATCTCTGTTGATTTGTGTTAGTTTTTGTTTTGTTTTTTGGTTGTTTTTTCTTTATTTAATAAACTATAAAATTATAGTTTATTTAATTAAATTAACATAGTTAATTTAATTATTATTTTCGATCTTGATGATCTTTAGGCATTTAAGCCTTTATTTTAGGCGGGGGGTTTTATTCCCGCTGTGAGTTTTTTGAAGAAGTTTATTATCATTTTAAATGAATTTAAATTGAATTTAAATAGTGAATTTGGATTTTTAGTTTGAGTTTTGCAAAATAGTGTTTTATTTTGGGATTTAATTTACTAAAGGAACCTGCGCATTACATTGGATGTTTTTTGTCAGTTCTGTCACGTGTATTTCGGAGTCACGTCATCGTCAGACTGTAATTTACTACTCTCGAATGGTCTTACTTCTCGGTCTACTTCGATTTCTAAGTGTGTACGGGAGAATTCAGGGGGTCAAGAGGGCGCCAATGGCTTGCTATATCCTCTTGGCTCTCTCGTGGAGCGCGACGTTGATGGGAGATAATCCAACCGAGTCGTGGAGCTCTCTCTGTCTTTTTCGTTCTCTTCTTCGGGTGTTAGTAATGAGTAGCACCGCTTTGTTCTGGATGACTTGAAGTTTCGCAATGTGGGTCTTGGCGCTCGCGTTCAACGGCACCGGGGGGTACAAGTGTCTCGAGCGAATGCACGCATTGAATATTTTGTGTTTATTTGATCGATTTAGGTCACGGAACTTATAAAAATCCCTCAAATCTCTTGCCATTCGCGACTGTTCGTTCGATATGACTCTTGTAGCCCCCCTGTGGTGATTTTGAGCCCCACAACCGTCCCTTCCAGGCAGTAGGGGATTCTCTCCCCTTCTACCCGTATATCGTTGAAGGTCTTGCGAAACATGGGAATTATTTTGAATTTTGTGGCATTGGTTGATATCTTCCATTTCCTCTCAAAAGAGTTGATGTTAGATATCTCCCTAGCCGTGTTTCTCGCCATAAATTCCCTGTGAACGGAAGCGGCGGTACAAATTTGCGATATGTCGTCAGCGAACTGGACGTATATCGTACCTGCGGAGAGAGGTTGTGGTAAGTCGCGTGTATAAATGTTGTATAAAAGGGGACTGAGACAGCCCCCTTGTGGGACCCCTGATTCGAGCTTGAATTCGGGGCCTTTGTGTTCTCTGATATGTATATGTTTTCCTCTCCATTATGTAATCGCATAGAATCCTCTCAAGAATGGGGTTGAGGCCTACTTGAAGGATCTTAAATTGCAGGCCTCTCTTCCAAACCTTATCAAAAGCTTTTTTGACATCGCGGAGCACCAGGTCGGCATGCCTTTTGCCTGCCTTGATCTTGGCAAGCTTTTCCGTAATAACGGCTAGTGCCGTGTCAGTCCCTCTATTCTTTCTAAAGCCATGTTGTTGCTCGTTATGCAAGTTGGCTTCATCGAGAAAAGAGTTGACCCTATTTGCCAATATCTTCTCGAAGACTTTGCCAGCAAATTCTAGGAGAGATATCGGCCGAAAAGCTGGCAGGGCAGTCTTAGGGCTTTCCCGATTTGAGAAGGAAGATAATCTTGGCCACTTTCTACTGATCGGGAAAATAGCCCGTGTTCAGAGCCGCATTCATGATGTTAAGAAGCCCACTCAGAACATTAGGCGGGGCCTTAATGAAATTCTCCCTGGTCAGCCCCGTGGTACCCGGTGCTCTTTGACGAAAGGATTTTAGTGCAACGGAGAGCTCTAGGGCAGTTATTTTACTCCCATAGCCCTCCACCACTCTTTCCTGCGACACACAATGATGAGGGGAGGTTTTGTGTATTTAGCTGTTGGATCATGTCATTTTCGAAATCGATGTCATAATTGTCATTTTCTTCGGGGGTAATTTTGAAGATTGAAGACCAGAAAATCCTAAACATTTCCTCAATCTCTTTAGTTTCGTCAATTTCTTTACCATCGTGTATGAGTGTAATTTTTTTCTGTGGAGGTTGTCCTTTTAACCGTTTAAATGTCTGCCAGAATGTGCGTGAGTCTCTTTCTATGTCGAGTCCTTCAATCAGTCTGTCCCATATCAGTATTTGTTGGTCCGTAATTAGTGTCTGGAGTTCGTCTTTAATCTGTCTTATTCTTCTATGGACATTGTGGTTGGGGCTTATCAGCGCTACTACATTGGACAGGTCCCTATGTTCTTGGGCCAGGGCTTTCATGGGAGGGGTCCAAATGGGAGCTGGAAGGATTTTATATTTGATACGGGGTATACTATTTTCATCTGCTTTAATTAGGAGGTCGGTGATTTTATCCAGCTCTTTATCTATCTCTTCTAAATTGGCATCGAGTAAAGGGTCTGGGATATAATTTAGAAGCTAATTTCTGTAGCTTTCTCAGTTCGTCTGCTTATAGCTTTTGCGTTCTGGGATTGCAATTTGAATGAGATTTACACCAACTGTAATTTTAATAGCCTGGTGGTCACTCGGAATGATGGGGCCCGGTTCAATGTAGTAGTAATATGGAAACCTGATACTGGATAAGACAATATCAGGCTTCGTTGCTGCTTTTCCCGTAATGTATGTCGGGAATTCTGGTCCGATTCTTGTCAGGTATTGTCTGTCAAGTAATACTTCGATGTTTTTGCCTGCATTGTTGTAGGAGGTATACCCCGCTGCTGCACACCTTGCATTCAGATCTCCAGCAAAGATTACGTTTTTCTTATGGTTGAAGATCTGTAGAAGGTTGTGCATGGGTACATAGCCGCGTCTAGAAGGTTGGTACCCCGTGGCCACGACCAGCCCCCCCAGGGTAGTTTTTTGTATTTATGTCCTTTTTTGACGGCTATTGCGCAGCCGTCATACCGTTCCTGGCTATATTATTTGCTAATGACGTCGTACTGAAATATTTTTAATTCTTTTTGCGCGGTCATTCCGTGTTCATTGATAAGTACAATGTCAGGGTCACTTTGTCGCAAAATATTGCCGTAGATGGAACCTTTTCCGTCCCACCCATCGACATTCATTTGTATAATCGTAAGTATATTGGTCATTTTGTGTACTGTTGGTTCTTTTAGTGTGTGGGATTAAAGTAGATGCTTATTCGCGATGTACTTTAGCCCTATGGGGTGTACTGGGCGGGGTGCGCTCCCTGTCGTTTCTTTTCTTTCTAAATTCCGTATTAGTGATCGTGTGAAAGCAGTCTGTGGTCAATTTGATCTTATTTTGTGCGAGGGCCTCCTCAACCTGCCGCTCCGGAACCTCGTCTGAGCATTCCCACTTGTATAGTCCGGTCCTAAGACCCTCCGATACTTCGCGGGAATCAATTTCAGATGGGAACGAAGCCGATTTGGGGGCATATAGTTTTAGGTTGAAGCCTCTCGCGTGGTATTTTAATTGGTGTTCCCTTCCCCGTGATTAGGAGGTAGACCTTGGGCCACGAGTTTAGGACATTTTTCTCGACCGAGGAGATCTGGTCTCTTTGGGTCGCACTGCTTCTTTGTTTTGTGTGGGCGTGTGTGTGCTTGTTTTTACTAAATGTCTTTTTTTGGTGTGAATGGCGCTTGTTTTTCTGTTTGGGGTTCTTTAGGTTTGTTCAGTCGGGGGTCACGTGAGATGGCTGTGTTTTGTGTTGGCACTTTTTTGCACTTGTCTTGGCACTTAGGAGCTACGGTTATACGCATAACCTCTTCTGATGGAGGGTTGTCGGGAAACCACATCTCCTGCAGCCCGTTCTTTACGAGCATGCGATTGATTGACTTCTGTGGCAAAGGTACCATGTAGAGTTATGTTTGCAATGTGTGCATAATAAATGCAACACATTATTTTTGTGGAGTGCTCGTTTTCTATGTGCAGGTAGGTCTTCTGGTTGTTTGACTCGGCGATGGCGGCTTTTGCAACTTTTGCGTATGTCGAATTTGCTTTCATCTCCTCTGTTTCATATTTGAGTTTACTTTGTTTGCTTATATCCTGCTTTTTGATTGGACATGCCATAGACATGGTCCGGTGCGGGCCTTCGTAATTTAAGCATTTTGTGGTAGTGTTCTTTCAGTCACGCCAAAAATGGTCGCGACCGGCACAGATGGAGCATAGCTTTAGATCTTTATTCTCAGGGCAGTTAGAAGTGGTGTTTGCCGTACTTGTAGCGCCGAAAGCACATTTGCAAGTCGACAAACCCCTCACGTTCCATCTGCTCTTGGCAGACTCTCCCGTTAAAGAGCAGTAGTCCGTTATCTTTAGCCTTTTGAGCCATAGCCGTGTCTTCAAAAACAACCTTGAACACGTGCGTGTATTGTTTGAATTTTAGTACCTCGGCTATCTTTGCCCATTCGTAGTTCCTCTCGATTTCCTCTTTGATTGCGTCCGACGAGTGGCTCCTAACCCAGGGATCGAGGCATCTGCATATCAAACTGCGGTGAGTCCTAATTTGTGGCGGTGTGGTCGGTTTTAGGTTAATTGTCTTAAGGCATTCAACAGCTTTTCCACGAGGTCAAGGCTTCACAATCGGCCTCTTTCGCGCAAATAGCTGAGTATACATTACTCAAGTCAATCAGTCTTACCAAGGCAATGCGTAGGGTTCCGTAAACTTTTTCCAAAACTTTTTCACGATCGGGTTTCGGGCCCTCTGGGAGGACCCGAAGAGTTATACGTAGAGTTTCCCTCATATCTCCTGCATCATATGATGCGTTAGGGGATGTATGTGTAAGTGTAAGTGTATTTGTATGTATGCACTTAAAGGTGTTTATAGAAGGGGAGGGGCGAGAGAGAAAAAGGAGGCCAATGTCCAAATACTTTTATATTACTTAACCTTATTAACTTCCTTCAGGCTCGCGTGTGGGCCAGGTGAGGCTTCGGTCCCTGTCTCCACGAAGGAGTGAAGATTCTTCCTTCACCTTCCTAAATCGCAAGCCAGTGGTCCACTTTTCGAAGCGTATCCTGCATTTTTACTTTCCCAAATTTTTCACTACTGGAAGCGAGTATCACAATTCACTTTCGTAAAATTTTGCTTTACAATTTCGATCCGAAGTTGTCACAGCGGTACAGAGACTAACTCAGGCAACCAGAGCAGTCTGACAACGGACTGATGTTTGTCCAGCCAATAGTTTTATAATGAATTCATGCGTGTAGCTTTTGTAAATCTCGAACACATATTTCTTTCTGCCTTATATCAAAGAAAAATCATATGAAAACAACTTTAGGATTAGGCCGAACGTAAGTGGTGACATCGGAGTTTGTGCTCGATTCTGCTTCCTACTATAACCGTAGACATGGATTAAGGGCCAAGTTTAGGCCTGTAAAATGTTTGATCGATTTCGGCTCTCAGTAAACACGTGGCTTGTCTGTTGGGTGCTAACTTGAGCGAACTTCTCACGTACACTTGCATAATAAAAACATTTATTGGCTCTCAAAACAGACACATGGAGGAGTTAGAGGACGTTGTCTGCTTGGAGTCTGCAAATTTCGGCTAAGTGCTTGGTCGAGCCGGATTTAAGCCTCGCATTTTTCGTAGGTGGGGTAGGGCAAGCTATTCGCACTCTTAAATCGGAAGTCACACTCGCCGATTGAGCGTTTTATTCCCAGAATGGTAAAACGTACCGCCTTGGAGATATAAACTGCATAATGCAAGTTGATTTGATAACATCCCTGAATATAAATAACATGGCGTGGAAAGAGGGATAATTTCTGACGACCTAGTTAAGCTTAATTTCTTATGGTTGTGTCAGCAGGGTATGTCAGGCCAGAAAAAAAGAGGATCTCCGTACCCCAAACTACCCGTCTGGTTACGCTGATATAGCACGTGCTGGATAGGGCAAATACATGTTCCACGTGTTGGGCATGGGAAATACATGCTCCGTGCACTGGAGATGGCAGAAACATGTGCTGGGTGTGGTAAATACATATTCCATGTCCTGAATATGTGCATACATGATAAATGTGCTCACTGCGACCAGTGGTGTATTTCCTCTAAAATGAGGTGACGAGCAGCGGCGATTAGAAATAGTTTGCGATATTAGACACGAATCAGTTGATTTGAGACTATCTGCAGCGATAAGGCGAGGGAGAAGGGGGTTACCTACTGTCTTCTGGAAATGATACGAAGATTGAGACAATCGAGCCACTGTTCAGGAGGAAGTGGAGTCTCGAGAGAAGATGCAGGGATTCGAAACTTGCATTGAGCCCACAGAGGACCAGGAGGCGGACCGAATGTGTACCCCAAGTTGAGAGTTGCAGGGATGAACACATTTTCGGGCTTGGTGTTTAGGTGTGAAGATATCAGCACATATGACCAGGGAAAGAGTTTACCGTGGGGTAGTGCTGGTCGCGCAGCCAGAGATCGCCGAGGATCGGGGGAGTGAGGGGCTCCATAAGGATAAAATAAGGTGAAAGGTTCTCGTCTCTGAGTTCCTGAACAAGGTATTCGACAGTTGCGCTGAGGCTGTTGAGTTTGTGACTAAAGTTGGGTCGCTATATCTCAGGAAATATGCTGGAACTAGTAGCTGGCACTTCTTCTGGCCCAAGAGGAATGATATTCCTGCGGCTTTTGCCCGACCGGGTGTGATCCCAGCCGATATGGGTCAATGCGAGTAGTTAGGGTCGGTTAAAAATGACATGACCCTAGCCATAATAATCAGATGAAACGTGCGCTTGTGCTGTGTGAGGGGTTCTCATTAGTCTCTTACCTGATGGCAATGAAGGTAAAAATGGTCCAGAACTCAGAGTTGTTGAGAGGAAGGACACCAGAGGAAACGGATATCGTCTCATTTTTGTTTTACCTGAGTTGGAGTTAGGAACCATTTCTCTTCTCTCTTTTTGCTCAGAATGCTCTTGATGACGAGTCGAAAGTTGCTTGCAAGGTTTCCAAGGCGAGTCCCGGTTGTGAGTACGGAAAATAAGCTTTATACATCGAGGTGAATTTACAAGAGAGTTTGACAGGGTGCACATTTTTAAATTCACTTTCACTCGCGAGTCATCTCCGCATTCACTGAATTTTGGTAACTCCCGAGTCACAAGTTGTTGTTTTGGTATCCATAAGGCCATTTTGTCGATAACAGCAACATAAAGTAGGTATATCTTTATTATGACAGTTCGTCGTTTGAAATGTGCCGAAACAAAGAGAGCGACGGGTAGCGGAATGTTTCTCTGTGATCAACTCCCATGGTTTGGGCCACCTTGGATTTGCCGCTTCATTATTTAGAACTACAGAATTGCTACGAGAAGTGTAATTTTCTAAGTAGCTATCGTATACAACAAATGTTACTATTATTATCATACTATATCATCACTTTTCAATTTTAATTAAGATAGATACGTTCAAAGGGGGCTGGTTAGTGCGGATATGAGATTTAGTGACAAACTGTGACAAACGCTACCGGGTAACAAATCTGTGTTAACTCTGTGGTACCAATAATGTACCTGCAATCATCAATTAACTAAGTAATTTGAGTTCTAAGAACCCATCGTGTTCACCTATTCTTTGACTACCCACTCCGAGCAAACCATTGGTACCAGGCATGTTTACCTATGGAGACGGTATTCAATTGCGATCAAAGAACGGTAACCAGTCTCAACATACAATCCTTTTTCAGGTACCTTTTGTATTTCTTTTCAGCCGACGATTCTTAACTCAATTCCAATTTAAATCAATTATTCAGAGGGTCCATTTAATACTTGAATCGTCTTTATTCCTCTTCTATAACTTTAAGGAAGAATAACCCAGAAGAGGAATCGCCCTTTCTTCGACTCATTTATTCACGAAGAGCCAAAACAAATTAAATCATCTATTCCCACTTTTGTTGATGTTCTCATAAATAGTTTTCAGCCACATAATTATTTTTATCAAGCTGACTTCAGATACGGGTTGGCCCCAAAGTTACGTTACCATTGGAAAAATTCATGACAATTTTCCCACTAAAATGGGAGGATATTTGCGTGAAATCATCCCTATAATTAGACCAATAAAATTTCCAAACATTTTATTTATATAAAATTTATTGTTTTTAAATGGTAGTGCGTTTTGGGGGGGCACCCTGTAGAACATAATTAAGCAAATTTGGGGCTCAAAACTAAGAATATCAATGGTGATTCTCTCCCTTTCAAAATGAAACTAATAGGTATCAGTATATTTAATATTTAACTACACTACATTACTGGTCATAGTCCTGTGACATCTTACAGGACTATTAAAATAAGGAGTGGGGAGGTGCGGTATCCGATAAACTGATCTAACAGCTTTAGAAAGAACTGTATCAATTGGCATTTTCAGCTTAACTTTTACGCTCGCAGTACCCGGGATCTGTGTTGTATCTCTTTACACCCACTTTACTATCAGTGCATAGATTGCGGTTTTCCTTACGAGAGGTTTTGATTTTCAATCCCTTTCGTTCTGGCTGGATCTCAATTTTGGGACCAATTCCAGAGCGATGTCCCTCCATTCTCTGCTTAATTAGGGGGGGGGGGGTTGCGGTCTGTTTTTTACCTGCGGCAAAGCGCCAGGTCTAGGCGTCGCTTTTATTTTCAAGAGGAGTAAAGTTCAATAGTACCCATTTATGTGTTAATGAATGAATCAATGATGGAACATGTGGTAATGTATGAATCAATGATGGAACATGTGGTAATGTATGAATCAATGATGGAACATGTGTTAGTGAATGAATCAATGATGGAACAGGTGTTAATGAATGAGTCAATGATGGAACAGGTGTTAATGAATGAATCAATGATGGAACAGGTGTTAATGAATGAATCAATGATGGAACAGGTGTTAATGAATGAATCAATGATGGAACATGTGTTAATGAATGAATCAATGATGGAACATGTGGTAATGTATGAATCAATGATGGAACAGGTGTTAGTGAATGAATCAATGATGGAACATGTGTTAGTGAATGAATCAATGATGGAACAGGTGTTAATGAATGAATCAATGATGGAACAGGTGTTAATGAATGAATCAATGATGGAACAGGTGTTAATGAATGAATCAATGATGGAACATGTGGTAATGTATGAAGCAATGATGGAACAGGTGTTAGTGAATGAATCAATGATGGAACAGGTGTTAATGAATGAATCAATGATGGAACATGTAGTAATGTATGAATCAATGATGGAACATGTGTTAATGAATGAATCAATGATGGAACATGTGGTAATGTATGAATCAAGTATGGAACATGTGTTAATGTATGAATTAATGATGGAACATGTGTTAGTGAATGAATCAATGATGGAACATGTGTAAGTGAATGAATCAATTATGGAACATATGTTAATGAATGAATCAATTATATGGAACATGTGTCAATGAATGAATTTTAATAAAAGTATTTAATTTAGTTGTTGTTTTTGTCTTACTAGATATTCGATCCAGTTCTAGTATACAAGAGAAACAAGTATTTTGGAACACATATTGACATACTGACCTATGTACATACGAGTATGTACATCTTCAGACTAAAATCAACTGAAAATAAGAAATAGAAAAAGCGGACCAAGTAAGTCCATCTACCAGAAAATGTTTACAGTCGTATTTGATGATATATTTAGGAATTTGTAGTGGTAACAAAGATAAACTAGACTCGATGGGAAACATTTAAGTCACTAGCTTTGCTAACTACATGTTATTTTCCTCCTCAAGCATAGGAAAAATTAAGTGAACGATATCAAACTGGAAAATACATCCATGACGACCCGTGCGGTTAGTGTAAAGTAATAACACCGCCCGCTGCTTCCAGCCTCCTGTGCGACGACTACCGGACTCTATATGAAAGGTCAGGCTTCAGAATAGCATTATCACAAGCCTGTCTCACAATAAGACTAAAGATCAACTTGGTGGAAACCTAAGTAATCGACAATGATTGTGTAGTAGTATAATATAATCGATAATTATGAAAACAAGTAGAATATCCTTAGGCATGATATGCTCAGCCAGTAGCGAAGGCCAACGTAGCCGCTTTATTCTTTTCACTCTGGAGTGGTAACTCAGCAGGTGAGCCTACTATGAGCCCCACCTCTCTCAAGTAACGTGGGGCAGTCTGGCGATACACATCCAGGTTCAGGGTCTCGTCAACTCGACGTGAAAACCCGGCTATCTCCAATCTGCCCTCCATCGACATCCGTTACGTCTTTCAATCTACCTTAGGAGTGGTTTTTCGAGGGCGACCTATTTTCTTCGTCAACTCCCAGGATCCGGTATCGTCATAGAACAGGATTATGCGTCAAATCACCTTTTGTGATCGATTACAACGACGTGAAATGTCCGACTATGTCATTCTTGCGCTCAATGGACATTCTGGTTTCCAAACGATTTATCCACTTTACCTCGTCTCGCTATCTTGATAAACAAGTGATACCATCAGGGAAGGTCTACGATACACGTGAGGCAGTGTTGCTATACACACACTACGAAGTTTTAAGCTTAAACTGAAAATTCTAATTATCGTTCTCTAGTTTTAGACGCATTCTTCAAATCCAATTACTTTCCTCATAAGATTTTTTATTTCTCCGCTCTTTTATGAAATGAAACTTCAAAGAATATTATTTGCAATTTTCTTGGAAATTAAACGAGTATTTTGAAAAACGTTTTGCCGGTGTTGTAAGTATCCTTATACCAAGTTCTAGGATTTGATCGACAATTCTGGATAATTGCTGCATCTTCCGCAAAACTACTGTTCATATTTTTCTTGGAAAGGTCACTTTCAGTCAAAGTACAGGACTGGTTAGTGATAACTCCGCTATCTTTCCCTTTAGTTCTTCTTGATTTGAGAGAAAAGCCAAGGCGACTTAGGAATCTCTCATCGCCTTTTCTTCTCATTCAGAAACCCTCCAAATCTTCTCAAAAAGTACCGTTAAGAGTTAGTGGATATGCCCCCCCCCCCTTCCATCCCCTCTTTTATTTATATTTAACTAATGACTAAACTGAGTTTAATTAACGATATTGAAAGATGCTGTAATGGACACCAGGAGGATCGGGTGCCCTGCGGGATCCAATGCCTGCATATGCGGGCATATCTTCCTCCCTTTCTGCGGGAGATCTCTCGTTGGTTTTTACTTTAAATTAAATTGAACAATAATCTTGCAAGTGTAGCGTGCCGAGAGGTGTAAGCGGGCGGTTTAAAAGCTTCGCTATGAGTCCTTTTAGATTCAAGTTGACGCAGACGATATGCCGCTATCTAGCAATGGTCCGGCGATGCAGGAATTTTTTCACAAACTCCCCTACGCTACTTTCATTCTTCAATTTTTCTTCGTCCATTTTCCTACACTCGTCTATCTGTGCAAGGGACATTTTTAGCATTCAAACCTTCGAAGGGACTTGGATTCTTCGCATTAAAATGGTTACGCTTAGAATATCTAATACATAATCTCCCTTTCAATGTGGTTTGCACTTTCAACTAATCCTAACTGTGGGCATTCATTCACGGTCGTTAAATTGTGGCCAATTAGAAAGATGCAACTTTAGGAATGATCCGATTATCTCTAAGCCCTTGGCGCGTACCCATAAGAATTACTTTAGAAGACCTTCCTCCCTCCCTCGTCTCTACACGTCATTACGCTTTGTATATATGCTAATGGCCGGTGGACAGCATGTTGATTCAGTCCTTCCCATCACTTTTTTTATAATTGCAGTAGCCAGTCTCATCCTCCCACCCCCCTTTCTGTTGGTATATACCTTCCTCAAAATTGTCTTTCTTGGTAATTGCCAAGATTTTCTGAAATCACTAAAATCAAGTTGGTACATATTAATAGGGGGGATACCAGGTAAGACTTAAAAACCAGAACTAGAGCAATATATTTCGTCTTTACAACGGTAGATCAAGCTTGCTAAGACATTTGCTCAAATTCTGCATGCTTATTTTCTTTATATACATATAAACTTTTATGAGGAATAGCCAGAGAGAGGTAGGAATATCAAATCGAGATTCCCAAACAGGAGAGCAATAACAGTGGAGAAATTTGATAGGAGACGGGCAACAACAGAGGGTTAGATATAATGGAATGGTATTTCGTTCTACTTCTGAAATAATCTGTATCTATTGGACGAAGGATCTGTTCCTGCGGCCACAACGATGTTCTCTCATAACTAACGGTCATTCATGCGCGCGCGTAAACTGCCGGGGGCACGATGTCAAATGTTTACTCATTGTAAGTATATTATATGATAGGGAGAGTGCGCAACTCTCCTGAATCTGCCCCCGCACCCACAAAAAATAATAATAATCAGCAAGTAAGGATATTTTTGTGCCACAATATAAGAATTTCAAACAATTTGCATCTGGATTTATTTGCGACAGGACTTTTCTAACCTGGTCAACGCCTGGTACCTTTGCTAGTAATAGAATATTTGTTAACAAAATTGAAATGAATATTCCATAGTTGTCGACCGACGCAGAGATAATTGTGGGTAAAGAAGTGACCAAAATTGAAAATCAGATTGGAAAAAACTAATAGAACATCGGTTAAATCTAAATAACAAAATTGAGACAATTAAGATAAACTTCTAAAGAAAACGAAGGAATTTAGAGTTGTCCAAATTAATCGTATCACATTTTTTTTCAAATGGTTCGGACAAAGGCAAGTTAGCTATGGTATAATTATTTGTTATAAATTCACAAATAGGTTTGGATGACTGCCGCTATGCTTTGCTTTGCTGTGTTGACAAATAATATTTTTCCTAACACTTTAGGTTGGTAAATTAATTATAGAAATAAAATATAAACTAGCCAAAATGTTAATGCGAATATTTTTGTGACACCGATGATTAAAAATTGAATAAATATACAAAGGCTGAGTTGAGAAAGGGAAAAATTTCGGGAAATTTGGCAACTCTATTTAGAAACAAAACATTTTCAAAAATGTTTCGACAGCAATGCTTGAAATACCGCCATAACGTACAAAGGTCACTAAAGTTAATTTATTTTATTAGTAAATATCTTAGTATATTTAGAACCAAATATACCCAAAAGACTCCATCTCCCACCCACAAATATTATAAGTAAATTGTCACTCTGAACGAAATTCAGCGCAAAGTGCGACATAACTAATTGGTGCAATTGTAAATACATAAAACCTTAGCGTGGTCTATTTTCTGTGTCATTTCTGGCTTTCATTTATATACAAATTATTGAGAAAAAATTAAACTGTTGGAACCCAACAATAACGCACCCACCCAAGGTGAATGACAGAATGGAAAGAAAAGAAGAGGTGGGCAGCCCCCATGAACAAATTCGTTCAAAGAAAAACTAAAAAAGTACAACTCTGAAAAACGTTATGGTGGAATTTTGCTATAAATATCTGATAACCTTCACAGGGAATAATAATAATAATTAATAATAATAAGAAGAAGAATAATATGGTTCAACTAAGCCTCGCGGAGTCTCTCTGCCTATCTTTGTTGTAATGAAAGGAAGTTGTGTTGGAAACGAAAATTGAACGGGGGGAGGGGTTAAATTAATGAGTAGGAGCAGCAATGCGTTACATATCAACACTCTCACACATCACCGGAAGAGGTGGGATATGAAGCTGTTTCCTTCCGGTCTTCCGTTTCCCTTTCGGTAAACAAAGAATGAAGCTGAAAAAGTTGAGCGCGTAATAAATTTGGCGCGTTTGGCTGTACTCTCATTCAGCAAGGCCTACTTCACTTCTACTCTCATTCAACAAGGCCTACTTCACTTCTACTATCATTCAACAAGACCTAGTTCACTTCTACTATCATTCAACAAGACCTAGTTCACTTCTACTATCATTCAACAAGACCTACTTCACTTCTACTCTCATTCAACAAGGACTACTTCACTTCTACTCTCATTCAACAAGGACTACTTCACTTCTACTCTCATTCAACAAGGACTACTTCACTTCTACTTTCATTCAACAAGGCCTAGTTCACTTCTACTCAATGTGGTAGGAAACCGAAGGTCTCTCATTTTTGAGACAGGACCCTTCTGGAAAATGGGGCAAATCGCCCCTCCTCCGAATGCTAAATTAAGAGATGGTCGGAAACTCAATGGCACATCTATGCCGCTGACCTTGTACTTTGTCTTGAACTTCGTAAAAGGGGTAATCTGGGCTGAGGACTGCCACGAAAGGGCTGATCCACCGGTGGGGAAGAGGGGTCTTTAAAACCACCCCGAGACTCTTCGTCACGTTTAACTTAGCTAAGCTCCCAGGGGTCGATGTGCGCGGTTATCACAAAAAAAAAATTGAGACGCGCAAAAATCGGTCTCAAATTTGCTTAATATTCAAATAATTTTTTTCCTCCTGCTGTTACATTTTCATCAATGGACTTGCTTAGTATAGCAACAGATCTCCTTTGTCATCAGTTTCTGTAATGTGTCTCACATAGGCTAATAAATTATCATCTTTAAGTAAGCTATTGAATATGTTTAGCTAGATCGGTTGGTTCATCAATTTGTAGAACAAAATGCGAAATTTTGAGTTTTTCAATTAATTGCTCACAAATATCTTGACAAGTCCGCTGTTCTTTCGAACATCGTTTAAACCAGTTACTGGTCACAGGCAATACCAAAGTTTTCCAATTAATTGTGGTTTGCTTACATTTAGCAATTCTGTAGAAACTTTATAAGTACGAAACAAAGTTTTGGAATTAGGTGAAACGTAATATGCTTGCGAAGTCTTCCATTTATTTATTGATATTATCTAACTTTCTTTTAAAAAATCCTGCAGTTTGCCAACTAAGTTAAATGTTTAGTTCCAAGATATTTTAATTCATTGGGTTTCGTATTTTCTGTAGTTAAAACGCTTCCATAAATCAAACACCGTCTGTCTTCTCCATTAAAAACTGGTAAATCCCACAAACAAGTAGATTTGATTATATTCTCTATTTTTTCAGGTTAGAATTCCTATTTTCTGTTTCTCTTTGAACGCTTACACCAGAATAAGGTATTTTGGCATTAATTTCATCCTTGGTCTTTTTAAAACTAGTTATTTATCCATAATGATAAAAGAGTTGATCACTTTGTACCATTTTGGGGGAATATTATTCGAAAATGAGTACTAATAACATTTGTCGATCACTACAACATTAAAATTTAAATTACCTTAAGCATTACCAACTTTCAAAATCTTTTAGTATAAACTGTGAACTACGAGTATGTTAGGTTTCCTGTGATTATAAACTAAGGATGTTTTTTGCTAGCGTATAATAATTGAGTATCGGGACTTCTAATCCGTCCTAGCAGCCGAAGGACTCGAGAACATCAAAGAAGTATTTCAAGACGAGAGCGTCAATCAGGGTTGACGAAAAAACAACAAAATTTTTAAAAAGCCGAATAAAACCCGGGTTTTATTGTTTTTTTTAAATCTCGGGTTTTAAAAAAAAAACAGAAGCTACAAGCATTAGAATAACATATAAAAAGAATAGCTATCTCTATTTTTATATATTAACAATTAATTAGTTTAATAATTATATTATAGTAAGAAAAGATCATAGTAACAGATCACTGATCGAGAATTGTGGGGTAGTACACATGATAGCCATAACCTGTAGAAGGAGAGATGAATTATGAGTCAGTATCAGAGAAATAATCTTAATTTGATACATATTTGTTGAAACTCTCAACATAAATATGAATTTTGAATAAAATAATGATAAGTAGCATTCATTTCTTGAAAAAACGTAATTTTGAAAAAAAACCCTCAAAACCCTGGTTTTTTCAAATTTCATTTGAAAAAGCCCCCCAAAACCCGGGGCTTTTTATTTGCCAACCCTGGCGTCAATGGCGCGCTCCGTCTCCAATAGCCTTGTACATCTGTCTCCGCAAGGCCTACGGGCCTCTTTCTCGAAGAGGGCCCCGTGAGCTGCTTCAGAATAGATCGGGGGGGGGGGGTTCATCCGACCCTCCCCACCACGGGCTTAGGGCTGGGTTGGTGGGTGCGCGATTAACAAACGATCGATGTCCCCTTCTTTATTTGATTCTCAATTCCTCCCTTCAGGTAGTAGGTAGTAGTTCAGATCAACCAGGATAGGAGAGGTAACTCTCCTCTCTATTTACCTTCTATCCTCAACCAACTTTGATGAAGCGAAGTTCCGACGTGTTCTAGGTCGGTTACCGAGCCCCTTTCTCCTTCTCGGGGACCTGAACGGCAGACACATCTGTGTGGTTTACACGGACAGTCCAAAGGGCGGGTCCTGACGGAACTGATGGAAGAGCTAGATTTGTGTCCTTAATACGGATGAATTGACGCACCAATGCACGAAAAATTATTCATTTTCGTGCATTGGTGTGTCTGTGTGCGTTCCTGATACACATATGGATATGGGGTTCAGGGTGAGGTAACTCCTACCCGAGTTTGGTGTAAACTTCGGGCCAGTGGCTCAACCTGAGATGCCATCATGGATAATAATTAAGTTTGTTGCTACTTCCCTGATGCTAACGCTTCTGCAGCAGCATTAGTAATGTGATGGCAATTCTAGGAGCATTTGTGCCTTAGTATACAGAATGATCCATGTCCGAAAGGAGGGGTGGGGGAGCTACCATGCTGCCCTCACTTCTTATTTGAAGCCGGCGGGGCTCTTTACACGGGTGAGCATATTGCAATATACCACTGGGGACGGGAGATTACACATCCCTGTTTCGGATATGGCTTTTTAATCTATAAGGGCAGAGAGAGAACGTTAAGTGCACTTTATGTATTGAAATATTCACAGCCCCCGGTTACTGGTATCCGTCACGCTATGGCTAGTGTGAGTAGGAAGGATGTCAAGATTGTCTTCTGCTGGGATTCGCTCTTCCTCGTTAGGAATTTAGACAAAGGCTACGACTGAGGGTCGATTGCGGTCTGTTTATTTAATGATTCGCTCTTCCTCATACTAAGTGGGAGGGATCAGGTCAGCACTTCGGGTTAGGTGGCAAAGAAGATGGGAGACGGAGCACGGTAATTTAAAATTATGTGCCATTGCGCTTCAACTTTACCGGATGACTAGCCCCCAATGTTGTGACGGTGCGAAGTCATTTTCTGTCGTCTCCACATAGGACACATTCGCGGGACGCAGCGCCATCGGATATAACGCTATCCTGAAACTTCCTGCGAAGACCCTGGTCTGTACGCCACATTTTAGTTGAATATTCTACTTTCATGGAGCTTATTCACGGTACCTGTCCCGGCACAGTGGCGACAGGGGTCCCTATCCCTTGTCCCAGGTGGTGTGATGTGTTTTTAGAGGAGACCTTCACTATAGTTCAATTTTAAAATTGTTTTTACGATTAGATACATGAAGGAGGCAGGCCTTCCGTAGGGCATCTGAGCGTGCCTTATTCTCTGTTGATCTTTCAATTTTGCAAGAGCACTTTCGGCGGCTGTCCTAGTTGGAGGAGCTATAGGGTCTTTCAATAAGGTCGCTCGATTTTTAAATGTAAATAAAACAAGTTGTGTGTAATATATGCACTCAATTTATTTTAAATTTGAAAGTACATTTTCTAGCATTAAGTGTGGAATATGACGTTCAAATGTCCGCCGCGGCTTCGCTTGGTGGAACATATTCGGGAGGCCCAATTCTCGATGACTTTGTCGCATAAATCTGGCTGAATTTGCTGGATGGTGTTCGTTATGTTGACTTTGAGGACATAAACTGTTTGCGGATTATTCGCATAAACCTGCGATTTAAGGTAGCCCCAAAGAAAGTAGTCTAATGGCGTTAAATCGCATGATCTCGGTGGCTAGTTGACGTCGCCGTCGCGCGAGATGACCCTGCCCTGAAATCGCTGGGACAAAATACCTATCGTGGCGTGCGTAGTGTGGCACGTAGCGCCGTCCTGTTGGAACCACATTTCGCCAGTATCCATATCAGGCATATAATCCAAGTGAGGCCACAAGAAGTTGCTTATCATCGATCTGTAGGTCTCGCCGTTGAAGGTTATGGCAATCCCATCTTCGTTCTCAAAAAAAAATACGGACCGATGATTCCGTTAGACGAAAATCCGCACCAAACAGTGACTTCGTTGGGACGTAATTGGTGCCGGTGTATCTCATGTGGATTGTTTTTGTCCCAAATCCGACAATTTTGCTTGTTCACAAATCCATTCATCCAAAAATGGGCCTCGTCGCTGAAAATGATTTTTGTGGGGAAATTTGGGGCAATTTCCAACTGCTCTAGAGCTCAATCAGCCAACACACGGCGTTGTATATGGTCGTCTACCTTAAGTTCCTGGGTAAGTTGGATTTTGTACGGGTGTAGACCCAAGTCCCTACGCATAATTCGCCAAACTGAAGTCGCAGAAAGGCCAAGTTCTTGTGAACGACGAGAAATTGACTGCCTCGGATTTTCCCGTACAATCTCATTTACGGCAGCGATGTTTTCAGCAGACCTTGCGTTTCGGCTGATTGTTGATCGACCCTTTTGCCTCGAATTTGGCCACTAAGCGTCGAACAGTGGACTCGGCAAGACGATTGTGGCGAGGATAGAAATCACGCAATGCGTGGAACGTTTGTCGAACGGAGCACTGATTTTGGTAATAACATTTTGATGATTTGCACACGCTGTTCAACGCTATTACCTTCCATCGTGACTTGCTAACTACTACTGAACAGCTCACAGTAAGGTTGCCAAATATCGCTTTAACAACATGGCCACTATCACCTGACAAAGCTCGAGCGGCCTTGTTGAAAGCCCCTTTAGATGAGATGGTTAAATTTAACATGTTCGAGACTGTGGCTACGTCTCCTAACTTCATCAATTTGCAAACATGACCTTTAAAAATGGCCGGAAAAGAACACTGTTTACTTTTCGCTTCTATATATAAACCCATAAGCAATTCTCAGGTCAGACCATGTGCCGAGTTGGTCTGCAAAGATAGAGGGACACGTATATCTGTTTACTCATCATCTGAAAGGAAGAAAACCTTAAACCAATATATCCCACTGAGTGGTCTCTTTTTTTTTAACTGAATCAGACCCAAGCGGGTAGCCCCTTAGATTGCAATGAAGCCTCCTTTTTCAAATGAATCAGGCCCATGCGGGTAGTCCCTCAGATTGCACTGACTGGCCGAAGGCAGCACCTTAAATTGCATGAGTGGTCTGTTTTTGTTTTGTTTTTAATAGACCCAAGCGGGTAGCTGTTCAAAATGCACAAGCTGGCCTCTTTTTTGTAACCAAATCAGGCCCAAACGGGCTGAGACAAATATCAAAAAACATGTAAAGAAACGAGACCAAAAAGCGGTTATTGATCCAACGCGGGGAATTAAAGGGGAGGACCTCGAGAAGAGGTTATAAATAGAGAACCCTTAGCGATTCTCCTCCCGTGGGATGCATTAAAAAGAGAAACAATTACAACCAAATCACAACTCTCAAACTTACACTGCAAAAAGTACATTTACACAAGGTTTGAAACACGAATAAAAATTATTATCATATCACTATCATAATTTACAACGGATACACTCACACATACACACAGATATGCAATATGCGCCAAAATGTTCAGCAGGATTTCTCCCATGCATTAATCACTGCTCCCATTCAGTTAATATAAGTACTTCCTGGCTCGAGGAGAGAACCAGGTCACACGCTATGCTTGCAGCGAACGACATTCTCCTCTTTATTTAAATCCACATACATATTTATAAGTCGGTCTCATTCTCACTATAAATATAAATATAAATATATATATATATATATACATATATATATATATATATATATATATATATATATATATATATATATATATATATGTGTGTGTGTGTGTGTGTGTGTGTGTGGAAAACTCACAAAGTATCGCGTGAGTAAGCAATAAATGCAACAAAGCCCACAGGAAAAAATAATATGAGGATTCCAAGTACTTTCGAACTTTATTTCGAGTTCTTTATCAAGGAATAACAGAAGTATTGAAAATTGTAATATTTATAAGGATGATACAGAGGATTGGGAACGCCCACAAAAAAAGCAAAAAAACAATCAACAAAATGAATTAATATGAAATGGAAACCTTAGGAGTAGCGGAGATAAATACAAAATAAGATCATTAAATCAGGTAAATTCAAAAGACTCCTAAGGTTTCCATTTCATATTAATTCATTTTGTTGATTGTTTTTTTTGCTTTTTTGTGGGCGTTCCCTCTTCTCTGTATCATCCTTATAAATATTACAATTTTCAATACTTCTGTTATTCCTTGATAAAAAACTTGAAATAAAGTTCGAAAGTACTTGGAATCCTTGTATTATTTTTCCCTGTGGGCTTTGTTGCATATATATATATATATATATATATATATATATATATATATATATATATATATATATATATATATATATATATATATATATATATATTTTTTATATATCATAATGAAATACTAGAGCTATGCACATTCCTGTGTAAATGGGGGCTAAATAGATAAAAGTAATATAATAGCATGAATTTAGTAATAATCAGTGAAAATTATATTAATGCTGATAACAATACTAAATGTTAATAGCATTACTAATGGGGAAGGATTTTAGCTAAAACACAAAATAGAAGATTAAAGCTGGGTGGTGTGGAACTACAGTGTTTCGTGATATTAAAAAGGTTTTCGGTGAAGAGGCGATTAAGAACGTAAATAAATACAAAAAGTTCAGGTGCACGAGAAGTATGACATATGAACAGCTCCAAGTCTCCCTAGGTGTGAAGTATAAACCCCAGTCGCCCACCCCGAGGCCCGGGACAAGGCAAAAAAGATGGGCATAGGGATGCTCCGATGTCTCATTCCTGACGCCCACCTCAGGATCAGACGACATAACGCCATCATCGATGAAACTCGAACCAGCGTTGCGAAGAAGATAGATGTGTGGTTATCATGTATCGAGGCAGCCATCAGCATCACGCAGGAATAGGCTAGGAAACACAAGACTTTCTTTAGATGGCAATTTTTGGAACGTGGAATCTGAGACATCTTCGGAGCCAAGGTGGCTGTGAACCTATCAATGAGAACCCTTTATAAGAACTAAACATATTTGTTGGAAAAAGGGGTCTCAATTAAATTACAAAGAGGGTCTGGACCCACCCCGGATTTCTTGGCAGCCTTTTCAGTCTGACCCTTTAGAACATCGATCCTGATGATAACACGAAAAGTGACATAAGCACAAGGGGGCGAGATCGCTTCGGGGGAACCATAACCATACTACACTCACCCAGAGTGAAACGGTAGCCCTCAAAAGGTATGACACCGTGGTCATAAGCCCAGCTGTCAAGGGCAGAACAAGAGTAGTCATGAACAGAAAAGACGATCATTCTAAGTTACTCACATTACTTGACAAGCAAATTCGGATCCGACAGCTCAAATCGAAGGACAAATAACTCGGTATTTAAATAAACTAAGCCGTAGCAAAATTCTCTCATCTTCAATTTCAAAATTTGAAACCACAGGGATCGAAAAGCCCCTGGTTATACGGCCTTCCTTTTTTTTACTTTTATCCTATCTCCCACTCATACAAAAAGAAAAAACAACAACAAAAAGCCTACTCCTATCGTGTCACTCTTTCCCTTTCTTCCTCTATCTACCTATAAGGACCTGGCAGCTACCTCATGCGTCAGAAGAGAGGCTTTGGAACCTCTATAAACAACGCCAATCGACGCTCACTGGTTGCGAGAGACTAGGACTAGAGGTGTCCTAGGCGTTGGGGCACGATGAATGGGATGAGGGTAGTGCCTCGTTAACCCCTTCCCTGGCGCGTAAATATTGACCGTTCCCAGTGCCCATTGACGGGTGCTTATGGTAGCATTGGTCCGAGGTGACGGCCCTTTGTTCCCAGGCCAATAAAAAGCCTTGGGTCCAGTTCCTTGGTGTGGCGGGATATCCATTGAACGCTACTCCGAGATCCTGGCCGTTGTGAAGGGAACTAGTAGGAGTTTAGTACGGGGCGTGCTTCGTTGTTGTTCACCTGGTGAGAAATCGATGGCCCCTTCGGGGACCGTCAGTGCTGCTTGGTTGGGAGCCACGGCACGCCGAGGTTTGACGACTCGGTCGGACGAACAGCAGCACATGGAGCGTGCCTTCTGAAACATCCGAAACCTCTCCGATCGATGGGCGGGAGCGACTCACGCTGGGAGAACTCACCAACCCCCCTTTTTTATCATTGAATGGTCACGAGTTTTCAGAGAGAGAGAAAGCGCTCAAAATGACAGGCAAAAAAGGACCCGTTCGTCTCAAACACAACTGTGCAATATGCCAGTTAGAAAAGTGGTGCGTTGACTTTCCGGAGGGCTGCTACTCAAAATGCAGCCCTGAAAGTATCTGCACTACTTGCATATTGACGCGAGAGGTGGAAAAATTAAAAGACCTCTATAGAGCCTCAGAGGAGAGAGCTAAGGTCCTTGAGGGAAAGTTGGAGAAGCTCGAAGCCCTTAACGTAGCTCAGGTTCGATGCCTAGAAGAGGCGCCACCCACTGACGTTTGGGAATCCCCTGGTAATGAAGCGGACATTCCGGCATCATCTGAGGCTAAGCCAGCTGAGGCGAGAGAAAAGGAGAAAAAGAAGAAAGGAGAAACGAAGAAAAAAAAGAAAAAGAAGATAGTTGAAACAAAAGTAGAACCCAAAATAGAAGAAAAACAGATAAAGAAGAAGAAAAAGAAAGATAAGAATGTGGAGAGTAAAGAGGAAAAGGGGAGGCCTCTTCCACAAGGGAAGACCCCGTCTTCAGAGACCAAGTGTCCGAAGGTCACCCTCATTGGTGACTCGCAAACACGGGATCTGCAGCCACTGCTAGCGGCCCGCCTTCGCACTAGCGTGAAGGTAAGCTGCCTGTCAGGACGGGGTAACCACACCATCAGAGTAGAGGCAGAGAAAGCTCAGATTTCTGAGAATTCTGTTGTTGCTCTGATGGTGAGCGGCAACGACCTCTACCTCAGAGGGGGTAAGGTTGGCCTCAGTGGTAAGACCATCCAAACAGTGATAGGAGCCGTGGACGACATAGGGCTTAAAACCCGCAAACGTGTGGTGGTTGGGATGCTTCCGAGAAGAGGTCCATCCCGAACCGCTCACGAAAGAAACGTCGCAGTGAACAAAAGGTTGGCGGATCTCTGCACGGCAGAAGGAGTCTTCTTCGTGGACCTCTATCGTACCTTTATCGGTAGAGACGACCTCTACCAAAGGGACGGGGTACATCTCTCCTTTAAAGGGAAGGCCTTTCTCGCCAATCTAATTCAAGATGTCGTGGAACGCACCCAAAGGAGCGTTCGAAACAGAGCGAAAGCGGACGTGCGCCAGCATGCCCGTCACTCCTGGAACGACCTTCTAGGAGGTCGTCAAAAAGGGTGTGACCACGAAAACAGAGAAGCCGGGAAACGGAAGAGCGTAGGGAGTCCTACACTAGGGGACTCCCTCAAAGTTCTTCTGTTCAATGCGAGGTCAATCAGGAATAAGTTTCTTGAGCTCCGTGGCCTCGTAGTAACAGAGGAACCTGAGGTGGTGGCCATAACGGAGTCGTGGATAAAAACCTCAAGCCGAGATTTTGAAGGTGAATTCACGATTCCCGGTTACCAGCTCTTCCTGAAAGATAGGCCAGACAGAGAGGGTGGCGGTGTGATGTATGTCAAGGATGCTCTCAACTCGACGGATTGCAGCATCATATCCGACCATGAACTACTAGGTGTTGACCTAGAGATAGGTCCTGCCAAATACAGGACCCTGGTGCTTTATAGACCTCCTGTCCAAATCGTTGAAAAGGACAGAGATCTGTACCAGCTGCTAGGAGAACTTGTCGAAGACAGAGTGTGTATCGTCATGGGTGATTTCAACACACAAGTTGACTGGGAAACCAGAGAACCCTGTGGCGAGAACGCACTACTCCTGGAGTTCACGAAAACGAGTTCCTCACTCAGTGGGTGAGAGAGCCAACGAGAGGAGACAATATCCTCGACTTGGTTTTCACCTCTGAGGATGACATCGTTGAGGACCTCTCTGTTGGCGAAGAGCTCGGTGGCAGTGACCACCGACTAATTAGATTTGTAGTCAAAGTCCCCAAGGCAGAGCCTGCAACTAGTAAATCAAGGAAACTCGATTTGAGAAGAGCAGACTTTGCAGGTCTACGCGTGCGACTGACTGACGCGAGGCTAGAAGAGTGCGATGCTGTTGAAGACTCTTAGAACAGTTTCAAAACCACATTCATGAGTCTTCAATCGCGTTTTATCCCTCTGAAATGCCCCCGTCGGTCCTCTGTTCAACCAAAGTGGTTTACTCGAGAAATCGGCCAACTGCCTAGGGAGAAGAGAAATGTGTACCGGCAATCGAAGATCTCGGGTGACTTTGACGAATACCGGAGGCTAGCCAGGAGAGTGAAGTCCAGTATAAGGGCGGCTAAGCGGTCTGAGGAACTCCGAGTGGCGAGACTCTGTAAAGAGAATCCCAAGGAGTTTTTTGGATATGTGAACAGCCGTAAACCAATCCGTCGAACGATTGGCCCTTTGAGGAATGAGGAGGGGACATTAAAGCATTCAGATGCAGAAAATGCTAACCTCCTCAACGACTACTTCTCTTCAGTGTTTACTGAAGAGTGTGCTCCCATTCCCCAGCTGACGGATTCCTACTCGGGGGAAAAGCTGGAGGCAATGGACTTCACCGAAGGAGAAATAAAGAAAAAGATCGCTGACCTAAAGACGAATAAGTCTCCTGGACCGGACGGGTTTCTACCTAAAGTGTTGAAGGAAGTGCGCGATGAAGTATCACGACATCTGTGCGCTATCTTTAACATGTCAATCCGGACCAAATGCGTTCCTAGAGACTGGCGTGAGGCTGAGGTGACTCCTATCTTCAAGAAAGGAGACCGTAACCAACCGTCGAACTACCGACCTATCAGTCTGACTTCGATAGTCGGTAAACTCATGGAAAGCATCATGGTTGACAAAGTAGCGTCGTATTTAGAGTCAAACCTGCTACTGAGGAGTTCCCAGCACGGCTTCCGAAGGCAACGGTCATGCCTGACGAACCTTGTGGAATTCTTCCACTTCGTTTTCAGTGAGCACGATCGGGACAAGGCGGTGGATGTGGTCTACCTAGACTTTCAGAAAGCCTTTGATAAGGTACCACACCACCGCCTTCTCCGGAAAGTGCGAGCGCTTGGCATAGACGGAAAGGTAGCCGGCTGGATCGAGAACTGGCTAAGTGGTAGACGGCAACGGGTGGTGGTGAATGGACAGTCTTCTGAGTGGGTGCGCGTTAGTAGTGGGGTGCCTCAAGGTTCTGTCCTGGGACCACTACTATTCATCATCTACGTCAACGACATGGACGGTGACATGGTTGCGAAGATTTCCAAATTTTCCGACGATACCAAGCTTGGTATGAACGTTGCAAAGGATGGAAATACTGCCCGCCTGCAGGAAGATCTTGGGAAGATTGGGGAGTGGTCGGACACGTGGCAAATGCCTTTTAACGTGGGCAAATGCAAAGTGATGCATATCGGCCTCAGAAACTCCCAATCTCAGTATATCCTTAAGGGCACTGCTATGGAATCCACCGACACTGAGAAGGACTTGGGTGTAACAATCACTAGTGACCTCAAGTTCTCGAAACAGTGCATTGAGGCGGAGAAAAAGGCCCAAAGGATGCTAGGCTATATTAAGCGCCAGTTTGGTTATCGGAACCAGGAGATTGTACTGTGCCTGTACAACTCACTTGTCCGACCGCACCTGGAGTATGCCGTACAATTTTGGAGTCCTTCATTGCGAAAGGACATCGCGAGATTGGAACGCGTACAAGCTAGTGCAACCAAACTGATTCCCTCTATCCGACATAAAAGTTATGAGGATAGACTAAAGGAGTTAGATCTGTTCTCGCTGGAAACCCGTAGACTGCGTGGTCAGCTCATCGAAGTCTTCAAAATAATTCGAGGGTTCGACAATGTTGACTACCGGGATATTTTCATACTGAGTGAGAACAGAACGCGCAATCACGGCTTCAAACTTGAACTGAAGCGTTACAGCCGCAATCTGTGTGGAAACTTTTTCACCTACAGTATCTGCGGTAAGTGGAACGCACTTCCAGTGGAAGTTGTCAACAGTGAATCTGTTGACCAGTTCAAGTCAAGACTAGACAAAGTCTTGAAAAGTGGCCGTTTAGGGACGCAAAACAATTGAGCAGCCATGTGCCCGCTCGATTGCTAGCCTAAAGGTACCCTCTTTGAATGGACCGTAAGGTCTCCTAGGGTACTTACTTTCCTTGTTACTCCTTGTTACCTTTAATTCCCATTGTTTCTTTTATGGTTCTGGGTAGTTGGCAAATGAGCTTAAGCCGCTCCGCTCCCCTTAACACCAGAAAGAAGGATGAACAATGCTACGAACTTCATTCGGTGGATCAAGGATATAAATTCGGGAAGAAATCCTTGTATCTTTCGATGTTACGTCCCTATTTACGCCCATCGCTCTACATCTTGCACGAGAAACGGTGAAACACGCGCTTAACAATAGAGTTTCTGAATAACAGCCGACTGACGGCAAGAGAATACACTTTCAGTTACTAAACTCCTGGCTTAGCTCTTTCTTCACTAATGGTCTAAGAATCTCCAGAAGAAAGGAACCACAATGGGCTCATCCGTTTTAGTCATCATCGCGGAGCTGGTGATGCACAGGTCTGAACAGCTTGCCCTTTCTACAACGTCTGCTCCACGAATGTGGCTCCGATTTGTAGAAGACACGTTTGCGATAATCAAAAGAAGTAAACTTGAAGACTTCCACGCGCACATTAACATCTTTGCAGAAATTCAGTTGACGATGGAAACAGAAGAAAACAACAGGCTCCCATTCCTCGATGTCCTGATTCTAAGAGGTATTGACGGATCACTTGAAACGAGTTTACAGAAAAAAGATAACAATCGCATCCTAGATTTCATTAGTTTAAATCAACTTAATCACGAAGAGCCGCTACACACTGCAACAATGCTGAACTTTGTGCTGAGGAAGGAAAGAACCGAAATAAGCACCCCACCAAGGCCCTACGGATCTCCCGAGCCAAGCGTAGATATAATGAAATAGATACACTTCTTTAGGTTTGTACTACATCTGGAAACCTATCCTAAACTCACTTCCCTTTACACCTGCTTTCACAAACCAAAGGTATTTGACAAAGAAATTGTTAGCCCACTACCTAAGAATAAATATAATTCATTTTAATTTAGTAACTTACAATATCCACAATAGGATAAGGGAAATCTTTTCCTTCTCGAAAATTTTAAATACAAAGACATTATCTCTACAAAATAATCATAATTATTAACAAAATATAAAGTTATTGAGACTCTAATTTAATTCTAAAATCTTTATTAATTTTAAACATTAGCAAATCCCAGGCCAAAAAAGGGTCCTTCGATCACCCTAAATATCTGGAAAACCTATCTGTAGATCCAATTATTCTTAGTGGCACTATATAGGGCAATTTAAATAATTACGATGATTATTGAATATTAAAGATATTGACGCGACCCGCGCTGAGTCCCTGTGAAGTAGATTATGACTATGGCACTGAAAGATAAAGACAGCGACGCGACAAGAGAAAGTACCCATTCACTGCTGCCACTCACTGGCCAATAACACCTATCTCGTGCGCGGTATTCTGCTCTCTGTCGCTGAGTTGGTATTATCTCTCTCGCACTTAATCACATAGATTACCACCACAGAGCAACTTAGCAGCCGTAAACCACTGTAATTATTAATGTATATAGCCACTGCGTCTTATTTTTCTTCGGCTCCCCACAACATGGATGACCCAGTCATCTCGTGATCACCTAATTAGAAGCTGTGAAATGAGTCATCACCACATTGGTGACCCTGTTTTACGCCAAAACCTAATAATAATCAGTTAGAGCGGTCACTGCGGCAATTTGTAACGCCCGAAACTATGTGAGCGCATATCGATCATTTCGTGAACGCGACTAATATTCCAACTCAATTAAAAACGAGCTGATGAAGCGAACCCCCCTCGCGACTGCGTCTTTATTATTTGTCCGACCACTCAACAAACTTCAAGCAACCAGAAATGAACTTAACTCAACATCACTTCACACTGCGACACTATATAGATGGTTTCAAGTAGCATACATATATCATGCAACTTTATTAGTCATTAGCAGTACTTATTGCATAATAAAGAAAATAAATACATTCTTCAAACACACTCTGTTTCTCTTTGTATTTACAATTTGTAAATATTTACACTTCATATTGGCCCGCCTCTGGATCTTCCCCGTGTCTGTTAATTAAAGATTTGTAAATACTTACACTGCATTCAAAGCATTATTGAGGATATTTGATCCGCGATGTGGTCAGATAAAACTAGTGCATACAGCGATGCTTTATTACCATTTGGAAAATGTCAAGAATAATTGCTATGTCAAGACAGTGTTCTTTACCCAAAGACATTTGGTATGAGAGGTACAACTGCATAGCAGCTTAAGTGTTTTACAGATACGAACGGCGGAACATTTATGACAGGTGGGCAAACTGCAGCCCGCGGGCCGCACGCGGTCCGTGAAAGCTTTTCATTTGGCCCGCATTTCATTTCAGAATTCGACAAAATATTGAAAATCAATTATTGAACATTTTGTCCAAATTTCATCTCATTATTTATATGTAATTGCTGGATTCTTAAATCAGTCATTTTGAAATATATTTCATTCGTAGATAAAATGTTCTTCTTAACAAAATACGATACTTTATAAATATTTATTCTCATTACAATTATCTACACACTCTCGCGGAAGTTAAGCTACATTGACTGTGGTTAGTACTTGGATGGGACACCCTTGGATCCTGGGTAATGAATGCTCAGAGGATGTAGAATTGAAAATCGTGGTTCGGATCCCACGTTAAGCTGTATGTCCCAACTATGATATAAGTCTGGAAACTTTAATTTGGGTTGCAAAACTAGGTAAAAAAATTCTCCTCAATTATTAATATGTAGCTATATTTCTGATTCTGTCGTATATGCAAACACAGGTACAAAAGTAATTGCAATTAATTTATATTTATTCGAAATTTGCATCTAATTGTTTAAATGCAGCCAGCAAAGCTTTACATAAGCTTCAATGTGGCCCGCTGCTTAAAATTATTGGCCATCCCTGATTTATGAGGTGGCGCGAAGTGGCCAGAATCTGCCACATGGCAGTCCAACTGTGGGGATGGATTTCGTTTCGTCGTTTTGGCGTGTTTACAAAAAAAAAAAAAAAAAATTAAAACTCATATGGCGACTGCCTACTTGGGCAATAGTCGCCGTATTAAAAAGTGCCTAGAACTAGGCTACTTTTAAATTTAATGCAATAACACACACAAAATCAACCCAAACAACAGAAACTAAAAAAAAGGGAAAAGGAAACGAGTAGTAAGTAAGCTCCTGCGTCGGGGAGGAGGTCCCCCCGGCGCAGGAGCGTGCAACCTATAAGGGAAAAAAAACAACAAAACAAAACAAAAAAATCTGGTTAAATAATAGGGAGAAGGTCAGCATCCCCCCAAAAGTCAAAGTCCACCAGTCAAAGTGAACGCACTCGTCCCGAGCACAAAGGACGGGCGGTAGCGACCCCGCCCATCCCGGTACTGGGAAAGGTAACGTGCGCAAAGATCACCCAGACTGGGACATTCGACAAGAATGTGCCGAACAGTCTGGGGGCGACGCAGTCGTCACAATAGGGATCAGGCGAGCGCTCCATCAAATAGCGATGCTTTTGGTTTTTATCCACGGCTCTGTTATGGCCACCATCTCAAGTTCTTTTGTTGCTACAAGGCTACGGAGCTCAAGAAACTTGTTCCTGATTGACCTCGCATTGAACAGAAGAACTTTCAGGGAGTCCCCGAATGTAGGACTCCCTACTCTCTTCCGTTTCCTGGCTCGCTTGCTGGGGCGGTGCCATTCCTCTTTGCGACCTCCGAGAAGGTCGTTCCAGGAGTCACCCGGGCGTACTGGCGTACGTCCGCCTTCACTCTAGGCCTGACACTACTTAGGGTTCGTTCCACGACATCTTGTATCATGTTGCAGAGTACGGCCTTTCCTTTAAAGGAAAGATGTACTCCATTCCTTTGATAGAGATCATTTCTACCATAGAAGGTGGGGTAAGGGTCCACAAAAAGACCCCCTCCGCCGTACACAAATCTCCGAGGCGTTGATTAAGGGAGACCTTCCTCGAGTGAGCGGTCCAGGTTGGACCTCTTCTCGGGAGCATCCCGACCACTACACGTCTGCGTGTTTTTAGCCCACAGTCGCCCACAGCAACCATGACTGTGTTGAGAATCCTTTTATCTGTGGGGCCTATTCTTCCTCCTCTCAGGTAGAGGTCGTTGCCACTTACCATTAGGGCAACGACTGAGTTCTCAGAAATCTGAGATTTCTCCGCCTCTACTCTGATCTGCTGGTGTTCCCTTCCTGGTAGGCAACTTACCTTTACACTCGTGCGAAGGCGTGCTGCTAGTAGGGGTTGCAGGGCTCGTGATTGAGTCCCCAATAAGGTTAACCCTCGCAAATTTGACTGCACTTTTCTTTCGTCATAGACATCTCTTTTCTTTTTCGTCTCCGTATTTCCCTTGTTTTCTTCTTTTTCCTCTTCTTCTTCCCTTTTTTTCGATCTTCATTTGACTTTTCTTCTGTTTCTCTTTTCTCTTCTTCTCTTTCCGTTTTCCCTTGTGCACCAGTAACGCTCGAATCCTCTACTCTGGGGTGAGCTGCATTAAGGTCGTTTTTCTTCTTTTTTTTCCTTTTTCTTATTTATTTCTCCGCATGGCTGAAGTGGGACTGGCAATGCAGTTTCAACTCCTTTCCTTGAGTTGGAGTCTCATCGGCGGAACCACCCAAGTCAGTGGGAGTTTCGTCTCGAACTTGAGCTGACTGGGCCTCTAGTTTAGAGGCTAGCTCTAGGATTCTCTCCTCGAGACGCCGAATCTGAAGCGCGTGCTGAGTTTCTAGGGTCTGTTTCTCTTTTCTCTTCTTCTCTTTCCGTTTTCCCTTGTGCACCAGTAACGCTCGAATCCTCTACTCTGGGGTGAGCTGCATTAAGGTCGTTTTTCTTCTCTTTTTTTTCTTTTTCTTATTTATTTCTCCGCATGGCTGAAGTGGGACTGGCAATGCAGTTTCAACTCCTTTCCTTGAGTTGGAGTCTCATCGGCGGAACCACCCAAGTCAGTGGGAGTTTCGTCTCGAACTTGAGCTGACTGGGCCTCTAGTTTAGAGGCTAGCTCTAGGATTCTCTCCTCGAGACGCCGAATCTGAAGCGCGTGCTGAGTTTCTAGGGTCTGTAGTTTACTTTCTAGTGCCCTAGATTTTTCTTCAGAGGTTGTAAAGAAATCTTTGAGTTCATTGCAGTATACCACTGCCTCTCGGACCTCTCCTTTAAGGATGCAGTCGGTGCATATACTTCCCGGGTGGCATTTCGAAAAACATCCCTCCCGGAAGTCCACGCACAACTTATCCTTCTGGCATATCACACATGTATATTTGAGTGCAGTTGGACCTTTTTTCCCTGTCATTTCGAACACTTTCTCTCTCTCAAAACTTTGCGACCAATACAGAGTAAAAAAAAGCAGGTTGGTGAGTTCTCCCCCCGTGAGACGTTTCGGATCTTTCAGAAGGCACTCTCCATGTGCTGCTGTTTGTCCGACCGAGTCGTCAAACCTCGGTGTCCCGTGGAACCAACCAAGCAGCACTGACGGTCCCCGAAGGGGCCATCGATTTCTCACCAGGTGAACAACGGAGCACGCCCCGTACTAAACTCCTAATAGTTCTTTTCCCGACGGCCAAGATCTCGGAGCAGCGTTCAATGGATATCCCGCCACACCAAGAGACTCAATCCAAGGCTTTTTATTGGCCTGGCAAACAACCTGGGAACAAAGGGCCGTCACCTCGGACCGATGCTACCAGAGGCACCCGTCAACGGCCACTGAGAATGGTCAATAATTACGCGCCAGGCAAGGGGTTAACGGGGCACTACCCTCATCCCATTTATCGTGCCCCAACGCCTAGGACACCTCTAGTCCTAGTCTCTCGCAACCAGTGAGCGTCGATTGGCGTCGTTTATAGAGGTTCCAAAGCCTCTCTTCTGACGCGTGAGGTAGCTGCCAGGTCCTTATAGGTAGATAGAGGAAGAAAGGGAAAGAGTGACACGATAGGAGTAGGTTTTTTTTTGTATAAGTGGAAGAGATAGGATGAAAGTAAAAAGGGAAAATGATAGAGTAGAAAAAGGAAGGAGTGACGCACTTAGTCTGGAATCTCGTTTCCGACTAAATCGACAAGGGAAGCCCTACCAGGGGTATCCAGAAGAGAGGTACCCCCGCCGACATAGCTCGAAAAGTCAAAGGTACACACAAGCTCTCTTCCCGCGACAATGGGACGTCACCTCTCCCTCTACTTTCTCGAGAGAGAGAGAGAGAGAGAGAGAGGGGGGGAGGGGGGGGAGAAAGTGATACATTATACCAATAATTCCGTGGAACTTTCATGGGGCCCTGTGGGAGAATTCCTCAACTTTGCGTGGGAATCACGATAAGACAACTTTCGAGAAAATCCTATGGTTAGTTTTAGAGCTACACCCTTGCGTCCTTAAGGCCTGTCCACACATTCACATTCACAAAACTTATATGAATGTTTAGAAACCTTAAGTGGAACGTCACCAGGTTACATGGCAGGCAACATGCTCACTGAGACACACTGTCTGACTGACTCACGGACTCTCACCGCACTGGTACTGGACACGTTCAGATACAGACTTCGTACGGTACGCTTATACCATTCTCAGTTTTACCTAATTGAGGGACATTATTCAACTTTTTAATCACTGTAGCTACATAAAGTTATTATTTCATATTAATATGCAGGAATCATACTGTATATTTTGTACTAATAAAAAAATCAAAACGCGTGTTTGTAGTTTAGAAGTAAGCGAATACAGTGTAACAAACAGTAAATTAGTAGAAGAATTGAGAGATTGATAAACTTTCTGTACACTACCATTTCTAGTAGTATCTAGGATCACCACAAGAACGAGAAAACTAGCAAATTCTAACATATTAAAACCAGGATATTTCCACAAAGCAAGGCTACATAAATTTTAAGTAACAAATTACTAGAAGTATTTGCTCTCCATACAAGAGATGACAGTTAGGCAGTAAACAAAGTTGTAAACATGAGGGTTACGGTACGTCTTTAACTTCGTGGTACCAGTGTCCAGTAATTAATGAAGATTAATCACATTTACAATTTATAAATAATCGGCCACATTGCTTATCGCTGAAACCCTACTTTCCAGCGTCGCCAGCTCGACAAAGGCAGATAGCGACGTTCAATAGTGCATATTCAGTTCTGTGGCTAGCCATGAGGCCAGACGAAGAAGCCTCAGCAATGACCGAAGTAGACAGGTGGCTAAAATTTGTAAAAATGATTCGTCAGATAGCAGGTGTTGGAGGCTAGCGGGGTCGATTCGGTCCAAGCTGAGTTTCCTTAAAAAAGGGATGAACAGCAGCATGTTTGAGGTCGGGTGGGACCACGCTAGTTAAGGGGGAAGGGGTGTAGGAGAACAGGGGGGAAGGGGTGTAGGAGAACAGGGGGGAACTGAAGTTAGAGATTAGGAAGAAAGGAGTCAAGTAGAGAACAGGTCTTCTTAGAAGAGGAAGGAGGATACTTCCTGTGATGATACGTGGAGAAAGAATGGAATTAAGGGAGGGGAGTGTGGAAAGTACCAGGGACACAGGGTATTCCAGAGAAAAAGCAATTGTAGGGGATTCAACACTAATTGGCAGATTAATACGGATTATTTTGTAGAATGCTGAGAAATCTGCAAGATAGATGTGGGAGAGATTGGATACGGCAGGTGTGAGTTTCAGGGGGATGAACAGCAGCAGGTATGAGCTTCAAGGGCAGATTTTAAAAGGGTGCTGTACATAGTAGTGGGAAAAGTGTAGGTTAGGGAGGGAGCAGACACCGTGTGATCGCCACGAGAGCGAGCAGCTGGGAAACGCCTCCTGCAGGCGCGCCTTTGCCGCTGTGCCTCACGAATGTGCTGGAAGTACACGGGGCGATGAGGGTGGAGGCAGGAGCTGAGAGGGAAAACGAAGGAAAACATTGGTATTAACCGGACATAATAGGGTGGGCATTGGGCGGGCGGAACTGGATTAGGACCTAGTTCAAGATTATTGTTGAGGAAACAAAGAAGTCACGGACGGATAAGGCCATCTACGGGAGGGGGGGGGGGCATCGTAAAAGGAATAAAGAAAGTAAATTTCCAATATGCCTCCCCAAGAACTTGTCAAACAAACGACTCTGGCGGAGATGTTGAAGTCACCAGGGTGCTAAGGGAAGAGCTACTGGAGGCTTGACTAAGGACTTCACCTACGAGTATAAAGAAGTTTATAACGTCTTCTAAGTTAGATGATTTTAGAAGAGAGAAAAGATTAATAAAAATGTTTTTTGTGTTGTTTAATGGGTAAAAAAAAAAATGAATCCATTCCATATTAACTTTTAGCGTAGGTCTACACTCTTTCAGGCAATCTATTGATTTCTAAACATTTCCACATTCGCTTCGTTCTTCTACACATCCAAATGCCTCTTCTATTGCCTCTTAAAGCCTGATGCAAGATGCTTTTATCTTCTATTGAAAAAAACAAGCTCAATAGATCTAAGTCGCGTGTTCTCATCGAAAAGTAAAATGGTTAACGTCCGACCGAGATAATACCTTATGACCTTCAACAAGTGGGAGAATCCGACTCATAGTTAGTTTTATTTCAATAATTCCCAGACTAAACTTGAGAGGGCCTTGACAATTATATCATTCGAAAGAGAATGTGAAACAACAGTAGGGTTTCAAATTTCGTTAGACTGGACCGAATAGTTACGGTATTATTGTCAAAAAACTCATTCAAAAGTAAATTGGTTACCACCCGACCGAGATAGTACTTTATAGAGTCCGTGTACGCGACTAAAAACCATTATTGTGCGTGTACATGACACCGAATTGACAATTTAACAGTATTTAACGAAGTCACATCGATCAGAGCCGTTATTTGAGCGCTTGAGTGACACTGCGGGTCCACACTGGTCATTGTGGCGTTTCCTTTCTCCGTCTCAAACCAGGAAATCCCATCGTTTAGGAGTGGCACTGTCCATTAGAGCAACGAGTGGTTGGCTCAGTGTGTGGTCGCAAAACTACTTTTTCACTTTTCTCCTTCCACAAGGGGCAATCTCTTAGTTTGGGGTGACCAGGTGTCCGTCGTTTTACTGTTTTGGAACTTTTGTCCAACAAAAATATCGCCCAATGTTGTACAGCGGCGCTTTGAATAGGCACTTTTGCCCTTTCTGTTGATTTCCACAAAAAATAAGTCCATTTTACAAGATACCTGCGTCAGACCACTAAATGATTTCCGCAAAAATAAGTCCAATAATTACCATAATGAATCAAATATTACTCAAGTGTAATTCTTTAAATTACACCCTAACAAAACTACACTTTTCGCATTGCATTAGACAAGATTCGCATTTTTTGCTATTAATAATGTGAATTACCGCGGTTTAAAATCTCAAGGCTGATTGGATGTTCTTCCGAACCTCGAACAGCAAATTTTGATCTAGACTTTTGGACTCCCCCGCCCCCCTTTCCCGAAATCAAAGAGGTCGTATCACGCAGAAAGTAAGTAGAAATCTCTAAAGAAAATAGTGAAGATAGAAACGAATATAGTGGAAGAGTTATAGCCGCAGGCCCTCCTCCAGGCATTTGGGGCAAGGAGGGTGCACAACCCCGGGTATTGGGGCCGGAAGGGTTACCTTCCCCCCCAGGTTTTAGTTGTAGCAGGAGGAATGACCCTTGCTACACCAGTCACCCTTTTTATTAGATTTGGTTGAGCTCCAAATTATGAGAGCTTCTTTGCTTAGTGAAAGTTCTAGACACGCCCTGGAAAGAGTAGAGCGTTCTAATGAATTAATTCAGCACTCGAAAGGAAAACGAACGACGCGATAATTACAGAAAAAGTTTATACCAATCAAGCGCTCGAAAAATGGCCAGTCAAATCCGTAGACCGGTCTCTCACATCCGAAAAACCCAACTCGTAGGACCCCTAACTAAAGCCTTTTGAATGCGGGAGTCAATTTACGGTTGTTGTCAACTCAAACGCCTCTTTATTTACGTCCAAACCGAAATGAAACCCACACAAGACTGGTTCAACGTACTAAAAATGTTTTACGGCGTAAATATGCACATAATCTTGACATTTGCCAAATTCTTCCGTTAAATTGCATTTTTAACGTGTCAAGATTATCAGCTCGCGAACCGATTGCCAATTTTTCCCAAACAAAAAGCAGACAAACCCTTTTTGGCGACCGCCTTAACCAAACCGAGTGTTGACAGACAGTGTTCAATATCGTATAACGAACGAGAGAATTTAGCCATGGATATGTTAAGCATGGGATCGGATATAAGGTAGTGGACGAATTAACGTCTCCCTTCAATCATAGTCTATTGAAGTGAAGAAATCTAGCAATATATATTAAATAGAGAAGGTAGAATACAGCATAAGATATTAGTAAAAGCTCCAAGTCAAGTGACTGGATGATCTAGGCCAATGGTTCCCAACCGATTTTGGCTTATGGCCCCCTTAGGAACCTTATTTTTTCCTGTGGCCCATAATCATTATTTTCAGTAGGTGATATGCAGCTTGACTCTACTTTAAAGGATAAAAGATATTAAAACAGCTATTTGTATTCAGGTACAATTATATTTGTCACATATATAGGACTATAAACATAGCAAATATTAAACAGTGGTTAACAAAAATGTAGTACTCTTTTAAAATAAATAATTAGTCTTACAAAAAATAAAATCCCTTAGCAAAATGAAATAAATATATCATCAACTCTTTATTCATTCAATGCGATCCTTGTGCTTCATGCAGTTTCACACGTTTTTCAAATTCAGGGTCTATAGTTGTTAGAGATAGACGAAGATCACCTCTTCCTACTATTAATACAGCTTTTGATAGGAGGTTTGATGCTTTACTAAAACCCGCTCAACCAGATAAGAAGTAGGAAAAGCAATAAAATATAATTTTACTTCGTCCCAAAGCAAAGGGTATTTCATAGCAATTTCATGACTTGTCCATAAGTTCCTGACACCATGCTTAAATCTAGCCAGGGAAGTTTAATCACTATTTAACCCAATAAGGCTTTCTTGTAATCTGATATCAACATCAGCTGCATTAATTCCAAATGGATCTACCACCCAATCTGGAATGACCAGTTGTAGAAGATCTCTCAACCTAACTTCCATATCACTATGAAATTTCTCCAAATGATCAATGTATACTAAAATATCATCTTCTTTCAGCTCACTCTCACTAGTGCGGGGGGTTGGAAACTATCAACTATTTACGCCTTATATTTGTCTTGAACAGCTTCATTTTCCCCATGAATGCACAAATAGACTCTTTGCAAGTTAAAATATTTGCATTTTTACCTTGTAGCTGTTTGTTCAAGATTTTTTTTTTTTTTTAATTAAGCGGCTATCTGGGGACTGCCGACTTAGGCATTAGTCGCCGTAAACAAACAGCCTAGTTCTAGGCTACTTTAAAAATTAAACAGGAAACAATAAAACGAAATAACAATAAAAAAGCAATAACAAAAACAACAACAACAATTAAACTGTGTTAAATGAAAGGGAGAAGGCCAGCCTCCCCCAAAAAGTCAATAAGTCCACTAGTCATAGGGCACGCACTCGTCCCGAGTACAAGGGACAGGCGGTAGCGACCCCGCCCATCCCGGTACCGGGACAGGTATCGTGCGCGAAGATCACCCAGACTGGGACATTCGACAAGAATGTGCCGAACAGTCTGGGGGACGACGCAGTCGTTGCAATAGGGCGCAGGCGAGCGCTCCATCAAGTAGCGATGCGTCACACGAGTGTGTCCGATTCGAAGACGACAGAAAGCAACCTGAAGCCGCCGCGGCATTGGGGGATAGGTCCATGGGAACAGTCGCGGCGCAATGGCACGCAACTTTAAGTTCCCCTCGACCGTCTCCCATCTTCTTTGCCAAGCAGTCCGAAGAGATGCCCGTATTCCTGCCATGTAGTCAGTGTGAGGAAGAGCGAAACGCTGGTCCGGTCGCAGAGTCCTCGCGGACTCTTTGGCGCCCTCATCGGCGCGCTCATTCCCCGCAATTCCTACATGTCCAGGAACCCAGCAGAAGATAATCTCGACATCTGCCCGGCTCGCCAAACCAGGGGATGCGGAGATTCCAATGCCCCGAGAGCACTCAGGGCGCTTTGTGAGTCGCTATAGATCACAATCCGGTCTCCAAACCGGGCACGTCGCGTAATCTCCCGTACCGAGTGGTGTATTGCCACCAACTCGGCCGTGAAGACAGACGCAGCGCCTGGTAGAGCCCCGCTGACTTCAAACAGAGGGGATACGGCGTGGAAGCCGACCCCCTCTTGGGACTTGGAGCCATCCGTATACACTGGCACGGTACCAGCGTGACACGATGTGTGCTCCAAAAAGGTCGAACGCAATACTCCCGGCGCAGTACAAGCTTTGGGAGCAGAGGCGTGGCGACAAATAGCCAAATGTGGTACCCTCCAGGGTGGCGTCCTGGGCAAAACCAGGGGCGCCACCGGCCCGAGAGCTATATCTACCTCTCGAAGGAGTTTCCTGGCCCTAAACCCAAAGGGCTTAGGGTATGACTGGCGTCTCTCGGCGGCATAGGCACCATCGAGATCAGCTGCGGATGCAGTGAGAGCTGTTAACGACTGAGGGAGGCGCCGGGCTCGCGCGTACAGGCGAGTGATGCACTGCACGCGGCGCAGAGCGAGTGGCATCTCCCCAGCATCGACTAACAGGCTCTCAATGGGGGAAGTGCGGAAGGCACCGGTCGCAAGGCGAAGGCCGGTGTGGTGGATCGAATCCACATTCCGCAATAAACGCTCGGCTGCGGATGCATAAAACTCGCATCCGTAGTCGAGCTTCGAGCGAACAAAGGATCGATAAAAAAGTAAGGCGGTAGCCCTATCAGCGCCCCAAGCGCTGAACGTCACGGAACGGAGAATGTCCATGGCGCGGGTACAAGAGACCCTAAGGCTGCGAATATGAGCCTCCCAGGTGAGGCATCGGTCGAATACAAGACCAAGGAAATGGTGCGACTCAACCACATCCAGGCGCACCCCATTAAGAAACAAATCTGGGTCGGGGTGAAGCCGTGAATGGCGGCAGAAGTGAACCACCTTAGTCTTGGCCAAAGAAAACCGAAACCTGTGCACTTCGGCATAGCGAGAGACGCGGTCAATGCCTGTTGGAGCCGACGCTCCAGAGTTGGCATCTGGGCCGCGCCAAAAGAGATCGAAAGGTCGTCCACGTAGAGCGTAGCGAGAACATCTTCCGGCAGCACCGAGGTGATGCCGTTGATGCCCAGGGCAAAGAGTGTGACACTGAGGACACTTCCCTGCGGGACACCCTCTTCCTGCTCCTTTGGGCCGGAGAGGGCTCCCCCCACCGGTACGCGGAATCGACGATCTCGCAAAAATTCAGATATAAACATTGGGAGGCGTCCCCTCGCCCCCATCGTGTGGAGAGTCTCCATGATACCGTATCGCCATGCGGTATCATAGGCCTTCTCCAGATCAAAAAACACGGTGGCGTAGTGCTGTCTACGAAGGAAAGCCTCGCAGACGGCACTTTCCAGTCGGAGCAGAGCATCCGACATGGAGTGGAACTTACGGAAGCCGCACTGTGCAGAAGACAGATGGCCTCCGCTGTCCAGGAAATAGGCTAATCTAACATTTACCAATTTCTCCATCAACTTGCACACGCAAGAGTTTAGAGAGATTGGGCGGAAACCGGTCGGAGTAGAGGGATCTCTCCTCGGCTTGCGAAAGGCGAGCACAGTAGCGATTCGCCAGGAATCTGGGAGAAGACCCTCCACCCAGATCCTGTTGAACAAATCTAACAGAAAGGCCATACCTCGCTCACCCAGGTGTCGAAGCATGGCGTACGGGACATCGTCCGGACCATGGGCGGTGTCCGCGCACGAAGCGAGAACGGAACGCAACTCACTCACAGTAAACTTGTCGTTGAAGGGTTCTCCGCCTCTGGAGGTAAAGTCCAGCCGGCGGCCTTCCGCGACATCACGACGTGCATTGAATGCTGGCGGAGCAGCATCACGGCTAGAGAATGCGGAAAAAGCGGTCGCTAAGTATTCCGCCACGGACGCTGGGTCCGAGATTGCGGTCCCATTCTCCTGGAGAACGGGAGGGGGGTCCTGCGAGAACTTGCCCCGAATCCTTTTGACTCGCTTCCACACCTCAGCTAAAGGGGTCTTCCCGTTAAGTGAAGACACGTATGCCCGCCAAGAAGAGCGGCGGACGTGCTTCGAAATATACCGGAACCTAGCCCTAGCCCGACGAAATTCAGCGACAGTGAAATGTTTCGGGCGGCGCTTATAGCGCATGTAGGCATAACGCTTCTGTTTGAGGGCCGTCTCACACTCGGCCGACCACCATGTGAGTGGTCGGCGTGCAAAACGGCCAGACGTCCTAGGAATAGTAGTCAGGCCCACGGCGATGAGGTTGCCGGAGAAGAACTCAACGACCTCATCTACCGACCTAAACTCCTCGACTGAGATAGAGAATTCAGTCATTTCCTGAAATGCAGGCCACCACGCCCGCGCCAAGCACCACCGAGGTGGTCTCTCAGGCGGCAGTTGCCCTGAAAATGATATTTGAATGGGAAAGTGATCACTACCATGGAGGTCATCGACCACCCCCCAATCAAAATCAGGCTGTGCATCCGAAGAGCACAAAGATAGGTCAAGGCAAGAAAATGAAGCGGTTCTCGGACAGTGATGCGTAAACTCATCCACGTTTAGGACACCTATCTCAAGCTCTTCGATCAGATCGGCAAGGACTTGTCCCCTGGGATTTATGGAGTAATCTCCCCAGAGAGGATGCCTGCCGTTCAGATCTCCAAGCAAGAGATAGGGCCTCGGCAACCATGCCACGACGCGGCGGAAGTCCCCCGCGTCGAAGTCAGCTGACGGTGGAATGTACGCAGAAATGATAGTATACCTCCTATCCAGGTGCAGCTGCACAGCCACTGCCTGAAAGGAGGTATCTAAAGAGAAAGGAAGAACGGAGACATCATGCCGGGTGTAAACCGCGCATCCCCCAGCCCGGCCATCCCGCGGTGGTGGGGTCGCAAGACCCTTATACCCCGGGAGGGCAGGCAGCGGGCACGGGCCTAGCATGGTCTCCTGCAAAAAAATAGCTAACGGGGAACGGGACGAGACGAGCCTCCGCAGCTCCTCCCAGTTGGCCCGGAGTCCACGGCAATTCCATTGAAGGAATATGCCCTCCAGGCCTAGCTCGGAGGAGACGCGGGGGCCCTCCTCGAATTGAAGACCCTCACGGGAATGGCCGTACGCTTCCCGGGGGCAGAACCCCGGGCGCTGTTGGCCGGACAAAGCGCTGAAGGCGCTGTCGCCTTCGAGGACTTATTGGGGGAGGTTGGGCTCGCCATGCGAGTCTTTTCCTCCCTCCGCCTCGAAACCTTAGGCGGGCGTTGCGGCTTGGGAGGCGGGGGGGCCCTCTTTTCGAGGAACCACCGTCTCCGAGCCACTCGCTCCACCTCGGGGCGTGGGCGAAGGGGCCGAAGCTCCTTTGTTGCTGTCCTCCTTTCGGGGAACAGCTTTAGGAACCCCGGAAGATGGCCTAGCGACCATCTTCAGGGGTGTTGCCTCCTGTGAGTCTAACGACTCTGTGGAGGCGCGTGGCCGTTTCGCCTTACGGGAAACGGTCACGCTGGGGGAAGAGGGGGGAGCCCTGGTTTTAGCCGGGGCTGGGTGTGAACCCTTTTTGCCGCCAGCTCTACCAGGGGAGCGCCCGGGTGTAGTAGAGCCCGCAGAAGGGCTCCGAATGGGCGCGGAAACAACCGTGCTCGTTGGCCTGGATGGGCCAGGAGCAGAGGGTGCTTTTCTAACTATTGAGGCATATGACGTCCCAGGCAGAGCCGGGCGCGCCAGGACCAAGTCCTTAGCCTCGCGGAATGAGAGTCGATCCTGGGCCTGAACGGCCAGGATTTTTTTCGAGGAGGAGATATGCACCACATTGTTTCGAAGAAGCAGGGTGCGGCTCTCCGCAATTGACACACTTGGCCCCACACGATTTGGACTTATCGTGTGCGATCTTGGAGCAATTTACACAGACTTCGGGGGACCCCGACTTTGCACGTCTACATGAGCGATTCGTATGACCGAAGCTGTGACAGTAATAGCACCACCGCGGCAGTGGCACGAATGCCTTCACGCGGTAGCGGTACCAACCGGCACGCAGTGACTCAGGGAGCTTGTCGCAGTCGAACGTGACGAAGAGTGTAGGGGTGGGTCTCGAAGCCCCTCCCTGTTTTCTCATCACACGTTCGACCTTGACCGCCCCTTGGTCGGCCAGCTCTAGGTTGATGTCCTCAATGGAGTAGTCAACGAGTTCCCTCGCATAAACTACTCCTTTCACAAAGTTCATGGTAGAGTTCGGCGTCACACTCACCGGGGTGCCATGAAGTGTCCGAAGAGCACTTATCTTGGCCGCCTCGGCGGGATTCGCCGCATTCGCCAGAAGGCTCCCGTCCGAGAAACGGGTTACCTTCGGCTCTCTACCAATTGCACTAGCTAATCCTCTCCTCTGATGGATCATGTTGCCCTTGGACAACATGCTGCCATCAGTGGAGCGAATAACGAGGAAGCGTTTGAAGCCAGCGGGCTCGAAAACGCCAGGTAAACTCTGAATCAGGGGCCCCGATGTCATCGAGGCTCCGCCCTGTGCACTTTTGGTCTTTGTCATCGTCAGGAGCTCCGTACCCGGGGAAGCAGAGGGCCCGGATGTGCCGATCTTGGCTTGGTCGCTTGCCAAAGTGGCAGCAGACCCATCCGTCCCCGTAGCCCCCGCGGATTGAGAGGAGCCCCGAGTCTTCTTCGTCTTTTTGGTCCTTTTCTTTTTTGGAGAGGAGGGCGGGGAATGAACCCGCTTCTCACCCCCGCCGGTAGAAGCCCCCAGGCCAGATGGACCGGCCTCAGCCAGGTCCTTCTCCGAAATGGAGAAGGTCCTGGTGGTCGCAGGGGCATCATCCGGAGGAGATCCCTCCCCTCCTTGTACTGCCTGAGAATCTACAGCCGTTTGATGAGGACCTTGCATAGGGGCGGATTCGGGTTCGGTGCTTGGCGCCGAGCCCGGATTCCCCCCCATGGAAGGCCCTACCTTCTGAGGCTGGTTTTCCTCAAGGACCATGTCTATCTCAGGAGGGGCCTCCAGTTGGCCATCCCCTCCAGGGACATCGCAGGTCCCCTTGGCAGCGTCATAAGTCTTTAGTGGGGAGGCACAGGCCTTGACCCCGGCAAGGTTTAATATTTTTGCCAGCAGGTCTTTTGAGGGAAGCGACCGAAGGGGCCTGGCTTCCCTCTCCCCCCCTTAGGGGGTTTGCCCTACCGAGCCGCTTGTACGAGGGGCGGTCGGCAATGGGCTGCCTGCTGGCTTTCTTGGCAGTCCCCTTAGAAAGCAAAGGAGGGACTGCCGCTGGAGATAGGGAGGTGCCCGAAAGCACCTCCAGAGAAGGGGGTGAGGGGGAGTCCCCTACACCCGTAGGCGTAGGAGAGGAGTAAGCCTCCTCTCCGGTTAAAGAGGTATGGAGGGTCCCCTGCGCAAGCACAGGGGGGGGGACCTCCATCTTTTCTGTGGAGCTGCACGAGGGCGGCTCCGTTGTTTTAGGGGGAATTAAGGGGAGATGGTTTTTTTTTTCATCATTGGGCATGGTGACCCTCTTTGTTTTACGGGACGCAATCGCTCACCACCTCTTGCAGTAGCCCGCACTGCAAGAGGTGCTTACAGGCCCGGCAGAGCCAGGCGCCGCCATTTGGGATCATCCCTCCCGCCTGGTGGCCTGGCAGTCCTTCGGCATGGCGGCTCCACCTTAGACACGGCGTAAAACAGATAGAATGTGAAGAGTTCAAGATATTTAGCTTTTCAAATATATCTGTAAGGTAGAATATGTCACATTTGGCAGCAATGATTTTTACTCCGAGCTGCTTACCATCCAGAAATAACACAACACTATCCCAAAGTGCAATGAAGTGATTCAGACAATTGCTCTTAGAAAGCCATCGCACCTCTGTATGCAAAAGTAGGTGCTCAAACCCTTCTTCATTGGTAGCACAGAGTTGTAAAATTACTACAACTTCGCAGTATTAGGGTAACAAATAAAAGCTACTTACATACTATAACACCGAACCACTTGATAAACAGATTGTAAGGATTTAAAGTTCCACCTGAAGTATTTTCATCAAGCCAACAACGGTGCCAGGCGCATAACGATCAAGCGCACAATGGAGTGCGCCAGAGAATAAGCTTGTAAGATGCAAAATATTTGTTTATAGATTAATGTAAATCCTATTATGCTAATAAAGTATTTAAAAAAAGGGAAAATATATGTATTAATATTTTAAAAATGTAATTCAACTGCATAAATTAAAATTAGGTACTGCCCTAACTATAATTCAGGTTTCAATAGGTTGAGTCCTATGGCCCCCTTCAGATGTACCATGGCCCCCGGTTGGGAAACCATGATCTAGGCCTTTATTATTTATTCTGTAATTAGATATACAATGTTTTGTCTATGTTGGTTTATTTACTTCCTGCTGTTACATATATAAGAACATAAGGAGTCTGCAAAAGGCTAATCACCAGAATTTAACTTGCATATGATTTGTGTTTTATTAATCTTTGAATAGCCGCTAGGCTTTGCCCTGCTATGTTGCCAGATAATAATATCTTTCCTCACATGTGAACTTGGAAAACTATATCGATGAAAATATTTAAAAACATAAACGATTAATAAAATGAATATAAAAATAAGCTAAAAAAATTAAACATTTCAGGAAATTTGGCATCCCCTGTTTTGAAACAAAACTATGTCAAGCTTGAAATACCACAATAAAGAAGAAAAACAAAACATTAAAGTTAATTTCATGGCGAAATGTCATATCTAGTATATTTATAACTAAATATGCCACAAACACCATCTCTCATCAAATAAAAATAAATGGATAAAAACTGGCTCTCAAATCGTTCACAGCTGGATGTTGTAAATGGGGCCTGTTCAGAGTGGGCCCCAGTCACCAGCGGAGTTCCACAGGGGTCAGTCTTGGGCCCATTATTATTTGTTTACATTAACGAGTTGGATAATGGAGTGATTAGTAGGATCTCTAAATATTCAGATGACACAAAGTTGGGAAGCCGAGCCCTTTCGAGATCCGATGTAGATCAAATGCAGAGACCTTAATAAAGTTATCGAATGGGTGGATAAATGGCAGATGGGCTTCAACATAGGTAAATGCAAGGTCATGCATTTAGGATGTCATAACTTAAAAGTAGAATACAATATGAAAGGACAAATCCTAGGCTCAGTTAACTTAGAAAAAAGACCTGGGAATTTAAATCTCGGAGGACCTTAAAGTATTGAAACAATGCGCAGAAGCTTGTAAGAAATCAAACCGAATGCTAGGATATATTGCTCGGAATTTTACTTTCAAATCGAAAAGTATAATTCTGCCCCTATACAAAGCGCTCATGCGCCCACACCTCGAATATGCGGTTCAATTTGGGGCTCTCTACCTAAACAAGGATATAACGTAGTTATAAAGATTGCAACGTCAGGCTACTAAACTAGTTCCTGGAATCCGAAATAAACCGTAGGAAGATAGACTCCGCTCATTAAACCTACTATTCTTTGAAAGTACACGATCACGTGGACAGTTAATCGAGGTATTCAAAATTTGAAAAGAATTTACTAATATTAATTACAGAGTATTGTTCGAGATTGACGTAAGGGCCAACACACGCCAAAACAGTTTCAAACTAGTGGACTATAGCTCAAAATTACTTCACGTTTAAAATCACGCCAACGGGGAGTAGCCTTCCCCCACCCTGTATTGGAAGGCACGCCAGTTAATAGGTTCAAATATATATGTACAAATATGTTATATTTACACTTCAATAGTGTAAATATAACGTAGTAGGAGCATAGGTGAAAACGTCATACATAATAAGGAGTTGGAAATAAAATGAAATGATCAATAAAAAAATGCCAGCGACGTCCCCCTAAATGGCATTGAGTGAATGTGAATTCCCTTTTCCTTTTTCTGTCTGTTCTATACCTGTATTATCTTCATTACTAGAGAGAAGAGAGTACTGTCCTATCACCCCCCCCCCCCTCTCCTCCTGGTTCGGAAAAGTGTGTTCGTGCATTTAAAGGATGACTGAACCTGCATCCAAAGGGTACACATGTAGATAAGTGTGTACCGTATAATTAAAATAGTTAAAAAAAATCATGTTAAAAAAAAATAGCATGATACACTAACATTAGAAAGTGGTAGTTTAACAGCTTCTGTAAGCGGACCTTAGGGTCTTTGCTGGTCCTTGTTTGTAGTTAAATTGTCACTGAATAAAATTCATAAATATTTGGGGCAACTGTACTGCAAGACCAGTGCATTGGTTGCATTTCCTCTTGCAGAGTTCTTAGGCAGCCTGGTATGTGTTGTTTATTTTCCATTCCTCTAGTTAATGCCAATAATAATAAAATAGGTTTTATAAAGCGCCCTTCAAGACCTTGAAGTCTTCGTAGGGTGCCCGTCCATCGACTAGGAGAAAGCCTTTAATACCTCAATCACAGGATAAATATTGGATGATTCTTTTCTGTTATTCTTTTTCGTAGTCTCGTTCCAGCAAACCATGGCGTGGCCAGGGATCCAGGTGTAGTGGGATCGAGGGATATAAAAGCCATCATCTGACTAAGACCATTCAACGATGAAAACATTGGCAAGACAAAATAGGCTAAAATGAGTGAATAGAACCGCAGATTTCCGTCCGCCAACCAGCAAGGATCAAGAATCGAATCCGCTAAGTGCACCCACGTGATGACATCTTGTACTCCCTTCCATGTTCCTAACCTTTCATTTTCCGCTAGGCTTAGTTGGCTTGCTGAGTAAGCATTCACCTAAGAACATAAGAAAAGAAGGAGACTGCAAAAGACCATTCATGGCCTACACTTGGCAGCTCCTGTTCCATTCAACACACAAAAGATTTCTTAGCAGAGAAAAGATTTCTTACCAGAGAAAAGATTTCTTACCAGAGCACATTTACACAACTGAGGTCATGACTCAGTTATAAAATACCCATAGAAGTTATGACATAAGATTGTACACAATTACATGAATTTCTTCCACTCTACATTCTGTCGATCGATTTATAGTTACCTAAATAAAGTGCGAAAGTGGAGGACAAGCTCAGCGTTTAGTTAGCTTAACCCAATATGGGAGTACTAAGAATTTACTAAGGGATTTACACAACTGATTAGATGGATCTTTATATCCTATTCGAGTTTCGGAATAATCTCACATCGCAAGAAAGAAGAGCACAATGCTGAGTAGAAAGAAGAGCAGACTGCTCAGTAGAAAGAAAAGCAGACTGCTCAGTAAAAAAAAAAGAGCAGTGTTCAGTAGAAGAACAGTGCTCAGAAGAAAGAAGAGAAGATTGGTCAGTACAAAGAAGGGAACAATGATGAGTAGAAAAAAGAGCACATTTCTCAGTAGAAAGAGAAGTGCTCATTATAAAAAAGCAGTGCTCAGTATAAAGAAGAGCACATTGCTGACTAGAAAGAAGATATTGCTCAGTAGAAAGGGCGCAGTGCTCAGAAGAAAGAAGAGGATATTGCTCAGTAGAAAGAGAGCACAGTACTCAGTAGAGAGAAGAGCGCATTGCTCAGCAGAAAGGGCACAGTGCTCAGAAGAAAGAGCACATTGCTCACTATAAAGCAGAGCAGATTGCTCAGTAGAAAGAGCTCACTAGAAAAAAACACAGTACTCAGTAAAAAAGAGCAGAGTGCTCAGTAGAAAAGAGCAGAGTGCTCAGTAGAAAAGAACAGAGTGCTCACTAAAAAATCAGTGCTCAGTAGAAAGATCACAGTGATCAGTAGAAAGAGCACATTGCTATTGGAAAGAAGAGCAAAGTGCTCAGTAATAAGAAGCTTAGGCAGGGTGTCGAGAAATCCGTCGCCTAATGACGGCCACTAAACCCCAGTGTAACTATGCGAATATGTGAGAAAGAGTTGAAAGATGGAGAATTTCACGTAGGTTGAACAAATAGCGTCGAAAAACATTCTTCTTTCGTGTAAACCAACCTCCAGATGAATTTAGGGGGGGGGGGGCTTGAAAATGGAATCAACAAATGAAAATGAATTAATTTTACAATTATCTTAATTTACTAGTTTATTCTCAGCTCTGATGAATATTTGACCGGAATTTTCCTGATCATTTTGGGGAAAAATCAAATTAGCAAATACATTTTAGGGCTCGACAAATACCATTGATAGACTAGAACGAATGCGAAGCAGTACCAAACAAACACAGTTGATAGAACAGAACGAACAAAATGAAGCAGTGCCAAACAAACACCATTGATAGAATAGAACGAACGAAGTGGAGCAGTACCATTCAAACACCGTTGATAGAACAGAACGAACGAAATGGAGCAGTGTCCAACAAACACCATTGATAGAATAGAACGAACGAAATCGAGCAGTACCAAACAAACACCATTGATAAAATAGAACGAACGAAATGGAGCAGTACCATTCAAACACAGTTGATAGAACAGAACGAACGAAATGGAGCAGTATCAAACAAACACCGGATAGAACAGAACCAACGAAATGGAGCAGTGCCAAACAAACACCATTGATAGAACAGAACGAACGAAATGGAGTAGCACCATTCAAACACCGTTGATAGAACAGAACGAACGAAATGGAGCAGTATCAAACAAACACCGGATAGAACAGAACGAACGAAATGGAGCAGTACCATTCAAACACCGTTGATAGAACAGAACGAACGAAGTGGAGCAGTACCATTCAAACACCGTTGATAGAACAGAACAAACGAAATGTAGCAGTGCCAAACAAACCATTGATAGAAGAGAACGAACGAAGTGGAGCAGTACCATTCAAACACCGTTGATAGAACAGAACAAACGAAATGTAGCAGTGCCAAACAAACCATTGATAGAACAGAACGAACGAAGTGGAGCAGTACCATTCAAACACCGTTGATAGAATAGAACTAACGAAGGAAGTAGTACCAATGTTCGAAGAAATTTTGCGCTTTGGGCCCCCCCCAAAATCTAACTTTCCGAATTTGATTCGCGTCTCAATGAAAAAAAAAACAACTTGGTCACTCAAATTTGGGTCGCAACCTTGCAGGTTAAGAAATCGAGACCGAGAGAGCCTACCATGATGATTGTAAGGGAATGGTCACTTCCCCCCCCCCCCTCGTTCACTCTTGGTGCAGTTCCAAGGCGGTCACCGCAAAGACATCCGGCCGAAGGCATCGGCGGGTCCCGCGTGACCGCAGCACTGCCCCAGACCGTGCCATGAAAGAGGTCACCCCCCCCCCCATCGTTCACTCGTGATGCAGTCCCAAGGCGGTGGTTACCGCAAGGACATCCGCCCCAGGCATCGGCGAGTCGAAAGTTTGACCAGAGGGTGGCATAACTCGTTGCCATGTAAGACCCTAAAGGTCAAAAAGGTAAGATCTTCCCCCAGGAGAGTGAGATCCAGTTTCAGGTCGAACAAAGAAATTGGAGACGGTTTTCTCCCAACCTCGATGGTTAACGAGGAGCCGATGTTTGACTTCGTGGGAAAGACCGTTTGAAAAAAAGAACTCTCCTTGGGGCCGTCCTCAAGCCCCTCTCCCCCCCTTACCACCCCCAGTGGGGGTGCGAGGTATAAATGAGGAACTCTGAGGAAAATCGGGGTAGTATACGTCAGGCCAGGTGACGAAGTCCTCGGATCCAAAACCGGGCTACCTTAGACTGGATAGGTAGTATACGTCAGGCCAGGTGACGAAGTCCTCGGTTCCAAAACCGGGCTACCTTAGACTGGATAGGTAGTATACGTCAGGCCAGGTGACGAAGTCCTCGGTTCCAAAACCGGGCTACCTTAGACTGGATAGGTAGTATACGTCAGGCCAGGTGACGAAGTCCTCGGTTCCAAAACCGGGCTACCTTAGACTGGATAGGTAGTATACGTCAGGCCAGGTGACGAAGTCCTCGGTTCCAAAACCGGGCTACCTTAGACTGGATAGGTAGTATACGTCAGGCCAGGTGACGAAGTCCTCGGATCCAAAACCGGGCTACCTTAGACTGGATAGGTAGTATACGTCAGTCTCTAGGTGACGAAGTCCTCGGATCCACACCGAGCTACCGAGACTGGAGAGGTAGTTTACTTGTGTCGCCAGACCAAGAAGCACCCTGCAAGAGAGGCAGGGCTACCTACCTTAAGGGGCTAAGAAAAAGCTCATCCTTGAGCTAAGTCCCTGGTTGTCAAACCAAACAATAAGTGAACTTTGGTAAGTTCGACTTACTCTCGCCAGAGAGATTCCTCATATCCTGGTGTACCTTAAAAACCAGTGGTATTCCTCGTCCTTGAGGAATTAAGAAGAAGAAGGAAAAGGCTCCCCCTCGAGCCCGTTATTCGGTGGCCACACCAAACTGTAAGTAACTTATTCTCGCCAGAGAAACCCCCCTCCGTCATCCACGCCCGTGAAGAAGACCCTCCCCGAGTTCAGTCCTCGTCCATAAGGAAATTAGTAACGAAGAAAAAGCTCCTCCTCGAGCTCGTTACTCGGTGATCACACCGCACTCCAAGTAAGCTTGATTCAAGAACCAAGTTCAACTCACTCTCGCCAGAGAGACCACGACTACCTGGGTGTTGCATAGAGCACCGTATTGATTCTCGTCCTTGAAGAATCCCCCCCCCCCCGGAAGAACGTGTGGACCCCCCAGCGGCTACCCTCGCCAAGACGACCGTGGAATTCCGCCCATCTACACGCGTCAAGTGTAAATATTTCTGAGGCCCTTTAAACTCCACGAGTCCGTAAGCCTAATTCTAATATTATTGTTTTGTCTAGAGAAAACGTGAACTTAATTTTGTGGGTCAACTAATTTAATTAATTCTTGTTTATAATAATATTTAGAGTATTGCTGTAGTTAAAGTAGAAAGGTTGTGTATTCAATGGTTAAAGATAAAATATAAGTTTATTTTGTGAATTAGTGGGCGTTTCTTTTATATCCTGACGTGTTTGGTAAAGGCTCAGTTCATTAAGATATTCTTATAATATCAATATATTAGACACTCTTAGCACTCTTAGAATAGAACAAAAAAAGGAGGGGCATTCTACGACACTAACTAAATAAAAGAGGTGTCAGAGGTAGGTCAGTAGGGTTCTTAGCAGAAAGAATTCTACGACATAATTAAAGTGGTGTCAGGTTTTGTAGGTTATTATTAGAAAGAACCCAGCAGTGTCTAATTAAGAAAGAGCCAACACGTAAAGGAATATCAGATCAGGAACAAGAGAATAATTGACGAGAGGAAAATTGGTAGAGTTAGGGGTGGTAACAATCTAAAGGTAATTGGCAGGTCAAGTGGTAAATTTGTTGTCGGGAGTGATATTTCAATCAGCATAGTAGTGGGATTAAGGGTAAGTTATGCTGAGCGCTACCTGGTGAGTGGCGGCATAATTATCTGAAAATACAGAAAGGAAAAATCGACGGACCAACACGAAATGGATCCAGTCAAAAGATTTTACCAACAAGCCCAAAGTCTGGGACTTGAAGGCACAGAAATGCATGACTACGTCATGGCAGAATTAAGAATAGATTGTGTAGAAGAAGAAAGAATTTGGGATATAGAAAAGGAACAAGAATTAATAAAGTTTGAGAGAGAAAAAGAGGATATAATAAGAGAGGATACAAGAGAACGTGAATTAATGGAAATATGGATGAACCGGAATAGTGAAGAATCCCGAATACAGCGGAAAATAGAAACAGAGGAAAGAAGAATGCTGAGAGGAGGTAAAACAAGCTAAAGAATAATATTGTTGAAAAGAGAAGCACAAGAATTCAAAATAAGGATAGAAATGGAAGATGAAGAAAGAAGACTAAAGATAGAGCTGGAAGATGAAGAAAGAAGAACTCAACGGGAAAACGAAATAGCGAAAGCAGAACAAGAAGCCGAGGAAAGGAGAATGAAGATGGAAAAAGAGTCAAAAGAGAGGAGAATAAAGATTAAAAAAGAAATAGATGAAAGGAGAATGAAGAGGGAAATAGAACGTGCTCAAGCGGAAAGAGAAGAGAGAGAAGAAAAGGAAAGATTGCTCGCACTCGAAAGAGCACCTATCGAGAATCTCCTAGAGGCCGAGGAAGTTGGAGCCCGGCCTGGACCTAAGAAAGGACCATCGAGGGAAACCCAGCCAAATGGGGTAACGATGGAAGAAATAGGAAGTAGGAATGAGGTACCAGCAGGAGTACCTAAGGAAAAACCTACGAGGAGAACCCAGCCAAATGGGGTTATCAGGGAAGAAGAAGAAGGTAGGGTAGAGGTACGAGCAGGTGTATCTGAGGAACTACCGGCGAAGAGAAGCGAGTCAAATGAGTTGACAAGGAAGGAGGAAAGAGGTGCTATGGCTATGCACCCAGGTAAGACTAATCAAATGGTAGACGCGGATGAGTATCCCCTACCCCTAGTAGTCTCCTCCCCGAACGGAACGTCCACGGAGTTACCGCTAAATCGCCAAGTCATAGTGAGCGCCAAGCCCATTAACGACCTCGCGGGGAAAAATTTTCTCGATCCCCAAAGATCGAACCCAGACACGATCTTCCCGTGTACCTGGTTAAAGGAAAGCTATGGGACCTACGCTCCCATCAATTATGCCCCGCTACAACAGGCCGCTCAAGCCTTAATGTTCAATTTAAAGGTAGTCAAGTACCATAATATGAGTAAGTCGAGTAGGTTGAAATACCACTACCATTTAGTAACATACTTGGGTAGACTCAATAACCAGGACGGCCGACTCAGGCGCGGTAGAATAATGGTCACAGAGCACCATTTTAGTATTAGCTACCTCAAAGGAGCCGATAAAGGACAGCTGCTCTATAGGCGGAGACGAAATACCATTGAGGGTTATTTCAGCACCTAATGAGCGTGAAACCATGTTTTCAGTTGTTGTTCGTGTAAATATTTATCGGTAGGAATTAAGTTCTCAAAAACTTAGAAATGTAAGGAAGTAGCTTGTTTTGTTGTTTTTTTTTATGGGTAATCGATGAATTAAGGTTTTGTTATGTTCATGTAAAATTGTAAATCGAGTGTCTAGCTCGACACATTGCCTGTGTAAACGCGCGCGTGGGCGCTCATATGTAAGGAAACTTAATGTAAGGGAGGGCTCAAAGAAATACAACTTTGCTAAGCTCGACTAGGTTGAGTAAGTTGTTTTGAGTTCCCGGGAGCATCCCCCGCCCCCCCATTATTTTCTTCGGTGGGAGGTGTGTAAGGGAATGGTCACTTCCCCCCCCCCTCGTTCACTCTTGGTGCAGTTCCAAGGCGGTCACCGCAAAGACATCCGGCCGAAGGCATCGGCGGGTCCCGCGTGACCGCAGCACTGCCCCAGACCGTGCCATGAAAGAGGTCACCCCCCCCCCCCATCGTTCACTCGTGATGCAGTCCCAAGGCGGTGGTTACCGCAAGGACATCCGCCCCAGGCATCGGCGAGTCGAAAGTTTGACCAGAGGGTGGCATAACTCGTTGCCATGTAAGACCCTAAAGGTCAAAAAGGTAAGATCTTCCCCCAGGAGAGTGAGATCCAGTTTCAGGTCGAACAAAGAAATTGGAGACGGTTTTCTCCCAACCTCGATGGTTAACGAGGAGCCGATGTTTGACTTCGTGGGAAAGACCGTTTGAAAAAAAGAACTCTCCTTGGGGCCGTCCTCAAGCCCCTCTCCCCCCCTTACCACCCCCAGTGGGGGTGCGAGGTATAAATGAGGAACTCTGAGGAAAATCGGGGTAGTATACGTCAGGCCAGGTGACGAAGTCCTCGGATCCAAAACCGGGCTACCTTAGACTGGATAGGTAGTATACGTCAGGCCAGGTGACGAAGTCCTCGGTTCCAAAACCGGGCTACCTTAGACTGGATAGGTAGTATACGTCAGGCCAGGTGACGAAGTCCTCGGTTCCAAAACCGGGCTACCTTAGACTGGATAGGTAGTATACGTCAGGCCAGGTGACGAAGTCCTCGGTTCCAAAACCGGGCTACCTTAGACTGGATAGGTAGTATACGTCAGGCCAGGTGACGAAGTCCTCGGTTCCAAAACCGGGCTACCTTAGACTGGATAGGTAGTATACGTCAGGCCAGGTGACGAAGTCCTCGGATCCAAAACCGGGCTACCTTAGACTGGATAGGTAGTATACGTCAGTCTCTAGGTGACGAAGTCCTCGGATCCACACCGAGCTACCGAGACTGGAGAGGTAGTTTACTTGTGTCGCCAGACCAAGAAGCACCCTGCAAGAGAGGCAGGGCTACCTACCTTAAGGGGCTAAGAAAAAGCTCATCCTTGAGCTAAGTCCCTGGTTGTCAAACCAAACAATAAGTGAACTTTGGTAAGTTCGACTTACTCTCGCCAGAGAGATTCCTCATATCCTGGTGTACCTTAAAAACCAGTGGTATTCCTCGTCCTTGAGGAATTAAGAAGAAGAAGGAAAAGGCTCCCCCTCGAGCCCGTTATTCGGTGGCCACACCAAACTGTAAGTAACTTATTCTCGCCAGAGAAACCCCCCTCCGTCATCCACGCCCGTGAAGAAGACCCTCCCCGAGTTCAGTCCTCGTCCATAAGGAAATTAGTAACGAAGAAAAAGCTCCTCCTCGAGCTCGTTACTCGGTGATCACACCGCACTCCAAGTAAGCTTGATTCAAGAACCAAGTTCAACTCACTCTCGCCAGAGAGACCACGACTACCTGGGTGTTGCATAGAGCACCGTATTGATTCTCGTCCTTGAAGAATCCCCCCCCCCCGGAAGAACGTGTGGACCCCCCAGCGGCTACCCTCGCCAAGACGACCGTGGAATTCCGCCCATCTACACGCGTCAAGTGTAAATATTTCTGAGGCCCTTTAAACTCCACGAGTCCGTAAGCCTAATTCTAATATTATTGTTTTGTCTAGAGAAAACGTGAACTTAATTTTGTGGGTCAACTAATTTAATTAATTCTTGTTTATAATAATATTTAGAGTATTGCTGTAGTTAAAGTAGAAAGGTTGTGTATTCAATGGTTAAAGATAAAATATAAGTTTATTTTGTGAATTAGTGGGCGTTTCTTTTATATCCTGACGTGTTTGGTAAAGGCTCAGTTCATTAAGATATTCTTATAATATCAATATATTAGACACTCTTAGCACTCTTAGAATAGAACAAAAAAAGGAGGGGCATTCTACGACACTAACTAAATAAAAGAGGTGTCAGAGGTAGGTCAGTAGGGTTCTTAGCAGAAAGAATTCTACGACAATGATCAAAAGAACAGTGTCCATTTTAAGCCATGAGTGACGTCATCAACCATAAAGGGTTGATCGAAAGGGGGGGAGACGGAAAACTGTGCATACGATGGCACAAGTCGGCTTGTGGTTATTTGGGGTAAGGGGGGAGGGTATTCTTCCCTTGATTCCTCTAGTGCAAGGTTCAGTAAGAGTAGTCAATGAAGGGGGGGATGGGGCGCTTGAGTGATTTTAGGCACGAATTGATGAAGGTCTCTATACAGTCTTTCTTTCTTTGGTTATCTTTGTCACTATTCCAATTCCTATTGCCAGCTTTTCATCAATTAATAGTGCTTCAAATGATCTCAAACACTCTCTAGGAGGACGGGGGGGGCTATCATATAGGAGAATCAATATTAATAAAAACACCAACACAACGAATGTACGGTGAGCGCCTCCCTCCTCTGAGGGGCGGTTTACTCCCTCTGTTGACGAAACTAATATCGATTGCGACTGCGCTCTGGGCTCGCGCTTATTCGCCGGTTTCCCAGTGACGTCATACAAAATCCAGAACGCCCCCCCCCCATCGCCCCTCTCACACCCGCGCGACCCCGTCAGAGTAGTTACAAATAATAGAGGGTGAGCGATAGCACCAACCGGCACTTAGGTATCCAATTGTACTCACTACACACCTCGGCCAACACATTTACTCATATTGGGGGGGGGACCCCCTAATCTCAAAAATTTTAAGTGTTCACCCGAGCCACCTTCTTACGCAATTAAGGAAGTAGAGTACTATAATAGTGGGCTCATTTGCATATCATTGCTCCCGTGATGAAGAGCGACTCGTCCTTCAACAATCGCGGAGGCACAATTCTCCCCCTCGGAGGCTGAGCTGATTGAAAGCTCGGTCGTGTCCATTAGCAGCTGATTACCGCGGAAGGATGATTCGACTACTTGGGTCGGAATGCCACGACTCTTCTACGAACCCGTCCGTGGTCGCATTTAAAATCGACGCCCAGATCATCGCCCTGGCGCTAGATCCCTTTCATGCATTAGTAGGGCGTAGGGTAATTGATTGTGATGGGCGGGAGCAAAAAAAATATATACTTAATCCAACGAAAGGGCACGGGAGGGAGGGGGGATAAAGAAGATGGGCAAAAAGAAGAATGAACGAACAGAGAACAAGCATTGCGAAGATCAAGCTTGTACAGAAATGTCATGTGTTTTTAAAGCCTATATGTTGATGAGGCCGAGATGGCGCGTTCAAAACCTCTAGAGTAGAATTGTTAAAAAGCACACGAATTTGAGACCCTTTTCTTCCAGATTTAGTTTTCTCTCCGACATAACGTAACATTGCATCGTGTGTGTGTGTGTGTGTGTGTGTTAGACAAGGAAAGTAGCAGAGTCTGGGAAAATTCACTTGTCCTACGAATAAAATGAGAACAAATAACAAAGAAGTATAATTAATGGCGAACCACTCCGCGGTGTGAAGTAAATAATCAAAGCGAGATGTTAAATAGGCGTTCATCCTGAAATAAGCACAGAAGAAATACAGGGAAGGTTTTTTTTCTAGCGAAATCACCACCAGAAGTATACATATACAAGCCGCTGTTCTCTTCCTTAACAGGAAGAGCTTGGTTACACGGGCACCCCTGCGGGGTGTGGCCTACGGCCTTATTTGCTAATCTTAACCACCTTTTTTAATCCCGTTTATAGACTGTTTATTTTAACACCCTGAACACCCTTTTCTTCTTCAACTACTTCGGGCCGTGTCCTACGGCCTATAAATGATTATTTTTTCTTTTCTCCATCTATTTGCTATAATAATTTCCATGCCAAAATTTTAATAAATTTTCTGAACTTCACCATTTGTAATTCTAAGATAAGCGTCATTTTTAGTCGTAAGTGACTCAACATCTAACTAATGTCGGTCGGTCCGGTCTCGTTTTGCTTTTGGGGGTTTTACAATAATATCATAACGATTTGGTCGATTCTAGCGAAATTTGAATGATATAATACCAAGGTCCTCCCAAGGTTAGCCCTGGAATTATTTTGTTTTGGCCATAACTATTTGACCAATTCTAACGAAATCTGAAACCCTTATGTTGTTTGACATCTATGCCGAATGATATAATTGCCAATGTCCTCCCGAGGTTAGCCAGGGAATTATTTTGTTTTGTATATTACATCATAACTATTTGGTCGATTCTAATGAAATTTGAAACCTTTATGTTGTTTTACATTATCTTTCGAACGCTATAATAAACAAGGTCGTCCGAAGTTTAGCTCGGAAAGTATTTTGTTTTGGCCATAACATCATAACTACCTATTTGGCCGATTCTAACGAATTTGAAACCTTTATGTTGTTTTACATTCTCTTTCGAATAATTGCCAAGTTCCTCCTAAGTTTATTACGTGAATTATTGAAACTTCTGAAGGTCATAAATCAGAATAAGTAAGAGCACGCGACTTTTAGTCAGCAGACCTTTATATATATTTTAATTATCCCGGCGCTATCGAAGGGCGACGGAATAAGAACAGAAAAATCCTGCCCACGTAACGAAAATTCGTCGGCAGTCGCCTGTGCGTTATCTTGAGATTTCCCGTTTGTTATGGTTAGGTTTGGTTAAAGTAAATTAGGTTGGGTCAGGTTTATTTGAACTAGTGATGAGGGACTTGGTTAAGATCTTGTAGCCGTGAGTGGTTCTAAATCAAAAGAATGCAAAGGCGAACCTTTTCATATCTATTGCTTGGTACTCAACCCTCACACAATATTCTGGTTCCCAGATATCTTTCACACATGTTTTCACTCCTTCTGTACAGATCCCTCTGACAATTTTTTTTTCGAGAGATGGCCTCAATTTAATAAAAAAAATATCCGTTATATCGAGTGTACAGAGCCATACACTAGTCCTCAACTGTCGAAACATTAGTATATCCATCCGGGGTGAAACTTCAGAAGACCTACGCCGTGTTTTTAGTATTAAAAACAGTACTAATGTGTTTTTAGGCATTGCAGCCATCATAATATGGTTTCTGTTTGACGCAGACAGTACATATTTTTAAGATACTCCACCTTGATGTGGTCAAAATGAAATTAAAATATGTATTTTCCGCGCCAAACAGAAACCATATCATGATGGCTGCAATGCCTAAAAATACATTAGTACTGTTTTTAATACTAAAAACACGACGTAGGTCTTCTGAACTGTCACCCATTTTTGCCTGCAATTCGCGGCTTTGCCAGTATTATTACTCGGTGAAAATTGTGCTCCAGGATACTCCAAATTATTTCCAGGATTGTATACAAACTTCTGTCCCATAAGTAACATTTATTTAAAAAATAAAAACAACTAAATAATCATCAGTGGTAGAAATTCCATATACCCATGTCTCCCGTTGCCACAGACATCGGTAATTGTTAAGATTAGTGGCGCACGATTTTGTTGGCGATTACTACTAGATTATTAAAAATAGCGGGGTTTAGGGTGCAATTTTCCACAATTAAAAGGGGTTATGGGCCCCATTTTGAAATTCCCTTCAAAATTATATATAATACAATAATATAATGCGACTACAAAACGCAAAAATCACTAAGAAAAACCATGCGCCACTAATCTTAGCAATTACCGAGACTCAATGATATGCTCGTATGTATCCATTCAGCGAAGAAAAGGTTTGTATAAAATCCTATACGAGACAACATGAATTCCTATGAGTGTTTTATTCGACACAATTATGTCGAGATAGGCTACGAATGAAAAAAAATTGGAGATGATAACATGTGGTTACTACCATTTATATACTATCAACAAAGTTTTATAAATAATAAATATTGATAAAAGAGAATGTTTTATTGATGTGTGGAAAGAGGGCGAACGGGCTCAGAACAAGCGAGAACAAACTGAGTAAGGGCCCAATCGATCGGCTCGGTCAACACGTGGCCATCGAAGGTAGGCTATGTGCCAGCGCTTAACAAAGTGGATCACACAGTAAGAGGCCCTAAATCGATTAGGCCCCCATGTTAAGAGGTACTTACAGATGCAGACGGCGGCGAGAAGCCTGGCTGAGGCATCGGGGGATTCGCAGGTAGGGAAGAAAGGTTTCATGATGTAGGCACTGAATGTTAGGGCAACGATGGTTTGCGAGCAAGGACGAACAATCATACATTCCACCCACAATCGGATGAAGGCGAGGAAGGGACCAAAAGTAGTCATGATATAGGCATAATCGGCTCCGGTCTTCTGTATCATACACCCCAATTCCGCGTAACAATAGGCCCCCACCATACTGAATAGGCCGCTGATGACCCATACTACGAGTGACAGTCCGACGCTACCAGTGTCTTTAAGAACTCCTGTAGGAGATATGAAGATTCCCGACCCAATAATGCTCCCAACAATGACCGTGATCCCATTAAAGAGGGTCATTTTGGGCTTTAAGCCGACTACTTCTTCCTTCTCATTGTCTGCTGCGACCTCATTTTGCTTCACTTCTTGATAATCGCTCTTTTTCTCAGACATGGCTCACTTCCGGCTGAACAACACACCACGAAAGCTGTTAGTCGACTGAATGGAGGCACGGGCGCCTTCTACTCTTATAGACTCACTCCCGCCCGTGTGCAGTGTATTTATGATACCTATTCAAATGTATGGAGGTAATTTCCCTTTAAAAATGGCAAGAGAATAGCAAATAGAATAAAATAAAATTAAAAATTGTTTAATTTAGCATCACTATATAAAAAAAGCGAATTTCATTTTCTTATAGAGAAACCGCTAACTCGGTTTGAACCAATGCCAAAAATTAGTATAACCACAGTCTTACGGTTACGTCAGAAAAGAGAACGATCAAGCATGTGCCATTCATAGGGTAGCTCATACGACGCCTAAGGGGGGGGGGGATAGTGAGCACCATCCTTAAGGAATTGTTCCCACGAACCTTACTCATTATGGTCATGTGCAGTGCTAGATTTAGGGATAAAATAAGTTAGACATTAGGGGACCATCTGGAGAGGTCGCGCAAAATTTAAGGTGGGGAGGGAGGTAAATATTTTTGTGTGGTTTTACAATAGCTCGAGGCGTAATTAATTTAATATTTGAATACCAGGCAATGGCTTTCCCCCCACCCACGGACCTTGCGCTTCGCTACTAAGAGTATTCAATATATGGCGAATAGACGCGTTTACCCGTCGATACCCGCTCCTAAATATATTCAGCAGTATATTCGGGGGCCAAGCTGCAGGCTACCTAGCGCGTCTAGGGGTGGCGCGTCCATCAGATATGATGGGTAGCTGTGAAATAAACAGTGGCAAAGCCGCTACTCCTGTGTAGGGTACTAAAGAAAAAGAAATGAGGGCAGAATGTGTTTTTTAAAAGAAATAAAAGCCTATGAGTACCTGAAATCTCCTATCATATTGATTTATTGTTAGCTAAATATTCGCAAGAAAGTTTTTTGTCACAAAAATTATTAATAAGGTGGCTGAAGTTACTTTTTCAAAACAAACAGTAACCAGAGTCATGGAAAAATTCTCTTATAATGTATTTAAGCAATAGGAACATCTCCCTCGCCAACTCCTGATCCACTGTCTTGTGGATGTCTTTGACTGGACAAAGACTACGGCAGTTAACCTCTAAGGCAAAATCTGCGCTGGCGACCCGCACTAGGCGATCGTTATTAGACCGACGACGACTCGATAGTCTTCTGCAACACTCCCCAATGGCTGGTCCTCTTGGACCACCTTGCCACCAGCCCACCTATGGAGTGCCAAAATAGTGGGCTGAGGAATGCACACCTCTTTCCCACTCTAAGCATTTTGGGAGCAAGTTTCTCTCTATGCCCAACTTATTCTTTTTAAGGGCATCGAGTAACGTCATCGCTGAAATCGACGGAGAACTACTACTACTACTAAGATTAATATCTAAAAAGGTTAATTTTTTATAAATTTTCTGAACTTCGCCAATTATAATAATTTTAAAAAGGAACTCTAAAATAGTTATAGAAGAAGATATATAAAAATAAATTTTCTGAACTTCACCATTTGTAATTCTTTGGGTTTTAAAGAATTCGCAAAATTTCGATACTTATATTTATTTCTGAACTTCACCATTTTGTTTTTTGATATTATAAAAGAATAATTAGAAATAACTTTGGTAAAAAAACATAAATCATAACCAAACTAAAATGAAATTTTTATTCAAATACTCAAAAAAATCCCCTTCTTAAATTATAGTTAGTGATGATGATGGTGATGATAGCCAGATCAAAACGTCCACATTAAAAAATTATAATCAATAAAAGCATTCATTTGGAAAAAAATGTATTTTTCTTATTAAATCGCTATTGTTTTTAATCTTTCATGCAGAAACCCAAGGTGCTGTTTTGATTCTCACCCTCGTAAGACTTTCTGATGTAACATTATAATATGGGGATCCTTAGTAATCTGTACTTTGGGGCCTCACCAAGTGTAAATCCCGGCCCTAGTTGTGTGACTCGCGGGAGTTTGAGTGCACTGATAAAAGAATAGAACTCCCTGCTATAAATAAAATACCAATGGGACATTATTATCATTATTATTATGGAAAATATTAATAAAAGAAAATAAATAAACAGGAACAAAATGTTGAATTCTCGAGTATTGATGTGAGTCTGCAAGCCACTAACAGAGCAACAAGCATGTACAAAAACAATCTATACGATTGCTTTCTTTAGTCGCATTTTAACTTGAAAAATAACTGTAGGAAATAATATTTTAATTCGCGTGAACGCACCTCTATAAGTAACGATGTCGGTCAGATGGTAACCGTTTTACCTGCAATGACTTTTTTGGCAACGACATCGTAACTATTCGGTCATTCTAACGAAATTTGGAACCTTTATGTTGTTTTACATTCTCTTTCGAACGATATAATTATCAAAGTCCTCCCAAGATTAGCTCGGAAATTATTTGGTAATAACATCGTAACTATTCGGCTGATTCTAACGAAATTTGAAACCCTTATGTTGTTTTACATTTTCTTTCGAATGATATAATTATCAAGCTAGTCACAAGGTTATTCCGTGAATTATTAAAAGAAAATGAACTATGAGTCTGATTGCACCACTTGTTGAAAGTTCTGAAGGTCATAAGTCAGAATCATTGAGAGCACGCGACCTATGTCTGTTGTCTTGTTTGACAGTGACTTAGCAGTTCCCATTTCCTCATCGCCCCTTGTCCGCAGCCTTGAGGGGGACTGCTGTGAATGCTCATGGGCAATTATTTCTCGTTGCCCACCTCTACCTTCTCCCTTTTGCACCGTGGGTCATGCCCTCCGTTGAGGCTGAAGGGCTTTATACCCTCTAACAACAATCCTGATTCAGAGACAGCAGGAAGACCCACCCACCCTCCGAGTACCCACTTGTGCGCCACGGAAGGAGTCACCTTCTCATTTTTAATTGCCTCTGTTCTTCGCTCAAGCTTGTTCCTGGATTGTTATAATACGGTGCCCAGACCCCAATATTTAGAGGGTTTGTTATCCTGGTCTTTCTATTTTATCATTTTTTAATTTATCTTTTCCTCTCGCATTAGTTTTTCTCTCAGAGAAAATGCCTTTAGTGGTTGTACCATCTCCCTTTTTGTTGCCCTTGGCAAAAAAATGCGTAGAACCTCAAAGGATAGGCAGGGCGAAGCTTTAACCTAACCTAACCTCACCTAACATAACATACTCTAACCTGACGTGACCTGACTTAACTTAACCTAACCTGACATAACGTGACCTGACCTAACTTAACCTAACCTGACTTAACTTAACCTAACCTGACATAACGTGACCTGACCTAACTTAACCTAACCTGACTTAACTTAACCTAACATGACCTGACCTAACTTAAAATTCCGAAAAAAACACCAAAGAAAAAAACAGGAAAAGAAAACAAAAACGCAATAAGCAAGAAATGAAACAAAAGTAATAAGAAAAATGAAAAACACTCCAGCGTCGATGGTAGACTCGTCTTCCCCCAGAGTCAAGGTTCAAACCAAGTGAGAGCGGGCACAAACCGTCAGCGCATGCAGAGATCGACCACCTATTGGTTATTTCGCTCCGCTTAACTCCCAGATGGGTAGTTATATCCACATACATCTGACGCTGTAGGGGTTCTCCTTCCTCCGGAGTCTTGAATACTCCTACCTGGTCTCTGGTTGGATTTAAAAGAGGCGAACCGCTCCTACTGGCCTCCAGTCTGACTAGTGATTGTCATGCTGATCTTTATATTGGTTTCATTGTTCGGTCGGGGGGGCGGGGCGTCAGGGTGTAATACCAATTATAAGATTTTATATCGTTGAAATGGAGATCGGTCCGTCCAAGGAACCAGTCAATGGAACTTTTAATTGGAATAATTTCTTTTCATTCCTATTTTAAATTATTTTTTCGTTCCTGGAAAAGTAAATTTCTGACCCCCCCCCCCCGATAGTTTTCCTTTACCGTCCCCTTTACAAAAATTCTCTCATTTGTACAACCTCTATGTACAAGAGGACCTAATCTACGGGGCGTTCTGTTTCAGAATCCATACGAAAGAGTGAATATGTGTTATAGCCCCATAGTAAAGGGGCGCCAAATGAATTACCTAATAAATCTATAAATGTCCAGACGTCCAAAGAGGAAGGAAAGAAAAAGCGAGAAAAATAATCTAATAAACGATATGAAATAAATAGAAATGCGAGAACTTGTAATGAAATTATTTATGGCTTGGCAAATAAGTATATTTCAAATAAAAAAAAGAACTTTGCTAGAAGGCAACGTGACCCAAACGGCTTCCAAATTGAGTCAAGAACTCTTCGACGGTGGAGGAAATTTGTCAAAATTCGACTTGGGGCCAGAGACAACAAGAGGGAAAGTCCATCCAATGGCGTGCGGCGTTTTGTGATAAGATAATAAATGGTTATTGGTTTCCCATGGTTCAAATCACTTACAAGTGCCTTTGAATGGCTAAATGGGGCTTCTGCCACTAGGTGGCGCCACCCAGTGCCAAATCCGATGGTAGATTTGAATTCTCCAGGGTGAATGACCCTATGTCCCATGGTCATATGGTCCATTTCATGGCTCTAAATGGGTACGATTGAACTTTACTCATTTAAAAAAAAAAGGGACGCCTTGACCTGGCGCTTCGCCGCAGGTAAAAACAGAAAAGGTGTGACGTCATGCTTCTGTGACGTCACACGACAACAGAAAAGGAAAAGTCGGAGAAACGAATTATTAATTTGAGAGTTTTATTAACGACGTTTAAATAAAACGAACGAAACGTCGACTAATACACTTTTGGAGTTTGGGGAGAAAATAACGCATCGAAATATTCAACGTTAGATAAGGGTTGGTACCAGAATGTCCTAATTGCGCGAATGAAGACTGACTACTAATTAGCCGTTGCGATGACGCTTAAGAGAGATTATTTTTAAAGGAGACAACCAGCAAACCCATCTACCACAGAAAGTTGGTGTGAGATATTCAGCCACAACTCCTCATTCAGGATAAGTAGGCGGAGGGGGGGCGGGGTAATGCGGTCATTGGGGGATTAACTCGTAATCCTTCAGGTGTAAGCTACATCATGGTTAGTTAGACTAAACCTGCGACCACTTTGTGGGAGAATAAGTAACCAAATGACTAGATGCTTTCAATCGCGTGTTCTAGGAAAAGATTGACTATATTTATGAAGATTGACCAAATTTATGAAAATTGACTACTTTTTTGAAGATTGACAACATTTGTGAAGATTCACCATGTTTTAAGATTGACCACACTTTTGAAGATTGACCACAATTTTAAAGATTCGCGACATTATGAGGAATGACCACACTTTTGAAGATTGACTACATTTATGAAGATTGACCACGTTTTTAAATTGACCAGTTCTATGAAGCTTGGCCACTTCTATGAAAATTGACTACATTTATGAAGATTGACCATTTTTTCAGATTGACCACATATTTGAAGATTGGCGACATTTATGAGATTGACCATTTTATCAAGATTGACAACTTTTTGAAGATTGACAGCATTTTTGAAGATTGATGAAAATGTTTGAATATTGACCACATTTATTAAGATTTACCATTTTATGAAGATTGACTACTTTTTGAAGATTGACCACATATATGAAGATTGACCACATTTATGAAGAATGGAGCAAGGAGCATCCATTTTAAAATCGGTATTAATCTAAGAGGTCTTGGGTATCAAGCATTAGAGGCCACTCCGTAAGGAAAGAGTGAAGGCTTGGAAGATAACCAATTGTTTCTTTCATCGCCGACCATTGACGAGACGAAATAAACGATAGAATCACAAAATAAAAAGAATAAAACAAATAAACAATAAAACAATGAATTAGCTAGCAAATTTTATTTTATTCCACTGGGTTGAATGAAGGATCCGATTTTCTGCATTGCCTTGATTTAGAAGAGTAAGAGAGGTCCTAAAATGGTTTCTAATCCCCCATTCATAATAAGGACCCCTCTGCTCCCAACACAAATTCACTAGCAACAGTTTGAAAGAAAGAAAAAGACTGTAAATTAAACTCCCCTATGAATATTATTTCAGTATAACTATCTCCTTCCTGACTATAACTGTTTTCTGGGGAGGGGGGGATAACCCCACATACTCGATAGGGATGGGAGAAGCCACTTAAAAAAAAAACCCTCAATATATTATAGGGTAATCAATCCTACCGCAAGAAAGAGAAAACGAAAAATATTATTTTCTTCGGAAAAAATAATTACCTAAATCGAAAAACTCGCACTGGATTGATTCGAGCTGAACAGTGGAAGAGGAGAAATCTCAATAGTGAGCCTTTAACCATTCGGCTACGCGGAATAATATTTTCTAGAAGAAAAAAATGATTTTGTTTTCTCTTTCTTGCGCTACGAGGGGCGGTCAATAAGTTTTGCGAATCGATAAGGCAAAACAGAGGAAGGGGGATGGCTGTTTGTGGGGGTGTTGGGACAAGTTATGACAAGTCAGGACCTGCAGCCGCACGCTCCTGCCTCGTCTATTTAAGAAGCAGTAGCTAATCGCAGATCGTCAGTCAAAAACTTTTCAACAATGCAGAAGGTTGAGCACCGCGCAGTGATCAAACCTTTGACCAAGAAAGGCAAGAATGCAAAAGAGATCCTTGAACGCATGGTTGCAGTGTACACCGACACCACCCCTTCCTATGCAACCATTGCTCGCTGGAATAGGGTGTTCCGCTATGGTCGTGACTCCCTTGAAGATGACCCCCCGTCCAGGAAGCCCGTCATACGTGACCAACGAGGACAATGTGGCCCGTGTGGAGAGGATGATCCTCGAAAATCGACGGGTGAAGGTCGAAGAAATCGAGCGAGAACTTGGAATATGACATGGAAGTGTTATGAACATTGATGCACGACAATTTGGCCATGAACAAGGTCTCTGCCCGTTGGGTCCCTAGAAACCTCACGCCACATGATCGACTCCAACGTCGTCAAAGTTTGAAGGAGCTGCTGCTCCTTTACAACCAAGACCCGGCGGGATTCGAGTCACGCATAGTGACAGGTGATGAAACGTGGGTCCATCACTGGGATCCCGAGACCAAGCTCGAAAGCATAGCCTGGAAGCACAGGGTCTCTCCGACCCCCATCAAGTTCCAGACCCAACCCTCAGCCGGGAAGATCATGGCCACCATCTTCTGGGATTCTGGGGAGTGTTAATGGTGGACTATGCGCCTCGTGGAAGGACCATCACAGGCCAATATTACGCCGAGGAAATGGCTGGGTTGAAGAAGTGCATCCGTCAGAATCGGCGCGGCAAGTTGACACGCGGTGTCCTGCTCCTCCACGACAATGCCCCTGTCCACAAGGCCAGAGTTGCACAAGCTGCCCTGCGCGAGTGCGGATTCGAGGAGCTCAACCATCCCCCCTACAGTCCAGATCTGCCCCTTAGCGACTACTTTTTATTCCGCCAGTTTAAGGCTACACTGCGTGGACGCCGGTTTGGGGACGATGAAGATGTCCAGCTCGCCGTCCAGGAGTGGATTGAACAGCAGTCGGGAGATTTCTGGTTGTCGGGAATTCGAAGCCTCAGGGACAAGGGGCGCAAGTGCATTGAAGTCGAGGGTAGTTATATTGAAAAATAATAAAACACTTTTCCTCATATCTCGTTTCATTATATCCGAATTGCAAAACTTATTGACCGCCCCTCGTATGTTCCATTGATTTCATAATTTTCTCGCGCCCATCAGGATATTTTTTTTACCCATATAAACTCTACGGGATAAGTGCACGTAATATGAATAAATAACATTTCTCTGTGTAGGAAGGGACTTTGTAAAGATGAGGCCTCTCACGGTTTTTTTACCCTAATATATCTTAACTTAACCTAACCAAACCAACCTACTTTAGAATAAGCTAGGTTAGTTTAGATTATGTTAGGTTAGGTTAGATTATATTAGGGTAAAAAAAAATCCTTGAGAGGCTTCATCTTTACAAGATCCATAGGAAACGAGTTATGGAGATATTTTAAGTTGTTTGTATTTTGTATATTAAAGTGAGCTTTTAACAAGATTAGGTTAGGTTAGTTTAAATGGGATCATATGTAGATTACGGACCCCAAGTAACCCATATGGAGAATAAGTACTCTAACTCTGGCCTTATGTAGATTACGGACCCTAAGTAACCCATATGGAGAATAAGTACTCTAACTCTGGCCTTATGTAGATTACGAACCCCAACGTTGGCCTTATGTAGATTACGGACCCCAACGTTGGCCTTATGAAGATTACGGACCCCATTCTTGCCCAAATGAAGAATACAAAACTCAACTATAATTACTACACTAATATAAAAAAAGTTGTCTTTGATTAATTAAAAGGTTATTATAAAAGGTTATATTTATTATAAGTCTAATTAAAAGAATATTGTGAATTAATGGTATTACTAAAATGAAAAATTTGTATTGTTTATGTGCCTTTCACGCCAAATAAATTCATCTAAGTACACTAGTCAACAATGATTTTGCTAATTGGGTATTGGTTGCTGATTTATACTAAATCGAGTATTCTGATTCCGAATCTGTAATCAGAATTGTTCTATAAAGTAAGGTTCCTGAGTTACACACATACTCTTTAGTTACACATATATGCAAGTGTTGCTTCGGCTACCATAGTGAGATGTTGTGTTGTGTGTGTTTGGTTCCTGTGTTACACTCCTGCTTTATCACGTTGTAAAATTTAGTCATTATAGTAGTGGTGTTGAAACGGTATTTACATACAGTGATTAATTGGATTTTTCTTTTAGAAGATTTATCATTCAATTAATTTGTAAATGAAATAAGATTGTACAAAAGTATATAACAGGATATATACAAACCAAGTTGAAAACATGAATCGGCGAGGATGTATAAATAGCCCAGAAAACTTTTGTTATATCTATGAAAAATATCCCCCAAGCAACCAACGGAAAACTTAGCTAAAAGAGTGAAAACTGCATACAATCATTATTTTGGTTGTAAATTGGTGATCAAGACAAGCTCTGGGCACCTCACAAATCTTGTACTGTGTGTTATACGAGGATCACACGGTGGTTAAATGGCTAAGGGAAGGGCATGCCCTTTGCTGTACCAACGGTGTAGCGTGAGCCAACAAATCATGTTTTTAATTGCTACTTTTGTATGAAAAATATTGCAAAATTCTCAAATAAGAACAAGTAAAAAATTGTATATCCAGATTATAAGTCATCTATAAAACCAGTCCCACATAATATGGAGATGCCAATCCCAGGTCTTTCATCAGCTAGTGTAGTTAGAGATGATTCATCGCCTGAAGAGAAGGATAACAATGACGATGAAATGTATGAGGATGATTCTAAGGAAAAGAAGATCCAGTTAATAAATTAACAAAGATTAAATGATTTAATGAGGGATTTATCATTGTCAAAGGAGAACGCAGAACTGTTGGGCTCCAGACTACAGCAATAGAATCTACTTTCCATAAACGCTATGAGGCTTTAGCTGCCTTCTATAAAGAAAAAGATGGTGCTTGTTTCTGTACTGATGTTAATTGCCTCATGAATCAGCTAGGAAACGAGCATTTACCTGATGAATGGAGACTATTCATCGATGCAAGCACTGCTAGCCTCAAAGCTATGTTGCTACACAATGGTAACAAAAAACCTTCAATTCCTGTCGCACTTATTGTTGGGATGATAGAGGCATATGACTCAATGAAATTTATTTTAGAAGGTGTTCATTACTCGCATCATAAGTGGAATATCTCTGGTGACCTAAAGGTTATTTATTTACTTCTTGGACTGCAGCTAAGATATATGAAAAATATGTGTTTATTATGCTTATGGAACAGCCGTGACAAGAAGAATCATTATATTGGCAAAAAGTGGCCCGAAAGAGAAGAACACATAGTTGGCCAATACAATGTGAAGCACATGCCTTTGGTACATCCACAGAAGATCTACCTTCCACCACTTCATATCAAACTTGACCTTATCACGAATTTTGTTAAAGCAATGGCCCATATTCTGATGGATTCCAGTATTTCAAAGGAAAATTTGGTGCAAAGAAAACGGATGCTAAACTTAAAGCTTGCATTTTTGTAGGGCCGGAGATCAGAGAATTTATACATGACAGGGAGTTCAGAAATAAACTAACTCCACTTGAGTTGGCAGCATGGGATTCATTTGCCCATGTAGTGCAGAGCTTCCTTGGTAATCATAGGGCTGAAAACTATGAAGAACTAGTAGACAACATACTAAAGGCCTATCAAGGAATGGGGTGTCGGATGTCTCTTAAGATGCATTTCTTTTATATGTAATACATATCTGTCTGGGTCTGCAAAAGGACGTACATAATGCCAAATAGGGTGCCCCGATTCCAAACCTTTGCCCAGAAACGTTCATTCTTCTCAAACTCGTAATAATTATATCATTAATTGATCCAAAGTGACAAAGTGAGCCATATAGCCTTGTCGTAGAATGGCCCTGAATTTTGTTCACTCAACTCCTTGACACCACTTTTATGTAGGAGAATGCACCTTTTTAATCTCTCTACACACAAACCGCTTTTGTCGTGGTATTCTTGGTGGTTGTGATATAGTTCTTTGATGAAGTAGGCTATGTTCTAAGAGTGCTAATATATAGTTATTTTGAAAAAGAGCCGTAGGAAACACGTAAGGATATAGAGAAACGCACAATAATTCCCCAAATAAACTTATATTTTAACTTTAACAACTTAATACACAAAAATTAACCATTAACCACAGAAATACTCCGAATATTATAATACAAAATAATTACTTTAATTCGCTACGCACCTCAATATACAAGATTTAGGCTTATTGACTCTACTGGAGTTTAAATACCTCAGGAATGTTATTGTCTCCACGACGCGTGCCGACCGGCCAGATGGAGGTGGTCGAGATCATGAGGTACTTTTGGCGAGGGTAGCAGATGGGGGTCCACACGGTATTTAGGGGGGGTTCTTCAAGGACGAGAACAATTACGGTGCCTTACGCGGCACCAAGGTAGGCGTGGTCTCTCTGGCGAGAGTAAGTCGAACTTGGCTCTTAAAACAAGTTAACTTAGAGTTCGGTGTAACCACCGAGTAACGAGCTCGAGGGGGAGCTTTTCTCCTTCGTTACTTAATTCCGCATGGGCGAGGACTGAACTCGGGGAGGGTCTTCTTCAAGGGCGAGGATCGATGAGGGGGGGGTTCTCTGACGAGAATAAGTTAAACTTGAATAAGTTAACTTAAAGGTCGGTTTGGTAACCAGGAAGTAGCTCGAGGATGAGCTCCTTCTTAGTTCCAGCCTTCCTCAAGGGCGAGTATAACGGAGGGGGGGGGGGTTCTCTGACGAGAATAAGTTGAACTTGGTTCCTCAACCAAGTTAACTTATGAGTTTGGTGTGGCCACCGAGTAACGGGCTCGAGGGGAAGCCTTTTCCTTCTTCTTTTCTCAATTCCTCAAGGACGAGGAATACCCCTGGTGTTTAAGATGCACCAGGATATGAGGAGTCTCTCTAACGAGAGTAAGTTGAACTTAAACAAGTTAACTTAACGTTCGGTCTGATAACCAGGGAATAGCTCGAGGATGAGCTGCTTCTTAGCCCCTTAAGGTAGCCCTGCCTCTCTTGCAGGGGACTCCGTAGTCTGACGACCCAAGTATTCTACCTGTCCAGTCTCGGTAGTCCTATCTTAATCCGGGGACTTCGTCACCTGGAGACTGACGTATTCTACCTATCCAGTCTCGGTAGCCCAAGGTCTTAATCCGGGGACTTCATCACCTGGAGACTGACATATTCTACCTATCCAGTTTCGGTAGCCCGGGGTCTTAATCCGTGGACTTCGTCACCTGGAGACTGACGTATTCTACCACGATTTTCCTCAGTGTTTCTTATTTATACTTCGTCACCTCACTGGGGGAGGGGTAAGAGGGGGAATGGGGCTTGGGGACGGGCCCAGGAGGGTTCTTATTCCAAACGGTTTTTCTCACCAAGTCTTACATCGGCTCCTCGTTAGCCTTCGAACTTGAGAGAAAAGCGTCTCCAATTTCTTACTTGAGGTGAAATTGAATTTCACTCTCGTAGGGAAGATCTTGCATTTTAACCTTTAGGCCTTTCATAGCGACGAGAGGCGAGGCGCTGTGGTTACGCGTTTGACCCCACGGTGCCGGGGCCGGATGTCTTTGCGGTAATCGCCGCGTGTCTCCACTGAGAGAGAACGGGGGAGTGACGATTCTCCTACGAGCCTAGTTGCATAACTCAGAAACCTTACGTGCTAGGACAAATCTGAGCACAAATTCGAAATCAGCGCACCAAAATCAGTTAGTTACAGCAACATTTACGCAGGTAGCAGAGACAAAGTTAAAATTTGTTAGCTAGTGGTATGAATTTAAGGGTAATCTCCTACATCCATGCATTGATTTTATCCAACTTTTTTGCCTATTCCAATAGCTTTCGATAGTTTGTGTGTGTACTTGAGTAATTAGGTCAATAAAACAAAGCGAATGATTCACTTTCTTGTGAGTAAATCCAATATGCCTGTAAGCCTTCCATTCGTCACTATAAATTGCAGTTCCATGTTTTACTATTTTTTGTATAATTGGTAGTAACGTTTCTGCATTTCTCTTTTTCACAATTTCCATATATCCTACAGCAAGTTTATTGCTTGTGACAACAAAACCCAAAACCCACAATGGCGTGCTCGGAAATCTTCCACGATGGTGCTTGGGTATATGTGAAAAACATTTACTCGTCTATTTCTACAATAATTCCCGGACCACCAAGTTCTACTGGATTATCTTCAAAATATTTACAATACGCCTCTCTGAAAAAACTATATATATCCACAATAGTTTTTTTCTGAAACATTAAGCTGATTCATTGCATTTTCACTCCAAAGATAAATGGCGAATATCCATGTCTTCAGAGGTAGCTTTGATTGACTAAAAAAAGATTTAGAACGTATTGATGTTCTTGTTTTGTATTTAGTGAAGTCTGTAATTTGGCATTGCCATACAAATTTATCGAGAGATGAGAAATGTTTAGTTCATATTTTGATGACAGCTGCAACACTTCATTTCAATAGCAAGAAGGCGCTGCTCTTTCATCCAGTTAATAACCGTTAAAGTCACTTCAGTTGATATTAGAGGGCACACGACCTATTAGAAAATAGATCTATTCATGATGGGTAAATTGTCCAAAATAATAAATATATTTTTGGGGATGAGATTATTACTTTAAATATTCTTTTGAAAATGACTTATGAAAATTTAAAAGCTAAAAAAAAAAATAATATTAGAAAAAAATTGAATATTTGATTTCGGTGAAGCAAATATTGAAATTTAACAAGAAGGGGGGTATAAAAACCTAATAAATTAACCCAATGGAGAATACAGACCCAAGGAAAAAAAATGATTAATATTTTATTTCGGTGAAGCAACTTTTCAAATATTGAAATTTAACGGGAAGCTATAAAAACCTAATTAAAATGGTCATATGGAGAATACGGACCCCAAACAAGGCGGGGTCCGTAATCTGTATGTGATCCTTTAAATGTTTAGCTATCTCAAGGTTATATTTATGTGCTCGTGGTACTTGCTGATAACTTTCGTTTTATTCAGCCAAATTGGCACACCCTTTACTCATACACCATTTTAAAAACCTTTGATTTTCTCGGGAAACTCGTTACAGTGGAAAAACAAGCCAGAACACTAAAACCTTCTGTATTTTTAGCTATTAACTCAGCTGTTCTTCTAACTTTATCAGAAGCTTTGATACTTTTTAGAAGTTTAGACTTTTTTCTTATTAAAAATCTCTTAAAGTACACGATTAGTTTATTACTAAGATGGCTATGTTTAAGAGTCAAAGACTCTTTAATTTACTTAATACCATAGAACCTAGGATTATGTTTTTCACCACACTAAATAAAACCAGCTCCAAAAGACCTCCTAAGAGTTTTAATGGGGCCATTTCATGCCGAAGCATGGTAGCAGTACAAGCGAATACAACACTAGCCAGGAGATTTAAATCGTTTCAATAATGTCTATTTTTGCTATGATTTTGTAGCACCTTTTATCTATTACAGTGTCACTGTAGTATCTCACATAACGCGGGACAAAAGTTGAAAATTACACTAACTATTTCACAGCAGAATGGAGAAGTTACTCTTGTTAAGGAAGAAAACGGAGAAATGTTTTAAGGGCAGAACTATACAATTTATCTCTGTTACCTTCGCTTCCAGAAAGTTCAATCTTTTTGTGTTATATAAGTGTTATAATGTTAGATTAGGTAATTAAAATTTATAAATATTCTAGCCGTGTGATCACTAACCATCGATGGGTAAATAATATTCCTTTTAACAAATCTCTTCAAAGGAATTTAAAAATGTTTTTCTTATACAGTTTTATGTGCACTTTTCAGATCTGACACTCGTTTTCCCCGGAAATGCATACTTTTCCAATAATCAAATGAATGACCATAATAGGAAAAAATATGTATTTCCAGCATAAAGGAGTTTCAGATCTGAAAATTACACATAAAATTATAAGAAAAACACATTTTTCAAATTCATTTAAAAGATCCAGAACCAGACCAAACCTAACCTAACCTAACCATAACCTAACATAATAAAATCTGACAGAATAAAGTCACGTTCCCTTAAATGTCACTAAGCGAAAATTTGCTTGAGGTTTAACGGGCCTTCGAATCCTTTACAATTCTATTAAAATAAAAGAAATTTCGATCTTGCCTAAATTTACAATTCCTGTGGCCTGGAGGGCATTTGATAACTCGCAGGATTACACTGTGAGCCCCATATATTTCTAAGGCCTGAATATCGTCCTCAAAGACTTCACGTATTATTTGATATTGCGACTTACAACAACCAAAGTAGGCCATTATAATATATCAACTAAAGACAGCCGTCCGAAAGATAATGAAGCACGCTATTAGCTAATCAGTCAGAAGATGCACGAGCAGATCATCTGCAGATATAACATAGCATGTTATTGGCTAGCTAGTCAGGCCAAAAGTTGAAGGAAATAGGGTAAATAGTACCGAAAGATTCAAATTTATCAAAATAATATATTTTTACAAAATGAATAACTACGTTATTATTTAGTTCCGGAAGGTGAAAATGACATCAGTGAACATCAATTTAAGAATTAAGAACGTTTATGTCTTTGAAAACTTAAAACGTTATCACCATCATCATGATCATCATCACTAACTTTATAATTTAAGAAGGGGATTTTTTTTTCGTATTTGAATAATAATTTCATCTTAGTTTGGTTATGACTTATGGTTTTTTATCAAATTTATTTCTAATATTTTTTTTATAATACCCAAAGATTTGAAGGTCATATGGTCATACGGTTATAAGTCAGAATAAATGAGAGCACGCTACTTAGGTCTACTGACCTTGTCTTACATAAACCAAAAATTCCAGTAACTTTGTGAATATGATCTACCTGCTCTAAACTCATGTTGAGTATTAGTGTTTGACCCCATACAATCAAGGTTTTCTGCATTCCTTTTACAACCACTAGAAGTTAAGTTTACTAGACTAAAGATATGAGGGTCCTCTATACTTCCGTTGTTTAAAAAGGACGCCATACATAAATATTTGCCCTTTGTAAATAAATCATTTGGTATTTCTGCAAACTCCAATCATTTAATTGCATTTTCTCATGACCTGCTGCATACTTTATATATGTTATTTAAGTAACTTAGAATGCAGAAAAAGAGGCTTTCTATATATTTAATTTCAGTATAAGTCTTCTAATGATTTCCCTAAAAGTATCATAAATTAGAACTGAAGCAAAACTTATACTGTCTAAATCACGTAAAAAAAAATCAACTTCAAATACCATCATGTCAACGAATATGGCATCAATCGCCTTATCGAATCATGTAATATACAGCGTAAGTCAATTAAACACGAACTCAAATCTTTAAAAAAAAAACGCCTTATGAATCCCTATGATGCCAGATACCGCATATCTTTACAATAAAATGATTAATCTCGAACAAATTGACTTCACTAGGCAGCTAACAAATTGCCACAGAACTGAGAGTACTTCAATAAATCGATATTTATATTGTTTGTTTTTTTTCAATGCATACGAAGCATGGAAATTGAGAACCTTGGTTACCGTTTGTATGACATTTTGACCTTTATATAAGTTTTTACACATACGTAGAAAAGGCGAGTGTACGTGTGTTGGTCGCTATTGATAACAGAATCATATCCTAGGGACGATTTAAAGCTTTCACTTTTAAGGCGAACCCCGATTTTTGCCTGCTGAAAAGATTGAAGTAGCGCTACTCTGGGATTTTTAACTTCTGCATAGTATGGGTCTTTCAACTATCTTTCCATTCTGTCTTAAATGAATAAATCATTAAAATTAACAGAAATAGTTTGAGAAACGGTGCCATATAGGAAAGACGCATATGAACTAGCAGTTATTTTATAATATGCGTGACAACCATAGCGGTCGATTTGAAACGCTTTCAATTGAATGTTGCATGACGCAGTGTTTCTCAGACGGAGCAACTGCCTTAAACTTTTTAACCTGGCGACTCTGAAAGGAGAAAAATTATTTGTGTTTCTTCCTTTTGACTTAAGAGAGTAACTTTTAACAAATTTGGTTTAATATAATAATAAATTTCGATATTTAACATGATGGAAGAAAAATAGAAGCAGGAATTAATTGTAATGCTCTTTCATAATGCGATCATCATCCGGGAATACGTTTTTCAGTTAAATAAGTAAAATAATGTGACCAACAGGAGAACGAATAAAGGGATGAACAGAAATATGAAAGAAATTATCGAAAAATAGAAAGAGGAAAAGAGTGGGTCATTTTATGAATGACAAAGCCTACGATTCTAGTGTCGGGAAGCCAATTATTGACATCTAGGAACGATCGGGAGATACGAGGGTAATCAAGAGATATTTCATTAACTACAAAATATAATTCCTGTTCTTCTTCGTTATTCCTCTTTATTAGCCTTGACATCTCCCCCCCCCCATCCTCTTTATTCAAATTCCGCTCACAGACTTTCAAGTTAACGCTTCGGAATATCTGTGTTGTTTTGCATTGGGAGCCAAGTTGCTACTCTTTAGTCCGTGGATTTCTATAACACGTCCTCGCCTAGTCTTTACCATTTCTGCTCCGCCCTCCCCCCACTGGGGGAATGTACCCATTCGTTAGATTCGAAATCAAATTAATACTGGTTTGCAATTGCAAGAAACAGCCAAATCATTTAAGCTAAAGTGGTGAGGCTGTTTCGTGCCACGGGCGAACTGCAAGAACAGAAAAGGGAATCTGTGCTCATGAGACACATTTCCTATTTTCTTTACTTTTAGAGGCAAACTCAAATACTTAAAATAAAAACAATTAATTATGTTATAATAATGCATTATTGGTCACTGTTAATAGGCTTTTAATTGCCTCACACACCCACCCCAAAAAAGCCCCATGTAATCGGTCGTCATCACTTCGAAATTACGATTGTTTACGCCACATCGCAACAAACTTTGTAGTCTTTACTCTCTCCGGTGAGAAAGAGTGATTGAAGTAACTCGTATTAACTGATCGCCTCTAACATTAATGGATGACAGGAGGTTCATTCATTCATTAGATAAAGTAAGAATGGTGGATAGGTGTATATAGTGTTTAAGAGGTGGGGATAAACAGCCCGTGTTTTAATAAATACGGAGACAGAGGAGCAGTGGCGTCCAATACGACATTTTAGAAGACAATATCATCCGCTCGAGAAAAAGATCATCAACCCGTTATATGACGATCTTTGCCCCCCAATGTGTCATAGCAATCCTCAAATAATCGTGCGGTGTGATTATTAAAGAAATATATATTAATCCACCGTAATAAGTACAAACTGATGGGGACGCGAATTTATTTGCTATTCGCTGCGAGGGGGTCCAGAGATAAAGCGCTGCTTAATATCATATCCAAACCATGATGTATGTCACTGGAAATAAGGCCGTGTTGTTTTAGGTGGGGGTGGGGGAATGGGGAGCTTCTATAGTAAGTCGCGTTTTTGTTAAAGAAAAACAAAAATTTATCCAAGTGCAAACATCTCTGAAGTTTACCTTGACATTTTGTTTTCCATTGTATCAACATTCTTTTTTCGCTGCGTAAATCAGTTTAGATACAAGCACCATTGTTTCGTATGTTTGTTGTAATTTCACACAGGACCACATACATCCCTTTAGGGTCACCTTTATTATTTCTGCTCTGTGTGGCATTGTGCGAGCGAGAAGTGAGAATAATGGTGGCCGCAAACAGGCGTGTTCACGCAGAAAACGCAGAAAAACTTCCCCTGGTTTGCGGTAGTCACCTTCACACTGCTTCGGGCGGACTTAGACCACCCGCTTCATCCACGTCAAGCAAGTCACTGTATCCAATACCCCATTCTAATAGCCCTTAAAAAACTGTATCAAGTGAGCATTTTAACCTTCACTTTTGTTCTCGCAGTATCCGGGATCGTTTTCGCCCACCAGTAGGGGCACGCTATATCTTGCAATATTACATTGCAGTTTTCCTGCCCTAGTTTAATTATTTCACCTGTAAAATGATCCGTTAAAATGATCATAATAAGCGACCCAAACAAGAAATGAAACTAGCGCAAAATTAGTAGGAAGTGGTTGTCTGGGATGAAAGTCCCAAAGATGGTTGTGAGAAAGCTCCAAATGTACACACAAATAAACTTCCAACGAATCAAAGACAAATTCCGAGAAGAGGAAAAAAGGACATTGAATTTTGAAGCTCCAAAGGAAATAATCCAAAAATAATGCTGCTACCAACAGTTTAAAAGAGGTCAGTAGATTATCCAACAGTTTAATAATAATAATGATGATAATAATTATAATAATAATAAGAAGAAGAGGAAGAATTATGATAATAGTAGTAATTATCATAATAATTATGATAATAATAATATAAATAATAATAATAGTAGTAATAATAAAATATATAATTATTATTATAATTATAATAATATTAATAATTATAATACTACTAATAATGATAATAATTATTATGATAATAATGATAATTTCTATTATAATAATAGTAATAATAATTATAATAATAATAATAATAATTATGATAATAAAAATATAATAATAATAATTATAACAATAATTATTATTATTATAATAATATAAGGAATTTTTATATGGCGCCATTCTCATGTATGTATATTTCACACACGAGTTGTGTCTATAAGTATCCACCTGAAGGATTCATTGGAACAGAGAAGAAGAGTGTGTGAATTGTGGGGATGGGGGGGGGGGGACAAAAGCGCTGTTGTGATTGACAATGAGTATGTGATGACCTGTGTAAGATACACCTACCTACCAGTGGCGTGCGGTGACTTTTGAAGATGAGGAAGCAATTCAAGTTTTACAAAAATAAATATGTCAATTGAAGTAAATATGTTGTTCATTAAAAATTACTGTAAAATTGTAAGCTAATCACTTTATTTAAATGTTATTATTTTTAAACTTTATTTAAATGTTGAAATAGCTCTTGTAAGTATGCACAACCACTAGCCAAGATGTTCTATTATATTGGCCTACATTGTATTTGCGAGTGCAACACTTTGTTTTGGATGACATCTAGCGTTGGCGTAGGTCTACCTGTTTTAACAATAGTTTCTTTTTCATTATAAGTCATCTCACTGAACTTCCTATTTAATACTTTTTCAATAATGCAATCGCTTTTTCTCACAACTTCATTTGCATCCATTTTGTTTAAAAGGGGTTTATTACTTTAAAAAATTAATAAACAATACCCCACATTTATCTAAGCATTTACTTGCAGCTACTAACTGATCTCAAAGATACGAATGGTGAATCCGGTAGGGCTGCCAGAATCCAGGAAATATGAACAAAATGCTTAAGATACAAGAGTGTAACTATATAGAGTTTAGGCTATGTAGCTGCTCTTATTCTCAGAATCAGTATTTAAATATAACCTTAAAAATGTTTAAGCTTCAGAGCATAATAATAGTTAGTTCATTGTGTCTTAGACATTTTTTTGGTTTTTCCTAGATTCTGGCAACTCGGTAGGATTGCCAGATGCAAGCAGATGCCTGCAAAACTAAATTTGCTTCCTTTTCCGTATAGAAATAGGTTATGGCGTTGAAATATCTTTATAAAAATCATAAGACTCTAATGACTATATATTATTGCTAAGAAAAGCAAAAAATCTTTAAAACTACTCATTCTTAAGCAACAAAATCATAACTATTATTGAAATTAAGAGAAAAAGAAGTAGAAATCTCGATGCATTTCTTGAATTCGGTCAGGCGAGTCCCCAAATGGGCATCCGAATTGAGCCTGGTTGGGGCGATATTGTGGCGGTCGCTATGGATACCCATGGTTTGAATTACACTTTAAATTATACGTCCCCACTGAGATAGGCATCACACGGTGCGAATTAATGGTGGAAGCAGGATCAAAATAACACATTTCCGTCATCGGCTAAATCGTTTTATACATTGTGCACTTGCACTTCATAAATCAGCCCCTTTATCCCATAGAACGCCCCCCTCTAACCAAAATCCCTTTCATCTTCAATTAGCGCCCCTCCCCTTCCTTCATCGTCTCTCATTGATACAACCGTTTCTTTTCACCCCATTCATCATCTTCATCGCCTCTACAATTCGCGTCGCATAAACGAAGATATGCAGAGAAGGTCTTGGGTCTAAACACGTTTCTTACTCACATGGCGACAATGATTTCTCCCTAATATTTCCCACATTAACCCAGAAAGGATGTGTGTGCACGATGTGTACGTAGGATTGTGGGAGTTACGCTTACTGGCAGCCAGCCAGAGAGGTATCGTCATCCGATCCTCCACGAGTCAATGGATTTAACTGAGAAATTCCATCCTCACCACTTTTGGAGTCGAGAGGAATTTCAACACTGCCTCCTAGAATTCTGCGACAGATTCCTGTAATATAAAAGGGATATATATATATATATATATATATATATATATATATATATGGGAAGGAGGCCATTTTTTTATGCAGGATTCATTGGAATCGACAGCAACGGCTGCATTGTTTACTTTGGGCTTCAGCTTTCTTATAGCTTTGATTATAGTCTCAACAGATGGCTCTAGGCGAGTAAAATTGATCGGAAGAGTCATAACTTTAATTGCCTTACGGGGCAGAATGGTGAATTGAATTGAATTGATGAATATTAGTTAATAAAAAAAATTGGTGTGGAAGATAAGATCATAGATTTTGGGTGATGATCGTGTGTAGGGTTTGCCTTAGTAGTGAGGGCTACGTTTTTCATTTTTCTTAGATTTTGTTTACGTTGGCCATGACTTTAAATCCTGTAACTTGTATTGTTGTATGAACCTGTGTTTGTGTTATAACGCATTCAAGCTTTTCTTTTATACTTATTTTGCAACCTTATTTTTATTTTCCCTAACTTTGAACTAATTTTTTAAAATTATTATATATATTTATATTTTTATTAGTTTGTTTATAGTATCTTCTTCTCTGCCTTTTTATTCTATTTGTTTTTGTTTTTTTACAATTTTATATATTTAACCCTTTAGTACTATACTTATTTTAAGAGAGATAAGATTTTGAAAGGTAATCATATAGTTAATCACCTATTCTAAATCTTCTATACTAATTTAAGATTTTTGGGTTTTTTTTTTGTCTTTTTTATTTTCTTAATTACTATTTATATTGACATATATACACTTACATACAGTTACTTCGCTTTCATTCAAACACATTGATTTATGTTTGTGAGTGTATTTTTTAATATATAGTATGTGTAGTTGTTTGTGCAGTGTGATCTCTATGTGAACAACGGTGCCAACTGTTCATTGGAGCATTGTCTCGAGCTGAAAAATTGCCTTGTTCTGGTCACTTTCTCCCTTTTGTTCGCTGGGACATTTAGACCCTCCGCTAGTTCGGGTGCCGTTTCATTTAGGATTTTCCCATGTTTCTTTGCCCAGACTTTGGGTCACCAGATTGATTGGTATCAAGGCGGCTCTCCGGTGGAGTTCTCTTTGGGGTATTTGATCTCTCCTTCTGTGTTTGTTTATATAGAGAAATGCCTTGTTCTGGACTCTTTGCAGGCGCTTCGAGCAAGACTTACTTAGGGTTTGGGTCATCACCGCAGGGTATATGAGTGTTGCTCGAATATGCACGAGATATATTTTTATGATGTTACAACTCAGATTTCTAAATCTGTGAAGTTTGTTGAGTTCTAACTTCGCCAGATTTTCCCGCATTATGAAGTGATGGCTATATCCAGTGGAGGTAATGTGGAGCCCAAGAACACTCCTTTTTTGGTAATAGGTGAATATTAGCTGCCCTATTGTTACATCTGCTGTTTTTCTTCGGCCGAGGGCGAGGATCTTGAATTTTCGGCTATTTGTGCGGATCTTTCATTTTCTTTCGTATTCATTTACGTTCCGAATTTCGTTTGCAGTCTTGAGAGCCTGTGCCCTAGGATTTCTGGATGTACCAGGGATCACCTGGGTTGTATCATTCGCAATGGAGATATAATGAGTCCTCCTTTACCGGAGTTGGTAAATCTACTGTGTAGATTAAATAAAGAAGGGGACTCAGACAACTTCCCTGTGGGACTCCGGCCTCGAGGAGGGACTCAGGTCCTTGGTAACCCTGTATCATTATCCGGGCGCGCCGTTCCATCACGAAGACGCAGATGATTCGTTTCAGGATTGGCTCTAACTGAAGGTTAAGGATCCTTTGTTGAAGGCCCATCAGTCAGACCTTATTGAAGGCCTTTTGCACGTCCCTTAGTACGATGTCAAGGTACTTTTTATCAGCTCGGCAATTGTTGAATTTCTTGGTTATGAGTGTGAGTGCGGCGTTTGTTCCGCGCTTCTTCCAGAACCAGTGTTGTTGTTAGTTGTGGGCCCTCTTCTCGTCAAGCTGATTCTGAAGCCTGTTGGCTAGGATCTTTTCCAGAATCTTGCCGATGATTTCCAAGATGGAGATGGACCTGTAGTCCATCAGCTGGTATGGCAACTTGTTTCCCTTTAGGATAAAGAGGATTTTTGCCACTTTGTATCAGTCAAAGAAGTAACTAGTGTTCAGGGCCGCATTCATTACGATGGTGATGCCCTGAACGTGATATGGTGCATTTTACTACAGATGAAGAATTCATAACTCCCCAAAACACCCAAGTTAATCATACGCATTCAGTTGAGTCATTAAAAAATTCACTCCTACTTCCTATATCCACACTACTTCCGTTACAAAAACCTTTGCCCAGATGATCGCTCAAAGAAAATGAAAGTAATTCATTACAACTCAAGTTTTTGAATTAAAAAAGCAAAAAGGCGGTTTTTATTAATCAAATTGGTTGTAAGTGACTCTCATAGATTAACGCCTCCGATTCTCGTGTGAAATATTACCGAATCTAAACCTGGTGGACCTGATTTATTTTATCTCCCTTGAGGCTGTTGGTAGATTTGAACTTGAAGAACGACGCAATGGTTTCCAAGCGCTAACAAACAAGAGAACCTGAAAGCGTCTCAGCCACTCCATATGCCTGAATGGAAGGCTTCGAGATTCCATTTTTGCGGCCTCTTAGACGCATTCAAGTTATGAGGGATTGAATCAACCTTGAGAAATAATTACGTCGGTCTTAAATCTGAACATTTTGCAATAAAATACGCACAAAAAAATTCGAAACAGCGAGACTGCATCCCCCAACCCCAAACAAATGGTTTTGCGTGGACAAAGCTAACAGTATATTTTGAGGGTGAGGGGGTGGGGGGTACTCATTTTTGTGAAAAAAAAACCGTTATCAGCAACAAAGCAGCGCAGTGACGCAAGAGGCTGGAAAACGTAGAAATCTTCAACTCGTCCCAAAATTTCCGTGGACAAACAAGTGATTCCCTCCAACTCCGAGAACAAGACCTAATTTGAAGAACAATTACCATAGTGCATAAACCAAATTAGGAGACGAGGTGGTTCGCAAAGAGGTCCCAAATCTTCATTTGAATATTTTCATATCAATGTATATATTATTGGCTAAATTATACATAGTTAGATTATGGCTAGATTTGGGCTAAATTATGGCTTGATTCTGGCTAAATTATGACTAAATTATGGCTAGATTATGAATATATTATGACTACGTAGATTATAGCTATATTCTGAATAGATTATGGCTATATTATGAATATATTATGACTAGATTATAGCTATATTTTGGATAGATTATGGCTTGACTCTGGCTAAATTATGACTAAATTATGGCTAGATTATGAATATATTATGACTACGTAGATTATAGCTATATTCTGAATAGATTATAGCTATATTATGAATATATTATGACTAGATTATAGCTATATTCTGGATAGATTATGTCTAGATTCTGAATAGATTATGGCTAAATTATGACTAGATTATGGCTAAATTATGGATCGATTATTTCTAGATTCTGAATATAATATGTCTAGATTATGGAAAAAAATATGGCTAGATTATATCTAGATTATGGAAAAAATATGCATAGATTATTTCTAGATATGGAAAAATTGTGCATATATTATTTCTAGATTCTGAATATATTATGGTTAGATTGTGGCTAGGATTATTGCTAGATCTTGGCTAGATAATAGTTAGGTTATTTCTATATTATGAATAGATTATGTTTAGATTAGGAATAGGTTACGTCTAGATTATCGATAGATCATGGCTTCCAAGTAAATTCTTACTATTAGAAAAGAGAAGATATTTGTGGGAATCGCTTAAAGAACATACGGAGATGTGTGTATGCGTGTATGTGTGTGGTGGTGTGTGGGGGGGTGGGGGTAGAGTGCTGTTTCTTGGAACTGCCATCACCTGCACAATTTCACCTTTCTGTTAAGGTGGAATTTCTTTCTTTTACCAAAATAATTACAGTCGTGTATGAATGGAACACAATCGACCCAAGGGTAGCAGGTATCACATGACCACCACGCTGCAGGTGACATTCGCAGGATTCCTTGCCCTACTTCCCCCGATGCCTGCTAGTCGTTGGGTTAATGGTGAAAGTTGAGCAGGTTCTAGAGAGTTGCGTGCGCCCCCGTTAAACTGTCCTGGCCACATCGCGTTTTTCTTTTGAGGTAAATTCCTTCGTTAGTTTTTTCTTTTTAGCATTAATGAAATTAATAATATAATCAAGCGCCTTCCCTTAAATTGTGGGTTGCGCGCATGAACGCTATTAAAATACACTCCCCTCCCGCCCTTTATAGCTTCTCGTCCACTCTTGGTCCAGTTCTGGGCAGAAAGCCCCTACCACGCGCCCCTATCAAGCCCCCCTCCAGCCACACCTATCATATATAATATCAACCCCTTCTTCCTCTGTCAGTCCTTTCTCGCCCAAACGTTCATTCACATAAGTAACCCCCCTTTCACGCGGTCTCCCGACCTTCTTCCCCCCATTCCATTCACTCTCGTATATTCCCTTCACAAGTTTACTCCCAACACGTCAGAACACTTTCAGGCGCAACTTGTTACCCAGTCAGCGCCGGCGGAAGCCTATTTGGCATCTTTGGCAAGACTGTAGCTACCGCGCAAGCCCCCTCCCCCTTCCATACACATACATTATTTATACCTTTGCCTACAACATAGTTACAGTGTATAGTACCTGTATACAGTAATTATAAAACCTGTGAGGTTATGCTGTCATAACTACATGCATAAACACTACAAGTTTTCTTTTACCCAGTTAATCATTCATTATTTTTGTACCAATGATGCAGGTATTTTAGATTTTTTAAAATAAAGATGATGCCAATTGGATTATAATTTTCAATTTATTATTTTAAATAAAGCAGTCGAATTTTAGGTTTCATTGGCAAGAAATAATCCGAACCTTATCAAAGAATGGAAAGCCTCATAACACAAAGCAGTAAATCTCTAAAACTCAAAAATATCAATTCATATTTTCATGTACATTCATTATCACCAGGCTGGTATTTGAGGCAAATTCATTTATTATATGTTAATTGACGGGACTTTTCATTAATTCACATTAATGATAACCAGTCTAGTTCTTGCACCAGGGAAGATCCCAGGTACCTTCTTATCAGCTGTAGTTTAGAAAAGCGCTCTCCTGCAGATCTGTTACAAGAAAAGTTGCAGAGACCCTCAGAGCTACCCTCATGTTTGGATCTAGTTCAGTTAATCTCTTCTCATGCAGGAAAGTATGTCATGTTTGATGGCAAGTCTGGAAAACTTTACAGTTCCATAGTCAGTCCCTTGCCATCAATGGCCAAGTGTCCTTCAGAGGTGCGTCCTGCTAATTGCTTAACAGTGGTCTACGTTTTCTTTAGACATGATATTAAATCTTAAGAATCCCCCAAACTCTTCAATAACGTCTACTAGGATCTTAAACCTCTCAACAAGCGAGGAATTGGTATTGTCCACTGTAATATTTAAAAGAATGCAGTCTTTTTTCTCTTGACTGTGTACACCGAGAGGTTCTTTTGAACACTCATAGCTTTTTTTTTGCTTCTGCCTTGTTTATTTCGCAGATGTCCTTTTTAGTAGTAGTCTGTGATTTAGCAAAACCTGTATTTGTGAAGCAAACAAGATAATATTTAGTCTTTTCGAGGAAATACACAGCAAGTCAGAGCTGCATAGAGGTTGACTGCATTAGTTTACTTATATACTGAATTAAATATATCATACCGTTCAACTGAGAAAATAATAAAACGTTACGATCCCCCCTGCTTTTACTAATCACTGAGGTTCAACTTTAAGACAAGGTCTGAGGTTGATTCTTCGTGTTCCAGAAGTGTGTCGCTAATTTTGGGGTTTTAATATCTAACTACCTGTACCCTTTAAACTCGACTTTTCCATATGTTGTCTGATCTAGATTTATGTGTAGTTTTGGCATAGTTTAAAAGAACATTCAGCCTCAGAGTCTAGGCTGAGAACAATATTTACTAATTTAGCTAAATATCCAAATATCCAGTGTCACCTGAAGATCTCTTGACAATTTCAGCTAACGACAAATTTAAACTATGAACACCACAAGGAACTAACATACCACGTCTGACTTGGACACATTTGTCTTTTACCTCTCACATTAGCTCCTTTATCGGAAGTTTGGCCTCTAAACTCTTTAAAAGAGATGGTTAGTTGCTCTACTATTTTTATAATGAGGCTTTTTAAACTTATCCTTCTTCACTTCTTTACTTCAAGAAACGTCAATCCATTACTGGCTTTTCTTCAAGGTCTTTACTTTGATTAGTAACATTGGTACCAGGCGATGCGCGGGATAAAAAGTCCTGTCACAAATAAATACAGATGCATATTGCTTAAACCTTCTTATATTGTCGCACAAAAATATCTTTACTGCTGATTACTATTATTTGTGGGGCTAAAGCAGATTCAGGAGAGTTGCGAACTCTCCCTATCATATAATATACTTCAAATGAGTAAACATTTCACATCGTGCACCCGGCAGTTTACGCACACGCGGGAATGACCATCAGTTATGAGCTAAAACGAGCCATAATATTATATATTATCAAACAGAGTTGATCCCATAACTTTAGTTAGCAAACGTAGGGTAAATTTATCATATAATCAAGGTATGGACAGGTGTGCTAGCTACCTCATTACTTAGAGATTGATACATGAAAAACACACCTTTCCCTCTTCATTCGATGAGCGCCCGAGAGCTTTGGCCATTTTGACCACATGCTAATGCAGCATTCACACGCCAAGACAATTAATTATTTGTTTATCTGGTCACTAAAACATGTTTTCTCTAGAAACCTAAAAATAAAACTAAAGGCTAAACTTAAATCCTAAAATATACACCTAAATCCTAAAATATAAAGCCTTAACCTAAAATCTAAAAATAAAACTAAATCCTAAAACATAAAACTAAAACCTAAACCCTAAAGCGTAAAACCTAAACCTAAAACCTGCGCACATATGAGTGATCAGCTGATTTGGGTGCGAATGCACATGTCGTACCTGCCTCTGTACACACCGCTCAACACATTTCACATGAAATGGGCCCCAAAATTTCAGCTGGTAACCGCAACTACCACCTGCCCATTGGGGCTAATTTACTGATCTGCACTACACCCCGCACACCTGTGTCGCTGTAACCATTTGTTCACCTTGCCTAATTATACTGATTATAGGGAAGGGGGGGTGACCCACTCGTTCTTCACTGTTCTCACCCAAAGCACCTCTCACAGCTTGTCCATTTCCACTGCGCTCACTCTTTCTTTTTCATTCACTCCTATACTCCCAATTACATAGTCAAGTATCGCCACACGCTTTACCTCACTCAAAAGCACTTACACACCTTAGCTATACCTCGACTCTCATGAATTACACCTGATCCCAGAGAGCTCTTAGTAGCTGAGTGGATAGGGCGTTCGTCTGCCAACGTCGCGGGACCGGGTTCGATCCCGACAAGAGCGGACACAAACGTCAGAGATCTAGCTACCGACTGGTGGACGCGCTGTGCTCAGCCCTGTATTCGGGTGGGTATATCTTACACTTCTCACCACCTGCATAGCCAATTACAACACTGCTTTATTTCCTCTCCCGCCTTCGCACCACAACACACACACACACATCCTTCCAAGGAATCCTGCCACTGGGTATCAATATCCACATACATCTGAGAGTATCTATATGCACATACCTCTGACGCGGAACAGGTCGCTCTGCTCCGTGTGACGAAGGTTCCACTTAAACGCTGTTTGGTGTCAAACCATAATTCTTCCTGGTACCCCCACCCCCACAGAGGAACGCCCCTGGTTTCCTCGAACTCACCAGCGAGTGTCATAATGACCTTTATGTCTATTTCATTATCCGGTCGGGATCCGACTAGATAAAAACAGGTTGGCGAGCTGCTACTGATACTACACCTGACCCTACATCATTCCTTCCATCCTACTCCTACATTCTCCAATAACATATACCCCCATATTCTACACACTCTGTTCAAACATTAACGCGGACTACCTGGCAGGAGGGGATTTGGTACAGAGTGCTCCGCCCATTAACTCCCTTGCGTCTTTCGCTCCCCACGAACAAAACTTCAGGTTCACGTCCTCCCTCGTCAGCGGGTCTATCCGGGCTTGTGTCATCCAGACTCATCGTCACATTCGAGTGCAATCACCTCACAGGGTATTCGTGTCATTGCTGCAGAGATGTTTATGTAGTCAGAGCTTGGGTCATACTAAGAAGTCCTGCTGAAAGAAGGTGGGGTCATCCAGAAGTCCTACTAGCAAAAAAGGAGAAGTAATCCAGAAGTCCCGATGGCTATAAGGTAGGTTCATCCAGAAGTCATGCTGACAAAAAGGTGGGGGTCATCTAGAAGTCTTGCTAACAAAAAGAGGGCTCATCCACAAGTCCCGATGCCAAAAATGGAGCGAACATCGAAAGATCCTGCTGAAAAAAAAGAATGAACATCGAGAATTAAGGCTGACCAAAAGGAGGGGTCTTCCAGAAGTCTTGCTGACAAAGAGAAGGGGTGATCGAGAAGTCCTACTGACAAAAAGGAGGGGCCATCCAGGAGTCCCGCTGACAAAAAGGAGTTGACATCCAGTAGTCCTGCTGACAAAAAGGAGGGTGGAGGTCATGTCTAAATTTGAATTTCTTGTTTCAAGGCAGTGCAGGACGAGACTTCCCCGTGCAGTGCAAAGCCCAAGAATCACGTTGGGCCATGCCCAGCTTCATCAAAGCACTGCGCCTCCCATCTGTCCGAAACAAAGTTTCAAGCCTTGGGCAATATTTCGTTCTTTGATGCTAGGGAGAATTTCACGTCGCAATATGTGCCACCATTTTCCTATTTGTCCTGGGTAAAGTATGTGCTCTTTATTCGTGTCACCTCAAGACTTAGGAGCTCTTTACCTTCCACTCATATTCGCAGACGATCTACAAACCTTAACTCCTAGGGACCTCCTCCAGGCTCTACTGGTGACAAACATGGTCAAGACATGCCCTGTCTAATACTAGGGTTCCACTTCCCCCATCCGCTCTTATGACCGGTAATGAAACGGCTTTGTTCATCACGTACTTAGTAAAACCGTCAGCCCAGGATAACGGTTTAAGGTTAGCCCATGAACTATTCTACCTATCCCCGCAAGAGAGAGCAGAAAGGGTGCGGTTTGCTCAAAGTTGCATATGACTGGATATGGTTAGGACTCCAGGAGACTCTTCGAAACGAGCAATCCCCGCTATGGTCGAGTCAGTTCGCCGAAAGAGGAAAAGTTGGTAAGTTCCTCAAAGACGACAACTTCGAATCATCTGACGTCAAATACTTCTCGAAGATCTGCTTTCAAGGGAAATACTACTGATACAGACTCTTACGGGAAATAATCAATGGTGGTATCACCCGTTACTTCAATTCCCTAAGCTCATAAGGCACATTCCATCAACACAATTGCCAGAGGCTTTATACCAGGTGGGAATCCTTACCGTGGCTTATCCTACTACCATCCTCCTTTAACTGTCAACCTTCAGGGTACTCTAAAAAAGTCTCACCTCATTCAAAGCAGTTAATTATGTTTATTTTTTTTTTGTAAATGCATCACTTTTCTCTAGACTGCGTCGCGTTTTAGCATCTATTCGTCTAGTGAAAGCGGATAAAATCACCTTTTTTCATTGGGGAAGTCAAAATATATTAAGCATCGTGAATAATTATCAATAACTTTTATCTATACGCGTTACTACAACAAAATCTGAATTATGGTATAATCACCACGTGACGACACGCTTACTCCTGCCAACAAATGTGACGCTTCTTCGGGTTGGAAAATCAACGAGACAGGTTTGGCCTCGGTTACTTGTATGGGCTTTGGCTTGGAGTCAAAATCAATGACTACTTGTCTCATTTCCTTCTAGGAATAATAGAGAGAAAGAATAAACAAGGGGGAGACATATTAAAGAGATGAATAAATTGGAAAAAAGAGGAATCATGAAAAGGATAAGAAGGATAAAGAGAACTTCAAGCCTCCCTACTCGGGTTAGCAGAGTCGATACGTAGAACGCAAACACTAATGAGTACGAACTTGAACGCTCCTTGGGAGAAGAATTATAAACATTTGATTTTGAAAATTTATCCTCAGGGAGGGGAGTCCCCCAGCGATTTAAAAAAAAAAGACTGTACTGGCAACTACCAGAAGGGCATAACCACCTAAATTGCACACTTGTAAGCTTATTTTCATTTTTAGCTTACAAAAAGATTGTACTAAAAAAGAACGAAAACACAACCAACTCTAAAATAAAATTACAAAAAACGAAAAAAAAGAGTAATCACCGTGGCAGGTAACGGGGAAATCCTCTTCTTCAGGCCCCCAAGCATTCAGCCAACACCCTAAGCCAACTTACAATCGAGTATCCCAACCTTCCCCCAAACTGTCATAAGCCGCAGTTCGGTGTGCACGAACCAGTTCCCCAGCGAAAGAGGAGAACGTATTCTAGGGAGGAAAATTTAGAACAGAGGTCCGATTTAGCTTTAAAATCCCACCATACCTATTTACCAGGGTATTATTCTATTGATCAATTCTCGAGAGTGAAAATAAAAGTGATGTAATCCAACGAAGGCATAAATAGAAAGGATATAAATAAGAAAAATTGTCTGAAAGGACAAGGATGGCGATAGAAAACACCGTATCTTGATTTATCTTTATGTTGGGTTTCCTGCTTTACCTACTATTACAGATTCACCTCAGCACACCCCTTTGTTACTCCTGCCATTGCACACTCACCAGAGGGCGTCAGCTGCAGTTGACATCTAAAGAATTGCTTGCCTTCTCTGCCTCAACAATCGAAGATGGACGGTAGTTATATATCTTCCGCATATTTTTTCTTCCTACATTTCTTCACAAACTTTATAGCGGAAATGTCTTCGTTGACTTCATCTTTAAATTAAAAAAACCCTCATCGATGCACATTACAATAGAGTCACAATCTTTTTAACTTTCCTCTTTGGTGGTTTCTCTCTCAGGTTCTCAGGCAAGAGACTTCTGCTCGCCTTCATTGCTCGTTATCTACCTCACAACCGCAAGCCTCCTTTATAAGGTATTTTTCCCAGAACAAACTATACAAAAAAAGAACAAAGAAACTCAAAAGTTTGACCTTTAAAGCCTCAGTGGGATCATCATTTCCCCAGAATAAACTATACAAAAAAGAATAAAGAAACTCAAAAGTCAGACGTTGAAAGCTTTGTGGGATAATCATTTCAAATGTATCTTGTAAATACTCGTGGTCGTCGGCTCCAGCTCGTGTCCAAGCATCGGTTTCGTCCTCAGTTATCCAGTCTCGTCGGCTGATGTTTGCGCCGGATATGAGTTAGGAGACCCAGTCGTTAGGGAGAAGGTCCAGTCCGGGAAAGAACGAAGGCCGGAAAAAAAACAGAGACGAATGCCATTTGCTGAGGAATTTGTTTCGGACGAACGTGGCTGGGCGACGGCCACTCCCGCGCAATTGGCCAATAGATACTACTGCTCTTTAAACAATACGAATATCGTGAAAAGGAAATTTATTTTCTTAATGTTAAAAAAATAAATTTTCATATATTCTATATTCTTATGTAAAGTGAAATAATTTGAACCTTTTTATGTTTTAATGTTCAGAATTATGGCTTATAGTTAATAATAATCAGAAATCCAGTATCTCAAATTATTAGCATATTACTTAGGATGAATCCGAGAAGGAGGTCCAATAGGAAAATTTCCAACTTCTGAACAGTATGTTCAATTATACGTTCATTTCGGCATCATTGGTGGTAGGGGTATGGAGCCGATCAACTTTTAGTACTTAGATCTGTATATAAGGCATAAGTTGTTTTGATAGTACCTTTCAAATCTGTAGTTTGGGGTCGGGTGTTTCTCATCCTCTTGGCAATATCCCATAGATTCTCCATTCAGTTCAGGTCAGGAGAGTTAGCTAGCCAAGCAAGTACAGTGATAGCATGTAAAAAGAGATAGGCATCTCTATAAAGGTTGAAGTGTTCTAAAATCTCCTGGCAGACGGCAGCGTTAACTTTGGAATTGATAAAACACTGTTAACCAACACCAACAAATGACATGGCACCCTAAATCATCAGAGACTGAGGAAACTCCAAACTTGGACTTCAAACACCTTGGAATTTAGGATCATCTGAAAAGCGGATTTGGGACTACTGAACAACAGCCCAGTTCTTTGTCATCTTAGCTCGGGTAAGATGCATCTGAGGTTGTCTCTAGTTCAGGAGTAGCTCGATAGTAGGAATGCTGGAGTTGCACACCTTTTCCTGAAGACTTCTATGCGCGGGGATTATACAGCGGTACCAGCCTCAATCCACTCTGCGAATCTCTCCCAACTTCTTGAATCGACTTTTCTTGACAATACTCTCAAGACAGTCGTCATTCCTGTTTCCCGTACGCTTTTTTCTTCCACACTTTCCACTTCAAATCAAATTTCCATTAATAAGCGTCTATATAGTACTCTGTGAACAGTCAGCCTTTTCAGCACTAACCTTTAGTCCCCCTTTTGGAGGGTGTCGATGATCGTTTTCTAGAAATCTGTCAAGTCAGCAGTTATCTCAATGATTGTGGTCGCGTGTACTGAAATAGACTGAGATACACGTCATTAAGACTGTTAAAAAAATCGAAATGTAATAATCCAATAATTGAGATACTGTATTTCAGATTTTGGTTAACTATATTTTTATTTACTAGATTTTTATTATCTACATATTTTTATTAACTATAAGCCTTAATCATCAGCATTAAAGCATTTAAAGGCCTGAAATATTTCACTCTACACGGAATGAATATAGAATATATGAAAATGCACTTTTTTGATTAATTGACAAAAATAAAATTAACATTTTCACTATATTCTATTTCTTTGAGCTGCAAAGTATATTATCTTCATGGAATACTTGCAACTTTAAGTTTTGTATTGATCAAAATGCTGAAACCATTTGGATATCACAGGTCAGACAAAAAATGTATGTATAATATGGATCCTTCATCAAATTATATATATATATATATATATATATATATATATATATATATATATATATATATATATATATATATATATATATATATATATATTCACTACCGAGAAAAATAAGCTAACGATTTTCCTTTATTAAAATATGTTGAAGAATATGAGTTGGTCAATGAAATTTCCATGATACATAACGGCATGCATGTATTTAATATATTTAGGAAGCTTTCATATGATGTGAAATTATACTAAATAAACTAACAAAATAAAATATTGACAGGTGCAAAATAAGAGAACGATTTTTTCGCGAACATTACAGAAGTTTGTTGAAATCATCTGGCAACATTTTGCTGAGTAGGTAAGAACTGTACAACCGCCATTGTTGTCGTACTCACTCTGCAGAAATGCCACCACACGTGAAAGTGACTCCTGAGGTCCGTCAGAGAATTGTTCGTTTGAAGACATCGGGGAGGACTTTCTGCGATTTCAAGAGAGGGAGGAAGGTCCAAGAGTGTGATTTCACGCGTTCTGAAGTTATACAATGATAACAAATCCTATAAGTCTCCTCGGCAAAGACAGCTATTAGGCGCTTCTCCATGAAGGATTCCTTCGAGACTGCAGCAGGAATTTCTTAAAAAAATAATACCAATAGTGCCAAAGAAGTGAGCCGTTTTAGTGCCCCGTCGCCTTAATATATCTGGTTTAAAAACTCGTTCCCCGGCAACGAAACCGTTCATCAGTGAGACAAACCAGAAGGCGAGACTCGAATATGCTGGAGCTCATGTTATTTGGAGGGATGAAGATTAAAATAACTAATTGATACTCAAACTTTCGTTTGCGTTCGAAGGGTCGCCCGATGCGATATCCTCTCGTGAAGGTAAGAAGATCTTCTACTGAGGGTTTGATGAAGAGCTTAGTTAGCTACAACATTGCATTGCGATTTTAATTGCATAATTATAATTGTGCCATTGCAAATTATTCTCGATATATATATATATATATATATATATATATATATATATATATATATATATATATATATATATATATATATATATATATATATATATATATATATATCAATTCCTGATTCCTTTACCACAGGTTGACTTTCATTAATGCGAAAGATAATTATTTTTTCGAAATATTTTCGCAAATTGCGAGTGAGTTTTGTCCATTGAATATGAGAACGCGAAACTCTACCCGCCAATTTCGTGGAAACAAAGCATGGCACGCTAAGTTTCAAACCTATCAGCTATCTTTCTCAAAGATAAAACCATTACTTAAAAATGTTCGCTATTTCTTATCTTTTCCGACAGAATGAGGAAAAAAGAAACGTCCGAAACATCTTGCATAGCTACTACTTTTTTATATTTATTTACACTTGTAATCTTTTACAGGCAAAAAACATACATTTCTTTAAATAACATCTTCGTTAGAGGAGTATTGAGGTAACAAAGATTAAATTAGGAGAAGAATCTCTCAAGACAATTTTTTTTTTTCCTTTAGAGCCCATCTGGCGACTGCCCACTTGGGCATAAGAGCAGGCGAGCGCTCCATCAGATAGCGATGCGTCACACGAGTGTGCCCGATTCGGAGACGACAGAAAGCGACATGAACCCGTCGTGACATTGGAGGATAGGTCCATGGGAACAGTCGCGGCGCAATAGCACGCAACTTTAAGTTCCCTTCGACCGTCTCCAATTTTCTTTGCCAAGCAGTCCAAAGAGCTACCCGTATTTCTGCCATGTAGTCGGTGTGAGGAAGAGCGAAACGCTGGTCCGGTCGCAGAGTCCTCGCGGACTCTTTGGCGCCCTCATCGGCACGCTTATTCCCCGCAATCCCTACATGTATAGGAACCAAGCTGAAGATAATCTTGACCTCTGCCCGGCTCGCCAAAACCGTGGCGTCACGGATATCGCAAACCAGGGGATGCGGAGATTCCAATGCCCCGAGAGCACTCAGGGGGCTTTGTGAGTCGCTATAGATCACAATCCGTTCCCCTAACCGGGCACGTCGCGTAATCTCCCGTACCGAGTGGTGTATTGCCACCAGCTCGGCCGTAAAGACAGACGCAGTACCTGGTAGAGACCCGCTGACTTCAAACAGAGGGGATACGGCGTGGAAGCCGACTCCCTCTTCAGACTTGGACACTGGCACATCCAGCGTGACACGAGGTATGCTCCGAAAAGGTCGAACGCGTTACTCCCGGCACCGTACAAGCTTTGGGAGCAGAGACGTGGCGACAAATAGCCAAATCTGGTATCCTCCAGGTTGGCGTCCTAGGCAGAACCAGGGGCACCACCGGCCAGAGAGCAATATCTAGCTCTTGAAGGAGTTTCCTGGCCCTAAACCCAAAGGGCTTAGGGTATGACTGGCGTCACTAAGCGGCATAGGCACCGTCGAGATCAGATGCGGATGCAGTGAAAGCTGTTGGCGACTGAGGGAGGCGCCGGGCTTGCGCGTACAGGCAAATAATGCACTGTACATGGCGTAGAGCGAGTGGCATTTCCCCAGTATCGACCAACAGGCTCTCAATGGGGGAACTGCGGAAGGAACCGGTCGCCAGGCGAAGGCCGGTGTGGTGGATCGAGTCCACCTTCGGCAATATACGCTTGGCTGCGGATGCATAAAACGCGCATCCGTAGTAGAGATTCGAGCGAACAAAGGATCGATAAAAAAGTAAGGCAGTAGCCCTATCAGCGCCCCAAGCGCTGAACGTCACGGAACGAAGAATGTCCATGGCGTGGGTAGAAGAGTCCCTAAGGCTGCGAATATGAGCCTCCCAGGTGAGGCATCGGTCGAATACAAGACCAAGGAAACGGTGCGAGATCCAGGTGCACCCCATTAAGAAACAAATCTGGGTCGGGGTGAAACCTTGGATGGCGGCAGAAGTGCACTACCTTAGTCTTGGCCAAAGAAAACCAAAACCTGTGCGCTTCGGCATAGCGAGAGACGCGGTTCAATGCCTGTTGGAGTCGACGCTCCAGAGTTGGCATCTGGGCCGCGCCAAAAGAGATCGAAAGGTCGTCCACGTAGAGCGTAGCGAGAACATCTTTCAGCAGCACCGAGGTGATGCCGTTGATGCTCAGGGCAAAGAGTGTGACACTAAAGACACTTCCTGGCGGGACACCCTCCTCCTGCTCCTTTGGGCCGGAGAGGGGTCAACGATCTCGCAAAAATTCAGATATAAACATCAGGAGGCGTCCCCTCGCCTCCATCGTGTGGAGAGTCTCCATGATACCGTATCGCCATGCGGTATCATAGGCCTTCTCCAGATCGAAAAACACCGTGGCGTAGTGCTGTCTACGAAGGAAAGCCTCGCAGACGGCATTTTCCAGTCGGAGCAGAGCATCCGACGTGGAGTGGAACTTGCGGAAGCCGCACTGTGCAGAAGACAGATGGCCTCCACTGTCCAGGAAAAAGGCTAATCTAACATTTACCAATTTCTCCATCAACTTGCACACGCAAGAGTTTAGAGAGATTGGGCGGAAACCGGTCAGGGTAGAGGGATCTCCGTACGCAGAATCAACGATCTCGCAAAAATTCAGATATAAACATCGGGAGGCGTCCCCTCGCCTCCATCGTGTGGAGAGTCTCCATGATACCGTATCGCCATGCGGTATCATAGGCCTTCTCCAGATCGAAAAACACCGTGGCGTAGTGCTGTCTACGAAGGAAAGCCTCGCAGACGGCATTTTCCAGTCGGAGCAGAGCATCCGACGTGGAGTGGAACTTGCGGAAGCCGCACTGTGCAGAAGACAGATGGCCTCCACTGTCCAGGAAAAAGGCTAATCTAACATTTACCAATTTCTCCATCAACTTGCACACGCAAGAGTTTAGAGAGATTGGGCGGAAACCGGTCAGGGTAGAGGGATCTCTCCTCGGCTTGCGAAAGGCAAGCACAGTAGCGATTCGCCAGGAATCCGGGAGGAGACCCTCCACCCAGATCCTGTTGAACAAATCTAACAGAAAGGTTATGCCTTGATCACCCAGGTGTCGAAGCATGGCGTACGCGACATCGTCCGGACCTTGGGCGGTGTCCGCGCACGAAGCAGGAATGGAGCGCAACTCACTCACAGTAAACCTGTCATTGAAGGGTTCTCCGCCTCTGGAGGTAAAGTCCAGCCAGCGGCCCTCCGCAACATCACGACGTGCATTGAATGCTGGCGGAGCAGCATCCCGGCTAGAGAATGCGGAGAAAGCAGTTGCGAAGGACTCCGCCACGGGCACGGGGTCCGAGATTGCGATCCTATTCTCCTGGAGAACAGGAGGGGGGTCCTGCGAGAACTTGCCCCGAATCCTTTTGACTCGCTTCCAAACCTCTGCAAAAGGGGTCTTCCTGTTAAGTAAAGACACGTATGCCCGCCAAGAAGAGCGGCGGGCGTGCTTCGAAATATACCGGAACCTAGCCCTAGCCCGACAAAATTCGGCAACAGTGAAATCGTTAGGGCATGGCGTACGGGACATCGTCCGGACCATGGGCGGTGTCCGCGCACGAAGTGAGAGCGGAGCGCAACTCGCTCACAGTAAACCTGTCGCTGAAGGGTTCTCCACCTCTGGAGGTAAAGTCCAGCCAGCGGCCCTCCGCTACATGACGACGTGAATTGAATGCTGGCGGAACAGCATCCCGGCTAGAGAATGCGGAAAAAGTGGTCGCGAAGGATTCCGCCACGGGCACGGGCTCCGAGATTGCGATCTCATTCTCCTGGAGAACAGGAGGGGGGTCCTGCGAGAACTTGCCCCGAATCCTTTTGACTCGCTTCCACACCTCTGCTAAAGGGGTCTTCCCGTTAAGTGAAGACACGTATGCCCGCCAAGAAAAGCGGCGGGCGTGCTTCGAAATATACCGGAACCTAGCCCTAGCCCGACGAAATTCAGCGACAGTGAAATCATTCGGGCGGCGCTTATAGTGCATGTAGGCATAACGCTTCTGTTTGAAGGCCGTCTCACACTCGGCCGACCACCATGGGAGTGGATAGCGTGCAATACGGCCAACCTTCCTAGGAATAGTAGTCAGGCCCACAGCGATGAGGTTGCCGGAGAAGAACTCAACGGCCTCATCTACCGAACTAAACTCCTCGACTGAGATAGGGAATTCAGTCATTTCCTGAAATGTTGGCTACCGCGCCCGCGCCAAGCACCCCTGAGGTGGGCTCTCAGTTGGCAGTTGCCCTGAAAATGATATTTGAATACGAAAGTGATCACTACCATGGAGGTCATCCACCACCCTTTAATCAAAATCAGGCTGTGCATCCAAAGAGCACAAAGATAGGTCAAGGCAAGAAAATGAAGCAGTTCTCGGACAGTGATGCGTAAACTCATCGACGTTTAGGAAACCAATATCAAGCTCCTCGATCAGATCGGCAAGGACTTGTTCCCTGGGATTTATGGAGTAATCTCCATAGAAAAGATGCCTGCCGTTCAGATCTCCAAGCAAGAGATAGGGCCTCGGAAACCATGCCAAGACGCGGTGGAAGTCCCCCGCGTCCGAAGTCAGCTGACGGTGAAATGCACGCTGAAATGATAGTATACTTCCTATCGAGGTGCAGCTGCACAGCCACTGCCTGAAAGGAGGTATCTAAAGAGAAAGGAAGAACGGAGACATCATGCCGGGTGTAAACCACGCCTCTCCCAGCCCTGCCATCCCGCGGTGGTGGGGTCGCAAGACCCTTATACCCTGGGAGGGCAGGCAAGGGGCACGCGCCTAGGATGGTCTCCGGCAAAAAGATAGCTTATGGGGAACGGGACGAGACGAGCCTCCGCAGCTCCTCCCAGTTGGCCCGCAGTCCACGGCAATTTAATTAAAAGAATATGCCCTCCAGGCCTAGCTCGGAGGAGACGCGGGGGCCCTCCTCGAACTGAAGACCCTCACGGGAATGGCCGTACGCTTCCCGAGGGCAGAACCCCGGGTGCTGTTGGCCGGACAAAGCGCTGAAGGCGCTGTCGCCTTCGATAACTTATTGAGGGAGATTGGGCTCGCCATGCGAGTCTTTTCCCCTCTCCGCCTCGAAAACTTAGGTGGGCGTTGCGGCTTCGGAGGCGGGGGGCCCTCTTTTCGAGGAACCACCGTCTTCGAGCCACTCGCTCCACCACTAGGGATGGGCAAAGGAGCCGAAGCTCCTTAGTTGCTGTACTCCTTTCGGGGGACAACTTTACGAGCCCCGGAAGATGGTCGCATGGGTGTTGCCTCCTGTGAGGCTAACGACTCGGTGGAGGCGCGTGGCCGTTTCGCCTTACGGTAAGCGATCACGCTGGGGGGAGAGGGGGGGAGCCCTGGTTTTAGCCGGGGCTGGGTGTGAACCCTTTTTGCTGACAGCTTTACCAAGGGAGCGCCCGGGTTGAGTAGAGCCCGCTGAAGGGTTCGGAATGGGCGCGGAAACAACCGTGCTCGTTGGCCTGGATGGGCCAGAAGCAGAGGGTGCCTTTCTAACTATCGAGGCATATGACGTCCCAGGCAGAGCCGGGCGCGCCAGGAACAAGTCCTTAGCCTCGCGGAATGAGATTCGATCCTGGGCCTGAACGGCCAGGATTTCTTTCTAGGGAAAGATATGAACCACATTGCTTCGAAGAAGCGGGGTGCGACTCTCCGCAATTGACACACTTGGCCACACATAATTAAGACTTATCGTGTGCGCCTTTGGAGCAATTTACACAGACTTCGGGTGACCCCAATTTTGCACGTCTACAAGATCGATTCGTATGGCCGAAGCGGTGACAGTAATAGCACCACCGCGGCAGTGGCACGAATGCCTTCACGCGGTAGCGGTACTAACCAGCATGCACCGACTCAATGAGCTTGTCACAGTCGAACGTGACGAAGAGTGTAGGGGTGGGTCTCGAGGCCCCTCCCTGTTTTCTCATCACACGTTCGACCTTGACCGCCCCTTGGTCGGCCAGCTCTAAGGTGATGTCCTCAATGGAGTAGTCAACGAGTTCCCTTGCATAAACTACTCCTTTCACAAAGTTCATGGTAGAGTGTCGCGTCACACTCACCGGGGTGCCATGAAGTGTCCGAAGACCACTTATCTTGGCCGCCTCGGCGGGATTCGCCGCATTCGCCAGAAGGCTCCCGTCCGAGAAACGGGTTACCTTCAGCTCTCTATCAATTGCACTAGCTAATCCTCTCCTCTGATGGATAATGTTGCCCTTGGCCAACAGAGTGCCATCAGTGGATCGTATAACGAGGAAGCGTTTGAAGCCTGCAGGCTCGAAAACGCCAGGAATCCTCTGAATGAGGATTCCTGGTCAGGGGCTCCGCACCCGGGGGGCAGAGGGGCCGGATGTGCCGATCTTGGCTTGTTCGCTTGCCAAAGTGGCAGCAAACCCATCCGTCCCCGCAGCCCCCACGGATGGAGAGGAGCCCCGAGTCTTCTTTGTCTTTTTTGTCTGAGTCTTTTTCTTTTTTAGAGAGGAGCGCGGGAAATGAACCCGCTTTTCACCTCCGCTGGCAGAATCCCCTAGGCCAGATGGACCGGCCTCAGCAAGGTCCTTCTCGGAAATAGGCAAGGTCCTGGTAGTCGTAGAGGCACCGGTTGGAGGAGATCCCTCCCCTCCTTTTACTGCCTCAGAAACTCTAGCCGTTTGAGGAGGACCTTGCATAGGGGCGGATTCGCGTTCGGTGTTTGGCGCCGAGACCGGATTCCTCCCCATGGAAGGCCCTACCATCTGAGGCTGGGTTTTCTCAAGGACCATGCCTATCACAGGAGGGGCCTCCAATTGGCCATCCCCTCCCAGGACATCGCAGGTCCCCTTGGCAGTGTCGCCAGTCTTGTGCGGGGAGGCACACGCCTTGACCCCGGCAAAGTTTAAAATTCTTGCCAGCAGGTCTTTTGAGGGAAGCGACCGAAGGGGCATGGCTTCCCTCTCCCCCTAAGGGAGTTTACCCTACCAAGCCGCTTACACGAGGGGCGGTCAGCAATGGGCTGCCTGTTGGCTTTCTTGGCAGTCCCCTTGGAAAGAAAAGATGGGACTGCCACTAGAAAAAGGGAGGTGCCCGAAAGCACCTCCAGAGAAGGGGGTGAGGGGGAGTCCCCTACACCCGTAGGTGAAGGAGAGGAGTAAGCCTCCTCTGCGGTTAAAGAAATATGGAGGGTCCCCTGCGCAAGCACAGTGAGAGGGGGCTCCATTTTTTAGGTGGAGCTGCCCGAGGGCGGCTCTGTCGTTGTTTCAGGGGGAGTTAAAGGGGTTTGTTTTTTTAAAGATTCATCCATGGGCTTGGTGACCCTATTTGTGCTACGGGACGCAATAGCTCATCACCTCTCGCAGTTGTCCGCACTGCAAGAGGTGCTTACAGGCTCGGCAGAGCCAGGCGCCGCCATTTGGGACCACCCCTCCCGCCTGGTGGCCTGGCAGTCCATCGGCATGGCGGCTCCACCTTGGATACGGCGTAAAAAAATATAGATTGTGAAGAGGAGAGGAAAAGGGATGTGAGGAAGGTATGGGTGGGGATGAAGCAGGTTGTTAAAAACCAACCACCCCAGACTGGAGCTCAGGGGTTAATGAACATTGTCCCCTCTTCCCTCAGCCCCACCTCGGGACGGTTGGCTGAGAAGAAGGTCAGCATCTAACCTGTGAAATTAGAGGCGAACAGAGAAAGTTGTGGGAGAGGTTGTATGAAAAGGAAGGAAACAAGTGTTTTGAAGGAAGGAGAAGAGGCTAAGCTGGGGTCGGCCGGGGTGCTGAATCCCGTCAGCATGGCGGCAAGGATGGCAAATCGTCGCGCCCCTTACGGGTCTCACGAGACAAGAAAACAAAACAAAGAAAACTATGTAGCTATCAGGTGCCCCTAAAACTTCGTATGCTATATATTTAAGTAATATAATTTATTCAACAAAATAGTTTCTATCCTTTTCAAAAACCCTTTTCCAACAAACTAAATGTTTATCTAAGCTTGTTGAATAAAACTCCTTTAGCTTCTTAGAACAGGGACGTCCACTTAATATTTTCATGCGGCCCCCCACTGTTTACTCAGATTTTATTTTTACGGGGTATTTTTTGGGTATATTTTCATTTACTTTGAAAACCAGATATTCAGAATCTCATAAAAGGAAGGCAATCCCCAAAATCACATTGATTTTATTTCATTTTGCATAAGTCTAATTTATTTTTTTTACTGTTAATATTCAGTATTTTCTTTGTAATAATATATATATTTGAACTGTTTAAAATTTATATATAAATACCTCTGTGGCCCGGTAAATATACTTAAATTTCCAATTTGGCCCTTTGGGAAAAAAGGTTGGAAAACTCTGGCTTAGAAGCAAAAATAGTGATGAATTCTCTCTTCGATTGCGTCCTTACCTCAACAAAGAATCTTTCAAAGTAAATCTGATTTTTTAAACAGAACAAAACTGTTCTCGTCCCGAGGAGAAATGTGTGAAGAAAATGAAAGATGAGTCAGTAGCTCCCAACCTTCCCTCTTTCGTGTAGCTCCGCGTTACATTGGTCATGTGTTGTGGTGCAAAATGAATGTAAAAAATACAACTCCTTTGCCATTAACCAATCTTAACTAATTTCGGATAAGTTTACCCTGAACTCTTTATATTTAAGTAGCGTAGATTAAGTTTAGGCAACCCGTTTTGTAATAAAGGTCCTTTGATAAGACCAAACTCGAAGAGCAACAATTTATTGCTTCAAAACCTAAGGAGGGTTTTTCTAGAGGAATAAATTAACGTTTATTTAGTTTAGAAAACATCTCTGAAACGGAAGGAAAATATTTTGCAGAATAAACTCTATTGTTTAATCTGTTTATTCATCCTCTTAAGTTAAAAAAAACATGACTTCCCCATCGATTGGTGATTCTTGACATCGACCAAGAAGCGAGTAGCGAAAAGTGAAGTAATGAGAGACATTATGTTTTTAGTCGTGCCCGCAACTCTATAAGTTACTGTCAGTCCGTAGGTCGGTCGGTCGGATGGAACCGTTTTACTTTCCGATAGCTTTTTGGGGTAATAACATCGACTCTATTTAGCCGATTCTAACAAAATTTGAAACACTTGCCAAGGTCCTCCTAGGGTTAGTCCGGGAATAATTTGGCAATAACATCGTGACTTTACGGCCGATTCGAAATTTGAAGCCCTTATGTTGTTTTACATTCTCTTTCGAATGATATAATTGCCAAAGTCCTCCTAAGGTTAGTCCGGAAATTATTGAAAGTTTTGAAGGTCATAAGGTCATAAGTCAGAATAATTGACCTTGTTGAATATAAAGAGAAAACAAGCGAGGGTTTTTGTAAATAGAGATATATAAAAACCTGAATATAAAGGAAGTAAAAATGCGTGAAAGATATATATAGAAACTAATCCTCCTACAGGTATTAGAGCTGGCATGATTCAGTGCTGGTGTTCGCTGACTCAAAAGAGAAACTACAGGCACTGGTTAACGCATTTGGGATTGTGTGTGGCAGAAGGAAGCTCAGTGTGAATGAAGGCAAAAGCAAGATAATGTGGTGCAATAAGGAAGGAATGAGTGGGCTGGAAGTGAGTCTAAATGAGGGAAGGCAGGAAGAAGTGCAGTGTTTTAAGTATCTGGGTGTCGATCTAGTAGCTAATGGAAGGTGTGAAAAAGAAATATTAGAGCGAATGGAAAAGGAAGTACAAGCATATGTTGCGATAAGGAGTCTCAAGAAAGGGAAGCGAATGAGCAGGCAGGCGCAAATGAGATTGTATGAGGGAGTGGGGGTTTCCACTGCTCTTTATGGATTTGAAACTTGGGCGTTGAGTGCGAACGAAAGGAGGATGGTTGAAGTTATTGAAATGAAATGTCTGAGAAGTATTTGTGGTATGAGGTTGATTGACAGAGTGAGAAGCGAAAAAGTGCGAGAGAGATGTGGAAGTAAAGTGAGTTTGTTTGAAAGAGCTGATAGAGGTGTGATGAGATGGTATGGTCGCCTAGAGAGAATGGAGGATGAAATGCTGGTAAAGAGAGTGTATAGATCTCGAGTGATAGGAACGAGACAGCGTGGGCGTCCGAGAAGGGGGTGGGTGGAGTGTACGAGAGACGGCCTTGTTGGACGGGGCCTGAGCATACAGGAAGCAGAAAGGCGTCCTGGGAAAAGGAATAAATGGAGACGAATGGTTATGGGAGGACGAGCTCTTTTAGGGATTGGAAGCAGTTTGATTTATGTTTAAATTAGGTTTAAGTTTTAGGATGTCAAGTGATTCTAATATCCGTAGTTTGTTGGGATGGGGGCTAGGACTAACTATTTTAATGTTATCCAGATTAATTTCAGGCTTTGATGTGATCTCGTATGGGAGAGGGGGGGTCTCGTTTGTTTAGAAACAGCCCCGGGCGGGTCGACCTTCCTCGATGCTGCTCGATGCGACAATGAATTGACCTAATGGTCGAACCAATCTAAGATGAATTGTAAGATTCACAACTATATTTATAAATTCCAGAGGAGCGGCAAGGGAATGGAATTCGGTCCTTATAGCTGAAATAAGATCCAATATTGTGCCCATTTTTTAACATCAATTTTGGGTCAAGATATGGATAGAATTTATATAGTCTTCTTAATTTCATCTACAAAGTCGTTTGATTTCTTACCAAAGTATGGGAGACTAAAGAAAATGGATAATTTCTCTACATTATTTTCTTTTGGACTCTTTTTATAGAAAGCATTGAGAAAATTTTAATATGTTTTCCACTAATGAGTCAAGGTAGCCATTAGTTTTAAAGAAAGTTTTTAGAAAAGAGAATTCTAAATGCAGCAGTCTGTAGGAAGAACATATATTGAATAAGGGTTTTTATCGAGGATAACTTAAGGTTTTCTGGCAAGAAACTAAAGAAGCTTGTGCCTAACTTGTAAATGTAGGCTTCCTATAGACTAAAGTTTCAGACTTTTACCCGAATGTTTAATATATATATCCAAAAATGGAAGTCTACTATTTTTCTCGATCTCCATTGTATAATTTATATTTTTATGTCTAGAGTTCAAATATTTAAGGAATTTTTCCGCCTGTTGTGATTTCATTAATACAAATGTATCATCAACATAACGTCTGTAATAGATAGATTTATATTCAATGGGACAGTTATTGAGCCAAAGTTGTTCATAATAGCATAAGAAGATGTTCGCGAAAATTGGCCCAAGTGATAGGCCCATCCCAACTCCTTCTATTTGGACGTAAAATTCTTTATTAAATATAAAATACGAATTTAAGACAGCCAATTCCAAAAATTACTTAAATAGTTTTTTTGTAATACCTATTACTTTTTGACAAGAATTAAAAAGAGAGTTTGTACAAATTTGGATTGTTTCATTCAGCGGAATATTTGTGAATAAGTTTTCGACGTCATATTAGGTTGAGGAATAAGTTCTTGCGGTTTTTTTTAATGTTGTGTTAATTTAAGTTTTGTTGACGTGATTTGTGCACATATTAAGAAACAATAATAAATAATGAGAGCAAAATTTGCAAAGGTTAGGCTACATCTCTTAACAGTGTAGACTATTAGGCTTTTGCTTAGGCTACGTCTTGAAGTTGAGTAATAAGTCTTTGCAGTTTATTTAAAAGTTGTGTTAATTTAATTTTTGTTCTGTACCCTCAAAATGAAATGTCAAGTTTAAAGAAAGGCGCATTTTCGACACTTGTTGTTATTCAATTTCAATCGAGACGGGAACAATGCAAACGCAGCCAAAGCTCGTCGCGATATTTGTGCTGTCTACGGAGAAAATGCTTTATCAGAAAAGACAGCTCAATGGTATTTTTCACGTTTCAAAAACGGTCATTTCAATCTTAATGACGAAGAACGTTCTGGTGGCCCCATTAAGTTGGATGAAGATCGATTGAACGACCTTCTTCATGAAAATCCTCGTCAATCGACTAGAGAATTGGCTGTACAATTGGCGTGTGATCAGAAAACTGTAGTGAATCACCTTCATTCGATGGGGAAAGTTCAAAAACTCGGTGCATGGGTTCCGCATGCTTTGAGCGAAAGCAACAAACTTCAACGCTCCATGATTGCCACAGGTTTGCTTGCTCGTCACAAGGCTACTCGTGGATATAAGGACAGATTTCTTCACCTCATCATCACTGGCGACGAAAAGAGGTGTGTTTATGTCAACATGAACCATCGAAAACAATGGCTTAGCCCCAATAAAAAACCCCTTCCGCGATTAAAGCAAGGACTTCATCCACGAAAGACGATGCTGTGTGTGTGGTGGGATTGTGAAGGCATCATTCTTTATGAGCTCCTTGCGAACAACGAGATTGTCAATGCAGAACTCTACGTTTAATAAATGTATCGACTCGCCGAAGCTATTCGTGAAAAGCGACCTCATCAACGTTATGGAGTCCTTCTGCAACACGACAATGCTCGTCCTCACATTGTCAATATGACAAAAGACGCCATCCAAACACTTAATTAGGAAATCCTGCCGCATCCTCCATATTCGCTAGACTTGGCTCCATGGGATTTTCATCTGTTCTGATCGCTCTCCAACAATTTGCGCGGCGTTTCGTTCAAAATCCAGAGATTTTTATTGCAGAGGCATTGAAAAACTAGTTGAACGTTGGGAAGAAGTCGTAAATAACAACGGAGAATACATTATTGATTAAATTGCATATTGTTATCAATTAAAAATTAAGTTTTACGAAAATTGTTAATGGTAATGATTAAATTTGATAAAACTGCAAGAACTTATTCCTCAACCCAACAACTTACCATTATGACGTCGACAGCGTCCGAACGGGTGCACAGGTCTTCTACAATTTTTCGGGAATTAGCTATGGTATAGTCAATAGTGATTTGGCCGTCCACAGGCTTACGATGGGTCACCGGATTAACTGGTCCAAAGCAGATACCATAATGCATATAAATGATTTTATTAGCAGAAATATCTTTGAATCGTTCCTAATCTCCAGCACAAAGGAGAGAAATGCAAATATTAGCCCCGGTTTGTTTTCCTTAGATCCAGTCCTATCTTTTTTTCTCAAATCAAACTTATCAGAGACCATAAAAAAAGTGTGACCTCATAGGGAAAACATGGCTTTGTATAAATACGGTGTCTCTCTATTTTGTAAACCATTATGAGTTTGAAAATGTTAAGACAACGAAAGTACTCACTCCAATCAACCTTTCTTTTTTCTTACGTGGTATACACAAATATATATTTATATATACACTCCCGAGCAAAATAAGAGAACGATTTTCCTTTTATTAAAATATTTTTAAAATTATGATGAGTAGGCAAATGAAATTTCCATGGTCCAAGATAGCATGCATTTATGTCAGCAGCAGCATTCTGGCCAAACGGCCATTGTTACACCTGAACCCCCACTTAGGGAGACACAGCGGGGCCGGTGTCACGTATGTAGCCAAAAGACAAAGGTAGTACGGGGCAAAGGGGGTCGTTGCTTTGGGTGGAACTAAATGCTACGCCATGTAAGTACCTGACCTAGCTGGTCTGCTGAAGGAAGCTATACACAGGTTCCATAACGAGAGGTGTATTTTGCATATAACCCGCATATCTGGTATGCCCAAGGAAGCTATACAGAGGAGGTATAAAGTGCAGTGTATGTCGCATACAACTTCGTCGATATAAACTCGTGAAGGCAATCTCCAATCGGTGCTTTTAAACTAGACTCAAGGAGCTACAAGCAATGAATATAATCTAATACCAACCTATCCCTATGCTAACACAACGTCCTTAGTTCCCAATAAGAATCAAGCATCCGATTTCGGTGCCCCCGCGTCACTTGTAGTAATTTACTGCCAAATCCCTCAATTGCAATATTTAATCCATCGTTCGAGGCAGAGTCTTTTAGCAGATTTTAAACCGCACTTGTTATATCAAAGCCAAAACTAACATTTCTTCCAGAAATCCTTTGGTGCGGTTGGTAAATCAAAAAACTACTGGAGTTAAGTCACACAAAGAAAGAAGGTTCTTTGTATTCAAGGAACAAGTAAAGGAATAATAATCTTATAAAAGATAACATATAAACATCGAGAATATAGAATTTTCAAATATTCAATATACAATTTTTATACAAATTAATGACTTCTTTGAGTTTGCTTCTTTTGAGAAAACATTTTGATATCAGGTTCTAACATAGTGGTTCTTAGTCTCAATAGGTCCTCTAAATGCTCGTCTGTCAACTGTGTTCTCAGTGAATTCTTGATTTGCGCCAAGTACGAAAATGTGGATTCACAACAGTATGCTGAAGAAAAACCGGAAATCAGTCGTCGTGCATGTTCACGAAGACGAGGGTATTCTATCGCGTTTTTCCAAATTTCGACGGGATTTTCTCTCTTGTCAAACAGAGACTTCAGGATATTATCTTCAGACATTTCAATAAGCTCCATTTGTAACTCTTCAGGAGCCTCTGATACATCAACTAAGTGAGGTTGAAAAGCAAGTTTCAGTGTGATGTTAAGCTTTTTAAAATCATTGAATCTTTTATTGTATTCTTCTATCAATGTGTCTAAAACCGACTCATATTCTTCAAAATATCCATAGATATCTTTATTTTCACTCATTACCTTCGTAAGCTGGATAAAGTGTTCTTCTGAAAGTTTTGATTGAGCGAAAAGGGACTTGAAATACCACAGTTTCTTTCTAAATGCCTGAATTTTTGGCCACCTATCATAAATACATTTATTTCTGCCTTGCAATGAAATGTAAACTCATTTTGTTTTGACATCACTTCACATAAAAAGGCAACATCTCTGTAAAAATTTGGATCTGATAAATCACAATACTTGTTGTTTTCTTTGAGCCTTCATAAAGACAAAACTTTGACCAATTCTTTTCCTTGCGACAGCCAGCGTACTTTTGAGTGATATGGCAAATCTACACTAATTACTTCGTCATCCATCATCAGCATGTTTCGAAATTGACGATGCTTTGAGGCATTCACTCGAATATAGTTAACAATGCTTATAACCTTTTGCAAAGTGTCATTTAAAGTTACAGATGTTGCACAGAGATTTTGCTGATGTAAAATAGAATGAAAAGAAATCAGTACAATTAGTTCTTGGGTTTCTCTCTTAAGATGTCCCATAAATCCTTCATTTTTAGCCATCATAGCTGGGGCAGCATAAGTGCACACACTGACCAAATTAGTAAAATTTAGTCCTATTTTATGACATTGCTCTTTGAAGTTGTTAAAAATATCTATCCCCCGTGTCCTTCCTTTAAGGGTGCCTAAGGCAAGCAATTCCTCATATAATTGAAAATCATCTGTTATGGCACGAATAAAGTACAATAATTGTGCTGAATCAGTGGAATCTGTTGATTCATCCAAAGCTACTGAGTAATATATATTCTATTTTTTTATTATATTTTTCAATTGTTCTGTTACATTGCAGGCCAATTCATGTTGTCGATCTGTGCTAGTCCTTCTTGAAAGAGGCACTTCATTATACTTGTTAACTTTATCGGGATCTATACATCCTACCACTTCTAAAATACATTCCTTTATGAGTTCTGCATCGCTGAATGGCTTACCTTTTATTCCAAGCAAATATGCAACTTTATAGCTTGCTTCTGCCGTAGCATTCCCTTGATGTAACACAGACTTGAAAAATGTATTTGCTTCTGTTTTCCACCTTTCAGTTTCTGCAGTGCTATCTTTCGAGGTTCACCCTCTAATTTGGCATATTTATTGTCTTTATGAAGAGTATAGTGTTGCTGTGCATTGAATTTCTTAACTGTTAACAATTGCAGTATCACAAAGCAAGCAAGACATTTTTCCTCCAGTATTCACTAAAAAATATTGCAGTTTCCATTCTTCATTAGAGATCCTTTTTTCTTCTTTAAAAGTCCGTTTTAACTTTTTTGACATAATTATGGGCCAAAAAGAGAAATGTATTTATTCTGAAAAGCCATAAAAAAGGTTAATAATGAATTAGTAAGGCCAGCCGCAGTACACTGACCCAGACAAAACAGTCTTAGACAAGACATCGATAAACCTGCATCCACAACCATGTTATAATAATTATAATTATTATTATTATAACACGAACCACAATATAGATTAGTTATATTTTTCTGTGATTAGTATTATTATTTATCATTACCTAATTGTTGCTGAAACTAACTCAGTCTCACAAAACAAGTCGGTATGAAGTAAGCCACGACAACACAATTACTGAGTAGAGTACGTAGTTATTCGGAGTAGCACAGACCACAGTGAGGAGGCGGACGAGACAGGAACTCTTCCTGTATCATACGTGAAATCACTCACTCCCACTAGGCTAGTGTAGCTTACACGGAAACATTGCCTTTATTTAGCAGTTGCTTTAAGTTTAAATTCCCTGAATTTAAGAAAAATGCTTCCAATCTCTGGAAGCGACAGCACTAAACACATAACTTTCCTTTTGTCTGTGTGTGTGTGTGTGTGTGTGTGCATAATGATTTTAGACAATGTCAAAAAAGAAATATATATCAAAAGACCATAGAAGGCCGCACCTGATGGTCTAGAAGGCCGCAGGTTCCCCTTGCCTGGTTTAGGCCAAGTAGTTAACTTGGCTAAACGACCTGAATATAAGAGCATTGTAAATAAATTTATGTGAAAGTTTTTTAATAGCATATAAGAAGACGCCTAATAAAAATATCTGAATTAAAGTGAAAATAAAAAAAAAAATCTCAGGCTTCCAAGAAGTTAATGTCAATTTTAAAAGACCTAAAATATGCTTCTTACTGTTGTTGAAATCCTTCAAAATTCCTTGAGACTGTTATAGATAACTGTGAGAGTTGTCCTACTTTATTTCAACTGTAGTTTAATGCCTAGGCACAATTTAAACTATATTTTGTTAGAATCCTTTATTAGTGATGGCGGAAAGTGATTACAAGTGAATACAAGGGAATACAATTGAACACAAGTAAATACAAGCAAGGGAATACAAATGAAGTCAAACAAGAGAATACAAGTGAATACATGCAAAGGGATACAGGTGAATACAAGTATAAGGAGGGGAATACAAATGAAATCAAGCAAGGGAATACAAGTGAATATTAGCAAGGGGGTAAAAGTAAATACAAGCAATGGAATAGAAGTGAATACAAATAAATTCAAGCAAGGAAATACAAGTCAATACAAGTAAGGGAATAGTGCCACAGCAGTAAAAAACATTACATAGGTGTTATAGAAATTTGTTGAATATTCGTCAATGTCAGCAATGATTAAAAAACTTCCGTTAAATGACAAGACTTTTAAATGTCACTTATAAACGAGCGCCTAAACATTTGATCAACAGGAAAAGTCCACAAAAATAGTGTGTAGGGTACGAGATGAACTGGCTGAAGGACAATATTTACATGTTAATAATGCTTCATCTCTATTGGCTCGAAATGTTCGTGAGCAATTTATGGACAGAATTCTTACTAGAGATGAAAAGTGGGTTATTTACTTCAATATTAAGAGTAAAAGGCAATGAATGAGGATTCCGATTGGAACAGTGAGATGAATGAGGATCCTGGTGCGAACAGGAAGCTATTCTGGAAGGAAGTGAATAGGATGAGGAACCAGACGAGGAAAAGAATGACGGTGCTTGTGAGCAATGATGAGGTCAAAAGTGAATGGCCAATATACTTGGATGAGTTGTATACTGTAGGTATTGAATTTGATGCAAATGTAAATAAGATTGGGTTCGTGGGTGTAAATATGTTACTGTCAGATTATGGAAGATATAGGAGCAAGTAAAAGGTTTTTATTGGTGTGAGAGGCACCTGGAGTAGGTGATATAATCGATGTGATGCTAAAATGTGATGATAATTGCCTTACGAAATGGGTATCTTGGCTGTGCTGTAAGGCATTCGAAAGGGTAAGAGGGCCTGAGGGATAGAAGAGTGAAGTACTACTGCCGTTATATCAGGGTAAAAAGGAGGAATGTGAATGCGAGAACGACAAACGGATAAGTCTCTTGAGTATTGTAGGTAAAGTGTATTAAAAAGTTCTGTTTGGGTGTATGAGAATGATAAATGAGAATTCAATAGGTGATGAAAAATGTGGTTTTAGAGCAGGTAAGGTGTAGGTGGATAAAGTAGCAATGGTGAAGTACCTGAAAAAAAAGATAAAAGGGGGTGTAAAACATATGCTGTGTTGATGGATCTGGCGAAAGCTTATGGTCGGCTAGATAAGCATTATGGCAGGTGCTATGAATGTATGACGTAAGTAGTAAACTATTGGATGATGTGAAGAGCATTTATGTCTGAAGGCATGTGATAGGGTAAAAGATAAACGGATAGACTGGTTTGACATATGTATAGAGTGTATGGGTGTAAGAAGTTTGTGATATCGCAAGGGCAGGTGCATCTCCGTAAGAGATGTTTATGTTGTGAATGAGAGTGTGACTAAGTGTAGTGAGCGGTATGGCAATGGAAGAAAAATAGATGGAAAATAGACTTGTGAAAAGAAATTCCGAGTGTCAGGGTATGAAAAGGGTTGTATGAGCGCGTCAAAGTGGGTTGATTGTGTGCATGAGTACTTGAAATAGAAAGGATTGACTTAGTAGGAAGTGGATGATATTGCATGCATGTAGAAGGTTTCGGAGAGGGCATGGTATGGGCCTTCTGCCCAATGGTGAACCATGCCTGGACGAGCATATTACAGCACATATGTTTTACCCTATCACTATGAAGAGCCTCTCTGAACTTGACACCTTCAAAACTTTCAATAATTCCCGGACTAACTTTTAGAAGACCTTGGCAATTCTATCATTCAAAAGAGAATGTAAACGACATAAGGGTTTCAAATTTCTCTAGAATTGGCCGAATAGTTATGATGTTATTTCCAAAACAAAATTATTCCCGGGCTAACCTTGGAAAGACTTTGGCAGTTATATTATTTGGAAGAAAATGTAAAACAATATAAGATTTTCAAATTTAGTTAGAATTAGCCGAATAGTTATGATGTTATTGCACCCCCCGCCCCTCAATAATTCCCGGGTTGCTTCTTAATAGGATTTGAAGATTTGGTTGGTATTTCTAATGTCACTTCATGAATTCAGTCCTTTCCATCTTGAGCATCAGCTATTTGTTCTTCATTTTCTTCAGGAGAGAAAATTATCTCACTTGATGGCATTGAAACATCGGCCTACTTATAGTAAGCAACTCTTCTTCCTTCACTTGTTTATTTTACTCAAGTTAATCTCGAAAGCAAACCTGATGTGATCCCAAAGAAGTGATCATTTCTCTATGACTTTTAATGAAAGCAAGTTCCTTCACAGAGATCTTCATCTCCAGCGGGAATTTAAATTAATTTGAGTTTTGTTTTTGCAACTAGAGCAGCAAAATTCACATCAAAAGGCAATTTTACACTTGCACCTGAGGATATCAACAGGTTGTCTAGTTTTGTAATGAGAGTGTCTTAGGCCTGTAGCTCTCATCTTCCAATGGATATGTTTTTGGTCTGCTTCCAGTTCTTTTGGATCTGTTTAAGATTGTGACTCTTGTATTTACAACGGGGACTAGAAAAGAACTGTTCCCTCGTTCCCACTTTTCAAGCACTTTAGGGTAAATATCCTTTGCAAGATTGGCTGCTGGGTAGTTTCTCACAACTACATTTCAGAAAGTCAACCAGAGTTCAAAATGAGATGGCAACAACTCTGCTATTTTCAATTTAGTTGTTCAAATGTGTGAATGTCGCCAGTCTTGTCCTAATTTTAAAAGCAATTGTAGGTCAAATTCCACTGGTAGGGTGGTAGTACTGAATGCCAAGTAATCTTCAGCACACTGATAAATATGTTTCAAACGGTGAAATAAGAAAAAAAGTGAAATAGATATAATTATTAATATAATAATGGTCATTTAATTCCGCAAGATGACAAAAGTAAGTGAAAACTTTTAAGTAGTTAACCAAGTAGAACTAAAGTTATATTAAAACCAGGCATGGCTTCGCCACTCCTTCCCGGAGCTTGCGCTTCGCTACTAAGATTAAAATTTAAAATCTAAAAACAAGCAGCCATGGTTAAATTTTTATAAATTTCATGACTTCGCCAATTATAATTGTGATAGAATTGCCTGAGGCTGCCGCGCCTCGCTTCTATCACATATTGGTACTCATGCTTCTCATGTGTATCCTGCGAGAAGAGAGTAGCATGGCGTTCTTATCACCCGAACATTTCCCGAGTCTCATCTTCCCCCGCGCAAGTTCAATCAAGGAGGTTCAATCCCCATTGCCTGCAGGCGTCGATCTGGCCAGATTGAGTTAGCCTTATGGGAAGATAAGAGTGTTCGAATCGCTAGCGGGAATCTCATGGAAGTCTCCCATTGCCCCATACCCCGAGGGGCTGGCTCAGGCTATTTATGAGATAGAATTTCGCATTTAAATCAGATCCCGATTATCTTCGTCAGGCATCACGCTGATCCGGTCTCCCTTGTGCACCTAGGAACTCTCTACCTCGAGAACCCCCTTATTGTCTAGAACAGGACAATATCTTGAGTGCCAAGGTTCGTGCCCCTCGAGACGCCAAGTCAACAGGGCCCCCTGTTGTTCAATTGTTAAGAAGAGAACGACTTTAGAACAGTCATTGTTGTTCGAACCCGTTCGACAAGAAACGGTTCTCGTTCTCCTGATATCACGTCAGTGGTAAAGTTAATTCACCCTTTTAAGATCCCGATTATATTCGTCAAGCATCACGCCAATCCGGTCTTCCTTGTGCACCTAGGAACTCTCTACCTCGAGAACCCCCTCATTGTCCAGAAGAGGACAATATCCTTGAGTGCCAAGCTTCGTGCCCCCCGAGACGCCAAGTCAACAGGGCCCCCTGTTGTTTAATTGGTCAGAAGAGAACCACTTTAGAACAGTCATTGTTCTTTAAACCCGTTCGACAAGAAACGGTTCTCGTTCCCCTGATATCACGTCAGTGGTAAGTTAATTCACCCTTGTAAGATCCCGATTATTTTCGTCAAGCATCACGCCAATCCGGTCTCCCTTGTGCACCTAGGAACTCTTTACCTCGAGAACCCCCTCATTGTCCAGAAGAGGACAATATCCTTGAGTGCCAAGCTTCGTGCCCCCCGAGACGCCAAGTCAACAGGGCCACCTGTTGTTTAATTGGTCAGAAGAGAACCACTTTAGAACAGTCATTGTTCTCCAAACCCGTTCGACAAGAAACGGTTCTAGCTCCCCTGATATCACGTCACTGGTAATTTAATTCCTCCCCGTTTAACGTTCTTCAAGAGAACGTTTGGTTACCCCCATTAACCTCAATTGTTCATCTAGAACATCTCCGGTATCCTGTCTCGAGGATCGCTTGTACTTCCGATCCACTTCGCTCTCACTCCTGGAAGTCTGTCCTTTCTCCCTCGTTAAGGACAACCCCCCTAAAAACCCCTCCTCCTGGGAAGGAAATCAACATTCGGACAGAAGCCATTCCTTCAAACCGCCTTCGCCTGCACGCCGACCTTATAAATACGTAAGCTACGAATTCCATTTAATTATTTAACTTTGTCCCAACGTAACTCCGTGCTTTAACACGGATTTAGCCGACCCTTTCCCTTCTTGTTTGTTTTGTTATTTAAATCCCTCCAAATCTTAATCCACCGCTTAGTCAAATTTATCCTATCACCTTTTTATTTCATGTACATCTCCCATTTTAATCCCCGGTCATGTAAATATTTTCCATGTGTTATTTTTGTTAGTTTAATTAATAAAATTTTATTTTATTAATGCTTGCAATATTATTTATTCTTGGGCTCCGTTCCACTTCTTAAGTATATTGAAGATAAATAAGCCCTCTCCAGGCCTATTTATTAACGTAGAATAATACTCGGCCATCTGATTAAACCCCGACTCAAATATAGAATAATCCCCACAAAGAATAGATATATAGTATATCGTCGGGAGCCTTTTCTACGACAATAATAATTTTAAAAAGGAACTATAAACCTAATTTTCCCCCTTTCAAATTATCACGTTGCTAACATATAGACTTATAGAAGAAGATACATAAAAATAAATTTTCTGAACTTCACCATTTGTAATTCTTTGGGTTTAATTTATTTTATATTAGATACTTATATTTATTTCTGAATTTTGATAAAAAAACATGTGATAACCAAACTAAGATGAAATTATTATTCAAATACTCAAAAAAATCCCCTTCTTAAATTATAGAGTTAGTGATGATTATTATTCAAATACTCAAAAAAATCCCCCTCTTAAATTATAGAGTTAGTGATGATGATGATGATGATGATGATGATGATGATGATGATGATGATGATGATGATGATGATGATAAAAACCCTTTAGGATTCATAAGTAGGGCTGCAAATTTTGAGCACCCCTCATTTATATAATTAGAACGTTGAAAAGATTGACACACTAATAGCACAGTATTCCATATTATAGCATAATATACCATAGCAGATTATAGCATAGTATATTATAGAATATTATTGCATATCATATTAGAGCATAGCACAGCATTGCATAATATAGCACAGCATAGTATAACATAACATAGCATAACATAGCGTAGTATATTATAGTATGGCATAGCATAGACAAGCCTGGCCTAAAATAGCATAGTATAGCCACATACTTTAGCATAGCATAGTAGAGAATAGATTAGCCTATCATAGCATGGCCTAATATAACCTGGAATAGCCTAGCTTTAAACTTGTCTAGTATAGCATAACATAACATAGCCAAGTATAGCATAGTATAACTAAGGTTGCCAACCGTACTTTATTTAGCTTTCCTGTCTTTGTCCTTTTTTTAGTTTAGAAAGGACTTAAATGTCCTTTACTTTGAAAATCATGATAATTTATCTTGGTAACTCAGGTGAGTATCAGGATTACTGTTCAATTGTAAGCAGGTGATATAGGCCCGTATATTTTTATATTAAATATGTATTTTGACCAAATATAGAGGATGACTGAGGCTATCGAAGGAACGATGGAAGATGGAATTCAATTTTAAGAAGTGTGAGACAATGCATCTTAGTAAGAATAATAATGGTTTTGTTTGAGATGCTACCTCAAGAGAATGACTCAGAAGTAATTATTAGTAATGTTTTAAAAGTTCTTGACTATGCTTAGAAGCACGAAACAGAGCAAATAGAACGCTGGGCAAGGAAGTGAGAACAAAGCTGTATAATGCCTATGTTAGACCGCATATAGACTACTGTATCCAAGCATGGGCACCTCATTATCAGCAAGATTTAGAAGTGTTGGAGAGGGTGCAGCGAAGAGCTACTAAGCTTATATCTTGGTTCCAAAAATTAAGCTATGAGACCAGACTACAAAAACGGGATATTTTTCGGTTAATAAGAGAATGCTGAGGGGGCTCTGATTCAGGTATTTAAATTCTTTTCAGGTTTCGACCATATTAACCATGAAGATTTCTTAAGTGGCACTTGGAGGAGGGGGGGGGGGGGTATACTCGAGGGCACCAATTTAAACAATTTAAAATTAAGAGGCAATTTGTTAGGACAGATGTAGGCAAATTGTTTTTTTAGCAATAAGGTGATTGATGCTTGGGGTGATTTGCCTCCAGAACTGGTTAATTGTTCGACTCATTCTGGGTTTAAGACATAATTGGACAAGCGATTGAGGAATGGGCCATATTGGTATATATTAAGCATGTATATCATCACCATCATCATCTTCATCATCATCATCACTAACTATAATTTAAGAAGGGGATTTTTTAAAGTATTTGAATAATAATTTCATCTTAGTTTGGTTATGACTTATGTTTTTTTATCAAAGTTATTTCTAATAATTTTTTTTAGAATAAGAAATAACAAAATGGTGAAGTTCAGAAATAAGTATCGAAATTATGTGAATTTTTTTAAAAACCCAAAGAATTACAAATGGTGAAGTTCAGAAAAAAAATTTATTTATCTTCTTCTATAACTATATTTTAGCAACGTGATATTTTGAAAGGGGGGAAATTTAGTTTAGAGTTCCTTTTTAAAATTATTACAATTGGCGAAGTTCAGAAAATTTATAAAATTTAAAGATGGCTGCTTTTTTTAGATTTTAATCTTAGTAGCGAAACCATTGCCTGGTATATATATGCTAGAGTTGCATGCAAATGACAAGTCATTTTTAATGAATGGATGTATACTAATTTAAGGTTGTATGATAACAAATCCTTGTTTGTATCGGGGGGATAAATGTATGTGTAAAATCTGTGATTGGGGAAGTTTTTATGGGTCCTTTGGGGTTGATATACCTAATTAACCGTATATATGTATTAATTTGTGTGGAGTGGTTGGGTTGTGGCTTGTTGATAACTGGTTCCTTGTAATCTTTTCTTGCTGTACCAATTCTTCATGCTCTATTGTACTAGTAGGTAGATTATAAATGATTGGCGGCAACTAATAATCCACAAGAAGCAAAGTGTATTATTTGCCAAAGTGTTTTTAAAATTGGATACATGAGGGGGGGTTTTGCAATATCAGTTAAACAAAATCATTCCTACAACTTGATTGTAGTTTGAATTTAAATTCCAAACTTTACCCGAATTCAAAATTAGCAGCAAAAAAATCTTGTGGACGGACCAAATCAGAGGCAATCGTTAGAAATGTGATGGGTAAAAAGGCATTAGAAGTAGTTTTGAATGATTTAAAATAACATGAACTGAATATTTATTTTTGTCTCTTCAAATTGATGCCGTAAATCACAAAAAAAACTTGAAAATGTTCCTAGTATGTATATAATATTTTAAAATGGATTTTGACGAGGTGAATTATATAATTGATTTTTTCGAGAATACTGATGAAAGTGCAGATGGAATGTTTAAATATTTGAAGAAACACTATGGACAATTTGTAACTTGATGGGAATAGAGATTTTTGTTTTAGTGCAAATAACGCAAATTGCAATTTTGGAATAAAGCATTCTTTATATACTAATATCCTCACGCTGAATGACGGTGTTGTTAAAGCTAATTGTAATGCGCGCATTTTACATAATGCAGTACAATTTGCTTTGCGAGACTTAGATGTGGACATAAAAAATCTTGTCGTAAAGATTTATGGCATTTTTTAAACTTCAGTAAAAAGAAACGAAACTCTTAAAGATTTTCATTGATTTGTAGAGACAGAATTTAGTAAAATTCTTCGGCATGTACAAACTAGGTGGGCCATGCAGTCGTGCTTAAATTCTTATTTTATAATTAGACTAACAGATTGCTTTAAACAATTACTTAAACTTCTTTCAATTAATGATGATTCAAAAGAAATTTCCAAGTTATTGAAATTTATTTGCTGTTCTCGCAAAATACAATGAAGGTATTTAATCTATCTTTTGAAAGACTTGAAAAAATTAAACTTCAGCTGCAGATGTTTTCTTATTCTGGCTAATTTAAGAAATAAGTTAAAAACTCGATATGCTGAAGAATGTTTTGCCTATCATGTTCACCAATTTATGAAAAATCTTCATACTGCTGAGGCTCGAAAGATTATTGAAGACTTTAAATTATTTCTTATTTCAGCAATTACATATTTGGAAAAAAACATCAACTTTGATGAAAATTCAATTCATTCCTCAAAATAGCAGAAATTTGTTGAAGTTTTTAAAAAGTTGAAGCTAAAAAATTCTTAATTTAATATGGATGACCTCTTTAATGAAGTGACCTTAATTAAAAAAAGCTTTGACACTATTCGAAGCTCTGAACTCTTTACAAGATGCAAAACAACAACCAGCAAATGGAACTTGATTTTAAAAAGTGGCGATTTTAATTTGGTGAATATTTTAAAAATATTTCCATTTATGCTTTCAATTCCTAGAACATCAGCTTCATGTGAAAGAATTAATATTGTATAGTCATCTAAATGGCGAAATAAAAGAAACAGATGCTCCCTAGAACTAATGAAAAATGAACTTTTTATATACTTCAACTTGTAAGATAATTGTCTAGAATTTGCTGAAAAAACAAAAGATGACACCCAATTACTGAAGTCAGTAAAAAACTAGAACAAGTATAATTTCAAAAATGAAAATCTTTCACTAAGTTAATAATGAAGTATTTTTTAGTTTTATGTTTATATGTGTATATATAGGAATGAAATAAAAAATTATGTATATGCATACATATTCTTTTTATTTGTCCTTTATTGAAATTTGACAGAGTTGGCAACCCTAAGTATAACCTACCTTGTTTTTACCTAGTATAGCTAAGCCTAGCCAAACATACGATACCCTAACCTAAAATAGAATAGCCTAGCTGTGCCGGGCATAACCTAATCTAGCTTAGTATACTATAGCTAGCCTAGTATAACTTAGCATAGTATAGCCTACTTTATCCTACCTTAGCTTAGTATAGTCTAGCCTATCGTATCCTAGTATAGCCTAGCCTAGCTTAGTAGACCCTACTGTAGCCTAGTTTACTATAGCCTAGCCTAGCATTGCATACCACAGCTTAGCCTAGCGTCTCCTATAGAGTAGCCTAGCCTAGTATAGCGAAGCTAAAATAGGCTAATATAGCCTAGCTAATATATTATTGCATACGATAGCCTAGCATACTAGAGGCTAGCTTGGTATTGCCTATCCTAGCATAACCACACTTAACATAATATAGCCAAGCGTATCATATTATAGCCTAGCCTAGTATGTCCTAAACTAGTATAGCATAGCTTAGCTTATTATAACCTTGGTTAGCTAGCATATCGTAGCCTAACTTAGTATTACCTAGCCTAGCCTAGCAGAGCATAGCCGTCCCTAGCCTACTATACTTTAGCCTAACGTAGCATAGCATAGTATAGCCCTGTCTAGCCTAGTATAGCTTAGCATAGCTTAGCCTAGCCTAGCATAGTATAACCTATCCTAGCATTAACTATCTGAGACAAGTATATCCTATACTATCTTATTATACTCTAGTTAAGCATAGCTTGGTATTGTCCAGCCTAACATACTATACGCTATGCTATTATAGCATTTTATAACCTAAATTAGCATAGTATATCTTACCCTTCTACATAATATCTTAGCATAGATTAGTATAGCCTAGCCTATAATAGCCTAGCATAGTATAGCCTATTCTAGACTTGCCTAGAAGAGTATAGCATATTATAGCCTAGTCTAATCTAGCAGAGTATCGGCCGAATAGTTATGATGTTATTGCCAAAACAAAATAATGACCGGGCTAACCTTGGGAGGACTTAGGCATTATAGTATTCGAAAGAGAATGTAAAACAACATAAGTTTTTCAAATGGTGTTAGAATCTGCTAAATAGTTATGATGTTATCGCCGAAACTATAAAAAGCAAAACGGGGACCGACCGACATAGTGAGATGTAGAGTCGCTCGCGACTAAAAATATACGAGTCAAAATTCATATTGATACATTCCATTAGTCTGATACAGCAACAATAAAAGTAATTATTAAGATGCTTTAATACACAATACTGATGTATCATGACAGGAAATAAACTCGAAATATAAAACCGAGATATTACATTTATCAAATATACCAGTCAAAATTGATATTGATTTATATTGGAAACTCCTGATTTAAACTGAGTATAAAACAAAGCCTGTAGCAAAGGCATTACAAAAATTTCACTTTTAAGAACTTCTTATACTTTGCCTGACTAATGCTTCAGCTAATATTTGTATATATTTCTAAATATTAATCTGCAGTACTCCCAAGTTAGACAATTATGATCATTTTATATATATTTATATCTAAAAACTCGAGCGGAGTTTATTTGATAGAAATAGATATAATTAGTTATAATTGTCTAACTTGGGAGTATTGCAGATTAATATTAATATGGTGCAGTGCTACACAATACACCACAATTTATTATTTTCAGATGCGTGGAAAATTTCGGATCTGATAGTCAATGCTCACTCCTGTGTGAGATACTGTTATTAATTACACAGACCTGCGTTTGAAAAAAAATTTATGTTCCCCAGGATTTCTTTGTGGTTTCTCAATGAATCCAACCTCCTGAGCTCAAAAATGAATGTATATTTGTTCAATCAGGTCAGATTTTCTCAGTACAGCATACACCATTTTCATTGAGATTACCTCATTTTTTCTGAATTTAAAAAAAAAAAACTTTCTCCATCTAATAATGCATTATTACTGTTATATCATATAAACAGGAATACACGTATGTAAACTATAATTCTTTTAATAAAGAAAAAATAAAAGAATGCAACATAATAAAGAAAATAATTATAATTTCGAAGAACAAACGCCCTTGACGATTTTCGTTTGTGCCTGTCATCTGGTGCATCACGCTTCAAACACCAACAGTAGTCAGCAAGCATGTTTCCGTTCCATTTACACTGGTACCTGGATTCCATTGTTTTTATGTCCTGGTGGAATCTTTGCCCCTGTTCTTTACTGTAATCCCCGCAGTTGTCGGGAAAATAATCCAGATGGGACTGTAAATAGTGTATCTTTATAGACATTCGAGCTCCCAAATGTTTGAGACTTGTTAAGAGCTGATTGACCAGGGCAACATATTCTTCTAGGCTTCTTTTATTGCCTATAAAATTGTTAACTAGAGCTTTGAAAGCTTTCCAGGCATCTTTTTCTATGTCCTTCATTGATGCATCAAATTGATGATCAAGTTCCTGATTTGAAGTCCATCAAAAATTCCCCCATGGAGCTTAGCGTCACTGATTTGTGGAAATTTTTGAAGAAGAAATTTAAAAGCTTGGCCTACTTTATTAAGGGTTTTGACATACATTTTCATTATGCCAAGCTTTATATGCAGTGGAGGGAGGAGTATTTTTTGAGGAGGCACTAAAGGTTCAGCTATCACATTGTTTGATCTAATTCTAAATGCTTCTCGTGGAGGCCAAACCTTCTTCTCATAGTGCATACTACCTGCACGACTGTCCCATAAGCATAGGAAACAGGGATGCTTGGTGTAGCCTGTTTGCGTCCCAAGCGTAAGAGACACTACCTAAAAAAAATTTAGCTTAGCACGGTATGTAAATTCAGTGTAATATTTCTAAAAACAAATTCAAAGTAATATTTCTTAAAACAATAAGAATATGAATATGTACTGAAAAATCCTGTATGCCGATGCATTAAATCATCGTATTGGAACTAATTGGATATATGTACATCTTATTTTGAGTTTATTGAGTTGTGTTGTATACCTTCTCAATTAGAATAAGTTCCCCATTAACCCAATAGGATGCATTAACCTATAGGGACACACTTCAACAAAAAATATAACTCAAAAATGATTAATGATTTCCAGATTTGCATTCTTGTAAAATGTAAGTTGACCAAAAGGTGTATACAAGTATTAACAATTAAAAATGAAAATGTCAATATCAAAAAGCATAGAAATGCCAAGTGTAAAATGATCTTACCTTTAAGTCACCACATATCCTCCACTTATAGCTAGAGTAATTTATTGCATCCAGCAATTTTTTCATATTTTCATAACTTTCAGTAAATTGGATTGAATGGTCTATAGGAACGGAAGCTATCTTGTTACCAATATTCAGTAACACAGCTTTTAAACTTCTACTGGAGGAATCTATGAACAGTCTCCATTCTAATGGGTTGTAGGAAATTCCAAGGGCCTCAACAAGTCCTTTAATATTGGCGCAGTATACTAAAGAGCTGGAAGAATGCTGTAAAAAATAGCTTCGAAACTCTTGTTCTCTATTTCTGTACCCCCCCTAAATGTTGTTTCTTAAGCGAGAAGATTACTTTCACAACGACGAGAGCCAAGAAGTTGTGTATTCGCCTTTGAAACCCCCAGATTCCTGGTCAGGTCATTTAACTGAACTTGAGTGAATGGTCTTGCGACCATATCATGTGTGGAAACCTGATAAGACTCAAATGTGTCATAATCTTGGTCAACTTCCATATTAATCTAGATCTTCATGTACCTCTATATGTTTAGGGGAAGAAGGTATAGGAATTCCTGGGCAATGGGACAGAGGTTTGATGGCAGAAGGAACATCCGGATATGCCACACTATGTTTATTCTTCTTATTTATACCTGTGGAAAATATAATTGCATATTACATAAAGGAATTGATTTGGAGTTGCAGATAGTACATAAATGTTAAGTAAAGGATATGTTCATGCTGAAGTGAACTATGTTAGTTTTTAATTTTATGCTAAGTCTTTGCATAATAATGACATTTTCAGGAGCCAGTATAATACAGAAAGCTTGAATACTTGATACAATGCTCACCTTTAAGATTTGTCATGCAAAAATAGCAGTCCGTAGTGTGGTCCTTGCCATCTCTCCACACCATAGGAACACCAAAAGAGAGGGACTTCTGTTCGCCCTGACTCCAGCGTCTTAAACTTATGTAGCATCCCTTGCAGCAGATATGTGGTGCAAAACTTTTATCTTGATCTCTTAGCCTTACTCCAAAATATGCACGATACAAAGATTTAATTACAGGAGGGATTGTACTTTGCTGCTCGGGAAAAGTCACTTTGCCGCAAACATAGCAAAATCTGTCGGAGCTATTCTTACATTTTCTGTTCATTTTTAACTCAAACACTATTATTATTATTATTATTATTCTTATTATTATAATGCTAAGCAATTTTTAACCTGCAAAATATGAACCTATTTGCATGATTACTTAAAATGTTCACAAAATTTACTGCGAATAGAGCAGTGCAAAAACTATTAAAATTTGATGTAATATAGGAGATGTATAAGCTATAAAATTATTATCACCCCCTGTATCGCAAAAACTGGAGGTGATAGAGAAAAACGGATGACAGATTCGGATTTAGGAGGTCAATTTTATTAAGAAACACTATAGAAAACCTAAGGTACATTTTTGACGCAGACCAGTGTTATCAATGGTGTATAAGATACAGTGGCGTAGCTAATGGGGTGGGCGAGGGGCACAAATCAAAAAGTTTCCCCGGTTCCCCATTGGAGGGGGCCCCAAACGAGTGTTCCACTTTTTGGGGGAATGACAAAAACAGTTGATCAAACGGTTAAATATAGAGGTCCATAAACTCGAGCGGAGTGATGAGAGGTCAGCATTATATAAATACTCGTATATATATATATATATATATATATATATATATATATATATATATATATATATATATATATATATATATATATATATATATATATATATATATATATATCGTCGTCGGCACCTGCTCGTGTCCGAGCATTGGTTTCGTCATTTGTTATCCTATGTTCTCTGTTGATGTTTGTGAGTGATGTGACTTAGAAGGCCTAATGAGTCGTGGGCACTAATCACATGAGAGTGTAGGGGAGGACGAGGTTGTTCCACTCTCTATTTTCTTCTTCCTTTTGTCTCCTTCCTTCCTCGAACAACGCCACGGTACCATCACGGGCGAATGTCCTCCAGGTTGAACGGTCCCTTGCAGTTTGATCTTTGTATCGTCGCTTTGGGGCTCCTCGTGGTCTCGTACCATTGGTTAGTTCGCCTTACAGCATGATCCTGGGGAGCTGGGATGGTTCCATCCTCAGGACATTGCCTGCCCAGCAGAGACGATAGTGGGTGATGTTGGCTTCGACGCTGGTTACTTGAGACTTGCCTCAGGACCTCAATGTTGGTGGCATGGCTTTATCATGGGATTTTAAGGATTTGTCTTAATTTGGGTTGTTGGAAGCGTTCGAAGCTCTTTATATCGCTTCGGTATAGGCTCCAATTTTCACGTGGGACATGTTCCATCAAAAGATCTCCTGCATACAACAAACTCTCGTGAACAACGGTTTCCCGAACAGCATGATTGAAAAACAACTTCAATCATTTTTTAAAAGGCAATTTACACTCCTTGAGAATGAGCTGAACAAGTTCGAAAGTACTTGAAATCCGCCTTTCATTTTCCTGTGGGAATTGTTCATATATATATATATATATATATATATATATATATATATATATATATATATATATATATATATATATATATATATATATATATAGCGAGATAGGTTGCTGGTTGATAGTTGTAGTGAGAGTAGTCGGTTGATGCTTGATTGATTGTGGCTGGAGTCACCAGTTTCGAGTTGGAGCAATATTCCTTCTCTGCTACATGATTCGAGTTCGTTCTTGAGGTTAATCACTAAATAAATTCGTATTTGGATTTTCATAAGCAGTTTGATGAAAAATAACTTTATTTTGAACTTGAGATTTAATGATGGTGTGTGAATCCTATCCACCAAAGGTGGATGAATGGCATTGACGAAGACGAAGTGTTTGTTTGTCGAATCTTCGAATAATGTCTATCTGATAATATGAGAATGAGTCCTTGTGGAAACAAGGTGTATGTAACCGATGTATTTTGGGGGGAGGAGTTTTATGTTTGAGGAATTCAATGTTTGTTCGAGAGATAGATAGCAGTGATTGTATCAAAAGAATTTGACAGAGAGGTATAAGGAAAAAGATAACAAAGTTGGAAGGCATAATTATCAGTGTTACAAACTGGCGTTAGTAAACAAATGTAATGAAAATGGTCAAATGGCAGTTCTCTTGAAACGGAGTTTGTTGAGCTAAAGGAAGATAAAGGGACAAAGGTGATATCAGGTCCGTCTGTCAGAATACGTGAGTGTGGGAAAGAACGAGTACATGAGTGTGTACAACGTTTGTCTACATGGATCGCTATAGACACCGATCCTTCTGAATTAGAAAATTTAGTTACATTTGTGTAGTTACATATAAAATTTAGAAATTATGAAATAAGATGAAAATAGCAATAATGAAGAACATTCTAATCAAAATTATGATATGATTAAATCCGAATTAATAAGTTAGGTAAAATACAATAATGAGGATTCATTGGCATACTAACTAGAATAAATAATAGTTCGCTGGTTAAGATAATACATGAGTATAAATGACATTAGTTCATATGTACTAGATGTTAATCCAATACATCAAATATTATTAAAGTAAAAAAAAAATGATTAAAAATATTTATATAGAATATATCCGTCAAATTTGTACATAATGCGTAATAATAATTAAGTCAGTATTTACATAACACTAATTCGTTGGTTATAATAATACATGAGTATAAATGACAATAGTTCTTGTGAACTAAATGTTAATTCGATGCATCATATATTATTTAAGTAAAATAATGATTGAATATTTATACAGAATAATTAGGTTAAATTTGTGCAAAGTGTATAATGATATTAAAACGCTATTTATATGATAACATTTAAATATACAAATGATACATTTTGAAATTTTGTAGTCAGAAGGTCATTTTTGCCCGGCTGTAAGTCAGTTGAACGCGTATATATCAATTCATTGTGAACGTAGGCGAACAAAGATGAGTAATTGAGCGCACACATTTTGTCTTAAACATAACATAACATAATTTCACGGATGACAAAAGCCACAAGGGCCTATCAAAGGTCATCCGTATCCATCAAATCCCACCCACATAATGCATCCATAGGATTTTGTCAGATCATGCATCTACAATATACAATTTAACAATCCATAGGAATGTCCAACCATGCATCTACAATATATAATTTAAAGCCTCCATAGGAGTCTGTCAAAAAAAAAATCAAAGTCCCCCAAAATATACAATAAAAAGAAACTGCATCCACAGGAATGAGTCAAGAAACATATCCACATACAAAAAAGTAAGAAATTAACCCTCCATTCCCATATAATCATCCAATCTGAGCTTGAAAACATTCAAGTTTGGGCTGTCTACAGTCTCAGGTGGCAAACTATTCCAATAATCCACACTCTGTTAGTGAAAAAATATTTTCGAACATCCAGTCTGCACCTCTGTTTTTTAATCTTTAAGTGGTGGCCTCTAGTTCGATTACTACCTTCTAACTCAAATAACTTGCTGAAATCCAATTTATCCATCCCAGAAAAGATTTTAAAAAGCTCAATCATATCTCCCCTCACACACCTTCTTTCAAATGAAAACATATTTAATACCCTCAGCCTATCTTCATATTCAAGGTGCTTCAGGGATGGTATTATTTTTGTTACCCTCTTTTGTACTGACTCTAATAAGTTTATATCATGTCTAAAATGTGGTGACCATGCTTGTATACAGTACTCTAAATATGGCCTGACATAAGAGTTGTATAGTTTAAGGATGACCTCCTTACTCTTGTAGCTAACATTTCTTTTAATGTAACCTAGCACCCTATTTGCTCTATTTTTTGCCTCAATACACTGCTTTGAAAATTTCAGTGACCTATCTACTACTACTTTTAAGTCCTTCTCATCTTCAACTGAATTAAGCCAATACCCATCCATCTCATAGCTAAATTCCCTATTATCTTTTCCCATGTTAATAACTTTGCATTTATTAAGGTTAAAAGTCACCTGTCACTTCTGAGCCCAAGCTAACAACTTATTTAAGTCACCCTGCACTTTAAAGCTACCATCAACCTCTTTGACTACAGCTGCCAATTTAGTGTCGTCAGCAAAAAAATGACACTTTGCTATTTACATCTTGCCCAAGATCATTTACATAGTTTATAAATAATAAAGGGCCTAAAACTGATCCCTGAGGTACGCCACTAATAACATTCATCCACTCTGACCTCACTCCATTCAGTACAGTTCGATGTTTCAAATTTTTCAGTCATTCAGTTATCCAATTTAAAACCTTCCCACATATCCCATGCAGCTTTAATTTGTGAACTAGTCTTCTAAGTGGAACCTTATCAAAAGCTTTGCTGAAATCTAAGTAGATCACATCAACTTTCTCACCCCTATCTAATTCTTTAGTTACATAATCCATAAAATCCTGTAAATTAGTTAAACACGATCTACCTTTTCTAAAACCATGCTGAGCATCATTAATTAACCTGCTAATCTCTAGATGATCAGAAATTTCCTTCTTAACCATCTTCTCAATAATTTTACAGACTATAGAAGTTAAGCTTACCGTTCTAAAGTTATTTGGATCCTCTTTGCTTCCCTTTTTATAAATTGGCACTACATTTGCCAATTTCCAATCATTTGGTATTTCTCCAGACTCTAGTGATCTAATAAATATCTTCTCAAGAGCTACTGCAATACTTTCTATACCTTCTTTGAGTATCCTAGAATAAATGTTGTCAGGGCCAGATGCCTTACTAGTATTTAACTGCATTATAAGCCCCTTAATTTCTTCTCTGTCTATATTAATAGAATTTATCTCTACTTCCCTTGACCTAGAATTATCATCAATTAATCTAACTGGTTTCTCTTCTGTGAATACTGAAGCAAAATGATCATTAAGAATCTCTACTATTTCCTCAGCAGATTCTTTCAAAACCCCTTCATATTTAATAGGCCCTATTTTATCATTGTTAGATTTATTATTGATTCTATAATAGCTCAAGAATTTTTTAGGATCTTTATTATTATTTTTAGCTAAATTAATTTTTGCTGTCCTTTTGGTCTTCTTAATTATCTTATTAAGTTCATTTCTGGTTGACCTATAATGGTTTAAATTATCTAAACTACTCTCACTTTGTAATCTCTGGTATGCCCTTTTTTTCTCTGAAACTTTATTAGCTATTTCTTGATTCCACCATAATAGTTTCCTACATTTCTTCATAATAGACTTCATCGAAATACACTGTTCCTGAAACATGTTTAATATAGTCTTAAAAATATCCCACATCTCATAAATATTCTTTCCATGGAATTCTATATCCCACCTAATCTGATTTAGCATGCCGCGTAATTTATCGTAATCTCCCCTATAAAAATTTGGAATTTTTGTGGAGTTTGTCCTTGTTCTACCCTTAACTATTCGCAAATTAAACCGAACCATCTGATGATCAATGTTTCCCAATAATTCCCCTACACTCAATCCTTGAACTAAGTGATTATTATTTGAAAGAATTAGAGTAAACGTAAATACAGTGAATTTAAAAAGAAAATTAGTTAACCTAAATAAATAATATGATGGACGAAATAGTCGAGTAAATTTGCAACCCTTGAGTGAATGAATGAAACAATATGCGTTGCATAGCCGGGCATTTACCAGTTGACTTTCCTAGTCAATTCCTTAGATGAGAAGCGCCGCGGTAGCATTATGTGAATGCTAATGAGTTTCGATAGCGCGTTGTCATAGCACTATGTGAGTGCGAATAAATAAATTAATGTGAGTGCAAATGAATAAATTATAGTGAAGTGATACAAAGTGAAGGAACTTGAATAAATTCGTATTTGGATTTTTCTAAACAACCTGATGAAAAATAACTTTAATTTGAACTTGAGATTTAATGGTGGTGTGACGAAGACGAATTGATATCATAGAATGGCGAAGAATGTGTTTCTGATAATATGAGAATGAGTCCTTGTGGATAATGTGTGCCTCTTTTATATGTGTAGAGAAGGTGAGCGTGACTAATGGGGTTTTGGGGAACGAGTTTTGTGTTTAAAGAAGACAATGTTTGTTCGAGAGACAGAGCAGAGATTGTATCAAAGGAATTTGACAGCTGGAAGGCAGACTTATCAATGTTACAAACTGGCGTTAATAAAAGAATGGAATAGAACGACAGGGGCGCAATCATGTCAGTCCTGTCAGAACATGTGAGTGTTGGAAAGAACGAGTACATGAGTGTGTACAACTTTTGTGTACCTGGATCAATATATATATATATATATATATATATATATATATATATATATATATATATATATATATAGTGCCGGTTTAACCTAGTAGCACATGAAGCACGTGCTCCGGCCCGCCTGGGGATGTAATAAAATAATAATAATTAAGTTTTTGCCCTAAGGCGAGGAAGTTCGAGACAAAATAATTAATATTTTTTTATATTATTATTATATATGATATTACTATATATAAGAAAAATATAAAAATGTTCTTTATAGCACACTGCATAATATATAAGTCTGGCGTTATATTATAGTAGTACACGGTTTGTTTCGTTAAAAAGGAATAAAAAGTGTAGAAAATGAAAACTTTTTCAGTTGAGTCCTCCCAGCCATACGAGCAGTTCTTTTAAATTCCTCACATAATTTGTTCCTTCTCTGTAAAGGAAAATAGGGGGGTAAAGGTGAGATACAATATATATATATATATATATATATATATATATATATATTGTAGGGAAATTGATATCCCACCCTAAAAATAGAGGGAGGCCCTGTACGGTCACCACAACGTCTTGGCGCTTGGCAGCGTAACCCGATTACTTAACCCCCCTTCCCTCTCTCCCCTCGACTCACGGACCACCAGAAGGCCTCCTACAACCACGAAATGTACGAATCATCAGATTTCTGGGCCGGCGAGCATAACATTGGTTAAACTGGTACTATTTACCCTAAGAACTGGTATCTAATTTCACGTCATAGACAAAATTAGAGGAGCGGCGACCAAAAGCCAGAAGATGCCTTTAGGGATTCACGTGTGGTTGTTTTGAAGGTAAAGAAATTCCATTATTTTTGAGTGTCAATTAGAGTCCAATATTAAAGTGAGCTTTGGGTCAACCAGTACTTTATATTCATTTGGTTTAGATTTGTAATTCTATCATGAACTCGTTTAATTCATAGCTATATAGTTTGTTTGTTTTTATTTCACTTTTTTATGTTGTAATTAAAGATATATGTTTCTTAGAATTATTTAATTCAATCCTCGAAACGCTGCACTTGGCACTAAAAATCATCAAAGATTAAAATAACGTAAAATAATACAACACTTTTAGAGAAAACGTAATCAAGGAGTTATTCAAGTACGTAACAAACCTACGTACGTACACCATCACTGGGCCCTTACAATACCACGACATATATATATATATATATATATATATATATACGGCTGTGGCCCCGCCGCTCCTTAAACCTGCATATATATATATATATATATATATATATATATATATATATATATATATATATATATATATATATATATATATATATATATATATATATATATATATATATATATAAATATATATATATATATATATATATATATATATATATATATATATATATATATATATATATATATATATATATATATATATATATATTTGCAGAGATACCCTTTGTTGTCCGGGTAAAAAACTAAGACGGATTTGCCATTTTTCTTCTTTTTATTCTTCAGAAACAATATTCTCATTCTATGAACTAGACTTAATCTTGTTCAGCAACGCTACATAACTTCATGGTACACAATATTCTTAATTTTTTCTTGTGGAGTATATAGAAACTGATTACTTTTGCCTCTAACTCTAGACCAATCAACATAGAGTTGACCGTAAGAAAAACAGGGTTCTTCTAATTGTAACTATGCCATTAAAAGAGTCTCACCTTAAGGTTTTTTTAATTCACATCGCAAAACATAAATGGATTGGGAAATGAGGCATTCTGAATTTAAATGGCAATTCTTACCTTGATGGATTTAGTGATATTTTCTCAATGAGGACATCCCCTCCTTTTCCACTTCCAGAAAGAATGGTTGCCTCTATTTACCATCAGACGAGTAATATAAGAGAGTTTTGTTAGATCGAAATTGCGCAAAAACATATTTAGATTTACTAACTTTAGTTCGAAATGGCGAAGAGTTATGTCAGGATGTTCTTGAGAGTTTAGAAACTCTTTAGAACAATCGACTATTTGAGTATTATTATCCGAAATTACGAGAGGCGGTCAATAAATTTTGCGAATCGGTAAGGCAAAACAGAGGAAGGGGGATGGCTATTTGTGGGGGTGTTAAGACAACCTATGACAAGTCAGGACCTGCAGCCGCACGCTCCTGCCTTGTCTATTTAAGAAGCAGTAGCTGATCGCAGATCGTCAGCCAAAATTTTTTCAACAAGATTTAGCACCGCGCAGTGATCAAATTTTTGACCAAGGAAGGCAAGAAAGCTACAGAGATCCCTGAACGCATGGTTGCAGTGTACACCGACACCGCCTCTTCCTATGTAACCATTGCTCACTGGAATAGGGAGTTCTGCCATGGTCGTGAGTCCCTTGAAGATGACCCCGGTCTAGGACGCCTTTCAGACGTGACCAACGAGGACAATGTGGCCCGTGTGGAGAGGAGGATCCTTGAAAATCAACGGGTAAAGGTCGAAGAAATCGAGCGACAACTTGGAATATGACATGGAAGTGTTATCAACATCATCCACGACAATTTGGCCATGACCAAGGTCTCTGCCCGTTGAGTCCCTAGAAACCTCACGCCCCATGATCGATTTCAACGTCGTCAAAGTCCACAAGGCCAGAGTTACACAAGCTGCCCTACGCGAGTGCGGATTCGAGGAGCTCAATCATCTCCCCTACAGTCCAGATCTGGCCCCTAGTGACTACTTTTTATTCCGCCAGCTCAAGGCTGCACTGCGTGGACGCCGGTTTGGGGACGATGAAGATGTCCAGTTCGCCGTCCAGGAGTGGATTGAACAGCAGTCGGGAGATTTCTGGTTGTCGGGAATTCGAAGCCTCAGGGACAAGTGGCGCAAGTGCATTGAAGTCGAGGGTAGTTATATTGAAAGATAATAAAACTCTCTTCCTCATATCTCGTTTCCTTATATCCGAATTGCAAAACTTATTGACCGCTCCTCGTATATGTATGTGTGTGTGTCTGTGTATTGGTTAACCTTACGTTTAGTATTCGAGCCTTTGTATCAGTTTGCTCATCTGAGCTTATTTTTGTTTCTTTGTGTCATTATTTTCCTTTCCTTTTCTTCTTATTTTTCCTTTTGTTTTGTGTTAACCTTTTATTTTGTTAATTGCCATTAGTTGAATATTGACATGATATTTGGTTGTGTTTTTTTCTCTTGCTTCCTTCAAATCTTTGTTGATGTCTTATTCTTCTTCTCATTATTTACTCGAAACACATTGTCAGAGAGACAATGTGTTTCGAGTAAATAATGAGTTTTATAGACAAATATTTGGCCTTAGCATGGGAAATAGTTTATCTCCGATATTGGCATGTCTCTTCATGGAATATTTTGAGACTGAACTCCTTCCCACATTTTCTCCCCCTAACTTTATATGGTTAAGGTACATTGACGATGTATTTTATGTATGGCCTAATGGCCATGATTTTGATACCTTTTTTAATAATTTGAATAATTTGCATGTCTCCATCAAATTTAAATATGAATGGGAATATGATAATAGATTACCCTTTTTAGATGTCCTCATTAATAAAGATCACCATGAATTAAAACTTGACGTGTATACGAAACCAGCCCACTCGAATGCCTATATACATTATTTTTCGTTTCACGATAATACTGTTAAAAAATCGGTAATTTCTAACCTTTTCCTTAGAGCATACAAAATATGTCATCCTTCCTATTTTGATGAAGAAATTGTCATTATCAGGACCATTTTTTCTAATTTGTATTACCCCGATTGGTTCATATCGTCTGCCCATTTTGCAGCTAGGAAAACATTCTATGGTAATAAGCCTTCCCGCACTAACGACTTCAACAAATGTATAACATTGCCATTTAACAATAAATTAAATAGTTTAAAGGACATATTTGGAAAAGCGGGTATTAATCTAGCCTTTAAATATAATAATTCCTTAAACCAATTGATGATTGCCAGGAAACCCAAAGAACATCATAACATAGGAGTATATGCAGTACCATGCAACGATTGCCATAAAGTTTATATAGGGAAAGCGGGGAGAAATCTAGACAAGAGATTGTACGAACACAAAAGAGATATTAAAGTGGGCAGCGAAAGTAGTGGAATATTTTGCCATGTTAGAGACAAGAATCATACGATCGATTTCAATGGAAGTAAAATTATTTAAATCGGCTAACTATGTTAAGAGAAGAATCGTAGAATCGAGCTTGATATCGTCAGTTCCTAATTTAAATCTATCTGAGGGTCAATTTTCTTTTGATCCTGTAATAAGATCGCAAATAAACAAAATAGTAAAATGCCAGCCCTTCAATATGTTTAGCCCTCCCCCCCTCAGATTAGCCACAAGTAGAGGATTGGGGGAAAAAGAGGGGATCTTGTGTTATGCTTATATGCATTTCTCTTATATTTTCTGCCCAGTGTCAGTTGAAAAAGGGTGTGAGATACACCGAAACAGTTCTGAATTAAATTGTCTTCGGAGAATGTGGTTTAATTCCTTATATATATATATATATATATATATATATATATATATATATATATATATATATATATATATATATATATATATATATATATATATATATATATATATATATATATATATATATATATATATATATATATATATATATATATATATATATATATATATATATATATATATATATATATATATATATATATATATATATATATATATATATATATATATATATATATATATTTATATATATATATATATATATATATATATATATATATATATATATATATATATATATATATATATATATATATATATATATATATATATATATATATATATTTATATATATATATATATATATATATATATATATATATATATATATATATATATATATATATATATATATATATATATATATAGAATGGTGGCCAAAGTCCCCCGACAGTAAATAAAAATCCCATAAAAACTTAATATTCAGTTTTATTTATTCATTCCAGTTATTAATGTTTAATAATTGAATGCTGTGAGTCAAAATTACTGATAATTTCAACATTTGTTTTTATGAGTGAAGTCTTATTAAAAAAATATTTTTTGTTTTATTTGCAGGTTTTTAAGCCCATAATTCTGAACAAACTGACTCTGCAAAAGAGAATCTTTGTTATTGAAAAATACTACAAATATAGTAATCCACAAAGAGTCGGTTAAGAATGAATAAACGCTCAAGAAGGACTTCATTTTGAACAATTTTTATGCTTTTTAAAATTCATTCAGTTGTTAAACATAAATAAATCTTGGAATTAAATGGTTCTGACTTACTGCCGCGTGACATTTTGGCCACCCTTGTATTTAACATATACTCGTATATGCTAAAAAAAACAACCCCGCAAACAAAGCTAGAGATACCCTATCACCAGGGAACTGTCTTTCATTCTACTCTTCATTTTCACTTTCCTTTCCTCTTATTTTTCCCCAATTTTCCCCACTATTTTTTCCTACTAAAAGATCTCCTACTACTATATTCCTCACTTTATATGTTCAATGTCCAATGGAACTTAACCATTTGATTGCCATTTGCGGTGTGCACCGGTATTTTGTGCTATATTAGTAGTAGTCGAAAGAGGGCGAGGTACAGCTTGCGTTTGTTATTCTCATTCAGTTCTTTGAAGCTGTAGAGGGATGCAAGTTTTATTTTTGCTAAGTCAATCTTGTCATTTGTGTAAAAAGTATATCCGTTTCTCGTCAGTTTGAGCCCAAGGACTCTCCCTTCCGACTCGTTCGGATACACTTTTAAACCCACCGCAATATTGGCACACTTTCTTCTATTGGCGGGGATAATTTTAAACTTGGTGTAAGTTGTTTTAATGGTTATTTCTTTTTGTAATCATTTATATTCTTTGTCTCCCTTGCCGATCTTTGGAGTTCTTGCGGTTGCTCTAAATGATTTGCAAGATATCGCGCAGTAATTTGTATGTTAAGGGAGGTCTCCGGTGTATACGGTATGTAGCGTGGGACTCAAACACCCTCCTTGTTAGACGCCGGCCTACATCGTCAGTTCTTATCTTGTGTCTTTGTTAATACGATGCATGGCTCTATTATATTTTACTTCATTGCTGAGTATTCTCGTGATGTTTTTGTTCAAGTTTAGCTCTGTCAATTTTGCTTTCAGTCCTGAGATCCACACCTTATATCAAAAACCTTGGCAACATCGCGGAGTATTACGTCCCTCCGGCTGTCTCTTGCAATCTCTTTAGCAAAATTATCCATAATTACTCTCTGGGGTGTTTCCAATCCTTGTCTTAGTCTGAACCCATGCTGTTGAGCATTCTGTATGTTTTCCTCCGGATGCTTTTTCAGCCTGTCCTTCAGGAATTTCTCGAAAAGTTTACTGAGAAAATCTAAAAGCGAGTGAGACGGTAACTTTGTACCCAATATTTTGGTTTGCTTGGTTTGTGGAATGCCGATGGAAACAATCCTCTCTTCTTGCGGGTGTTGTAGATCTTCAAGATTACTTCTTGGATAATGTTTGGCGCATTTACAATGTGAAGTTTGGTTATCTCGCTCGAACATGGTGCTTTCCGTTTAAAGGATTTCAGAGCCTTCATATATTCCTATTTTGTGCAGGATAGTCCTTTCCTCAGTTCCTCTCGTACTTCTTCTTTTCTTCAAGTTTGTTTTTTCGTACTCGTAGTTGCCGCATAATTTGAACCACGTATTCTCAAATGAATGATTGATTTTCTTCGTCCGAGACGGAGAAGTTTTTTCCAATGTCTCCGGAAATTGACTTCAATTTCACAGCTACCTTCCAGCAGATCTCCATCTTTGACTTCTATCTTTTCTCTAGCTTGGAATCTCCTAAGTTTTCTCTTTTGTTTCTAGAATCTTCGGGGTTTCTTTCAATGTTGAGGTTTGCGATTAACTTATCTTAAACTTGACTCGCTTTTACACGGATTTTTTCTAATATCCACCTTCTTAGTTTTCTTATTCTCATATATCTCTCTCTGTTTTTGTTTTTTCTTTTTGCAATTATCTCCTGTATGGTTGTTCTTAATTCTTGCATAGTTTCTTTTATTCTGTCATCCGTTCAAGGCGCAAGTAGGACTCTATACCCTATCACTGGTGTATGCAGGTTGTCTGCTATTTTTATCATCTGTTATTTCTTTAATTTCTGCTACTATTTTTATGTTTTCTTTATTATCCAGATTATTAATTTCATATTGTTTTAGTTTATCTATGTAGAGATTCCTCCGCCTATAGTATCAAAGTTAATAGAAATGGTTTGAGTCCCGCCTTTATCAACAGCCGATTCTGAGCGTTCTTTTAGCACTGGATGTTCATTGTAACAGTCACTCTGAGTCATCACCATTTATGATGCTTGAGCGCATCATAGATATGTACCTTGGGTTAATAATGATCAAATCGGATTGTGATTTCAGTCTATTCCTACACACTAGATTACAGGCTGCGTACAGTACTCTAAGTGGAAGTGAGATTCAATGGTGAACAGTTTTTGAATGTGCGAGCTGTGTATGCTGAGCTCCATCTCATCGCTGCATTACTTTGGGGAGGACAGTTTGGAAATTTTTCCCCGGTACCCCCAAATCATGCCTCTTTAAAAAAACCCAGTTCGGACTAGGTTGTGAATGACAACTTCCCTACTCGAGGATTGGGTTAAGGGAGGGGGCGTCGTGTTTATTCAGCCAGATTGGGTACTACAGCAACTAGTAAAAGATGAATCAACTCTATTCTGGACTACCCCTAAGGGTATTGGCGGTGGTAAAGGAAAAGGACTGCGATTTTTCCGAGGCTCTTACCGACCTTACAAAAGGCTGTATTCGGTCTGATGGATGGATGTGTATTGGTCCAATGTCGAAGCAGTCTAAAATATATCTAGGTTGTTTTCAATGAAATAAAGGGAAAAAAAGAATATAAAAGTGTGATTATCAATATCGAGAAATACTCAATAAATTTGAATTAAAATTAAAAAGCCTAAATTATATAAAGTTTGGGTCTTTTTCGGAACAGACCCAGCAGCGAATTAGGCATTGAGGCTATCGCGAGGTTAAATTTATGCTAAGGTTAGGTTAGGTTTGGACAGCGACTTTGTAAAAATGGACATATTATGAAACTTTTATTTGCATCTTGCGTTGCCGTTGGCACTGTAATAAGCGTGATTTAAAATAAATTTCAGTGGCGGCTCATGTATAGGCATTGCAGAACTGCAGCACCCCATATTTCCACACGATATTATCGATAACATTCAACATAATGATTCCGTTTTTCTTTACTTCTTTCTTTATACTTGTACATTATATAATCCTTAAGCTTAATGTCAATTACCATCCCCTAGTTTATGAAAGAAATATAAAAGTCCTCGTATAGAACTGTGCGCTTCACAATTCCAGCGACGTGGTGTTTGGCTGTTGTGCGCATGCTCACATGTCCGAGATACGAAGCTGCACACTAGGGAGAGAGAGCACTGTGGCTCAGGCAGTGCCACCCCTGGTATGTTGGTGGAAGGTAGTGTTTCTTTTTTATTTTGCGTGTGTTTTGATTAAAAACGAGAATATATTCTTGAATGTGATAAAGTGTAGAATTTAATTCATATTTTTTCGGTTCCTTTCTTTTATGAATGTTAGGATTATTACTCCGAAAACAGGGCAGGGCAAAGCAAGGTGGTGGCGCTTAAGTTAGAGATGTTTGTCTCCGATTCGATTTGGAAAGTTATATTAGTCTCTCCAGAAAACTTATTCGAAATGATGTTTAGTTCCAAATGCCCTCGTTAGTTAGAGTTTAGTTTAAGGGTAGTTTGAGAGATGTTTGATGGTTCCGAAATCGATAGTAGGTTGAGTTTGAAGGATCGATGGTTAAATAAATTTAGGCAAGAGGGAGCCAAGAAAGAGAGAGAGAGAGAGTGAGAGAGATAAAGAGAGAGGAAGAGGGAGAGTTTGATGCGAATTCGAGGGAACTCGCAGAATCAATGCGAGAAAGGGGGTATAAGATCTTATCTTGGTCGCAGACCCAGGGTGAGGACCTATTTGCGAGTTGGACTCTTTCACGGTGCCGCACACTTCCGAAGTTTTTTGTCCGGCTGAGTCCAAGAGTTTGAGAGGAGTTTTGAGTTTGATTGTTCTTTCTTCAAGCTTTCGAACGGTCCCGCCCAGAGTCCAATAGTTTGCGAGGAGTTTCAGATAGTTGTTTCTTCTTCCAGCTTCTGATCTATAGTGGCTGTTAGTCGCTCGTGCCAGAGGGTTTTCAAGGAACAGGGAAGGGGGGAGTTGGGATAATTAAGGGGGTGGGGACGAGGAAGGCAGAAGTGCGAGTCCCGAAAAGCGCGTAACTGTCTGTGCACACTATAAAGCCATAAACCACCGGGTCCACCGTGCCGATCGCCGAGGAGGTGGAGAGCGGCAATATTCCTCCAAATGCTCAAGACGGCCCCACGCGGACACCCCCCTCCCCAATATACTCATAAACCACTCCATCTTTGATAGCCTAAAAAATAGGCCAGAGAGAGGGGGTGGGTGAGAACCTACCTACTACAGAAGAAAACCATCCAAGCCATCATCCCTTGACGCACATGCGCTCATGCATGCTCACACAGACACATGTGTAAGAAAGTGCTATAGGCTGTAATCTTAACAACCTCCCGGCCAGAGAAGCTTAACAACTTCATAAAGTTATGAAGCTTAAGCAAGAACTCCTGAAACTTAGATAGGGTAAAAATCAAATAACCGAACAGAGTATTTGTGATGAAACATTTGAAGGAGGTACTTGAATAAGTACTCAATGGGAGGTATTTGAAGGGAGGGAACATTTGAGAGGAATTTATTAATATGCTGAAACATTCAAATTAAAGAATTTTGATCAAATATTTGACTTGATCATGGATTTGAAATATTTTTGAGATGATCAAGTATTAGACCTAATCATGAACTTGATGAAGTTTTGAAATGATTTTTGAGAAGTTTGAGACGATCAAGTATTAGACTTGATCATTGAAAGGCAAAATGAGGAACTAAGTTCTCTCTGCCCAAAAGCAAGAAATAAATAGGTCCACAGGAAGGTAATAAGATATCTGCGAGGGTATAATAATACAATGAATGATTCAAATGTATTAAATAAATACAGTGCATAAAAAGATCATATTAAATATAATGTAAACGTATCAAATAAATACAGTGCATAAAAAGATCATATTAAATATAATGTAAACGTATCAAATAAATAGTGCACAAACAGGTGCATTATATATGTCACAGGATAAACCACCAACGACATCACGTCCTAACAAAATAAGCACTGCTACTCCGGACAATCTCGGTACAGGAACGGAATATACCACACCCCCCCATCTTACGTCCTTTATAAATAATTGTAGGTCTCGATAGCGAGAACCTAAGAATGGGGCGTAAGATGAGAAGAAATATTCCAAATACCTGTCACGGAAGTAGTGAAGCAATGCACGGATGGCGGTTGTCCTGGAAACGGGGAGAGTCGTACGAGTCCAAGCGTATTCCGACTTCCTGGTGAGAGCGAGAGAGAGACAAGTAAATCGGGAGCTTACAATCAGTGCAGCGGCAGATGCTGGCAGGGGTCTATAGATATCAGCAGGTCCTCGCTCTATGAACTCCTGATCGGCTCTACTTCTTAGAGTCAGGAGGGGGCTCTATTTATACCCGTCACTATGAGCGCCTACGTGACGAAATTCAATCTGCTTTCAGTTCGTCGACCCGCGCTCCAGTCGCTATGGCGTAAACTAGGTATTAAGTTATCGAAACGTGCTTCCCAGGAGTTACGACGTAAGTTAAAAAGGGGTCGTAAAGCATGTGGTAGGTTATCCTTACAATCGTGAATTTGATGAAGTTTTGAGACGATCAAGTATTAGACTTGATCATGTGTTGAAGAATTTTTGAATGAAGTTTGATCAGTTTTGAGGGATCAAGTGTCAGGCTTGGTCATGAATGATGAAATTTTAAAATGATGTCTGATAAGTTTGAAGTTTGAGACGTTTGAAGTGATCAAGTGTCAGACTTGATCCTGAATTTGGAAGTTTTGAAGGAGGTTTGAGAAGTTTTAAGTGATCAAGTGCCCGACTTGATCATGAATTTGCTGAAGTTTTGAAACGATTAAGGATTCGACTTGATAATGTGTTTTAAATTAATTTCTTCAGAAGAAGTTACAGGATATCAAGCATTTTACTTTGTCATATATTTGAAAAGGAGTTAGAGATGATGGACAGTGAGTCTAACGACTAAGCAGCAGCAAGCTTTAGAATTTTTTCCTTAGCCAAACTCGCTGCTGCTCTCTGGCGCTAATTTAAGGCCATGAGAGGTTCACCTTATGTCACATTGGATCGTTCGTGTATCTGCTCGTTACATGCAGTTACCGAACGGGGGTTCGAGTCCGAGGATTTGGAATAGGTGACAGACAGTTCGAGTGGATACAAATGTTTGATGGATTACTGCAGGATATGACCATCGCCTCTCTGCAGTTTAAATATTCGGACCTTATTATCTTCCCCTGGGAAAAGTTCCAGGACGCGCCCCATTTGCCAAAATGCTCTACCTTCACTCGATTCGCCCAGGAACTTTGTTAGAGATCTTTACTCAGTTCCCACAAACTCAAAAGGTATGAATGAAACCACGTGTCTCTGAAAGCTTCGAATTTTTCGGATATGCGTTGGAAAGATGCGTTGAGTTGATCGTGAGGGTTTGAGTCCGGAGTCCAAATAGGATCATCCTTGTCTGAATGCTTGAAAGTGAGACTCGAATTATCATGCAGTTTAAGGAAGGAGGAAGACGAATTTTAACACGAGACGGGTGACTATATAATTTATTAAAATCCGAACACCTTTTGATGTCAAATAGAGGCTCGATTTCCTCTCGAATGGTAATGTGGGTGAATATGAGATTTCTGTTTTGTTGCGTCAAGCATTTTAAATCCAGTTGGGGCCACGGCCATTTGGGAAGTGTAAGCCACGCCGGTCCATGGAGCCAAAGGTTCAATTTGGAGCTAAATTCCTTACGGGACACGCCTCGCGTTATTAAGTCAACGGGGTTTTCCAAAGTGTTAACGTAATTATAAGAAATTGGCATTTGGAATCTGCGAGTGAGTTCTTCTTTAATTTTATTTTCTATCCTGCAGGCGGTTTTTCGCGAAAACCAATTTGTTCTTTGATTTGCGAACATCGCTTAAAAGCCAAGAGATGACGATCTGAGCGTCAACCAGTATTTCAACGGATTTAAAGGGGTGCAAAGAGGTTAGGGTCTTGAAAGCAAGAACCACACTCATGAGTTCGAGCGAGAGTAGTGTTCTCCCATACAATGGGGAGACCTTTGACTTTGACATGATTAAATTAGATAGATTCTGGAAAACAGAATATATTTAGAATCCGTAGCAAGACGTGCTAGCATCGCAAATTATTTTAAGCTCTGCCCCACCGTTATCCTCAACGGCACATCGTGGAATTTTTACTTCGACCAACTTCACCCAATCGGTGCGAAGTTTTTCCCAAGTAGCAACATCGGGGCCAAAAATCGGATTATCCCAATCCAACTGCTGGGACCACAGCTTTCTCATAAGAGGTCTACCACTAATAAGAACCGGAAGATATAATCCGAGGGATTCAAACAATTGAGAAACCATTGATAAGACGCTTGGTTTTAACGATTGCATCGAATTTTTGGGTCAATTAAACTCATTAGATCACTATTTACTTGGTAATTGTACTCCAAGACTCTTTTAACTCGGCAGTTATGGTCTTCAGACGTCTGCTCGGCTTAGAAAACGGTTTTTAACTGTTCGAGATTTGCATTCCAGGATCGGAGCCCAAACTTCCCTTGAGACAACCTTTCAGACGCGAGAGTAAATTTCTTTGAGGAAGTTATATACGATATACCGTATATAACTATTCGTTGAGAGAACTTCTTTAATTATCTTTAGAGTGCGTGGATGTCTGGCGGGCCGATATTATGTATCTTCGATATGCTTAAGAAGTGGAACTGAGCTCAAAGATAATAATATTGCTATCATTAATAAAATAGAGTTTTATTAATAATAACTCTCAACAATACACAAAACGGAAAATATTGACATAAACAGAGAATAGGAAGGGTCGTGGGGGCTCGGACTAATCCGAGGATTAAAAGATTTAAAAAGGTAAAACAAATATAGAGTTAAAGAGATGGGATGGTTCGCTAAACCATTTAAAGCACAGGATAGAATTGACAAAAGGGTTAAATACTCAAAGGTAACGTTCGGCTTACGTAATTTTATACTAGTGGTGCAGAGGAAGTCGACGTGAAAGAATTTTCGGTCTGCTAGCGAGTTCCAGCCGAAGGGGGGAATAAAAGGATCCTGACGTGGCGTCTTGGCAATGAGAACCGTTTCTCGACGAACGGCTTGAAGAACAATGACTGTTCTACGTTGTTCTCTTCTGAACAACAGGAAGAGGGGGTGAGAACCGTCTCTTGTCAACCGGCTCAAGAACAATGGCTGTTCTAATGTTGTTCTCTTCTGAACAACAGGGAAACGTGTGAGAACCGTTTCTTGTCAACGGGCTCGAACGAACAATGGCTGTTCTAATGTTGTTCTCTTCTGAACAACAAGGGGGAAGGGTGAGAACCGTTTCTTGGCGAACGGGCTCAAAAGCACAATGGCTGTTCTACGTTTTTCTCTTCTGAACAACAGGGGAAGGGGTGAGAACCGTTTCTTGTCAACGGGCTCGAACGAACAATGGCTGTTCTAACGTTGTTCTCTTTCTGAACAACAAGGGGGAAGCCTTGTGGACTTGGCGTCACGAAAGGCTCGAACTTTGGCACTCAAGGGATATTGTCCTTCTTCTGGAAAAGTGATGGTGAATCTCGAGGTCGAGGTCCCTTGGCGCACAAAGTGAGAGAGGGTCGTGGTGATGTTTCGCGACGAAAATCTGGATCTCCAATCGCATCTTAGTGGTAAAGTTTTCATCTAAATAGTCGAGACACTCCCTTGGCGTGGGGAACAATGGAGTGGGAGCTTCGAGGGAATGCACAGCCGAGCCTGTGAACAATGCCTTATCTGCCCATAAGCCTAACTCAATCTGGCGAGGTCGGAGTATGGGGGCGAACGTGGGGAAGATAAACCTCCTTGTTTAAACATTGACTCAGGTGTCTGCGATAAGGCGCCAAGCTTCAAAGCGAATATGCACGTGGGAGCATCGTGGTTTTAAATAATATGTGATAGGGGTTGAAATTAACGTGGCCTCAACCCGTTCTATCACACCCCTCCATTCCGGGGGAAGTTGTCCTTTCGAAAAAAAGAGAGAAGGGACAACGATAGAGCTCCGTTGTGGGAACTCGTTTTCTTGTTCCAACCGTACCTTCCTGCACCTCACTAATATTACCTCAATACATATGATTATTTTGATCTTTTGATTATAAGGGAAAATAACCTTTAATACAAACTTAATAAAAAAAAGGCATGGAACAATGAAATGATATAAAATTAGTACATATGGGACAAAATAATTTATACGTAATTAATGGGTACAAATATATACATACAAAAAAAAATAGACATTGAGCGTTACAAAATTCAGACATATACATTAACTAATTATATTACAAGAGAATCTTAATTTAAGTCGTACAAGACGGTATATACCTACATGGAGATACTAATTCTATGAATACAATTACTCTACGCTATTCGGTAACGCATTCCTACTGAGTGCGTCAGCGACCTGGTTATTGGAACATTTTATATAATTTATTTTAAATTGATACTCTTGCAAGAGTAAACTCCAGCGCATGATTCGGCCGTTGGAGTGCCTCACATTCCTAATATAGGCTAACGGACGGTGGTCGGTTCCTATCTGAAATTCTTTTCCTATCAAGTACCTTTTGAATTTGTCTATGACCCAGGTAATTGATAGAGCTTCCTTATCTATAGGGGCATATCTCTTTTCGCGTGGTAATAATTGACGACTAGCATATGCAACTGGATGACTCATTCCGTCATCCTCGTATTGAAGGAGTACACCTCCAATGCCCTCGTTGGACGCGTCAGTCTTAATCCCAAAGGATTTTTCCGGGTTGGGCAACTTTAAAATGGGGGCAGAAATGAGCTTACTCTTGAGCTGATTAAAATGGGAAATAGCGACATCATTCCAACGTAGACGATCGGGTGAATTCTTTTTTAAAAGGAAGCTGAGGGGCGCCGAAATCGCAGCGAAATTCGGAACGAATCGCCGATAGTAGGAAGCTGATCCTAGGAACGATCTTAATTGCTTCTTTGTAATCGGGAGGGGCATGTCGGCGATTGCCTCAATCTTATCCTCTTGGGGACCCAACCGGCTTTGTCCTATTTTGAAACCCAAATATTTTATGGTTTCCTGGGCAAAATAGCATTTGCTGGGGCTAATGGTGAGGCCATTTTCGCGCAGTCGCTCGAAAAGAGCTAATAGGGTCGTTAAATGGTGACTCCATTCAAATAGTTCTTGTAGCTGACTCTTTTGATGTGGTGTCAGCTGCGCGTCAATATACAGGTCAGAGGGTTCAAAAGACTCGCCTGCTAGGGAAGGAGGAGGGTAATTGGCATCAGGTTGGGTGCACACTATCTGTATTACATTAAGGGACTCCGCGGGGTAATCTTCTTCAAGCGCCGATGTTTCGTCCAGTTCTACGAAGGTATCTCCATGGCGCGTTGGGGGTTCTTTTTTCGTGGGGTCCACAGACAGTCTCCGTGTCCTTGTCTTGGGCCTTATCGCCTAAGGGTGTTAGTAATTCACACTCCTTTTGTGCCGTCCTAAAGTCCTGGTTAGGGGTCTCCGAGAAATCGGACGGTATCGGGGTTCTGATGGAGACGGGCTCCTGGGCTTCTTTCTTAGCTCGGCCTCGAGGAAGGGCGGCCTGAGACACAGGGTCGGAAATTACTTGGGGGCTCTGTCCTATAAGTACGGAACAGAATTGTGTGGGTGCTGAAATGACTTCAGCCCAGCCATCATAATATTGACACTGCAGGTAACATCTAACGACGGGGAATTGGTTCGCCCGCCCAAGGTAGTCATGTACCACGTCAAATTTTTCGTGGTTAGGGTCCACTGGGGGGAGGAGCTCGTCGGACACGATGAAACACGTACATCCTGTGTCCCTGACGAGAGTCGATACTCGGCAGCCGTTCACGCTGCCCTCCTCAAATTTCAAAGTTCCCGATGAACTTTTATCAAAAATAAAATTTACCTGGTGGCCTGACGGAGGACGAGAAGTTTCTGCTTGGGTCTGTACCACCGGGGGAGCCTGGGTTGCATTAATCTGGTGAACTTGGTGGGCTGGTCCGCTTTTAAGCCTAGAATTTTGGGGGCAATTCCAGTTCATGTGGTTTTCTACACCACAAGTGAAGCATATGATTGGTCGCTTCAGGAAGAGAGATGGAGGAGAAATCTTAACGGGAGGTTTGGAGTCCCGTTGTTGGTTTTGGGGAAAGAAGTTTTGGGGTTTTACGGGGCTCGGAAACTTCGACGGTTTTCCTGTGAAGGGGCGCGAATCCTTCCTTCTTTCCTTGTAGGGGAATTGGTGAGAAGTTCAATTCTCCTTTGGGTATAAATTATGGCTTGCGGCATAGACATCCGCTTCTTCGGTACATTCTTTAAAGGACTGGCACCGACGATCATTGACGAACGCGCGGATCTCCGTCGGGAGAGACGCCAAAAATTGATCTCGCAACACGAAGTCTGTTAAGGACTCGTAGTTCGGATCAACCTTTGAGGATTCTAACCAGAATTTAAAATTTCTCTGAAGAATATATCCGAATTGACGGAACGTCTGTCCGGGTTTAATACGACCTCCTCGAAATTCTTGGCGGTAGAAATCGGGAGTCATATTATGAGCGGCCAATAACTCAGCTTTTAAGGCGCTGTAGTTAATTGCACACTCAGATGGTAAAGATATAAAAATTTCGCGCAATTTACAATTTAACAAGGGAAGTAATCTGGCTACACCTTCAGCCTCCAGATCCATGTTATTGATTTCGAGGATCTTTTCGAAGTGGGCTAAAAATGCTCCGAAATCCTCTGCATCCTTGAAATTGGGGAGCTTAAGTGAGAGATTGGGGGGGGGGGCTTCGGAACGGGAACTGGCGGACTGTATCTCTGCTTCAACACGAGCTAATTCAATCTGATGGTGAATCTCAGCTTGTTTTATCCGTTCCTCTCTTTCTCTTTCTTCTCGTTGGATTTCTGTTTCTCGTTTTTCTCGTTGGATTTCTCTTTCTCTTTCTTCTCGTTGGATTTCTCTTTCTCGTTCTTCTCGTTGGATTTCTCTTTCCGTTCTTTGCTCCTCTTGAACGTACTCAATTAGTTCTTTTCCGGAAAGTCCCAAAGACTCTCCCTGCGCTTTAAAGATTTCGAACTGAGTCATCTTTGCACTTGGGGCGCAATAGTCAACCAACTAAAATTCCTCGCAACAAGAATTATGCCTCTATAGAATTAGCCTACCTAAATATGGGCACTGACCTATTCGTACTTGGTTTCTTGATCTAAATAACCACTGACTAAAATCACAAAAAAAAACACAAACAAATTATTATAACAGTTCCTTGAGCTACTCCAGCTTCTTAAGTTTAAAAAAAAGGGGATAGGAATCGTAAAAAAAAAGGGAACTACTATATTCTATTATTATAACGAATAACACTATGCTTTACTCGACTGAGACCAGTGTTTGCAAAGATATAGCGTTAAACCTTACACACCTGATACCAAATTTAAATAGTATATATATATATATATATATATATATATATATATATATATATATATATATATATATATATATCGTAGAATGGACTCTCATCGATATACCATATATAACTATTCGTTGAGGGAACTTCTTTAATTATCTTTAGAGTGCGTGGATGTCTGGCGGGCCGATATTATGTATCTTCGATATGCTTAAGAAGTGGAACTGAGCTCAAGGATAATAATATTGCTATCATTAATAAAATAGAGTTTTATTAATAATAACTCTCAATAATACACAAAACGGAAAATATTGACATAAACAGAGAATGGAAAGGGTCGTGGGGGCTCGGACTAATCCGAGGATTAAAAGATTTAAAAAGGTAAAACAAATATAGAGTTAAAGAGATGGGATGGTTCGCTAAACCATTTAAAGCACAGGATAAAATTGACAAAAGGGTTAAATATTCAAAGGTAACGTTCGGCTTACGTAATTTTATACTAGTGGTGCAGAGGAAGTCGACGTGAAAGAATTTTCGGTCCACTGGCGAGTTCCAGCCGAAAGGGGGGAATAAAAGGATCCTGACGTGGCGTCTTGAGAATGAGAACCGTTTCTAGACGAACGGCTTGAAGAACAATGGCTGTTCTACGTTGTTCTCTTCTGAACAACAGGGGGGTGAGAACCGTCTCTTGTCTACCGGCTCAAGAACAATGGCTGTTCTAATGTTGTTTTCTTCTGAACAACAGGGGAACGTGTGAGAACCGTTTCTTGTCAACGGGCTCGAACGAACAATGGCTGTTCTAATGTTGTTCTCTTCTGAACAACAAGGGGGAAGGGTGAGAACCGTTTCTTGGCGAACGGGCTCAAAAGAACAATGGCTGTTCTACGTTTTTCTCTTCTGAACAACAGGAGAAGGGGTGAGAACCGTTTCTTGTCAACGGGCTCGAACGAACAATGGCTGTTCTAACATTGTTCTCTTTCTGAACAACAAGGGGGAAGCCTTGTGGATTGGCGTCACGAAAGGCTCGAACCTTGGCACTCAAGGGATATTGTCCTTCTTCTGGAAAAGTGATGGTGAATCTCGAGGTCGAGGTCCCTTGGCGCACACAGTGAGAGAGGGTCGTGGTGATGTTTCGCGACGAAAATCTGGATCTCCAATCTCATCTTAGTGGTAAAGTTTTCATCTAAATAGTCGAGACACTCCCTTGGCGTGGGAGACAATGGAGTGGGAGCTTCGAGGGAATGCACAGCCGAGCCTGTGAACAATGCCTTATCTGCCCATAAGCCTAACTCAATCTGGCGAGGTCGGAGTATGGGGGCGAACGTGGGGAAGATAAACCTCCTTGTTTAAACATTGACTCAGGTGTCTGCGATAAGGCGCCAAGCTTCAAAGCGAATATGCACGTGGGAGCATCGTGGTTTTAAATAATATGTGATAGGGGTTGAAATTAACGCGGCCTCAACCCGTTCTATCACAAAATGAATTATTTAAAACTTTAGTGTATCAGTCATTAGGAAAGCTCTCGAAATGATATTTTAATATTGAATTTAACACAAAGGGGAAGCAGGTTAGACCAAAGAAGAGCGACTTGTATCTATAAGAAACGAGTCTTATCTTCAGGTGATAATACATTATTCGTTACACATAAGCGCACTAATTTAATATTTTTAGGGATCGGTAAAGGTAGGTTAATATTTACGTCAAAGCTTAACAGTTTTTTTACCACTGAGGTCAAGATTTTTAATTTTGGAAATAAGTTCTGATGAGTGGATAAAATGTGAGTGAGAGATTTTACCCACCGCATTTGATAAGATTTCAGCCAGCCATTTGGATAGCTTATAACTATGGGAGCCAATGCAAGAGATAATTAGGCGTAATGGGATACCTTCCTTATGGGTTTTCGGTAACCCGTACATGTAGGGGAGGGAGGGGTTGATTGTTTTGAATTTTTTGGTTAATTCAGATTTGGAACCTAAGATTTTTCGGATGGCGACATTTAAGGATTTCGTCTTGTTGTTCAGAAGATTAGAATTTATAATTTCATAGGTAGTGTTGTCACTTAAGAGATCATTTAATTTGTGCCAATATTGGGTTTTATCCATCACAATAATTTGGTTAGTTTTGTCGGATTTTATTATCACTATGTTTTGGTCTTTCTGTAAGAGTTTTAAAGCGTTAAGAAACCTTTTGGGGATATTTTGATATTTCAAATTAGCATTCGAATTAAAAGCACCGCAAAGATAACCACTGAGAAATTCACTATTAATCTCTAGATTTTCACTGCATTTACGAAGGGACACTAAATGTTGTAGGTTTAATGAATCGATATTAAAAAATGAGAACGAAAGTCCATATCCAAGAATAATTTGTTCATCGTCTGTTAATTCACGAGAAAAGAGATTCAGGATGTTTTTCTCCGAGATGATGAGGTGCACCATGGGCTTTTCTTGAAGAGAAGGTCAAGTTTCTTGTTTAGTTTGGAAGATTTTCTAACTGATATACATCACGCCAATGTGATATCTTCCATTATATATATATATATATATATATATATATATATATATATATATATATATATATATATATATATATATATATATATATATATATATATATATATATGGGTCGCAAAAGTTTATAACCCACGTGGAACTTTATGTAATAAATGCAATGTAAAGCAAAATGGTAAACAGGAAAAAAGTCATAAGAATAATAGTGAACTTTGACAACACAAAAGTTTCCAACACATTCATATAAATACTATTTAGTACTTGATTGCATATCTCTTGCTGTCAATTACAGCCTGCAGCCTCCTTGATTAGTTTCCTACGATCTTTCTGCCTCTTGTTGTGCTGATTTTGTTCCATTCCTCTTTAAATATTTGATTCCAATCAGATGTTACGCGGATCTCGTTTCTGAGCCATGAGTTTCAAATCCCTCCACAGATTTTCGATGGGATTCAGCTCAGGAGATTGACTTGATTATTCAAAAACTTTAGTTCTACCTGTAATTCGCTTGTTTTGCACCATGCTTCGACTTATCATCTTGTTAAAATGCCCACCCTGTTTTCAATTTCAGAGAGCCAATGTTAGATAGCAAATTTCTTTCCAAAATTCCCCTGTACATTTCACCGTTCATTCTTCTTTCGACTACTTCATTCTTCTAACCCCTGATGTATAAAACCGACCCCATACAATGATTGATCCACCACCATATCTGACTTTAGGGATCTTCTTCTTTGACCCGTAACCTTCTTTTCTCTAAGCCATTCTGATTGAATTTCGACCGAAAAGTTATATTTTTGTTTCATTCTGATCCTAGGATTTGTTTCCAGAACGTTGCCGTTTTATTTAATTGTTCATTTGCAAACGCCAAATGAGCTTTACGGTGTTTTCTTAAGGAGTGGAGTCTTTCTTGGAGTACGAGAAAATAGACCATAACGACGCAGCGTTCCACTTTTGTACCTTTGCTATTTATTTTAAGGATTTATCGCCCTTTTTGCTGTATCTTTGCTAACTTCAACTTCACAATGACGAAAGAAACCTCAATTTTTGTTTAGAATATTCTAAGGATTTGTTTTTAATGAGACATTTTCCAGACGTAATCTAGTTATATGTATTTAAACGAATGTGTTGTAAACTTTTGCGTTGCCAAATTTCACTATTGTCCTTATAAGGGTTTTCTTGTTCATCATTTTGCTTTTCTGGTCGTTACATTGTATTTATTGCATAAATTTCCACCATTTAAGATGTGTTCCTGAGTGTTCATTGTAACAGTCACTCTGGGCTATCACCATTTATGATGCTTGACCGTATCATAAGTATGTACCTTGGGTTAATAATAATCAAATTCGATTATGATTTCGGTCTATTCCTAGACATTAGATTACAGGCTGCGTACGGTACTCTAAGTAAAAATGAGAGTGAATGTGAGAACTGTGTGTGCAGAGCTCCATCCGATCGCTGCGTTTCTTTGGGGAGGGCAGTTTGGAAATTGCTTAGTTAAACACCTCCCGATCTGGTATCTAGGGTAGGTGGTGCATCATTCCTCAATTCTCTTCCTATTCTCACGCACGAGGCTCCGAGGCTCACTGTTTTCCTTCCTGTCCATTTGTACGCGTCGCCAAGTAGTTCAATTAAATGTTTTGCCATTCCTATAAGTTGCAATGTTATTCTGTTACACATAGAAGTGGATATTTAGTGAATTCCTGCTTTTTGACGCCCGCCTCCCTATTCAGAGCAAACAACACTACATCCGTAAATGCATCGGAATTAGCGCTCTTACTTCATTAAGAAAGGAAACAAATATTGTCTTAATATTCAGCGAATATTTAGGTGCAAATATGTATATTTTTTTTTATAAAATAGTGTAGTCTCTATTGTGGTACATCGTGACAACCGTTTAGATTCAATTCAAATCATTAAAATGTATGGGTTGCCTTTGAAAATGTATAAAGAAGAAACTTCAACCAATTGATTTATGAGACCAAGGAGCGAAGAGGGAGGGCTTGTTTCCCGCTCTGATATTTCAAATAAGTTGAGTTTGTTTCTAATCAGACACAGCTGGGTTCATATGGCAATTCCTCAACAATCGATTCACGCAGTTCGGTTTCGACTCTGAAATGAGCAGTATGTTATGGTGATCGTATTGAAAAGAAGCCCTAATTTCGCTTCATAAAATTATGATCTAGTGGAAAATCATCATAGTTTCATGTGGGATTAATAATAATTTCTTATAAACATATCTAATGAAAAAGGGAAAAAGTTTCATCTTCAAATTCACTAAATAATTCTTTTCCATTTTAATAAACAATTAAATAATTTGCGATATTCTGATAAGCTCATTATTACGGGCTGTAGTGTAGGCCTAAGTATATTTCTAAAAGTGTTTGGAGCAATATGGGATGTAGTACTTCTAATATTTCTGAGGCGGGAGAGACGAGTTCTTTTACATCGAGAACTACTTGTTCTTTAAAAGATGTTCCTTTAAGAAAGTTGTACCAATTGAAAGAAGTGAATGAGGATTTTTTTAGTAATGGGGAGAGCAACTCTGTTGAGAAGCGAAAAAGTAGCATTGTTTCAGAAATTCCATCATCTCGGTCGCATTCCTACACCTCAGTTATTTCAAGTGAGACTAAAGTAAAGAAAAATCCCCTATGTGGATCCGCCCAAGATTTCATCGCTAACTCTCTGGGAGCTCGAGAAACAATTATGTGTCATAATAATTCGCCTCATATGGAGAACACTTGGCATTCGGAGAAACCAAACCAAAATAACCCGGTTAATAAACAAAGGGATCTCGCTGCACATGGAAGTGAGAAACATGATAAAATGCAAGGGCCTAACATACCGAACGATAATTCTCATGGATCCAATAGCTCCCCGAAGCAAATAAACAGTAAACTGAGTGATAATTCTAGGGAGATATTTGTTTTATCATCATCATCACCAGGGAAAGATAACAGCGAAGGACTCAAGATTTCATTTGAAACAAATGGGTTCAAAGATAGAGAAAAAAATATATTATTTCAAAATACGAATAATAATGATGGTATTTCTGCAAGCGAACAAGCAGTCTTTGATCATTCCGACGGTGTAAGTGGGATGCAAAATGGTAAAAAGACGAGTAACCAATTCTATAACGTAACTGATACAACAAATAAAACAAATAATCCCTCCTCGGTTAAATCACTTGAACTGCACAATCCTTTTGGTTTACCAAATTCGCAGCTAGATGGAAAACTTCATCCAGACTTAAAAGAAGCTATTTTTTGCCAAGCGCATAACCCAATCTCTCCAGAACCGAAGGAAATAATACTCATAGAATCAAATGAAGCTCATGAAACTTTGGATCCCACAAACAATGAAAAACATGAGACAAATGATCGGCTAGACGCTAAACTTAGTCCAACCATACACCTGGAATATTCTCCCATACCCCCTGAAAATCACCCTACAAATACACAAGCCAGCGAAAATCTTTCCTCTGATATTTCACTTGAGGAAGTCATCTCCAAAGCCTATTTGCCGCCAGAAATCGCATCAGAGAACCACAGTCAACACAAGACACGAGAAGAAACAGAAGCTAAGGGATCATCCGAACTTTATCGTCCCAGATCAGATCAAGGAAAGATCCACTTTTCGACATATGAAGGAATACAAGAAGGTTCCAGTATACCAAATCACCAGAACTCAGAAGCAACCTATAAAAACAAAGGTTAGTATATCTCTATGGATATATACCGGCTGTACCAAAATTGAGTGCGTATTTTGATGAAATTGAAGACCTTTTTAACAAATTATTGTTGAATTATGTTCAAATTGTGCTCTGCACAGAATTGTAGTGCCCATGACAGTACGGGTTGTCTCAATTTTTTTTTTTTCAATCCTTTTCATAATCCCTTCTTAATGGATATTAAAAAGAAAAACAAATGATGTTTATTTTTCCGGCTCAATTATGATAACAAATAAGGATTTTTCATAAGTTTTAAACGCAAAACTCTGTGCACTGTTGTTATCTTGGGCATATCAAGTCTCTGACTGTCCTTTCTCACCGAAGTTCTTTGTTCATTTTCGAACAATTGTCGAATTTGTTCAGTTTTGGTGGGGTCATTCTTTTCCGTCCTCTTCCTTTCTCATCATGTACGGATCCGGTTCTTTTAAATTTGTTCACAACTGAATTGATCCCGTTTTCTGTAGGTCCAGGTTTTCTAAATTTTCTTTGGAACTTTTCTCGTACTTCATTAAATTTCGCTTCTCTGATGCGAGTTATTACAATTAAAATCCGCTTTTCTGTATTCATTATTAAAGGGTTCTGAAAAGGATTGAAAACCAAATTAAAATTTTGGGACACCCTGTGCATGGAACACTGCAATTTAGTGTAGAGAACAATTTGAACATGATGAACATACAGTACTAATCAAATTATTATGGATTTCTTGAAATTTCGTAATTTTTCTGGTAAAGGTAACTTAAAACTATTTAATGAGTCAATAATGAGGTTATTTTATAGTATTAGTGTGAAATAACTATTGTAAATTTTTTAAGACTAAATATTAAAGTTTATTGCTTCATTTTCTGCCAAACTTGTTAAAATAAATGAAGGGAACATGGATTCGGTTTTGCCCGCTGCGGAAACTATTAGTCTCGTTCCTCAGTTCCAATTCAGACTTTGCAGGGTGAGGGTGTACGAGCTATTCTCTTTTGCTGTTACTGAGCCAGTAATTCAACTAGTGTCTATTTTGCTGGCCTTTGGATAATAGTAAACGTTATTTTCTTGCTCTGTAATAGATAAAAAGAAAGTGAACAGCAATGCACTAAAATATTAATGCACTATTAAATATTCAGAGTGATGTATAAATGTGCCATATTAATTGGACTATTTTGTAGTGCCAACCCTGTAAATGATATAAAATTCGATTTTTCTGTAATACCATTTCATTTATATTACTACTCATTGTTTTTCTTTTATTTAAAAATGTTTTATCATGACGTCTTGATATTTCAAGCGATCGTGGGGGCCCTAAGCGATCGCTTAGTTCGCTAATGCCTCGGGCCGGTTCTAGAGGTGGGGGAGGTATAATTCGGAAGAAAGGAAGAATAAAATAATTACAAGGAGGGGTTGCTGCGATTATACTCGGAAATTCTATTAAATTTTATTTCCTGAAATTCTATAAATGTTTACCGGAAATGATAATTTGCCCGATTTTTGTAGGATACAATAATAAACCTTAAGAAAGAACTTTATTAAAACAAATTAAATAAGTTAAAATTTGTAGCCATCAATAAAGGTCAAATAAATATATAAGTTCACTCAATTCCTTTGTACAGAAGTATATTATAAAATACAATAGCATTAATTTCCCATGACTGAATGGCAAATAAGAAATTATGACAATAAAAGGCCATGTATATTTTCAAGAAAAATTCCTCTGCTAGAACTGAATATTTCATTTTTAATCAACAAATGAAGTTTTGCACAACAAAATTAATAGGAATATTGTTTATTTTAAAGTATTGCAGAGGTTTAATTTGGATTTCAAATGGTTATTAGGTAAATTTGCTCGATATTAGACGTGACCTACTTTATTTTTGAAAATGTTTGTTCGCACAAGAATGTTGTACCCAAAACTGATATAAATCTCTAAGCTAATCGATTCGAATTTGGAAATTACTTAGGCTGAAAAGATTCATAATATTGGATCTGATTTTTTCTGAAGTCTTTCAGATGATTTGAGATCGATGATTTCCATTTGTAATTAATTTACTTGGGATAGTTTTAACACGAGAGTCAAATGGATTTTGAAACAGCCTTATTTCATCTGCTTTTTCATCGCCGTCAGGAAATCTTCACTGAAGTTGTTTTGCTTGGAAATAAAGAAGGAAATTCTGCTTCACTTTTTTAATTATCTTTTTTTTGCAACATTGTATGTAAATAAACCGAGTTAGGAACTTTCATCTGTACTTCAAGTAGCGAAGTCCTCGACATCGGCAAGGAGGAGGCATTCGAGTGCGTGGCTGAGGTTTAGACGCTCATCAGCAGGATAATTGAGCGAACTCTTCTAGAACTGTTTGTGGGAGTTCGCACAGTGTCGGGGCTTGTCCTGACAGGTAAGGAAAGGGATTACCACCGCGGGGTTTGGCACGACAAGGAAAGTGTCTCTCTCCCCTCGATTTGGGCCTGTATGAGTGATGAAGTTAGGTTCGGTTGAAAACTGATGGTACCCTAATCGTTGTTCGCTGACTCTACCGACTCGTCCATGGTGGCATTTAAGAAAGTCCAGAACTCGAAACGTTGTTAACCGCGTGAACGAAACATCAAGCTCACCTCTGGTCTCGGCGCAGCTGGATTCGTAAACAAAGCAAACTTCAGGATTGTGGAAGCTATAAGAACTTCGAAATGGAGCTTGGCAGGTCAAGTGGTAATATTCCAAGACGATAGATAGACCAGAAAAATACCAATTGGACTCCATTTGATAGAAGACGAGATTATCCAAACCACCTCTCTTTGCCCCGTTGTTGCGTGAAGGTTCATGGAAGTTGCTTTGTACGAGTGTGTTTGCTTCGGTTGTGAGTTCTGAAATTGTGTATACAGCGACTGGGGATGGGGGGGTTGCATTTTCAAGTACAATCACATGAGCCTTTCTTCGGGGCCCTCACTGCGATAATTTGAGATACAGGATCATAGTACTCCACCGTGATTTCATCTACAATTACAATGGAACGAATAACATCAATTTCTTTACCTCGACAAAGATTGAAGAAAGAAGTTTAGTGACCTATCTGGCGCTGCCCTTGTTCTTATGAAGATGATGGTGTAAAATGTGAAGGACATTTGTTTTAGGAACATCAACTCTTGCTGCTATTTCTTTTGACTCAGGGCGACAGTCACTCTTCACTTCTCCTTCCACCACGGGAAATATTTTCAGGGTTTACGGCACTCGTTGGACGTCCCTGATGTTCATCATCTTCGAGTGCTTCTCGCCCCATACGAAACAATGCTGCCCATTCTTTTTGCGGTGATTTAAGAAAGGGGAGAATTTGGTGTAACTACCATTCATACAGTGTTTGTTTTGGGGTTAGGTAACACCTTCCTTGTTGAGGAATTTAATCACTGCTTTGTGCTCAATATTCACCATTTCTATGGAGCAATGAGTGCGTGTACATGAGATTCGAGGTTATTTATATCGAGGCGTCAAAGAATCGGAATTGACAATTTTTGATGAAATCGCGTAATTATGTCATTATAAAGGATGACAACTTAGGTAGCTATCCTCTTATTATTCAATTGAAAGAGAAACGGGTTTCTTATCCCAAGATCACGGGCATTCAAATCCACTCCAAAGAAGTAATCATCGAAAGCATTTGACACTTGCATATATTTTTTTAGTGCAGCAGCAACTTCTGGAATGATCGGTTCATCTGCTTTAATAACTTTTTGCAATGAGAGAAACGGCGCAAAATATCTTTTCTCGATAGCGTTGATTCACAATAGCATTTTGCCCCTGAATGAAACCAGCATTTCATGGACTATAACTGCATTTGTATTACTTAATTGAAGCGAAATACTCAACTTTTCACGAGTAGGGGGTCTTTGCCAGTCACATCATCTCATCCACGTAGCCCCGGCAACATATGGGTTTCTCTGACGCAAGGAGTCTCATATGCCAGCTCAGGAATTTGCCTAAGGACTTTGATAATTATATCATTCGAAAGAGAATGTAAAACAACATAAGGGTTTCAAATTTCGTTAGAATCGACCCAATAGTTATGATGTTTTTGCCAAAACAAAATTATTCTCGGGCTAACCTTGGGAGGACTTTGATAATTATATCATTCGAAAGAAAATGTAAAACAACATAAGGGTTTCAAATTTCGTTAGAATCGGCCGAATAGTTACGATGTTATTGCCAAAAAATTCATTGAACAGTAAAATAGTTACCATCCCACCGATCGACTACTTACCGACATAGTAACTTATAGAGTCGCGTATAGGCAACTGAAAATAAAACAACTCGCATAAACAAAAGAAACAAGGAAAACAACAAGAACTTATAGATTCTCTCGAACCCATGAACTTCAAGTTGGAGCCCAGGATACTCAGAGTGTACTAACAACACTCAAGTCACTTCGTAAGCAACTTATTTGGGAATACACGTAGCAAATTCATAATACCACAACACTCTAGTTAAGGTACATTTCGAGAACCGACAATGCAGTGGTACCAAAGCACTTTACAAGTCAACTGAGGAGCATAAAAGAAAAGAAAAAAAAATGCACGAGTGATCACTCAATCACACCATGACATATTACTGAAGTCTACAAATGGAATCAGAGTTCAGAGCCATGTGCAATATTTAAAAAAGAAGAACAAAAAACTAATGCTAAATAAAACGACAAATAGAGCTACAACGAGGCAAGAATATTAATTTCATCATCGGTAAGAAGCTCATCAGTAATCAGAATAGGCGCCCTGGATAATAGACATCAGTTCTCTGATTAAGGTTAATAAAACGAAATAATCCTTGGAATAAAAACAAATTAATCACTCAATTATTTACAAGAGAAACTTTTTTTTTATAATTTCACTCGAGACACTGAAACGACTAAAAAACAGCCCGAGCTTAAAACGTGGAAACGCCTCAAAAGGCAGCGTAACTCGGATATTGGTGGTTGCCGTGATACAAAAGCGCACGGCACGATATTCCGAAAGAGACAGGAGTAACGGGGATATTGGTATGCCTGTTTTCTCTCTCTTGACTTCCTCTCATTCGCCACGATTTGTTGCGTCTGATCTCGCTGATAAACTGGGGACGGTGTGCATCAATGCTCATAAATTACCTACCTTAAATATTTATGACCCACTTAAATTTGCACCAACGAAATTTACATCGATGGAATTTATAGCACCGAAATTTACACCACTGAAATTAATATAACCAGAATTTACATCTCTGATATTTACCTCATTGAAATCTCAGTTGTCAAAATTTCCTCGACTAAAATTCCCACCACCGAAATTTATACCAATGAAAATTATACCACTGATATTTACACCAGCAAAATTTACACCCTGAAAATTACACCGCCGAAATTTTTACCAATGAAATTTACACCCTGAAAATTACTCCACCGAAATTTACATTTAATATTTTTTCGAGGCCCCAATCTCAGCCTCATAAAGTGCATGTAATGCGGCATTGGTCAATAATTATTTCCCGTCCGTGATTATTTTGATCAAAATAAAGTGAAAGATATAAAGTGAATAAATTTTGTTTCTTTAAAAGATTTATTCCTGATATTATTAATTACGAACTCTTTTACAAAATTAATTATGAAATCATTTATAAGTGAAGTTTCAAAAAGAACTCTCGGGTTCCTAAATTATTGGATCGCGAATCATAGTTTGAGAAGCTCCGCTCCACAGCATCTAACTCAGTCAAGTTTAGGGAAAGGGCAGAGAGTTCGAGGCACGCCTCACTACAACCGCCCTCCATACAGGCCTAGCGTACACAATACATATAATTTAATTGTACTTCTGCCATTCCCTTCTCTTAAACACTTTCATTTTTACTCGGTAGAGCTCTTGCCAGCCGAGTGGATACACGGCTTCGGTCTGACAACGTCGCGGTACCGGGTTCGATCCCGGCAAGAGGGGACACAAACGTCAGAGATCTGGCTACCGATTGGTGGAGGCGCTGGGCTCAGCCCTGTATTCGGGTGAGTAGATCTTACACTTCTCATCACACCCATAGCCAATCACAACACTGCTTTCTTTTCTCTCTCATCTTTGCAGCACAACACGCACACACACTCCGTTCCAAGGAATCCTGTCTATGGGTATCTATATCCACATACCTCTGACGCGGAACAGGCCCCTTTGCCCCGGGTTGACGAAGGTTCCACCTGAACGCTGTTTGGTGTCAAAACACAATACTTCCTGGCACCTCTCCTCACACGAGTTCACCTCTCCACAAACGGGCTCACCAGCGCTTGTCATACTGACCTTTATGTGTCTTCCATTATCTGCCTGAATAAAAGCTGGTTGGCGAACCACTACTCTTACTCGGTATTCCAAATATTCGAACTCTTTTCACACTCCGGCAAACTTCCCTTCCCATTTTCTTGTCATAGATCCATTTTCATCCATTCTTCTACACACCCATACTACATTATTTACATATTTCCCGCCTACGTATATTCATACGTCTTACCCAATCTTCCATCACTCCATTTCCTCTCATCCACCCAACATGTTTCTCAAATTGTTTATTTATTCACTCGTGATCTGGTCAATCTTGAGGCTATCTTAGCATTCATAGTCTGGTTTGGTCTTCCACACAGTCAGTATTGAATTTCTTGTATTAGCCAAAAAGACTCAGTTCAAAGGTAAAACTTTATTATGGAGATTTTCGGGAGTGACTGATTTCCATCTTCATTGTTTGGGGATTGAAAATGGAAGCGAGCAGAGTTGCTAGAGAAGATTCAAGAAGACTTGCAAACATTTTGAGAAAAAGTAGCAAATATGATTAAGAATTAGCCCAATATAATAAAATGAATGGTAAAAGAAGTAAAAGGTAGCAAAGATGTCAAAGAGAGAAGCGAGGTTCTTTGGAAGTAGCACAATTCGCTACTTTTAGCGCAATCTGGCAATCCTGAAAGCCGGATATTTCGGAAATTATTCTCCAGAATATATTTTTCCGTCGAACTCCGTCTTTTGGGGGGCTCAATTTTGTTGGTCTATTGGCGATGCTCCCTAGATACTTACTTATTCCTAAAATTATTTTAAAAACGGATCTTGTAAAGATGAGGTATCACAAGGTTGTTCGACCCCAACCTAACCTAACATAAACTAACATAGCTTATTCTAGATAAGGTTGGTTCGGTTATCTTAGGTTTTATCAGGGTCGAATAAAACATGGGATGTCTCATCTTTACAAGCCCCCCCCCCCCATCCACCTCACACAAACGTGGTGTGAAGGTGATTACCCTGCTATACTAACCCAATAGGTGATTTAAATTTAAATCTTAATGCATTTTTTTGCCTAGCTATATATATATATATATATATATGTATATGAACTAAAGGAGAGAGAGAGAGAGAGAGAGAGAGAGAGAGAGAGAGAGAGAGAGAGAGAGAGAGAGAGAGTGAAAGCAGCAGCGGTCCAACAAATAGCGCAAATAGGTTGGAGCGCTGAGTTCTTTTACATCCTATGTGTATTCATAACTTTTGTTTGGTGATATGAACGAGGAATTCAAATACTTTTTGTGCGATCAATCACAGTTAAACGTGTGGTTGTATTCCATGATTGGTCAGATACATTGTACTAGGTTGTTGATTGGCGACTGTTGTTATATACAGAGTAAGTAAAATACCTCTATTCCATTTTTTTATTAATTGGAAATGCGATTATTTGCAAGTTACCGACTATTTTAAAACTCGTTTGAAGTATGAATTTCTTCATTCATTATAATTCCCGCGAAATTTGCTTTCTATAGATAAATTATTGGAATATTTCTCGCCTGGTGTTTTTCGAAGACTTTAGGATGTTGATTAATAGAAATTTGGATATGACGTCATGTTATACTTATAAACACATTAACATGCCAATATTTAGAAATAAAACATAAAATCTCAATTGATCTAAGAAGATTGGATATTAAAAAACATCAGATTTATAAGAAGAAAAAAACGGCTGTAATTAAGAAAGTTCTGTAAACCTGATGATCGAACTCACTAATACCAATAATTATACAGAGGATAAAAAGAGTGTAAAAAATGATAGGAAGTGAAAATTGTGAAATAACAAGAAGTTACAGGGAGAACCCAGACTCAAATTTCCACCTATATAATAAAACTGGAGTGGAGTTACGTTTTAGAATCCAACCGACGATCGAAACTGACAGCAATGGTGAAAGGGGCTTCATAATTAGTTTTCCAGCTCGCTACAAAAAAAATACAGGATTAAGAATGAATACCTGGATACAACCAGGCCAGACAGAGCACAAGGTCGCCTCTTCAACCGTAGGCTCTATATGAATCCCGAAAAATTGTTGTCTAAAGAGAGTAAAAAATAGAGTAACAAGCAAACCCACTAACAGATTCAATTGATTTTATTTCTTTTAATTGGTAAAATGCAACATCGAAATAATATATGGTTTATAATCTGTTTTATACAAGTGGTCGAATTGTCGACCGTTGACATCAATGGACTAATGCTCTCTTTGATTCACTTATTAGCAGACCATCAAAAATGTTTGTAAGTCAAATGGTCACAAATTGGGTAAAAGTAGGGGATACTCGATATGTGCCACTTCGTCGCCAGATCCACCGATTATGATATCTTTCATCAAAGTACTTCCTGCCATCGTAATGGTAATGAGGAAGTGATCCATCTTGTTGAAAGAAAATGTCCTCATCTCTAAATAGCTGTTAATTTTAGGAAAACCTTTTACCGGAGCATATTGAAGTGGTTATGACCGTTAACTGTACCATCGAAAAAGAATGGACCAAGCAAACCTTTGGGGGAAAAAAAAACACAGCAGACAGTTATATCCAGTAAATTTGCACGTCTTTCTATATAAACGCATGAATTTTCTTGTGACCATTATGTAAAATTGTGACGATTAATCATACTATTTAGCTTAAATGTAGCCTAATCAGACCACACAGTTCTGTCCGCAGATTGTCAATCTTCTGTATTTTTTGACTCGAAATCATTCGAAAAACTGGATTCTGGAATTTGGTTCATCCTCATTCAAGGCATGTAATAATATCGGTATTTAAGGTTTTCAGAATTATGTAGACACTTCTTGTCTTACTTTTTTTTGTTTCAAGAGAACATTGTGTCACACATTTTCTTGGTTATCAGCTGAATATTTGTAGCACTTCATAAGTGCTACAGGTTACTTGTACACATGCACAGTACTGTATACTTCAAATTTCACACAGATAATTGAAATGGTAAGGTGAGTTGAAGGATTAGTCCTAAAATTGTCTCTTTACTGTTGAAGAACCTTTGCTATTTTCTCATCTTTACAATATGAGCTTAATATATATTTTCGTTGCCCAAATGACAAGCGCACACTTTTTCGAAAAAGCGGAAAATTGAAAAGCGTTCAATGGCATAGGAACGAACCGCAACTATTATTTCACTTACTTTAAGGTGTAATATATTTTATTCTGTTTGCTATATACCTTTTCCTTCTTTCTTAATCTATTTATGATCCTTGTATGAACATAACATAACATAACATAATTTCACGGATGACAAAAGCTACAAGGGCCTATCGAAGTCATCCGCATCTGTCAAAACCCACCCACCAAATGCATCCATAGGATTGTCTCAGATCATGCCTCTACAATATACAGTTCGTACCATCCACAGAAATGTGTCAAAAACAAAAAGCATCATCATCAAGACTCGTCAAAATCCAAATCAATCATAATATACAATAATAAAAAACTGTATCCACAGGAATGAGTCCAGAATAACCCCCAAAGTTGACCCTCCCTCCCCATAAAATAATCTAATCTGCGTTTGAAAACATTGAAGTTTAGACTGTCTACCGTCTCAGATGGCAAACTATTCCACTAATCTACCACTCTATTGGTTAAAAAATATTTTCTAGCATCCAACCTGCACCTCTGTTTTTTAAGTGGTGACCCCTAGTCGTATTACGACCTTCTAACTTAAATAACTTGCTAAAAACCAACTTATCGATCCCAGAACAGATTTTAAAAAGCTCAATCATTTCTCCCCTCATACATCTTCTCTCAAATGAGAACATATTTAGGGCCCTCAGTCTATCTTCATATTCAAGGTGCTTCAGGGAAGGTAATTGCCACCCTCCTTTGTAAAAAGACGAAATCGCTTGTGTATCATCTTTCCTTATTTACTTTGGGTATATATATATATATATATATATATATATATATATATATATATATATATATATATATATATATATATATATATATATATATATAGTGGGGCGCAAATGTTTACAACACACTGTTAGAAATGCAAATTTAGATACTTTTAATTAACGCAAGATAATGAAATTTACAACGCACGTGGAACTTTATGTAATAAATACAAGGTAACGTCCCAAAAATCAAAATGGTTAGCATGAAAAACCTTATAAGGACAAAAGTGAAATTTGACAACACAAAAGTTTACAACACATTCATATAAATGGGTAATATCTGTAAAATGTCCCATTAAAATCAAATCCTTATTTGTTCCCGAATATGTAAATATTCTAAACTAAATGCGAGTTTTTTTTATCATCGTGTAAGGCAACTGCGTCATTCATTACAAGATAGTCGTACCCTTAACATCTTATTAATGGGGAAAAACAAACAATATTGTGAACGCATTGTCGCCCTTCCTAAAAGTGGCATTGGAGAAACAATGATCTGTGTGCAGCTTAAAGTACCTCTAAATTCAGTTGGTATCATAATAGATAACTGGAAGTCTCGTAATTTAATTCATGATTTGGATCGTTCGGGTTGCCCTCGCATGTTAACGGAACTTGCAGCATAAAAACTTGCTAGAACATTATGTGATAAACCACAGACTACTCTTAGAGCGCTGCAGGAAGATCTGGAAACAAGTGGAGTTGTTTCCAGAGTTGTTCCAGCAGAGGTTTTTTTCTATCATTACATTGTATTTACTCGTATTATATAAAGTTCCACGTGCGTTATAAATTTCATTAACATGTATAAACTAACAGTGCATAAATTTGCATTTCTTCGTGTGTTGTAAACTTTTGCGGCCCACTGTATATATATATATATATATATATATATATATATATATATATATATATATATATATATATATATATATATATATATATATATATATATATATATATATATATATATATATATATATATATATATATATATATATATATATATATATATATATATATATATATATATATATATATATATATATATATATATATATATATATATATATATATATATTGTGATAGAACGGTTTGAGGACGCTTAATTTCAACCGTTATCACATGTTGTTTAGAAACACGATGCTACCCACGTGCATCTTCGCCTTAAAGTCGGGCGCGTTATCGCCGCAACCTGAGCCAATATTTAACCAAGGAGGTTTATCCCCCCCCCCCCCCGCCGTTTCGCCCCAGATTGAGTTAGGCTTATGGGCAGATAAGGTATTTTTCTCAGGCGTGGCTGTGCATTCCTTCGAAGCCCCCACTTCATTGTCCCTACGCCAAGGGAATGGCTCGACTATTTATAGAAAAACTTTACCACTAAGAGGAGATTCAGATCCAGATTTTTTTCGCGAGACATCACTACGATCCGGTCTCACCTTTTGCACCAAAGGCCCTCTACCTCAAGATCCACCATCATTGTCCAGAAGAGGACAATATCCCTTGAGTGCCAAGGTTCGAGCCTTCAAGACGCCAAGTCCACAAGGCTTCCCTTGTTGTTCAGAAAGAGAACAACGTTAGAACAGCCATTGTTCTTTGAGCCCGTTGACAAGAGACGGTTCTCTCCCTCCCCCCCCTGTTGTTCAGAAAGAGAATAACATTAGAACAGCTATTGTTCTTTGAGCCCGTTTACAAGAAACGGTTCTCACCCTTCCTCCCTGTTGTTCAGAAATAGAACAACATTAGAACAGCCATTGTTCTTTAAGCCCGTTGACAAGAGACGGTTTATACCCCCCCCCCCCTGTTGTTCAAACATAGAATAACATTAGAACAGTCATTGTTCTTTAAGCCCATTGACAAGAGACGGTTTATACCCCCCCCCCCTGTTGTTCAAACAGAGAATAATATTAGAACAGCCATTGTTCTTTGAGCCCGTTGACAAGGGACGGTTCTCATCCCCCTGTTGTTCAGAAGAGAACAACGTAGAACAGCCCAAGAGACGGTTCTCACCCCCCCTGTTGTTCCGAAGAGAACAACGTTAGAACAGCCATTGTTCTTTGAGCCCGTAGACAAGAGACGGTCTTCACCCCCCCCCCCCCTGTTGTTCAGAAGAGAACAACGTAAAAGAGCCATTGTTTTTCAAAACCCGTTCGCCAAAAAACTGTTCTCATTCCCAAGACCCCACGTCAAGATCATTTAATTCCCCCCCTCCTTCGGCTGGAACTCGCCAGCAGACCGAAGATTCCTTCGCGTCGCCTTCCTCTGCACAACAACGTTTAATTACGTAAGCTGAACATTACCGTTAAGTATTTAACCTTTTTGTCAACCCTATCCTGTGCTTTAGATGGTTTAGCGAACCATCCCATCCCTTTATTTTTTATTTAATTTACCTTTTTAAATCTCTTCCAAAGGTTAATCCTCGGATTAGCCAGATTTCCCACGACCCTTTCCATTCTCTGTTTATGTCAATATTTTCCGTTTTGTGTGTAGTTGATAGTTTTATTAATAAAACTCTATTATTAATGATAGCCATATTATTATCCTTGAGCTCAGTTCGTCTTCTTAAGCATATTGAAGATAAATAACCTCGGTCGACCAGATAACCACGCACTCTAAATATAATTGAATAGTTCCCTCAACGAATAGTCATATATGGCATATCATCGAGAGTTCATTCTACGACATATATATATATATATATATATATATATATATATATATATATATATATATATATATATGTAGTAGAATGACTCCCGACGATACTATATATAACACTATTCGTTGAGGGAACTTCCTTAATTATCTTTAGAGTGCGTTTACTGTCTGGCGGCCGATATTATGTATCTTCAAAATGCTTAAGAAGTGGAACTGAGCTCAAGGATAATAATATTGCTATCATTAATAAAATAGAGTTTTATTAATAATAACTATAAACAATACACAAAAACGGAAAATATTGACATAAACAGAATGGAAAAGGTCGTGGAGACTCGGGCTAATCCAAGGATTTAAGGGATTAAAAAAGGTAAAACAAATATAGAGTTAACGAGATGGGATGGTTCGATAAACAATTTAAAGCACAGGATAGAATTGACAAAAAGGGATCAATACTCAAAATGTGACGTTTGGCTTACGTAACTTTTCATTAGGTTGCAGTGGAAGGTACTTGAAGGAATATTCGGTCCGCTGGCGAGTTCCAGCCGAAGGGGGGGGATAAAAGGATCCTGACGAGGCGTCTTGGAAAGGAGAGCCGTTACTCGACGAACGGCTTGAAGAACAATGGCTGTTCTACTTTGTTCTCTTCTGAACAAAGGGGGGAATGAGAACCGTCTCTTGTCTACGGGCTCAAGAACAATGGCTGTTCTAATGTTGTTCTCCTTTGAACAACAGGGGGGGATGAGAACCGTTTCTTGGCGAAGGGCTCAAAACGAACAATGGCTGTTCTAGGTTGTTCTCTTCTGAACAAAGGGGGGGGGGACGAGAACCGTCTATGGTCTACGGGCTCAAGAACAATGGCTGTTCTAATGTTGTTCTCCTCTGAACAACAGGGGGGGCGGTGAGAACCGTTTCTTGGCGAAGGGCTCAAAACGAACAATGGCTGTTCTAATGCTGTTCTCCTTTGAACAACAGGGGGGGGATAACAACCGTTTCTTGGCGAAGGGCTCAAAACGAACAATGGCTGTTCTAATGCTGTTCTCCTTGAACAACAGGGGGGACGGGAAGCCTTGGGGACTTGTCGTCGGAAAGGCTCGAACCTTTGGCACTCAAGGAATATTGTCCTCCTTCTGGACAAGTGATGGTGAATCTCGAGGTCGAGGTCCCTTGGCGCACAAAGGGAGAGAGGGTCGTGGTGATGTTTCGCGACGAAAATCTGGATCTCCAATCTGATCTTAATGGTAAAGTTTCCATATGAATAGCCAGGACATCTCCTTGGCGTGGGGGAAAATGGAGTGGAAGCTTGGAGGGAACGCACAGCCGGGCCGGGGAACAATGCCTTATCTGTTCATAAGCCTAACTCGATCTGGCGAGGTCGGCGTATGGGGGCGAACGGGGGGACGATAACCTCCTTGTTTAAACATTGGCATCCGGTAGCTAAGATAAGACTCCAAGCCTCGAATCGAAGATGCACGTGGGCAGCATCGTGGTTTTAAATAATACGGGGTAGGAGTTGAAATTAAACGCAGCTTCAACACGTTCTATCACAATATATATATATATATATATATATATATATATATATATATATATATATATAAATACTATTTAAATTTGGTATCAAGTGTGTAAGATTTAACGCTATATCTTTGCAAACACTGGTCTCAGTCGAGTAAAGCATAGTGTTATTCGTTATAAGAATAGAGTATAGTAGTTCCCTTTTGTTTTAACGATTGCTATCCCCTTTTTTGAAACTTAAGAAGCTGGAGTAGCTCAAGGAACTGTGATAATAATTTGTTTGTGTTTTGGGGGGGGGGGTGATTTTAGTCATTGGTTATCTAGATCGAGAAACCAATTACGAATAGGTCAGTGCCCATATTTAGGTAGGCTAATTCTCTAGAAGGCATAATTCTTATTGCAAGGAATTTAGTTGGTTGACTATTACGCCCCCAAGTGCAAATATGACTCAGTTCGAAATCTTCAAAGCGCAAGGAGAATCCTTGGGACTTTCCGGAAGAGAATTAATTGAGTACGTTCAAGAGGAGCAAAGAAAAGAACGAGAAGAAAGAGAAAAAGAAATCCAACGAGAAGAAAGAGATAGAGAAATCCAACGAGAAGAAAGAGAAAGAGAATTCCAACGAGAAGAAAAAGAAAGAGAAAGAGAGGAACGGAAAAGAAAAGCCGAGCCTCACCATCAGATTGAAATGGCTCGGGTAGAAGCCAAAATACAATCAGCCAGTTCACGTTCAGAAGTCCCGCCCAATCTCCCACTTAAGCTCTCCAATTTCAGGGATGGAGAGGATTTCTGAGCATTTTTAGCCCACTTCGAAAAGATCCTCGAGATCAATAACATGGATCTGGAGACTGAAGGTGTAGCAAGATTACTTCCACTGTTAAATTGTAAATTGCGCGAGATTTTCATATCTTTACCATCTGAATGTACAATTAACTACAGCACCTTAAAAGCTGAGTTATTGGCCGCTTATAATATGACTCCCGATTTCTACCGCCAAGAATTTCGAGGAGGTCGTATTAAACCCGGACAGACGTACCGTCAATTCGGATACATTCTTCAGAGGAATTTTAAATTCTGGTTAGAATCCTCAAAGGTTGATCCTAACTACGAGTCCTTAACAGACTTCGTGTTGCGGGATCAATTTTTGGCGTCTCTCCCGACGGAGATCCGCGCGTTCGTCAAGGATCGTCGGTGCTAGACCTTTAAAGAGTGTACCGCAGAAGTGGATGTCTATGCCACAAGCCATAATTTATACCCAAAGGAGAATCGAACCTCTCACCAACCCCCCAACCAGGAAAGAAGGAAGGATTCGCGCCCCTTCCCAGGAAAGCTGACGAAGTTTCCCGGCCCCGTAAAACCCCCAAACTTCTTTCCCCAAAACCAACAACGGGACTCCAAACCCCCCGTTAAGATTTCTCCTCCATCACTCTTCCCGAAGCGACCAATCATATGCTTCACCTGTAGTGTAGAAAACCACATGAGCTGGAATTGCCCCTAAAATTCTAGGCTTAAAAGCGGACCAGCCCACCAAGTTTACCAGATTGATGCCACCCCTGCTTTCCCGGTGGTGCAGACCCAAGCAGCAACTTCTCCCCCTCCGTCAGGCCACCAGGTAAATTTTATTTTTGATAAAAGTTCATCGGGAACTTTGAAATTTGAGGAGGGCAGCGTGAACGGCTGCCGAGTATTGACTCTCGTCAGGTACACAGGGTGCACGTGTTTCATCGTGTCCGACGAGCTCCTCCCCCCAGTGGACCCTAACCACGAAAAATTTGCGGTGGTACATGACTACCTTGGGCGGGCGAACCAATTCTCCGTCGTTAGATGTTACCTGCAGTGTCAATATTATAATGGCTGGGCTGAAGTCATTTCAGCACCCATACAGTTCTGTTCCGTACTTATAGGACAGAGCCCCCAAGTAAGTTCCGACCCTGTGTCTCAGGCCGCCCTTCCTCGAGGCCGAGCTAAGAAAGAAGCCCAGGAGCCCGTCCCCATCAGAACCCCGATACCGTCCGAATTCTCGGAGACCCTTAACCAGGACTTTGGACGGCACAAAAGGAGTGTGAATTACTAACACCCTTATGGGATAAGGCCCAAAACAAGTACACGGAGACAGTCCGTGGATCCCAAGGAAAAAAGTAGCACTGACGAAACATCGGCGCTTGAAAAAGATTACCCCGCGGAGTCCCTTAATGTAATACAGACAGTGTGCATCCAACCTGATGCCGATTACTCTCTTCCTTTCCTACCAGGCGAGCCTTTTGAACCCTCTGACCTGGATATCGACGCGCAGTTGACACCACATCAAAAGAGTCAGCTACAAGAACTATTATGTCAGTTCGACGATGTTATTTCGGAGAAGCCTGGATGCGCTACTAGTTTCGAGCAGGATATTAAATTAACAACCTTAGAACCCGTCCGTTCAAAACCCTATCCCAAGCCGATTCATTTACACCAAACTTTTAACCCTGAAGTTGATAATTTAATTAGTTTAGACATAATAGAACCATCCACCTCTAGTTATTTTCCCCAATCGTCATGGTCAAGAAACCTGATGGCTCTTATCGGATGTGCATCGACTTCCGGAAGTTAAATTTGGTAACTGTGTTCGACGCCGAGCCTATCCCGTTGGTAGACCAAAACCTCCACCTTTTTGAAAACGTCAAGTTCATCTCAGAACTCGATTTGTGCAAGGCGTATTATCAAATCTCCCTCCGGCCCGATGTGAAAGCATATACCGCCTTTGCAACGGAGAAAGGCCTTATGCAATTTAAGCGCCTTCCTTTTGGCCTCGTCACTGCTTGTAGCAACTATAACCGTCTCATGAGAAGGTTGTTAGATGGACTTCCGAATGTATCCTTTTACTTCGATAACGTCTACGTCGCTACTCGTGAATGGAGTCACCATTTAACCACCCTATTAGCTCTCTTCGAGCGACTGCGCGAAAATGGCCTCACCATTGGCCCCAGCAAATGCCATTTTGCCCACGAAACCATAAAATACTTGGGTTTCTAAATAAGACAAACCCAGTTAGGTCCCCAAGAGGACAAGATTAAGGCAATCGCCGACATGCCACTCCCGAATACTAAGAAGCAATTAAGATCATTCCTAGGATCAGCTTCTTACTATCGGCGATTTGTCCCGAATTTCGCTGCAATTTTGGCGCCCCTCAGCTCCCTTTTAAAAAAGAATTCCCCCGATCGCCTACGTTGGAATAATGTCGCTGTTTCCCATTTTAATCAGCTCAAGAGTAAGCTCATTTCTGCCCCCATTTTAAAGTTGCCCAACCCGGAAAAACATTTGGGGATTAAGACCGACGCGAGCAACGAGGGCATTGGAGGTGTACTCCTTCAATATGAGGATGACGGAACGAGTCATCCAGTTGCATATGCTAGTCGCCAATTATTACTACGCGAAAAGAGATATGTCACTATAGAGAAGGAAGCTCTATCAATTATCTGGGTTATAGACAAATTCAAAATGTACTTGATAGGAAAAGAATTTCAGAGAGGAACTGACCACCGCCCGTTGGCCTATATTCGGAATGTACGACACTCCAACGGCCGAAATATGCGCTGGAGTTTACTCTTGCAAGAGTATCAATTTAAGTGTCGTAGAATGACTCCCGACGATACCATATATATATCACTATTCGTTGAGGGAACTTCCTTAATTATCTTTAGAGTGCGTTACTGTCTGGCGGCCGATATTATGTATCTTCGATATGCTTAAGAAGTGGAACTGAGCTCAAGGATAATAATATTGCTATCATTAATAAAATAGAGTTTTATTAATAATAACTATCAACAATAGACAAAAACGGAAAATATTGACATAAACAGAATGGAAAGGGTCGTGGAGACTCGGGCTAATCCGAGGATTTAAAGGATTTAAAAAGGTAAAACAAATATAGAGTTAAAGAGATGGGATGGTTCGATAAACCATTTAAAGAACAGGATAGAATTGACAAAAGGGTTAAGTACTCAAAGGTGACGTTTGGCTTACGTAACTTTTGCACTAGTGGTGCAGTGGAAGGTGGCGCAAAGGAGTTTCGGTCCGCTGGCGAGTTCCAGCCGAAGGGGGGGGATAAAAGGATCCTGACGTGGCGTCTTGGGAAGGAGAACCGTTTCTCAACGAACGGCTTGAAGAACAATGGCTGTTCTAGGTTGTTCTCTTCTGAACAAAGGGGGGATGAGAACCGTCTCTTGTCTACGGGCTCAAGAACAATGGCTGTTCTAATGTTGTTCTCCTCTGAACAACAGGGGGGGGGGGTGAGAACCGTTTCTTGGCGAAGGGCTCAAAACGAACAATGGCTGTTCTAATGCTGTTCTCCTTTGAACAACAGGGGAGGATGAGAACCGTTTCTTGGCGAAGGGCTCAAAACGAACAATGGCTGTTCTAGGTTGTTCTCTTCTGAACAAAGGGGGGGGGGACGAGAACCGTCTATGGTCTACGGGCTCAAGAACAATGGCTGTTCTAATGTTGTTCTCCTCTGAACAACAGGGGGGGCGGTGAGAACCGTTTCTTGGCGAAGGGCTCAAAACGAACAATGGCTGTTCTAATGCTGTTCTCCTTTGAACAACAGGGGGGGGATAACAACCGTTTCTTGGCGAAGGGCTCAAAACGAACAATGGCTGTTCTAATGCTGTTCTTCTTTGAACAACAGGGGGGGAAGCCTTGGGGACTTGGCGTCGGAAAGGCTCGAACCTTTGGCACTCAAGGAATATTGTCCTCCTTCTGGACAAGTGATGGTGAATCTCGAGGTCGAGGTCCCTTGGCGCACAAAGGGAGAGAGGGTTGTGGTGATGTTTCGCGACGAAAATCTGGATCTCCAATCTGATCTTAGTGGTAAAGTTTCCATATAAATAGCCAGGACATCTCCTTGGCGTGGGGGGACAATGGAGTGGAAGCTTGGAGGGAACGCACAGCCGGGCCGGAGAACAATGCCTTATCTGCTCATAAGCCTAACTCGATCTGGCGAGGTCAGCGTATGGGGGCGAACGGGGGGACGATAACCTCCTTGTTTAAACATTGACATCCGGTAGCTGTGATAAGACTCCAAGCCTCGAATCGAAAATGCACGTGGGCAGCATCGTGGTTTTAAATAATATGGGATAGAAGTTGAAATTAACGCAGCTTCAACACGTTCTATCACACCCCTCCATTCCAGGGGAAGTTGTCACTTCGAAAAAAAAAGAGAGAAGGGACAACGATAGAGCTCCGTTGTGGGGAACTCGTTTTCTTGTACCAACCGTACCTTCCTGCACCTAACTAGTATTACCTCAATACATATGATTATTTTGATCTTTAGATTACAGGGGAAAATAACCTTTAATACAACTTAATCAAAGAAAAAAAAAGGGCATGGAACAATGAAATGATATAAACTTAGTACATACGGGACAAAATAATTTATACGTAAATTAATAAGAACAAATATATATACATACAAAAAATTAGACATTGAGCGTTACAAAAGTCAGACATATACATTAATTAATTATATTATAAGACAATCTTAATTTAAGTCGTACAAGACGGTATATACCTACAGGGAGATACTAATCCTATGAATACACTTACTCTACGCTATTCGGTAACGCATTCCTACTGAGTGCGTCAGCGACCTGGTTATCGGAACCTTTTATCTAATTTATTTTAAACTGATACTCTTGCAAGAGTAAACTCCAGCGCATGATGCGGCCGTTTGAGTGTCTCACATTCCTAATATAGGCTAACGGACGGTGGTCGGTTCCTATTTGAAATTCTTTACATATCAAGTACAGCTTGAATTTGTCTATGACCCAGATAATTGATAGAGCTTTCTTTTCTCTAGTGGCATATCTCTCTTCGCGTGGTAATAATTGACGACTAGCATATGCAACTGGATGACTCGTTCCGTCATCCACGTATTGAAGGAGTACACCTCCAATGCCCTCGTTGCTCACGTCGGTCCTAATCCCAAAGGGTTTTTCCGGGTTGGGCAATTTTGAAATGGGGGCGGAAATGTACTTACTTTTGAGCTGATCAAAATGGGAAACAGCGACATCATTCCAACGTAAACGATCGGGGAAATTCTTTTTTTGAAGTGGGCATAGGGGGGCCGAAATTGCAGCGAAATTCGGAACAAATCGCTGATAGGGAGAAGCTGATCCTAGGAACGATCTTAATGGCTTCTTTATAATCGGGAGGGGCATGTCGGCGATTGCCTTAATCTTGTTCTCATGGGGACCTAACTTGCTTTGTCCTATTTTGAAACCCAAATATTTGATGGTTTCGTGAGCAAAATGGCATTTGCTGGGGCCAATGGTGAGGCCATTTTCACGCAGTTGCTCGAAAAGAACTAATAGGGCGAGTAAATGGTGACTCCATTTAATTAGTTCTTGTAGCTGACTCTTCTGACGTGGTGTCAGCTGCGCGTCACTATCCAGGTCAGAGGGTTCCAAAGGCTCGCCTGGTAGGAAAGGAGGAGGGTAATCGGCATCAGGTTGGATGCACACTGCCTGGATTAAATTAAGGGACTCCGCGGGGTAATCTTCTTCAAGCGCCGATGCTTCGTCCAGTTCTACGAAGGTATCTCCATGGGCGCGTTGGGGTTTCTTTTTTTCTTCGGGTCCAGGGACAGTCTCCGTGTCCTTGTCTGGGGCCTTGTCACCTAAGGGTGTTAGTGATTCACACTCCTTTTGTGCCGTCCTAAAGTCCTGGTTAAAGGTTTCCGAGAAATCGGACGGTATCGGGGTTCTGATGGGGACGGGCTCCTGGCCTTCTTTCTTATCTCGGCCTTGAGGAAGAGCGGCCTGAAACACAGGGTCGAAACTTACTTGGGGGCTCTGTCCTATAAGTACGGAACAGAATTGTATGGGTGCTACAATGACTTCAGCCCAGCCATTATAATATTGACACTGCAGGTAACATCTAGCGACGGGGAATCGGTTCGCCCGCCCAAGGTGGTCATGTACCACCGCAAATTTTTCGTGGTTAGAGGCCACTGGGAGGAGTTCGTCTGACACGATGAAACACGTACATCCTGTCTCCCTGACGAGAGTCGATACTCGGCAGCTGTCCACGCTGCCCTCCTCATATTTCAAAGTTCCCGATGAACTTTTACCAAAAACAAAATTTACCTGGTGGCCTGACGGAGGGGGAGAAGTTTCTGCTTGGGTCTGCACCACCAAGGGAGCCGGAGTTGCATTAATCTGGTGAACTTGGTGGGCTGGTCCGCTTTTAAGCCTAGAATTTTGGGGGCAGTTCCAGCTCATGTGGTTTTCTACACCACAGGTGAAGCATATGGTTGGTCGCTTCGGGAAGAGAGATGGAGGAGAAGTCTTAACGGGAGGTTTGGAGTCCCGTTGTTGGTTTTGGGGAAAGAAGTTTTGGGGTTTTACGGGGCTCGGAAACTTTGTCAGCTTTCCTGGGAAGGAGCGCGAGTCCGTCCTTCTTTCTTCTCGTTGGATTTCTTTTTCTCGTTCTTCTCGTTGTATTTTTCCTTCTCGTTCTTCTCGTTGGATTACTCTTTGCCGTTCCTCTTGTCGGATTACTCTTTCCCTTTCTCTTTCTACCTTTTTTCTTTGAAATTCTGCTTTAATCCAAGCTAATTCAATCTGAAGCTCAGCTTGTCTTATCCGTTCCTCTCTTTCTCTTTCTTCTCGTTGTATTTCTCTTTCTTCCTCTTTTCTTTGCTCCTCTTGAATGTACTCAATTAGTTCTTTTCCGGAGAGTCCCAAGGATTCTCCTTGCGCTTTAAAGATTTCAAACTGAGTCATCTTTGCACTTGGGGGCGCACTAGTCAACCAACTAAAATTCCTTGCAACAAGAATTATGCCTCTATAGAATTAGCCTACCTAAATATGGGCACTGACCTATTCGTACTTGGTTTCTCAATCTAAATAACCACTGACTAGAATCACAAAAAAAACACAAACAAATTATTATAACAGTTCCTTGAGCTACTCCAGCTTCTTAAGTTTAAAAAAAAGGGGGATAGCAATCGTTAAAAAAAAGGGAACTACTATATTCTATTATTATAACGAATAACACTATGCTTTACTCGACTGAGACCAGTGTTTGCAAAGATATAGCGTTAAAAATTACACACCTGATACCAAATTTAAATAGTATATATATATATATATGTCGTAGAATGACTCCCGACGATACCATATATATCACTATTCGTTGAGGGAACTTCCTTAATTATCTTTAGAGTGCGTTACTGTCTGGCGGCCGATATTATGTATCTTCGATATGCTTAAGAAGTGGAACTGAGCTCAAGGATAATAATATTGCTATCATTAATAAAATAGAGTTTTATTAATAATAACTATCAACAATAGACAAAAACGGAAAATATTGACATAAACAGAATGGAAAGGGTCGTGGAGACTCGGGCTAATCCGAGGATTTAAAGGATTTAAAAAGGTAAAACAAATATAGAGTTAAAGAGATGGGATGGTTCGATAAACCATTTAAAGAACAGGATAGAATTGACAAAAGGGTTAAGTACTCAAAGGTGACGTTTGGCTTACGTAACTTTTGCACTAGTGGTGCAGTGGAAGGTGGCGCAAAGGAGTTTCGGTCCGCTGGCGAGTTCCAGCCGAAGGGGGGGGGGGGATAAAAGGATCCTGACGTGGCGTCTTGGGAAGGAGAACCGTTTCTCAACGAACGGCTTGAAGAACAATGGCTGTTCTAGGTTGTTCTCTTCTGAACAAAGGGGGGATGAGAACCGTCTCTTGTCTACGGGCTCAAGAACAATGGCTGTTCTAATGTTGTTCTCCTCTGAACAACAGGGGGGGGTGAGAACCGTTTCTTGGCGAAGGGCTCAAAACGAACAATGGCTGTTCTAATGCTGTTCTCCTTTGAACAACAGGGGGGGATGAGAACCGTTTCTTGGCGAAGGGCTCAAAACGAACAATGGCTGATCTAGGTTGTTCTCTTCTGAACAAAGGGGGGGGATGAGAACCGTCTCTTGTCTACGGGCTCAAGAACAATGGCTGTTCTAATGTTGTTCTTCTCTGAACAACAGGGGGGGGGGGGTGAGAACCGTTTCTTGGCTAAGGGCTCAAAACGAACAATGGCTGTTCTAATGCTGTTCTCCTTTGAACAACAGGGGGGGAGATGAGAACCGTTTCTTGGCGAAGGGCTCAAAACGAACAATGGCTGTTCTAATGCTGTTCTCCTTTGAACAACAGGGGGGGAAGCCTTAGGGACTTGGCGTCGGAAAGGCTCGAACCTTTGGCACTCAAGGAATATTGTCCTCCTTCTGGACAAGTGATGGTGAATCTCGAGGTTGAGGTCCCTTGGCGCACAAAGGGAGAGAGGGTTGTGGTGATGTTTCGCGACGAAAATCTGGATCTCCAATCTGATCTTAGTGGTAAAGTTTCCATATAAATAGCCAGGACATCTCCTTGGCGTGGGGGGACAATGGAGTGGAAGCTTGGAGGAAACGCACAGCCGGGCCGGAGAACAATGCCTTATCTGCTCATAACCCTAACTCGATCTGGCGAGGTCAGCGTATGGGGGTGAACGGGGGGACGATAACCTCCTTGTTTAAACATTGACATCCGGTAGCTGTGATAAGACTCCAAGCCTCGAATCGAAGATGCACGTGGGCAGCATCGTGGTTTTAAATAATATGGGATAGGAGTTGAAATTAACGCAGCTTCAACACGTTCTATCACATTAAGATAAATTATATAAAAGGTTCCGATAACCAGGTCGCTGACGCACTCAGTAGGAATGCGTTACCAAATAGTGTAGATTAATTGTATTCATAGGATTAGGATTTCTATGTATGTATATACCGTCTTGTACGACTTAAATTTGATTCTCTTGTAATAGAATTAGTTAATGTATATGTCTGAATTTTGTAACGCTTAATGTCTACTTTTTTTCGTATGTATGTATATATATTTGTACCCTTTAAATTAATTATAAATTATTTTGTTCCATATGTACTAATTTTATATCATTTCATTGCTCCATGCCCCTTTTATGATTAAGTTTGTATTAAAGGTTAGTTTCCCCTATAATCAAAAGATCAAAATAATCATATGTATTGAGGTAATACTAGTTAGGTGCATGAAGGTACGGTAGGTACAAGAAAACGAGTTCCCCACAACGGAGCTCTATCGTTGTCCCTTCTCTCTTTATTTTCGAAGTGACAACTTTCCCCGGAATGGAGGAGTGTGATAGAACGGTTTGAGGCCGCTTAATTTCAACCGTTATCACATGTTGTTTAGAAACACGATGCTACCCACGTGCATCTTCGCCTTGAAGCCAGGTGCGTTATCGCCGCCACCTGAGCCAATATTTAACCAAGGAGGTTTATTCCCCCCCCCCCCGCGTTTCGCCCAATGCGCCGATCACGCCAGGTTGAGTTAGGCTTATGGGCAGATAAGGTATTGTTCTCAGGCGCCGCTGTGCATTCCCTTGAAGCCCCCACTCCATTGTCCCCTACGCCAAGGGGATGGCTCGACTATTTATAGGGAAACTTTAACACTGAGAGGAAATTCAGATCCAGATTTGTTTTCGCGAGACATCACTACGATCCGGTCTCACCTTGTGCACCAAGGGCCCTCTACCTCGAGATCCACCATCATTGTCCAGAAGAGGACAATATCCCTTGAGTGCCAAGGCTCGAGCCTTCAAGACGCCAAGTCCACAAGGCTTCCCTTGTTGTTCAGAAAGAGAAAAACGTTAGAACAGCCATTGTTCTTTGAGCCCGTTGACAAGAGACGGTTCTCTCCTCCCCCCCTGTTGTTCAGAAAGAAAATAACATTAGAACAGCCATTGTTTTTTGAGCCCGTTGACAAGAAAAAGTTCTCACCCTTCCCCCCTGTTGTTCAGAAAGAGAACAACATTAGAACAGCCACTGTTCTTTGAGCCCCTTGACAAGAGACGGTTCTCTTCCGCCCCCCCTGTTGTTCAGAAAGAGAATAACATTAGAACAGCCATTGTTCTTTGAGCCCGTAGACAAGAGACGGTTCTACCCCCCCCCCCCTCCCTGTTGTACAGAAGAGAACAACGTTAGAACAGCCATTATTCTTTGAGCCCGTAGACAAGAGACGGTTCTCACCCCCCCTGTTGTTCAGAAGAGAACAACGAAGAAGAGCCATTGTTCTTCAAGCCCGTTCGCCAAGAAACGGTTCTCATTCCCAAGATGCCACGTCAGGATCATTTAATTCCCCCCTTCCCCCTTCGGCTGGAACTCGCCAGTGGACCAAAGATTCCTTCGCGTCACCTTCCTCTGCACAACAATGTGTAAGTACGTAAGCTGAACATTACCTTTGAGTATTTAACCTTTTTGTGAACCCTATCCTGTGCTTTAAATGGTTTAGTGAACCATCCCATCCCTTCAATTTTTATTTGTTTCACCTTTTTAAATCTCTTTCAAATGTTAATCCTCGGATTAGCCAGATTTCCCACGACCCTTTCCATTCTCTGTTTATGTCAATATTTTCCGTTTTGTGTGTTGTTGAAAGTTTTATTAATAAAACTCTATTTTATTAATGATATCCATATTATTATCCTTGAGCTCAGTTCCACTTCTTAAGCATATTGAAGATAAATAACATCGGTCGACTAGATAACCACGCACTCTAAATAAAATTGAATAGTTCCCTCAACGAATAGTCATATATGGTATATCGTCGAGAGTCCATTCTACGATATATATATATATATATATATATATATATATATATATATATATATATATATATATATATATATATATATATATATATAAGCGGCTATAAGAACGAGTGTATTAAATGAACTAACAACCGAGGTATTTGTGTTTAGGAGACTGTTGATGGGCTAATAGTTACTTCTTATGATCATACATTATTGGAACATTCAACTGTCAACATGGTGGCTTGTGAGGACGACCGATGTCTTGTGATGAAAAACAAAGTATTGTGTGGCTTCACCAAGAGGGCAAGTTAAATTTTGTGATAGCAACTACTATAGGAAGGTCTAGAACTGTTGTGCAACGAATTGTAGCTCGTTTGAAGTCACATATGCTAAACCCAAAACTGGTAGCCGCGTAAATCGTCAGCAAAACAAAATCGTATTATGGTTAGAATGTCACTGATGGATGGGTTTAAGAGTGCTGTTGAGATATCGCGCGAGTTCAGATCCACCTCCGATGTCAACGTATGATGCAAAACAGTTTCCCGGAGGTTACGAGGTTCTGGGTTGATTGCTCAGGCACCGGCAAAGAAACCTCTGATCTCAAAGAAGAATCAAAGAGTCCGTCTTCGTTACGCTCACGAACATATCGTTTGGAGAGAAGAAAAGTGTTCGTAGGTTTATTTTAGCGTTGAATTGAAATTTAATGAGTGGTTCCGATGGCAGGATGTACGTTCAACGAAGATGTGGCGAAAGGTTATCTCGTACATGTGTGAAGAATATAGTCAAATATGGAGGAGGCAGTGGAGAGGTATGGGGAGTGATCTATGCTGCTAGTCCTGGTCCATTTTTCGCCTATAAGAGACTGTCAATGCTGAAATCTACAAGCAGATTCTTAGACAACATGCCCTTCCACATCTCCAATCCTAATCAGTTCAAACTCCTATCTACGTGCAGGAACACGCTCTCTGCCACATTGCGAAGAGAGTCAAATATATTTTGAGAGAATGGAAAATGTATTACAAATATTCCATTCTCTTCGACAAGCAGGGATAACAATCAAAAAGGCCGATTGAAATACAGGTTTTTCTCTGTCTTAGAGGGCTTCGATGAAGAGCTAGTTAGCTATAAAATGGCCTTTTTAACCGCAAAATTAGGATTGCTCTATTGCAAATATATATATATATATATATATATATATATATATATATATATATATATATATATATATATATATATATATATATATATATATATATATATATATATATGGTTATCGAAGGTAGGGAAAAAGAAAGATTGATTGGAGTCAGTACTTTCGTTATCTTAACATTTTCAAACTCACAATGGCTTATAAAATAGAGAGACACCATATTAATATACACCAATGTTTTCCCTATAAGGTCAGATTTTTTATAACCTCTGATAAGTTTGATTTGAGGAAGAAAGATAGGACTGGATCTAAAGAAAACAAACCGAGGCCTATATTTACATTTCTCTCCTTTGTGCTGGAGATTAGGAACGATTCAAAGATATTTCTGCTAATAAAGTCATTTACATGCATTATGGTATCTGCTTTGACTAGTTAATCTGGTGGCCCATCTTAAGCCTGTGGACAGCCTAAAGGATTATTACTATATCCCTTAGAAACTGCATTTTAATGTTGCTTAATTCTTACAGAGATATTTTTAGAAGTTTGACCTACATAGAATAAATTACAATCCAAACAAGGTATACTATATATTACATTATTATCGTTCCTTGTGCTGTTTTATTAACATATTTATAATGTATAATTGTATTTAAAAACTACACTTATATTAAGTTCTTTTAACATTGGTACTGCATACAAGAAATTATCATGATAAGGTAAAAGTAATATGTTGTAATAAGGTTCTGTTTTCCCTAACTTGCGATTATAGAATGTCCTTTTTTGCATTATTCATGCAGTTTTCCAAAAAATATTTCGGGTAAATTCTTGATCTTTATAGTCAGGACTACATATTCTAAGCGCCTTAAGATACATGGAAGAAAATAATGATGTATTAATATTTTTAGAATGACCTGAATAAAAATGGACATAGGATAAATTATTATTTGTCGGTTTCCTGAAAATAGAAAACTCAAACCTGTCTAGTTGTCTAATTATTAGAACTTCTAGGAAAGGAAGGCTATTATTTTCTTCTTTTTCTAAAGTAAATTTAATTGACGGAACCAATGAATTAATAAATAAAAGAAAACCATCGAGGTCAAAATCTTCTTTTAGAATTCCCAGGACATCGTCTACATTGCGGTACCAAACAATTTGAGTGGACCAAACCGTTGGAATGGGCCCCGTTTCAGAATATACCATATATATATTTGACAATAAGGAAAATAAGGGATTACTCATAGACATGGCAAAGGCTTGTTCGTAAAACTTGTCATTGAAACTAAATTTACATTTTTCAAAACAAATGAGTTGAATGATCTAGTTGGATGGTAAAGGAAAATCATAAGAGTTTATAATACCAGCTAGGAAATCTAATAAGGCGTCAACGGGCACTTTAGTGAATAATGAGGTAACATCAAAACTGACTAATCTCAGGTCTGGTGTTACATTCATATTGTCTAACTTATTGCAAAGATCAACTGAATTTTTTATATGTGAGGGTGATATGGATCCTAAGATCGGAGAAAGTAAATTTACTAAATATTTTGAGAGTTTATATTGGATTGACTCATTTACACTGATGATTGGTCTTATTAGATTGCCTGGTTTATGGGTTTTTATTAGACCATACAAATAAGGTAATGATGAACCACTAGAAGAGACTGAGTCAATAATTGATTTGTGTTTTTATCCTCTTACTAAATTGACAAGATTCGCCGATGTATGATAAATTGCAATTTCGGCAGGGTATTATATATACACTTGCGTCCAGGTTGGTGGGACGCAGTTTGGTCGAGGATTTTTGTATGGCATTTGAATATTTAAATGTAATATTTATGTCATTTCCGTTGGCATACTATTTTGAGGGAGCTAAGGCTGGAGAGCACATAGAAAACATGTGGCATTCAGATTGCTAGGAAAGAAGGCATGTTGCACCCAAATTGCAGGATAGGTAGGCAGAGTGAAGAACTCCCACAAATGGGTGCTCTATGAAATCCTGAAAGTGAGTACATACATTAAGTAATTAGGTAATATGCCATGTAATAAGTAGTAAACCAATGAAAAATAGAGAAATACTTATATTCCAACTTGTGAGGGTATGGAACGTACATACTCGCATGCCGCAAGACAATCGTGGGAACGAAAGAAATTTGTCGTTTGACCTTCGTCTCCTCCCCCGTCCTTCCCCCAACTGGCGACAGGAAGTCTGACGAAAGAAGGCCTATCTCACAGAGAAGCCTAAATTCTATTTGCCTTCTTTATGATACCATGGAGATTGTCCAGAAGGCGCTGCGATAAGCGAATTGTCGTGAATGGAATCTCTCTCTCGATTTCCCACAATCCTCGGTATAAATAATAACGCTGTTCATCCCTCTACAGCAGTGTCCCAAACCAACTCGCGTAACGCGTACCCCTCACGTTGAACGAGAGTCGTTGCCGTAACGTATCGACTGTCAACGCGCCGCCGAGATAACTTGGTCGCTGTCTCAAAGTGTTCCTGAAGTAAATCCCGCCCCGCAGAGTCTGTGACTAGAAGAATACGCTCTGTTGCTCAATGTAACTTGAGAAAGAAAAGGAACATCCAAATAGTTACTGGAAGTTACTATTTGTTAGTATCACATCCAGTTAGGAGTAAACTAACCGGAACTGCAGCCAGCAGCCCCGAACCCGTCGTCTTATCCCCCCTCTCCCCGAGAATTCGTGTTAACGCCACCCGAACCACCCCGTCTGGACCTGAGTAGTCGTCTCTCCAATCCATCACAATTAATGGTAATCTGTAAACCCAGTGTCCCTCTATTCTTAAATTACCTATTTAATTAACAGTGATTGATACTCCCATTGAGTCATTATAAATCTAGACGCTTAACGTCAGTGTTTGATATTTAATCCTTAATTTTGCCCGTTTAACTATTGCTAATTATTATATTTGTGTAAAGTAAAGTTTATTTTTTGTACGTGTGTTTATTTGTGGCTCCTCCTTTTTGACGTACCCTTGGCAAGACTTTAATTAAGAATCCCTTCGGCTAAGTTATTCATATATATATATATATATATATATATATATATATATATATATATATGATCGTAGATTGAGTCATAGGGTCAATGCCATCGACTTAAACAAAAGCGGAGTGTCCAGATCAAGGACTAGAATAATTATTGGGCCAGACTATGAGCAATTCTACGACACAACTGTATATTTATTAGGAAAAACATAAGAGAGGCAAGCGAATAACTGGTTTCCAACGCGGCCACACACATACATATACACACAAAGGTGCAGCTGCTGGACGAAAAGATACCGATGCTTGATAACAAGGGGAGCCGGGTAAATACAGAGTGATATATGCTTTGACCGGTTGAGTTCTCGTGAGAGTGTAACGAGAAAAATAAACTGTCGTTTCTTGATAGGGTTTGCCATGTCGGTCTGAAGATGTGTACAGCTACTGTGGGAACGCACACACTTCTGGTAACTCCGCCCAACGGACAAAGGAGAGACTAACAAGTGCATTTCCGATCATTAGCTCAGTCCCGCGCCTTGAAAAGGAAAAAAAGAGGTTATGCCCCCTTAAGTAAGGGAACTATAAATAATGAACGTAATCATTATGAAAGAAAGAATTAGCTTAATCATTTGGTCGGATAGACTCAAATAAAAGCATCTGCTTAGTCCTATTATTATTACTAGCATCACGAGTCCAATCCTCGCCCTTAAGTCCTGTCGTTTTAGCCTAGGCTACCCCAACATTAGTAAAACTTACATACGGCTGGATACGACTCGATTTATGTCACTTACGCCTAACAAGGTAGACCCTATTCAAGAATATAAGCTTACTTATCGTCACTTTCCTATCGAGTCCTTTCCTTTAAACCCGAGGTAACCAAAGCACCTTCTGGAGCCCAGCCTAGAAGCAGAATCTCCGTGAAACCGTTGGAGTCAGAGCAAACTCGACGGGTAGACCTAAAACAGAATGGCATCTGTTTATGAAATAAATTGGCCTTTTAGTTCGATGAAATTGCAGATAACGTGGTTGATTTCATCCTGAAGGAAAATTGGGTTGCATGCTCTGTAGGCTTGGAGAAAAAGGGAGGAAATAACGGATCTCTTAACAGAATTGTCATGGAATTAGAAATGTATGTAAGCTTTCAAATTTGTAGGTTTTCGATAGACTAAACATTCTATCCGATTATGTAAACGGTGGATTTTCATGACCAGAAACGGTAAGGAATTGTTCTGTTCCCATTCTGCTTTGAATTTTATCGATGGGTGTAACGAATTCAGGTTGTGGAAAAATTCGTTGAAATTGTTATTATCTAAGGGCCAGCATCTATAGGATGTCGTCTACATATCGGAACCAGATAAGAGGTTGGGAGTGGATTCTGGGGAGGAGGGAAAAGAGGGTTTCCCATGCCTAGGTCATAATTTTGGCGGAAACACCTATCTTCAGCTGAAAACACATTATCAGTTACACATAAGCGCACTAATTTAATAATTTTTGAGAGAGGTAAAGATAGGCTAATATCTAGATTGGGAAGAAATCTCGATAAAACATCAAGCGCTTCATCGACCGGGACTTTAGTTAACAAACTATTTACGTCGAAGCTTAACACTTTTTCCCACTGAGGCCGAATATTTTTTACACAATATTAAAACAATGCTAAAAAAATTCTGATGCAGCACCCCCACTAATTTTAGCTACCAGCCGCTACTGCCCCGTGCACACACAAATAAACATCCTGTAAAGTAAGTTCCACCAAAACTGTGACATTGGTCTACAGCGGGCCACGCCCATGGGTTTTTGATACATTATATACAGCTCTGGGTAGAGCCTAGAGGCAATAGGGCAGTATAGTCAAGTCGAGAGTCAAAGGGAGAGTAAAGATAGTTAAGCGGGCGGCCCGGTAGTCAGACAGATAGTCAGAATAGGCTTATACGTTAGTAGGCCTAAAACAAAACAAGAGGATTATCTCCACGCAATTGGAGTCAGCCCAAGGTCCGTGCTCGGTATCCTAATACCCCAATAGTGCTACGTCAAAGCTAAGCAACATTGGGGAAGGTTAGTACTTGGGTGGGAAACGCTCGTGTCGACCTCCATCGGTAACACTGGTAATTGATCACTTATAGACCAACTGCCGGCTTATACCCAACGACCACGTGCCACCACATACTAACTTATAGACCCGGTGCCATAGTTTGCCACAAATCCATCTGAATAGCTTGAGCAACATCTGTTACCTTTGGCATTGCTCAAAACTAACGTCCTTCTCCTCCTAATTCTTATCCATGAATGACGGAGCTAATAATATTCGGCAGCTTACATCAGTTTCGTCTCGAAAAAGTTCTCGAATCTTCGATATTCTTTTTATTAGAGTGGTCGAATACTTTTGTCACCTGCCAAATTTTGTTTATTTGCAATTTTTATTGGATACCAATAAAATCTTGTTTATATGTATTACTTCTGTTAAACATATGTTTACTGAGGAGTTTTCTGTTAGTTTTATAATTAACCAAAGCACGAAATATTTCACCGAAATATATAAAATTTAACTGTGAAATTATTTGTCACTTCACTGTATATATATATATATATATATATATATATATATATATATATATATATATATATATATATATATATATATATATATATATATATATATCATACCTCGCGCCGCCTATATTTATACATAAAAATTCGGATATGGATCAAATCCCAGTCTAATGCAGTTCTTTTAATATTTATAACTACCGTTTTAACTCACGTGATTCATCGTATGTGTATGTTGGATTGACTATAAGATCGATTTACTGTCGCATAGAGCAGCATCGGCGAGGGCCGGCAGGTTCGGATTGCTCGCAAGCAATCGAGACGCATCGCCTATTAAGTATCATGCGCAAATTCCAATTATTCCATCGATAACTTAAATTATTCAGTGGTGTCCCAATTGTTAATGCTCTAAAAATGTTAGAATCTTTCATTTAAAAAAACTAACTTAACTTAAATTCCAAACGATCGGTTATTTCCCTTTGAATTATACATTACGGTGGAGCGAAAAACATTTTCTCTGAAATTTATTTTCCCACCACAATTTTTCTCTGGGGTTATCCGTCAAATTAAACCCCCTAAAAGGTATTTTTTATATAATAATTTTTAAAGTTTCCTCAACACCATAATTGAAAATAATGCGATTTTCAACTAAATTTTGAATTTCGTAGATTATATCTGAAAATTAAATTCGAACTTTGAAATGATACATCTAAACCAATAATTATTGTATTTTAAAGAACAAGTAAACGAAATTTGAAAGTAATCGATTGATATTTAGAGGCTCCTCAATGACATAGAGCGTACTACACTAGAGCAAAATATTAGATCGGATAAGCCATTATATTCTATTTATTTTGATGTTAGAAAAGATAGCACATTTGCTGTTGAGACGATGGAGGAAACACGTCGCAAGAAGAAGATAATGGAAGAGCACATATCCACGATAGAAGAACCTGGTTCAGAATACCTTCGACACCTGACAATAAAGACAAGTTCTGCAAAAGCCACATGCGACGCAATATTCTCGTATCTCGAAGCAAATAACATCGCAATTGATGAACTCGTTGCTGTGGGATGCGATGGAACGGCAGTGAATACAGGAACAAAAGGAGGTGTGGTCAGAATGTTAGTAGAAAAACTTAATAGACCACTGCATTGGTTTATTTGCCAGTTACATGCAAATGAGCTCCCATTGCGCCATCTCATCAACAATTTGAATGTAAAAACAAGGGGACATCGTGGATTTGTCGGACCTATAGGGAAACAACTGGATAAATGTAAGACTCAAAGTGTTGTTGAATTCGAGCCAATTCCGACTAACTTTCCGTCTGCTGCTGCTGACAGAGGAAATTTGAGCACCAATCAAAAGTATCTGTTTGATATCCTTCTATTTATCTCACAAGGTAAATGTTCTGCTGAAATGTCTCATAAGAGTCCTGGAAAAATGTCGCATGCACAATGGTTTACAACGGCAAATCGGATACTTCGATTATATGTTTCGACTTCCGACCCTTTTGACACGATGAAATCCATTGTCTTGTTCATCATGAAGGTATATGCACCATGCTGGTTTAAAATAAAAGCTAACTCTTCTTCGCAAGATGGACCACTCAACCACTTCAAGACAGTGCAATCGCTGCAAATTATGAACAAACAGATTAAAGATATAGTGATTCAAAGGAATGCTCATTTTGTACATGTGGAAAACATTCTTCTCTGTATGCTGCAAGATGAAAGAAATCATATCCGAGAAGTCGCATGGAAAAGAATTATGAAAGCACGAAAAGATTATAAATGGAAATCAATACGCACTTTCAAGATCCCAGACATAGACTTTGAAGCTGACGACTACATCCACCTAATTAATTGGCAGCAGACCGTTGTGACCGAACCCCCGCTGACGAGGACGCTCTCTGATGATCAACTTGAAGAATTTATCCGTCAACACCCTAAATTGGATATTCCGAAGTTTCATGTCACACATAAGCGGCTGGGGATGGATCAAACTGGTCACATAAGCGTCACTAGCAGTTTGTGGAGAAGATAAACGGGACGGCTATACATATAAGGAGTAGAATTGAGTCCAGGAGAAAAATACCCTCATTTAATACCAAGAAGGACTTCGTAATGAAAGGTAATAACTACAAAAATCTAACTGCATTGAATAAATAAGAGTGAGAATTTAAATATTCGACTGTTAATTGTTCAATTTCTTCTATTTCAGAGTGATGATGATAAAAATCTACAGGTTGCATGCAAACAAACGGAAGAAAAGGAAAGAAAACTTATTGAGTAGTTAATAGATTATTTTTATTCAATAAAATTGAAGTACAAGTATTGATTGTAAAGTTTTATAGAAATATATTTTTGGAACGTTTTATGGAAATAATATAGCCAGTATAGGACATAAATGATGATGCAACAACTTGAAGCTTGAAAACAAATAGATAGAATTTTCCGACATTTTTGCTTTTTTTTCAAAATTTCAATTGCGTTGAGGAACCTGAAAATATTAATTTAGAACTCTGAACTTTTAATACAATAGTTTTTGATGTTGGGTCCATCAAAAAATTCGGGTGGGAAAATTAATTTTAAAATTCTTTGCAAAACCCTCCTTTTTCGATCCACCCTATTATACATATAAGAGGCATTGCTTTTCCCTTTAACATTAGACCTGCATAAACTAACTCGCTTGAGTTATTCTCATTCTACTCTTTTAATTAAATTAACAATTTTAATATAAAACTTTTGCATTCCAAGAGCAAATGATAAGACTGGACCTCCTCGAAACGTCCAAATAACGAGATATATATCCGGCGGCCCCCCAAATAATAAACCATAATATTTGAATCCGATTTATTTACTAACAGAAGTAGTTTCGGCTTTCGCCATTATTCACTAATTATAATTTAGGAAGGGGATTTTTTGAGTATTTGAATAATAATTTCATCTTAGTTTGGCTATGACTTATGTTTTTTATCAAAGTTATTTCTAATAATTTTTTTTAGAATAACAAAAAACAAAATGGTGAAGTTCAGAAATCAATATAAGTATCGAAATTTAGTGAATTTTTTAAAACCCAAGGAATTACAAATGGTGAAGTTCAGAAAATTTATTTTTATATATCTTCTATAACTATATTTTAGCAACGTGATATTTTGAAAGGGGGCAAATTTAGTTTAGAGTTCCTTTTTAAAATTATTATAATTGGCGAAGTTCAGAAAATTTATGAAAATTTAACCATGGCTGCTTTTTTTTAGATTTTAAATTTTAATTTTAGTAGCGAAGTGCAAGCCCCCTCCCCGTAAGGGGTAGTGGCGAAGCCATTACCTGGTCATTTGTATAATGATATGTAAGATGTGCGACTCCAGTATATAAAGGCGAAAAATAAGACTAAACAAAATGAAAACAGAGGAAATAAAATGAAAGATATAAATATATGTGTGGAGGCAACTTTTAATCCCGGCGAAAGACCGATTCTTTTTCCTCCATAACCCTATATTTTAAGAACGAGATTTTTTGAAGGTTTGAATAAGATTTTTTCTTTTAGTTCGGTTATCACTTAAGTATATTTAAAATTTTTAGCAGTTATTTCTAATAATTCCTTTATAATATAAAAAATAAAATTGTAAAGTTGAAAAATAAATATATGTATCGAATTTTTCTGAATTTTTTAAACTAAAAGAATTACAAATGGTGAAGTTCAGAAGATTTATTAAAATTTTGGCATGGAAATTATTAGAGAAAATTTAGATGGAGTAGTGGTGAAGCTGCTCCTCTTGTAGGTTTATAAATGGATTTGGCAACATTATTCGAGATATATTTGTTAAATTTATATTGTCCTTCAGAAATATTTAAGTTATCGACCTTGCTAATAGTGATTGATTCAGTAATTTTCCTCTCAATATAATTGTCAATATAATTTTGATTTGTTTAATAGCTCACTCAAAAATATTCTCAAAGGTCATTCTTATCTTATTAAACAATTCAAAGTGTACAATCCCTCGCTACCGTACATGTATGGTTTACTGAAAACACACAAAGATGGTACTCCCCTTAGGCCGATAATTTCCAGCGTAGGAACCCATGCGTACAAACTCTCTCAATGGCTAGCAAAAATTCTATCCAAATTAATGGATAACATTTCTGATGCTCACATTATCCATTCTGGTGATTTTGTGAATAAAATTAAAGAGGTTGACCTATCGAATAAGCAGTTGTTAAGTCTTGATGTCAATAGTCTTTTCACAAAAGTTCCTGTCGATCAAGATCTGGATATTGATTATGAAAAACTTTCCTTTGTCTAACCTAACATTACCCCTACCGTGTAATAAAATTGTAAAATTAGTTCGTTTGTGTGTGACGGACAATGTGTTCAGAGCCGAAGATTGATTTTACAGGCAGAAATATGGCATGAGTATGGGCAATCCCCTTTCCCCGATATTATGCAATCTGTTTATGGAGGATTTTGAAAAGCACCTCCTTCCCCCTATTTTACACAATCCTATAACGTTGTTCCTCTATGTAGACGATAAAAGGGGCACATGGCCCATCAATGATAACAGATTTGATTTTTTATTTGAAAAATTGAATAACATCAACCCAACTATTACATTTAAAGTAGAATGGGAACTGAACAACTCATTGCCGTTTTTGGATGTAAAAATGTCTAAAATAAACGCCAAAGCAAATTGTTCCGTGTACCGGAAACCAACTAATTCTAATATCTATATTCATTATTTCTCGTGTCATGATGTATCCGTTAAAAGGTCTGTAGTTTCTTCCATGTTCCTGAGAGCATATCGCATTTGTGATCCTTGTTTCTTGCAAGACGAAATTAATACAATCATCCAAACATTCATTGAACTGCAATATCCCCTTTGGTTCATAGAAAAGTGTCACTATAAAGCCAGAAGCATTTATTACTCTCCAGCTAATTATAAGGAAAACAGATGTGACAAATATTATGTTACCTTGGCACGAACCAACAACATCAATGTTGCCTTTCAGTACGAGAATACGATCAGAAATAGCCTATCCAAAAATAGATCGGTAAGGGGGACTTCCTCGTACACCGTGAAGTCAGGTTCATCTTCTTATTTCTCCGTCGAAGGGGCGTCTTGTTCTACCTCTTCTTATCGTACGTTTTTTTCTTTTTCTTTCTTACCCGTTTCTCCTTCTTGAACATTTTCTCGGGGCTGTTATTAGTGGTAGTCTCCTCTTCAGCAGACTCTTCCTTTTCTGGTTGCGATGGTTCTTCTACGTTGAAAAGGTCGGTTATCTGAATCTTTATGACGTTTTGTAAGGCGTGGTTAGGCGGGAACTAGAACTTCTTGTTAGTCCCGTTCTTCTGCAGAAGGTGGTATAGTATTTCCGCAAAAGTACCGGGATTTGCCAGGTTTGCCAAGTGGGCAAAAATGACCATGACCATTATCTCTCTGTCCTCACTGGGCATCACCAGCTTCAACGCCGTGATTCCATTATTGTTTCTTGTAGCCGTTGCTTCCGCGAATGACTTCGCCTTTGCCTTCTTTTGTAGTTCGTATGTTCCCTCTTCGTTCAGATCGCTTCTTTGCGGATGGGACACCTTATAGCTAGGCCTCTGTGTTCCCCTCCACAGTTGATGCATTTGAGCTTTTCGGTCACACATTGCTTATAAACGTGCCCGAATTGGGCGCAGTTGGAGCATGTGACCTCGGTCTCTTTGCACTCCCGCGTCGTGTGTTTCTCGATGGCGCAGCATTTGAAGCAGCTGTCCACGTAAATGTACTCCTCTGCCTTGAACTGCTCCGGGGCCACGCGAAGGTAAAAGCCTAAGAGACCCTCCTTCTTGGCCCTATCCGCCATTTTTATGCTCTCGAAGACGAGTTTGACTATGCCGTTGTCCTTTCCGAACTTTTCAACCATGGTAATTTTTGCCCATTTCTGCTGCCTCATCAGCTCTTCCTTAATTTATTCGCAGGAATTATCCTTGATGAAGGGGTCGAACCGTCTGAGGATAAGAGTTCGGCGAACGAGGATATCTTGAGGCATTGATGCTTTAAGCCCCATCTTCTTAAGTGCCATCTTGGCCTTTTCAGACAGGAGCTGCTCCACGTCCTCCATCGTGTGGCAAATAGCAACATATCCGTTCGGAGTGTCTATAAGCCTCATGATGAGGATGTTGAGCACTCCGAATAGAAACTCTATAACTGCGGGTTTTGTAGGTTTGGTTCTCCTCTGGATGATGCGGAGGGGGACCCGTCTGTTGTCGAGGGGGGCGGGCCCAATGGGGTGCCTTCGGGTAGCGAGACTACTACCCTTGTTGGCCGCTCTCTTCTAACTGTGTGAAGAGAAACTCCCGCTAAACGGTAATTATTGTCTTGCGGGAGACGTTCTCATAACTTGATCTTCACTTTTCCTCCTTTGCCACAGCCAGACTTGAAGGGGCTCTTCAAACATGAAAAGAAACGAAACGATTTATTGAGAAAAGAGTTACAATGAATATTTTTCAAATAAGTAAAAAAATAGATACAAGTAAAAATAATTTAAGATGACAGTGGTGAATATACACAAAAACAGGAGAGCAGAGAAGAGATAGTTGTATCTAGAAGTAGGAAAAATGAAGCTCCATGATCGGTGGAGAACAATCATTATTTTTGATAGTTTGCAGATTTAACTATATATCTATATATATATATATATATATATATATATATATATATATATATATATATATATATATATATATATATATATATATATATATATATATGAGTTTTTTAACTAAATTATTCATTAGCAGTTCATTATTCTTACATTATTTTAATTATTCAATTTTTACTACTTTAACACTTGACTTGTGTTGTTCTGTTTATATTATTATATTTAGTTTTAACTTGGTTATTCTATCACATAAATCCTATTTATTCACTTTATTGTTGTCATTATTTTAGTTATTTCTCTGTATTTTAGGTTTTTGGACATCTTTATATTTATCATTATTATTTATTTAATCATTAGCCACTTTATTTCGTAATTTTTATTTTGCCTTATTATATTAATTCGCTTTAATCAGTTTTATATAAACTCGCTTAGAAAACCTTTTCAGATTTCGTCACAACTTGTATTATAATTTTCGGTTATACAACATTTTCAATTTTCGCCAAAACTTTGATTGTATCACTATGTAATTCATTTTTACTTTAATTCTGTTTACCTATTCACCTTTGTTAAAAGTTTCTATGTTTAATCGCCGATTAATTATTTTCGTCACAACTAAATTAAAATTTTATCACTATGTAATTCATTTTTACGTTAATTCACAGTTTATCTATTCATTTAAAAATTTCGAAAAGATTTCTTTTCCATGTTTAATCACGGATTATTTATTCACTTTCGATCACCAACTATTTATTCACTTCTCACTTTGTTCACTTATTCACTTTTCACTTTGTTTGACTATTTATTCACTTTTTATTTCAGTAGATTTCTGAAGTCTCCATTCCGTTGTTGATTTGATTCACCGTGTGAAAGCAGGACGCTGGGATATAGACCGCGCCCTCCGAGAGCAGACCTTTTGTTTCTTTCGCCTAGTTGGGTCCTTCCAACGTCCATTGGAATTTTCCTGAATTTATGTTTTGCAGCATTTTTCTTGGGTCTTCTTTCGGTGGCTTGTTTACTGGTGAATTTGTTTACATCTGCTCTATCGAATAAGTATCCTTTATTCAGTATTTCTTTTTTAAGGAGACCGGAACTCTTTCGTATTAACTTCTCTCTTGCTCTTCTGTGGTTGATAGTTCACTTTCTTGACTCTCTTGTCTTTGTGGTTTTTTTTTCCTTCTTCTCTTTCTTCCCCGTTTTCCTCGGACTTCTGGACTGAATCGTGACTTTTGGTTCTTCCTCAGCTGATTCTTCTTGTTTCTTGTCTAGTTCCTCTTTGTTCTCGACGAATTGTATTTTTAGTAGCTCTCTCGATGGAGGATTCTCGGGGAGCCACAGCTTCTTCTTACACCCGTTCTTTAGCAGAAGACGGTTCAACATTTTTGCAAACGATCCTAGGTGAACCAAGTTAGAGAGATGGGCAATTATTATTATCGTCATTATTTCTCTGCTTTCGCTTGGCATGAGCAGATTAGGGAGGTTTATTCTTTCGGTGGACTGAATTCGCGGATCCGCCGCTTCCACGTATGACTTTGTCTTTGCCACCTTTGTTTTCTTTATTTCTTCCTTTTTGGTGCGTACTGCCTCCTTGCGGATGTGACACTTTATGGCCATGGCCTTGTGGTTCCCACCGCAGTTCACACATTTCGGCTTCTGTATCGAACACTCCTTCCACTCGTGAACGGGTTCGGAGCAGTTGGAACACGTGATCTCCTCTGCCCTGACAGTCTTTCGTCTGATGTTTTTCGACAACAAAACATTTATAACAGCATTCGAGTGGGATGTATTCCTCAGTCTCGATCTGCTCTGGCGTCACTCCTAGATAAAAAGCCAGAAGACCTTCATTCTTTGCCAAAAAACGGTTTTTAGGGGATATTTATTCCTCATCGCTTGAACATGATGTCAAGGAAAACGGTCCAATCTGGCGAGTGGAATTTTTAAAACAACTTTAATGTTCGATTCCAGCTCGTAGCCCTGGTGTTGAGGGCCGGCTTTTCTTTGTTTATTAAGATAGCTTCTAAAATGTTCAGCCTAGCGTTATTTCCCTTTTTCTTTTAATTGTGGTGTTTTCAACCAAAATATCTCTAATTAGGCTGATCTTATGTGCACTCTCCATATTTTTTTTGGGGGGGGAGGGGGGCTCGGTTTTGCAGGTTCAAGGTTAAATGCCTCGAAAGGGTGGTGGTTGTCATGGAGGCAGTTAAACTCGTTAACTATGTTGGTAGACTTCAGGTTCGAGGAGTTTTGGCAGCTGTTATTTTTCATAAGGAGATTGTTAACTTTTGTCGTTTTATAGTATATACCTAATAAGCTGAATTTTGTCCATTTGATTCTTAACTTTGATGTTACCGTTTACAACCTCCTTGATGGTTTTCTTTCGTCTATTTTATAGGCCGAAGACATCTCATTTCTGTAATACAGTTTGATTTTATTTAGTGCTTCCTGATTACTTATCGTTTTATCCGTGTCTTTGAATTGCATACTTAAAAATGATTGAAGTTGTTTTTAAATCAGGCTGTTCGCGATAACGTTGTTCACGAGGGTTTGTTTTACGCGGGAGATCTCTTAATGGAAAAGTTCACATGTAGGAGCAGCATTTGTATGCTCGGCGAATCTATGAGCCGATTACACTTTTTTTTTACCTTTCAGAACATTCACCATCCGCGTTAAGGCATCTTCCCATGCCCGTACCTTTTCTATATACTATGTAGCTTCCATTGATGTTATTTACCTCAACGTCCAGAAAAAGTCATTTATTGCCCGTGTTCAATTCATAATGAATTTTAACACGTTCTCATCAAATTGCGTACGTTATTCGTCGGCAATATTTAACTGTTAATTTTTCGCATTTTTTTTTACCTTCGTTGTCGAACTTTTTTTGCTGAATAATTCACTTTGGAAAATGTTGACACCCCTCCCCCCCCCAAATTTGTGTAAGAGGCATGGAGTCTTCCTTGGAATCCGTGCAGGAAGGACAAACACGGATATTTCAGACATCTTCAGTTTTACCAGAAGGATTGCTGGAATTAGTCATTAAATCTAGGAAATCATCAACAATGATTCAAGAAAGTCGATGCATACCATTCCAAAGGAGAATGATATGGATGAAAAGCCCCCCCCCGCCCCTGCCAATTAAAGCAGGGGGAATATAAGTCAAAGTTGGGAAACTTTCGGCCGAGGGGTAGGAGACATATGTTAAGCTCCTTTGCCATAGTGATTAGCAACTTGGGACGAATAGATTAAGCGCGCGCTGTTGCTCGACTCCACCTTATTGCACATGGAAGTTTATTGTGAAAATTGAATTGTATGTTTAGCCTTGGTTACTTTTCTTGAAAAAATAAAAATAGATTAATGGATGAGTATTTGGCGTGGGTTTTAAGCAGAGTTTAAATTTCTTGTAATTTCCTCCATCATTTTTCTAGTGTGTGTTCTCAGAGCTCCGTTGTTTGAGAGGTTTATTTAGGTTACCCCAATGTATAAGTGAGATAAAAGCTCACAGTCTTGTAATTTACATGTGTACTCATATACATTTTAGGTGGGTTCTTTGTTTGGGTTCAGGTGCAGGTCTTGGGTTATTCTTCATAATATAGTTGGAAGCACGTCTAGTTTGGTGATCTCTGGTCAAAATGACCCTTTGCCCGGCGCTTGTTGGCTGTGCTCCTAGGTTAATTATTTCCTTCGTTCAGTGGCGATCTAGGATAAAAATGAGGGGGGGGGGGGCTAACCTGAATTCCTCCCTCTGGGTAGTCTGAGAAAAGGACATTAATGATTAAAAATGATTAAATTACACGACATTGATAATAAATAAATGTATCTTACACAGGACTGAGCACAAACTTGTAATACTATATTGAAAGGTGAAATAAATTTAACAATGAAGCCTCACAAATGAGTGTGGTATTTCCTATAAAGTCCCGAAATAGGCATGCACATAATTATGCACATGCAATAATATAATATTCTATAGCATTTTATCATGTAATCATGTAAAAACTGTATTCCGGTAGGGGCCGCATAGGCAAAAGTGAATTTTAAACACTTTCACAGTCATACACTCACACAAGAAAAGGCGGCTCCCGCATTATCTGTCGGACTATTTCTGTCGTAGAATGACTCCCGACGATACCATATATCACTATTCGTTGAGGGAACTTCCTTAATTATCTTTAGAGTGCGTTACTGTCTGGCGGCCGATATTATGTATCTTCGATATGCTTAAGAAGTGGAACTGAGCTCAAGGATAATAATATTGCTATCATTAATAAAATAGAGTTTTTTTAATAATAACTATCAATAAACACAAGACGGAAAATATTGACATAAACAGAGAATGAAAAGGGTCGTGGGGGCTCGGCTAATCCGAGGATTTAAAGGATTTAAAAAAGGTAAAACAAATATCGAGTTAAAGAGATGGGATGGTTCGATAAACAATTTAAAGCATAGGATAGGATTGACAAAAGGGTTAAGTACTCGAAGGTGGCGTTTGGCTTACGTAACTTTTGCACTAGTGGTGCAGTGGAAGGTGGCGCGAAGGAGTTTCGGTCCGCTGGCGAGTTCCAGCCGAAGGGGGGGGGGGAAAAAGGATCCTGACGTGGCGTCTTGGGAAGGAGAACCGTTTCTCGACGAACGGCTTGAAGAACAATGGCTGTTCTAGGTTGTTCTCTTCTGAACAAAGGGAGGATGAAAACCGTCTCTTGTCTACGGGCTCAAGAACAATGGCTGTTCTAATGTTGTTCTCCTCTGAACAACAGGGGGGGGGGGGGTGAGAACCGTTTCTTGGCGAAGGGCTCAAAACGAACAATGGCTGTTCTAATGCTGTTCTCCTTTGAACAACAGGGGGGGATGAGAACCGTTTCTTGGCGAAGGGTTCAAAACGAACAATGGCTGTTCTAATGCTGTTCTCCTTTGAACAACAGGGGGGGATGAGAACCGATTCTTGGCGAAGGGCTCAAAACGAACAATGGCTGTTCTAATGCTGTTCTCCTTTGAACAACAGGGGGGGTGAGAACCGTTTCTTGGCGAAGGGCTCAAAACGAACAATGGCTGTTCTAATGCTGTTCTCCTTTGAAAAACAGGGGGGGAAGCCTTGGGGACTTGGCGTCGGAAAGGCTCGAACCTTTGGCACTCAAGGAATATTGTCCTCCTTCTGGACAAGTGATGGTGAATCTCGAGGTCGAGGTCCCTTGGCGCACAAAGGGAGAGAGGGTCGTGGTGATGTTTCGCGACGAAAATCTGGATCTCCAATCTGATCTTAGTGGTAAAGTTTCCATATAAATAGCCAGGACATCTCCTTGGCGTGGGGGAAAATGGAGTGGAAGCTTGGAGGGAACGCACAGCCGGGCCGGGGAACAATGCCTTATCTGTTCATAAGCCTAACTCGATCTGGCGAGGTCGGCGTATGGGGGCGAACGGGGGGACGATAACCTCCTTGTTTAAACATTGGCATCCGGTAGCTGAGATAAGACTCCAAGCCTCGAATCGAAGATGCACGTGGGCAGCATCGTGGTTTTAAATAATACGGGATAGGAGTTGAAATTAACGCAGCTTCAACTCGTTCTATCACAATTTCGGTTCGCGCAAATTCTCGGAAACACTACAGCTGTACAAACAAACGCCGAAGCAGGTGCAGTCATTGACACCGAGCTGAAAACAGAAAAGATGCGGACCTTTATTTACTGTCACAGTGCTGTGAAACGCGAAATCTTATTTCGTAAAAACTACCTATTTCTCCCCTAGATAACCAGCTTAGGCCTGTTTCAAAGTTCTCTCTCTCTCTCTCTCTCTCTCTCTCTCTCTCTCTCTCTCTCTCTCTCGCGCGCGCGTGCAAGCCAGGGCAACCAAACTGATTCCCTCTATCAAACATAAAGGTTATGAAGATAGATTAAGGGAATTAGATCTGTTCTCGTTGGAAACCCGTAGACTGCGTGGTCAGCTCATCGAAGTTTTTAAAATACTTCGAGGGTTCGACAGTGTTTACTACAGGGATATTTTCACACTTGTTGAGAGCAGAACAAGAAATCACGGGTTTAAACTTGAACTGAAGCGTTACAACCGCAATCTGTGTGGAAAATCTTTCACCTACATTTTCTGCGGTAGTTGGAACGCACTTCCAGTGGAAGTTGTCAACAGTGAATCTGTTGATCAGTTCAAGTCAAGACTAGGCAGGGTCTTGAAAAGTGGCCGTTTAAGGACGTGAAGCATTTGAGCAGAGATTTGCCCGCTCGACTGCTAGTCCAAAGGTACCCTCATTGAATGGACCGTAAGGTCTTCTAGGGTACTTTATTTTCTTGTTACTCCTTGTTACTACATCCTCCCCTTGCACATATCAATAAACTTTCTATTCAAGCAAGCTCAGCCCCAAACCGCATGAGATAGAACATTTGGGCGTGGCCCACATGGTCTATCTCTACAAATAACCATTCAAAATAAAGTCCAAGGTCATTGAGTTATGAGAGTTCCGTCTTTTACATAATCACGAAGTAAAACTGTCCACTCGAAAATAGAAGCGCAGGCCATTTGTAGACCCCAGACATAAGTAACCCGCCTCAAAATACCAGACACATCAAACGAATTCATTTTTGCAATAGTGGCTTACCGAACTTACGTCCGAATAAACAGTAAAAGAAATCTGCCCTCTTGGATCTCCCTTCTCCATATATGCATTTAACAGATCATTTTATCCCAGCCTACAGTATAGTAAAAAAAAGAAAATTTAGAGTCAGTCCAAGGTCAGCGCCCATTAACGCAGTACCGGCCTCTGGAGCTTTGCTGCGAGCGTTGGTAAGGTAGTAGCTTTTCAGCTTGTGTTTGTCATCAAGAATGATTTCGATATTAAGTTTTTTTTAGGTTTCCTTGATATTAAAAATGTTATAATCGTTATTATTAATATAAAAATATTTATACTAATTCATATTAAAAATATGTACCTCCACCCAAAGATTTATAAATATTATATAATGCAATTGCATCTAAATTAAATGTGTGCACTTAGAACTGTACCGCTATCCATGCAGTGGCAAGTGCTAGTTAATATTGTAATTATCAGCTGAAGAGGGGGGAGGGGGCACCATCCGTACACCCACAGGTACAGGGGGCCATAAACCTCAGTGTACGGCCCTCTGACAAAGTTGAAAAACAATGTCATAAACTGCAGGTCAACAACTTGGGGTACTCGAGATGAACACTTGAAAGCGTGTTAAAATAGACAGACAAAGAGAGCAGAGGGCATAAAATCTATTTGTTCGAAAGATAATTCTAATTCTAACACCCGTGATCAAAACAATTACCGTTCAGTCTAAGATTTTCTGGTCAACTTCACGAGTGAATAATTTCTGCTCATTTAACTTAAGTAATCACCGTTTTGATATCATTAAAACATGGAAAAATGGCCGTCATCATTTTTACCCTCGTGAAGAAAATTGCAAAGTTTAAGAAAGTGAGGCAGGAAATTGCAAAGTTTAAAAAAGTGAGGCAGGAAATTGAAAAGTTTAAGAAATTGACGCAGGAAATTGAAAAGTTTCAGAAAGTGGGAAGTAAATTTCAAAGTTTAAAAAGCGAGTCAGGAAAATGCAAAGTTTAAAATGTGAGGAAAGAAATCGCTAAGTTTCAGAAATTCAGGCAGTAAATTGAAAAGTTTTAAAATGTGAGACAGGAAAATGCAAAGTTTAAGAAAGTGAGGCAGGAAATAGCTAAGCTGCATAAAGTGAGGAAATAAATTGCAAAGTTTTAAAAGTGAGACAGGAAATTGAAAAATTTAAGAAAGTGAGGCAGGAAATAGCCAAATTTCAGAAAGTCAGGCAGTAAATAGCAAAGTTTAAAAAGTGAGACAGGAAAATGCAAAGTTTAAGAAAGTGAGGCAGGAAATAGCCAAATTTCAGAAAGTCAGGCAGTAAATAGCAAAGTTTAAAAAGTGAGACAGGAAAATGCAAAGTTTAAGAAAGTGAGGCAGGAAATAGCCAAATTTCAGAAAGTGAGGCAGTAAATTGCAGTTTAAAAAAAGTGAGACAAGAAATTGAAAGGTTTAAGAAGGTGATGCAAGAAATTTCAGACTAGAGGAAAGTGAGGCAGAAATTGCAAACTATAGGAAAGTGAGGCAGTAAATTGAAAAGTTTAAAAAAGTGAGACAAGAAAATGCAAAGTTAAAAAGTGAGGCAGAAAATAGCAGTTGCAGAAAGTGAGGCAGTAAATTGCAAAGTTAAAAAAGTGAGGCAGGAAATTGAAAAGTTTAAAAAAGTGAGACAGGAAAATGCAACGTTAAAAAGTGAGGCAGGAAATAGCAGTTGCAGAAAGTGAGGCAGTAAATTGCAAAGTTAAAAAAGTGAGGCAGGAAATTGAAAAGTTTAAGAAAGTGAGGCAGAAAATTACAAAGTTTAGGAAATTGAGGCACTAAATTGCAAAGTTTAAAATTTGAGGCAGGAAATTGCAAAGTTTAGTAAAGTGAGACAGAAAATGCAGTTTAAAAAAGTAAGACACGAAATTGAAAACTTTAAGAAAGTGAGGCAGGAAATTATATAGTTTTTAAAAAGTGAGGCAGGAAATTACAAAGTTTAAGAAAGTAAGGCAGTATATAGCGAAGTTTTGAACAGTGATACAGGAAATCGAAAAATTTGAGAAAGTGAGGTATGAAATTGCAATGTTTAAGAAAGTGAGGCAGTAGATTACAAAGTTTAAGAAAGCGGCAGGATAATGTCAATATTGTGAATATCGAAGGGTTGGTACTCATGAATCTTTCAGATGACACGTTTTGAGCGCAAGTGAGATTAGTTTCAGCAGATTAGTTTTTGCATGTACGGTCTATCGTTTTAAAAACTATTGTCTAAGTTTCAATAAAAAAAACAATCATATTTTAATTTATCAAGTAGTTTCATATTTATTTTTTAATTTAAGATTCCACCATGGAGGAAACCAACGAGAACAAACCCACCACAACACCCATTGTTCCAATTCGTCTTGATTGATGAAAACTTCGTGAGCCAAAAATCATCAGTGAAATAAATGGTTTGAGGAAGATAATTAGACATATTTAATAAACATACTGAAATTAGAGGTTCTACAAAATAATAATAATAAACTGATTTTTTTTCTTTTCCTCGAATTTAACGAGAGAACCAACGAGGAAATCTCCCTAAGATAAAGTGAAAATACCATAAGCGAATCTCATGCAGGCATTGTGGTTGTGAGGGAAATTCGGGCGTTGCGGTGGTCCGGAAGGGCATACTATCCTCCAAATGTCAGCCACAGTAATGTTATCCATGCTAAACCTGGCATCCCCTTGTGGCTGCGTAAGAGGGAGCCCCCTTCCCCTCTCTCGTTCCCATGTATATATATATATATATATATATATATATATATATATATATATATATATATATATATATATATATATATATATATATATATATATATGTATGTATGTACGTAAGCCTATTGGTGACACCTACCAAATTAGCCGGCAACCAAGAAAATAGGTGAGAAGAGGCTTATGAAGAAAGTACCTAAAAGAGGGATAAAATAAAAATGTCTAGGAAGAATAAATATCAGGTAGGTTCAATCTAGTTTGACACGCTGGGCATTGGGGACATGATAAGAGATTTATAAAGATAGCGTTTGCTTCTCTATCATTATTCTTCAATTTAATGCCCTTAGTGAAAGAGCGGAAATCCGAATATGATCGCCAGAGAAGGCCACTTAGAAAGACCTTGAAGGCCAACAAAGGTAACCATTGGGGATAACTTGACCCGGGGAGTAACATAGGCTACTCAAATGGGGCATAAGTGGCCCCCACCTGGTTGTCAAAATGCAAACTATGCATACTTGATAATGCTTAGAGATATTTAAATATGAATATGTTACACCGTAGAGTTATCAACATTGATCTTTTCTACATACATATAAAATGAAATGAAAAGGAAAGTCAGAGACGATTAACAAATCATCCGAACCTTTCCCCCTGGCCCTCTTAAGAGTGGCCAAAGTGAGGGGAGGGGGAGACTCAGTGCTCAGTTATAGTCCTCTCACCATTATTGTCCAGAGCCTCAGTAGGATCTGGGCAGTGTGGATTACCTAGGTAGGAGTGAGAGAGAGAGGAGAAGAGGTAGGTTTCAGGATAAGAGAGCGAAGTATAGTAAGATACAACAAATTAGATTTAGGTAGTCATGGGACATACGGCTTAATCTAAAATCCGAACCAGGATGTGTAGCATGTTAACTATTCTACTTATTAACTATTTCGTTACCTCTGTCCAACGTATCCGCTGTGAGTTCCATTTTGTTAGCATGATAGCCGGGAATAAAAATGCTGAATTTTGATTGATAGTGGATATTTTAAAAGAGATGAATCTGTGTTTGTTTGTGCAAGCTCTTATAACCGCGGACAACACCGGGTACCTATGCTAGTTATATATAAAACCTACCATTAGTAAAAACAACAAATGAAATTGGGTAAGTAGTTTTAATTAAAAGAATAATGGTCCAAATATACGGAAATTTGAAGGGGATGTATGTAGTAGTCTAGGGAACATATCGTAGGATGAAACACTAAGACACTCAAAGACGCCTCAAGATGAGCACTTTGAAGTTTTAGAAAATCTTATAATGGCTTCACGTCATACCAAAATAAGATTTTATGCAAAGGAATCCGAATGATTTGTGCTCTCAAAAGAGCATTGTTCCCGTATGGTATGTAGTATTGAAAGTCATGTAATACTAAAGCTAATTATACAAAACTAACAAAATAATAACGATGGCCTAAATATACTGCCAGATCCCTCACAGAAATTAGGATAACTGATGCAAGGTGTTTAGAAGCCAAAGTTCTGAAACTAAAACTATCATTTCCCTGAATTTCAACGCTTTTTGTAAGCAGTTTCTTATTTGTACCACTAACTAGATCGTTTTTTCTGTTAACTCGAGAAACTTTAGTACCATTTTAAAAAGAAATAGCCAGGAATATAATATTTTTGATTGAACGGATATAAAAATCTGTACAAGACTGTAGGTAATAATGACATCTCTATAGCTTCTATGTATTTAATTTAAATAAAATTAATCAAGGAAAGAGAATTTGTGATTTCAACACCAAAATGAGAGATATGGTGGCATTTGGCAACTATTGAAGAGATGTTCCCAGACGTCACAATGTCGCCAAATTAAATATCGAAATTTAGCCCTTAAATTGTTTTAACTTAGAGAAAAACAATTAATATAATGACTAGGTTTTATTTATGTTTAAACTAATCTATCTTTAATTAAAAACAAAACACACAATAAACTAAACTCCAAAAACTTCTATTTGAATCTATTAAACGCTTTACATAAATATAAACCCATTTTATCGAAGAAATACGAGAGAAGACTATCTTATTAATTAATTATGCATAATTAAATAACAATTGTAAGATTGCTTAATAATGTAAAACATTGTAAAATAAATGAGCAAATTTATTTTTGAAACTCATATCGAATATACAAAAATTAAATTCATATGTATTGTCGTGGTATAGGTAGGAACGAGTGATGGAAGGAGTTGGTACTTACGGGTTGTTTACGTACTACACACAAAAAAAGATTCCTTGATTAACGTTATATATGTTTGATTATTATTATCTTGATTATTGACTTATTTAAACTTTAATGGTTCCTTGTGCCATACATAGCGATTCGAGGATAGAATAAAAAAAATGTTAAAACAATCTAAAACTTTAATTAAAACACAAAAACAAATAAACATGAACCACATAAATATTACGAACTAAATACACAGTAATGACTTCAATAATTTTTAACTAAGGCTTTCTAACTTGACCTAATTGATATTATAGTGATGGTTGACCCCCCCTCCCCCCACCTCACTTCAATATAACCCTTGGAACGAGTTTGAGTCTGACCTTGAACTCAATGAGCTACTTTACCTCAGGAATGTCTCGATGACGCGTGCCACCCGCCCAGATGGATGCTGCGGACGAATAACTTGAAAGCCTCAAGGGACTTTGGCAAGTATGGCAGATGGGGAGCCACACGCCTTCGGCAGAAAGGGATATCACCACGGGATAGTAAAAGAATGTGCCTCTCTCCTCTTCGGATTACTCTGGGAAGTAATTCGCACTGTCTAGCGATGTGCTAATACTTGAATACTTTGACTCAGGGGAGTGCTGGAGGGACTGGACTCGGGGAGTCTTCTTCAAGGGTGAGGAATATCACTGTGCTTTGGGATGCACCAGGATAGGAGGGGTCTCTCTGACGAGAGTAAGTTGAACTTAGTTCTTAAACCAAGTTAACTTGACGTTCGGTGTGACCACTGGGAACCAGGCTCGAGGAGGAGCTTTTTCTTCTTCGTTTCGGAATTCCTCAAGGGTGAGGACTATCTCGGTGTTTTGTGCTACACCAGGATAGGGCGGGGGGGGGGGTTCTCTAACGAGAATAAGTTTAACTTGGACAAGTTACCTTAAAGTTCGGTTTGGTAACCAGGAACTAGCTCAAGGTGGAGCTGCTTCTTAGTCCTTTCTCTTGGTAGCCCGGCCTCTTGCCGGGGACTTCGTAGCCTTGTTGACTCACGTATTCTAACTCGTTTTTCCCAAGTTTTTGGTATATATACATCGTCACCCCACTGGGGTAAGGGTAGGAGGGGGGGCTTGTGGACGGTTTTTCTCAGGACGTCTAAACCTCTGGTCCTGATGGGCCTTCGAGCTTGAAGGAAACGCGTCTCCAACTTCGCACTTGAGGTGAAATGGAATACCTGTTCTTAGGGAAGATCTTGCAGTTTTAACCGTGGCGTCTACACGGCCCGGATGTTTGTGGTCACCGTCCCGTGTCTTAACTGAGAGAGAGAGGAGAGAGAGGGTCGATTCCCCTGCATGTATCTATTATTTACTGCCGTGTATGCGGACCGCTTACATAAAACGGAAATTGGAAAGTACCTCAAGAGGAAGAGATAAACTACTGAAGAGCAATACATCTGAAGACTTTCTAAATTCCCGCCGAATAAAGAATACTGAATCCAGCTCTGAAGATTGCTTTACCCTTAAAGAAATCCCTGATTACCTTTACGCAGCCTGCAATCAAGAAAGAAGATAACTCTATCCTATTGGAGTCAGTGCCTCAAGTAAAAGGTACCCAAGAAGAATCGATCCATTAGCCACCAAACCGAACTAAGAAACCTATCGTGCTGCCCCGAATTGGTACTAAAACTAGGTGACAAATCATCCTTGGTAACTAAAATCTCTCACAACAAATTATAGACGTTTTCATGAGTTTTCCTGCGCCTAATTAATTTACCCTCCCTACCTTACTTTATCTTACCTTACCACCATTGTATTCATTTCCACTAGAATTCTTCTTTCACTAAATTGCTCTATCAGACAATCCATACATTTCATTCTATGTCTTCCTCTTGTTCTTCTACCTTCGAACCTCCTTGTAAACAATCGTTGTCATGTCTCGGTCTCTCATTATGTGACTTAAAATTTAACTTGTCTTTTCTTATCAAATTTCAATAGCTCTCTCAGTTTTGGCTTTTCTCATCCCCACTTCACTAATTAGTCGTGCAGTATATGGGATCCTAAGGCCTTTTTCACTTAAAATTAATTTTCGCAGTTATTACTGTCTATATCCTATTCTTCCTCATTGCCCAACCTTCGCATCCATACATTAACATGAAACATATAAAACACTTCAGCATTTTTGCCCTAACTTTTGTCTTTAGTGAGATTTGTTAAGATTAGTCATTTTTTTTCCAAAGGCTGTCTTCGCTATCCCAATTCTTCCTGTTATTTATTTTTAGTAAGCTACATTTCCAGATATCATACTTACCAAATTTTGACAGGCCTCAAAATCTGGTTTACTCTCTCTTTCTTTCTCTCTCTTTCTCTCCCTCCCCTCCGTCTAACTATATTCCCACCCTTAGTTGTTCTTTCTTTTTACCGTTTATTTTCAAATTTCTTTTGTGAATGCCTGTTTTAGTCCACCGAGCAGACTCTGTAGCCATTCCTATGTGTCATTTGTCTGCAAGTAGTATCGTAGCATCTGTATATCGTAGATTGTTTTCATTCTTCCCTCCTCTTTCCATACCCTCAATCTTACCTAGGTCTCCCATGCATTTATGTCCATAGAGCGAGAATAAGTCTTGCCTAATGGCATATACATGATACTTGCCTGACTACCCATTATATTTCCACCAAGCCAGTCTTCTTTTCGTCTATGTCTACATTTGCTTTCTTCTCCGAAGATAAATTTGCTATTATTGTTCTATCTTCATTGTTAATTCTTATGTTTTTCATCAGGTAAATCAGTCCTTCATACTTCGTTGTTTCAAAGGCTTTTTAGAAATCATTAAAACATAAATGAAGATCTTTCTACCCTTCTGTTCCTCTTTCTAAGATCATTTTTTTCGTGAATATTGCATTGACTGTGGCCGTCTCTTTTCTGACTGCAGTGTTCTTGTGTTACATGTTGGCTGTTGGCTGACTTTGTTTGTTATTCTACCTAGTAATACTCTTAATATTATCTTTCGCTTTTTGGCTAATCATGCTAAGGGTTCTGTAGCCTATTCATTCTGTTGTTCCCTCATGATACACTGATATTTCACATCGTAATCATCATGCAGTTCACCTATGTTTATTTTCATCTCGCTAGCACATCCGCAGAATCACTCACTCATTTAGCCTTTTATATTTTGAATTGTAGTTGTTTTTCTGCTATTTGTTGCCTTTCGCAGAGAATGGGATCATTTATTCCTGAACACATAATTTTACGTACAATAAGCTTTCGAACTGCTCAAAAACCTGATCGCAAAAACAATGAATCTCGTCGAAAACATACCGACGATAGGTAAGAGAAATGAGAAGACGAGAAGAATTAGGCAAGAAAAGTATACCAGAATTTGCTTGCAAAACCTGTCCTGCAATTCGTCCTTTAGAACGACAAGTTGAGAGGAATGACACAACGTTTGTGTTTTTAAGCCCTGGTCCTAAGCAAGCCAATATAGTGGCAGAGATAACGAGTGAGGGACCAGAGAGATGCGTTTTCAAACGTGAGAATGCGCATTTTCGCGTCAGATACGACATTAAAGGGACGTATTGAATGTTACTTTTAAGCTTTAGAATAAAATATAAATGGGGCGCGTAAACTGCGATGGGTCGAAAGAGCACTATTCAAACCCTTGTGGTTATGAAAAGGATAAATTCCTGAACTTCAAAGTAGGGACGTAATTAGTGGACGACGGGGTACTGCATATAGCGTACGAGAAGTGCAGGCGAGCGGCTTACAAGCTTCGTTTGAATGAGTCTTTTTTGAGACTCAGGATGGCCGAGTGGATTCGCCGCTGGCTAACAGTGGCCCAGCGACGCGGGAAGCTGTTCGCAACTCGCCTACGCTATTATTTTTTATTATCCCCTTTTCCTACTCCCCTCTATCTACACTGCATACCAATCAGTTTCCGAGAGAACGTACGCTATCACATTTGAGAATCGGAATTAGAGCAGGAGAAAAAGGTAGAGGTTGAAAAAGTCAGTAAACTTATACTGTAGCGTCGCTCTTACATAAAATGAGAAAGCGTCACATACAACTCTGATGGGGATACCAGGACAAGGGTAAACCAGACAAACAACGGAGGAAATAGCCTCTCTCCTGCGTTGAAATTGCCTACCACTAACGCCAAAAGTTCTTGCAAGAGAGAAAGTTCAGCAACATTTTGGAAGTAGGAGTAACGTCATAAAGAGGATAGAAGGAGTAATTAGCATCACGAGTTGCTCGGGAATCTCTGGATCAGTGGAAATAGGGGTAGAATGAATAAGAGAGAGAGAGAGAGATGCTCTTCAGAGTGAACAGCGTTGATAAAGGAAGATTTCAGGCGGTCAAATGGGAGCGAATCCTGCTTGGTTCCGCGGAATAGAACGAAAGCAATTTTATTATCAGTCATTCTTAGGTAATTTGGATGAATCTCAGCCTTCGCCCGTAATAAATTGTGTACGTAGAAAGCAGGATCCACAGAAGTAGGTAAAGAACGCCAGAGGAAGAAAATAATTGGTATGGAAGATGAAGGTACGTAGCATAGAGTAATACTCATTCACAGATACTCACAGAGGATCTTCTGGAACAGGCAAATTATGTCTGTGGCTCCAAGGTTTTGAAATGAGAGTTATCCTTCTCTTAGGTGGACTGCCTGCCTTGGCTATGAACTCCACCTACCCGTCCCCACCGTGATGCCCAGCCACGGAAGTAACCTACCTAGTATATAGGTCAGTTTTTTTTTAAAAAGAATCCGGACGGAGATTCGAACTGCCAAACCAATGATTGCCCGGCAAGCGCGCTAATTCTATACTAGCCGGCGGCTGCTTATGCGCCCACTTAATCGAAGAGGTGCTCTGAATTAATCGAAGAAGCGTTTCACTGTTCCGTTTCGCTGAGCGTAATGGTTGATAGTACAGAGAAAGAAATAACCACTAAACGTCATTAACTATTGTCATCGATGGGATTAGAATGGCAACTACGATAAAAGATGTTCCTAGACAGAACACCAAACCGAGAAACCCCAGTAATGGTCGATGATCGAGTGTCTGAAATCGGAATAGCCTTGGCCAACGCCGAATGCGATTAAAAAAAACAGTTAAGAGGTGGTTTCAGCCTTCTGAATAAGGTGAAGGACAAAAAATAAGATCGATAAGGATCGTATTAAAACGCGACGAAACCAAGAAAAGAGGGGCAAGGGGTGGTTTAGTGTGGCACTGGACTTTGGTGCGCTAGAAAGAAACGTAAGCACGGGTCCATTTTGTAATGTTGTAATTCATTCAAAGCCGTACAAATCGACTTGTCATGAACTTTTGAGTAGCTCGAAAACCTGGATGAGAAAAAAAGTGAATCTTCTCAGAAATGTCCACCATAGGAGAGAGAAACAAAAGACGAAGACAGGTCAGAAAAGAAAAGTTTACCAGGATATGACTGATGGGGCTGATCTGCAAGTCAACGTCTTACACGTCGAATTGAGAATAATCATTCAACGTTACGCTTCTATGTCCTAGTCTCGAACAAGTGGTATAGTAGTATAACCATGGTCGATACGCGAGGGACGAGAGTGTCACGTGCACAAAATGCTGAAATGCGAAATAATGCGCCCGTTCTGACGTAAGAGTAAAAAGGGTAGAAAATGGCCCTCCTAAGCAGGAGAATAAAATAAAAATAGTGAGTATCAACTGTAAAATACATAGAAGAGATTCCACGATCCAAAATAACACCAAGCGATGGCTTGTAGTCAGTGAAATGGTAAATTCATGCCCTTGAATATACGAACAGAAGTGTGGACTGCGAGGTACATGATAAATAGTTCTCGATCGAACGGAGTGTACCTCCTTTGGGAATCGGAAAGCGATTATGAGAAGAAAGCAAGAAGTTACCAAAGGTTATCAACTTTCTGCTATAGCGCTGCTCATCCAACTCGAATTAAGGAAGCATCTGATACAACGTTGCTAGTGTCTAGAGGCCAAGAGTGGGCCAAGCAAACATATGCGGTAATAGCCTCTTTGGTGCAAAAAAAACATGACTCACACACCTCAGGAGACACCTGAAAAAGAGTTTCCCTTACTTTTTCTGAACCGAGCGTTCAATGGCTGCATAACATGGGCAAAATTAAGAACGAATCTATTATATAAAAATTGGCAATGCCACAAAAGTCAAAGTCATTTAAGAAAAGAAGGAAGCAGGAAATTGCGAATCATTTAAAGTTTGTTCTTAAGAGAACGGATTCTGTCAGTAAAAAGCTAATTTCTGAGGAACGAGAGATGCGGGATACCGAAGAGACTTTTGGAGATATTGAACACGATACCATACCCTTCGAGATGCGAAAACATTGACAACGTTAATAAAAATGTTCATTGAGAAACAAAAATGCAGTCAGAAGGCAATAAAGCATTGTCAGAGCTAAAGATAGAGTGAATAGGTGTCTTTGTGAAATGATTGGGGTGAACAAGGATTACGTCAAAAGCTCGACCCTGATTAAGAAAAGAAAAGAAAGAACAAATAAAGAAAGAAGAAATGAAATCAGATGGATACATTAAGGGGTACCTCTCTGGGCTATTCCGAGCATTTAAATTCCTGTAATCTCCCAGAACCCTGAAGACACTAGGTGTACACGTCATGGTAGAGTGGAGAGATGCACGGAGACGTTGCATTTTCAAAAGCCTATCTGGGGTTAGACGTCTATGGTGATCGAAAACTAACCATAATGTCGTTTCTATCCAGTAACCACACTGTGTTTTTCCGACTTTTCCTTCAAAGGAGAAGGGGGAGAGCTGTAAATTCTTGCAGAAGGCTTTGGAAAAGAGTTTCGGCCAAATTAAGACGGAAAGACAGCAGATAAAGTGAGAGAGGTGATGCGATCGACAAGCTTGCTGTTCCCAGAATCTACTGATAGGCTATGGCAGGACAAGGAAATTGAAGCACAAAATAGAACACTTTACTTAGTAAATAATGAAAGTCCACTGAAAAACTTTATAGCGGCCGATATATACTTTAGGTTTGAATCTTTTCTAGGTCTTAATATTACAGGAATTAGCTACGCGAATTATAAAATACGAGGGAAGGCAAGCTTTGCCACGAGTAGAAGTTGTAAGAACACTGCATACTGCGCCAGTGTCAACAAGGAAAAGGAAAGAAAACCCAGACTCGAATATGGTTGACTCTTCTGGTGAGATAATAATTTCGAATTATAAATCTTAAGGGGGTCAGGGGCACCAGTTTTTAGAAGGGAGATTCCTAGAGAAATTAATTTCTTCCTAATATTAGGTTAGACTCAGCAGGGTATAAATTCTAATTAAAAAATAATTCATTAACAAAAATAACGCCACTATAAGGAGTAAACAACGCTAAAATAAATAAAGAAATCTCATTTAATTGAATGAATAAAAAATCTAATCCTGCAAGACGCAGCATACGAGGATAGGAAATAAAAACAATAATGAAATATATGTATAAGATGGTCGGAATAATATGACAAAAATTAAAATAGGTAATTAAAATAATGATGGATAGAGAATAATTTTAAAATCAGGTGTAGGGGCAAGAGTTGTCCTTCCCAGGGCCACGGCTTTGAACAAAATACAATACTAATCTGATTTATTTTATTTTCCGTGTCTAATGAAATAAAGAAACTAAAATATTTAAGTTAAGGTAATTTCACGACTATGGATTTTTTTCTGGGGGAATTTTAATATAGGTGGTGGTGTAATTATTTGTAACACATGGAATCATGGTCAGTTGCCTTGTAACTTGCGCTATTTGCAGTTCACGTATTGCCCTGCATCGCTTAAGTTATAATATATTAAGTCATTTTATACTTACTTGATTTAGCTGTAGATATAGCAGCCAATTTATTTGCGCAAGAATTCTGATTACGACATTATAGAATGACTAACATGGATTTTACCTGCTTTGACCCTTGAACCACCTTGATTGAAACTAGCAAGTCATTTCCCCTTGTTCTTCTTGTTGTATTTAACCCATTCCTACCGGAAGTTGGATTATTTCTCAAATGGTTTGAAATTTTAACATACTAATAAGAGTACAATAAGTAATATTCTCTAAAGTATTTTTTCAACATCTCAGGGGGGTACGAAATTACAACCTGTCAGTTATAACGGACGCTCGGTATATCCCATCCTCAATATCACATGCTTATAAGAGTGTAAATTGGAATAATTAGTACCATTCGCAAAATTCATGATGTTACTAGTGACTACATATTTTTAAAATTATTATATTTGAATAATGATAATAAAACACATTTTTAATAATAATCAAATGTATTATTTCCACTTGCAAATTACATCAGAAATTCATTTTATAAGTAATACACATGCAAATAACAAAAAAAAATCCTTTATAATTTATATGAATGTTTTATATTTACAAGTATATATACATAAATAAGCTGAATATATCATATTTTATTAGTTTATTGAACATGATATTTTTTAAAACATTTGAGATGTAAGCCAATGTGGCATTTCTTGCACTGAAAATAACTTTTTCCTGAGCATTCCTTACCATGTTTTTCATTTGTTATGTACCTGATCCAATGCCCGATGTTGTCATATCGACATAAATCTTTTACATTATTCGAAAGTCTTTTGCCTTGAACGCTTTGCACTCCATGCATTTTCAAAAGAGTGAGTGACACATTTTCAATAAACTGATATAAAGTTATTTAGTGCCAACTTTGTTCATCAAAATACAGGCATTGCTAACTGCAACTGATATCATATATGAAAAAATTGGCCACCACCACTTATTTTGTCTCATTCTAATACGATAGGTGCTAATGTTTTGATCAAGCTGATCGGCATACCCCATATATTTGTTATAATTGTGTATACTCTCTGGTTGTGGAACATTTATATATTTCTTTTTAACTTTATCCTAACGCTGGGTTGAACTCATTTTTTAGGTTTCAAAATTAAACACCAATATCACATCGTTATTATCTTTCCACTTAACAACGACCAAATTATCAGATCAGCGGAATTCAGCGGTTCCTCTTGGTGATATTTTCATTTCTGCTTTGCATTTCAAGGGACATCTTCCTGTTATGTTTTCTTTACAAGTACCTGATGCGCAGATCCCAATCTTAGTTAGCTCATCCATGAGACAGATACTATAAAATAATTATGAAAAAATACTTAATAATAGCTCTTTTCATGGGGTACGCGGGTCTTTGCAAACAGATCTATCACAACATTTACGTCAACACCCAATTTATTTGAACCTAGTTGTGTTGATTTTGCACTTTTTCCTGTATACAATTCGCAAGAATGCATGTACCCATGCTTAGAGCAACGTGTCCATATTTTGAACCCAAATCTGATGGGTTTATCTCTAATAAATTGCTTTGAATAAAATCTTTAGTGAAAAAGAGGTTAAAAAAATCAATAGGATTAGAGCAAGTTCTAGCTTCTTCAGATATATCTTCTGTTGAGGTACAATCTGTATTTATATTCACTTGTTGTTGCAACCTCTTTGACCATTTTCGTTTCATATGTTTTTTTTTGCTGGGTTTTCTTTACTATCGGATTCATTATCTGACTCTTTAACACTACCAATTCCACTTGGATGATTGATCTCTACAGGAGCTTCCACCAATCCTCACTCCAGTCAAATAGATGAACTTGCTGCTTCTTCACTTGAATAGTCACTGTCTCCATCAAATAGTTCATCAATATGGAAACCCATAAAAATATCGCCACCTTCGTCTATCTCTTCTAAGTAGGCCAATGCTGCTGCCGTTTTAAGAGAGCTGTGTAAAAATAATATATAATTACGCTATGAAATACTATTTATAAGGCTGAACCAGAAAAAACAAAATTTTGGGAGCAACGGCAACATTAGGTTAGGCTATAGCTATTGGGATTGGTTTAATGACAAATTTGCCTATATAGCAGCCATTAAACCTTGCTATATGAATTTAAAGATAAAAATTACTTGAAAAAGAAAACGTGATGAAGGATAATTATTTCAACCCGGTAGGTTCAAAATCACTGACGCATAAATTTAATAAGATTTATTGAACTAAAAATAATGGAATATGACTAATTTGATAATACGGTAATGAATATAATGTGTATTTATTGAAATAAGGTATAAATGTGTATTGAATATAGGGAAATGGCTGATGATTATAATATTAAGAGGAGTAAGCTATATAAGGTGAATATTATAGTGAATTTGATATAAAATATGGAGGAATTATATAAAATATAGTATAGTACTGCCACGATGTTTTTGAAGTTATAAATCAGGGGAACTGGAATTCAAAGGAAGGAATTACACTTTGAATATTTTTAGAATATTTTTAGACCTTTGTATATACTGATGATTAATTAGGGAGCTAATTCTTAATGACTTTGATGGATCGCTGCTGAGATAAAAGTGTTCGTCAAAATGCGCTCACGACTCGGGAAACGGGGAAGTCTATTCTGATTGGTTAATTTCGAATTGGTTTATACAAAGGTTTTAATTGGTTGGCGGTTGGGAGGAGTCGTACTTTGATTTTGAGGTAACCGTATTGGTATCAAAGGTCGTACAAAAATGGATTTTGGTGTGAGATGCATAATTTTCTCAGACGGGAAATTGCCAACTGCCTCTTTACGAACTTTGTAGATACTTGCAAAAATGTCAGCTGCTACAATACTCCCTCGCCCAAGAGAGTTACCCAACCCATTACAAAAAGTACTACGCTAATCCAGATATCTCTGAGGCCTTCTGACAATGCGACCAGACCGTGTGATGACGCCGGTGGGCTGGCTACGATTGCTGGAAATGGCAGAAAATGCGGGCGAGGCACTGTGTCTAGCAAGAGTGGTCGGATTGATGGTGATCCGTTTGGATGACCTCTCTAAGCTGGCGTCTGGCGATAGCATGACGCTCTGTGCCTGAATTGCTGGTTACAGGGTGACCAGAGGTGGAGGGATGGTCTCCTGACTGGACAGCCTTGACGATGTGGTTTCCTTCAACAAAAAAAGGAGGCAGCAGCAATCGGGAAGGAGATGTAGATATGGGTGAGGTAGAAGAGATTGGGTTTGAGGTTAGATGATGATGAGGTAGGATAATCACTGGACCATTATTAGAGATAGTAGAAGAGGAAAATGAGGACTGCTCAGAATGAACAGCATCAATAAAAGGCAGGTTTCAAGCGATTCAGAGAAACAGTATCCTGCTTGGCGCCAAACTGTAATACATAGAATTTCGGCTTCCTATAGATGACGAGAAAGGGTCCGTCATAAACGGGTTGCAATGAGAAGCGAGTAGAATCGCAACTGACAAAGACATGGGAACAATTTGACATCTCTTTCGGCACGAATATCTCTAATTAGCAGGCACTTTAGGGGCGGTAGGCTTAACCTCAGCCATTACCCGTACAAAATCGTGTACATAAGAAGCAGGATTGAGGTGATGAGGTAGAGGTAGGTCAGAAGAAGAAAAGAATTGACCAGGAAGACGAAGTTGAGTACCGTAAACTAGTTCCGCTGCAGAGCAGGCCAAATCCTCTTTCAAGGACGAACGAATGCCCAACAGAATCAAAGGTAGCTTGTCCACCCAAGTGATATTAAGATCGGTGGAGCTTAAGCTTGCCTTGAGCGTCCGATGCAAACGTTCGACGGCCGAGTTGCTTTGGGGTGGTAGCTTGTGGTACGAAGGTGAAAGGAACAAGCATTGCCATGGGTGCAACCCATTGGAGGGATTCAAATTGGCTGCCACGATCAGTCATGATCGTTGATGGAACACCAAAGCGAGCAACCCATGTTGGGAGGAAGGCTCGAGTGACTGTTGAAGCTCTGATGTCCGAGTTAGGAACTGCCTCTGGCCAACGAGTAAAACGATCGATCATGGTCAGAAGATAATTGCAACTACAAGAGTAAGGAAGAGGACCTACTCGATTGACGTGAACGGCGTCAAAATGCGACGAAGGAAGAGGAAAAGAGACCAGAGGAGGTTTTGTGTGGCCATGGACTTTGGTGCGCTGTCATGGCAGGCATTAGCGAGTCTATTTTTCCACGTCGGCATTCATACCTGGCCCAACGAAGCGTTTGGCAAAGAGCTTGCGTGTGGCATTGATACCAGTATGAGAGAGACCGTGAATTTCGTCAAAAATGTGCCGACGGTAAGCGAGAGGAATGAGAGGACGAGGACAGTCAGGTAATGAGTAGTCAACCAGGATGCGCCTGGAAGGAATGTCCGGCAAATCGATCTCACGAACGACGAGTTGAGAAGAATGACGCAGTGTTTGCGTGTCTTCATCTTGTTCCTAGGCAAGCGCTATTGCCGCATGATCGATGGGCGCAATGCAGGAGAGTTGCGTGCCTGAAATCGCTGAAATGCGAGAGAACGCGTCTGGTACGACGTTTGAAGAACCAGGAACATAGAGAATATCGTTCGTCAACTGCAGGATGAAGTCAAGATGACGGGTGTCAACTGCAGTGTGTACTGACAAAGTACTATGAGAATAACAAGCACCGACCAAAAGTTTATGGTCCGTAAAAATGGTAAAGTCACGTCCTTCCAAGTATTGTCGGAAGTGACGGATTGCGAGTTATATTCCAAGGAGATCTCGAGAGAACGTACTATACCTCTTTTGAGAGTCTGAAAGAACGCTAGAGAAGAAAACAAGAGGTTGTCATTGGTCGCCAACTTTCTGCTGCAATGTTGCACCTACGTGGGTTGAGGATGCGTCGGAGGCAACGCTAATGGGGGCTCCTGGAGAAGGATGACCCAATTCCGCAGCTCTGGCAATATCCTCTTTGGTGCCAGAGAACGAATCCTCTGGTTCGACAGACCATTCAAGAGGAGAGTTCTTTGTGATCTTGCTGAGCAGAGAGTTGATAGGTTGCATGACCTTGGCACAATTAGGTATAAATCTGTGGTAGAAATTAACCATGCCACAGAAACGCCTAAGTTGCTTGCGTGATGTGGGCCGAGAAAAAGTGTGCATCACGGTAACTTTATCTTCGAGTGGGCTATGCCTGTACTCGAGACATGGTGACCCAAGAAGAAGAGTTGGAGGACACCAAAAAGACATTTGGAAATGTTGAGTACAAAACCGTACTCTTCACGTCGAGCGAAAACCTGACGAAGGTGAGACAGATGCTCCTCTAAAGGCGAATATGCTATCAGGAGGTCGTTTATGTAGCAGAAGACGAAAGGCAGACCGCTCAGAACCTGATCCATAAAACGATGGAAGGTCTGACCACTGTTGCAAAGATCATAAGGCATCCTGTTCATGACGAAGGAACCAAATGGCGTGGTGATAGCCGTCTTTGGGACGTTATCTGGATGAATAGGGATCTGGTTAATAGCACGTACCAGATCGAGCCGAGAAAAGATCGAACAACCGAAAAGAGTAGAATTGAAATCGGACAGATAGGGCAGGGGATATCTATCGGGGATAGTACAAGCATTGAGCCGCCTGTAATCACCTACAGCTCTGTACTCACCGGGCGTAAAATTGGGTACAATATGAAGCAGAGAGGCCCAAGAAGAAGTAGAAGGGCTAACTATGCCAGCTTCCACCATGAAGGTGAACTCCTGCTTTAATAAGGCGAGTTTATCTGGGGCGAATCGAGAGGGACGGGAAAATGCAGGCCCTCCAGTCGTCTCTATCCGGTTAACCCCATTGTGTTTAATAGACCTGTCTAGAGAGGATGGTATGCTAATTGCAAGAAATTCCTGTAGCAGGCGCTGAAACTGTGGATTGGCTGAAGGAAACTGGATAGAGAGAAGAGAACTCTGTGACGAAAAAAATGAAGCCGAAACTGTGAGCATTGCAGTGTGATCCATTAGCTTGCGGTTACGAGGGTGGACCAAAAGGTCGTGGACAGAGAGAAAATCTAGGCCTAGAATAGGAACGTTGACCTCGGCAACAATAAAGGTCCATCGAAGAACTCTACGGAGGCCGAGAGCCAACTCAAGGATGCTCCTTCTATAAGTCCTTATATCCGAGAAATTAGCTGCTTTAAGGACAAAATCAGAGGAGGAACAAGCTTTATCGTCCAGTGACTTTGGAATAACACTACATTGGGCATCAGTGTCAACTAAATATGAGAAACCAGATAGTGGGTTATAAATGAAAAATGGTGGATCGACCTGAGATGAGGGAACTGCAGAGGTGATAGACCAATTGATCACTTGCATTATCAGTTCAAATTAGTCGAAAAATTTCAATTAGAATGAGAAGAGTGAGTTGGAACATTAGTTTGAAGAGAGTGAATGGATTGTTAAGGTGGCCGTATTGGTATCAAAGGTCGTACAAAAATGAATTTTTGGGCGAGATGCATAGTTTTCTCAGACGGGAAATTGCCAACTGCCTCTTTACGAACTTTTTAGGAGCTTGCAAAGATGTCAGCTACCACAAGGTTAACCTTACTCATTTGACTACCAGCCTACGTTAGTGTTGCTCCATAATATGTTGTTGTTTTCTTTCTGCTTCCTAAGTGAATCATGACTTTCTGGCCAGCCTTATATATATATATATATATATATATATATATATATATATATATATATATATATATATATATACTATTCATAAATATTTTTTACTACATAATTCCTGAACTATTATCATCACTAACTCTATAATTTAAGAAGGTGATTTTTTTTAGTATTTGAATAATAATTTCATCTTAGTTTGGTTATGACTTATGTTCTTTTAGCAAATTTATTTCTAATAATTCTTTTATAATATCAAAAAACAAAATAGTGAAGTTCAGAAATAAATATAAGTATCGAAATTTTATGAATTTTTTAAAACCCAAAGAATTACAAATGGTGAAGTTCAAAAAATTTATTTTAATATATCTTCTATAACTCTATATTTTAGCAATGTGATATTTTGAAATGGGGTAATTTAGTTTAGAGTTCCTTTTTAAAATTATTCTAATTGGGGAAGTTCAAAAAATTTATAAAATTTAACCATGGCTGCTTTTTTTTAGATTTTAAATTTTAATCTTAGTAGCGAATCCATTGCCTGGTATATTTATAATTCTATATGTAACTGAGTTAGTTAGCTCTAAACTTATCATAGGAAACGGCATTCTCTTACTATAATTTTTTTAGCGATAATTCGTGTATATTGTGCCGAGCGTCCGTTATAACTGACACATAATTTCAAAACAATAATAATACAGGAAAAGGCCCATACCATAGTAATATTTTGTGAATTATATGAAGCTAAACTAATAGGGTTATGTTATTTGTAACATTGACACACAATTTCAAATTCATATATAATAAAAAACGTAAATATATACTTACTGTTCAGTCCTGCGTGTGTCACTTTCCGCCATGTTGTTTATTATGTTGTTTGAGGAACAGTGGTACCAAATGTAACTATTTTTTTCTACATTTATAGCCTGGAATGTTGGCAACATATTTATGCAATAAAATTTTTAAAACTACAATTATTAAATCATTTATAATAGATTTTCTTACTGTCCGTTTAAACGGACCGTCGATAGGAATGGGTTAGCATTAGGCTGTTTGCTAGTCTTTGAGATAATTAATAACAAAGTTGCGCCCCCAGGTGGACTCGATTAATTGTTGGCAGACGTAATTCGGTAAATATGTAGATTATCGGCGCGAACGATGGGACGTACTATTTGTCCGTGTTCCAAAATGTTTCACGTTTTTGGAGTACATTTAAGTTGACGGCTCGTATGGAGGTAAACACAATGGGGAGACTACACTACGATGATCCTGAGTTTCATTAAATTGAGGGGGGGGGGTCTGGGGGGCACAACCCCCCAGTATATAATCCTAATTGTTTATAGAATAATAATTCGAAAAGGACTCAAACGTGCATGGATATTCCGACTCGAGTGAACGATAATATTTACACACAATTTTTTTTTTCGGTCGGGCCGCTAATCTACATATTTACCGACCACAAATCTTGTAGCCTATCGATCTATATTGTCACTGCGGCTAGAGTCGTAATTCGTTAGCAGACCCCCAATTTATTTGTAAATTTCTACCATTTGGGTAATTGTTTATGCGTGGATTGTCTTCGCAACTCATTATCTTATGTCCCGTATATAATTCTTATAGTATATTTATCTAGTGTACTTTAATAATACCCGCATATCGAATAACTTTATTGACATAACTTTGGTATATTTGACATAGTTTTTACCCCGTTTTCAGAGTTTAGCATTTGTTTACGGTAGACCCACTACCATTACGTGTATTATTCTACAGATGTCTTGTTAGAGCATACCATTGCGTATATACTATTAATTCTATTTGAGTAAATCTAAACCTACTCTTGGATCAACACCAATGTTGAATCTTAAAATAAGTGCATTGGTGAGAAGTAAGCTGGTACTAAGATATGTATGATGCTGGAATCTGAGCTAAAATCTGCTATCCCAGACTCGTTAGAGATTCAGTCCACTGTTGACATACTGGAACCTAAATTAGTTAAGATTGATCAGCTGACAGATGCAATCATTAACACAATGTAAAATGAGGATGACATAATTGCAGAAAAGGATCTTTATGTATATTATGAGGTCTACATAGTTTTTTTAGCAACCATGATAAGACTTACCTCTATGAGAGCAGTTCAACTAATGTTTTTAAAGGAGAGGTTAAGTTACCGCAAATTGTTCTTACTAAATTTGATGACACTATTGTTGGATAATCCATCTTCTGGGATAATCTTTTCAATGCAGTTGACAATAAAAGTGATTTGTCGTCATCTCAGAAGTTTACTTACCTACGAGGACAGTTACAAGGAGATTACCTCACTCTCATTGAAGGATTGCCAATAGATGATGCAAAATATCCTATAGCAATTAAATGATTAAAGGATACTTATGATAACAAGATATTGGTATCATTAATAAAATGGAATTGTTGCAGTTACTTCACATCAATGCATACAGTGCTTCCCAGATTAGGAAATTTAGAGCTGAACTGGAAAGTATAATAGCCAGTCTGAAAGGATTATCATCTCGCTTATTTGAACTAATCTGCCTCTCACATGAGGAGTGCTGGTAAAGACATCATGCAGTTAGGTGTATTCAGAAGTGCATTGAAACTGAACACGATTTATTATGTAGTATTGTCTCTGTTAACTCTAAATCAGCTACTATCACCTAGGTTCCTAATAATAATATTATTAATTAATAATAATAATAGGAAGTATGTTGCCTTTAATGCTCCTCCAAAGCCTGTGGAAAATGATTAACTGTCTCTTCCATCAACAGCTTGTTCATTTACCCTCAGTACAGACCAAGATAGATCTGGTGCAGGGAGTAAATCTAACTATAAATATGGTAAAAATAAGCTAAAGTATTGTCATTTCTGTGATGACGATGCTCAAAGTTCAGGTGAATGTATACCGTAGATTATCCAGACAAGAGATACTTACAATCACTCGGTTTGGGGGCACAGTAGTAGATTGGGCATATGCCATTGTAAAATTTAACATAGTCTTGTGATCATAAGTTTTCCCTTAATATGAGAGCTGTTGTCGTAAATAGTCTCCCACAGGTGACAATACATGACATTGAGTCAATTTCTACGAGACTAGAGTTAAATAAAGTAAATCCTTCAAATCATTGCTTATCGGGTTCATTGATTGATGAGATATTATTGATTGGCAATGATTACTACTGACATGTTAAAACCAACCAGTTGCCCAGGTGTGTACAAGTTGTATGGCTACTTCCTATTCCTTTTGGTGAATGTTTTACAGGTAAGTTACCTTAAGTTGTTGGGAACATATACTTACCCAATGCAATTACATTATCAAAATAGAGGTAGACCAAAAGATACCTATGGAATGACAAATGGTAAATAAGTTGTGGATATTAGATAATATTAGGGTCACAGGTGAGCATCACAAGACAACATATGAAGATATACTGATCAAATTTAATAAACGAATATCATGTAAGGATGGTCAGTATCCAGTAACATTTCCATGGAAAGATTATGCACCAATTTTACCAAGCAGAGGTGCACTAGCTAAGAGAAGATTCATATCATTAATAAGGAAATTGAACAAAAACCCTGAGCGTCTTAAAGGTTATAATGATGTCACATATCCATGTCATCAAGCCATTATGCAGCATTCTACAACGACTATAAGGATTGTAATGGATTGCTCTGCTAATGTAAAAGCCCTGAAATCGGTCATATCTAAATGTTGTTTGTGTGAAAGATATAGACTGATCAAATATTAAATTCAATGCTTTCCTTCCTTGGACCCCTTCAGGGTTGAAATTCAAGACCATTGCAGCTTAATGGAGTAGATTACACAGGAGCCTTGCATATACATGGTGACTGCCCCAAAACAGGCATGCACACACTTTTTGTGATAAATCCTTCATTCATTTACTAATCACCCTTATTTTGCAGGACATGACAGAGGCAACGCTTGCAAATACAACTAGATCTCAATGGGAGCTATAGCAAAGAATATACTGCGTTAAACATTTCTACAAGACAGGCTGGTTCAAGAAAGTGCAGGGCACTTTCGTGCATCAGTTCAAATGTGAAAAAGCCCCCTCACATAGCAGAATTCAGGACTGGGTGGACTACTTCGAGAACTATGGAACAGTGGAGAACCTAAATTCAGCCAGTGACAACCATCCAAGCCATTCAGGATGCCCCAGGAAGCGTACAGCTGAGCTGGTCGGGAGCTTTAGAGAGTCAGTTCAGCAGAGCGCAAAACGCTCTGTCCGCAAGCGAAGTCAGTCCCTCGGTATATCCCGTGAGAGTTGCAGGATGGTGCTAGTAATGGATGTAAAGGCCTACCCATACAAAATATAGATGAAGCAGACCCTTACAGCCTCAGACAAGGAGCGGAGAAAGGCTATTGCAGTCAAGATACTAGAGAAGATTCAGGAGACCCCAACTTTCCTTAACCTCCTTTGGGCCTCAGATGGAGCTCACTTCTATCTTGAAGGAAAGATAAACTCGAAGACAAATGTTTTCTGGGGGACCTCCAGACCAAATGAGGTAGCCACCAAGCCCCTACACCCCCTTAAGTGCACGGTATGGACTGCAATCTCAGCCAGAGGCATCATCGGACCATTCTTCTTCGATGAATCTGCCGCAACAGTGACAGTCACCAAGGAGCCGTATGTTAAGGTCCCCACAACCTTCAAGAGGGAGCTGTATACCCTGTTCCCATCGCTTATGGGGAAGTTCTGGTTCAAGCAAGATGGAGCAAGCTCTCACATATCAAACCTGTCCCGAGATTGGCTGAAAGAGAACTTTGGTGGCCGTGTGTCAGTCTCAAGATTGATTTTGAGTGTGCACCTCACAGCCCAGACCTTAGCCCACCAGATTTCTTTCTCTGTGGCTACCTTAAAGATAGTGTATGCAGAGTAGTGCGAGGGGTGATTAGCGTCTGCTTCCCGCAGAAAGAATATGGTTCCCATGCCCGATGATGTAACCCTCCCCCCAAAAATCTTCCCCATTCCCCCTCACCATCGACAGAGCCACCTTCGGGCAGCTCCATTGAAAAAAAGTGGAGGTCCCCCCCCCCTGTGCTCTCGCAGGAGACCTTCCAAATCTCTTTAACCGGAGAGGAGGCTTACTCCTTTCCTTTGCTTACGGGTGTAGGGGACTCCCCCTTCACCCCCTTGTCTGGAGGTGCACTCGGGTGCCTTCCTCTTTCCAGCGGCAGATCCTCTTCTACTTTCCAAGGGGACTGCCAAGAAAGCCAGCAGGCAACCTATAACCGACCGCTCGCCATTGAGGCGCGTCGGTAGGGCAAACCCCCTTAGGGGGAGAAGGAAGACAGGGGCCATCTGTTGCTTCCCTCAAAAGACCTGGTAGCTCAAATATTAAACCTGGCGGGAGTCAAGGCACATGTCCTCCCCCCCTCCTAACCGGACAAGAGAGACCGCTCCCAATGGGACCTGTGATGTGCTGGAGGGAGGGGCACATGGAGCCCCACTCCCCCCAAGATAAACATAGTCCTTGAGGCAACCCAGCCCCAGACGGTAGGACCTTGCATGGGGGTGAATCCGGGCTCGGGGCCAAACACCGAACATGAGTCCTCCCCTATGCAAGGTTCTCCTCAAATGGCTCGGGTCTCCATTGCAGTACAAGGTGGGAAAGAATCTCCTCCTCCAACCGGTTCCTCTGCGAACGTCAGGACCTTCTCGATCTCGGAGAAGGACCTTGCTGAGGCCGGTCCATTTGGCCTGGGGGCTCCTGCTGGTAGAGGGGAGAAGCGGGTTCATTCCTCGCCCTTCTTTCCTAAAAAGAGAAACAAAAAAAAGACGATGCTCATCTCCATCTGCGGGGGATGCGTGGAAAGATGGGTCTACTACTTCGGTAATCGACCAGCTGATATTGGCACGTCTGGCTCCGCTTGGTGCGGAGTCCCTGACAAAGACCAAAAGTACAAGTGCGCAGAGCGGAGCCTCGATTACGCCGGGGCCCCTCATTCAGAGACTACCCGGCATTTTTGAGCCCACTGACTTCAAACACTTCCTGGTTATTCGCCCCACTGATGGCACACAGCTTCTTCGAAGCAATGTGGTGTGTATCTCCTTGAGAAGGAAATCCTGGCCGTTCAGGCTCAGGTTCGTATCTCATTTTGTGAGGCTACGGACTTGGTCCTGGCACTGCCGCGGACATCTTATGCTTCATTGTTGAGAAAGACACCCTCTGCTCCTGGCCCCTCGAGGCCTACGAGCACAGTCATTTCCGTGCCCATTCGGAACCTTTCTGCGCGTGCCCCTTCCTCCAGCGTGACCGTTTCTCGTAAGGCGAAACGGCCACACGCATCCACCGAGTTGTTAGACTCACAGGAGGCAACACCCCTGAAGTTGGTCGCCAGGCCATCTTCCGGGGTTCTTAAAGCTGCCCCGCGAAAGGAGGACAGCACTTAAGGAGCTTCGACTCCTTCACCCACGCCCAGTGGTGGGCTGAGTGGCTCGGAGAAGCCACTCCACCCGCCTAAGGTTTCGAGGCGGGGGGAGGAAAAGACTTGCATGCCAAGCCAAACCTTCCCCAATAAGTCCTTGAAGGCGACAGCGCCTTCACCGAATTGCCCGGCCAACAGCGCACGGAGTTCTGCCTCCGGAAAGCGTACGGTCATTCCTGTGATGGTCTTCTCTTCGAAGAGTGACCCCGCGCCTCCTCCAAGCTAGGTCTTAAGTGCATATTCCTTCACTGGAATTGCCGTGGACTCTGAGCTAACTTGGAGGAGTTGCGGAGGCTTGTCTCCTCCAATCCTCCGTTAGCTATCTTTTTGCAGGAGACCATGCTGGGCGCATGTCCCCTGCCCACCCTCCCGGGGTATAAGATTTTGCGACACCACCAATAGGGATTGGGGCCGGGCGGGAGGATGTGCGATTTACACCCAGCATGATGTCTCCGTTCTTATCTTCACTTTAGATACCTCCTTTCAGGCAGTAGCTGTGCAGCTGCACCTTGATAGGAGGTATACTGTTACTTCCGTGTACATTCCACCGTCAGCCGACTTCGACGCAGAGGTCTTCCCCCACGTCGTGGCACGGTTGTCGGAGCCCATTCTCTTGCTCAGAGATCTAAACGGTAGACACCCCCTCTTGGGAGACTACTCTATTAATTTCCGGGGTCAAGTCCTTGCTGACCTGATCGACCAGCTTGATGGGTGTCCGAAATGTCCGCTTTATTTTCCTGCCTCAACCTATCTTTGTGCTCTCCGGATGCACAGCCTGATTTGATTGGGGGATGGTTGATGACCTCCATTGTACTGATCATTTTCTACGCCACTGGCACCCGAGAGCCCGCCCCGCGGGTGCTTGGCTCGAGCGTGGTGGTTCGCATTTCAGGAAAGGACTGATTTCTCTATCTCAGGTGAGAAGTTTAGGTCGGTAGATGAGGCCGTTGAGTTCTTCTCCTGCAACCTCATCCCCATGGGCCTAACTACTATTCCTAGGTCTGCCTACATGGGCTTTTTCATACAAATACATAGTTTTTCTATCATGAGCCACGATCTCCTCCATATTGCATGTAACTTGTATCGCAGTATGATCACTTCTCCCCAGTGGATTTCCAATCATGACCTCTTCAACTATTGATTCTTCATTTGTGAAAAATAAATCTAGGGTATTACCCACATTTTCACCCCTTATTCTTGTAATTTCCTCCACATGCTGGGTCAAAAAGCAATCGCGCACCTTTTCCACAAATTTTGTTCCAAAATCATTCATTACAGTGTTAGTCGTGCAATTTTTCCAATTTATTTGTGGCAAATTAAAGTCTCCCATCAAAATCTTAAATGTAGCCTTCATCTCAGTTACCTCTTGCAATAAATCCAGCAACAGTTGGTCATTTTCCTCCTGGCTATTTGGACTCCGATATACTAGAGTTAGGTTAAGTTTCTCTCCTTGGAGCATAATTTCCAGACAGCAATACTCACAGAAACATGAAACCAAATCCCCTTTACTATACTTAATGCCACTTTTCACGTATATCAAGAGACCTCTACCTTCATTACCCAAAACATTACTTTCTTCTATCTCATACCCTTCAATGTTGTATTCTTCAAGTTCTCTTCGATATCTAAAGTGCTTAGGTTTAACTTCAGAGAGGGCAATAATGCTTGGCTTATCACCTAATGTATCAAGTAACGACCTTAATTCTAAAAACTTATCAAAAGTATATACATCCACATTTGTAAATATGCTAAACTTTCTATTTACATTATTTACATTCTCAGCACATGATGTACTTGAGTCAATTTCTACTGTGGCTGTGGTCTTTGATCCTCCACCTTGATGACCCTTCGGTTCCAGGGTAGACCTCTGACTACATGCTTCCCCTCTCCCATATCTGTTAAGTTTTTTTGCCTTCTTTAACAGTTCTTTGTCCATTTCTCTCTCTCTCTCTCTTTGTTAAATCATAGGCCACTCTAAAATTTTTCAAGTTTTCATCCTTGCCCAATTCTTTTATTTTTCTGAATATATCATTTCTCACTTCTGAGTCAGTGAGTGCACCCAGTATTGGGCGATCTCGGCCTTCTACCTTTTTCCCAAGCCTTATCACTCTCATATTATCCTCATGACCTCACATGTATTCAGAATTTTCTTAACAATCTGTCTGTCATAATTAATTCTTTCCTGGAACATGTTTGAATTGTTTTCAGGGACATTTTACACCACAATGTTGTTTTCTCTCTTCTTCTTATCATTTAGTTCTTCCAAAACTGTAGTCATATCCATTACTTCCTGTTTTTTCTGAGATGCCTGATGTCTTCCAATTGCCCCATGTACTAAATTTACTTCATCAATACTTGATTTATTTCTTTATTTCAAGTATATTGATTTCAGCTCTCTCCATCCGTGAACTCAATTCTTGTACAGTCTCCCTGTCCCCATTCATATGTTCATTAGTATCCACTGTTCTAGCCTCCAGTACTGCTACTCTAGCAGTAATGTTGTTAAAATCTTCTTTATCCATTTTGACTGTCTCTCGTATCTCCTTAACCTCTTCCTGCAGTACATCTTGTATCTTCTCCAGTTTCTCAATATGAGATTTTAATTTTGCACATCCTTTCAGACGCAGTGCCATGTAAACTGGGATCCTGCCTCTTCTTCCACCAGGTATCCTCTCACATTTGGCGTGATACCAAGTCACACAGATATTACATAAGAGTGCCATATCATTATCTCTTACCAGTCCACTGCATCTCCCACAGCAATCGCCTGCATTTTCTGTTTCCATTGAAGATGCTTCCGTTGTTGTTCTACTTACTTTTCGTCTTCCTCCACCAGAGTCCATCTGTTTACTCGCCATATTTCGCTAGATCACCAATATAAATGCTAATTTAAAGTATACCTTGTGTTCAAATATATCTCAAGCAAGCTTATGGTGTCTAAAGATGATACTGTATAGCAGCAAACAACCTCAAAGGCATGAATTCAAGAGAGCACAAGCAACACATCCGCCACACGACACCGCTACCAGTATAATATTAGGATTAATTTGGATTTTGGCGAGTCTTGATGATGCTTTTTGTTTTTAACACATTCCTGTGTATGGTTAATTGTATATTGTAGATGCATGATTGGGCACAATCCTATGGATTGTTTAAATTGTATATTGTAGATGCATGATCTGACCTTTGAAAGGCCCTTGTGGCTTTTTTCATCTGTGAAATTGTTATATTAAATGCATTAAAAATGTTAAAAAATTCTCTAAGCTGTGGCCCTGACAATATTCCTCCCATTGTTCTGAAAAACTGTGCTACTGTTTTATGCTATCCCTTATTTCTTCTCTTTTCACTCCAATCCATCCAATTATAGGCCTATTAGTATGATGTCTAATTGTTCTAAAAGATTGGAAAGATTGTTTCAAAAATGTTTAATTATCTAGAGTTAAACTCTTTACTTTCGTGCTCTCAATTTGGCTTCCATGCTAACCTATCTCTGCCTGATAAATTATTACTGTCTTATGACTATATTAGCAAAAATGTGGGTAAATGGGTAGATCAGCGGGCGCCGAAAAAGTTTATATTATTGCGTGTATGATTCATTCACCTGCGCATGTATATTCATACACGTTAGAACATTATTCTATAAACAATTATGATTATATACTGGGTGCTGTGCCCCCAGATCCCCCCCAATTGATTGAAACTCGGGATCATTGTAGCGGGTCCCCCCATGAGCAGTCCCCTTGAATTTACTTTGTTTACCAAAATGTGGATCTTGGAGCATTAGTTGATGTACTTTATTTTGATTATAGTAAAGCCTTTGATGTTGTTAATCATAGATTGCTTATCATCAAACTTTCTCAACTTGGTATTTGTAACCCATTGCTTGGATGGTTCAGCGATTTCTTAACAGACAGAAGTTTGAAGGTTGTAGTGCATGGTTCTTCCAGCTACTCAGTTGATGTTACTACTAGGGTGCCACAGGGTTCTGTAGTGGGTCCTCTTCTTTTTTTAATTTATATAAATCACATTTGTGTTGGTCTCAGCAATAAAATCGTCTTGTTTGCAGATGATTTAAAATTGTATTTGGCTCTCCCACATGTTGATCTAAGCCATTATAGCAGTGGTGTTGAAACGGTATTTACATAGTGATTAATTGCATTTTTCTTTCAGATTTATCTCAATTAATTTGTAAATGAAATAAGATTGTACAAAAGTATATAACAGGATATATACAAACTAAGTTGAAAATCTAAATTGACGAGGATGTATAAATAGCTCAGACAACTTTTGTTATATCTGTGGAAGATATACTCCAAGTAACTAGTGGAGGGAGGGGCTATTTTGGACTCATATCTGTGGATGCAGTTTATTATTGTATATTATTGGTGATTTGGATTTTGACCAGCATTGATGGTGATGCTTTGGTAAACATGAAGATCGGCGGCGTGAATGATAGGACACAAAATATTTCATCCCTGTTCCAATATGTTTCACCTTCTTGGAGTAAATTCAAGGGGATTGCTCATGAGGGGGTTATCACTGCGGGGGGACCCCCTTACAATCAATTGGGGGAGTCTGGGGGCCACATCCCCACAGTATATAGTCATAATTGTTTCTAGAATAATGCGCAGGCAAATGAAACATACATGCCAAAAAAAAACTTTTTAGGGCACCCCACCGATTTTCATGTTTACTCATGCTTTTTGGTTTTGACACATTACTATGGATGGTTTAAATTGTGTGTTGTAGATGCATGACCTGACACAATCCTATCAATGCAGTTTGTGGGAGGGTTTTGATAGATGCGGATAACCCTTAATAGGCCCTTGTGGCTCTTGTCAACTGTGAAATTATTATGTTATATAATTAAAAATCACTTGCCAAATGTATTTCAAGAATTTTACAATGATAAGCTTTTTACATATAATGATAGATGTTAAAATTAAAAATCTAAACCATTAATATTTAAAAATCCATTAAATTCTTTGGGCCTATATACAGATTAATTCTCATATACAGATAAAAAAAATTAAATTGCACAAGGACTTTATAATAATCACCCTGGATTCTTGCTTGACAATTCTTTCAGGATTGTCTAAATGGATAAAAATAAAGGTAAGAAAATGTTAAATTGATAGGGAAAATATATCTTAAAATATCCTAACATACATATTTGTGTTAATAATGTTAGTGAGGTAATCATTATTTCTTTATTACATTTACAAAATATAGATATTAAAAAGTAATTCATTTATACATAGACTAGCGGAGGTACCCAGCATTGCATGGGTAAAATAAAATAAATAAATAAGCAAATTTAGCACATAGCTAGACTCTTGACAGTCAAAACCCAGCTCATATCCTCCTGGTCAAACAGATTAGAGATTTATACATATAAGATTGTCACTTAAACTGCAATGTTTACAGCCATGATATACCTGGGGGACGGCAAAATTTAAGGTTAAAAATAACTTCTTTTGAGGGCAGTTGAATTGGTCTGTTGCAGGGGGGAGGCTGCACAATTATCATTAACTAAATAACGCTCAGATATTCTATCCCTGACAAAAAATATATAGGCATCTCATTTTTTAAAAAATCAACTATAGAGCCATGTGCCAAAGTTTTCATACACCTCCAAAATTTTACGAAATTAGCTAAGTGCATTTTGGTAAAGTTTTTATTTGCATATCAATATGAATATAAGGGAGTAATAAATAGCAATTTTATATATGCTCCAAACAAACAACAAGAATTAACAAAATACAAAATTTGCCAAAACATGTTACATCAGCAACGTTTAACAGATGAGGAAATGAAGTTCTGAAAATTACAGCCACAACAAACTGTTACAGGAAGCTCAGTAACATGTTGAAAGTCCCTTGGGAGTGATGAGAGCATTTATTCTTCGATGTTAGCTCTGCCTAAGGGTGTGCTGCTGGCCCACTTCTTGGTGATGACTAACTTTAGTTGCTTATCTGAGTCTGGGTGACAATATCTTACAGCCTCTTTCATATCCTGCCAGAGGTTTTCAGTGGATTTATTTCTGGAGACAAGTAACCAGTCCATCACCATGATGATATTGTCTTAGAATCATAGTATGGTGGATACAGACTTGACATATGGCATTTTCTTGAGCTGAATAATCACATTCTAGGCTTCTCTGAAGGACTTGGGCTGAGGGCAGCCTATAATCCCTCATGACAGCTTGGCACTTCTCTCAATTCATGATGTCATCACAAATGGTAAGACAACCCACCCCCATACCATTACAGAGGGACCACTGCTCTACTGGCCTCCTGCAGACTTTAATGTCACCTGGGGTCGAGAATAACTGGAATGAGGACTCATCAGACCATAAGACATGTTCCCCCACTGATACATCTTCCAGTTCCAGTGAACATGTGCTGCAGCTAGTCCTCGATTCATGTTGCAGCTGGGCTGCAGTTTTATTCCAATCCTGAAAGCTCATGCGATGCAGAGACCGGTTATGTTGCATACTGACCTTGGGTCTTTGATGTTCCCACTTTCTTGGTTCCTCTACAAGACTGAAATGTGATCTGCCAACCCTCCGGATTATTTGTTGACAGCTGGTACCCTCCTCATGCAGTGTGCATATCAGACTTCTTTCCTCCACAGTAGAGTAACATTTTTTCCATTTTCATATCTTGTCAATGTGGAATATGATATTTTGACTATGACATACTGCATATTGATACCAGGATTTCAATAGCATCTCCATTTTAGATATTTAAAAAAATAGTCTGCCACAACAGATCCTTGCCTTTTCTAGCTGGGATGATGCTCTGCTACCATTCAATGCATGTTGTGATGTCGCGGAAGACCGCCGACTGGACTTTACCTCCAGAGGCGGAGAACCACTCAATGAAATGTTTACTCTGAATGAGTTGCATTCCACTCTTCCTTCATGCGCTGACACAGCCCATGGTCCAGACGATGTCCCGTATGTCATGCTTTGACACCTGGGTGAGCGAGGCATGGCCTTTCTGTTAGATTTGTTCAGCAGGATCTGGGTAGAGGGTCTCCTCACAGATTCCTGGCAAATCGCTACTGTGCTTGCTTTTCGCAAGCCAGGGAGAGATCACTCTACCCCGGCCGATCTCTCTAAACTTGCATTTGCAAGTTGATGGAGAAATTGATAAATGTTGATTAGCCTTTTTTCTGGACAGCGGAGGCCATATGTCTTAAACACAGTATAGCTTCCGCAAGTTCCACTCCAAGTTGGATGTTCTGCTCCAACTGGAACTAGACAGCACTATGCCACAGTGTTTTTCGATCTGGAGAAAGCTTATACCAAATGGCGATACAGTATCATGGAGACTCTTCACACGATGGGGTCGAGGGAAGCCTCTCAATCTTTATATCTGAATTTTTGCGAGATCGTTGATTCCACATATGGTTGGATGAAACCCTTTCTGGCCCAATGGAGCAGTAAGAGGGTGTCCCGCAGGGAAGTGTCCTCAGTGTCGCACTCTTTGTCCTGAGCATCAAAGACATCACCTTGGTGCTGCCGGATGTTCTTTCTACGTGGATGACCTTTCAATCTCTTTTGGCGCTGCCCAGATGCCAACTCTGGAAGTGGTTGAATCGCACCATTTCCTTGATCTTGTATTTGATTGACGCTTAATCAGGGAGGCTCATATTCACAGCCTTAGGGTCTCTTGTACCCACCCCATGGATATTCTTCGTTCTGTGACATTCAGCGCTGATAGGGCTACTGCCTTACTTTTTAATCGATCCTTTGTTCTTCGAAGCTTGATTACAGATGGGAGTTTTATGCATCCGTATCTGAGCGTGTATTGCGGAAGGTAGATTCAATCCACCACACCGGCATTCTGCACTTCCTCCATTGAGAACCTACTTGTTGATGCTGGGGAGATGCCACTCTCCTCTATGCTGTGCATAGTGCATTATTCACCTGTACGCAAAAGCCTGGTGCCTCCCTAAGTCGCCAACAGCTCTCACTGCATCCGCAGCTGATTTCAATGGTGCCTATGCTGCCGTGAAACACCAGTCATACCCTAAGCCCTTTAGGTTTCCTTTGAAACCTATCAGGCCGGTGGTGCCACTGGTTATGCCCAGGACGCTACCACCTTTGGCTATTTGTTGCCACCCTTCTGCTCCTAAAGCTTCTACAGCGCCAGGAGTATTGCTTTCAACCTTTTTGGAGCATACCTTGTGTCATGCTAGAACTGTACCAGTGTATATGGATGACTCCAAGTCCCAAGAGTGGGTCGGCTTCCACACTGTATCCCTTCTGTTTGAAGTCAGCGGGTCTCTGCCGGGTGCTACATCTGTCTTCACAGCTGAGTTGGTGGCAATACACCACTTGGTACGGGAAATTACGTGATGTGCCCGGTTCAGAGATCAGATTATGATTTATAGCGACTCACAAAGCACCTTGAGTGCTCTTGGGGGCATTGGAATCTCTGCATCCCCTGGTTTGCGATATCTGTGACACCACAGTTTTGGCGAGCCAGGCGGATGTTGAGATTATCTTCTGCTGTGTTCCTGGACATGTAGGAATTGCGGGGAATGAGGGTGCCAAAGATTCTGCGAGGACTGGGTGACCGGACCAGCGCTTCGTTCTTCTTCACACTGACTACATTGCAGGAATACAGGCTGCCTGGCAAAGAAGATGAGGGATGGGAGGGGTCACTACCACCTGTCCCTTGTACTTGGGACGATTTTGTGCACATTGACTGGTGGACTTATTGATTTTTGGGAGGAGGCCGGCCTTGTCCCCTTTATTTAACTTTTTCGGTTGTTTTTGTAAGTTGCATTGGAATCTCTGCATCCCCTGGTTTGCGATATCTTCTGCTGTGTTCCTGGACATGTAGGAATTGCAGGGAATGAAGGCGCCAAAGAGTGTGAGGACTGTGCGCCCTGACCAACGTTTCGTTCTTCCTCACACTGACTTTATGGCAGGAATACGGGCTGCTTGGCAAAGAAGATGGGAGATGGTTGAGGGAAACTTAAAGTTGCGTGCCATTGCACGCTGGAAACCCGAAGACGGCGCGGTCAATTAATCGAGGTCTTCAAAATCCTCCGAGGTATTGACCACGTAGGCAACGGGGACATGTTCCAACTAAGCGAGGGCGTAACGAGAAACCACGGCTACAAAATTGAGCTGCCGCGTTATCACCTGGACAGATGCGGGAACTTCTTCAGTTACAGTATCTGCAATGAGTGGAACGCGCTTCCGCCAGAAGTCGTGAACAGCGACTCTGTGGAGCAGTTCAAAAGGCGCCTGGATAAAGTCCTGGTTCGCTGACAGGCTCACGAGTCCCTGACTCGTAACAAGTACCCTCTCGTATGGACCGTAAGGTCTTCTAGGGTACTTCTTTTCCTTGTGACTCCTTGTGACTGTTCCCATGGACATACCCCTCAATGCAACAAAGGCTTCAGGTTGCTTCCTGTTGTATCGCCATTTGATGTAGCGCTCACCTGTGCCCTATTGTAATGACTGCATCTTCCCCCAGACTGTTCGGCACATTCTTGTCGAATGTCCCAGTCTGGGTGATCCTCGCGCACGTTACTTGTCCCAGTACCGGTATGGGCGGGATTGCTATCACCTGTCCCTTGTATTCGGGATAGTTTGTATATACCTGTGGACTTTTAGACTTTTTGGAGGATGCTGGCATTTTCCTGTTATTTAATATTTGACTATAGATCTCATTCTTCTCACCGGGGTAGGGTGGGCCTTTCCCCATCTACAGAGCTCGCTTTATATTTTTTCAATTTGTTTGTTTTTAGTTTTTTTCTGTTTGTATTTTTTTGTTCTTTTTTATTTGGCTTTTAATATAACCTAGATTTAGGCTAGGCTGAGTATGGCGACTTATGCCCTAGAAGTCAGTCACTAGAGGAGATATTAAAAAAGAAAAGTGCCTATCTTGCATAAAAGTGGCGGGGGGCAGCAAATAAGTTCAGACAAGGAGGACTGACTTTGGGACAATTTAGAAATGTGTCCCTCCCCCCCATCCACAAGCGATAGCCTCAAACCGCGTCCACTACAGACCATCTTTACACAGGCTAGAATCACCTCAGCGTGAAGATTCAAGGCCATTCGAGAGTAGCGCTTTTTCCCCCACCCTCGCGGGGGGAAGCCTCGGATATATAGGGCTCATCTTCTAGGTGGGAGACACAGAGTTGAGGAGTCTCGCCCAGACCCAAGAAGATTCTCCTAGTTCTAAGTCAGGTGCTAACAATAAAGCAAAGTGACGGCTGAACTATTTGTGTGTTGGAATTAGCCCCAGCCAGTGAGGTAATTACATTTGACGATAGCTACCAAGCTATTTTTCTGACTCCACTTATCAACTCCTGTCAAAGCCCTCCTTGTGCGCCCCTCGTTTTTGGGTGGCTGAAATACTCTCCCCTGGACCGGACATTACATTAACTTCCCACTCAGAAGCTCTGAGTGCCCTCGCCTCACGTTTATTGCCTATAGAAGACATCCGTGAAGCCTTACCCTGATGTCTCACCCGGAATCCTCCGTAAGCCAACCCCTCTTTCCCCTAAGCAACCCATTTGAGTTAATCCTCCCCATTTAAATAGTCTGTAACACATTAATTTCTAACTTCAGAGTCTGATGCATAACTCTACAATTTCCCCCGTCATTTACCAATTTAATTTTGCCCATTTATTCTCTTATTTTATGTAAATAAAATTATATTTTTGTACATGCCTCTTTAAATAACCTTGAGCTTTGCCATTGCCCAAATTTTACCTGACCTCGTTGCACTCATTCTCGTTCTTCCGCACGTCAAAACTCTTGGCGTTCCGTCCCTTGTCAGTTTGCCTTTAAGTTATTGGTCCCTCCCTCATAGATATAATATGGTATATAATATGGTATTGATATAATGTAATGTCATACCACAACAATGATGTATAGCTTTGTGTTTAATGGGGGGGAGAGAGAGGTAGTAGTGATGCCATGTTGGATGCTGGTATTTCAGTAGAAATAAAAAGTGAATGTTTTAGAAGTAGTGGTATTGCATTGCATACTCTGGTACCTCCATTTCATTTGCCATTACCCCGGAGGAATAGTTAATTTATGAATAAATATAATTACAGAATGAGGTATTTTGCAGTGAGATGGGTTATAATTAATTATTAATTTCAGAACCAAACATGACTTTAATAGATTTAACAGATGACTTTGAGGTGGAAAGTCAGATGGGAAAGCTATCAAAGAAAGCAAAGGAGTCCCCTTTTATGATTGCTGGTATGTATCCACTGCATCTTTTTGTTTAGGAATCATCATTATCTTTTAGCTTTCTGTAAGGGGCACGGCGATTTGCCTTCCTGGCCACTGATGGGACTCAGTGCCCCATCTGGCCCCAGCTTAGCCTCTTCTCCTTCTTTCAGACAGCCTGTATATTTCTCCTACTTCTTCACTTGTCCTACAACCTCTCCCGCTACAATGTTCCCTAACCCCTGAGTTCCAGTTTGAGATGGTGGGTTTTTAACAATCTGCTTCATCTCCACCCATACCTTCCTCACATCCCCTTTCCTTCTCACTTCACACTCTATCCTTTTTTATGACGTGCCCAAGGTGGAGCCGCCATGCTGAAGGGCTGCCAGGTCACCATGTCGGAGGGGTGGCCTTAAATGGTGGCACCTGGCTCTGTCAGTGAGGGGTAATTAGCGTCTGCATCCTGTAAGAAAATAGGGTCACCATGCCCAATAATGACAAAACCAAAAATTTTCCCTCATCCGCTGTCAGAACTGCCCTTGAGCACCTCACTGAAAAAATGGAGCCCCCCCCCGACCCCCTGTGCTTTCACAGGGCACCCTCCAAATCTGTTTAACCGAAGAGAAGGCTTACTCCTCTCCTTTGCCCACAGGTGTAGGGTACTCCCCCTCAATCCCTTGTCTGGAGGTGCCCTCGGGTGCCTCCCTCTTTCCAGTGGCAGTTCCCCCTTTACTTTCCAAGGGGAATGCCAAGAAAGATGGCATGCAGCCCATAACCGACCACTTGTATACTGACTTTAGCTGGGGTCAAGGCCTGTGTCTTCCCATACTCGACTCATGACACAGCTGCCAATGGGACCTGTGATGTCCGGGGAAGGGGAAAGGCCACATGGAGTCCCCCCCGCCCACAAGATAGACATGGTCCTTGAGGCAAACCAGCCTCAGATGGTAGGGCCTTCCATGGGGCAAATCCAGGCTCGGCTCCAAGCACCAAACTCGAGTCAGCCCCTATGCAAGATCCTCCTCAATCTGCTCTGGTCTCCAAGGCAGTACAAGGAGGGGAGGGATCTCCTCTTCCAGCCGGTACCCCTGTGACCTTCTCCATCTCGGAGAAGGACCTTGCTGAGGCAGGTCCATTTGGCCTGGGGGCTCCTGCTAGTGGAAGGGAGAAGCGGGTTCATTCCCTGCCCTCCTCTCCTAAAAGAAGAGAAACAACAAAAGGATGAAAAAGACTCAGGGCTCCTCTCAATCTGCGGGGGCTGCAAGGATAGATGGGTCTGCTTTTTCGGTAAGCAACCAAACCAAGATTGGCACTTCCGGCCCCACTGCCTCTTCCCCTTCCATTGCGGAGTTCCTGACAAAGACCAAAAGTACAAGTACATCGAGCGGAGCCTCGATTACGTCGGGCCCCCTCATTTAGAGTCTACCTGGCGTTTATGAGCCTGCTGGCTTGAAACGCTTCCGGGTTCTTCACTCCACTGATGGCAGCATGTTGGCTAAAGGCAACATGATCCATGAGAGGAGAGCTTTAGCTAGTGTGATTGGTAGAGAGCCGAAGGTGACCCATTTCTTGGATGGGAGCCTTTTTGCAAATGCGTTGAATCCCTCCAAGGCAGCCATGATTAGTGCCCTTCGGACACTTGATGGCATGCCCGTGAGTGTGGCACCACAGTCTACCATTAACTTTGTGAAAGTAGTTTATGCAAGGGAACTTGTGGACTACTCCATAGATGACATCACCTTAGAGCTGGCTGACCATGGGGGGGTCAAGGTCGAACGTGTGATGAGAAAACAGGGAGGGGCTTTGAGACCCACCCCTACACTCTTCATCATGTTTGACTGTGACAAGCTCCCTGAGTCGGTGCATGCCGGTTGGTATCACTACTGCGTTAAGGCATTTGTGCCACTGAGGTGCTATTACTGCCACCGCATCAGCCATACTAATCGCTCCTGTCGATGTGCAAAGTCGGGGTTACCCGAAACCTGTGTAAGTTGCTCCAAGGCCACACACTATAAGTCCAAATCGTGTGTGGCCAAGTTTGTCAAATGCGGAGAGTCTCACCCCACTTCAAAATAATGTGGTGCGTATCTCCAAGAGAAGGAAGTCCTGGCTTTTCAAGCTCAGGATCATCTCTCATTTCGTGAGGCTTAGGACTTGGTCCTGGTGCGCCCGTGCTCTCCTATGCCTCAATGTTGAAAAAGACACCCTCTGCTCCTGGCCCCTCCAGGCGTACAAGTATGGTCTTTTCCTCACCCATTCGGAACCCTTCTGCGGGTTCTACCCACAAAAGGCCACTTCCCTGGTAAAGCTGGCGGCACAAAGGGTCGAAACCCAGCCCCCCCTTCCCCCAGCCTGACCGTTTCCCGCAAGGCGAAATGGCCATGCGCCTCCACTGAGTCGTTAGACTCACAGGTGGCAACACCCCTGAAGTTTGTCGCCCTGCCATCTTCCGGGGTTCATAAAGCTGCCCCCCGAAAGGAGGACAGCAATAAAGGAGCTTAGGCTCCTTCACTCACGCCCAGTGGTGGGCTGGGTGTCTCAGTGATGGTGGATTCTCAAAAAGAGGGCCCCCCCCCCACCCGCCTAATGTTTCGTGGCAGAGGGGTGAAAATACTTGCATAGCGAGACCAAACTCCCCCAATAAGTCATTGATGCCGACAGTGCCCGGAGATCTGCCTCTGGGAAGCGTATGGCCATTCCTGTGAGGGTTTTATCTTCAAAGAGGGCCCCTGCATCTCCTCCGGGCCATCTAAGAGGAGTTGTGGAGGCTTGTTTTTTCCCTTTCCCCGTTAGCTATCTTTTTGCGGGAGAGCATGCTGGGCGCATGTCCCCTGCCCACCCTCCCAGGGTATAAGGGTTTTGCGACCTCACCACCATGGGATGGGGGGCGAGAGGATGTGCGATTTACACCTGGCAAGATGTCTTCATTCTTCTCTTTACTTTAGATACCTCCTTTCAGGCAGTAGCTGTGCAGCTGCACCTTGATAGGAGGTATACTGTTATTTCCGCGTACAATCCACCGTCAGCCGATTCGATGCAGAGGACTTCCGCCGCATCGTGGCACGGTTACCGAGGCCCTTTCTCTTGCTCGTAGATCTAAACGGTAGACACTCCCTCTGGGAAGACTACTCTATTAATCCCTCGGGTCAAGTCCTTGCCGACCTGATCGACCAGCTTGAAATGGGTGTCCTAAATGTGGATGATTTTACGCACCACTGCCCAAGAACGCTTCATTTTCCTGCCTCGATCTATCTTTGTGCTCTCTGGATTCACAGCCTTATTTTGATTGGGGGTGGTCGATGACCTCCATGGTAGTGATCAGTTTATCATTTTCTGGGCTGCTGCCGTCCTAGAGCCCGTCCCGGTGGTGCTTGGCGCGGGTGCGGTGGTCTGTATTTCAGGAAATGACTGAATTCTCAGTCGAGGAGTTTAGGTCGGTAGATGACGCCGTTGAGTTCTTCCCCGGCAACCTCATCACTGCGGACCTAACTACTATTCCTAGAAGGTCTGGCCGTTTTGCACGACGACCACTCTCGTGGTGGTCAGCCGATTGTGATACGGCCCTCAAGCAGAAGCATTATGCCTACATGCGCTATAAGCGCCGCCCGAACGATTTCACTGTCGCTAAATTTCGTCGGGCTAGGGCTAGGTTCCGGTATATTTCGAAGCACACCCGCCGCTCTTCTTGGTGGGCATGTGTGTCTTCACTTAACGGGAACACCCCTCTAGCAAAGGTTTGGAAGTGAGTCAAAAGGATTCGGGGCAAGTTCTCGCAGGACCCCCCTCCCATTCTCCCGGAGGATGGGGCCGCAATCTCGGACCCCGCGTCCGTGGCGGAATCCTTAGCGACCACTTTTTCCGCATTCTCTAGCCGTGAGGCTGCTCCGCCAGCATTCAATGCACGTCATGATGTCGCGGAATGCTGCTGGCTGGACTTTACCTCCAGAGGCGGAGAACCCTTCAACGACAAGTTTACTGTGAGTGAGTTGCGTTCCGCTCTCGCTTCGTGCGTGGACACCGCCCATGGGGGTCCGGACGATGTCCCGTACGCCATGTTTCGACACCTGGGTGAGCGAGGCATGGCATTTCTGTTAGATTTGTTCAACAGGATCTGGGTGGAGGGTCTCCTCCCGCATTTCTGATGAATCGCTACTGTGCTCGCCTTTCGCAAACCGGAGAGAGAGAGAGAGAGCACTACTCTGGCCGGTTTCCGCCCAATCTCTCCTACCTCTTGCATGTGCAAGTTTATGGACAAATTGGTAAATGTTAAATTAGCCTTTTTTCTGGCCAGCGGAGGCCATTTGTCTTCTGCACAGTGCAGCTTCCGCAAGTTCCTCTCCAGGTCGGATGCTCTGCTCCGCCTGGAAAATGTTGTCTGCGAGCCCTTCCTTCGTAGACAGCACTATGCCACGGTGATTCTCCACACGATGGGGGCGAGGGGACGCCTCCCACTCTTTATATCTGAATTTTGACGAGATCGTCGATTCCGCGTACGGTTTGGGGAGCCCTCCCCGGCCCAATAGAGCAGGAAGAGGGTGTCCCTCAAGGAAGTGTCCTCAGTGTTAATACTCTTTGCCCTGAGCATAAACAACATCACCTCGGTGCTGCCGGAAGATGTTCTCGCTACGCTCTACGTGGACGACCTTTCGATCTCTTTTGGCGCGGCCCAGATGCCAACTCTGGAGTGTCGACTTCAACAGGCAATGCCGAAGCGCACAGGTTTCGTTTTTTCTTGGCTAAGACTAAGGTGGTACATTTCTGCCGCCATCCACGCACCCCTGACCCAAACTTGTTTCTTAATGGGGTACGCCTGGAAGTAGTTGAATCTTGCCGTTTCCTTGGTCTTGTATTTGACCAACGCCTCACTTGGGATGCTCATATTCACAGCCTTAGGATCTCTTGTACCCGCGCCATGGATATTCTTCGTTCCGTGATGTTCAGCGCTTGGGGCGCTGTTAGGGCTACCGCCTTACTTTTTTATCGATCCTTTCTCCGTTCGAAGCTCGACTACTGATTCGAGTTTTATACATCAGCAGCTTAGCGTGTATTGCGGAAGGTGGACTCGATCCACCACACCGGCTTTCGTCTGGCGACCGGTGCCTTCCGCACTTTCCTCATTAAGACCCTACTTGTCGATGCTGGGGGGATGCCACCTGCTCTACGCCGTGCACATTGCATTATTCGCCTGTACGCGCGAGCCCGGCGCCTCCCTCAGTCATCAACAGCTCTCACTGCATCCGCAGCTCATTTCGACGGTGCCTATGCCGCCGAGAGACGCCAGTATTACCCTAAGCCCTTTGGGTTTAGGGCTAGGAAACTCCTTCAAGAGCTAGGTATAGCTCTATGGCGGGTGGCGTTCTTTGGTTATTTGTCGCCACTGATGGCAGCGTGCTGTCCAAGCGCAACATGATCCATCAGAGGAGATCATTAGATAGCTTGATTGGTTTGAGAGCCGAATGTGCCCCGCTTCTTGACGGGAGCCTTCTAGCGAATGCGTCAGACACCTCCGAAGCGGCATGATGAGTGACCTTCGATCACTTAATGGCACGCCGGTGAGTGTGACGCCGCACTCTCCCATGAACTTTGTGAAAGGAGTTATCTACGCCATGGAACTCGTGGACTATTCCATAGATAAAATCTCCTTAGAGCTGACCGACTAAGGAGCGGATTTTGCGAGATCGTCGATTCTGGGTTTGTGTCGGGGGACCCCTCTCTGGCCCAATTGAGCAGGAACAGGGTGTTACGCAGGGAACTGTCCTCTCTCGCTACGCTCTACGTGTACGTTTCGATCTCTTTTGGTGCGGCCTAGATGCCAACTCGAGCACCGGTCTCCGCCTGGCGACCGGTGCCTTCCGTATGTCCCCTATTGAGAGCTTGCTTGTAGATGCTAGGGATATGCCACTCGTTATGCGCCGTGTACGCGCAAGCGTAGCACCTCTTTAAGTCGTCAACGGCTCTCAGTGCATCCGATCTCTACGTTGCCTATGCCGCCGAGAGACGCCAGTCATAATACCCCGAGCCCTTTATGTTTATGGCTAGGAAACTCCCTTGATAGTTTGGTGTAGCTCTCGGGCCGGTGGCGCCTCTGGTTCTGTCCCGGACTATTTCTCGCCACGCCTCTGCTCCCAAAGCTTTCACAGCGCTGGAAGTATTGCCTTCGACCTTTTAGGAGCACACGTCGCGTGTATACGGTTGTTTTGTTTTCGTTATGTTTTGGGTCTTTTGCACCTTGTTTTTATCTTTTCTAGCATCAGTAAATGATTAAGTCGATTTTGTCCTAGGAGGCAGTTGCCAGATCAAGGCTAAAAAAACTAATAAAAGAAAAAAGAAATTGCCATTGCTAGCTGTACCAACCTGACCTGGACAAAGTGAGACTAAAAATATACTCAGATTTGGCCAAGTGCGAACCTTCTAAATGAAAAATGTAGGGAATGACTCTAGCACATGTCCATCTCATTCATACATTCACCACATGCAATAATCCGTACCACGGGGCGGGTGGGGGGTATGTATGCCTTTGGTAACCGAACTGTCCTAATGCACCCTCCTGACCTAGCATTTAGGGGTTGTGTTTTGTTGTACTAATATTTTTCATCCCTAATTTCTATACCACCACTTTTTTCTTCTTTTCCCCCTCCATTTTCCTGGATAGCCAGAATACTGGTGAAAGGGAGCGTTGATTCCTAAAAAAAAAAAAAAAACAGTGGCTTGAAACGAACAGCGGGAGGGAGGGGGGCGAGCTGAGGTGAATTGGATCATGTATTCAATTCCGTTTTCGATCACATGATATGTGATCCTTCCTGTGTAAGATGCAGGCCTCTATTTTACATGTAGGCAAAAGTAAAGTAGAAATATATATATAGTTATGGTTGGGGCTCACCCTGTGAAATAACAAAACAACCCAAATGGGATTACAAGCAGTTTCATCTTTATTTTTTTATTGCAGGATTGCTGGGATGTGTGGGAGTCGTAGCTTATAGTCTTTATGGTATCAAACAACGTAAGCTTCCATTATCACTCTACTTAATTCAGACACGTGTCGGAGCTCAAGGATTCGTTGTCACCTGCCTCACGGTTGGACTTGGCTTAAATATGTTCAAAGACTACGTTTATCCTAAAGTGAAAGAACTTTTACCCAAGGACAATGAAAAATGAATTAGTTTTTGGTATTAGAAATATTTATTTATTAAAGAGTCTATTTTTTTTACTCATACGAATGGGAATTATAATGTAAATACAGAATTTTAAATGTTTTAAGACTAAAAACAAATTAGCTAATGAAGTGAAAATTCAAAGTATCGAATGTTTGATAAAAATAAACGGTTAAAGCTCCGGACTATTCGACTAGCCTCGCGCAAATTTAGCAGAATCAAGGACAGCTAAGACCTCTTTTTCAAAGAGAAATATGCGATACTTTGTGGAAGATGCACTATGGGACTCTCCACAGTTAGTACAGCAGCGGGGATGGTCGCAGGAAAGACCATTGTAGGTTTGTGCGCATCCTCGCATGCACCCGGGGAGTGGGGAGTAGTGCTCACATGACCAAATATTAAAGTTTGCTGGTTACAGTTCTATCAAGCTATGCTGCTTCTCAGGCGGACGTAAGCCAGTGCAAGCGCCAACTCCCCACCGTGATGCCCAGTCACGGCGGTAACCTCCCTTTGTAAATAGTGTCAGCTTAAAAAGAATCCGGACGAAGATTCAAACTCCCGACCTAGCAATTGGCAGTAAGCGCGCTAACTACTATACTAGCCGGGAGACTGGCAATTCTCGCAGCGTCTCTGATTAAATATATATGATTTGAGTGGTTTTCGCGAGTAACCGGCCTTAATATGGGATGGGAGATCCCGACGATCAAACGTTAGGAACATCGTTGGTATGTTCACCCGAATCCCACTAACGGTTCGCTGTTGTCTATGAATGTCAATAATCCGTTGACTAGCCAGCTTTGACTGAAACGTCTTAAGGCCATAGTCCATTAGTTCCTTAGAATGGATAACACCGTCACAGTGTTGAAGGTTGAGTGGGATGAAACAGCAATCACAGAGCGAGCTTGAGCGCTTCGACAGACTCATGTTGGGGCGGGAAGTGACCTCCACTGCCAGCGCTGAGGGCTCCGTCGTTACGGGACTACATGCGGCGTGGTTGGCCTCACCGTTCATCAAAATCATCACTGACATAAAAAAATATTAAGTTTTGAGAGAGGAATGTCGGATTTAGTTCGAAGGACTAAAAATCGGTAGTAGTCCAAGTTAAGGTCCATCTCTGAAGAAAACGACGGATCTGCTGCGAGAAAGCAAGAAGAACTGGAACGAGATCCAGAAGCACGAGGAACAGAAATCGAAAAGTTATGCGAAGTAGTATTTGATTTATTTTTCTCTGTATTCTACTATATTATTTAGAGTTGGGTGGCACTCTCGCGCAGTGCGAGAATCCACCTACGCAGCCGCGTCACCTGAAGGGAAGGAGGGCCCGTGCATTCCTCCACCAGCACCGTCATTTAAAAAACTAGAGGCTACCTTCAGGATTTTCCCTTCGACGACGCAAACACCACAGCCAACACAGCGCGATGCATCCACGGAACGACGCACTTTGGTGAGGCAGGACGGGTGCACCGAGACTGCAAAAATCCGAACTTAAACCCAGAACAGGGAATAGCAGCCACACATTCATTCAGTCAAACACTACAAACGACCACACGATACGCTCAGGGCCAATCAACTACAATTGAGAGGGACATGAGGAGACCATGAATTACATAACAATCAGACTGTCGAGGAATAGGGTGGTTGGCGTTTCCCCCCGACTCATATATATATATATATATATATATATACGAGGGGCGGTCAATAAGTTTTGCAATTCGGATATAATGAAACGAGATATGAGGAAAAAATGTTTTATTATTTTTCAATATAACTACCCTCGACTTCAATGCACTTGCGCCACTTGTCCCTGAGGCTTCGAATTCCCGACTGCTGGACGGCGAGTTGGATATCTTCATCGTCCCCAAACCGGCGTCCATGCGGTGCAGCCTTGAGCTGGCGAAATAAAAAGTCGCTAGGGAACAGATCTGGACTGTAGGGGAGATGGTAGAGCTACTCGAATCCGCACTCGCGCAGGGCAGCTTGTGCAACTCTGGCCTTGTGGACAGGGAAATTTTCGTGGAGGAGCAGGATAGCGCGTGTCAACTTGCTGTGCCGTTTCTGACGGATGCCCCCGTAAGGGGCGCGGCAATTTGCCATCCTGGCCGCCGTGCTGACGGGACTCAGCACCCCGTCCGGCCCCAGCTTAGCCTCCCTTCCTTCAAAACACTTGTTTCCTCTTTTCATACAACCTCTCCCACAACTTTCTCTGGTCAGCCTCTAATTTCACAAGGTAGATGCTGACCTTCTCGGCCAACCGTCCTGGATCGGGGGGGAGGGGCCAATGTTCCCTAACCCCTGAGCTCCGGTCTGGGGTGGTTGGTTTTTAACAACCTGCTTCATTCCCACCCATACCTTCCTCACATCCCTTTTCCTCTCCTCTTCACATTCTATCTGTTTTACGCCGTGTCTAAGGTGGAGCCGCCATGCCGATGGACTGCCAGGCCACCAGGCGGGAGCGGTGGTCTTAAATGGCGGCGCCGGGCTTGTAAGCACCTCTCGCAGTGCGGGCTACTGCGAGAGGTGATGCGCGATTGCATCCCGTGTTAAAAAGAGGGTCACCATGCCCATTGATGAGTATAAAAAAAACGCAACCCCCCAACTTTCCCTATAACATCGACGGAGCCGCCCTTGGGCAGCTCCAGCAAAAAAATGGAGGTCCTGCCCCCCTGTGCTTGCTCAGGGGACCCTCCATATATCTCTAACCGGAGAGGAGGCTTACTCCTCTCCTTCGCTTACGGGTGTAGGGGACTCCCCCTCACCCCCTTCTCTGGAGGTGCTTTCGGGCACCTCCCTTTTACCAGCGGCAGTCCCCTCTGTTCTTTCCAAGGGGACTGCCAAGAAAGGAAGCGGCTCGGTAGGCCAAACCCCCTTATGGGGGAGAGGGAAGCCAGGCCCCTTCGGTCGCTTCCCTCAAAAGACCTGCTGGCAAAAATATTGAACCTTGCCGGGGTCAAGGCCCATGCCTCCCCAAAGAAGACTAGTGACGATACTGCCAACGGGACCTGCGATGTCTTGGGGGAGGAGATGGCTAACTGGAGGCCACCCCTGAGATAGACATGGTCCTTGAGGAAACTCAGCCTCAGACGGTAGGGCCTTCCATGGGGGGAATCCTGGCGCCAAGCACCGAACCCGATGCAAGGTCCTCCTCAAACGGCTGTGGTTTCCGAAGCAGTACAAGGAGGGAAGGGATCTCCTCCGACCGGTGCCCCCAAGACTACCAGGACCTTCTCCATTTCGGAGAATGACCTGGCCTGGAGGCTTCTTCCGGCGGAGGTGAGAAGCGGGTTCATTCCCCGCCCTCCTCTCGAAAAAAGAAAAAGACTCGGGGCTCCTCTCCATCCACGGGGGCTGCGGGACGGATGGGTCTGCTGCTACTCTGGCAAGCGACCAAGCCAAGATCGGCACATCCGCCCCCTCTGCTCCCCCGGTTGCGGAGCCCCTGGCAAGAACAAAAGTGCACAGAGCGGAGCCTCGATAACATCGGGGCCCCTCATTCAGAGGCTATCTGGCGTTTTCGAGCCCGCTGGCTTCAAACGCTTACTTGTTATTCGCTCCACTGATGGCACCATGTTGTCCAAGGGCAACATGATCCATCAGAGGAGAGGATTAGCTAGTGCAATTGGTAGAGAGCCGAAGGTGACCCGTTTCTCGGACGGGAGCCTTCTGGCGAATCCCGCCGAGGCGGCCAAGATAAGTGCTCTTCGGACACTTCATGGCACCCCGGTGAGTGTGACACCGCACTCTACCATGAACTTTGTGAAAGGAGTAGTTTATGCGAGGGAACTCGTTGACTACTCCATTGAGGACATCACCCTAGAGCTGGCCGACCATGGGGCGGTCAAGGTCGAACGTGTGATGAGAAAACAGGGAGGGGCCTCGAGACCCACCCCTACACTCTTCGTCACGTTCGACTGTGACAAGCTTCCTGAGTCGATGCGTGCCGGTTGGTACCGCTACCGCGTGAAGGCCTTCGTGCCACTGCCGCGGCGGTGCTATTACTGTCACCGCTTCGGCCATACGAATCGCTCATGTAGACGTGCAAAGTCGGGGTCACCCGAAGTCTGTGTAAATTGCTCCAAGGTCGCACACGATAAGTCGAAATCGTGTGTGTCAATTGCGGAGGGCCGCATCCTGTTTCTTCGAAGCAATGTGGTGCATATCTCCTGGAGAAAGAAATCCTGGCCGTTCAGGTCCAGGATAGACTCATTCCGCGAGGCTAAGGACTTGGTCCTGGCGCGCCCGGCTCTGCCTGGGACGTCATATGCCTCAGTAGTTAGAAAGGCACCCTCTGCTCCTGGCTCATCCAGGCCAACGAGCACGGTTGTTTACGCGCCCATTCGGAGCCCTTCTGAGGGCTCTACCCAACCCGGACGCTCCCCTGGTAAAGCTAGCGGCAAAAAAGGGTTCATGCCCAGCCCTGGCTAAAACAAGGGCTCCCATCTCCTCCCCCAGCGTGACCGTTTCCCGCAAGGCGAAACGGCCACCCGCCTCCACCGAGTCGTTAGACTCACAGGAGGCAACACCCCTGAAGATGGTCGCTAGGCCATCTTCGGGTGTCCCCCGAAAGGAGGACAGCAACAAAGGAGCTTCGGCTCCTTCGCCCACTCCCCGAGGTCGAACAAGTGGCTCGGAGACGGTGGTTCCTCGAAAAGAGGACCCCCCGCCTCCAAAGCCGCAACGCCCGCCTAAGGTTTCGAGGCGGAGGGAGGAAAAGACTCGCATGACGAGGCCAACCTCCCCCAATAAGTTCTCGAAGGCGACAGCGCTTTGTCCGGCCAACAGCACCCAGGGTGCTGTCCCCGGGAAACGCACGGCCATTCCCGTGAGGGTCTTCAGTTCGAGGAGTGCACCGAGTTAGGCCTGGAGGGCATATTCTTTAAATGGAATTGCCGTGGACTCCGGGCCAACTGGGAGGAGCTGCGGAGGCTCGTCTCGTCCCGCTCCCCGTTAGCTATCTTTTTGCACGAGACCATGCTAGGCGCGTGCCCCCTGCCCACCACCGTGGAATGGCTTTGGCTGGGATATGCGTGGTTTACACCCGGCATGATGTCTCCGTTCTTCCTTTCTCTTTAGATACCTCCTTTCAGGCAGTGGCTGTGCAGCTGCACCTGGATAGGAGGTATACTATCATTTCTGCGTACATTCCACCGTCAGCTGACTTCGACGCGGGCGACTTCCGCCGCGTCGTGGCACGGTTGCCGAGGCCCTATCTATTGCTTGGAGATCTGAACGGCAGGCATCCTCTCTGGGGAGATTACTCCATAAATCCCAGGGGACAAGTCCTTACCGATCTGAACGAAGAGCTTGAGATGGGTGTCCTAAACGTGGATGAGTTTACGCATCACTTTCCGAGAACCGCTTCATTTTCTTGCCTTGACCTATCTCTGTGCTCTTCGGATGGACAGCCTGATTTTGATTGGGGGTTGGTCGATGACCTCCATGGTAGTGATCACTTTCCCATTCAAATATGATTTTCAGGGCAACTGCCGCCTGAGGGACCACCTCGGTGGTGCTTGGTGCGGGCGCAGTGGCCGGTATTTCAGGAAATGACTGAATTCTCTATCTCAGTCGAGGAGTTTAGGTCGGTAGATGAGGCCGTTGAGCTCTTCTCCAGCAACATCATCGCCGTGGGCCTGACTACTAATCCTAGGACGTCTGGCCGTTTTGCACGCCGACCACTCCCATGGTGGTCGGCCGAGTGTGAGACGGCCCTCAAACAGAAGCGTTATGCCTACATGCGCTATAAGCGCCGCCCGAACGATTTCACTGTCACTGAATTTCGTCGGGCTAGGTTCCGGTATATTTCGAAGCACGCCCGCCGCTCTTCTTGGCGGGCATACGTGTCTTCACTTAACGGGAAGACCCCTTTAGCTGAGGTGTGAAAGCGAGTCAAAAGGATTCGAGGCAAGTTCTCGCAGGACCCCCCTCCCGTTCTCCAGGAGAATGGGACCGCAATATTGGACCCCGCGTCCGTGGCGGAATCCTTAGCAACCGCTTTTTCCGCATTCTCTAGCCATGATGCTGCTCCGCCAGCATTCAATGCACGTCGTGATATCGCGGAAGGCCGCCGCCTGGACTTTACCTCCAGAGACTGAGAACCATTCAACGACAAGTTTACTGTGAGTGAGTTGCGTTCCCCTCTAGCTTCGTGCGCAGACACCGCCTATGGTCCGGACGATGTCCCGTACGCCATGCTTCGACACCTGGGTGAGCGAGGCATGGCCTTTCTGTTAGATTTGTTCAACAGGATCTGGGTGGAAGGTCTTCTTCCAGACTCCTCGCAAATCGCTACTGTTCTCGCCTTTCGCAAACCGGGGAGAGATCACTCTACTCCGACCGGTTTCCGCCCAATCTCTCTAACCTCTTGCGTGTGCAAGTTGATGGAGAAATTGGTAAATGTTAGAATAGCCTTTTTCCCGGACAGCGGAGGCCATCTCTCTTCCGCACACTGCGGCTTCCGCAAGTTACACTCCACGTCGGATGCTCTGCTCAGACTGAAAAATGCCGTCTGCGAGGCTTTCCTTCGTAGACAGCACTACGCCATGGTGTTTTTCGATCTGGAGAAGGCCTATGATACCGCATGGCGATACGGTATCATGGAGACTCTCCACACGATGGGGGTGAGGGGACGCCTCCCAATGTTTATATCTGAATTTTTGCGAGATCGTGGATTCTGCGTACGGGTGGGGGGAGCCCTCTCCGGCCCAAAGGAGCAGGAAGAGGGTGTCCCGCAGGGAAGTGTCCTCAGTGTCACACTCTTTGCCCTGAGCATCAACGGCATCACCTCGGTGCTGCCGGAAGATGTTCTCGCTACGCTCTACGTGGACGACCTTTCGATCTGTTTTGGCGCGGTCCAGATGCTAACTCTGGAGCATCGACTCCAACAGGCATTGAACCGCGTCTCTCGCTATGCCGAAGCGCACAGGTTTCGGTTTTCTTTGGCCAAGACTAAGGTGGTGCACTTCTGCCGCCATTCACGGCTTCACCCCGACCCAGATTTGTTTCTTAATGGGGTGCGCCTGGATGTGGTTGAGTCGCACCGTTTCCTTGGTCTTGTATTCGACCGACGCCTCACTTGGGAGGCTCATATTCGCAGCCTTAGGGTCTCTTGTACCCGCACCATGGACATTCTCCGTTCCGTGACGTTCAGCGCTTGGGGCTCTGATAGGACTACTGCCCTACTTTTTTATCGATCCTTTTTTCGTTCGAAGCTTGACAACGAATGCGATTTTTATGCATCCGCACCCGAGCGTTTATTGCGGAAGGTGGATACGATCCACCACACCGGCCTTCGCCTTGCGACCGGTGCCTTTTGCACTTGCCCCATTGAGAGCCTGTTGGTCGATGCTGGGGAGATGCCACTCGCTCTGCGCCGCGTGCAGTACATCACCCGCCTGTACGCGCGATTCCGGTGCCTCCCTCAGTCGCCAACAGCTCTCACTGCTTCCGCAGCTGATCTCGATGGTGCCTATGCCGCCGAGAGACGCCAGTCTTGCCCTAAGCCCTTCGGGTTTAGGGCCAGGAAACTCCTTCGAGATGTAGATATAGCTCTCAGGCCGGTGGTGCCCCTGGTTCTGCCCAGGACGTTAACCTGGAGGGTACCACATTTGGCTATTTGTCGCTACGCCTCTGCTCCCAAAGCTTGTACGGCGCCGGGAGTATTGCATTGGACCTTTTTGGAACACAACTCGTGTCACACTGGAACCATGCCAGTGTATACGGATGGCTCCAAGTCCCAAGAGGGGGTCGGCTTCCACGCCGTATCCCCTCTGTTTGAAGTCAGCGGGGCTCTGCCAGGCGCTGCGTCTGTCTTCACGGCCGAACTGGTCGCAATACACCACTCGGTACGGGAGATTATGCGACTTGCCTGGTTCGGAGACCGGATTGTGATCTATAGCGACTCACAAAGCGCCCTAAGTGCTCTCGGGTCATTGGAATCTCCGCATCCCCTGGTTCGCGATATCTGTGATGCCATGGTTTTGGCGAGCCGGGCGGATGTCGAGATTATCTTCTGCTGGGTTCCTGGACATGTAGGAATTTCGGGGATTGAGCGCGCCAAAGAGTCCGCAAGGACTCTGCGACCGGACCAGCGTTTCGCTCTTCCTCACACCGACTACATGGTAGGAATACGGACAGCTCTTCGGACTGCTTGGCAAAGAAGATGGGAGACGGTCAAAGGGAACTTAAAGTTGCATGCAGTACGCCGCGACTGTTCCCATGGATCTATCCCCAATGCCGCGGCGGCTTCAGGTTGCTTTCTGTCGTCTCCGAATCGGACACACTCGTGTGACGCATCGACTGCGCCCGATTGTAACGACTGCGTGGTCCCCCAGACTGTTCGGCACATTCTTTTCGAATGCCCCAGTCTAGGTGATCTTCGCGCACGATACCTGTCCCGGTACCAGGATGGGCGGGGTCGCTACCGTCTGTCCCTTGTGCTTGGGACGAGTGCGTGCACATTGACTGGTGGACTTGTTGACTTTTGGGGGGAGACCGGCCTTCTCCCTTTCATTTAATCAGGTTTAATTGCTGTTTTTGTTATTGTTTTGTTATTGTTATTTCTTTTATTGTTGTTTCCTGTTCAATTTTTTAAAGTAGCCTAGAACTAGGCTGTTTTGTTACGGCCAGATAGCCCCCTTAATTAAAAAAAAAAATTCTCACGGATGCACTTCTTCAACCCAGCCAGTTCCTCAGCGTAATATTGGCCTGTGATGGTCCTTCCACGAGGCGCATAGTCCACTATCAACACTCCCTCAGAATCCCAGAAGATGGTGGCCATGATCTTCCCGGCTGAAGGTTGGGACATGAACTTGATGGGGGTCGGAGAGCCCCTGTGCTTCCAGGCCATGCTTTCGAGCTTGGTCTCGGGATCCCAGTGATGGACCCACGTTACATCACCTGTCACTATGCGTGACTCGAATCTTGCCGTGTCTTGGTTATCCAGGAGCAGCAGCTCCTCCGAACTTTGACGACGTTGAAGTCGATCATGGGGCGTGAGGTTTCTAGGGACCCAACGGGCACAGACCTTGGTCATAGCCAAATTGTTATGGTTGATGTTGATAACACTTCCATGAGATATTCCAAGTTCTCGCTCGATTTCTTCGACCTTTACCCATCGATTTTCAAGAATCCTCCTCTACACACAGGGCACATTGTCCCCGTTGGTCATGTCTGACGGGGGTCATCTTCAAGGGACTCACGACCATAGCGGAACTCCCTATTTCAGCGAGCAATGGTTCCATAAGAAGGGGCGGTGTCGGTGTACACGGAAACCATGCGTTCATGGATCTCTTTTGTATTCTTGCGTTCCTTGGTCAAAAATTTGATCACTGCGCGGTGCTCAACCTTGTCCATTGTTAAAAAATTTGTGACTGACGATCTGCGATCAGCTACTACTTCTTAAATAAACGAGGCAGGAGCGTGCGGCTGCAGGTCCTGACTTGTCATAACTTTTGCTGATACTCCCACAAACAGCCATTCCCCTTCCTCTTATAGCGTACGAGAAGTGCAGGCGAGCGGCTTAAAAGTTCGTTTGTATGAGTCTTTTGGGGGATTCAGGATGGCCGAGTGGATTCGCCGCTGGCTAACAGTGGTCCAGCGACGCGTAAAGCTGTTCGCAACTCGCCTACGCTATTATTTTTCTTTGCCCCCTTTCCTACTCTCCTCTATCTACACTCTGTGTTGCCCTACCGATTCGCAAAACTTATTGACCGCCCCTCGTATATCCTATTATCACGAATGCGGAGGGGTCGTTGTACTACTACTTATACTTCGTTCGGCCCATGCCCAAAGGAAGTTAGATATACAAACAATATGAAAATAAAATTTTAATGAACGCTAAACAAGAAAAATATATATATATATACATATAAGGTTCTTTGCGAGATAAATTAATAAGTGAAGCTCGGATATCTCACTTAGGTTGTGAATAACTTCTATGTAAATCCCTTTACACTTTTTATGTTGTTAAACCTCGTGGTGAAGTTGAGGAATGTGAAAGGGAAGGGTTACCTTGGAACCTGATGTTCGGGTGGTGCTGGTGAGATAAGGGGTGGAGACGATGAGGTAGGTTATCCATGGACCGACCTGATTCCCACGGTTCTGCTGGAAGAAGGCCCCACGCTCGTGAACTCCGAGGAATCTTGAGTGCCTCTGTCGATGGATGGGGGGGGGGGCGAAGCGACCTATCGACGCGTAGGGTCACGGAGAAAAAGCCGAGATGAAGTTTTCTCACTTCGGGAACCAGAGTGAGACTGTTTGTAGCTTCGGTTCTGAAAACGTGAGTACGAGCCTGGGTCCGCACTGACTTGCAGACCAACGAGGTAAGGAGCCTCCCTAACTGGGACCGATCTCGTCTCTGAAGTCTTAGTGCTTCGACGATTTACCTTAGCACCGAGATATATGGCAATACCTGCCCCGCCAGACGCTGTGCAAGCTCTACTACCGACGGTTAAAAAATTCATCTTATACCCGAAACTCGGGAGAGGTTCACATGGCTCCGGAAGTAGATTTGATGTCCAGCGCCCTTCTTAGGGTGAGAGCTGCTTGATTATCGCCTCCGTTTCGTCCTTTGTAAACCTCCGGAAACCACCGAAAGCCAAAATGGGCTCCCATCCATCGATAACCAATCCGGGAAGGAATGCGGTGGTTAGCAGAAATGGCCGGCGGGAGGCCCACCATACATCGGGCCAGAAGGGAAAGGTTTGCTATCGCGGCCTGTCCGGAAGGGAGGTAGGGAACCGTGGGAGCATTAGGCTATTCTCTTACAGAGGCTGATAATAAAGATTGAGGAGGGAGAAGAGAGGTACAGTAAAACTTCACTTCGCAGAGTGCTCTAATAAGTGGGCTGAAACCCTTTTCCAATATTTTTTTTTTCTAAGGGGGCCATCTGACAACTGCCTACTAATGTAAAAGTCGCTACAATCTAATATTAGGATAGTGACAAAAAAAACAAGCAAAAATAAAATAAAAAATATGCAAAAGAAGAAGAAAACACGTTCAGGCGTCGGAGGTAGGCTCACCGGCACAAGAACATGCAAATTACAGCATAGATAGTTAAATAAAATGGATAAGGCCATCCTCTTCCACAAAGTCAGATAGTCCGCAAGTCTGTGTACACGAACCAGTCCCAAGTTAAGGGGAGAAACTGTAGCGACCCCGCTCGCCCCGATACTGGGACAGGTAACGTGCGCTAAGATCATCCATACTAGGCCATTCAACAAGAATATGCCGAAGAGTACGGGGGAAAACGGGTCGTCGTCATAATAGGTGCCGGTGAACGCTGCATCATATGGCGGTGCGTCCCGCGAGTGTGCCCAATTCGAAGACGACAGAAAGCAAACTGAAGCCGTCGTGACATTGTGGGAAGAGTCCATGAAAATAGTCGCCGTGAAATCGCACGCAATTTTAAGTTCCCCTCATCAGTCTCTCATCTTCTATGCCAAGCAGACTAGAAGGTTACGTCGATTCATGCTATGTGGTATGAAAAAAAAGCCAGGCGCTGTTCTAGTCGCCCAGTCCTCGCGGACTCTTTGGCGCCCTCATCGGAGCGTTGATTCCCCGTAAATCCCACACGTACAGACACTCTTCAGAAAATAATTTCAAATTCCACCCAGCTTGCGGCGACAGTAGTGTAACGGGTACCGCAAACCAATTGGTGTGGAGATTCCAATGTCCCGAGGGGCCGAGAGCACTCAATGCGGTTTTGTGAGTCTCTATATATCACAATCGGGCAAGAGGCGTTATCTGCCCTGCCGAGCGGTGTATTATAACGAACTTGTCAATGAAAACATACGCAGCGCCTGGTAGAACACCGCTCTTTTCAAATGAAGGAGATCGGGCGTGGAAATCGACCCTCTCCTGGGACTTAGATCCATCCATATACACTGACATGGATCCAGCGTAACACAAAGTGTGCCCTCACCCCCCCCCCCCCCAAAGGTGAACGTAATACTCCCGGAGTGTGGAAGCTTTGTAGCAGCTGACATCTTTGCAAGCTCCTACAAACTTCTTAAAGAGGCAGTTGTCAATTTCCCGTCTGGAAAAATTATGCATCTCGCCCAAACGACATTTTTTGCACGACTTTTGATACCAATACAGTTATCTCAAAATCAAAGTATGACTCCTCCCAACCAATCAAAACATTTGTACAACCCAATTCGAAATTAACCAATCAGAATAGACCTTCCTGAGTCCCAAGCGCATTTTAACGAACACCACCTTTATTGAATCAGCGCTCAGAAAAGGTCACTAAAATTAGCTCGCTAATTAATCATCAGTGTATACAAAGGTCCTTAAATAAATTCCTTACTTTGAATTGCAGTTCCCCTGATTTTATAACTTGAAAAACGTCGTGGCAGTAATATACTATATTTTATATAATTCCCCATATATATATATATATATATATATATATATATATATATATAGCTTAGTTCGTGACTATATTTTATTTAAACTATATTTTATATCTTATTCACTATAATGTCCACCTTATATAGCTTATTCCTCTTAACATTATAATCATCGGCCATTTCCCTATATTAAATATATATATATATATATATATATTATATATATATATATATATATATATATATATATATATATATATATATATATACCTTATTTCATTAAAATACACATTATATTCATTAACCGTATTATCAAATTCAATATTTAGCCATATTCCATTATTTATTGTTCAATAAATCTTGTTAAATTTATGTGTTAGCGATTTTGAAATCTACTCGGTTGAATTAGTTATCCTCCTTCACGTTTTCTCTTTAAACTCATTCTTATCTTTAAATTCATATAACAAGGTTTAATAGCTGCTACCTAGGCAAGTTTGTCATTAAACCAATCATCACATTAGCTATAGCTTTGGGAGCAGAGACGTGGTGACTAAAAGTCAAAGGTAGTAGCTTCGAGTTTAGCGTTCTGGGCAGAAACAGAAGCGTCACGGCCCGAAAGCTACACTAAGATCTCGAAAGAGTTTCCTAGACCTAAACCCAAAGGACTCAGGGTATGACTGGCGTCTCTCAGCGGCATAGGCACCATCGAGATTGGCTGTGGGTAAATGGAGAGTCCCCTACGCCAAATATGCTTGGCTGCGAATGCATAAATTTCACATCCATAGTCAAGCTTCGAACGAACAAAGGGTTGATGTGAAAGCAAGGCAGTACCCCTACACCTAACCCAAGTGCTGAACGGGACGAAACATACACTGTCCATGGCGCATGTAGAAGAGACCCTAAGGCTGCGAATATGAGCCTCCCAGGTGACGAGTCTTTCGAAAACAAGACCAAGGAAACGGTACAAATCGACCGCTTCCAGATGAACCCGATTTAGAAACAAGTCCTGCTCGTGGTGGAACTGTTGTTGACGGCAGAGGTGCATAACCTTAGTTTGGACAAGTAAAACCGAAACATGTGCGCTTTGGCATAGCAAAAGATACGGTTTAAAGCCTGTTGGAGTTGACGCTCCAGAGTTGGCATATGGGCCACACCAAAATAGATCGAACGTGTCCCACTGATGACACTTTCTTGCAGGACACCCACTTAGTGCTTAATTGGGTCAGATATATATATATATATATATATATATAGAGAGAGAGAGAGAGAGAGAGAGAGAGAGAGAGATAGATAGATAGATAGATACAGCTGTCCTCACCCGTACGCGGAATCGACAATCTCTCAAAAAGTCTGAGATAAATATTTGGAAACGTCCCCTCGCCCACATCGTTTGGAAGGTTGACATTACAACGCGCTATCATTGGCCTTCTCTTGATCGGAAATACTGTGACGTTATGCTCTTCACGAAGGAAAGTCTCTCAGACACCATTTTCTAGTCGGGGCAAAGCATCCGACGTAGAGTAGAACTTGTGGAAGCCGCACTGTGCGCAAGACCGTTAGCCTCCGCTGTCCCGGAAAAAGACTAATCTAACATTTACCGATTTCTATATCGATTTGCGCACACACGAAACGGTTAGAGAGGTTGGGCAGAACCGGGCCGGGGTAGAGTGATCTCTCTACGGTTTGCGAAAAGCGAACAAAATAGCATTTTGCCAGGAGACTTGTAGGACACCTTCTGTCCAGATCCTGATGAATAAATCTAAAAGAAAGGCCATGCATCGCTCACCTTGGGACATCGTCCAGATCAGGAGCGGTATTTGCACACGAAGTGAGAGTGGAACGTAACTCACTCAATGTAAGCATGTTCCCGGAAGATTCTCCGCCTCTGGAGGTAAGGTTCATTCGGCGGCCTTAAGCGATATCACGCCCTCAAATGCTGCCCGAGAATTATCCTGGCTAGAGAATGCAGAAAAAGCGGTCGCGAAAGACTCCACCACAGACGCGGGGTCTGAGATTGCGGTACCAAGAACGGGAAAGAGGTCCTGCGAGAACTTGCCCCGAATCCTTTTGACTCGCTTCCTCATATCTGCTAGAGGGGTCTTTCCGTTAAATGAAGAAACTTATGCGGACGTGCTTCAAAACCTACCGGATCCTAGCCCTCGCGCGACAAAATTCACCCACAGTGAAATAGTTTGAGCGGCGTTTATAGCGCATGCAGGCATAATGCTTCAGTTTGAGGGCCGCCTCACACTCGACTGACCACCAAGGAAACTGTCGGTGTGCAAAACGGCCAGACGTTCTAGGAATAGTAGCCAGGCCCACAGCGATGAGGTTACCTGAGAAGAACTCAACGGCCTCATACCCCGACCTAAACTCCTCGAAAGGGACAGCGAAATCAGCCATTTCCTAAAATGCAGAAAACCGCACCCGCACTAAGCACTACCATGGGCTCTCTCGAGCGGTAGCCGTCCAGAAAATAATATTTGAATGGGTAAAGTGATCACTACAATATAGGTCATCAACTACCTCCCACCCCAAATCAGGCTGTGCATCAGGAGAGCATAGAGATAGAGATAGATCAAGACAGGTAAATGAAGTGATTCTCATGGAGTGATGCTTAAACTCATCCACATTTATCACAACTATTTCTAGCTCTTCGATTGGTCGGCAAGGACCTGCCCCCATGGATTGATCGAGTATTCTCCCCAATGTGGGTATTTAAATTTAAAATTCAGAGCAGTAAAAAGTGTCACAGTGTAGCGTTCTATACCCCTACAAATGTAAATATTTATTTCTTACTATATATATATATATATATATATATATATATATATATATATATATATATATATATATATATATATATATATATATATATATATTCAAGAAGAGTTGGTAACCCTGACTTAAATCAGGAGATTGGTACACCCGCTCTCCCAAGCGTCTTAAATAAAGCCATGAGGCTTCATTTGCTTAGCTCTGCTTTATCGGTGAACGGGTCTGTAAATATTTGAATTGTAATTGCAGCTTAGGCTAAATATTTCCCAGATAGAATCCCGAATTAATGCTTGATTCTTTTGTCTCATTTACAGACCCATTCATCTCCGTTATAATCTATTTATCAATTACTATTTACCAATTACTTATAATCCAATTACTATTCACCAATTACCAATCATCATTTGTTATAATCTATTTCCCAACGTCGCCCAGATTAGGCCTAAGGAATTCGTCTGCAAAATCTAGACTAACTTGATCATTTAACAATTCATTCCTTTGAATAACGAAATATAGGTTTTTATGTTTATTGTGATCTAAGAGCTATCTAGGATATTACCGCAATATTCATTTAAAACCTATAACGCTCCGGCAGGGGTCATCCGCATCGTAACCGGGTGACGGTGGAATGCATCCAGAAATAACATTATGCCTATTATACAGGTGCAGCTGTACTGCTACTGCTACTGAGCTGAGTCTTAGTGCTCAGCCTTTTGTGCTGACAGAGCTACCAGTGGAGCGATCGGTGTGAGTAGAAACCGCAGAAGGATTTCGAATAGGTACAGAAACGAGCGTGTTCCTAATCCTGGGGCAGCCAGGAGCAGAGGGTGCTTTTTTAAAAAAAAATAAAGCATAAATTTTCCCAAGCAGTGCCATGTGCGCGAGAACTTAGCCTTGCGAAATGAGAGACGATCCGAAGACTGAACTGCCAGGAATTCCTTCTCTAGGAGATACGCATCACATTGCTTCGAAGAAGTGGGGTGCGGCTCTCCGCAATTTGCACACTTGTCCACATACAATTTGGACTTATTGGGTGCGGCCTTGGAGTAACTTACACAGACTTCGGAAAACTCGACATTGCAAGTCTACCAGAGCAATTCGTATGGCCGAAGCGGCGGCAGTAGTAGCACCTCCGCGCCAAATGCACGACTGATTTAACGGGATAGCGATACCAACCACCACGCACCGACTTAGGGAACCGGTCACAGTCGAATGTGACTAATGCCAATCCCTGTTTTCTCATTACACGTTCAATCTCAACTGCTCCATGGTCGGCCAACTCTAAGGTGATGTCATCTATGGATTAGTAAACGAGTTGTTTGGCGTAAGCCACTCCTTTTGCGAAGTTAGAAGTTTATAGTAGAGTGCGGCGCCACACTCCCCGGACAGCCATTAAGTGTCCGAAGGGCACTAATCATAGCCACTTTGGAGGGATCCGACCCATTCGCCAGAAAGCTCTCTAACAATCAAACTAGCCAATGCTCTCATCTAATGGATCGTGTTGCCCTTAGCCAACATGCTTCCATCACTGGTGCGAATAACCAGAAAGCGGTTGAAGACAGCGGGCTTGAAAACGCTAGGTAAATTTTCAATAAAGGGGCCCGACCTAATCGAGGCTCCGCTAAGCACACTCGCGTCTTTAATCCTGGTATGGGACCCACTCCCTGGGGACATTTCGGGGATGGAAGTGCGCTCATATTTGACTTGTCGCTCTCAGAAACGCCATCAGACCCCTCCGTCCCCGGAGCCCCGCGGAGTGAGAAGAAGCTGTAGTTCTCTACTTGCTTCTTTTATTTTTAGCGGAGGAGGGTGGGGAGTCAAACCGATTCTCTCCCCTGAGGGAAGGAGGCCCTAGGCCGGATGGACCAGCTTCAGCAAGATTCTTCTCTGAGATGGGCAATGTCATAGCTGTCAGAGTGCTACCAGCCGGGGGAGGAGGTCCCTCCTCTTTTTGTGAGTGCTCAGGGGCGTGAGCAGTCTGAGAGAAGCTTGCACAGAGGAGTCTCGGGTTCGATGCCAAATACCGAACCCGGGTTTCCCCCATTGCAATATTTTGCGTCTAGGACTTGGTGACCTCCGGCACCATGTCCATCTCAGGGAAGACTACGTGTGACTCCACCCCTCAAAGCATCACAGGCCGCGCTTTGAAGCATAGTTCCCACTCTTGTTTTAAGTTGTTACTCTGATTAGATTGAAAAATGAAAATTGGCTTCGTAGAAAATTTAATACTATTACCTCCCTATGAGTGGGGTGGCTAAGAAAAAAAAATCTCCATAGGATCAGAAATTCCAGAATATTATCATTTACACATATAATCGGTCCCAATCCAACGTTGATGGAACTTTGACCATAAACGATGGTGCTGGCGTAGCTACCTTATATGTGTAGTGGATGGAGGTAAGCAGAGTCGATGGCCCAATATCCCAGAACCTCCGTATCCAATACTTGTCCTCAGCAGCGGGCTTTCGGACCTCATAGCAGGTAGGGTCCTCTTGGTACACGCTGTCACCTGACTAAGGTTCATAAGAGGTTGGAAGAGCACCGGGCAGCCAGAACCTCTGTGAATCGGAGAACAAGTGTGGAAAGAGCTAGAGAGGGTGAGAAAGGATATGTAATAAAGAGAAGTAGAGATAGGCTTATCCACTGGTGCTAGGTGATTCCAGGATGGCATGTACTCCACCGAAGCACCATGACTACCGGACCGAACTCTGTACAGGTGGAAACACTGCCCCTAGTGCAAAGTGAAGGGAGAAAACGTTGAGTGGAGAATCGTGATGTTAATAATAAATAATAATTATAATAAATAATCTTAACAAAATAAATAAATAATGATAATAAATACAAATCATAAATAATTATCGTACATCCTAATAAATAATTATAATACATAATATATCATAAATACTAATAACATATAAAAACCATACTAATAATAATTATATAACTAATAAAAAGGTAAAGTAGTGCATTTTGTGGACAATAATAAAGCACATCAATAACTTTCCAGGCCTAACATAGAATACAAATCAAGCCAGTGCCAGGGGCTCTCTAATTTGCACCCAGGCTGCGGGTGAGAACTTGCCGATCTGGATACCAAGTGTAACAGGCTAGACAACGTACCTCCCTACGGGTGAGCCTTGATATATCTATCATTAATCATCAGTTCTCTACGTATATATATATATATATATATATATATATATATATATATATATATATATATATATATATATATATATATATATATATATATATATATATATATATATAATACTTCAGATTTGGGGTGCACGGTAGGTGGCGCTGTAGTAGGCTACAATTTTAAGCTACGATATATCTCTTATGATGTCAGACGGTAGCTTCAGATGTGACCAATCACGGCGTTATATTTTTTGTTGTTTTGGGGATTTGTAACTTTTAGTCTGTATTATTTACTAAATATCTGCGCCTCTGTTCCTTTATAGTTTTTCTAAGTTAGGTAAGGTTTATTGATGTCTTTTATTGTTTTGTTTTTTTCGTATTTTTTGTTTTGGTAGTGAACGATAACAGACTCATAGTGGCAACGTTTTAGCTATAAATAGAACTAGCTTTGCATTTTTTTTCTGTTTCGTTGTGGCTTTTTCGTGCTCTAGTTGTGCTTCTCCGTTATTCGAATTCGAGTTTATTTTGCATGACCGTGAAAAACTTTAAGATTATTTAGAGACGCATAAACTAATCAAGAAACCTATTTTAGTAAGTATTGTTTGTTATTAGGTTAGGTTTTCTGCCAGTAAAAAGCTGTTGGGGAAAAAAAACAGTAAATTTAAGGGGACTGCTTGTGGGGGAGATATCACTGCGGGAGGACCACCCTGCGATGATCCGGAGTTTCAATCCATAGGGGGGGGGGGGTCTGGGGGCCGCAGCCCCCCACTATATACTCATATACAAAAAATATACCGCCGTAATTGTTCACATCTGGTGCTACCGTCTCACGTCACAGACTTATATTGTAGCCCAAAATTGTAGTCTATAAACGGCGCCACCTACCGTGCGCCCCGAAACTGAAGTGTTACCTACGAGGGGCGGTCAATAAGTTTTGCGAATCGGTAAGGCAAAACAGAGGAAGGGGGATGGCTGTTTGTGGGGGTGTTAGGACAAGTTATGAAAAGTCTTGACCTGCAGCCGCACGCTCCTGCCTCGTCTATTTAAGAAGCAGTAGCTGATCGTGGATTTTCAGTCGCAAATTTTTCAATAATGGAGAAGGTTGAGCACCGCGCACTGATCAAATTTTTGTCCAAGGAAGGCGAGAATGCAAAAGAGATCCATGAACGCATGGTTGCAGTGTACACCGACACCGCCCCTTCATATGCAACCATTGCTCGCTGGAATTCGGAGTTCCGCCATGGTCGTGAGTCCCTTGAAGATAACACCCGTCCAAGACGCCTGTCAGACGTGACCAACGAGGACAATATGGCGCGTGTGGAGAGGATGATCCTTGAAAATCGACGGGTGAAGGTCGAAGAAATCGAGCGAGAACTTATAATATCACATGGAAGTGTTATCAACATTATCCACGACAATTTGGCCATGACAATTCTGCCAGTTAGGTCCTTAGAAACCTCACGCCCCATATCGACTTCAACATTGTCAAAGTCCACAAGGCCAGAGTTGCACAAGCTGCCCTGCGCGATTGCGGATTCGAGGAGCTCAACCTCCCCCCCCTACAGTCCAGATCTGTTTCCTAGAAACTACCTTGTATTCCGCCAGCTCAAGGCTGCACTGCATGGACGCCGGTTTGGGGACGATGAAGATGTCCAGCTCACCGTTCAGGAGTGGATTGAACAGCAGTCGGAGGATTTCTGGTTGTCGGGAATTCGAAGCTTCAGGGACAAGTCGCGCAAGTGCATTGAGGTCGAGGGTAGTTATATTGAAAAATAATTTAAACTCTTTTCCTCATATCTCGTTTCCTTATATCCGAATTGCAAAACTTATTGACTGCCCCTCGTATATATATATATATATATATATATATATATATATATATATATATATATATATATATATATATATATATATATATATATATATAATCTTCATTTATTGATTTTTAAGTATATGAATTAGTTCAGCTGTATACATGAAAAATTCATTGCTCTAGACATTTGCCACCTAAACTTCAGGAACTACACCACTCTTATAAACAACATAACGCAATATCAAAAAACACAAATACCAATAAATATATGGAAAGAGAAGTCTGAATGTATATAGAGCCCTATCCGCCAAGCAATTTCCAATTATCTCCAGTTCTTTCTGACTAAAACTGGACAGTTACATAGAATATAAATCATAGATCATCCCCTCCCTCCGGTACTAACATGGCTTATCTCCTGTTAGATTGCTAAGTCAGCCCAGCAAGCAAAGTCCGCTAAATCTTTCCTAAGCCAAAGTACAGAGAAATATAAACGGCATTGACCTTCTCCAGGGCCCATAGTGCTGACCCACACACTCTCTGGCCCTCAATTTACCAAATTACCAAATTACCAATGTATATAGAGACCCGGTTTCTATTTTGGACTTCTTTTGAACCGGACGTTTTTGATAGCTCTCACTTCGTCGTCGAACTTTATATTACCTTCTCACTCACGGTCGCCCGCAACTACAATCTTCTAAAGGCTTTCGGCCCCTACTAACCTCTTGGACTATCTCTAGCCTAGCTCTGGGAGACCTAGGCCGCCAGGCCCAGGTGAATGGTCCCCCAATGGAAGTTTCCCTAACCCCTAAGGGCAAACGTGGCCCTAGCCCTTCCGCCGAAGCGGACCCTCATCCGACTTCACGTCCTCGCCTCAATCAAGATGTTCCAAGACCTAATATTCCTCGATCTCACCATGCCTCCAACTCAACCCTTGCTCCAAATGACAACTCTGAGTCTCAGAATGTTGTTCTCATTAGATCATCTGAAAACAAGGCCGTATTTTCCCATCCATTAAGAGTCACAGTTGCCCTAAACTCATCACCATTCCAGAATGTGCCTCTTCACCACCGCAAAGGAGCACCCTCAGCTCAGCCACTCATAGTGAAGATCACAAATCTCCTAAAAGAATTCGTCACCCTGCTCCAATCTGGCTCTCCTATCCAACAAGTCCTTATCACTCTCCTCCCTAGTGTAATCAATCTGTTCACTTCATTCCTCTCATAATGGCTTCAATGCACAGCGCTATAATTTTCTGGAATGCCCGCTCCCTTTGTCACAAGATGAGAGACCTCTCTCTACTCATCAACTCTCTATCACCCAATATAGTTGGCATATGTGAGACCTGGTTCCAGCCTGAAATCTCACCCTCATTCCAAGGTTACACTGCATTCCGCAGAGACAGGTCAAATCGGGCAGGTGGTGGCCTCCTCCTCATTAAACATGGATTGACCCACCGTCTCCACACACTCATACCATACCCCCAAGGCCTTCTAGAACTGCTGGCAGTGCAGATAGCCATCGGCGGAACCTGGTGTGACATTCTCATCTGCTACAACCCATGCCTCCCGGTCACTGAGCAAGAATTTAACCACTATTTTGACCAACTCTCCCCTACAAGCCTCATCATGGGAGATTTCAATGCCCCCCACCCCCACTGGGATCCATCAGCCATCACAAGCCGCCCAGGCTCTGCCCTCTCTCAAGCCCTCCTCTCCTCGACCCACCTCTCCCTTCTCACCCCACCAGGCCTCTGCACCAGGGTGGACCCAGCAAAAGCCGTGCCTTCAACCCTGGATCTGTGTATTGGCAGTGGGTCCTTCACCTCTTCAGTAGTTTCTACCGGCCAATACATGGGAAGCGACCATCTACCAGTGATCATCTCCTCAAATGGCCTCACAAACCCTCCCCCTAGGTCAATCCGCCCTCATTGGAAAATGGACAAAATTCCAAGCCTCACTCGAACCTCCCCCCCCCAAATCTCCTCTCAGTTGAAGAAAAAGCCAACTGGTTTTCAGAATCCCTCAAGGCAGCTGGGGAACACACTTTTCTCCTGACCACCAGTCGCTTCAATGGCTGCCCCCGCTGTCCTTGGTGGACAGAAGAGTGTGCATCAGCCATCCGCCTCAGACGACTAGCATTTGCAAGATGGAGACGTCAGCCCTCCCAAACTAACAAAATTGGATTTAACAGACAGGACGCCAAGTGCAAAAGGATCTTACTTCAGGCAAAAAGAAACTCCTGGCATAAATTCTGTAGCTCGCTTTCCTTTTCCACCCCCTCCACTAAAGTCTGGACTTTCTTCAGACACATGACCTCACCTTCAAAGCCCAATTCCTATCCCCTCTGCTCAGGTGGCTTGCCACTAACAAATGAAAAAGACGAGGCTGAAGCCTTTGCCACAGAATACAGCCGACTATACAGCAGCAAAGCAGACTCTCTCTTAACCAGACCTCAAGCCAGGCTTCTCATAGAGAGTATTTCCAACACCACAGATGACCCACTTGCATCCCCTTTCCAACTCAAAGAATTGCATGGGGCACTTTCTTCCATGAAAAAAGGCAAGGCCCCTTGCTCCGACATGATCCTCTCTGACTTCCTAAGTCACTTGTCTGAAGTTCACCTAAACTTCTTACTGGAGCTATTCAACGACAGCTGGACCCATGGCCAATTCCCCTTCCCATGGAAACTTGCCCTCATCCTCCCCATCCCCCAAAAAGGAAAAGACCCTAGTGATCCGGCATCATACAGACCAATTAGCCTCCTTTCCTGCACCAGCAAACTCCTGGAAAAAATGGTCCAAAAGCGTCTAGCCTGTTGGCTGGAATCCCGCCACCATCACCACCCTAACCAATATGGCTTCCGACCAGGCTGCAGCACGACGGACGCACTCACACATCTAGACCACCTGGTGCAATCCACCTTCAAGGAACATCTAGTGGCAGAGGCCGTCTCCTTTGATCTGTCAAATGCTTTTGACACGGTTAACCATGAGGCCTTGCTGCACAAACTATTGAACCTGGGAATGCACAGTCCCCCCCTCTCTTGGATCAAAGACTTCCTCTCTAACCGTCTCTACACAGTGCTGATAGGGTCAACCCAAGCTTCTCCCCGCAAGATCAACCAAGGAGTCCCACAAGGATCCCCTCTGAGCCCCCTCCTATTCACAATATACATAGCAGACATACCGGACAGTGTGCATACAACATCTCTATTATATGCAGAGATGACATATCCATCTTCTGCACCGCCCAAACTCCCCAACTGGTCCATGACAGACTCCAAAACGCAGCAAACGACCTCACAGCATGGGCTCAAAGTTGGAACCTGCACCTAAACAAGACCAAGTCCAAATCACTCTGGTTCACTCATCGCCATCTAGGACCACCACCACCCTTGCTCATTTCTGGCACACCTATTGAACGGGTGTCCGCCCATAAGCTTCTTGGACTATGGTTAGATAGCCCAACTCTAAGCTGGAACACCCAAATCAACCAACTGCGAGAGAAATGTTTCAACTGTCTCGCCTTGATGCGCCGCATTGCTGGTGTGAAATGGGGTGCCTCCCGGTAAACACTCCTTCAATTCTACACAGCCTACATCCAAAGCAAACTAGACTATGGTTCGATTGTCTACTCTGCAGCAAATAAGACCCAGCTGGCAAAACTAAACCCTATTCAGCACAGTGCAATGAGAATTGCCCTAGGAGCCTTCAGATCATCCCCCATTTCAGCGCTTCATGCAGAAAGTGGCATCCTTCCCTTAGAATACAGAAGAAAGAACCTCCTTGGAAAATGGCTCTATCGGACTACATACCTACCAGAAGACCACCCTCTTGCAACAATCTTAGCCTCCCAAGCATATCTTCAACCCTGGCCAACTTCTTCACATCGCCCAGTAGCAGTCCGTGCAGCCCAGACTTTTGCTCAATTTGCTTTTCCTCTCCCACGGCAGGCTCCACTTCCAGCAACGCCTCCCATTCCACCTTGGATATCACTATCCGCAGTGATATCACCCTCCCTCCCATGTCAATGGACAAAATATGACCCACCCCACAAATTGAGCGCAATCTTCTGCAGCCTAGAAAATGCCACTTACAAAGACTACTTAGCCATATTCACAGACGGCTCCCACCATACGGATCCCCCCTCAACTACAGCAGCAGTCATCTGCCTAGAATGCCCATTTGAATTCACATGGCATTTAGATCCCCTGCACAATATCGTGGTGGCTGAACTGTATGCCTTGTTCCACGCTCTGAAAATAGCCCGGACACTTGTCCCCTCCAGGAAAATAATCATCTACACTGACTCAATGTCCTCGCTTCAGCTTCTCCTCTCCTCCGCACCCCTCACCCACCCACAACTCTGCTATGAAATTCAGGCATTGCTCCTTGACTTCCTCATCCACCCTCTATGGGATGTGAAGCTGCAATGGATCCCAGCCCACTCTGGTATCATCGGCAATGAAAAAGCGGACAGAGCAGCAAACCAAGCTCACTCCACTCCCATTTTGGGAACACTTCCCATCTCTCCAGCCACACAAACCTCCCTCTGGAAGGCACACACCAGAGCTACATGGAAAGAAGACCTCCGCCAACAGCTCCATGGATCCTCCAGATCCATCCTTTATGAGGACTCTGGTCCTATACTTTGGTCAAGGTCAATCAATCGTCGTCTTGACTCTGCCCTCGTCCGATTGAGAATTGGACATTCTGGTCTGTCTGCTCATCTCTTCCGCCTGGGTCTCTCTCCCTCTCCAGACTGCCCCTGGTGCCCCAATCAACCAGAAACCATCCAGCACTTCCTACTAGAATGCCTGCACCATCACTCCCATCGAGTACTACTCCGTGAAAAACTCAGAGAAATTGGAGTAATGCAACTCACAATCCCAGTCATCCTCAACGGAATCGGTTACCCCATCCCTATCCGCCAAGCAATTTCCAATTATCTTCAGTTCTTTCTGACTAAAACTGGACAGTTACATAGAATATAAATCATAGATCATCCCCTCCCTCCTGTACTAACATGGCTTATCTCCTGTTAGATTGCTAAGTCAGCCCTGCAAGCAAAGTCTACTAAATCTTTCCTAAGCCAAAGTACAGAGAAATATAAACGGCATTGACCTTCTCCAGGGCCCATAGTGCTGACCCACGCACTCTCTGGCCCTCAATTTACCAAATTACCAAATTACCAATGTATATAGAGAGAACGAACAAGAAGAGCAAAATAAAGAGCAAGGCCAACACAGTAAATTATTTTATGAATTTTTAAGTGGTGATCCCTAGTCCTGAGTTTAAAGATGAACTGAACTTGTTCTACACAAAAATACCGCGGCTTTTAACAATATAAATATTTGAAAGTAGCTATAGTCTAGATCCGTGAAATGTAAACAAGTTTGGTTTAAAACACTTTTTAATTGAGTCTTTCAAGAGAACGACGTCGCCCGCCATGGACGAGGACATGGCCTCTGCCATCCCGCCCCTCCCAGCCCCCACTACCGCCTCCAAAAGAGGACCCACCTCACCCCCACCCCCAAATGCGAAAGCCCAAAGGACCAATGATGAGTCCCCACAACAGGCAAAAGGGTATATATGTAGATGAGTGTTCCAAAACGATTCATGTTTTTGGAGTAGATTTAAGGGGGTAAACACAAGGGGGGGGGGACCACACTATGAATATCCTGAGTTGTTACTTTTTTAGGTAACACTTCAGATTTGAGGCGTACGGTAGATGGTGCTGTTAGTCGACTACAATTTTGGGCTACAATATATCTCTTATGATGTCAGACAGTAGCGTCAGATGTGAACAATCACGGCGTAATATTATTTTTGTATACGAGTATATACTGGGGAGCTGCACCCCCAGACCCCCCCCAATTGATTGAAACTCAGAATCATTGCAGGGTGGTCCCCCTGCAGTGATATCTCGCCCACAAGTAGTCCCCTTGAATTTACTGGGGGGTTTTTCTCCCCAACAGCTTTTTACTGGCAGAAAAACATAACCTAATAACAAACAATTCTTACTAAAATAGGTTTCTTGATTAGTTTATGCGCCTCTAGATAATCTAAAAGTTTTTTGTGATCATACAAAGTAAAGCCGAATTCGAATAACAAAGAAGCACATGGAAAGCTTGAAAACACAATAACGAAAGAAAAACATCTGCAAAAGGGGTCGTATTTATAAGTTACAATGTTGCCAGTAAGAAGCTGTTATCGTTCAGGGCAAACAAAAAATACGAAAACAAAACCAAAAACAATAAAAGACATCAAGAAACCTTACCTAACTTAGAAAAAAACTATAAACGAGCAAAGAAGAAACGTGCACAGGGCGGAGCCTCGATGACATCGGGGCCCCTGATTCAGAGGTTACCTGGCATTTCCGAGCCCACTGGCTTCAAACGCTTCCTCATTATTCGCTCCACTGATGGCACCATGTTGTCCAAGGGCAACACGATCCATCAGAGTAGAGGATTAGCTAGTGCAATTGGTAGAGAGCCGAAGGTGACCTGTTTCTCGGACGGGAGCCTTCTGGCAAATGCGGCAAATCCCGCCGAGATAAGTGCTCTTCGGACACTTCATGGCACCCCGGTGAGTGTGACGCCGCACTCTACCATGAACTTTGTGAAAGGAGTAGTTTATGCGAGGGAACTCGTTGACTACTCCATTGAGGACTTCACCTTAGAGCTGGCCGACCATGGGGCGGTCAAGGTCGAATGTGTGATGAGAAAACAGGGAGGGGCCTCGAGACCCACCCCTACACTCTTCATCATGTTTGACTGTGACAAGCTCCCTGAGTTGGTGCTTGCTGGTTGGTACGGCGACCGCGTGAAGGCATTCATGCCACTGCTGCAGTGATGCTACTACTGTCACCGCTTCGGCCATAAAATCGCTCTTGTAGACGTGCAAAGTCGGGGTCACCCGAAGTCTGTGTAAATTGCTCCAAGGCCGCACACAATAGGTAAATCATGCGTTGGCAAGTGTGTCAATTGCGGAGAGCCACACCCCGCTTCTTTGAAGCAATGTGGTGCTTATCTCCTTGAGAAAGAAATCCTGGTCGTTCAGGCCCAGGATCGACTCTCATTCCGCGAGGCTAAGGACTTGTTTCTGGTGTGCCCGGCTCTGCCCGTCATATGCCTCAATAGTTAGAAAGGCACCCTCTGCTCCTGGCCCTTCCAGGCCAATGAGCACAGTTGTTTCTGCGCCCATTCAGAGCCCTTCTGCGCCCTCTACTCAACCTGGGCACTCCCCTGGTAAAGCTGGTGGCAAAAAGGGTTCACACCCAGCCCCGGCTAAAACCAGGGCTCCCTCTCTTCCCCCAGCTGCACCCCGCTTCTTCGAAGCAATGTGGTGCATATCTCCTTGAGAAAGAAATCCTAGCCGTTCAGGCCCAGGATTTCGAATCTCATTCCGCGAGGCTAAGGACTTGGTCCTGGCGCGCTCGGCTCTGCATGGGATGTCATATGCCCATTTGGAGCCCTTCTGGGGGCTCTACTCAACCCAGGCGCTTCCCCCGGTAAAGCTGGCGGCAAAAAGGGTTCATACCCAGCCCCAGCTAAAACCAGGGCTCCCCTCTCTTCCCCCAGCATCACCGTTTCCCGTAAGGCGAAACGGCCACGCGCCTCCACCGAGTCGTTAGACTCATAGGGGGCAACACCCGTGAAGTTGGTCGCCAAGCCATTGTCCGGGGTTCCTAAAGCTGTCCCCGAAAGGAGGACAGCAACAAAGGAGCTTTGGCTCCTTCGCCCACGGTTAGTGGTGAAGCGAGTGGCTCGGAGACGTTGGTTCCTCGAAAAGAGGGACCCCCGCCTCCAAAGCCGCAACGCCCGCCTAAGGTTTCGAGATGGAGGGAGGAAAAGCCTCACATGGCGAGCCCAACCTCCCTCAATAAGTCCTCGAAGGCAACAGCACCTTCAGCGCATTGTCCGGCCAACAGCACCCGGCGTTCTGCCTCCGAGAAGCGTACAGCCATTCCTGTTAGGGTCTTCTGTTCGAGGAGGGCCCCCGCATCTCCTCCGAGCTAGGCCTGGAGGGCATATTCCTTCAATGGAATTGCCGTGGACTCCGGGCCAACTGGGAGGAGCTGCGGAGGCTCGTCTCGTCCCGTTCCCCATTAGCTATCTTTTTGCAGGAGACCATGCTAGGCGCGTCTCCCCTGCCCGCCCTCCCGGGGTATAAGGGTCTTGCGACGCCACCACCACGGGATGGCCGGGCTGGGGGATGCGCGGTTTACACCCGGCATGATGTCTCCGTTCTTCCTCTCTCTTTAAATACCTCCTTTTAGGCAGTGACTGTGCAGCTGCACCTGGATAGGAGGTTTCCAATCATTTCTGCGTACATTCAACCTTCAGCTGACTTCGACGCGGGGGACTTCCGCCGCGTCGTGGCACGGTTGCTGAGGCCCTTTCTCTTGCTTGGAGATCTGAACGGCAGGCATCCTCTCTGGGGAGATTACTCAATAAATCCCGGGGGAGAAGTCCTTGCCGATCTGATCGAAGAGCTTGAGATAGGTGTCCTAAACGTGGATGAGTTTACGCATCACTGTCCGAGAACCGCTTCATTTTCTTGCCTTGACCTATCTTTGTGCTCTTCGGATGTACAGTCTGATTTGGATTGGGGGGTGGTCGATGACCTCCATGGTAGTGATCACTTTCCCATTAAAAAATATCATTTTCAGGGCAACTGCCGCCTGAGAGACCACCTGGGTGGTGCTTGGTACGGGCGCAGGGGCCAGCATTTCAGGAAATGACTGAATTCTCTATCTCAGTTGAGGAGTTTAGGTCGGTAGATGAGGCCGTTGAGTTCTTCTCCGGCAACCTCATCGCCCAGACCCTGACTACTATTCCTAGGACGTCTGGCCATTTTCCCGCCGACCACTCCCATGGTGGTTGGCTGAGTGTGAGACGGCCCTGAAAGAGAAGCGTTATGCCTACATGCGCTATAAGCGCCGCCCAAACGATTTCACTGTCGCTGAATTTCGTCGGGCTAGGTTCCGGTATATCTCGAAGCACGCCCGCCGCTTTTCTTGGCGGGCATACGTGTCTTCACTTAACGGGAAGACCTCTTTAGCAGAGGTATGGAAGCAAGTCAAAAGGATTCGGGGCAAGTTCTCGCAGGACTCCCCTCCCATTCTCCAGGAGAATGGGACCGCAATCTTGGACCCTGCATCCGTGCCGGAATCCTTCGCGACCGCTTTTTCCGCATTCTCTAGCCAGGATGCTGCTCCGCCAGCATTTAATGCACTTCGTGATGTCGCAGAAGGCCGCCGGCTGGACTTTACCTCCAGAGGCGGAGAACCCTTCAACGACAGGTTTACTTTGAGTGAGTTGCGCTCCGCTCTTGCTTTGTGCACGGACACCGCCCATGGTCCGGACGATGTCCCGTACGCTATGCTTCGACACCTGGGTGAGTGCGGCATGGCCTTTCTGTTAGATTCCTGGCGAATAGCTACTGTGCTCGCCTTTCGCAAACCGAGGAGAGATCACTCTACTGCGACCGGTTTCCGCCCAATCTCTCTAACCACTTGCGTGTGCAAGTTGATGGAGAAATTGGTAAATGTTAGATTAGCCTTTTTTCTGGACAGCGGAGGTCATCTGTCTTCTGCACAGTGCGGCTTCCGCAAGTTTCACTCCAGCTCCGAATGGAAAATGCCGTCTGCGAGGCTTTCCTTCGTAGACAGCACTACGCCACGGTGTTTTTCGATCTGGAGAAGGCCTATGATACCGCATGGCGATACGGTATCATGGAGACTCTCCACACAATGGGGGTGAGGGGACGCCTTCCAATGTTTATATCTGTATTTTTGCAAGATCGTTGATTCCGTGTACGGGTGGGGGGGAGCCCTCTCCGGCCCAAAGGAGCAGGACGAGGGTTGCCCCCCCTGCAGTGTCCTCAGTTTCGCACTCTTTGCCCTGAGCATCAACGGCATCACTCGGTGCTGCCGGAAGATGTTCTTGCTATGCTCTACGTGGACGACATTTCAATCTCTTTTGGCGCGGCCCAGATGCCAACTCTGGAGCGTCGACTCCAACAGGCATTGAACCGCGTCTCTCGCTATGCCGAAGCGCACAGGTTTCGGTTTTCTTTTGCCAAGACTAAGGTGGTGCACTTCTGCCGCCATCCACGGCTTCACCCCAACCCAGATTTGTTTCTTAATGGGGTGCGCCTGGATGTGGTTGAGTCGCACCGTTTCCTTGGTCTTGTATTTGACCGACGCCTCACCTGGGAGGCTCATATTCGCAGCCTTAGGGTGTTTTGCACCCGTGCCATGGATATTCTTGGTTCCGTGACGTTCAGCGCTTGGGCTGCTGATAGGGCTACTGCCCTACTTTTTTATCGATCCTTTGTTCGTTCGAAGCTCGACTACAAATGCGAGTTTTATGCATCCGCAGCCGAGCGTTTATTGCGGAAGGTGGATTCGATCCACCACACCGCCCTTTGCCTTGCGACCAGGTGCCTTCCGCACTTCCCCAATTGAGAGCCTGTTGGTCGATGCTGGGGAGATGCCACTCGCTCTGCGCCGCGTGCAGTGCATCACTCGCTTGTACGAGCGAGCCCGGCGCCTCCCTCAGTCGCTAACAGCTTTCACTGCATCCCCAGCTGATCTCGACGGTGCCTATGCCGCCGAGAGACGCCAGTCATACCCTAAGCCCTTTGGGTTTAGGGCCAGGAAACTCCTTTGAGAGCTAGATATAGCTCTTAGGCTGGTGGTGCTTCTGGTTCTGCCCAGGACACCACCCTTTAGGGTACCACATTTGGCTATTTGTCGCCACGCCTCTGCTCCCAAAGCTTGTACGGCGCCGGGAGTATTGCGTTCGACCTTTTTGGAGTGCACCTCGTGTCATGCTGGAACCCTGCCAGTGTATATAGATGGCTCCAACTCCCAAGAGGGGGTCGGCTTCCACGCCGTATCCTCTCTGTTTGAAGTCACCGGGGCTCTGCCAAGCGCTGCGTCTGTCTTCACGGCCGAGCTGGTGGCAATACACCACTCGGTCGAGATTATCTTTTGCTGGGTTCCTGGACATGTAGGAATTGCGGGGACCGAGCGCACCAAAGAGTCCGCGAGTACTCTGCGACCGGACCAGCGTTTCGCTCTTCCTCATACCGACTACATGGCAGGAATATGGGCAGCTCTTCAGACTGCTTGGCAAAGAAGACTGGAGACGGTCGAAGGGAACTTAAAGTTGTGTGCCATTGCGCCGCCACTGTTCTCATGGACCTATCCTCCAATGCTGCGACGGCTTCAGGTCGCTTTTTGTCGTCTCCGAATCAGACACACTCATGTGACACATAGCTATTTGATGGAGCGCTCGCCTGCGTCGTCCCCCAGAGTATTCGGCACATTCTTGTCAAATGTCTCAGTCTGGGTGATCTTCGCGCACGTTACCTGTCCTGGTACAGGGATGGGCAGGGTCACTACCGCCTGTTCCTTGTACTCGGGAGGAGTGCGTGCACATTGACTGGTGGACTTGTTGACTTTTGGCGGGGAGGCCAGCTTTCTCCCTTTCATTTAACTAGGTTTAGTTGTTGTTTTTGTTATTGTTTTGTTATTGTTATTGCTTCCTAATTGTTATTTCTTGTTATTGTTGTTTTCTTTTCAAATTTTTTAAAGTAGCCTAGAACTAGGCTGTTTGTTTACGGCGACCTATGCCTAAGTGGGCAGTCAGCAGATAGCCCCTTAAAAAAAAAAAATGTAAAAAAGGCATTGTCTCGAAATAGGTATCATGAAATAAAAAGCCTCTTACACTTCACAGATAATTCTGAGACTGATAACTGCAAAGATGACAAAGGCTTCAAACTAAGACCTTTATTCACTAAAATTAACAATTCGTTTCAGCAATTTGGAGCCATGGAACAAAATCTTGCAGTAGATGAAATGATGGTTAGCTATTATGGTCATCATTCCTTGAAACAATTCATCAAAGTAAAGCCAATAAGATTTGGGTATAAATTTTGGGCTTTATGCAGAGTTTCAGGATACTGTTACAAATTCGATTTGTATTGTGGAAGTAATCCAGGGAATCCAACTGAACAATTGACTCTAGGAACAAAGGTAGTTGTCACCATGACTCATGAACTAGCAATGAAAGATACATCATGTGTATATTTCGATAATATGTTCACCTCCAGAGACTTACTTGTGTATTTACAAATGCAAGGAATAAGAGCAACAGGTACTGTCAGAGAAAATAGGTTGCAAGATTCTTCCTTGAGAGGTGAAGAACAGAAAAAAGAGGTTCCTACAATTATTCATTTGACAAAAATGGAGAAGTTCTAGTTACCAAGTGGAATGACAATAAATGTGTCACCATTGCAACTAACTGGGATTCCATTGAACCTGTAAATAATGTGCTGAGATGGGATAAAAAAGAAAAAGCCAAAGTTAGAGTTCCACAGCCAAATGTGTTGAAAATTTTTTAACACAAATATGGGAGGCGTAGATCACCACGATTGGCTTTTAGATAAATATAAGACTAATGTTAGGGGAAAGAAATGGTATTGGCCACTGTTCACACGTGTACTAGATATGGCTGTAGTGAATGCATGGCTTCTTCACAAATTCATACACAGGGAACAAGCATCTGATCTTTTGACTTTCAAAAGACAAATAGCGGTTCCATACCTGAAATGCAATTCTGGAAGAAAACTCATGAAATGTTCAACAGTATCTCCAAACCTGGATTCAAGATTTGATAATAGAAGTCACTTTCTTGAAAAAAGAGACCAACAAAGAAGATGCCAAAATAAACCATGTAGAGGATGACCAAAGTCATTTTGTGGCAAATGTGGAGTAACTCTCTGCATTCCATGTTTTGAGCCATATCATAATAAATAAAATCAACTTTTTGTCAATAAAATAAACAAAACTAATTATGTAAATGTATAAACTTATTTTTATGTTATTTTGTTTATGTACGGCATCTATTTTCATGTTAAGTATAAGCCCCCCAAAATAAAGAATTATTAAAAATTAGAAGTTCGGCGTTAATGGGTTAGTTTATGTGCCTCTTAAATAATCTAAAAGTTTTTTGCGTCATGCAAAATAAACCTGAATTCGAATAATGAAGAAGGACAACTAGAGCATGAAAAAGCCATAACCAAAGAGAAACAAATGCTAAGTGGGTTCTATTTATAGCTAGACATTGCCAGTAAGAAGCTGTTATCATTCACTGTGAAACAAAAAAACAAACAAAAGACATCAAGAAACCTTACCTAACTTAAAAAAAACTATAAATGAGCAGAGGCACAGATATTTAGTAAATAATACAGACTAAAAGTTACAAATCCCCAAAACAACAAAAAAATATAACGCCGTGATTAGTCGCATCTGAAGCTACATCTGACGTCATAAGAGATATATTGTAGCCTACTAACAGCGCCACCTACTGTGTGCCCCAAATCTGAAGTATTACCCAGTAAACATCCTATAGGTATGGACTGAGTGTGGTGCTAGGATTTGACTGTGGAAAAAAAGATATAGACGATAAAAGAAGAATAGTAACATAAAACATAACATAACAACATAATTTCACAGATGACAAAAGCCACAAGGGCCTATCAAAGTCATCCGCATCCGTCAAAACCCACCCACAAAAAGCACCATCACCAGGGGAAGACAAAATCGAAGTCCCCCACAATATAATATAACAGATGACAAAAGCTACAAGGGCCCATCATAGGTCATCCGAGTCAAACGGTCTTCTCCCAAGAAAACTACATCCAGAGGATTGCGTCCAGAAACAAGGTTATTACCAATCAAGGCTTGTCAAGAACTAAATCATGCAGCTATAGATATATACCAACAATATTAATATATACAAAACTTAGGAACCATCACAACCTTCCCTCCCCATAAACTCATCCAACCTACTCTTAAATACATTTAAATTTGGACTACCTACTACCCTCCGCGGCAATTTGTTCCAGAAATCCACCACTCTATTGGTGAAAAAATTATTTTCTTAAATCCAACCTACACCCTTGCTTTTTAATTTTCAAGTGGTGACCTCTAGTCCGATTTCCATCATCTAACTCAAAAAACTTGCTAACATCCAATTTATCTATCCCAGAAAAAAATTTAAACAGCTCAATCATATCCCCTCTCACACACTTCCTTTCGAACGAGAACATATTTAATACCCTCAGTCTATCTATATATTCAAGGCGCCTCAGGGAAGGAATAATCTTTGTTGCCCTCTGTTGCACTGACTCGAGAAGGTTAATATCGTGTCTAAAATGTGGGGACAATGCCTGTATACAGTACTCTAGATGTGGCCTAACATAAGAGTTATAGAGTTTAAGAATAACCTCCTTACTTTTGTAACTGACATTTCTCTTAATGAAACCCAGCACTCTATTTGCCCTATTTCTTACTTCAATACACTTCTTAGAAAACCTTAATGACTTATCGATTACTACTCCTAGATCTTTCTCATCCTCTACTGAGCTCAGCCAATGCCCATCCATTTCATAGTTAAATTCTCTATTTTCTTTTCCCATGTTAATAACTTTGCACTTATCAAGGTTGAAAGTCATTTGCCACTTATGTGCCCAGGATAACAATTTATTTAAATCCCCCTGCACTTTAAAATTATCATCAATATCTTTAACTTCAGCTCCTAATTTGGTATCATCCGCAAAAATTGACACTTTATTATTAACTGCCTCCCCAAGATCGTTTATATAGATGACAAATAATAATGGACCGAGAACTGAGCCACTCAGCTATCCCATTTGAAACACCCCCACATATCCCAATCATTTTTAATTTATGAACTAGTCTCCTAGTAAGAGCAACAAAGAAATTTTGGCAGTGTGTGTGGAAGAAGAGAAATGGGTAAATATGTAGATTAGCGGCTCAGCCAAAAAAGTGGATTTTTGTGTATTTATATTTCATTCACCCCTGCCTGAATATTCATGCGCGTTTGAGTCCTATTTGAAATATAGCGAATGCCATTTTTTTTTGTAAAAGAAATGCCCGAAACTAAACAAACGGAAAACACTGTTTAGTTACGCCATTTTTGGTTAAATCAGTTATTTCTATAAATGTTAGAACATTATTCTATAAACAATTGGGATTGATTAAAATTCAGGATCATCATAGGGTGGTGTTCCCATTGTGTTTACCTCCACACGAGCTGTCCCCTTAAATTTACTCCAAAAATGTGAAACATTTTGGCACACAGACAAAATAGTATGTCCCATCGTTTGAGCCGCCAATCTACAATTTACTGAGAAATGAACAAGGCTAATAAATTATGGTAAATATGTAGATTGGTGGCTCGAATGATGGAACATAAACTATTTTTTTTGTGTTCCAATATGTTTCACATTTTTGGAGTAAATTTAAGGGGATATTTTGTGTGTGTGTTGGGGGGGGGGGGTAAATACAATGGGGGACCACCCTACGATCCTGAGTTTCAGTCAATTTGGGGGGTCTGGAGGGCACAGCCCCCAGTATATAATCATATTGTTTATAGGATAATGTTCTAACATTTACAGAAGTGAATGATTTAACCAAATAATTTCTGCGCCTTTAATTGTTTTGCGAATTATAATGGGGGGTGGGGAGGTCTGACATCATTTGGTAAAAACAATGGCACCAGGTATATTTGAAATAGGGCTCAAACACGCATGAATATTCAGGCAGGTGAACGAAATATAAAGAAACAAAAATCCATTTTTTTGTCCGAGACGTCAATCTACATGTTTACCTAAATTATTTCTCCTCTCCACAGAAAATAAATGCCATAGTCCGATACAAAGGGTGGTTCAACAACCTGAAATGGATACCCCTCCAAAACTTCTTGCTTTACATATAACCCCAATTAGGGGTAAATGTTGCGAGTATGGGCGGATGCTATTCTAGCTTATTTTGAGAGTCGGCTTGTTGTTGGAGATGACTCATCAGGGGAATAGGCCTATGATGATCCTGTGATTTCAATCATTTGGGTGGTCTGGGGGGCACAGCCTCCCAGTATATAATCAGAAATTGCCATAAACTTCATCCACATAGATTTCAGTAGCTAGGAAAAATAGCTCAAAATAAGCTAGGACTCTGATCCAGCCATACTCTACACACTTACCCAATTAGGTACTCTCCCTCTCTTCAATAATCTGTCAGCATAAAAACCTTTAATCGAGCTGGCTCTTATATACAATTATCACTAAATTACTCTGCAGTGTTTTTTTCCTGTCTGTTATTGGAAAGTACCCTCAATCTTGCTGAGTGTGGAGTGGCACAGTCTTGCGGTCTCTTCTCTTTCTCTCGCATGGAACCAGGAGGATAGATGGCTGGGGTCCCCAAAACCCCTCACACACATGGGTTAAGAGCTCCACACCTTAGACCTCTTCCTTCTCTTCATTTCAAGACGAGAACAGCGGGCCCTTAGGAGCTGAAAAGGGTGAACGATTTACCCCCTTGCTTGCTTTCTGAAGGGTGTTATATATCCCCCGCCCTAGCTCATATACACCCCTTACACACAGTCATTTTTATGCATACATACTTGTACCTGGCTTTGTGTTCCAGCTCTGCTTCTTTTGTGCCCATTTCAAAGTGTGGCCTCAAATACACCTTCAATTATCTTTTATTTATCTCATTCAAAAAACTTTTTTATTATGATCCTGGGGCGGGGGAGAGAAAAATAACTCTTTGGCAAAAGATGGTGTTCCTATACTGCTTCCAGGCAGCTTTGTCCTCCATCCTTCACTGAAGTCTGAGACAAAAGCTGGGCACAGGTGAGTTGAGGCAGATAAAAAATAAAACTACCATTAACTTAATGACTGATGTTTGAAGAGGCAAAGGTTTTTTCTATCTAATATAACCTAAATAAACCTAATTTTGAATAGGTTAATTTAGGTTATATTAGGGCCTAAAAACCTTGGGATGCCTCATCTGTATAAGATCCAGGCAAAAGTCTGGTTCCAGAATTTAGCCATTCAAACTTGATGTTTTTCAAAAACTTTTTTTCATTTAAATTAGTGGAAATGGGTAAACTGAGTGTTTTGAAAATGGGTGAAAAGTTTGTGTAGTGCATGTAAAGAGAATGTGGAACAATGGAGAGAACTAACTGTCTGTGTATTTGCTTGAACCAGTGAGTGATATAGGACAGGTGGATCTAATTGTATAAAGGGTCTATTATGTGAATGCACTCGAATTGGAAAGAGAAGGCATTGAATTTTAGAATGAAGTGTGTAGTGCGCAAATAATTTTGACGTAGAAAGGTTATTTATAGCTCCCGGGAGCAGATGGAATCTCTTAGAGGAAGGCTTATGAAGTTTATGAGTCATAACACTGAAGTAAAAAAAAAGGTAAACCTGAAGATCGGCGGCGTGACCGATGGGACGCAAAATATTTTGTCCCTGTTCCAATATGTTTCACTTTTTTTGAGTAAATTCAAGGGGACTGCTTGTGGGGGAGATATTACTGCAAGGGGACCCCCCTATGATGATTCTGAGTTTCAATCAATTAGGTGTGGTCTAAGGCGCATAGCCCCCCAGTACATAATCATAATTGTTTATAGAATAATGTTCTAACATTTTTTTAAGCATTTTTATTTAACCAAACGCACATGAATATTCATGCATGGGTGAACTAAACATAAATGCAACTTAGTGTCATTTTGACTGAAAACCCTCCCCGCTTATTTGGGCGTGTTGCCGATCTTCAGGTTTACAAAAAAAAAGACTTAAGTATAGGTTGGTAAAGTGTTACAACTTGTGATGAAAAAAAGCTTTATTTTTCAGCTTCTAAATTTCCTATTGAAGATTTTGCCTAATATTTCTAGACAACCAATAAATCATCAACTTATAAAAATATTGTAATTTGCTGATTCCTTTATCTATTAGTACCCAACTCTTTCTTTTTCTTTTAAATATTTTGCCTTAAATATTCAAATTTCGAAACTTGTGCAGAAACTAATGAATCATATTCATACTTTTATTTTCTTTTTTAGTACCAGCCTCATCATTAGTTAGTTGACTTATACTTGACCTAAAACTTAGAAGAAGGCCTATATCATTATAATAATGTCTCTTAATACTACAATACTTCAGAATCCCCCAAAACAATCAACCCAAGACTTTGGACCAGACAGTGGAGGAAGAATCAAAGTAGGCTTCTATAAATTTTTTGTAATATGTACCACTACTTATATGTAGAATAGCTGCATGTTTAATTCAATAAATAATTATGCATACCTAAAAAATATACATGTATAATTAAATACAATTTCTGAATAACATTTTTTACTCATCCAATTTAAAATTTATCATAAAATTTCATCCAGAAAATTTTCTTTGTAGGTAGACATTTTCTTAAATACAAAAAAATCTAAAGAAATGTATCTTTTTCAAATGTCAAAACAAAATATTCTCTTGTTTATTTTTAGGCAAGTTTAACCTGGTAAGATATTTGTGTTTGGAGATGCATATTTGATCAATTTTAGTATGAGAAAAATACTAAATATAACTTTAATGAGTGAATTATTGAGAGACTTATTGAAAGTCTAGCCTGAAGAGGATTGTACATCTAGTCTTCATATAAGTGATTTATTGCAATTTTAGATTTTTATCCATTTTAAGTTGCATGCAGCCAATAATGATTATTTACACCCATGTTTGGTTTTATAGATATGTGCACCCCATATCCAACCCTCTTTCTCTCTTAGCTGGCTTGAGACTGGCTATAGCATAGAATTTTTTGTGTTCCTGCCACTATATTAGTTTTAGTGGAAACCAGATACTTTGTAACAATAATTATTACTTGAAAATTAACTGCCTCCTATTATGTGAGGGGTTGTTAGGTAGCTGCAATCTTATTCTGGAAAAATAGGTAGCTGCAATTTTATGCTGGAAAGATGGGTAGCTGCAAAGCTTTCTTTCTATAGTATTTGTGTTTTATGTAATTTGCTTATAATTATGTACAAGAGTGAATAACTGTAGGTTGTTTACTCTATTACAGGAGAGAAGGGCTGCATTTTGGCATGGATGCAAGAAAATGGGTACATTAACCCTTTAGTTCCCCAATTGGAATATATTAAATATAATATTCCTTAGTTCTAGATGACACCTTAAGCCCTTTAAAGGTTAAAGAAATTTGTACTCAGAAAACTTTTAAGGCATCAGATAATTATCTACAATGTGACGCTAGGAAAAAAAATCCATGTACTACTGCTTCTCAACTGAAGGCAAACCCCTGGAAGTAGTAATTAAAAACTTGTGTGCAGCAGCAGCAGCAGCATCTTCAGAAGGAACTAGTAACCAGTTGCATCACTGTTTAGAAACCACCTGAATGATTGAGTGCGAAACAAGGATTGCTAAAAAGTATGAAATTGGACTAGAGCAGTGGACTAAGTGGTTCACAGGGACACAGTGTGAGTGCTCTGCAGACACTCGATAGCTCACCTATACAGGTGACACCACACACTACTATCAACTTTGTAATAGTCTATGTGAGGTTACTCCTTGACCACTCCTTATAAGACATCAGAGAAGAGCTGACTGACCAGAGAGCAGTCAAGGTCGAATATGTGATGAGAAAACAGGGAAGGACCTCGAGATCCATCCCTAAATTCAATCATTACAGGCTCCCTGAGTCTGTGCAAGCTGGCTGGTATCACCACAGTGGCATTGGCACAAATGCCTTGAGGTGGTGTTACCCCGTAAGGGGCGCGGCGATTTGCCATCCTGGCCGCCGTGCTGACGGGATCCAGCGCTCCGTCCGGCCCCAGCTTTGCCTCTCTTCCTTCCTTCAGATAGCCCGATTTCTCCCCTACCTCGTCGCTTTTCATACAACCTCTCCCACAACTTTCTCTGGTCAGCCTCTAATTTCACAGGGTAGAATGCTGACCTTCTTCTCAAGCCAACCACCCCGGATGGGGGCTGAGGGGGGAGGGGACATTGTTCCCTAACCCCTCAGCTCCGGTTCGGGATGGGTTTTTTTTAACAACCTGCTTCATCCCCACCCATACCTTCCTCACATCCCTTTTCCTCTCCTCTTCACATTCTATCTGTTTTACGCCGTGTCTAAGGTGGAGCCGCCATGCCGAAGGACTGCCAGGCCACCAGGCGGGAGGGGTGGTCGCAAATGGCGGCGCCTGGCTCTGCCGGGCCTGTAAGCACCTCTTGCAGTGCGGGCTACTGCAAGAGGTGGTGAGCGATTGCGTCCCGTAAAACAAAGAGGGTCACCATGCCCAATGATGAAAAAAAAACCCATCTCCCCTTAATTCCCCCTAAAACAACGAAGCCGCCCTCGTGCAGCTCCACAGAAAAGATGGAGGTCCCCCCCCCTGTGCTTGCGCAGGGGACCCTCCATACCTCTTTAACCGGAGAGGAGGCTTACTCCTCTCCTACGCCTACGGGTGTAGGGGACTCCCCCTCACCCCCTTCTCTGGAGGTGCTTTCGGGCACCTCCCTATCTCCAGCGGCAGTCCCTCCTTTGCTTTCTAAGGGGACTGCCAAGAAAGCCAGCAGGCAGCCCATTGCCGACCGCCCCTCGTACAAGCGGCTCGGTAGGGCAAACCCCCTTAGGGGGGAGAGGGAAGCCAGGCCCCTTCGGTCGCTTCCCTCAAAAGACCTGCTGGCAAAAATATTAAACCTTGCCGGGGTCAAGGCCTGTGCCTCCCCACTAAAGACTTATGACGCTGCCAAGGGGACCTGCGATGTCCTGGGAGGGGATGGCCAACTGGAGGCCCCTCCTGTGATAGACATGGTCCTTGAGGAAAACCAGCCTCAGAAGGTAGGGCCTTCCATGGGGGATAATCCGGGCTCGGCGCCAAGCACCGAACCCGAATCCGCCCCTATGCAAGGTCCTCATCAAACGGCTGTAGATTCTCAGGCAGTACAAGGAGGGGAGGGATCTCCTCCGGATGATGCCCCTGCGACCACCAGGACCTTCTCCATTTCGGAGAAGAACCTGCCTGAGGCCGGTCCATCTGGCCTGGGGGCTTCTACCGGCGGGGGTGAGAAGCGGGTTCATTCCCCGCCCTCCTCTCCAAAAAAGAAATGGACCAAAAAGACGAAGAAGACTCGGGGCTCCTCTCAATCCGCGGGGGCTACGGGGACGGATGGGTCTGCTGCCACTTTGGCAAGCGACCAAGCCAAGATCGGCACATCCGGGCCCTCTGCTTCCCCGGGTACGGAGCTCCTGACGATGACAAAGACCAAAAGTGCACAGGGCGGAGCCTCGATGACATCGGGGCCCCTCATTCAGAGGTTACCTGGCGTTTTCGAGCCCGCTGGCTTCAAACGCTTCCTCGTTATTCGCTCCACTGATGGCACCATGTTGTCCAAGGGCAACATGATCCATCAGAGGAGAGGATTAGCTAGTGCTAATCCTCCCGTTTCTCGGACGGGAGCCTTCTGGCGAATGCGGCGAATCCCGCCGAGGCGGCCAAGATAAGTGCTCTTCGGACACTTCATGGCACCCCGGTGAGTGTGACGCCTCACTCTACCATGAACTTTGTGAAAGGAGTAGTTTATGCGAGGGAACTCGTTGACTACTCCATAGAAGACATCACCCTAGAGCTGGCCGACCATGGGGCGGTCAAGGTCGAACATGTGATGAGAAAACAGGGAGGGGCCTCGAGACCCACCCCTACACTCTTCGTCACGTTCGACTGTGACAAGCTCCCTGAGTCGGTGCGTGCCGGTTGGTACCGCTACCGCGTGAAGGCATTCGTGCCACTGCCGCGGCGGTGCTATTACTGTCATCGCTTCGGCCACACGATAAGTCCAAATCGTGTGTGGCCAAGTGTGTCAATTGCGGAGAGCCGCACCCTGCTTCTTCGAAGCAATGTGGTGCATATCTCCTCCTCGAAAAAAATCCTGGCCGTTCAGGCCCAGGATCGACTCTCATTCCGCGAGGCTAAGGACTTGGTCCTGGCGCGCCCGGCTCTGCCTGGGACGTCATATGCCTCAATAGTTAGAAAAGCACCCTCTGCTCCTGGCCCATCCAGGCCAACGAGCACGGTTGTTTCCGCGCCCATTCGGAGCCCTTCTGCGGGCTCTACTACACCCGGGCGCTCCCCTGGTAGAGCTGGCGGCAAAAAGGGTTCACACCCAGCCCCGGCTAAAACCAGGGCTTCCCCCAGCGTGACCGTTTCCCGTAAGGCGAAACGGCCACGCGCCTCCACAGAGTCGTTAGACTCACAGGAGGCAACACCCCTGAAGATGGTCGCTAGGCCATCTTCAGGGGTTCCTAAAGCTGTCCCCGCTTCGGCTCCTTCGCCCACGCCCCAAGGTGGAGCGAGTGGCTCGGAGACGGTGGTTCCTCGAAAAGAGGTAAACCCGCCTCCGAAGCCGCAGCGCCCGCCTAAGGTTTCGAGGCGGAGGGAGGAAAAGACTCGCATGGCGAGCCCAACCTCCCCCAATAAGTCCTCGAAGGCGACAGCGCCTCCAGCGCTTTGTCCGGCCAACAGCGCCCGGGGTTCTGCCCCCGGGAAGCGTACGGCCATTCCCGTGAGGGTCTTCAATTCGAGGAGGGCCCCCGCGTCGCCTCCGAGCTAGGCCTGGAGGGCATATTCCTTCAATGGAATTGCCGTGGACTCCGGGCCAACTGGGAGGAGCTGCGGAGGCTCGCCTCGTCCCGTTCTCCGTTAGCTATTTTTTTGCAGGAGACCATGCTAGGCGCGTGCCCCCTGCCTGCCCTCCCGGGGTATAAGGGTCTTGCGACCCCACCACCGCGGGATGGCCGGGCTGGGGGATGCGCGGTTTACACCCGGCATGATGTCTCCGTTCTTTCTCTCTCTTTAGATACCTCCTTACAGGCAGTGGCTGTGCAGCTGCACCTGGATAGGAGGTATACTATCATTTCTGCGTACATTCCACCGTCAGCTGACTTCGACGCGGGCGACTTCCGCCGCGTCGTGGCACGGTTGCCGAGGCCCTATCTCTTGCTTGGAGATCTGAACGGCAGGCATCCTCTCTGGGGAGATTACTCCATAAATCCCAGGGGACAAGTCCTTGCCGATCTGATCGAAGAGCTTGAGATGGGTGTCCTAAACGTGGATAAGTTTACGCATCACTGTCCGAGAACCGCTTCATTTTCTTGCCTTGACCTATCTTTGTGCTCTTCGGATGCACAGCCTGATTTTGATTGGGGGGTGGTCGATGACCTCCATGGTAGTGATCACTTTCCCATTCAAATATCATTTTCAGGGCTACTGATGCCTGAGAGACCACATCGGTGGTGCTTGGCGCGGGCGCGGTGGCCTGCATTTCAGGAAATGACTGAATTCTCTATCTCAGTCGAGGAGTTTAGGTCGGTAGATGAGGCCGTTGAGTTCTTCTCCGGCAACCTCATCGCCGTGGGCCTGACTACTATTCCTAGGACGTCTGACCGTTTTGCACGCCGACCACTCCCATGGTGGTCGGCCGAGTGTGAGACGGCCCTCAAACAGAAGCGTTATGCCTACATGCGCTATAAGCGCCGCCCGAACGATTTCACTGTCGCTGAATTTCGTCGGGCTAGGGCTAGGTTCCGGAATATTTCGAAGCACGCCCGCCGCTCTTCTTGGCGGGCATACGTGTCTTCACTTAACGGGAAGACCCCTTTAGCTGAGGTGTGGAAGCGAGTCAAAAGGATTCGGGGCAAGTTCTCGCAGGACCCCCCTCCCGTTCTCCAGGAGAATGGGAACGCAATCTCGGAACCCGCGTCCGTGGCGGAATCCTTCGCGACCGCTTTCTCCGCATTCTCTAGCCGTGATGCTGCTCCGCCAGCATTCAATGCACGTCGTGATGTCGCGGAAGGCCGCCGGCTGGACTTTACCTCCAGAGGCGGAGAACCCTTCAACGACAAGTTTACTGTGAGTGAGTTGCGTTCCGCTCTCGCTTCGTGCGCGGACACCGCCCATGGTCCGGACGATGTCCCGTACGCCATGCTTCGACACCTGGGTGAGCGAGGCATGGCCTTTCTGTTAGATCTGTTCAACAGGATCTGGGTGGAAGGTCTTCTCCCAGACTCCTGGCGAATCGCTACTGTGCTCGCCTTTCGCAAGCCGGGGAGAGATCACTCTACTCCGACCGGTTTCCGCCCAATCTCTCTAACCTCTTGCGTGTGCAAGCTGATGGAGAAATTGGTAAATGTTAGATTAGCCTATTTCCTGGACAGCGGAGGCCATCTGTCTTCTGCACAGTGCGGCTTCCGTAAGTTTCACTCCACGTCGGATGCTCTGCTCCGACTGGAAAATGCCGTCTGCGAGGCTTTCCTTCGTAGACAGCACTACGCCACGGTGTTTTTCGATCTGGAGAAGGCCTATGATACCGCATGGCGATACGGTATCATGGAGACTCTCCACACGATGGGGGCGAGGGGACGCCTCCCAATGTTTATATCTGAATTTTTGCGAGATCGTCGATTCCACGTACGGGTGGGGGGAGCCCTCTCTGCCCCAAAGGAGCAGGAAGAGGGTGTCCCGCAGGGAAGTGTCCTCAGTGTCACACTCTTTGCCCTGAGCATCAACGGCATCACCTCGGTACTGCCAGAAGATGTTCTCGCTACGCTCTACGTGGACGACCTTTCGATCTCTTTTGGCGCTGCCCAGATGCCAACTCTGGAGCGTCGACTCCAACAGGCATTGAACCGCGTCTCTCGCTATGCCGAAGCGCACAGGTTTCGCTTTTCTTTGGCCAAGACTAAGGTGGTGTAACTTCTGCCGCCATCCACGGCTTCACTCCGACCCAGATTTGTTTCTTAATGGGGTGCGCCTGGATGTGGTTGAGTCGCACCGTTTCCTTGGTCTTGTATTCGACCGACGCCTCACCTGGGAGGCTCATATTCGCAGCCTTAGGGTCTCTTGTACCCGCGCCATGGACATTCTCCGTTCCGTGACGTTCAGCGCTTGGGGCGCTGATAGGGCTACCGCCTTACTTTTTTATCGATCCTTTGTTCGCTCGAAGCTCGACTACGGATGCGAGTTTTATGCATCCGCAGCCGAGCGTTTATTGCGGAAGGTGGATTCAATCCACCACACCGGCCTTGGCCTTGCGACCAGGTGCCTTCCGCACTTCCTTAATTGAGAGCCTGTTGGTCGATGCTGGGGAGATGCCACTCGCTCTGCGCCGCGTGCAGTGCATCACTCGCCTGTACGCGCGAGCCCGGCGCCTCCCTCAGTCGCCAACAGCTCTCACTGCATCCGCAGCTGATCTCGATGGTGCCTATGCCGCCGAGAGACGCCAGTCATACCCTAAGCCCTTTGGGTTTAGGGCCAGGAAACTCCTTCGAGAGGTAGATATAGCTCTCGGACCGGTGGCGCCCCTGGTTCTGCCCAGGACGCCACCCTGGAGGGTACCACATTTGGCTATTTGTCGCCACGCCTCTGCTCCCAAAGCTTGTACTGCGCCGGGAGTATTGCGTTCGACCTTTTTGGAGCACACATCGTGTCACGCTGGTACCGTGCCAGTGTATACGGATGGCTCCAAGTCCCAAGAGGGGGTCGGCTTCCACGCCGTATCCCCTCTGTTTGAAGTCAGCGGGGCTCTACCAGGCGCTGCGTCTGTCTTCACGGCCGAGCTGGTGGCAATACACCACTCGGTACGGGAGATTACGCGACGTGCCCGGTTCGGAGACCGGATTGTGATCTATAGCGACTCACAAAGCGCCCTGAGTGCTCTCGGGGCATTGGAATCTCCGCATCCCCTGGTTCGCGATATCCGTGACGCCACGGTTTTGGCGAGCCGGGCAGATGTCGAGATTATCTTCTGCTGGGTTCCTGGACATGTAGGAATTGCGGGGAATGAGCGCGCCAAAGAGTCCGCGAGGACTCTGCGACCGGACCAGCGTTTCGCTCTTCCTCACACCGACTACATGGCAGGAATACGGGCAGCTCTTCGGACTGCTTGGCAAAGAAGATGGGAGACGTTCGAAGGGAACTTAAAGTTGCGTGCCATTGCGCCGCGACTGTTCCCATGGACCTATCCCCCAATGCCGCGGCGGCTTCAGGTTGCTTTCTGTCGTCTCCGAATCGGACACACTCGTGTGACGCATCGCTATCTGATGGAGCGCTCGCCTGCGCCCTATTGCAACGACTGCGTCGTCCCCCAGACTGTTCGGCACATTCTTGTCGAATGTCCCAGTCTGGGTGATCTTCCCGCACGATACCTGTCCCAGTACCGGGATGGGCGGGGTCGCTACCGCCTGTCCCTTGTGCTTGGGACAGATTCGTGCACACTGACTTGTGGACTTGTTGACTTCTTGGGGGAGGCCGGCCTTCTCCCTATTATTTAAGCAAGGTTTGTTTGTTTTTTGTTTTGTTTTGTTGTTTTTTTGCATTTGTTTTGTTTTGTTTTTTTTTTGTTTTTTCTTTAGTTGCACGCTCCTGCGCCAGGGGGACCTCTCCCCGATGCACCAGCTTGCTTCCTTTCCCCCTTTTGGGTTGTTGTTGTTTTTTTTCTCTTTTTAATTTCATTTTAAAGTAGCCTAGAACTAGGCCAGTTTTAATACGGCGACTAATGCCCAAGTAGGCAGTCGCCAGATGAGCTCTTAAAAAAAATGAAAAAAAAATGAGGTGGTGTTACCACTACCACCGCTTCAGCGATATAAATAGTTGGTATACTGAGTTGGGTCAACCTAAAGTTTGTGCTTATTGCTCTAAAGCTGTATCATGTTAGGCCAAGTTGTTACTCCTGATTGAGTTGTCAAGGCCCATCTTAGCTCTCATCCACAGGCAAAGTATGAGTAAATGGTCACATTCTCGATGTTTCTGATCCTATGGGGAGTTCTTCCTTTACCTCCCAAGGCATTGGGACAACGTCATATTATCTACTTTCCATTTGTTTCCTTATTTTTTCAAAATTTAATAGACAAGTGAAAGCAATAATAGATATTTATATATAAAAGTAGATCTGTCTCCAATAGTGGAACTTCATTCTCGATAGGTGCTGGAGGGTAGGATGAATCATGCCCTCCCCCTGGGCTTACTCATGGGGGCCTTCCAACTTTATTCCAACTTTAGTCTATGGGTAGGGTATTTTTCTGTGAATCTCCCTCAGACAATCCCACTCTAAAAATGGTAGCATCCCCCCATTTCTATTTCACAGGGCCATCCAGTATGGCAGATTGCAAGTAGTCCAAAATTGACAGCTCCTGGTGAGAGTGACTTCAATAGGGTGAAGCCCCTTAGAGGGAGCACTGTTGGTGGGACCCATCAATCTGTGCCTCCCACTGTGTTATGCATGCATTTTGACCTTAACATAACATAATTTCACGGATGACAAAAGCCACAAGGGCCTATCAAAGGTCATCTGTATTTGTCAAAACCCACCCACAAAATGCATCCATAGGATTGTTTCAGATCATTCATCTACAATATACAATTCTAACCATACACAGGAATGTGTCAAAAACAAAAGGCATCATCATCAAGACTCGTCAAAATCCAAATCAATTGTAATATACAATAATAAAAAAAACTGCATCCACAGGAATGAGCCTGGAATACTCCCCAAAGTTAACCCTCCCTTCCCATATAATCATCCAATCTATGTTTGAATACATTCAAGTTTGGACTATCTACCGTCTCAGATGGCAAACTATTTCAGTAATCTACCACTCTATTGGTGAAAAAATATTTTCTAACATCCAAACTGCACCTCTGTTTTTTAATTTTTAAGTGGTGACCCCTAGTCCTTCCAACTCAAATAACTTGCTAAAATCCAACTTATCCATCCCAGAACAGATTTTAAAAAGTTCAATCATATTTTTCCTCACACATCTTCTCTCAAATGAGAACATATTTAGTACCCTCAGTCTATCTTCATATTCAAGGTGCTTCAGGGAAGGTATTATTTTTGTTGCCCTCCTTTGTACCGACTCTAGCAGGTTGATGTCATGTCTAAAATGTGGTGACCATGCTTGTATACAGTACTCTAAATGTGGCCTAACATATGAGTTGTAGAGTTTAAGGATAACCTCTTTACTCTTGTAGCTAACATTCCTCTTAATGTATCCTAGCACCCTATTTGCTCTATTTTTTGTCTCAATACAGGGCTTTGAAAACTTCAGTGACCTATCTACTACTACGCCTAAGTCCTTCTCATCGTCAACTGAATTCAGCCAATGCCCATCCATTTCATAGCTAAATTTTCCCTATTATCCCTTCCCATGTTAAGAACTTTGCATTTTTTTAAGGTTAAAAGTGATTTGCCACTTCTGAGCCCACTCTGCACTTTAAAGCTACCCTCAACTTCTTTGACTACAGCTGCCAATTTAGTGTCATCAGCAAAAATTGACACTTTTCTATTTACAGCCTCCCCAAGATCATTTATATAAACTATGAATAATAAAGGGCCTAGAACGGATCCCTGAGGTATGCCACTGATAACATCCCTCCACTGTGACCTCACCCCATTCAGTACAACTCTTTGTTTCCAGTCTTTCAACCATTCAGTTATCCAATTCAAAACTGTACCACATATCCCATGCATTTTCAATTTGTGAACTAGTCTCCTATGTGGAACCTTATCGAAAGCTTTGCTAAAATCAAACTAAATTACATCCACATTCTCTCCCTTATCTAATTGTTTAGTAACATAATCCATAAAATCCAGTAAATGTTAAATACGATCTACCTCTTCTAAACCCATGCTGAGCATCATTTATTAACCTACCACACTCTAGATGGTCAGAAATTCCCTTCTTAACTATCTTCTCAAGAATTTTACAAATGATACAAGTTAAGTTTACTGGCCTTAAGTTTTTTGGGTCCTCTTTACTTCCTTTTTTAAAAATTGGCACTACATTTGTTAATTTCCAATCATTAGGTATTTCTCCAAACTCAAGTCATCTAGTATATATCTTCTCAAGAGCTACTGTAATACTATCTAAACTTTGAGTAACCTAGAATGAATGTTGTCTGGGCCAGATGAGAGTGACTTCAATAGGGTGAAGCCCCTTAGAGGGACCAATGTTGGTGGGACCCATCAGTCTGTGCCTCCCACTGTGCTATACATGCATTTTGACCTTGTTGGGGGTTGGCACCCCGCTCTCTCGCTAGCCCAATGATGTGTTTCTGCACCAAGCCTCAAGTCTGGTGATTCCTTCATCAGGGGGAGGAGGCCTCCCCCAAGGTATGTCTGGACTCTTAGGTGCCCTTTTGCCAGATGGCAGGGTCTTTTCAGAAGGTGAATAATGGCTTAGGAGTTGTACCCTCTGACGCCACTACCAGGTAAGGTCCTCCCAAGGGGACATGGGACCCCCAAGGACTCAGGTAGAGATGAGGGCCCTCCAACACACCCAGATCCTTCCCCATATTAGAGAATGATATGGAGGGTTTTCGGGGAGGGATGGGTCACCTGCCAAGTCACAGGTGACCAGGCCAAGGATGCCCCATCTAGCCTCGTGCATCTTTGGGTGGAAGGAGGAAGACTTAACATAGTAAACTGCAGAGTAGGTGAGGGAAGTCTCAATGATGCCCAGGTCCCCTCATTCAGTGATTGACTGGTGTTTTGGGGCCAGCCACCTTCAAATGCTTTCTGATTATCCAGTGTACTAGTGGCAATATGTTGTCCAAAAGACACATGTTCCAGCAGTGCCAGGCATTAACCAGGGTTCTAGATAGAGCCATAAGTTGCCCATTTCTTGGACAGGACCCTTCTGATAAATTTGGCAGACCCTGCCCAGGAGTCCATAGTGAATTCTCCACTCAATGGTACACTTGTGCATGTGACACTAACTAGCTTAAAGTAGTCTATCTGAAAGAACTCAGACTACTCCTTAGGTGACTTCACAAGAGAGCTGTCAAACTATTTGAGGTAAACATTTTAACTGTATGATGAGGAAGAGGATGAGAGACATATACACACTCTTATCACATTTATGACAGGGTTCCTTGACTCAGTTCAAGCTGGTTGGTCTTAGTATTTTGTTAAGGCATTTGTACCCTTGCTATGGAGGTGCTACCACTGTCATTGTTTTGGCCTTATGAATTGAACATGCAAATATGGTGTTGTGTCAACCCCAAATCTGTGCAAACTACTCTAAGGCTTTACATGATAAATCTATAGTGTGCGGGTTGCAGTGAGCCACACCTTGCTTCCTTGTAGTACACTGTAACCTATGTTCATGAACTTAATCCATTCCAGGCCTTAGTTTATGAGCCAAATTGTTCACAAACCAAAACAAATTTTTCCATTGAAATTAATGTAAATATCATTAATCCATTTCAGCCTCAGAAATATGGTATTTTTGCTTCTTTTTGGGGGGTTGGGGATGAATAATATAGAATGAAATTGAAATACATATCCTTAAAAAGAGACACTAAATTAAATAAAACAGTAATATACCTTTGTTATATATAGTTGTTGGCACAGGTGAATGGTGAGAGAGGAGAGGAAGAGGAGGAAACAACTGCTTTGAAGGAGGATTCCCTTCCATGAAAACACTGGGCCATTCTGATTCAGGAGATTTTTCTTTTCTTTGCACCTTTTTAGGTGGTTCCATTTCTGATTTGCGCACAAGAGATTTTTCTAAGGAAATTTGTCTTTTTCTTTGCTGTAGAATTTTTCTGAAGCGGGACATCGCATTGTCATTCAAAATGTTAATTATTGCTTCACTAAGACTCTCTCAAGCCAGTTGTTTTTCTATTTCCTCTAGCAGTAGAGATCTTTGCCTCATTATCACAGTCACTAACTTAGCAATATCAGCCGCCTCTATTGCCTATTTGTTTTTTTAGAATCGTCATCAATTTTGACAGATTGCACTGCTTGGCAATGTTGGAAACGCAAATGCCATTCTCATGTTTGGCAATAATTTCCTTCTTTACTTCAATAATAATATGCCTAGGCTTCTTAATGCTGCTTAAAAATAAAATAAAATAGGAGCCCATCTGGCGACTGCCTACTAGGGCCTTACTGCTGCCATTGACAACACTTTTCTTCTCCTTTGGTGGCAGAATGGGGGATAAAATAATACAAAAAAGGGTAAAAAAAGTTAAGTTTATGAATACAGCACTCACAAACAATGTTAACGCCAATGTTAAGGCTGTTTGGTACATTCATGTTGAATGTCTCAGTCTGAGGGATCTTTACACACATTACCTGTCCCAGGACTGAGGCAAGTCGGGTCATTAACACTTATCCTTTTTTCTTGGGACAATTTGTGTACTCCCGACTGTGATTTTTTAATTTTTTGAGAAGGTTGGCCTCTGTTGTATTTTGTTGTTTAGCTGTTGGATGCATTTTGGGGCCCTTGATGGAGCGAGGCTTCCGCCTGTCACCTGAGCATGCCTTTGTTTTTTTTAATTGGTTTTTGTTTTAACAAAGCCTATTTGTAGGCTAAAAAAACTTATTTTTTCAGTCACACCCTTGTTGGCAAGCACCAGATAGATGCCTTACAAGAAAAAGAAATGGTGTTGAGCTCATGCACCCAGCTTCATTGGTTGTGCTATGTACTAGTATGAATGGACTGTACCCCCTACCAAATAACCTGATGTTGAATACAGACCACTAGAGTGAGGTTTTGGCCAGTCATTTGCTAAATATTTATGCAACCAAAGGCTGCTTTCTATGCATCACAGTGGCTTGTTAACCTTATGTTGTTGTTAATAGTTCCCCCAGGAGCAGATAACCTCTGCTCTCTCTCTCCCACAGCTTAGGAGATTAAGGGAGAAAGCTTTGATCCTAGAGCCTGTGCTGCTGTAGGCCCTGTGAATGCTACCACAATTAGGTGGTGCCATGCTTTCTGTTAGGCTGTGCTGAGGGAAAAGGTTAGAGTTGAGGGAGACTGCTGCGTGGTGTAGAAATTTTATAGCCCCCTTTCTTTGCTAGCGGCCCATGCATAGGCTATGGGATAGTCCCACTCCAATTGGGGTGGTTGTGTCAAATCCACTTGGGAATGACTGATGACTGTACAACTCTTTTTTTTCTTGCCCTACTAGAGTTTTAAAAATCACAGCCTTGCTAGAGAAAAGTCTGGGTCCTAATCTACTTGACAATGTTGGCACATCATCAGAGGCTGACTGAATGGTCAACATATTTTATCAGTTATCTCTGGCAGGGGATTATGATCAGTTGGCTCTGGAAAATAAGTCATTAACACACCCTCTTCCTGAGCTTTATTTTAAAAATTTCTTCAAATAACCCTCTCAATTAATCGTGTGATCTCCTTGGACTTATGCCTATAGCTTTGGGAGGACACCACTGGAAGTGCCAGCGAACCTGAAGTAAATTGTCTCTGTGACTTGAGCTCAAAGAAAAGGTCCTTGGGATTCATATATGAATGACAGTTATGATTTAGGCTAAGGCTTAACTGAGTAGAAACATTCCTTTTGATTTTAGCAAAGTTAAGCCACATTGTGTAGTTAGCTGTGGGCAGAGTCACAATTCAGGTCAACTTCACGGCAGCTGCCATACACAAGATACCTGTGATTCAGATGCCACTTTAATCAGTAGGTCTTAACTAAGAAATAAATGGTATGTTGAGTATCACTCAACCGTTAAGCCCCTACCAATTAATTTCTTTCTCATATGATTCATGTTAGTGAAGGTGTCAAGAAAATGAATTGACAACATTCTGAAATATGTGAAGATGGTTATCAAAGTTAAATGCAACATGACTGATATTAAGCTAACTTACCTAACCTTATAATATCTTCATTCCACTGAAGTTTAATGAGAATGTACCGTTATCTTGCAGTGAAATATGCACATACTTTCCCATATTTAAATCTTCTGAAGTCAAGGTTTCCATGGCAGCTATATGTTAATGTGTGCAAAGCTGCAAGTTAACCAGTAGCCATATTAGTATTGCTCTAGAAAACAAATCTATTCATTGAATATATAATACTTAAATTAAGAGCAACAGGCTTGCTTAGTTTAGTGGAAATACTGTAGCTTAAATTGAGAACAACACACTAGCCTAGCTTATGGAAAACACTGTAGTCTTAATTGAGAGCAACAAGCTAGCCTAGCTTAGTGGAAACACTGTAGCCTATTTATTTTTCATAATAGCACTTTCTATACAAACATTATATCCAGTTATAACACCACACATGAAACAAAACTAGAATATATGATCTAAAATTTATTTTTATTTTTTCAAGGGTCTTACAATTGTGAAACCAATAGTATATGGTAATTATGCTCGTTACTTTGGAAAGAAGAGGGAAGATGATGGGCATACACATGAATGGACTGTGTATGTTAAACCTTACAACAATGAAGATATGTCCACATATGTGAAAAAGGTTTGTTAAAGTAATGGCAAGAAGTTAAATTATAAAATAGTCAATAACTTGCCATAGTGCTTTTCTATTTATAAGCTTATCACATACCTTGCATTTCTTATATCTTGCTTACGTGGCTAGCTCAATGGAAACACTTGATCTGTATTCTACCAGTCTACTCTAAACCCACCTTGCTCATTCCATCCATTTGCGCAGTTTTCCTTTTCACAATTTTTTTTTTATAGATCTTGCCTTCTGCATTCAACAGACCATTTTCCTGGTATTTTCTTCCTTTTCCCCTTATCCTAGTAGCAAGTTCAGGTAAAAGATACGTGGAAAGAGTTGTGGCAGCAGGATGTGCTCCTGCACTGATATCCCTGCCGCTCCAACAGAGCTGACCAAGTATTTGAGGAAAGACAATGAGGAGCTAGTCTAAGAGTGATTTTATTTAAAAGGAAAAGCCAATAAAATGAGGAGCTAGTCTAAGAGTGATTTTATTTAAAAGGAAAAGCCAATAAAATGAGGAGCTAGTCTAAGAGTGATTTTATTTAAAAGGAAAAGCCAATAAAATAAACAAGGTCTGTTAACCAAAGTCGCATGCTCTCACTTATTCTGATTTATGACCTTACGACCTTCAAAACCTTCAATAATTCTCCAACTAACCTTGGGAGGACCTTGGCAATTATATAATGATGTTATTGCCAAAACAAAATAATTTCTGGACTAACCTTGGGAGGACCATGCCAATTGTACCATTCAAAAGAGAATGTAAAACAGCATAAGGGTTTCAAATTTTCATTAGAATTGGCTGAATAGTTACAATGTTATTACCCCCCCCCCCCCTGCAAAATGGGGATCAATATAGTGAGATATAGTTACATGTGACTAAAAATTACATAAACCAATAGCAACCCCAACCAATCGCGAATATAGGTATCAGAGGAATATATGTATAACAGGGGCAAATGCCAAATAGAGATTATCCATATATATACAGGGTCACCCCCCAAAATGGGCCCCAACTTTCGATAGGCCTCATTTCTTAATTTTCTGCAAGGATTGAATGAAACTTTGGCAATAACTAGTTTGTGTTTAAAAACATCGTATGAAAACATGAGAGTCTTTCAACTTTTCGTCTTTATTCTAGAGCATGTGTTTGAGATGACCTCCATTTAGCCCTGTGCATTTCTTGAGCCTTGCATAAAGTTGTCCATGATGTCCTTACAAACCGACCGACTAATGGATTTGATCTGCTCCCTGATGGCTTCCTTGAGTTCTGTGATGGTCCTGGGTCTCCCTGCGTACATTCTCTTTAAGGTAGCCCCAGAGAAAGAAATCTGGGGGCTAAGGTCTGGGCTGTGAGGTACCCACTCAAAATCAGTCTTGAGACTGATCACATGGCCACCAAAGTTCTCTTTCAGCCAATCTTGGGAGAGGTTTGAGGTGTGAGAGCTTGTTCCATTGTGCTGGAACCAGAACTTCGCCATAAGTGATGGGAACAGGGTCTGCTGCAGCTCCCTCTTGAAGGTTTTGGGGACCTCAACATACGGCTCCTTGGTGACTGTCACTGTCGCGCCAGATTCATCGTAGAAGAATGGTCTGATGATGCCTCTGGCTGAGATTGCAGTCCATACCGTGCACTTAAGGGGGTGTAGGGGCTTGGTGGCTACCTCATTTGGTCTGGAGGTCCCCCAGAAGACATTTGTTTTTGAGTTTACCTTTCCTTCAAGATGAAAGTGAGCTTCATCTGAGGTGCAAAGGAGGTTAAGGAAAGTTGGGGTCTCCTGAATCTTCTCTAGTATCCCGACTGCCATAGCCTCTCTGTGCTCCTTGTCTGAGGCTGTAAGGGTCTGCTTCATCTGTATTCTGTATGGGTAGGCCTTTACATTCATTACTAGCACACTCTGAACTGATGCATGAAAGTCTTGCACTTTCTTGAACGAGCCTCTCTTGTAGTAATGTTTGATGCAGTATATTCTTTGCTGGAGCTCCCATTGAGATCTAATTCTGTTCACAGGCGTTGCTTCTGCAGGGTGTCTACTGCCCTTGAAATCCTTGAAGTCCTTGAAAAGCCCTTGAATTTATTGTTTCCCCTTGAAATCCTTGAAAAGTCCTTGAATTTGATGAAAAAGGTAGATGGTCCTTGAATTAAAAAAATAAATCATTGAGTGATGTTCAAATGATTTTTCAAATTCACTATTTATATACTTTTTAATGTCTATTAGGAAAATAGTAATCTACTCACTAATGTGAGTGAACATATGTATGCTTTGGATGCATTGTATTTTATGATGGATGCTCGCTATACTTCTGTGACTGTCACTTGTATACCTTTTCTTGTATTTTTTACACTGGTGAGTTGATTTTGGTTATGCTTTGCTTATAACCCATTTTTCCCTTAAATACCTCACCTTCATCAATGTCCCATAATGTTCATTACACTTTTTTAATTTAAAGAATAAAAACAATGGCTAAAACCCCATCCTTGATATTTTTTTGTCAGTCCTTGAATTCAAAATCACCAAACAAGTAGTCATATCCTGCAAAGTAAGGGTGATTAGTGAATGAATGAAGGATATATCACAAAAAGTGTGTGTGCAGGCCCATTTTTGAGGGGTGACCCTGTATATATATATATATATAGATATATATATATATATATATATATATATATATATATATATATATATATATATATATATATATATATATATATATATATATATATATATATATATATATATATATATATATATATATATATATATATATATATATATATATATATATATATATATATATATATATATATATATATATACACTAATCTACTATTTATATGTATGGCCTTAGAAATATATTGGCCAATACAAAAATCTAAATAAGTCACTCAAAGATGTATATAGGGCCTTACAAATAGATCTTGGCCAATGCAAAAGAAATCACACACAAAATTAAATATACATATACAGGCCAATGCCAAAATACAAGTAAATCTGTCAAATATATATATATATATATATATATATATATATATATATATATATATATATATATATATATATATATATATATATATATGAATCCATTAAACCACATTGAAAGAGAAAACGGAATCATTTTTCCTTGCAGTAATATTTTTATTACCTTTTTTCGAAAAAATCTGTGCAGGGAAGCGATTCAAACCAGACACACTGAGGCAGCGAGCACCGCTTTGATCACAGTTAAAAATATGCCGTTAGTAATGGGTTCATTTTCATCATTCTCTCGTGCTATTTTGAGAGATATATACATATATATATATATATATATATATATATAATATATTGGATTTTGCTATCTCCAATTACTGCTATGGAGAATGGGAGGTGCTAGTCCCAACCACCCATGCTTCAGAACGGTCATTTCTCAGTGTGAGTGAGGGTCAAGGCTGGCTGTCGCTGCCTCTCAAGCCAGATTTCACTCGATTAGCCAGTACCAAGAAGCTGGAAAGGAGAAGACATCTTCAATCACATATTCACTGCCACACTTAAACATTCTCAATGCTCGCATACACATACAAACAACCATTCACACTGGCTCTTACCTGACTGACTTCAGCTTCTTCTTTCGCACTATCAATCTGGACACTTTCACTTTAATAATATAAGTTCCCTCAAGATAAATTCAGTCAATTGTCTTTCACTTCCTACTAATATCAAATTTTGCCTGAGTGGGGAGACAGAGAAGAATGGAGGCATGATAGAAGTCTATCGAATCCCCCACCCAGAGTGATGATGTCACAGCACGTGTTCCACACACATTCTGAAAAGGAAGAAAGGGATTAGACACAGGGGAAAGAAGGAGAGATGGACAATCACCACTACTATATCCATCCCACCTAAGTTCGCCTCACCTCACCATGTCTCACTCCTCATCTTCACAAGCATCACCCAGTCGTACTCTTTCACTTTGCCTCTCCTCCTAGTCACAGGGCCAACAACCATCTCAGTTATTTGTTGCAAAGTCTCTTCATCATGTCTGTCCATGTCTCCTTCTCTATGTACTTCATCCACACACACACATCTGACACTCCCTGACCAATATCACTCAAATCCTCAACCAGCTTCTCTATCTCTCATCCATCAAACCTTCCCATTCTTTCATAGCATTCATTGACTCTTGCTCCACTTGCACACTTATCCCATTTATAGGTGCCAACATAGACTCAGGCTCATTCAAAGGAAACTTACAAATACTAAACGTTCTATCATATAATCCATCTCAATCTTGCAAAAATCCTGAAAACTCTCCCACCTCACTATCGCTGAACTGTTCCATCCATTCATTCCTTCTTGACCGTTTACTCTTACGCTTCCCACTTCCATGTTCAACTAACACTAACTGCCGACCCTCTAAATCACTAGCTATATCATCCACCCTTTCACAGTCTCCCATGCTTTCCAACAGACACTTGTTCACCAGATGTTGCACCAAATATTCAGGAGGTTCACACCACTTTTGTAACTGACATTGAGGCCTTCTACATTCATCAAAATTTCCATCTTCTCTTTCATGAGCTATCACATAACTTAGCCCATTTGACCAAACCTTTCTCAACACAAATGGACCTTCAAACTTCTCTTTCAATTTATCCACATTCAGTCTACCTTTTGTCTCAATCTCTTTCAGAACTTCACCAACAGAAAAACTCTCAAAACTTTCATTGCCTTTTCTCCACAACTCACGATCACTCTTCCTAAGTCCCATACATGGCCTAATCATTCTTTCAAAATTCATCAGACTCTTACATTGTGACATTCCAATTGCCTTATGCACTGTCATATTATATGCCCAAAGTACTCTTCCCAAACATTCATCCCATTTTTCACTATTAATTGCAACATCTCGCTCAAAGTTCTTATCATTCTTTCTAACAAACCATTTGCACTAGGCCTATACAGCATCATTTGCACATGATCTATCCCTATTCACTCAATATCTCTTCAAAAGCACACCATACAAACTCCTGTCCATTATCGCTCAACATTCACGCAGGCTTACACATGCACATGGGCAACATTCTCTCACTCACTACTCTAGCAACACTCAACAATGATTTATTCATCACAGGTGTGGCATATGAAATTTACTCTTATGATCCACCATCACAACCATTCCTATATACCCTCTGGCTGTCCTCGGAAAAGACAAACAATCAATTGCTACCATTTCAAAAGGTTCATTCACACTCAACTTTAATACTGGCGGGGCAGCATACACTGTCTGATACTTTCCTTTCAGGCACACTTCACACATAGTTGCTACATCGATGCAAATCTTTCTCAAAAAGGGACTAAACACACACCCTTCCCTTTCATACATTCCCACAATTTATTCTTACTCATATGTCCAAACTCCAAACCTATCATGCATAATCTTCACCATTCCAATTGCGTCACACACAGAAAACATTGGAATATATATATATATATATATATATATATATATATATATATATATATATATATATATATCCTCATCATCTATACATTTCACAAAAAAAATTACACTAAACCTTTGCATACTACAAACTTTCTAGCAAACCTTCTAAATTCCCTTAATATGCAACTCCATTCATTCACTGGAACACTGGTCATCACACCTTTTCAATTCACACACCATCGGACATGACCCTTACATGCTCTCTATATCAACAGCGGAGGCCATCTGTCTTCTGCACAGTGCGGCTTCCGCAAGTTCCACTCCATGTCAGATGCTCTGCTCGGACTGGAAAATGCCATCTGCGAGGCTTTCCTTCGTAGACAGCACTACGCCACGGTGTTTTTCGATCTGGAGAAGGCCTATGATACCACATGGCAATACGGTATCATGGAGACTCTCCACATGATGGGGGCAAGGGGACGCCTCCCAATGTTGATATCTGAATTTCTGCGAGATCGTTGATTCTGCGTACGGGTGGGGGAAGCCCTCTCTGGCCCAAAGGAGCAGGAAGAGGGTGTCCCGCAGGGAAGTGTCCTCAGTGTCACACTCTTTGCCCTGAGCATCAACGGCATCACCTCGGTGCTGCCGGAAGATGTTCTCGCTACGCTCTACCTGGACGACCTTTCGATTTCTTGGCGCGGCCCAGATGCCAACTCTGGAGTGTCGACTCCAACAGGCATTGAACCGCGTCTCTCTCTATGCCGAAGCGCACAGGTTTCGGTTTTCCTTGGCCAAGACTAAGGTGGTGCACTTCTGCCGCCATCCACGGCTTCACCCCGACCCAGATTTGTTTCTTAATGGGGTGCGCCTGGATGTGGTTGAGTCGCACCGTTTCCTTGGTCTTGTATTCGACCGACGCCTCACCTGGGAGGCTCATATTCGCAGCCTTAGGGTCTGTTGTACCCGCGCCATGGGTATTCTCCGTTCCGTGACGTTCAGCGCTTGGGGGCACTGATAGGGCTACTGCCCTACTTTTTTATCGATCCTTTGTTCGTTCGAAGCTCGACTATGGATGCGAGTTTTATGCATCCGCAGCCGAGCGTTTATTGCGGAAGGTGGATTCGATCCACCACACCGGCCTTGGCCTTGCGACCAGGTGCCTTCCGCACTTCCTTAATTGAGAGCCTGTTGGTCGATGCTGGGGAGATGCCACTCGCTCTGCGCCGCGTGCAGTGCATCACTCGCCTGTACGCGCGAGCCCGGCGCCTCCCTCAGTCGCTAACAGCTTTCACTGCATCCGCAGCGGATCTCGACGGTGCCTATGCCACCGAGAGACGCCAGTCATACCCTAAGCCCTTTGGGTTTAGGGCCAGAAACTCCTTCGAGAGCTAGATATAGCTCTCGGGCTGGTGGTACCCCTGGTTCTGCCCAGGACGCCACCCTTGAGGGTACCACATTTGGCTATTTGTCGCTACGCCTCTGCTCCCAAAGCTTGTACGGCGCCGGGAGTATTGCGTCTGTCTTCACGGCCAAGCTGGTGGCTATACACCACTCGGTACGGGAGATTACGCGACGTGCCCGGTTCGGAGACAGGATTGTGATCTATAGCGACTCACAAAGCGCACTGAATGCTCTCGGGAGCATTGGAATCTCAGCATTTCCTGGTTCGCGATATCCGTGACGCCACGGTTTTGGCGAGCCGGGCAGATGTCGAGATTATCTTCTGCTGGGTTCCTGGACATGTAGGAATTGCGGGGAATGAGCGCGCCAAAGAGTCCGCGAGGACTCTGGTGACCGGACCAGCGTTTCGCTCTTCCTCACACTGTCTACATGGCAGGAATACGGGCAGCTCTTCGGACTGCTTGGCAAAGAAGATGGGAGACGGTCGAAGGGAACTTAAAGTTGCGTGCCATTGCGCCGCGACTGTTCCCATGGACCTATCCCCCAATGCCGCGATGGTTTCAAGTCGCTCTCTGTCGTCTCCGAATCGGACACACTCGTGTGACGCATTGCTATTTGATGGAGCGCTCGCCTGTGCCCTATTGTGACAACTGCATCGTCCCCCAGACTATTCGGCACATTCTTGTCGAATGTCCCATTCTGGGTGATCTTCGCGCACGTTACCTGTCCCGGTACCGGGATGGGCAAGGTCACTACCGCCTGTCCCTTGTACTCGGGAGAAGTGCGTGCACATTGACTGGTGGTGGACTTGACTTTTTGGGGGAGGCTGGCCTTCTCCCTATTATTTAAGCAGGGTTTGTTTGTTTTGTTTTTTGATTTTGTTTTTTTTTTCCTTTAGGTTGCATACTCCTGCGCCGGGGGACCTCCCCCCAACGCAGGAGCTTGCTTCCTTTCCCCACCTTTTTGGGGTGTTTTTCGTCTCTTTAATTTTATTTTAAAGTAGCCTAGAACTAGGCCAGTTTTTATACGGTGACTAATGCCCAAGTCGGCAGTCGCCAGATGAGCTCTTAAAAAAAACAATGCGCTCTATATCTTCAGCAGTCAGCAGCTCTTCACTCAAGTCAACCAACACCTGCTACTCCCACAAATCCAGTTGAACTTACAAGCTCACTCTGCAAATTCCCAATGGCTACACTATCTTTCATAAACATTCATTACTTACATTCCCAGAAATCTTATTATTCTCATGCAAAAAATCAATCCCAAACAGAACACAATACAGTACAGTCGACCCCCCATATTCGTGGGGGGATAGGGACCACGAACCCCCGCGAATATTGAAAAACCGCGGATAGTCGATGCTATCCTCAAAACACCCCTAACCCTTCCAAAACATTGGGGATTGTCACCATCTTCAGGATTCGATTCCTGTTCATCCATTGTTTTATAGTGCTGCCTTGCTTTTTTACGAATGATATTAGTATCCAAAGGAACACCTTTTTTATGAGTGTCAGAAATCCAAATAATTAAAACAGACTCCATCCTAACAAGAACCTTATCAAGCACTGATTTGCTAGTCTTCATCACTTGGTTTACACTCACTGACACACTCCTCTAATAGCTTTTTCACAGTTTAAAATTGATTAAATTGTGCTTTTGTTCATGCCAAACTCTCGAGCAACTTCGGCCTTTTTCTTGCCTTCTTCCAACCTATCTAACACTTTCACCTTCTCTTCCAAACTCATCACTTTCTTGGTATGCTTAGGCATGTCTTTAGCAGCACTAGACTATGCAGGACGCTTAGGCATTGTTAATATTAAGGTGCAAAAAGCAAGAATTATTCAGGGTGTAAAACGATTAAAAAATGATAAATAAAACATGCAAAGTTATGACAAATACACAAATCACCGTTCACACACATGGGACACAAGCGTACTGAATGGAGTGTGGGAAATTGGTACATATACTGTATATACTGTAGTAAAGCAAGTGAGATCTGAATGCTGATTATCACTAATGCTGATTGGAATTGTCCTATCTCAGCCAACTAACACACGTTTTACGACTATGTACGTAGGTTGTCTGGAAAATGGCGCAAATTTTGAATTTTAAGGCCTCTCCAAATTTTCCGTGGATAGTTGAAGTTGTGGATGACGAACCGCGAATAGCAGAGGGTCGACTGTAACTCATTTTCGCTTAACAGAAAAAATTTGGGCAATATGTCATTTAATTTCCCCATGCTTACAGACAAACTCACTTCCTCCCATGCCATAATATGTCCACTTTTCGAAACTGTCACATTTCTTCTAGGAACATTCTAACTTATACTATCAGCATCACACACCACTTTTGCATTCACTAAGGAAATCTGAGCACCTGTATCAATCATTCCACAATATCTCTTTCCATTCATATCCAAGATAACTTGCACTCTCTCTTCAATCCCATGTTTGCACATCACATTCAACACTTCTGTTTGCGCAAAAATACTTCTGCAGCATCCAAACCTTCATCTCCACTAGGGTGGTTGTTAGTTATAGCGGCCAAATTTGATATTTTTATGCTCTCCACCTGGAATCCTGTTCATATTGATGAGAAAACCCCCTGGGTAAAGTTTCATTGAATTCGTGTAAGATTTACCTGGTGCTCAATGATGTCACAGTTTTTCCCCTGGAGCTCAGGCACTGGAATCCGTAGCCCCCTCCCTTCTAGGAAGAATTAGCCATTCATGACTTCCACCCACTCATTGTTGCTCAGTTTGTGCCAGGGTTTGTTTCTGTGGTCTGCAGCAACTTTCAAGAGGAACTGAAGTTGATCTTCGTCGCATGTCAGCATATGTGGTTGTACTCCTGAGTAAGGGTGATGCCCTGCTCGGCGTGGTCATTTGTGACACAGAGGCCCTACACTGCTGCCAATGCAGCCTGGTAGGCAGGATGGTCCAGCCACTAAGCAGGGTATGCATCAAGAAAGTCACTGTCCAGGTGCCTTTTCTTGAAGAAGCTGTCATCGATTGTTTTGTCCTTATCAAACAGGGCCAAGTCCTGTAAACCATATAACACTTTTGAACATATAATCACCTCACCTTCACATTTCCTTTCTACAACTACACCTGCTGGCAAATACTCAAGATTTATACTTACAGTCTCACTCTCATTTAAACTTCATCGCAAACATGACATCAAATCAGCAATCACATTCCTTTCACCTGGCAAATACTCAACCACAAAATCAAAATAAAATCTTCCATCGTCCTTGCAAGCCTATTATCAACTAACCTCATACATTGCAAATACACTAGTGGCTGGCGATCTGTTTTCACTACAAATCACACTCCACACAAAAATGGCGTAATGACTTGAGACAAAATCATAATGCAGCCAACTCTCTTCCAATTGTTGAATATGCACGCTCTGCCACACTAAATGCTTGGGAAAAATAGGCAATTACTCATTTCCTTTCAACCCCATCCATAACTTGATCTTGCATCAAACATCCACCAATCAAATGACCACTTGCATCTGTATATATTTCAAGCATTCTTGCATTTTCTCCATACACCAGATATGCAAGTTCCACATCTTTTGCAACTTCTGCTTTCAACTTCTCAAAAGCTGTATTCGAGTCATTCCGCCTAATCAAAGTACTCTTCTTTTTCCTTGTCCATACACTCAGTGGTTTCATCACACCTGAACAATCTTTCATAAACTTTCTCCCAAACTCAACTAAACCAAGAAATCCAGGCAACTCTCTCACTGTGGTAGGTTAGGAAAATTACTAATTACTAACCTTTTCCACAAACTTCTCAGATTTACGCAATCTAGCTGCACTCACCTCATGTCCCCAAAACTAAACCACTGACAAGCCACACACATTTAGACAATTTCACTTTCACACCAACCTCTTCCAACTTTTTCAAAACATCATTCACCAAAGTCGTATGTTCTTCCATGTTCTCACTCATCATCAAAATATCATCCCAAAACACACTTACATTTTTACACGGGAAACCACTTAACTCCACATTCATAGCACACTGAAAAGCGGCCTGGGCATTCGCCAACCCAAAGCTCAGTTAGCTGAGACTATCATGCATTTCATGACGAAATATTCAACAGCTGAGCAACTAGTTATCTTGGCTGAAACTCGAGACATTTGTGTTCCCAAGTCATAAGGTCGAGGGTATAGGATGTCCACATCCTATCTAACCAGATTTTCTTGACTATTGAGCATTGTCATTAATCGTCAATTGAAACTGAAACAAGAAAATAATAAATGTGATTATTTGGGTGTTTTCTTTTCAGGTGAACTTTAAATTACATGAAAGTTACTCCAACCAGAATCGAGTTCTAACTAAACCTCCTTATGAAGTGACAGAAACTGGGTGGGGAGAATTTGAAATCATCATCAAAATTTACTTCCATGATCCAAATGAGAGACCAGTAAGTTTTTGTTCTGTTTGGGATTTTCTAATCCTGTGTCATGATGAGAGAGAGAAATTGGTGCGTGTTGATAACCTTGTGTTAATAGCTTAATGTTAGAGTAATTCGGAAATGTTGATTGTCGAGATTTGTTTGGAGGGGGCCTGAATCTAAATGTGGATAAGATGATGGTCTTTAGGTGTGGTGTGTTGTTAAGACTCCATGATGTGCAGCTTGAGCAAGTGCCATTTTTCCTGCCTTCTTCAATTTTCCCACTTTTATTTCTCTCTATCTCTGAGTAGTCCATTCAATCTACCATGACCTACTTATTCAATCTACCATGACCTACTAATTCATTCTACCATGGCCTACTAAGTACTGTAAAACTGGGAGGGAATCACTGGACCTTTGTGACTGTCAGATCCGGGAGACCTCGTGTCATCTTTTCTCTCTTCCACCCGCACACCCTCTCTGTCAGACCATAGTAGAGCTGCCATTTTTGTCCACTCCTTAATCCCCTGGAGTAGTATGTGCCCTACTGGCCCCATCCCCTGCAAAGAAGGCCTGGCAGATTTTGTAATTTTAAATCTCTGTGACCAGTCCTGTTGGAACTGGTGCGTTCCCATACTGCGTCATCCCTCCTGCACTCGTGGATAAGACCCCTTTTCCTGAAGATGAGATCCACCCTTTTCAACAGCTAATAAAGTTTACATAAAGATCAATATGACAACTGATAAAAACCTGAAGACATAAGAGCCCACTACTTTTTTAGCTTCAAGAGAAGTTTCCTGGTAGTAGTGTGTTCCTTAACATCAACTGACGATCATGGAACCATTTGTGACCGCACAGGAGTGGGGTTGTTACTTATTCTGCATCATGGGTATATGAATATGGGTACACCATCGGCAGAGCTCTAGAACAGAGGAGAGAATACATCTGTTGTGCTGTAAAGACAGGAAGGGGAATGATAGTGTTGTGATTGTGCATGAAGGCATGTGTATTATCTACCGAACCCTGTTGGGGTATACCCTGCCCATACTCGCTGGCATTGAATCCAGTGGCTCGATGCCAGAAATCCAACCTATACCCACTGGGTTAGCAAGAGTTTCTGTATCCTCCTATACTTATACACTCTCGATACTTTGCCAACCCCCATCTCTTTTCATTGAGGCGGGTAGCCACCTGGAACATCAGCACATCATTCAGGTGGGTACACAGGTACTTGTGGGTGGTGGAATGTTTTTTGCGCTAATGCAAGGCTAGGGCAGTCGAATGTCATCTTGATTACATCTGATTCATGTTGTTGTGGTGAGGTTTGTTGTGTGTTTTTAGGAAGAGAGCTGAAGATAGTTGGGCCCAAATTGTTGTTTCCTGTATAGAGCCGCCCCGCCAGCCTAAGGTTTCAAGGTGGAGGGAGGAAAAGACTCGCATGGTGAGCCCAACCTTCCCCGATAAGTCCTCGAAGGCGACAGCGAATTCAGCGCATTGTCCTGCCAACAGCGCCCGAAGTTCTGTCTCCGGGAAACGTACGGCCATTTCCGTGAGGGTCTTCTCTTCGAAGAGGGCCCCCGCACCTCCTCCGAGCTAGGCCTGGAATTGCCGCGAACTCTAAGCCAACTGAGAAGAGCTGCGGAGGCTTGTCTCTTCAAGTTTTCCCTTAGCTATCTTTTTGCAGGAGACCATGCTAGGTGCGTGCCCCCCTGCCCACCCCCGTAAGGGGCGCGGCGATTTGCCATCATGGCCGCCGTGCTGACGGGACTCAGCACCCCGTCCGGCCCCAGCTTAGCCTCTCTTCCTTCAAAACACTTGTTTCCTCTTTTCACACAACCTCTCCCACAACTTTCTCTGGTCAGCCTCTAATTTCACAGGGTAGATGCTGACCTTCCTTTCAGCCAACCGTCCCGCATCGGGGCTGAGGGGGTGGGGGACAATGTTCCCTAACCCCTGAGCTCCGGTCTGGGGTGGCTGGTTTTTAACTACCTGCTTCATCCCCACCCATACCTTCCTCACATCCCTTTTCCTCTCGTCTTCAAAATCTATCTTTTTTACGCCGTGTCTAAGGTGGAGCCGCCATGCCGATGGACTGTCAGGCCACCAGGCGGGAGGGGTGGTCCCAAATGGTGGCGCCTGGCTCTGCCGGGCCTGCAAGCACCTCTTGCAGTGCGGGCAACTGTGAGAGGTGATGAGCTGTTGCGTCCCGTGTAAATAAGAGGGTCACCATGCCCAATGATGAATATAAAAAAAAACCCAACCCCCCAACTTCCCCAAAAACAACGGAGCCGCCCTCGGGCAGCTCCACAGAAAAAATGGAGGTCTCCCCCCTTGTGCTTGCGCAGGGGACCCTCCATACTTCTTTAACCGGAGAGGAGGCTTACTCCTCTCCTACGCCTACGGGTGTAGGGGACTCCCCCTCACCCCCTTCTCTGGAGGTGCTTTCGGGCACCTCCCTATCTCCAGCGGCAGTCCCTCCTTTGCTTTCTAAGGGGACTGCCAAGAAAGCCAGCAGGCAGCCCATTGCCGAGCGCCTCTCTTGTAAGCAGCTTGGTAGGGCAAACCCCCTTAGGGGGGAGAGGGAAGCCAGGCCCCTTCGGTCGCTTCCCTCAAAAGACCTGCTGGCAAGGATATTAAACCTTGTCGGGGTTAAGGCTTGTGCCTCCCCACAAATGACTCTTGACGCTGCCAAGGGGACCTGCGATGTCCTGGTTGGGGATGGCCAACTGGAGGCCCCTCCTGCGATAGACATGGTCGTTGAGGAGACCTAGCCTCAGACGGTAGGGCCTTCCATGGGGGGGAATCCGGGCTCGGCGCCAAGCACCGAACCCGAGTCCGCCCCTATGCAAGGTCCCCCTCAAACGGCTGAGGGCTCGAAGGCAATACAAGGAGGGGAGGGATCTCCTCCGACAGGTGCCCCCACGACTACCAGGAACTTCTCCATTTCGGAGAGGGACCTGGCTGAGGCCGGCCCATCTGGCGTGGGGGCTTCTGCCGGCGGAGGTGAGAAGCGGGTTCATTCCCCGCCCTCCTCTCCAAAAAAGAAAAAGACTAGAAAGACAAAGAAGACTCGGGGCTCCTCTCCACCCGCGGGGGCTGCGGGGACGGATGGGTCTGCTGCCACTTTGGTAGGCGACCAAGCCAAGATCGGCACATCCGGCCCCTCTACCTCCCCGTGTGCGGAGCCCCTGACTAAGACTAAGACCAAGAGTGCACAGGGCGGAGCCTCGATGACATCGGGGCCCCTCATTCAGAGGTTACCTGGCGTTTTCGAGCCCGCTGGCTTCAAACGCTTCCTCGTTATTCGCTCCACTGATGGCACCATGTTGTCCAAGGGCAACATGATCCATCAGAGGAGAGGATTAGCTAGTGCAATTGGTAGAGAGCCGAAGGTGACCCGTTTCTCGGACGGCAGCCTTCTGGCGAATCCCGCCGAGGCGGCCAAGATAAGTGCTCTTCGGACACTTCATGGCACCCCGGTGAGTGTGACGCTGCACTCTACCATGAACTTTGTAAAAGGAGTAGTTTATGCGAGGGAACTCGTTGACTACTCCATTGAGGACATCACCCTAGAGCTGGCCGACCATGGGGCGGTCAAAGTCGAACGTGTGATGAGAAAACAGGGAGGGGCCTCGAGACCCACCCCTACACTCTTCGTCACGTTCGACTGTGACAAGCTCCCTGAGTCGGTGCGTGCCGGTTGGTACCGCTACCGCGTGAAGGCATTCGTGCCACTTCCGCGGCGGTGCTATTACTGTCACCGCTTCGGCCATACGAATCGCTCGTGTAGACGTGCAAAGTCGGGGTCCCCCGAAGTATGTGTAAATTGCTCCAAGGTCACACACGATAAGTCCAAATCGTGTGTGGCCACGAAGAAGCAATGTGGTGCATATCTCCTGGAGAAAGAAATCCTGGCCGTTCAGGCCCAGGATAGACTCTCATTCCGCGAGGCTAAGGACTTGGTCCTGGCGCGCCCAGCTCTGCCTGGGACGTCATATGCCTCAGTAGTTAGAAAGGCACCCTCTGCTCCTGGCCCATCCAGGCCAACGAGCACGGTTGTTTCCGCGCCCATTCGGAGCCCTTCTGCGGGCTCTACCCAACCCGGGCACTCCCCTGGTAAAGCTGGCGGCAAAAAGGGTTCATACCCAGCCCCGGCTAAAACCAGGGCTCCCCCCTATTTCCCCAGCGTAACCGTTTCCCGCAAGGCGAAACGGCCACGCGCCTCCACCGAGTCGTTAGACTCACAGGAGGCAACACCCCTGAAGATGGTCGCTAGGCCATCTTCGGGGGTTCATAAAGCTGTCCCCCGAAAGGAGGACAGCAACAAAGGAGCTTCGGCTCCTTCGCCCACGCCCAGAGGTGGAGCGAGTGGCTCGGAGACGGTGGTTCCTCGAAAAGAGGGCCCCCCGCCTCCGAAGCCGCAGCGCCCGCCTAGGGTTTCGAGGCGGAGGGAGGAAAAGACTCGCATGGCGAGCCCAACCTCCCCCAATAAGTCCTCGAAGGCGACAGCGCCTCCAGCGCTTTGTCTGGCCAACAGTGCCCGGGGTTCTGCCCCCGGGAAGCGTACGGCCATTCCCGTGAGGGTCTTCAGTTCGAGGAGGGCCCCCGCGTCTCCTCCGAGCTAGGCCTGGAGGGCATATTCCTTCAATGGAATTGCCGTGGACTCCGGGCCAGCTGGGAGGAGCTGCGGAGGCTCGTCTCGTCCCGCTCCCCGTTAGCTATTTTTTTGCAGGAGACCATGCAAGGCGCGTGCCCCCTGCCCGCCCTCCCGGGGTACAAGGGTCTTGCGACCCCACCACCGCGGGATGGCCGGGCTGGGGGATGCGCGGTTTACACCCGGCATGATGTCTCCGTTCTTCCTTTCTCTTTAGATACCTCCTTTCAGGCAGTGGCTGTGCAGCTGCACCTGGATAGGAGGTATACTATCATTTCTGCGTACATTCCACCGTCAGCTGACTTCGACGCGGGCGACTTCCGCCGCGTCGTGGCACGGTTGCCGAGGCCCTATCTCTTGCTTGGAGATCTGAACGGCAGGCATCCTCTCTGGGGAGATTACTCCATAAATCCCAGGGGACAAGTCCTTGCCGATCTGATCGAAGAGCTTGAGATGGGTGTCCTAAACGTGGATGAGTTTACGCATCACTGTCCGAGAACCGCTTCATTTTCTTGCCTTGACCTATCTTTGTGCTCTTCGGATGCACAGCCTGATTTTGATTGGGGGGTGGTCGATGACCTCCATGGTAGTGATCACTTTCCCATTCAAATATCATTTTCCGGGCAACTGCCGCCTGAGAGACCACCTCGGTGGTGCTTGGCGCGGGCGCGGTGGCCTGCATTTCAGAAAATGACTGAATTCTCTATCTCAGTCGAGGAGTTTAGGTCGGTAGATGAGGCCGTTGAGTTCTTCTCCGGCAACCTCATCGCCGTGGGCCTGACTACTATTCCTAGGACGTCTGGCCGTAATGCACGCCGACCACTCCCATGGTGGTCGGCCGAGTGTGAGACGGCCCTCAAACAGAAGCGTTATGCCTACATGCGCTATAAGCGCCGACCGAACGATTTCACTGTCGCTGAATTTCGTCGGGCTAGGGCTAGGTTCCGGTATATTTCGAAGCACGCCCGCCGCTCTTCTTGGCGGGCATACGTGTCTTCACTTAACGGCAAGACCCCTTTAGCTGAGGTGTGGAAGCGAGTCAAAAGGATTCGGGGCAAGTTCTCGCAGGACCCCCCTCCCGTTCTCCAGGAGAATGGGACCGCAATCTCGGACCCCGCGACCGCTTTTTCTGCATTCTCTAGCCGTGATGCTGCTCCGCCAGTATTCAATGCACGTCGTGATGTCGCGGAAGGCCGCCGGCTGGACTTTACCTCCAGAGGCGGAGAACCCTTCAACGACAAGTTTACTGTAAGCGAGTTGCGTTCCGCTCTCGCTTCGTGCGCAGACACCGCCCATGGTCCGGACGATGTCCCGTACGCCATGCTTCGACATCTAGGTGAGCGAGGCATGGCCTTTCTGTTAGATTTGTTCAACAGGATCTGGGTGGAAGGTCTTCTCCCAGACTCCTGGCGAATCGCTACTGTGCTTGCCTTTCGCAAACCGGGGAGAGATCACTCTACTCCGACCGGCTTCCCCCCAATCTCTCTAACCTCTTGCGTGTGCAAGTTGATGGAGAAATTGGTAAATGTTAGATTAGCCTTTTTCCTGGACAGCGGAGGCCATCTGTCTTTCGCACAGTGTGGCTTCCGCAAGTTCCACTCCACGTCGGATGCTCTGCTCCGACTGGAAAATGCCGTCTGCGAGGCTTTCCTTCGTAGACAGCACTACGCCACGGTGTTTTTCGATCTGGAGAAGGCCTATGATACCGCATGGCGATACGGTATCATGGAGACTCTCCACACGATGGGGGCGAGGGGACGCCTCCCAATTTTTATATCTGAATTTTTGCGAGATCGTCGATTCCGGGTACGGGTGGGGGGAGCCCTCTCCGGCCCAAAGGAGCAGGAAGAGGGTGTCCCGCAGGGAAGTGTCCTCAGTGTCACACTCTTTGCCCTGAGCATCAACGGCATCACCTCGGTGCTGCCGGAAGATGTTCTCGCTACGCTCTACGTGGACGACCTTTCGATCTCTTTTGGCGCGGCCCAGATGCCAACTCTGGAGCGTCGACTCCAACAGGCATTGAACCGCGTCTCTCGCTATGCCGAAGCGCACAGGTTTCGGTTTTCTTTGGCCAAGACTAAGGTGGTGCACTTCTGCCGCCATCCACGGCTTCACCCCGACCCAGATTTGTTTCTTAATGGGGTGCGCCTGGATGTGGTTGAGTCGCACCGTTTCCTTGGTCTTGTATTCGACCGACGCCTCACCTGGGAGGCTCATATTCGCAGCCTTAGGGTCTGTTGTACCCGCGCCATGGGTATTCTCCGTTCCGTGACGTTTAGCGCTTGGGGCGCTGATAGGGCTACTGCCTTACTTTTTTATCGATCCTTTGTTCGTTCGAAGCTCGACTACGGATGCGAGTTTTATGCATCCGCAGCCGAGCGTTTATTGCGGAAGGTGGATTCGATCCACCACACCGGCCTTGGCCTTGCGACCAGGTGCCTTCCGCACTTCCCCCATTGAGAGCCTGTTGGTCGATGCTGGGGAGATGCCACTCGCTCTGCGCCGCGTGCAGTGTATCACTCGACTGTACGCGCGAGCCCGGCGCCTCCCTCAGTCGCCAACAGCTCTCACTGCATCCGCAGCGGATCTCGATGGTGCCTATGCCGTCGAGAGACGCCAGTCATACCCTAAGCCTTTTGGGTTTAGGGCCAGGAAACTCCTTCGAGAGGTAGATATCGCTCTCGGACCGGTGGCGCCCCTGGTTTTGCCCAGGACGCCACCCTGGAGGGTACCACATTTGGCTATTTGTCGCCACGCCTCTGCTCCCAAAGCTTGTACTGCGCCGGGAGTATTGCGTTCGACCTTTTTGGAGCACACATCGTGTCACGCTGGAACCGTGCCAGTGTATACGGATGGCTCCAAGTCCCAAGAGGGGGTCGGCTTCCACGCCGTATCCCCTCTGTTTGAAGTCAGCGGGGCTCTACCAGGCGCTGCATCTGTCTTCACGGCCGAGCTGGTGGCAATACACCACTCGGTACGGGAGATTACGCGACGTGCCCGGTTCGGAGACCGGATTGTGATCTATAGCGACTCACAAAGCGCCCTGAGTGCTCTCGGGGCATTGGAATCTCCGCATCCCCTGGTTCGCGATATCCGTGACGCCACGGTTTTGGCGAGCCGGGCAGATGTCGAGATTATCTTCTGCTGGGTTCCTGGACATGTAGGAATTGCGGGGAATGAGCGCGCCAAAGAGTCCGCGAGGACTCTGCGACCGGACCAGCGTTTTGCTTTTCCTCACACCGACTACATGGCAGGAATACGGGCAGCTCTTCGGACTGCTTGGCAAAGAAGATGGGAGACGGTCGAAGGGAACTTAAAGTTGCGTGCCATTGCGCCGCGACTGTTCCCATGGATCTATCCCCCAATGCCGCGGCGGCTTCAGGTTGCTTTCTGTCGTCTTCGAATCGGACACACTCGTGTGACGCATCGCTACTTGATGGAGCGCTCGCATGCGCCCTATTGCAACGACTGCGTCGTCCCCCAGACTGTTCGGCATATTCTTGTCGAATGTCCCAGTCTGGGTGATCTTCGCGCACGATACCTGTCTCGGTACCGGGATGGGCGGGGTCGCTACCGCCTGTCCCTTGTACTCGGGACGAGTGCGTGCACCATGACTGGTGGACTGATTGACTTTTTGGGGGAGGCCGGCCTTCTCCCTTTCATTTAACCCGGTTTTATTGTTGTTGTTGTTTTTGTTATTGCTTTGTTATTGTTATTTCTTTTTATTGTTGTTTCCTGTTGAATTATTTTGAAGTAGCCTAGAACTAGGCTGTTTGTTTACGGCAACTTATGCCTAAGTCGGCAGTCGCCAGATATCCCCTTAATAAAAAAAAAAAAAAAAAAAAACCCTGCCCACCCTTCCTGGGTATAAGTGGTTTTCGACCCCACCACCACGCGATGGGCCGGTCAGGAGGATGCGCTATTTACACCCGGCATGATGTCTCCGTTCTTCTCTTTGCAGCTGCACCTGGATAGGAGGTATACTGTTATTTCTGCGTACATATCACCGTCAGCTAACTTCGACGCGAGGGACTTCCGCCGCGTCTTGGCACGGTTGTTGAGGCCTTTTCTCTTGCTCGGGGACTTGAACATGAGACAACCCTTCTGTGGAGACTCGATCAATCCCAGGGGTCAGGTCATTGCCGAGCTGGAGATAGGTGTCCTAAATGTGGAAGAGTTTATGCATCACTGCCCGAGAACGGCTTCATTTTCCTCTCCCGATCTACCCCGTAAGGGGCGCGGCGATTCGCCTTCTTGGCCGCCGTGCTGACGGGACTCAGAGACCCGTTTGGCCCCAGCTTAGCCTCTTCTCGTTCTTTCTGACACCCTGTCTTCTTATCCTGCTTCCTCACTTTTCATACAACCTCTCCCACAACTTTCTCTGCTCGGCCTCTAATTTCACAGGACAGACGCCTACCAGCTTCTCACCCAACTATCCCGGATCGGGGCTGAGGGGGAGGGGACAACACCCCTGAGCTTCGGCATGAGGTGGTGGATTTTTAACAACCTGCTTCATCCCCACCCACACCTTCCTCGCATCCCCTTTCATTCTTACTTCGATCTCTATCAATTTTTATGCCGTGCCCAAGGTGGAGCCGCCATGCAGATGGGCTGCCAGGTCACTAGGCGGGAGGAGTGGCCTAAAATGGTGGCAGCCGGTTCTGCCGGCCCCGTGTTCACCCCTCGCAGAGCAGGCTACTGAGTGGTGTGATGAGCGTTTGCATCTCGTGTTTTAAAAGGGGTCACTATGCCCAATGATGATTTGAAAAAAAAAAAATAATACTCCCTCTCTACTTTGCCCTCGACCATCGTCGGACCCACCCTTAGGCAGCTCATCGGGAAAAAATGTAGGCCTCCCCCACTCTGTGCTTGCATAGGGGACCCTCAAAAAGTCTTGTACCGGAGAGGAGGTTTACTCCTCTCCTTTGCATATGGGTGCAGGTTAGTCCCCCTCACACCCTACTCTGGAGCGACTCTCTTTTTCTAGCGGCAGTCTCCCCTTTGCTTGCCAAGAAGGCAGGCAGCCAGCCAGCCCATAATTGACCACTCCCGGTGGGAGCTGCGTGATAGAGCCAACCCCCTTAGAGGGGTGGAGGGCGAGAAAAGGCAGTGCCCATCGGTCCGTGCATTCCAAAGACCTGCGGGCCTGCATAATGAGCTTAGAGGGGGGGGGTCACCGTACGTGCCCCCCCCATCCAAAGTCAAGATGACCAAAGGTAACTCAGATGGGACTCGTGTGGGGGAGGGGGGGGGGGCAATGGCCACTTGGAGGCCCCCTTTGAGATGGACATGGTTTGTGAGGTGACCCAGCCCCAGACGATAGGATCTCCTTGCGAGTCCGGGGGGGCGTCTCCTCCCCCGGCTGGTGCTCCTATGACGGGCAGGACCTTCTCCATTTCAGAAAAGGATCTTGCCGAGGTCGGCCCATCTGGCCTAGGGGCTCTTACCGGCGGAGGAAAGAAGCGGGTTCATTCCCTGCCCTCCTCTCATAAAAAAAGAAGACTAATGGCTCCTCTCTACTGCCGTTTCGGTAAGAGACCAAGCCAAGATCGGCACGTCCGGCCCCGTTGCTCCCCCGCGTAGGAAGTCTCAGGTGAAAACCAGAACTGCGCAGAGCGGAGCCTCCATTACGTCGGGGCCTCGCATTCAGAGGCTACCTGTCATTTTCGAGCCTGCTGGCTTCAAACGCTTTCTTGTTATTCGCTCCACTGATGCCACCATGTTGGCCAAGGAAAAACATGAGTAGATTATCCTCTACTCATACTTCTTGCAGCTTTTGCATCAAATACATCCCGCAGGATATTCTTCCTTACTCTTGTCTTCTCCCTCTCTCCTTTCCCCAACCCATGTGTATTTATACACATCCTTGTGTTAAAAGGATGTGTCTTTCAGCACACAACCCTGCTATCCTCACTACAGGTGTGCCAAAAGCTTCAATTATCCTAGCTTGATCCTTTCTCTTTGTCCATCCTATTTCATATAACCATTATCTGATTAATATCTATCCCAATGCCTTCCACCATCCACCACGGCTTTCCAGAATTTTTTTCCTCAGCTTCACATCTATCATTACAGGGTCCATCGAGTATGACCATTGAGTTTCATCCACTTCGCATAATTATCAAGCTTACACATTTATATGCAACCATTGCATCATGCCACACTTACTGGCACCGTCACACGATTTTGATCTCTATCACCATGATTCATCTCTCACATTGTGCATGTATGCACAAATCTCCGTTTTAAGCACATTTGCTACCTTTCCATCATCACATATCTAGTTAGTGGATATAATAAGGGATGATGTTGTGGCGGCGAGTTGGCGACGCCCGTTCAAATTAGGTCCCGCTGCCCAGACAAGGTCCGCTCGGTGGTTCAAGGAGAGGGTATTAAGGAAAGAGTATTTTTAAAATTTTATTAAAAAACAATAAATACTGCAACTAAACCCAAATCACAGCCCCAAAGCTTTTTTAAGTGAAAAGTCTAGGGCTTTACAATAGAATGCCCAACGCCAAGATGCAAGGCTGTGCAAAATGTATCGAATCCGAGCGCCCTATTACTGGTATCAAAGGGGACGGGGGCGCTTTCTGAGGAATGCGTGAGGTCCGGGACTCTGCGAAATGTCCCAACTTCAGGGACCTGGGACACTGGTTCCAACAGCTAGCTAACTCCAGTTACGGCCTGGAGACTGGGAGGTGCTCTCCAGGTCCCACGCTTGTAATCGGTCCCTTTCTCAGGTGAGTGCCACGCGTGAGGGTCCGACTGACTCCTACCACTCTTAAAAGCCAGAGGACGACTGACTGTTATCACCGGCACCACAGAGCTAGAGAAGAGAAGGCATTGTCAATCACCGACTCACTGCCACACTTAAACAACCTTACACCTAGCACTCTCAACCACACTTTCACGCAGGAGTTACACTCTCCTATTTTCCTTTCAGTCGGCTCTTTTCACTTCCAAAACAACCAAGTTTATTGCACACAGTATTTCACTCTGTAATCGCAAGTCTCGTTATCTTGTCAATCACGCTTTCAAATTAGATTCGATAGGAGTCTATTGATTCCCCCCCACCCCTACACACACCCGGAGCGACGGGGAAAGGGACGCAAACAACAACAATACACTACTACAATATATGAAATCGTATATTTGTTAACAAGATAATTAAGAACTTATTTAGGTTAGAATGGAAAATATTCTTGGTTTTCAACTCCTATTTCTTTTTGCAGGTGACATTATACCATATTTTGAAGTTGTTTCAGTCGGGAATGACAGTGCCTCCTCCCCTGCCACAGGGAGAATTTAAAAAGCCCCTTGTGTCCGAGTTCTATGAAGAACTTCTCTTTCAAGACCCATCAGCCCTCATGGAGCAACTGCTAACTAATTCGAGGCCACTTACCATTGCACAATACATTCATAACACCGATTGTGAGTGAAAATGTTTTACATTAAAGATATATAATTCTCTATTCGATAAGTTTGGGGAATACTTTACAGGGAAATTGATCATCCTAACCCACATAATAGGATCCCCCATGTAGACTTGCCCCTGGAGGAGCGGCACTTGTTCCTGTTCACCTGGCAGGCTTAAGCTACAGTGAGACTACATAGGCTTGATTTCTTTTTGACTTTGCCACTTTCCTGTTGGACGCCGTAAAGGGCACGGTGACGCGTTTTCCTGGGTGCTGTGCTGACGGGACTCGGCGCCCTATCCAGCTCAGCCTCTCCTCCTCCTCCCGCTAACATCTACTTTCTGTACCAACTCTCCTCATCTCCTTCATCGCAGGGTAGTATCCAGTGTCGCTTGTTACACTTGGTCCTCCCAACCCGAGTACAAATTAGGGAAGACCCGTCATTGGGTTGACTTCAACTCTGGTGGGGTTGTGACAAGTTATGCTTCCACCTCGCTCCCTCTCAGTAGTCCTTTTTTTTCTACGACTTTCCCCTCATCCTTCTGCCTAGGCTTAAGGACCTGATCTGCTACCTCGAGCTGTGTGAAAAGAGGCTTTGTAGCCTCTATAAACAATCTCTGCAGGTCGCAAGAGAACAGGACTAGAGGGGTCCTGGGCGTTGGGGTGCAAATAATGGGTAGATCGGTTTTCACCCCAATAACCACTTTCCTGCGTGTAATGGGCTGACCACCTCCTGCAACCGTTCTCAGGTACATAAGGCTGTACTACTTGTGGTGGATGGTGGGCTTTACAGCCTTGTTGGCTGCCAGGCTAACTAAAAGTCTCTGGGTTTGCAAGAACAGATCTTCAGATCATGTCCGTCCTGTCGAAGGATTTTTGTACGTCTGATTAAGGATATCCGCTTTGTTGCCCTTCCTCTCTGACTGCGACCTTTGGGGAAGGACTGGCCACTGGGCAATTTCTGGCTGGTGTGCATCGCTGTACAGGCAGCGAACAACATTACTGCACCCAGGGTGAACCCCTGAAAAGTACGGAAACCCAAGACAGGAGAGGCTGATCGCGGGATATAGAAAACCAAGCCCCTTTTTTTTTAGTGGTCACAAGTTTAGGAGCTTCCGTGTTTTGGTAAGTTGTCACAAGGTTTTTCGACATTTCGGACTAGGTCCCTCTTTGTCAATCCTCGACCTACCTCGGTGTTTTTGGCAGACGAGGAGTCTAAAGTCAGCACCACTCTGACTGGTGAAGGGACCCCCAACCCCCACCCACCACCAATTTTCTGATAAGGCAAAGGGGTTTCCTCTATGCCATTTTCAGAGCCGGCCTCGCACTGTTCCACCTCTGTTTCGGAGGTGGCTTCCTGTGCTTTCTCAAGGGGTAGAGTTGCCTCCGGGCGGCTCTCCATTTGCAGCCAGTTGGAGGCCCCCTCGGGGTGGAAATAGTCTCGGAGGTAGCCCCCCTCCCCTCTCCAGATGTCATGGGCTTGCGGGCGAACCTGGGTTCAGTGCCAGACAACGAACAACCAGTCCGCCCCTGTGTAATTCCCTCAGGAGGCACGTCCTACAGATAACTCACAAAAACGAGGAGAGGAGAGATCCCCTCCCTGGTCTGGTGCTCCCTTGACGGCCAAAATCTCTATCTCCGACAAAGACGTGGTCGAGGCTAGTCTGTCCGTCCTTAGGGAGGTGTGAAGCTGGTTCACTCCCCACTCTACTCTCCAAAGAAGAGGACAAGGGATTCCTCTCCCTCCTCAAGTGGTTTGGGGACGGACGGGTCTGTTGGCGTTTCGGCAAGCGACCAGGCCAGACCGGCGCGTCTTGGCCCGAAGCGCGATTACGTCGGGAACCCTTATTCTGAGACTACCCGTTTGTTTCCAGCTTACTGGCTTCAAATGTTTCTTAGTTATTCGATCCACTGATCTCATCAGTTTGCCCAAAGGCCATATGTTCCATCAGAGGACAGCATTAGCTAGGCTTACAGGTAAAGAGTCGAAGGTGACCTGTTTCTTGGACGAGAGTCTTCTGGCGAATGCGTCGGATCTTTCCCAGGTAGCCATGATTAGTGCCCTTCGGACACTCAATGGCTCGCTGGTGAGTGTGACGCTGCACTCTACCACGAATTTTGGGAAAGTGTTGGTTTATGCGAGTGAACTCGTAGGCTTCTCCTTAGAAGACATCACCGACCTAGAAGCGTTCAAGGTCAAACGTTTGATGAGATGGGGGAGGCTCGAGACCCACCCCTACACTCATTTCGATCGTGACAGGTTCCCTGAGTCGGTGTGTCCCGGTTGGTATCGCTACCGTGTGAATGAATTCGTGCCACTGCCGCGGAGGTGCTATTACTGTCACCGCTTCGGCCATATGAATCGCTCATGTAGACATGCAAAGTCGGTTTTACCCGAATTCTGTGTAAGTTACTCTAAGGCCATACACGATAAGTCCTTATCATGTATGGCTAAATGTAACAATTGCGGTGAGTCGCTTCCTGCTTCATCGAAGAATGGAAGCGTGTATCCCACGGAGAAGGAAATCCTGGCCATTCATGCTGCGGATTGTCTTTCTTTTCGCGAGGCTATAGACTTGCTCCTGGCGCGCCCATCTCTAGCTGGAACGTCTTATGCCTCAATTTATAAAAAGTCAGCCTCTGCTCCTGGCCACTCCTGGTCTACGAGCACGGTCCCTTTTGTTTCCATTGGGAACCCTTCTGCGGGATGTACCCTCATGGAGCGCTTTCCTGGTAGAGCTGGCGGTACGAAGGGTTAACACACAGCTCCCCATCCCCCCTCCCTATCCCCTAGCGTGAACGTTTCCGGTAAGGCGAAACGACCGCGCGCCTCCACCAAGTCGCTAAGCTCACAGGAGACCAACCCCTCGAAGGTGGTCATAAGGTCGTCTTCGATGACTCATAAAGTTGTCCCCTGAAAGGAGGACAGCACAAAATGAACCTCCAAACTCCTCCACCCAAGGCTGAGCTGGGTGACTCGGAGAAACTGGACCCTCCAAAAGAGGAACCCCCCCGCTCTAAAGTTTCGAGGCGGAGGGAGGGAAAAAACGCATAGCGGCCCATCCCAAAGGTCCCCGGAGTTCTGCCTCCGGGAAAAGTACGGCCATTCCTATGAGGGTCTTCTCTTCGAAGAGGACCCCCGCCACACACGCACACACAATCTTCGAGCTAGGCCTAGGGGCATCTTCCTTCAATGAAATTGCCGCGACTCCCGAGACCAACTAAGAGGAGCTGCGGACAGCTTGTCACCTCCCGTTCCCTCTTAGATATTTTTCTGCAAGATACCATGGTGGACGCGTCCGACCTGCCCACCCTCGCGAGATATAAGGGTTTTATGACTGTACCACAACGAGTCTTTACCTTAAATACCTGCTTTCAGGTAGTAGCAGCGCAGCTGCACTTGGATAGGGGATATACTGCTATTTCTACCTACATTCCACCGCCGGCCGACTTTGACGTGTGGGGTTTCCGCCACGTTGTGGTACGGTTGCCGTGGCTCTTTCTTCTGCTCGGTCTAAGGGGACTACACAATCAATTCTGGGGTAGACAGGTGTCCTAAATGTAGATGGGTTTACGCATCACTGTGCGAGAACCGCTTCATTTTCCTGCCTTGATCTATTTCTGCTCTCCAGATTCAAAGCCTGATTTTGGGTGGGAGACAGTCGATGACCATGGTAGTGGTCACTTTATCATTCAACTATCATTCTCGGGGCTGCTGCCGCCTGAAAAATAAAAAACTGCCCCAGTGGTGTTTGGTCCAAGCACCACTTGCTCCAATGGAGCAGTCGCGGTAGTCCGCATTTCAGGAAATGTATGATTTCTCTATGCCAGTCGAAGAGTTTAGTTCGGTGAATGAGGCCGTTGACTTCTCCAGCAACCTTAGCGCCCTGGGCCTAACTACTATTCCTAGAATATCTGGTAATTTTGCACGCCGTCCTCTTGTTTAGTGGTCAGTCAAGTGTAAGACGACCCTCAAACAGAAGCGTTATGGCTACATCTGCTATAAGTGCCGCCCGAACGATTTCACGGTATGTTTCGCAGCACGCCCGCCGCTCTTCTTGGCGGGCATACGTGTGTTCACTTAACGGGAAGACCCCTTTTGTAGAGATGTGGAAGCGTGTCAAGGATTCTGGGCAAGTTTTCGCCGGACCCCCTCCCGCTCTCTAAGAGAATGGGGCCGCATTCTCGTGGAGTGTTTCGCGACCTCTTCTCTTCGTTCTGTGAAGTTGAGCACTTGGATTGCTGATAGGGCTACTGCTTTACTCTTCCATTGATCCTCTGTTCTTTCGAAGCTTAACTGCGGATACGACTTTTATGCAGCCACAGCCGAGCGTGTAATGGAGAAGGTGGGCTCGATCCACCACACCGGTCTCCATCTGGCGACCGTTGCCTTCCGCACGTCCCCCATTGAGAGCCTACTTTTGCTTACTGTTGCCTCCTTTTTTCATTTTAAAAAGTCTCGCTAAATAACTTTTAGGAGTTGCCTACTTTTTTTCATTTTTATTATAAAATGTCTCAATAATTTGGGGGGAAAATTCTTAGTAAATAACTCTTGACTGTTTCCTCTTTTTTCCATTTTTATTTTAGAAAGACCTAGTAAATGACCTTTTCTGACTCTTACCTCCTTTTTTTCTTTTTAGTTGAAGTAAAAAAGACCAACTCCTTGAAAATGATAATTGAATCACAGGAAAAAATTACACAAGAAATTCTGGAACTCCGAAATAAAATCAAGTTAGCCAAAGGCACTGTGGCGATCTTCAAAGAAGAAATCACCAAGGCGCAGACCGATGCATCTACTTCGGGAAACTGAGCCAACGCTCTTGTGTTCTATTTAAAAGAAGATGTAATAATAAGCGCACTTTCGGTGATGTATGTGACCTCATATCGTCACTTTTATGTAAATGCTAAACGTAGCTTAAAATTGTTCATTATTGAAATTGGTATAATTTTGGTTCTCTAACGTAGCAAAAAGCATATAATTGGGTTAATAGGATTGATGTTGGATGTTTTGAGGGCATGTTGTTCGTGGTCGTTGTTGATGCAAGGCTTCCGAGGAGCAGGTAGCATCTAGGTTCCCTCTTCCCGCTAGGAGGCTCAAGGAAGGAATGCTTTGAGTCTACAGCCTCCGCTGTAGGCCCCAGCAACATAACAACAATTAAGTGGGGCCCAGCTCCCTGCGAGACACTCCTGAGGGACCAGATTTACCCCCCACCCCCCCGTGTGTTAGTGGTCCATGCAATAGAAAGTAGGTGTTCGATTACAGCTTAACCTCCACTAGGATTACATCCAGGTGGGGGGATCCCACACCGTTGCATCCAGGTGGCGTAGGTGTATCATTTCCACTCGCAAATGATTGAGGTATTGAGAGTAGTAGTTTGATGGTTTAGTTATGCACCAAAGGTGTCTGATGTCATCCTGGCATAGATGTTACAATGGAAGAAGTCTAATAACCTCGGGTAATGGAAATTTTAGTGTAGATGTTTTGGAATCTGGGTCTGAGAGTGATTGGTGAAAAGTAAGGTACTACTATGAGATGGTGCAGATGTGTTAAAAGCTTCAATGGATCTATAATATAGAAGCGAATGTGTGGGTATTGTCCTAGTATAATAGATTACAACGATTACAACGAAGTTGAGCCACATTGGCCCTGGTAAGTCGCTGTAAATAGCCGTGATTCGGAACCCATGATAATCAGTAGACCCAACCCACTTGAGAAAATGACTCAAAAGAGTTCAGATCGGTTTTAAACTCCTTTCCCTTCCCTCTCTGGGATTTTTTCTTCAGGGGTTGTTCCCAGAGAGGCTCTGGCCTTCTCGTGGCGAGAGGGGTCAGCCCTGGGCCCCTTAGGGGACCCATGGTGCTGCCAACAAGACTTTTTAAAATGCCCCTCTTTCTTTCCTCCTCTATTACGCTCTTCCACTGCCCTTTATTTCCCCCTCTCCCTTCACCTATCTAGTGGTCCTTATGGATACCCGACCTCTGCTCATTTAATGGATTGATTCAGAATTGTTCTTTCATGAAGGTGAAAGAGGCTGGGCATCTCCACCGCCTTCGTCTACCGAATGCCCAAGGAGAAACTATCGTTGGCCCCTTTTCTTCCTGCGTAGGAGAACTCAGGCAGCCTCTTAGGTTTCAAAAGATGGTGTGGTGGATCCGTATCCATTCTCCAAGAGGACATACCGGACGTAACTGATTGTATAGTTGCAGTAGTGCCGGGCCCTTGTAGGCCTCCATGGTGGGGAGCCCCGAGGAAGAATGCGAAGTTGTTTTTTTTTTTGCAATGGCTAGCCATTAAACAAAAACCTCCCCTTCTCGTAAGGGTTCTCGTGCCAAACGTTCCTTAGCTCCCCTTTCAGCCTTCCCTCGCTCGTTGGACCCCTATTCCAACGAAGTAGACCCAGATCTTGATTATCCTCGCTTTCTTGTCATGAATTCATTATCTGACATCCCACTTGCAAAAGTCGATGCTTTTGATGTCAATGAATCTTTTGAGTTCCGCTGTGGTGAACCCCGCCGGATGTGGTCAAGAGAAAGTGGTGATGTAGTCGAGGTGTCATCCCACTCTCAACACAACCTTGTGCGAAATCTATCTTCGATAGCTGAAATTCCAATAACTGTCTCGCCCCATCCGCGTCTGAATTTCGTCAAAGGTGTCGTCCGTTGAAACGAACTAAAGGACTACGACCCCACCCGCCTTCAAAGTAAGCTTAGTACCCAACGTGTCACACACGTACACAGGGTAACTAAAACATTAGGCTCCACTAAAGTCCCAACCGCCACACTGATTTTAACATTTGAACGACAAGAACTGCCGCAGTATATTAAAGCTGGGTACCTTCGTGCCCCGGTAAGTCCCTACATCGAACTACCCAGACGCTGCTTCAATTGCAATCAATTTGGACATGTTGGCCGTGCCTGTCGGCACCCTCGCTCCTTCGTTAATTGTAGCTCTGACTACCATGGCCCCGAATGCACCAAAACACCCCGCTGTGCCAACTGCGGAGGTACCCACAGTGCTGCGTCAAAGTTCTGCTCTATATTTTTATATGAAAAGAAGGTGCTCGTTTTGCGCGACTCCCTACGTCTAGATATAAGAGAGGCCCGCCAGCGTGCCTGAGCACAAGCCTCACCACTCGGCCGGCTCTTCTCTGACGTTTTACGTGACGCTGGACGAAACCGACCATCACGCGCGAGTTCCGACCAGCCTGAAGCACTTCACCCTACAGCGTCGGAAACATTCAGAATATGCAGTCGAAGCATCGCTCTCACACCGAGATAACCAATGTAGCCCCCCCTCTCTCCAGCAGCTCTAGCTGGGAGAGACGCTCAGGCTGAGACACTTGAAGACATCAGACGCTATTTGAAAGAGTCCTAAACATCGACCAGTGAAGGTTCATCCACCCGGCCCTGACACCCAAAGCCCAGTGGTAAGAGAAAGGATTCCTCACCTGGGTCATCGACCACCAATAAGCGGGCAGCCTCTGGAGCTGACTCGGCTGAACCCCGAGAATCTCCAATGGACTCCTGCCCTATGACTGAACATTCTATGCCCTTAAGTACGTCTCGCCCTTCACAGGACTTAGGCCCCATCCTGATCCAAATGATGGCAGATATACACCCAGCTCCACACACCTCGCTCAGATCACCTGTTCGTTCCGCTCACCCTTCAACCCAAGATCCGATGGAAGCAGTTGATACTCCAACATCACCAATTGCGGCGGTTGGACCAACTCCTCAGACACCGAAAATACCCTCGACCCATGAATCCGGATCTACCGACCGAAAATCCCTTCTTGATTTTCCTTTTCCGCCAGGTTGCGAGCCCGAATTACAATCAAGGGCCTCGGTCGGTTCCTCAAAACCCACGAAAAAAAAAACCCAGTTACTGCTCTATATAGGATCTCTCTCCCTGCAAAAGCAGGCTCCTCAAAATCAGCTCTCCGTCTCCCAAGCTCTTTGGGACGAACCTCAAATACAATATCGGCCTCAAAAGAGAAAAAGATATCCACAGTGGTATCTAATCGTCACACATAGTATCTTCCATTTTACAATGGAATTGTCAAGTTCTTCCAAAGTGGGAAGAACTCAAAATTCTTTTGACGACTATCCACCCCGCTGTTATTTGTCTTCAGGAGAATAAACTGGGTGTACGGCCCTTTCCGCCGGTACCCGGCTTTCTCACTTTCAACTTTATTGCTCCTGCTGGAAGCCCCTCATGGAGGGGTGTCAATCATGGAATCTTCATCCTACCATGTTTCTCCCATCTCGATACATACTACCCTCCAAGCTGTTGCCGTGAGGGTTTTTCTTACCAAGCTTTTTACCGTTTGCTCTATTTACCTACCCCCTTGTTTATCATTGTCAAGACCCGACCCTTTAGAACTTATAGACCAGTTGCCCTCCCCATTTTTATTACTAGGAGATTTTAACGCCCGTCATCCATACTGGGGTGACATCACTCGAAATGCCAAAGGCAGTGTATTAGAGTCTCTTTTATTATCTGACTTTCTTTATGTCTTAAATACTGGCGATTTTACCTCTTATCATGTCCAGACGGACTCTTTTAGCTGTGTTGACCTGTATGTTTGTTTCCCAGATTGCTTCACGGAATTTCGATGGTCAATTCTTGACGATCTCCATGGGAGTGACCACTTCCCTATTGTCTTGTCGGCCCTTCAAGTTAGCCCTCATATAACCATGCCCCTTAAGTGGTCCTTAGGTCATGCAGATTGGGAAGGTTTCCAAGAAGCGTCCTTCACAAATGCATCCTTGGGGATCTTCAATGGAGTGGACGCGGCAGGAGAATACTTTACACCGACTATCTACAATGCAGCAACACAGACCATCCCACGGAGGCGACCTGCCACGGGCCGCTCAACCGTGCCCTGATGGACCTCGACGTGTGCAACAGCTCTCAAAAATTACAAGTTAGCCCATGCCCGATTCCGAAAGAACCCAACTTTGTGCAACAAGGTCGACCGAAACCGAGCTCGTGCGCTTCGCCAAAGAACCCTTCGTCAAGCTCGCCGAAATTCATGGTGCCGTTATGTTTCATCAATTTCCTCTATGACACCTACTGCTAAGATCTGGAAGAGGATTAATAAGATCAGGGGCCGTTATGCTAATCATCATACCCCCACACACAACTTAGACGGTTCCTTGGAGAATGATGGCCTGGCGGTCAGCAGTGCTTTTGCTGACCATTTCAGTGCCGTCAGCAGTGTCAGCCGTTACGATAAGGCTTTTCAATCTTACAAATCAAAAGAAGAATCTCATTCTCTCAACTTCACAACAAAATCTAACCTTCCGTATAACGCTCTATTCAGCATCCATGAGCTGCAAAGCGCTTTGTCCCTTTGCAGATCTACTTTCCCTGGCCTTGATGTGATCCATTTCGATATGATTCGGAACCTACATTCACATTCTACTCTCTTCTTACTTGATTTGTACAACCTTATATGGATGAAGGGTTTTTACCCGTCATCATGGCGCATTGGGATCATCCTTTCCTTTGTCAAACCGGGCAGGGACGGGTTGGATGCAGATCACTACCGCCCTATAGCTGTCACCAGCTGTTTGAGTAAGTTGCTGGAAAAAATGATATTGGAGCGCCTAAACTGGTTCCTAGAAACCAATCACCTTCTCTCTCCATTTCAATGTGGCTTCCGCAAAGGTCATAGTACCCTTGACCTATTACGTTTCGAGGGATCGGTCCGGAAAGCTTTCTCATTAAAGCACCGAGTCCTGGCTATATTTTTTGATATTTAGAAAGCCTACGACACAACATGGGGATACGGCATCTTGAAGCAGCTATACGTCTGGGGGATAAGAGGCCTTTTACCCTCACTTATTCAAAGTTTTTTAGCATCTCGATCCTTAAGGTACGTGTTGGAGACGCATACTCTGACCTGCAACCCCTAGAGGAGGGAGTTCCTCAGGGCAGTGTTTTAAGTTTCTTATGTTTTATAATTGCCATCAATGATATTATTTCGTCTCTCCCAGAGGGTGTATCGGCAATTCTGTTTGTCGATGATTTAGCACTATACTGTTCCTCACCTCGCCTTCCATCAGCAGCGCGTCGGCTACAACTGGCGGTCGATGCTGTATCCTAAAGAGCACAACTTAAGGGATTCCGCTTTTCCACGAACAAAACCAAAGCAATGTATTTCCACCGAGGCAGAGGGGTCCTTGTTCCGCCATCTATCTCCCTACAAGGCGAAGATATAGAGTTTGTCTCAGAGTTTTGATTCCTTGGCGTAACTCTCGATCCAAAGTTATCCTGGTTACCACACCTACGCCGACTTCGAACAGGCTGTCTGCGGGCTCTAGACATTTTGAAAGTCCTCTCACACACTTCGTGGGGCAGTGATCGACAAACATTGTGGACATTATACACAGTCCTCGTCCAATCCAAATTGGATTATGGCTGTCAAATTTACTCATCGGCTTTCCCTTCAGTCCTTAAAATGATGAACCCCATTCGAAACCTCGGAGTTCGCCTTTCTAGTAGAGCCTTCCGTACTTCTTCCCTCAACAGCCTTTACTACGAGAGTGGGGTGTTCCCCTTACCCTATCATCAACGCCAGATTTGCATACGATACCTTGGCCGTGTACAACAGGCCCCGGTATCAGAGGTTTACAGATGCCTGTATGCTGCCGAATCAACGGCGGCATATGATAAGTTACCATTTTTACTCTGCCCTTTGAACCTTCGCATAGGAGATCATCTCTCTAACCTGGGTGATCCAAGGGTCCTTACCCTCCCATCCTTACTGACCCCTAGTTGGCGTGCTCCTCTCCCCACAGTATGTAGCTACATGTGGAGCCTGGAGAAGTCCTCCATGGACCCTCGCATGATTAAGAGCCTGTTCTTAGAGCATTCAACCTCACACAAACAATGCTGCCCACTATACACGGATGGCTCTAAGTCGGACGGTAGCGTGGGTGCCGCAGCCATCTACCCAGGAGGAGATTTCCTAACTCTATCTTTGCCGCCAGCAGCATCCATTTTTTCTGCTGAACTTTTAGCAATCCTTTTAGCCTTTAGACTCATCCAACTTTACCTTTTAGTGATTTTGTCATTTTTTCCGACTCAAGGAGTGTCTTACAGTCAATTAGATCTTTTAATGCGTCCCATCCCCTAGTCACAGAAATTTGTCCTCGGCAACGAGAAGGCTGATCGGCTGGCCCGCTCAGCACATTCTGGGTCCCCTGAGAACTCGGCTCTGCCTTTTAGGGACTACTTTCCTTCAATAAGAGAGTATATTTTTCAACTGTGGCAGAATGAATGGGATGACTGTTCAACATCCAAACTATACAAAATTAAAAATTCTATTCGCTCTTGGCCCTCAAGTCGTCATAGAGTGCCGTCGTTGGAGGTGGCCCTTTGCCGAGTTCGCATTGGCCACACGAGACTTACTCACGGCCATCTTGTTTCGGGTGATGCTTATATCAGCCCTTGTCGTTTTTGCGGTGGGGACCAATCGGTTGCCCACCTTTTATTGGATTGTAGCCATTTTACTATTCTCCGGTTGTCCTGTTTCCCACCCCTTTTAACTATTCCTCAAAACACCCGTCTTCGATTCATATTGGCGGAGGAATCTTTTAACCCGTCGTTTTTTAAATTTTTATCACAAAGTGGTCTTCTCCACCTTTTATAGATGATATCTCTCGTTTCACCCTAGCCGCCATATAGAATCCACTTGGATTTGGCAGCAACCCACTGGTAACTTACCTTAAACCCTTTTAAACTCCTTACCAAATTCTTATAGTTAATGGAATGCATGAATGACCTGTTGGGATAGCAGGAAGATGTTTGAGTCCTCTTCAGGACGAGTGAGGTAGCTATTGCTTGTCCCTTGTACTCGAGACTGGTTCGTGCAGACAGACTATACGACTTTTTGGAGGAGGCTGGCCCCCTCCACTTTACTTGACTGTTTTTTGTAGGTCACATGTTCCTGCGCTGGGGGTGAGGCTGCCCTACCCCCGACGCCAGAGCGCGCTTCATTCTTGTTTCTTTTTTTCTTACCTTATTTGGATGGGGGGTAGCTTGTGTCTTAACCTTTGTTTTTGTTATTTACTTGTTTTTTTTAATCTAGCCTAGTATTGGGCTGTAGCGTGAGTACGTGTGTCCGGCCCGGATGATTTTGATTGAAATGATTGGTTTATCAATGTCCATTTAATGCGTGACGCTGATCTCTCCGTAAATATTCCAGATATTTCTTTAATGGAAGCGAGAGATAAAAATGGCACCTGCGACAACGAAGGCGTTATCGACCGTCGTCCTCGTCATGCAAAAGAAAGTGCAAACGTAGATGAAATCCGGAAACCACCCACTAGACCTGATTCTATCTACTTTCTACGGTTTCTTTGTACAGTTTGAACCAAGATGAAGTCGTCGTGTCTTGATGTACTGCGTAACGACCAAGTTTTTGCGATTAAAAATATTTTTATACCTTCAGATTTATTTTTTTGCACTTATTTTGGATTTTGGCCTCCCTACCGCTTTGCATTGAGGGGGGGGGGGGGGGTATGGACGTCATCGTCCCTCTGGTGGGTCTACTGGTTCTGCAACAGACTCATAAAGAAACGATGAGTAGTCCAGGCTTACTGCTGATCGTCATTTTGATGTTTAGGGTAATTTCATTATCTGGCAGTGGGATTTGACTACGAATGAGGGCCGAATGGTGTAGCATACTACTAGTAGTACAAGGGGCGGTCAATAAGTTTTGCAATTCGGATATAAGGAAACGAGATATGAGGAAAAGTGTTTTATTATTTTTCAATATAACTACTCTCGACTTCAATGCACTTGTCCCTGAGGCTTCGAATTCTCGACAACCAGAAATCTCCCGACTGCTGTTCAATCCACTCCTGGACGAGAGCTGGACATCTTCATCGTCCCCAAACCGGCGTCCACGCAGTGCAGCCTTGAGCTGGCGGAATAAAAAGTAGTCGCTAGGGGCCAGATCTGGACTGTAGGAGGGATGGTTGAGCTCCTCGAATCCGCACTCGCGCAGGGCAGTTTGTGCAACTCTGGCCTTGTGGACAGGGGCATTGTCGTGGAGGAGCAGGACACCGCGTGTCAACTTGCCACGCCGCTTCTGACGGATGCACTTCTTCAACCCAGCCAGTTCCTCGGCGTAATATTGGCCTGTAATGGTCCTTCCACGAGGCGCATAGTCCACCATCAACACTCCCTCAGAATCCCAGAAGATGGTGGCCATGATCGTCCCGGCTGAGGGTTGGGTCCGGAACTTGATGGGGGTCGGAGAGCCCCTGTGCTTCCAGGCCATGCTTTCGAGCTTGGTCTCGGAATCCCAGTGATGGACCCACGTTTCATCACCTGTCACTATGCGTGACTCTAATCCCGCCGCCTCTTGGTTGTACAGGAGCAGCAGCTCCTCCGAACTTTGACGACGTTGAAGTCGATCATGGGGCGTGAGGTTTCTAGGGACCCAACGGGCAGAGACCTTGGTCATAGCCAAATTGTCGTGGATCATGTTGATAACACTTCCATGTGATATTCCAAGTTCTCGCTCGATTTCTTCGACCTTCACCCGTCGATTTTCGAGGATCATCCTCTTCACACGCGCCACATTGTCCTCGTTAGTCACGTCTGACGGCCTCCTGGACGGGGGTCATCTTCAAGGGACTCACGACCATGGCGGAACTCCCTATTCCAGCGAGCAATGGTTTCATAGGAGGGGCGGTGTCGGTGTACACTGCAACTATGCGTTCATGGATCTCTTTTGCATTTTTGCCTTCCTTGGTCAAAAGTTTGATCACTGTGCGGTGCTCAACCTTCTCCATTGTCGAAAAATTTGTGACTGACGATATGCGATCAGCTACTGCTTCTTAAATAGACGAGGCAGGAGCATACGGCTGCAGGTCCTGACTTGTCATAACTTGTCCTAACACCCCCACAAACAACCATCCCCCTTCCTCTATTTTGCCCTACCGATTCGCAAAACTTATTGACCGCCTCTCGTAGTTTATTCTGTTTGGGTAGATCTTAGTTGAGGTAGAATCACTAGAGTTTGGGAGTTCAAATGCGTGAGGGTAGTGTAGTTTTATTAAGCCGGGGGGGGGGTATTTGACTGGTTTTGTTAGTGTTCTTTGGGTAGGAATGGGATTGGTTCATTGTTCTGTTAAAGGTTTGTGATCCTATCATGTTTAGGCGTCTCCAATTTCATTTGTTCCACAGGAGCTATAAACAACAACTAATTTGTATTATTTTGTTTGTGTGTATCCTGGTATTTAATTTTGAGTGTTTGTAGCTTGGCTGTTTTTGGATGGTGTTGGGTGTTCGCTGCTGCATTGCTACTCCTGTTGTCCAGAGGTGATGTTTGCTAGTGCTTTTGTGACGTTTAGCTTCTTTGTGTCTTATGTGTTAAGCGACGCCTCAATCAGCGGTGAGAGTAATTTACATGTAAATTTTGAGTATGATTTACCGGGGGGGGGGAGGTAGGACTTACCTGTTAAGTAGGATTCCTGAGTGGTATCACTGATTATAATTTGAGGGCGGAGGCTGTTTGGTTTGGTGTAAACCATTCAAGGAAGTTTATGTAGTATTATGGTTTTGATTTTAAGGTGTTTTGGTGTTAAGGAGTTGCGTCCGCCAAGGTGTTTGTATGATTGGGGATTGTGTGTTTACGGAATGTCTTGATGGAATAAGTTAAACAGTATGGGTAAGAGAATGGCACCTTGGTGGATCCCGTTGTGGAGTGGTAATACGTGTAATTTGTGTATAACTTATCCTCCGCCCACCTACCAATTATCATACAAATAGTCCTCGAGAAACCCATATCTTCACAAACTCGATACACTTACACCTACAACAAATCGGACTTGGACCTCCACCAAGTATACTGAACAAAAACTCACAAGGTTTCTAGGTCGAGCACTTGGGTGGCATAAACAAAACCTTAACGTACTTTGCAAACATTCAAACAGTCAACAATAAATACATCCTGAGAAGACACAAACTTCTCCCCATAAATCACACAGCTCAAAAAAGTCGAGGATAATATACGAAAAAAAATAAGAGCCAAAATCACCGAGGCCATTAAAAACAACAGGAAAAATCCAAGCATTGATTCAACAAGAGCACATTACTGGCAAGAGTTCCTTGGCACATTAAATCACAAGAACAAAATGCGCAAAAAATTACTTTCCAACTCAAATTGAAGAACAAGACGCAAACAGTAAACTTCACCGGACAGGCAAACACCCTCATACAACACAAGGCAAAGGGCTCCTAACCTATCATAACCACAAATGTACACCATACTCGCTTTCAATTGACCACGACATGCACAAAAATGGTATTCCAGGCTATACTTCAGGCAAAATCCTCACCAGCTCTTGACCTGACATCAAACAACCGAAAACATCTTTTGTCATCGACGCCTTCACACATTCTTCAAACCACGGAATTCACTGTCTAGGGGCGAGGGGTGTCCTTCACACTAGTGGGACCTTTTAACTTGTCCCATTCCTTCTTTCCTTATATATTGTTTATTTATTATTTGGGTGTTTTATTCTCTTACTTTCCTCACCTACTCGTACTTCATTTTACCATCCTTTGGTCAGCCCATTTATCCTCTCTGTCCCTTTTATGTTCATTCCCTTCTCCCTCCTATCGGACAGACTTACGATTACCGGTTTTGTCCTTCAGTGAAGGTGGAGCGTGGGATCCTTTATCCTTACTCTGCCTTGCCAAAAGGGAAGGCGGTCACTGGTCCCAATTTGCCTAGCGTCGATAAATTCGGACAGTCCGGCCGGAGGATTTTCTTCTGGCTGGTTAAAAAACGGGAGTGGTGAGTCCTGGCGTAAGCAGAAAGATGCCCCTCTCCAGTGTGCAGCGTTTGATGACGAAACTGAATGTTAATTTCAACGATAACAGACAACAAATTCACTACTGCTTTAACCTCGGCAAGCCTTTATTAGGTCGTGTTTCCTCCCATTATTCAGACCTTTGCAGAGTTTCAGCCAGTGGCTAATGATCTATCCTCTACTTCGGTTTTACTCCACAAGTATAATGTTTCAGACCCTCAGGGATCGAGGGCTGACCCTGGTTTGGCTGTGGAGGCCGTTTACCATCAAACGGTTCTATCTGACCAGTCGGATCCCTCTAGTAATACTTTGACTGCCTCCACCACGATGTGGGTGGGAAGTCGTTTTGGAGTTCTGTGCCATCTACTCACACACTTTCAATTGCTAGGACCTCAATTCCTCCTAGTTATTCGACTTGCCAAAATCTCCAAAGACTGCTTTCTCAACTTCCACTCGTGAGTAATGGATGATTTATGCGAGAGCAATCAGTTCTCTATTGTTTTGGCAGTAGTAAACCCAAGTCCACAGCTCTCACCCTATTAATGGTAATGACGAGAAGCAATTGGAATATGTTCCAGCAAGTGCACTACACTGATTCCTCCTTGGCTACGTTTGATTCTGTCGATCCCGGTGGGCTTTCTAACATCATTTGTCCGTAGTACTGTAGCGCCCAAATTGCAAGGTGAAATAGACCCAACGAGGAACCTCATAGATGAGTACCCTGTTGACCCTATGAAATCCTGAATTTGGGAACACATTGAACACTGAAATAATATGCCATGTAGTAACAAAGAACTAATGTCGAACAAAGCAAAATACTTGTAAATAATGTTAAACCTCAATTTAATATGTATTAATAAAAAAAAATCAGACTATTGTAAGGATGCAAGCGGATGTACAAACATAAACACATGAGGAAACATGTGAACTGAAAAGTCTGGAAATAGATAACGAAGGCAGCTGGGCAAACTTAAGGCGAAATCTGATCTGACCAGCCATATGTTACGTGAACCTGTGAAACGGCGGAATCAATCTTCCTATGGATGCTGGACTGATACAGCACAGTCGGCAAATACAAATACACACCCTTTGAGTGCGCCCAGCATTCATAACAAAGAACGCACGAACTCACTTTGACACAATAAGCTCCGCCTAGAGTTCAGATTAATTGAAAGAGAAGTCATACCCGCTGAATTGATGTTGGTATAAATAAGTCGGACAGAAACACTTTCATGATTCTCGTTTCTGATTTGGTACGTTAGTATTATTATTAGTATCAGCGAGTCAGGAGGATAGCCTCCATCTCAAATATTAAATAGGCCTTGTCGCCGGTTATGAGGTGCTCCTCTCCCGAGGAGTTAGAATTCATGACCGATGATCCCTTGAATGATGCAGAAGAAGAAGCATGGCGAACTCCTCCATCAAAAATAAAGAGTCTGCCATTTAAATCCTCGGTTCGGTTACCCCTATAAACTGGTGACCCCCTTCGACCGGACAGTAAGGAAAACATGGAATCGTCGGACCATCAACGGGCAGAGCATGGAGAAGAAAAATTTCCCAACCCCAAGCCTACTCTTAGCTCAAAAAGAACTAGGCCTGGCGAATTTCATCAACGTCCACATCCCCTTGCAACCAGGCACCCGTCGGAATGGTAAGGAGCTCATTTCATTTCTACACACTGGAGTACTGCAAGCAGCTGGATGAGTTAAGATGATCCGCTACAGGTGGACGTAGGGGGAGACCTAACCCGGCAAAAGATTGGCTAATCTCCACATACGAACACAGCGCCCATCATCACAGCTCAAAAGGCCAACACTGAACCAAGAGGAAATCAACATACGAACAAAATTAGAGTTAAAAAATGCCAGTGCATATCCTGTAAAAATGTAAATTCAGTTCATATCTAGTCAAAAAGGCGTAAATTCATTGCTTATTTAATTTTAAAATATGCAAATAGAGAGAAATCCAGTGTCCGGTGGTAACAAGAATAGTATTAATTTTATTAGAACAAATCAATTGCACAAAGTCAATGCAAATATTAATTTAAAGTTATACCCGTATTCTCAATTCCGCGTGTACACAAATTAATCTATATAAAAAAGAAAGAAATAGGTTTGTTCGCAGATTAGGATCTGTAGCTCGGACATCCGGACCGCCTAAATGTTAACACACTTGGCTCACATGGTTTAAAACAAAGAATCACAGGATTGCTGCCACTTTAAAATTCATAACAAAATGGAATAAGAGTAGATTTAATTTTATCTGCGTGCACAACAATGGCGTGCCCAGAGGGGGCGGGGATGGTCCACACCGGTCGGCACAATTTGGGGAGCGGTATTTTGTGGTGACCCAACATATTAATATTTAATTCATTTTGTTAATTCAGAAATATAATCTTAGTGATTCAGTGCCAAATATAGTAATAGTTTTAAGAGTTTTTCTAACTCGTGCCATTAAGGTTGCTAGCTGCGAACGGTCCTTTTCTAAACTAAAGCTCATCAAGAACTCCCCCACCCCTAACGGGAGCTTGCCTTATGTTGGCGAGAGGGGGATTTGCGTGCTATTCCGCTCGACATTTTGGAAGAGGGCTACCCATACTGGACGGGTCGCCAAGAAACTGGCGAGTCATGGTAGGGGAAGCTGAGTCCCCTACTCCACCCATATTAGACGGGTCGTCAGCTAGGGACCAGACAAAATGGCTCTAACGTAGGCTTCCAGTACGGGTTAACAGTGCCTCCCGCCGGAGGGATCACTCTTTTAGAGTCGCCCTGTGCTGGATGGTTGGGTTTCTTGGCTGGGGATGCATGTGGGGGTGGAGTCAGTTCCGGCATGACAAACTTTCGCATCGCGGGCCTGCTTTTTAAAACAAGCAGTCTCCGTGGGATGTGGTCCCCCATCCTCGTCGGCTAGCGCCCATTTTTTGCGCAGTCAAATTGTGCAGTGGCTCTCTGCTCCTGGCGCCAAACAGTAAATTAATACGCATATGGGTGTACAAAAAAAATTCTGGTCCTGGGAAGGTGGTCTACCAGGCCCCCGAGACATCATCTACTGGCTGTTGTGCTGATGAAGAGAAGCACATGGGAGCACCTCACAAAGACTTCAGCAAACCAGAATGGGAACGTTTATAGCAGAACACCTGCTGGGTCCTCTACATCATCACAAAACGGAGATACACTTAGGATGACTGACATCTTACAAAGCCTCACATACAACGCAATACATACTATCATGAAGAAGTTTGGTACCGAAACTAGAATTAGAATCATCTACGAGAATAATACCACCAACAGATGCTATGTGGTCTTCTGACAGAGGAGGCCGATAGGACAGACCTTGAACATGCAACCTCCCTACCCATATGCGACAAAAACATATCTGTCAGACTCGTAAGATCAAGCAATCTGGAAGAGATAGATCAGGACTACTGTCCGAAAGTATTTGAAGAGCAACTGGCAGCAAAGGCAACAAGGCCACAAAAAGTACGCACTCCATACTGATTCGTTACCTACTACAAAGAGGATAAGGGCAATTTCATTCGAGCCACCCGGTATCTGGGGAGAGAGATAGGACTCATCCCTGAAGGCCATCTAAAAAAGTATGGGAAGGGAGTCCTCATGCACGCCAAAGATGTCACCCAGGCAAAAATGCTCTCCAACCTCCCATGCCCATCTGATGGCATGTTTGAAACTATTAAGCCCCACAAGACCTTTAACTTCAGTAAGAGGTGCATATACAGTTATGACCTTTTCGACTTCTTCGAAGAGGAGATAGTTGAGATGTGAAAGGGTCCAAAAATCTGATAAGTTTCGTTTTCTTTGGATATTTCTCACCCGACATGATCAAGATCGGCCCTCAATCAATGAAGGTGAAACCTTTCACCTGGTGCTCCATTATGGACATGGGAGGAAATACTGTACAGATGCACCACGATGCGGAAACTGCTCTGCCCTAGATAATCATGCCACAGCGGAATGGAGTAAAGAGGCCTACTGCTTCCACTCCAGGGAAGATCATCCTGTGAATTCCCGGAAATGCAAAACCTATAAATTGCAGTAGGACATCCTACATCTAACCAACTCACAGAAAATCAGCCTGGGGGCGCTAGGGGAGAGAGAGAGAGAGAGAGAGAGAGAGAGAGAGAGAGAGAGAGAGAGAGAGAGAGATGATGTTTCGGAAGAGGGAGGAGAGAGGAGTAAGTACCTTCTCCTCCACCGTGGCTAGCAGCCCTGCCAAAGAAACAAAAGTTGCTACATCTGTTGCATCGGCAGTTAGGAACAGATTTAGTGCGACAGGAAACGAGTCAAAGTCAAGACATGCCAACTCAACTGAGTCACCACCGGTTGATTCAGTCCAGGCTCCAGAGGCCAAGCCAAAGAAGGACTTGTCTTCAAAATCTTCACAGCAGAAGAGACGTTGCTCCTCCTCAGAGTCTTTGGACTTAGGGGAAGCACTACCACCGGCTAAAATCATCTTGGCAGCGGAAGCTCAGGAGCCGGAGTCAGTACGTGCTGCATCCATATTTCGAATACCTATAGCGCACACCGACAAGACACCGAAAACATGTCAAGTAACGGCAACACAGAAGCAAGAGAGCAACACTGTCACCAGCTCCAACGTGAGGCTCATCCCCAGCAGTTATCTGCCTTCAAGAGAGCATGATGATGCAGGGAAATTGTCCCTGTCCCATGGGATATGAGGTGCTGCAAACTCTTACTCCCGATGGTGGAGGACATCGCGGCGGCAGTTGCTTATACCACCGTCGTGATGTCCCCCCTTCCCCTTAAGAAATAAAATAAAATTACAATTTCCCTGAAGGCTGTGGCAGGACGTGTCCACCTAGATACAAACATGTGGACGACTTGTTAATATCATTTGCAGCCTCACATATTTCAGCTGCCCAGAGACGGATTCAGCTTGCCATAGAGAATGTCTGTGAGTGGGCTACCCTTAGGAGTTTCTGCTTCTCGCAGAAAAATACCATCGCAGTATATTTCTGCAGAATCCGGGGAATACATCCTGACCCTGATCTGTATATTTATGGCAAGCGGATCCCGTGTAGGGATGAGGCTCGGTCACCAGACTAGCCTGGTCTCCTCACCTCCGTTCCTTGAATGTTGATTGCATTAGGGCAAAGGACCTTCTAAAATTACTGTCAAACACATCATGTGGTGCAGACCGCGACATCATATTGAGGCTGCACAATGCAATAATATTGCCTAAACTAGAATATGGTTGCGAGCTGTACTACTCCACTACCCAAGCCCGACTAGAGGCGCTAGATTCCATCCACCACGGAGGAGTACGCCTCGCAACTCTTGCCCCAAATCCTCGATTTTCCTATTGCATGGTACCATTACATTGATGATATTATATAACTCTGGCCTTCCTCAAAAGATATTCACAACTTTCTATGTAATCTCAATTCTCTAACCCCTTCTATTAAATTTACACTTGGAATTGAGGAAAATGGGATTCTTCCTTTTCTTGACCTTTTAATACATAGGAAGCTGGCAGGTTTTAAATTCTCTGTTTATCGAAAACCGTCTAACTCCAGTTCATATATTCACTTTTATTCTTATAATAGTGTTAAAATTAAACGGTATATATTCACTTCTATGTTTCTGCGTGCATTACGCCTTGTTAATCCGGAATTTTTGGATAAGGAATTGTCCAATATCTTTGAAATAGGTAAAAAACTTTGTTACCCTCGTCATTTTTTGTATACTTCATATAACTTTGTTAAGAGAACTTTTTATAGAATTGATAACCCACCGGTTTTCAATTACAAAAATTTTCTTATCTTGCCATACTTTGAACCATTTTTTTTGTCTCACCCGTATTTTTAAGCAACTTAATATATCTCTGTAAATTTTAGATATGAATCCACTTTATATAAAATGTTAGTCCATAAAAATACAAGGAAAAAGGTGGAGTATATTCTATAGAATGTTCTATTTGTAATTTACCTTACTTCGTGCAAACTGGTAAATCTTTATCTACTAGAATTTACTAACATAAGTATAATATTAGAAGAGATGAAATAAACAGCGCTTTATTTTTACATTTATCTGAAAATAACCACCCCATTGACTGGAATTCTGAAAAATTCCTTTATCATTCCGCTGATTTCACAAAAAGAAATATTGTCGAGTGTTTCTTAATTGGCATCTTACCCAGTATAAACATTTCCCTTAGCTTATTTAAACTCGAGCCTGTTTTTAAAAAAAAAACTTGTACTAAATGAAATAACTTCATAATGCAGCCTGTTGTCGCTCTTTATTAGTGTAATATCATTTGCATTGCCTCCCCCACCACGTGTCTCTGTTGTGACTGTGGATAAACTCTTAGTCCTAAATGTTTTCGCTCTAATGGTAATCCTTTAATTTTTTTTTTACCCACCATATTCCATTCATATACATGACGTTGTTGTGTGTATATCATTTTAGGGATGCATATATCTGTTATTAGTTACCTATTGTTCTTTTTCTTGGTATTTTTCTGACTTGTTTTTGTGTTTTTTTTCCATCGGTTTGTACTATGTGATGGGCGTTCTCTTCGCATTTGTGTACCCTATATAAGGTTGTCTTCTTCATTTTCCTGTGGGTTAATTTTCATATTATTGCTTTCCTCACGTGCCACTTTGTGAGTTTTTCATTATATATATATATATATATATATATATATATATATATATATATATATATATATATATATATATATATATATATATATATATATGAACATCAAAGCCATGTGAGAGTGTAGCGTTATTGATGCAACAAATTGTTAACCCCCATACGATGTAATATTATTATTTTATTATTATTATCATCTCCCAGGGTGCAGGTCCAACAGAATTAAATTCGCACAAAAATACTAGGTGTACTGGAGAAAGGCAGAGGCAGCAAAAGGAAACAGGCCCCTGTAAGCCCAAATGATGATTGAGGGGTTACTGTAATAAATAAACATTTAATCGAGGCTTAAATGTCAAGATTTCAGGAAAAGAGACAATATCATTGGGTAATTGATTTCAAATTTTGACCAATGAAGGAACAAAATACCAAGAAAATTGCACAGTGCGAGCATTCATAGGATTCATATCAAAATCATTAAGACTAAGAGTATATATACCTTGTCACACGGACATGATTGAAAGGGCCAGGCAGGATACTATGTAACGGATGCCGATTGTTATTAAAAACTTTAAATAAAACACTAAGTGCGTCAACTTGCCGCCGATGATACAAATTAAGGGAAGGCTCAGGACAGATGAACTTAATCGAATTCAAAGCTATATACAGCAACGTCAAATGGGAGTTGGCTACAGGTGGGCACCGTTATTAAAAAGTTAACTTCGTTAACCGTAAATCCGTTAACCAAAAAATTAACTTCGATAACCGTTAATTAGTTAATTTCTTAAAAATGTAACGAAAGTTATCAATAAATCGTTAACATTAATTTTTATTATAGAAAAAAACAAAAAATCGGTTCTTGCTCTAAAAGCACCTAAAAACACCTTTAAAAAGTGCCCAAACTATAAAATCAGCCCCTTTTTTGTCTTTTTAAGGGCTTTAGAACCCAACAACTATAGTTTTTTTTGCTTTAGAGTTAAAAAAAGGTTGATTTCATAGTTTAATATTTTAAAAGACCTACAGAAGGCTGATTGTCCTTGCCCATAGAGAACAAACGCTCCCCTGCAGCGCAGGAGAGCATGGCTGTATTGAACTTGATAAACAAGTCCAACAACACTTGCTCACCCAAGAAGGAAGCATCTGTCAGGAAGTCCTTGGAGTTGCTCTCGCCCAGATCTTGACCAAGTTCTGGGCCTTGTTCTTGAGTGATCTGTGGCTTCTGCTGCTCTTTTTTGGCTTGGTTACACCCCTGAATAAGTCATCCTCCTCCTCCTCGTTGTTGCTGCTTCCACTGTTGCTGCCCACTTTGTAAGACTGCTGCCTCATGGCCGGCTCGACCTTACCCTCCATGCTTTCCCTCGACGTTACCATCCATGCTTTCCCTCACATTGGCCACCTTGGTGTTGTCATACTTATCCAGCCAGATGAGGAGAAACCTGGGGTGGAAGGCAGCAGCCAGCTGGTATTCCTTATCCTCCAGGAAGGTTCCAAATCCTTTTGTCAATGCCTACCAAAAGTGAGTCGATCAAGGGGCTGCAGTAGCCGAGGCCCTTGGACTTCAAGTCCTTGAGCTTGAAGATTGTCGCAGCAACTGTTGTCAGCAGAGTCCCAAGGTAGGCTTGTTCCTCCCCCTGGATCTTGTTGAGCGCTTTAGCCAAGGGTGACATGAATTGGAAATAAAACAATGGAGAATTAGTAAATTTTAGAAATTAAAATAATATATATATATATATATATATATATATTATAATAATATATAATATTATTTTATTTTTTATTTATTACCTCGGCATACTCCTTCATTAAGTTTACATCATGGTCATTGAAGCTATTGACTTTCACCTGGGTCATGACTCTGTGGAGAACAGGTCTATTAGTCTCCAGGATGCTGTTGAGGACCACCACAGAGTCATAAGTGGAGTTCCACCTCGTCGTGTTGGGGACAACCAGCGTCCTCCCTACCTCAGCCTAGATTCTGTCTTCTGCCACAGTGCTGCGATCCTGGTGGTTCCAGATGGCACGTGCCTCGATGGCAGCCCCGTAGGGCTTCTTGAACACTGCACTCTGGAGTGCAGCATCTGCATCCTTGCTGACTACTAGGTCGAAGGTGTGGGCAGAACACCTCATGTTGGCTGGCAGCTTGATGGGATTGCCAACGACGGCGTAGACATCGTCAGGTAGACATACTCCAACTCCTGCTCGTCGACGGATCCAACTAACAGGGTAGCCTTAGCAGCATCATCAAGGTTGGTGTCCACATTCTGAACCTCTGGCAGTGTGTCATCCTATTCCCCAAACTGGACAAAGGCCTTTACAAAGCTGCTACCATTGTCTGTGGTAGCCTTGGATTAGAAAGACAGTCTAAGTTTTTTTTAGAAAATTACACTCATTAAATATTACAATTGTATTGAGTTTATAAATCAAAATAATCTACATTTTATGTGACAAAAAAATTGATGATACAAAATGTTAATAGAACTAATAATAGTCTAATAGTCTATAGCAATGCCCTCTGGGCATTCCTATAATAAAATCCTCATTTTGTATATCGTATGAGAAGTGCAGGCGAGCGGTTTAAAAGCTTCGTTTGAATGAGTCTTTTTTGAGACTCAGGATGGCCGAGTGGATTCGTCGCTGGCTAACAGTGGTTCAGCGACGCGGGAAGCTGTTCGCAACTCGCCTACGCTATTATTTTTCTTTGCCCCTTTTCCTACCCTCATCTATCTACATAGTCTAATAAGTAATATTAATATACTATCAACTATCTAACCTGGTAACTTTTTTCTCAATGTGGAACTTATAGTGGACGTTGACCATGGCCTGTGCAAGCACATCATAGGCATGATGGCCTCTCAGCCTGATGCACGCGAGCACTGCTTTCTGCCTCTGCCTGGTGGTGGGGTCCAACCAGTGGAGAGTCATGCCCAGGTAGCCTTTCTTGTGGGCAGACCAGCAGTCAACTGTGGTGGCCACCCACTTAACATCGCCAAGAACTCTGAAATTTTTAAAAATATAAGTTCTAAATTTTAAGTTTTTAAGTTAAAATTTAAATATTGGGAATAAAAATTAACTCAAGTATAAAAAAGATAAAATTATGTCAATTAGTCAATTACCTGATCAAGTGCTGCTTCAAGTCAGTATGCAAATCAACGATTCGCCTGCCCAGTGTCTTCCTCGACATGGAGCTCTTGCTGGGGTCCAGCGTCTTGATCAGCCTCTCAAACGTGTCAGACTCTATAACGTGGAGTGGCAGCATGTTGGCTAAGAACAGGTCCACGATCATTTGATCCACAGCAGCCTGGGGTATGCCACTGCCAGTAGCAGGATGCCAAAGGATTCGGCAATGGTTTGCTGGCGTGCTTTCTTGCCAGAAGGAGGTGAAAACAGACTCAATAATTCCGAAGTGTTTCCTCCACTGTTGGAACCAGAACAAAACTTCTTTTTGGCTTTTCCACGAGAAGAACCTGCTTTGACCTTCTCCTCAAACTGCATGGACATGGCTAGGTGAGTCCTCTTGATGTGCTGCTTGAGGTTATTGAGGCTTGTTATGTGCTCCTTGATTGCCACACTCCTGGGCAAGCACAGCTTGCAGTCGAAAATCAACTTGTCTCCTTCTCTTGACTTGATCAATAAGTAGTCGTCCAGCTGGGGCCAGGGGTTCTGGGCACTGGTAATTTCAACCTCGACGATGACAACACTGTAACACTGTTGACATCAACAGATTCAACATCTGTTTACTCAACAGATTCAAGTTCTTGAAATGCGATGATGACTTATAAAATTCAAAATCGCATTAGTTTCTGAATTGAAAATCTGAAAATAATAGAAAATTCAAAATCACACAAGTGTCTGTGAAAGATTGAGTGATAGGTTTTGTAATGGTTTTCCGTTTTATTTATTTATTTATAAGAACTTAAATTAACTATATTTGGAAAGAGGTTTATTAAATGAATTTGGACCTACAAAACAGCGGAGTAGAAAAGTTAACAAGTGCAGGGGACCGTAGCCAGTCTGCGGACAATAGTAGCAATATAATATTTGTTGTGCAATACGCAATAATAATAATAAATTAATAATTATATAGATAAGCACTGTATATTAATTTTCAAGGTATACCCGGGCCAATATATATTCTATTGAATCATTAATCAACATGCATTTTATATGGATACTAAGCTATATCATCAACTAAAGTCTAAAATCTTAAGCAATATATATATTTGAAACTATTATATAACATGTGGCTAATTAGTAATTATTAATTAACAAACCGGATCTTACAATATAGAAAATATAGTTTGGTTATGCAAATACTAGAATATCAAATAAATGTATGCAAATGTTTAATATATTATAATAATGAAACTTGACTTATCTATTTTCTTTTAATTAACACTAATGGTATCGCTATAATAACAGCTACTCACGTTGTAATCGTAATAGCTCTCCAGAGTGAAGTGAAGCCCCTTTCTACCGGCACTTCCTTTTATTTATAGCTTTGCGTTGCGGGCTATGGTGCAATATCTTTTATATATAGCGCTGCGTTGCGTGCTATGGTGTAATATCTTATTTGTTTATTAAAAAAACTTTATATGATCTATTAATAGAAAATAATTGCTTAAATATCGAATACATAAAATATAATTTTGAACTCACAATTCGAAGTTTGATTGAAAAGTTATTTATAATAATAGGTGGCTTTATATTGGAGTTGAAAGAATGACGCATGCATTATTAAATATGCTAAGACTCTACATCTCTATTTAAAATCTGAAAATAATAGAAACTTTTAAATGTTTTCCGGTTTTATGAATTTTGGGGGTTCGTGGACATGAGTTAACGGAAGTTAATTAGTCCGATAATGATTTCCCACGTTAACTTAAAAGTTAAATTGTTAACGAAAATGTTAACTTCGTTAATTAACGATTAACGGTTTAGTGCCCACGTTTGGAGTTGGCCGCAGACATCCAAACAGGAGAACAGTATTCAAAATGAGGCAAGATGAAAGCATAAAAAGATTTTATTACTGTGTAGTCACGACTAAAAGTTTTCAAGCATTTTCGAAGTAAGCCCGTCTTCTGAGCAATTGAAGAAGATAAGAAACGGTTGTGCTTCTCAAAAGTCAGCTTAGAGTCAAAAATACCCCTAACAAACGCAAACTAGAAACTTCCTCAACCTGTTCACTAAAAATATGCAAACAGGGATGAGGTGGATCCAATATGCGGGATCTGCTGATAGTAATAGAATATTGAACACTGAAATAATATGCCATGTTGTAACAATGAACTAATATCGAACAAAGCAAAATACTTGTAAATAATGTTAAACCGCAATTTAATATGCATTAAGAAAAAAAAGAAAATATTGTAAGGATGCAAGTGAAAGTGTTGGAGTTTCCACAAGGATGTACAAACATACACACGTGAGGAAACAGATGTGAGCTGAAAAGTCTGGAAACAGATAACGAAGGTAGCTAGGCAACTTAGGGCGAAATCTGATCTGAGCTGCCAGATTTTACGTGAACCTGTGAAACGGCGGAATCAATCTTCCTATGAATGCTGGCCTGATAAAGTCCAAAGTTGGCTAAATGCAAATGCACTGTTAATATACACGTGTCCACAATGAACACGCACATACCACACCCTTTGACTCTGTCCAGCAATCTTAACAAAGAACGCACGGACACACTTTGACCAATAGGCTCCGTCTTTCCTTCAGATCAAGGGAAGAGACGTCACGCCTCCCTTAATTGACGTTAGTATAAATAAGACGGACAAAAACCCTGCATTATTCATGATTATCGTTTCTGATTTTATACATTAGCATCATTATTAGTATTAGCCAGTCAGAAGGATAGCCTCCGGCCGAAACATTAAGTAGGCCTGAAGAAGTAGGCCTTTTCGCTGGTTATGGGGTGCTCCTCTCCCAAGGAGATAGACTCCACGACCGGTGGCCCTTCGAAGGATGGAGTTAAAGAAGAAGTCTGGTAAATTATCCATAAAAAATAAAGAGACTGCCACCTCAATCCTCAGTCCGGTCACCCCTTTACTCCTTATAATACCACCGAGCAAACCGAAATTAGATTGTCTCTAGGTAGAAGATGGTCTTATCTACCCTAATGCAATATAAACTACACAGAACTGGTATAAGCTTATAAGTTTACCTATGCCTGGTATCGTCGAAATCCTACACCATGTACTTGATCTAAGAGTAATAAAGCTCAAGCATTATATGAGAGGTCTGTGGAATCTCGTGGCATAACAATCTACTATAAGAGGATAAACAATATCAGAAGTAATTATTTGGGCCACGCTGCCCTAGTTTGATTTAAAATATGGAAAATTCCTATCTAACCAGGTAAAGGTGATCAGCATTCAAAATATTTTTTAGACTTTTTAGAAGTCATTTCAACACGACATCCATTCTTCCATGTAATAATATATGTATGATTTCAGAAATGCTTGTTGCCCACTCTCAGTATGCATCGACATCTCCCGGGCGCGGTGAAATCCATTTACACTCTTTACACCGCCTACATCCAGGCACATAATTGTTTCTATTCCATACTTACAACCTTATTTGGTTGAATTTAGACAGTTACCGTCCCATTTTCCTCATTGCGCTGCCCGAGTAACCTATTAGAGAAAATGGTTAATGTCCGGCAGCACCGATTTTTAGAAGTTAATAACTACCTTTCTTTCAATGTGGTTTTCGTAAACACCATAGTACAACTGATCTTATTCGTTTTTAGAAGTCAGTTCGAGAAACATTTGCAATGAGACGTCATATTCTAAAACTCTTTTACAACATCGAGAAAGCTTGCGATAGTTGAATGTTTGGTGAATGCGGAGGGGTATATTCAAAGTTTTTTTTTCTTTCACGTAATGTTAAAGGCTGGTTAGGAGAAACCTACTACAATACGAAGAGAGATAAAATAGTTGTTCCTCAGGGTAGCGTATTGAGTGTGACTTGTTTCGCAATAACTAAAAAGAGTTTGGTTTTAGCCCTCCCAGTAAGAGTTTCGGCTACCCTATTCGGTAAAACGTTCTTGCTCTCTTCTGAGTCTCACCTCGCCTCCTCCCCGCTGCTCTCCACCTAAGATTGTCGGTCGACATGGGGACGTGGGTGTCCGACGGCTTCCGTTTCTTCTCGGTATCTAAGGCCAAACCTATGCTTTTTCAAAGGGGATAATGTGAATAACTGGTTATCTCTCTGCAAGATCTTTCAGAAATAGAACTAGTTGCCGAGTTTAAGTTTTTAGGTGTAACTCTTGACTCGAAATTAACATGGTTGTCCCATTTTTCATCGCCTTAAAATAGACTGTTTGCTAAGTGAACTTTTTTGTTGAACTCCACTCGTAACATAGGTGTTCGACTGTCTAGTGGTGCCTTGTGTACCCCTTGTAGAAACCCTATATGTCGAAAGAGGCGTTCTGCCTCTTTCCTATCAAAACCTACAGGTCTTGAGATACATCTTTCGTATCCAACAGACGGATTATGGTTCACTAATCACCAACAATTCGCAGCCAAATACAATTCATCTCCAGCAAGTCAACTAGCAGAAAATAGTAGCAGCAAATAGGGAAATAATTAAAACAAAAATCTACCCTAATTATTATGGATTATCTGCTAGGAATTGCGCATAATCTACCTTATTGAACTGCCTTTTATCTCTTGTTTTGGTATAAATTAAATTAATCAAATTAAGATGATGGGGCTTAGGATGGGTTACCATGTGTCTATCCTTAGTAATCCAGATGTGTTACCTATACTCTTAAGAGATCCAACAAGTTGTATCCGCTCTTTTTGGATGTTTGTATTGGTATGTTACACTTTATTAAAGCTATCGATCCGCAGTTGCTGAAGTGTCCATTCCTTGAACATTCCTGCTATCGCTCCACCTTCTGCCCCATATACACTGATGGCTCTAAGTAAGACAGTGGAGAGGGTGAAGTAGTAGTGCCTGACTTGACTACTTAGTGAAGTCTTTGCGAAAGATGTATTCTATTTTTACGGCCGAGATTTGTGCGATTCTTGTCTACATTTGACCAATTTTATCATTTTTAGTGACTCGAGAAGTATTTTACATTCCTTTCGCCATTTTCAGCCATCTCATCCTATAGTACAAAACATTCACATGTGGTTCATTAAAAGTGCAACCACATATAATAATAATAATAATAATAATAATTAAAGGTTTATTGAACCAAGAAGGTTTTACAAAACAATATACATAGTGCAAAACATGATGTCTTGGTTTACAAATTTTTAATTAAGATAAAATATATATGCACAAAAAATATATTTATTTATGTATTCTTTAGCGAAATTGAATCGAATATATTACTATGATATATATATATAAATATATATATATATATATATATATATATATATATATATATATATATATATATATATATATATATATATATATATATATATATATATATAAATATATATATATATATATATATATATATATATATATATATATATATATATATATATATATATATATATATATATATATATATATATATATATATATATATATATATATATATATATATATATATATATATATATATATATATATATATATATATATATATATATATATATATATATATATATGTGTGTGTGTGTGTGTGTATATATATATATGGACTAAAATTTTTGGCTATTAGTACAGTTCATAAATGATCTAAACTGTAATATTGTCGTTGAGTTTCTTTACTCTATAGCAGTGGTTCCCAAACTTTTCTGATCTTTACCCACTTTTCATATATGATCCTTATCCATGGCCCCCCTCCCCAATCCATATCTCGTGACAACAGTGACTGTCTGTAGTCCTACATTTATTTTGGTCCATTATGAAAAAGCTCCAGCGATACATGTAATTTTATTCATTCAACCCCATATTTTTTCTTTTCTTAAATATTGAGTCATGGAAACTTGCAATTTACTTTTTGTTAAATCTCAAATAAACATTAAAATGATATTAAAGAAGTAATTTGATGCACATAAAATAATTTTTAGAATTTGAGAGTAGGCCTACCTGTAATTAAAACTAATAATTTCCAAAAACCTTTCTCCAATATACAAAAGTAGAAAAAATAAATTTCACTGCATAAAAAAGTATAATCAAAAGCAATCTTATCATTTTTTTACTCACAAATTTAATAATTCTGAACGAAATCCTATCATAGGGAGTCACAAATAGCAAAACCAAGTCCTTTAGTGGAAACATCACCTTCTTTTCTCCCAGCAAGAACCTTTATGTGTAAGTTTGTTTGTTCAAACTCCAATTAAACTAAATTTGAAGGGTGATGTTGAAAGCCATCGACCAGCATCCTAATTATTGGCTTTGTTTCACTCAAAGCATATTGTAAGTCATGCTTCACATCAAGTTTATTGTGATATTTTGATTTAATATACAAAAGTTGAGAGAATGCACCCTCACAGGAATAAGTTGATGCAGAGGGTAGTAGTTGGCGGAAAGCTAAGTTACATAAGTTTGGGTATGAAGCTTCCATTGATGACCAAAATACAGTGAGAGATTCCACTTCAAACTTCATTTTGGGTCCTGTATCTTCCTGAAGTGTCCGCAGTTCAGTCTGGCCATCATCATTATCATCAGGTATGCATGTCACTGTATCAGTGAAGGGGAACATTACTACCCAAGAGGTTTGGCTTTGGATATCTGGGAAGTAACTTTTAAATTCCTCCACTAAGGCTTCAAGATGTTGAACAATCAAGTTCTTTGCAGCAGTATCACACTCCTCTGCAATGTCTGACACTGTTTCCAGCATTGCCAAGTTTCCCATTCCAACTCTCCGCCTCAAATTCTCCATCTTACGAATGAAAGCTTTAATTTTGTCCACAAAATCGATTATCAAAGTTCCTTTCCCTTGGAGTTCAAGATTGTGTGTGTTCAACTGTTTAAATATGTCAACGAGGTAGGCTAGCTGTATTTCGAAGCCATATACAGACCATGGCAACAACAAATCTTGCTTGTCCTAAACCTCAAGGAAGAGTCTGATCTCTTCTTTGAGCTCAAATATACGCTGAACTACATTTCCTTTGGATAGCCAGTGAACTGCTATATGCAATAAGAGGATTTCATAAGCTGCATTCATATCATGGCAGAGTTTCTTGAAAAGGCGTGTGTTTAGAGCATTACCTTTTACAAAGTTAACTGTCTTTATAATGGTATTCAGGGTGTCGTAGAATCCCCCCCCCCTTTTTGTTCTATCTCTAAGAGTGCTAAGTGTGTCTAATATATTGATATTATAAGAATATCTTACGAACAGAGCCGTTACGAAACACGTAAGGATATATATATATATATATATATATATATATATATATATATATATATATATATAAGAGAAACGAACATTAATCCCAAAATAAACTTATATTTTACCTTTATCAAATGAATACATAACATTTATACATTAACTACAGCAATACTCTAAATATTATTATAAACAAGAATTAACTAAATTAGTTTACCCACTAAAATTGGTTAACGTTTTCTCTACACACAACAATAATATAAGAATTAGGCTTACGGACTCATGTGGAGTTTAAAGGCCTCAGAAATGTTATTTACTCTCGACGCGTGCCGCCAGCCAGATGTAGATGAGCGAGATCACACGGTTGTTTTGGCGAGGGTGGCAGCTGGGGGGTCCACACGTTCTCCGGGGGGGGTCTTCAAGGACGAGAAACAATACGGTGCTTTATGCAACACCTAGGCAGTCGTGGTCTCTCTGGCGAGAGTGAGTAGAACTTGGTTCTTAAATCAAGCTAACTTGGAGTGCGGTGTGACCACCGAGTGACGCGCTCGAGGAGGAGCTTTTCTCCTTCGTTACTAATTTCCTTATGGACGAGGACTGAACTCGGGGAGGGTCTTCTTCAAGGGCGAGGATAACGGAGGGGGGTTTCTCTGGCGAGAATAAATTACTTAACGTTCGGTTTGGTAACCCGGAACTAGCTCGAGGATGAGCTTTTTCTTAATTCCAGTCTTCCTCAAGGGGGAGTATAACGGAGGGGGATTTCTCTGACGAGAACAAGTTGAACTTGGTTCCTCACCAAGTTAACTAAGAGTTCGGTGTAGCCACCGAGTAACGGGCTCAAGGGGGGAGCCTTTTCCTTCTTCTTCTTAATTCCTCAAGGACGAGGAATACCCCTGGTGCTTAAGGTGCACCAGGATATGAGGAGTCTCTCTGGCGAGAGTAAGTTGAACTTACCAAAGTTAACTTATCGTTTGGTTTGATAACCAGGGACTTAGCTCGAGGATGAGCTTCTTCTTAGGCCCTTAAAGTAGGTAGCCCTGCCTCTCTTGCAGGGTACTTATTGGTCTGGCGAGCCAAGTACTCTACCTCTCCAGTCTCGGTAGTTCGGTTTGATCCGAAGACTTCGTCACCTAGAGACTGACGTATACTACGAAGATTTTCCTCAGAGTTCCTCATTTATACCTCGTCACCCCACTGGGGGAGTGGTAAGGGGGGGAGGGGCTTGAGGACGGCCCCAGGAGAGTTCTTTTTCCAAACGGTTTTTCACACGAAGTCAAACATCGGCTCCTCGTTAGCCTTCGAGATTGGGCGAAACACGTCTCCAATTTCTTATTTGACGTGAAACTGGATCTCACTCTCCTGGGGGAGATCTTTCATTTTGACCTTTAGGGTCTTTCATGGCACCAAGTTGTGCCACGCTGCGGTTAAGCACTGAACCCGGCGATGCCTTCGACGGATGTCTTTGCGGTAACCGCCTTGTGACTGCACCAAGAGTGAACGGGATGGGGAGGGAGTGACCATTCCCCTACACAGGGTTTTCTGTAATTCTGAGGGTAGGGTTTTTGAAGAAAGAGCTTGTCTGTGGATCATGCAGTGGAGAGGTATAGCATTTGGTTATTTTTGTAGAACTCTTGAAACAAAACCTGACTTAGAACCTAACATGGCTGGAGCCCTGTCTGTGCATATCTCACAGAGATTGCCCCAGTTGAGACCATTTGCTTCTAAGAATTCTGAAACTTTCTGCATTACATCTTCACCTTTGGGGATTGCTCGAGAGTTTCATAAAGCAAGAATTCCTCTTTTATCTCCTAACCATGAACATACCTAACAAAAACCATGAGTTGTGAGCAGGACTGGATGTCAGTGGACTCGTTGAGTTGAATACTGAATAATCCAGCTTCTTTAACTTTCTATATCACCTGTTCTTTGATATTCGGTGTTGCACTGTATCATTTGAGAGAGAAATAGCACTCAGCTTTTCACCACTTTTCTCATCCAAAACAAGCTTGACCATAGTTTTGGCACATGGCAAAATTAACTCCTTCTCAATGGTGTGAGGTTTCTTTTTCTTTGCTATTTCAAGGGATACCAAAAATGATGCCTACACTAATGCAGCATTTTGTTGGGGAATGGAACTGCTGGCACCAAATCATTGTCTCTTCATATTCAATTCCTGTCGACCAAAGAAAGAACGATCCTTGCCAACATGTTGGGAATGTACAATTTAAGCTTGCTAGGCCTCAGTGATTCAGCAGAGAGTATTTTGTGACAAATCACACACTGAGACTTCACTACACCTTTATCATTAATGCTTGTAAATCCAAAATCCAGATAGCTGTCATCGCATTTGCATTTCTTGTTAGAAGCCATCACAGAGGGGTCTAAAGCGGAAAGAAATACTGCTATAGCTAAATCACATCACTCATAATGAGCCTACAAAAGGTCAATATGAAGCTTCATAATACATGAATATTTGGTATGTAGTGTACTACCTATGAGATGGAAGATTATTGCAATTGATTTGTGTTTATATTTATATTTTTGGTTTTATATTTAATATAATGTCTTTGGTATTCCAGTGGACTACCCTATGAGAGGGAAGATTATTGTAGGTGTTAGATAATTTGACTTTGCCATTTGACCAGAAAATAACATTCATTAACTTACTTTACCAATCACTTTTTTTCAAAAAGCAGATGACATCGATAGGCCCTAGCCTAGTGGCTTTTTATTATCTGAACTTTCCTAATGTTCTAATTTTCTAAAAGAGTAAAACCGTATTTAAACAACATTTCCAAGTGGTTCATAACAATGAGAAGTTGGAAGGAAATAAAATTTCAGGTTACTAAACTCTCAAAAAACAAAAACATTTCATGAAGTGTGCAAAAATACAAAGATATTTTTTACCTTCTTCTTAATACACTTCATGATGCAAAGCTTACTCACAATTAAATTGGTATTGATGGTGGCTTAAGTCCCAATAATACTAAAGTTGGCGCAAGCAGATTATTTGTGGGAGCCATACATCGACATAGTGTTTGCTTTTTTAACTGTGGCCTCTAAAGTGAGACTGTGGACTGGTTGATACTCAAGATTCAAGACCAGGTTCTCATACAGAAACCATAGCATAGGAAGTATTAAATAAGTTATTGAATGAAAATTGTTCGGTATCGAAATGCATCCCAATGAATTATTTTATCAAGAACACAAAATCATATATACAAGTGGAATTACACCGAAAGAGAAAGACTGAGGCATATTACTCATGCATCTGTCAGCAAGGCATTGTTCTAACGTATACCGATTGTTGGCAAACGTATACCGAGTACAGACGCACCTGTTCCTCTGGCTGGCTCAGCTGTTGACTGGCTGTTCTAGTGTGGTGGGGCTCGGGATTTTTATATGTAGGGGGCCATGGCCCCCAGTTTGGGATCTAGGCTCTATAGGGTATTGTGGACTTCTTATATCTATTGGTTCTGCACCTTATGGATTGTACACAATTTCCTGCCTCTTCTTGTTTCCCTCCCATGAATGTGATGCAGATATGGTGGGAGTAAATGTCTATGTTCTCGCGATTTCAAAATAGATTTGGCAAAGTTAAAAGTGAGAGCCTCACGTCTTTGGTATAGGGATTTACACTGAAGTTGTTCTAGGGCGTTTTTGTAACTTATATAGTGAGGTCCAAGAATTATGTGAAAACAACGTTTTTCCATGCGTTCAAGGAGCGTATGTTGGCCCTGGGTGAGTCCCGGGTGCCATACAGGTGCAAAATACTCCAGTGTGGTTCTAATGTACCACTGATATAATGTTAACATTACATTAGGGTTGAAACCGAATTGTCTGGCGCAGTAAAGATAAAAATACATCAATTGGCCTTGGACAGCATATGTGCAACATGATTGTCCGAGTATAAATCTACATTGATATGTACTCCTAATAGTTTACACTTATTTACAATTGGTAGGGGTGAGTTTTCTAAAATCAGTTCAGGAAATATGATGGGACGTTTAAGGGGGCGGATGATCAGTACTTCGCATTTGAGTGGGTTAGTGGACATATTGATGGCTGCACAACCTTCTGATAAATCATTTAAAGCATAGGGTAATGTAAAATTTATAATGTGATCAACATCGACAATCTCTGCAAGAGTCAAGTCGTCAACATATTTGACAGAGATTCCTGCATTTCTACATAAATTATTGACCAGTGCAAGGAAAATAATTGGACCCAACCAGTTTCCCTGAGGTACCCCACGGGTGATACTGTCCCACTCCGAGATGGAATCATGGAATCTGACTCTGTGTCGGTGATTTGAGTCACATCGGAATTTCGGTTGACGAGAATTAGGACCAAACCACTCGTTTGGTCGTTCTTAATATCCCGGCCGCTTGTATCTTTATGATATAAAGGCTAACCTAAAGTTACTTAGTTGGCATTGTAATAACTGGTCGCCCTTTAGCGGCTTATAGAGTAACCTTTTAAAAGCTGAATAGGACGTTAATCTAAAAACAAAATGGAAGGTTAATTTGCTTACCATTAATGCCTTTAGGGGGGTCACAAGAATGATGCATTTGCTCGTATTTTTTCTCTTGACATTTTACGTGCATTTAATACACGACAGTTTAGACATTGAAAATCAATCGGCGGCAAGATGAAAAAATGCTCTATTTCTGCTCTAAAGAAGATTTTCTGGTTAATTGGATGAGGTTATTCTCTTTGCCAGTATTTGCTTTTACTGTATTCGATGTACATTACGAGAGGCATGGCAGCATGTTCGTCTCGGAAACATTCGCCTCCCGGACGAGTACTCGACACGTCGACGTGCCAACGGGAGGCGAACATCAGGCCTAGTTAGATGGTCACTGAACAAAATCCCCAGCGGTGGAGTGAATGGACGAACCTCCTCGATTTTGTCAACGGTCACAAAGGCGGACTAGGGGTGCAATCAGATAAATGGTCCAGTGGCCCCGATCTTTCGTGTCACTTGTAGATAGAGGAGAGTAGGAAAGGGGGCAAAGAAAAAATAATAGCTTATGCGAGTTGCGAACAGCTTCCCGCGTCGCTGGACCACTGTTAGCCAGCGGCTAATCCACTCGGCCATCCTGAGTCTCAAAAAAGACTCATTCAAACGAAGCTTTTAAGCCGCTCGCCTGCACTTCTCGTACGCTATACACTGAAACAACCGCTGTTCTGATGAAGATCGGGGGTTCTCTGGGAGTGCTCCAGGTTCCCACGCTAAACAATTCCACACATAGGCGTCTCTTGACTCCCAAAGTGGATCCAGAACTTCAGATGCCCGGTTTGCGATCGAGCATGCGGCTTTCGCATCGGGTGGGTAAGTCACGAACGCGTTCAGCGAAGAAGATAGAGACCTTTCAATACTCTTTAGAGTGAAAGAAATGACGTTCTAATGCTCTATAACGTTTTGTTTTTGTTATTTTTACATTTACTAGGTATAACAATAAAATTCACAGGCTCCTAATTGCTGTGTAAGCGTAATAAAGCAAAGCAAAGCCTAAGTAAGTTATTCATCTATTTTTGTTATTCTAGAGGCTTCCCTAAAGTTACTTGGTTCCTTGGGTTACGTTAGGTTTTGTTTTGATTTGTCCACGTTTGTACAACAAATGAGCCACTTTCTTTGGTGGTTACATCTAGTAAATGTGGCAAACGATAAAAAAATCAACGATTAAGACTGATCAAATTAAGCGCTTAAAAAATAAGCTATACTACACGAATTAAATTAAATATACTTAAGCCAAAGTCTCGGCAAAAATTGAGTAGGGGCAAAATTAAGTTGAAGTTGAAGTTGATGTAAGAAGCATGAAAAAGTGTAGTAGGTATATAAAGATAAAAAGATGGGTTGAGAATTGCCCTGGTGTAGAGGGCTCCTCACCGGTTTGTCCATTTCTTGAACTATCTGTTTCTTCTCCTTATTCGTTTGTTACTTGTCTTAATCTTTTTCTTCTCTATTTATTTATATGAGTTTGTGTTAATATATATATTCTTTTTTTTATATACTTAATTATATATTTATTTATTTATTTTTATTTTTTTTTTTTTAAATTTTTTTTTTTTTACTATAATTAGGTAAAATAAATATCTATACTATTTCCTCCGTCGTGGCTTTCAAGCCTTTCAAGTTTTTTGTTTGCTCTTACAATTTTTATGTTACTTTTTGTAATTTAACAAATTGTATCTGTCTTGCCGGGGGTTTTGTTTCTGAATATTGTTTTGTCACATTTGGGTTCGATGGGCACTACGCCTCTCTACTCTTCGCTTTCTTCATCTTCCGTGATTTTTGTTGAAATCAATCTTTTGGTTACGTATAGAGACCAACTATTCGATCTCTGGAGCAGTTCCTTCCACTCGGGAAGAGGGATTTTCTACTAACCCGTTCTCTTACTGCTCTCGGTATATCTATGTTTTGATTCATATTCGGGAGTATTTCTTCTTCGATTTTGTCCCAGGTCTTACTCCCCAGCCTTTGGAGTTCTACATTCAGAGGGGTTAATCCTGCTCTTGCGTGCAGGACTGTCTGCTGAATGTAGTCCGTCCTTTTTGCTCCAGCTATAAGCAGGGCTGCTTTGTTCTGCACTCTCTGCATTTTTCTGAGAGAGGTGGAACTCACAGCCTGCATGACCACTGCCGGGTACACTAATGTTGAGCGCACCAGAGCAGTGTATAGCTTTTTAAGGTTTTTGGAGCTGAGGTTTTTAAACCTATACAGTTTGCCAAGCTGTATTTTGGCTAGGGAGATTCTGTCATTGATGTGACCAATGTACCCTTTGGAGGTAAATTGAAGACCCAGGACTTTACCTTTGTTACCATATGGGTAAACTTCGCCATTTACTCTGACATCCACACGTTTGCGGCGGTTAATTGGTAGGATCTGGAACTTTTGGCGGTTGGTCTTGATTTTCCACATACGTTCATATCGATTGATGTTTTCGATTTCGATGGCTGTCTGCCTTGCTTGATATCCGGCGTGCTTGTAATAGCTGGAGACGATTTGCGTGATGTCATCTGCAAACTGCAGGTACATCACATCCTCCCCTACCGGATCAGGTAAATCCAGTGTGTACAGAAGGTACAGCAGCGGACTCAGACAGCCACCCTGTGGAACACCCACCTCAAGTTGAAATTCAGGTCCTCTGTAGCCCTCGATGGAAATTCGGGCTTTTCTACTCATGATGTAGTTGCAGAGGACCCTTTCCAGGGTAGGGTTCAGCTGGAGGCTTAGGATCTTGTGTTGTAAGCCTCGTAGCCAAACCTTATCGAAGGCCTTTTGCACATCTCGCATCACCACGTCTACGTATTTCTTCTCAGCCTTACATCGGGCAAGCTTTTCAGTGAGAAGGGCAAGGGCAGTATCCGTCCCCCTTCTCTTGCGAAACCCGTGTTGCTGAGAGCTGTGGGCTTCTAGCTCGGTTAGTTGGTCTTGTAACCTGTTAGCTAGAAGCTTCTCGTAGACTTTACCTATTATCTCCAGGAGGGATATTGGTCTGTAATCCACCAGTTGATCAGGCTTCCTCCCTTTGAGTATAAAGATGATTTTAGCTATCTTCAGCCCATCTGGGAAGTAGCCCGTATTCAGGGAAGCATTGTAGATGTTAGTAATTCCCTGAATGATCTGCCGGGGGGCATGTACCAAATTATTCCTGGTGATGCCCGTCCAGCCTGGTGCCTTTTGTTTGAAGGATTTAATGATCGCCATGACCTCTTCCGGTGTAGTTGGCCGGCCATGGTCTACCATATTCCTCCCTTCGTCGACATAGGCATGTGGTATAGTTCGATGCACATTCTGATTTAGTTCTTCCATCAGTTGGCCTTCGAATTCCTGGTCGAATTCCGCATTTTCCTCTGGTGTTATCCTGAAGATATTTTGCCAGAAGTTGCGGAATCTGTCCTCCAATTCCGCCGGGTCTTCTAAGTAGTCATCGCCCTCCTTAATGCGGGTCTTTTCTCTACTTGTCAGACCTTTCAACTTGTTCACAAGTCGCCAGAACACATCGGGTCGAACTTCGCTGTCAACTTTCGCAATCAGGCTGTCCCAGACTTCAGCCTGTTGCTGGTTGATAGCCTGCTTAAGTTGTTCACTCAGGCGTCTTAGTAGCGTTGTTCTTTCCCGATTAACACCCTCTCTCCTCGTTTCCTCATACACCTCCCTGTGCACTCTAGCGATCTCTCTCATTTCCTCAGACCATCTGGGTTGGGGGAGAGTTTTGTACCCTTTCATTGGTACACTCTCGCGATCTGCTTCGATGATGCGGGCAGTAATCGCTTCCAACTCCTCGTCGATCCTCTCCAGACTCGCTCCGTCGAGGCCCACTGGTACATAGCTGGCAAGGTTTTCCTTGTAGCGTTCCCAGTTGGCCGAAGCATAGCTTTTCCGAAGTGGTATCGGGAGTTGAATTGGTGAAAGAGAAATGGTCGTCAAGATCGGTATGTGATCACTGGGTATTGTCGGGCCCGGCTCACTACGGTGATTGAAAGGGAAGCCATCACTTGTCATGATTATGTCAGGTTTCGTAGCGGACCTTACGGTGAAATAGGTTGGAAAATCCGGTCCTATACGCTGAATGTTCTTCCTTCTCATAATCATTTCCAAGTTGTGACCTCTTTCGTTTGTGTTCCCGTAGCCAGCCGTTCGGCATCTGGCGTTGAGGTCTCCCCCAAGGAATACCATTCTGCCGTGGCCAAACAGGGTGTAAAAGTTCGTCAGAGGGAGGTATCTGCGTCGAGGTGGTTGGTATGCCGCCGCTATTATGAGCTTGCCTACTAACGTATGCAGCTCTACCGCCACGAAGGATTCGTCCATGTCTGGCAGACGTTTGAACGACAAGTTCCTCCTGACGGCGATGGCAACACCATCATACCTCTCTTGAGAATGGTTCTTTGATATTACTCTGTAGCCTGGTATCTTCAACTGCTTACTGGTCGTATCGATACCATGCTCAGTAATCAGTATGATGTCGGGATCTAGCACACGGAATATGTTTCCGTACGCCGTGGCTTTCCCCTCCCATCCATTACTGTTGAGTGTTAATATCCTTAACCTGTTGTTTTGGTTTTCCATTCTCTGTTCTGGCTTGTGTGGATGTCTTTAGTGCTTACGGGTGGTTGACTTCCTTTTCCCGTTCCTCTTTCTCTTAAACTCGGCCTGAGATAATTCCACGAAGGTTTCACGATGGAAGGCAATACATTGACTATGTAATGCTTCTTCCACCGTTTCCTCTTCGCATTGGGCATCATAGTCCCATTTGTAAAATTTTTTCTTTATACCTACGTTGATCTTATTTGAATCCCCATCCTTCGGGAATGGGAATTGCTCCGATGCGTATAGGTATAGGTTAATCCTATCTGCATCAATCTTCTTATTTTTAGTCTTTTTCGTTTTAGTGGCTTTGGCTTCGCAGATAGAACCCTCTGAGTCCGAGGAGTCCGTGGTGTCGGGTGTCTCCACTACTTTCGGGTTCTCTGCGCTCTGTGCCTTTTGCTGTACTGTCTTGGCGGCAGCCATTCTCTCTTTCTTGGCCTCGATCCTGGGATCCGGCCTTTTTACCTCTTTGTTAGCCTGTTTCGCTGCTTCATCTTTGTTGTTGTTTGGTTCTTTTGGGACCATCTGCAACTGCAGCACGTCCCCTGATGGTGGGTTCTCGGGGAACCACATCTCAGCCATGCCATTATTTGCCAGCATCTGATTCAATTCCTTGGCAAATGTCCCGGGATTGGTTAGATTTCTGACATGTGCATACAGAATGCATGTCAGAATCTTTGTCGAGTTTTCGTTCTCGATTCTCAAGTAAGTTTTTCTTGCCTCCGTTTCAGTGAGGACTGCTTTCGCCGCCTGGGCATAAGTAGTGTTTTTCCTCCTGTCTTGATCTTCCTTCTTCTTCTGGACCTTGTTCTTTATTATTTCTTTTTTTCAGAGAGCAGGCCATAGCCATGGAACGATGTCCCAGGCCACAATTGGCACACTTTTCCCTCGGGCTATTACAGCTTTTCCAATGGTGCCCCGCCTCGCTGCACCTCGAACACAGCTCTTGCGGTTCTAGGCAGTCTTTCGTGGCGTGGCTCTCCATCTTATAGCAGCGGAAGCAGAATTGAACGGGAGTGAATTCCTCCCTTTCAATTTGCTCTCCGCTGATTTTAGCGTTGAAGAGCAGAAGCCCGCTCTCCTTAGCTTTTTGTGCCATTGCAATTAAAAAGGAATTTTTTTTCATTATAAAAAAATTAATATTATGAGCTAAATTTACATATTCTGAATATGAAATAATGTAGGATTCACATATACACCTATGTGCATACAAAAATACTCATAGTTCAACAACTTTTCTGCATATTTTCTTTACAATGGGGTAACTAATTAAAAGTAAAAAAATATATAATTCAGAACATAAAAGTGTTGTTTATGATGGTTTGAATGACATATCCCTAAGAAATAAAAAAAATAGGAAGAGTGAGTGGAATGTTTATGCATCTCAATTGTGTCAATGCTTCCCTTTATCACTGGGACGGAGGAAATAAATGTATAGCTTCATGTTCAATTGATAATATGGCCAACTCATTCAGCTGGTCCTGGCTTATGCGAAACCGCAAGTAATTATTGATAATTTTCAATTTTGAGAAAAATCGTTTTCCAGAAGGGGATTACCGCACAAATCGGTTAAAACGTTGATTGTAAATTTGTGTTAAATTTCCGTGCCCAACTGAGTTCTTACACTCCAAGGGTGGCATTGACCTATTAGGGATGTGTGTGATTTGGCTTGGGGTTATTGGTTGCGGTTGGTTATACCGTAGAATTCTATCTGACTCTAATTGAAAGCTCAAGATACACGCTGGTTATCCACTTATAGGCTGGGCTAACGGTAACCGAATTATTACTTGGAGGAGGCAAGGAAATTAGAAAAAAAATGGCGGTTTTGGAGATATATTCTTGGTCTCATGGCCGCCTTTCGTTTTCGGTCAAGTGAAATCGCTGAGTTACTGGTTTGTAGGATGCTCACGTCCTTGCATCTGGCTATCAGTGTTAACATCCTCAATGTCCTGGTATTCTTTCTCTGTCTGACTGTCTATGTGTGTCTTTTACAAGTCCTTTTATCTTAACGAAAGATTGGGGGCGTGGCTCTGTTTCTCCAATCCGAGAGCTGGTCGGATCCTATTTGACCAAAAGATATGTACGTGTATTTAGTGTAGGCACGTGTAAAACAAAGAGAGTGTTCGAATTTGGAAATCTGACTGATATCTATCAGGCCGATATTCATGGCAACATAAAATTTCGTCTTTCGCGGATCCATGTTAATGCTGGTGGGTCAGACTTCCCCTGTATCTGATTCATTACTTGTATACACAGTTGTTTCAATTGTCTTTCTTATCGCGGCGGCCAAAACCGTCGGCTCATACCTGTTTTCTAATGTGTTTGTGAATGTTTGTGGGTCAGCGTGAGAACACAGCGATTTTGTTTTGCATCATTTACAAGTATACAGTTTACTTTGTATTAATTAATTATAAACAAATGACATCATTTTAGTGTTTGGTTTGTGTGCTCATTTCAAGATTACATAGGGCCAATGTGGTGCTCAATTTGTTAGTTTCCTTGTTGGCTCTACTCCACCTTGTAATTGGGCACTACAGACCACCAGTACCCAGTCGAGTTTTGGAGTGCCTCAAAGCTGGCCCCATCCCATCCAAAATTACACCTGTGATAAGATTACGCGTCGCATTGTGCAACCCTTCTAGATTTGAGATTGTTGTGAAAGTCTCCGCCTTATTGTGCAGCTGCGCGTTTACACTTGCCACTTTCCAATTGTGAGCAAGCTTAGCTTCAGAGGCAAACCGATACTTAAGCTGGGAGCTTACCAGGAAGCGATCTTGGTGTTCATTTGATCCTCTCGGCCTCCCCAAAAACTTCTTCACAGGGGTGTACCCAGTCTTTTTAAAGTCATTAATGATATTAAAGAAGGTACTGCTTGATGCAATGCCATTGGTACCTATCTTCTTGCCTTTCATGCCACTTTAGTGCAGAACAACGATAGTTGCACGCTTTTCTTTGGAAATAACTATTTTGTGGATTAAAAAAAGATTAAAACATTTATTTATGCAAAAGATATTACAAAATAGATTATACTCGTAATTACACATCATTCATTTAACCAATATTTGTCATCATTTTACCCCTTTGAATGAATACCGAACCTGCAGGGACATGAAAGTCACCTCCTACACGAACCAGGACCCGAGCGCGATTTTGGATTCAGTACACGAATGCATTTTTTTTTTCTTATTTTTGAAATGGTGACTTTTTAATACACCTGCAAGAATTTATATATTAGAAAAAAATATTTCTATCACCAAAATTATAAAAGCGAATGAAAAAAATATTAGTAAACCTTTTTGCCATGACTATTTAAATAGAATTAAAAGAATTATATATAAAACAACAATACAATAGTCTTTCTTATATACCTGATCATTACTTTCATCTGACCAGACAATTTTAGACCATTGTTCATGTGTGCTTTGGCATACTGAAGACGTTTCTTTTCTGTTGACATCAAGCATCCATCCAAGACTTACTTTTCGCCTTGCATCCTTTTAGCCATACACCCTTAAGTCTCCTTCTAACTCTTCAGGGTGATATTTTAGAACTTGAAGCTTCATTGAACTCCCCACAAGTTCAGAAGATTTTTTTTTTACTGAGATTCTATAGTGTAGCTCGAATGATAGATCTATTTTCTCAAGGACGTTTTCTGCGACTTCTCTTTGTTGATACAAAACTCTTAGTTCTTGATATAGTTTTATAGTGGTCTGGACACCATATCTTGATAACCCCCGTCTATGGAGAAGTAGGATTTGTACTCTCTGTACTTCTGTAAGTTCTTTACTTTTTGTCATATTCCTTATTTAGAAAGATATTAATTGCACAATAGTCATAAATTTAAGATGAAACAAGAAATATTGGTTAAGTTCTGATTTTAGAAAACATAATTCAAATATAACAAAATATTCAAACATTTTAGCAAAATACACTGTATTATTAGAACATATTTATGAATAACATGATAAATTCTAAAGACTATAATTAATTCTGTTAAATATATTCATCTATGAGGGCTGCTTTATACTATTGGCCAAGGGTGTATGTTGGTACTCGTACATGCTGGTGACATGATGTTGGTGGATGAGAGTGAGCTGGATTTGGAGAGGTAGGGGCGAAAGGCGAATGCATGAAAAGTAAGATGATTGTATTTAGGATTGAGAATTGTGTGTGGGGGGGGGGGGGTGGAGGTGATATCTGAATATGTGAGAAATTTTAAGTAGCTTGGATGCAGATTGATGCAGAAAAGATGGATTGTAACCACAAGGTCTTGAATGGTAGGGAAGTCTTAGGGGCTAAATGGTAAAGTTAGTAAATGGTAAAGGTGTGAGTGTGAAATGTGCCAGGATGGTGCGTGAGAGTATGATGGCGCCAAAGCTGATGTATGGGAGTGTGTGGTATGAGAGGAGAAGGAAAGATCTCGAGTGAGAGGAGCACGAATGTACAACTTGAGAGGCATGCTCGGTGTGAGCTGGGGGGGGGGGGGGAGAGATGTTTATGGTGTGAAGAAGGGTGTGGATGAGATGTACTTGTGAAGGGACAGTAAGAGTGTCAGGGTGTGAGAAGGGTTAGAAGACCCCGTAAAAGGTGGCAGGGGGGGGGGAGGTGATTATGTGAATGAGTGTGAGAGAGAAAGGAGGGGGCGGGGGGCAGGTCGTGAAGGATATTGTGTATGATAGGTGTTAACGAAGGAGGTTGATGATGGGGTGTGATGGGGGTCTTCTCCCCTGGGGTGAACCCTGACTGAAAGAGATGCTACATCACATAGCTCACCATCACTACGAAGAAGCAGAGAGGAGGGGGCAAGTAGTATTACTGGAGCTGATACGCGCCAACCTCACTATGATAGATGGTAAAGGTTAACTATTGAATATAAATAATACTTAATTTATATCCATTTTCCCCTTCCGTCCTCTCCGATCGTACCCCCACCCCCTTTCCTTTCTTAGATTTGCCTCAAGTGGGGTCCCAGGTGCTTTGATGGGCCGTATTTTTGTAATTATTATCTCTGCAGGCAATCTCATATTTGCAAAAAACGTCAATTATATTTATTGCAATTTGTATACATCTGGGAAATAGAATAGATATATTAAAATAAATCCCAAGTATATAAAACAAATCAATATATATATATATATATATATATATATATATATATATATATATATATATATATATATATATATATATATATATATATATATACAAGGTTGATCGCTTTTACGCAATGCTTTTCCCTCTTTTATCCGTGAGGCACTTTCTGGTTGACAACCAATGTCGCGATCAGCTGTGCAATGCAAGTCGTGCAACCCTGCCAGACGTAAGACTTTTGTTTATCTCACAATATATCACATCATAAACTTATTATTAATTGCGAGCATATTTATCTATCTCTATATGAACACCTAAATTTGTCTTTCTAATATGTAATTCAAAAGTTACTTAAAATTGCGAACAAATACGAACGGATGGCACCTGAAAGTGCATCAGTATCTTGCCTCTAATGAAAGTTGAGATTTGCGATGCCTGTTTATTTTATGTAATCTGTGATAAAAGCACAAATGGAGACAACGGAATCGGGCAACGATGAAACCGAGAAAGACGTCGTTATCTACCATGAATTAAATGAAGGTAAATAACTCGGGGGCTTTTTGGAATCAGTATTAAACCTTGACGTTCTTTCAGACTGGGAAAAGATAACCTTGGCAAGCCTTAATATACAGAAGAGGCGAACTTGCCTGAAATTGTTGTAAAGGTTAACTCAACCATTTTAGTTAGTTTTCTCAAATTAAACAATACATGAATGAAGTTGAAGAATGCTATGAGTATTCTATAGTTGAAGGTCAAAAAAGGAAAATAAGATGGCTGTTGCGAAATGGTCATCACCAGTCTGTTCGTCTTCGGACATTCCCATTAATCATCACATCATTTTCCCAATGCTAGTCAATGAGACTCATATAGATCGTTATTTTCCACAAAATTTTAGTTATTTGCTAATCTTAACCGCCTTTTTATAATCCCATTTATAGACTCTTTATTTTAACACCCTGAACACCTTCTTCTTCTTCTTCTTCTTCTTCTTCTTCTTCTTCTTCTTCTTCTTCTTCTTCTTCTTTTTTTCTTTTTTTCTAGTGAAGGTGACAACCGAACTAAAAGAAAAAATCTTATTCAAACACCTTCAAACAATCTCGTTCTTAAAATATAGGGTTATATATATATATATATATATATATATATATATATATATATATATATATATACAAGCCGCTGTTCTCTTCCTCAACAGGAAGAGCTTGGTTACACAGGCGCCCCTGCGGGGTGTGGCCTACGGCCTTATTTGCTAATCTTAACCGCCTTTTTATAATCCCATTTATAGACTCTTTATTTTAACACCCTGAACACCTTCTTCTTCTTCTTCTTCTTCTTCTTCTTCTTCTTCTTCTTCTTCTTCTTCTTCTTCTTCTTCTTCTTCTTCTTTTTTTCTTTTTTTCTAGTGAAGGTGACAACCGAACTAAAAGAAAAAATCTTATTCAAACACCTTCAAACAATCTCGTTCTTAAAATATAGGGTTATATATATATATATATATATATATATATATATATATATATATATATATATATATATATATATATATAAATAGAAATATATATATATATATATATATATATATATATATATATATATATATATATATATATATATATATATATATATATATATATATATACGGCGTTTTAAATTTTATCGTAAATGACCTCTGGAGCTTTAGCTAGCCTAATGATTACAGCATTGAATTTCTGGCATCGAGGTAGAGGTTAAAACTCAGCAACCACTCCCTGAACTCGCCGCCCATTGGGCGGATACGCTGATACACCTCAGAGGTGTAAATAGCAAGTAGATCCGTGCATAACACTGCTATAATTCTCCTCCAAACTTCTAAAAATATCTCTGTAAGAATTAGGCAACATCAAAATGCAGTATCTAAGGGATATACAAATAGTGCTTAAGGTGGGTCACCAGATTAACTGGTCCAAAGCAGATACCATAATGCATATAAATGATTTATTAGCAGAAATATCTTTGAATCGTTCCTAATCTCCAGCGCAAAGGAGATAAATGTAAATATTAGCCCCACTTTGTTTTCTTTAGATCCAGTCCTATCTTTCTTCCTCAAATCAAACTTATGAGAGGACATAAAAAATCTGACCATGTGATTTTATAGGGCAGGGGTCGCCAAACTTTTTTCACAGTGGGCCAGATAACAGACGATGACGAGCGCAGGCCCCATAACCATTTTGTTTAATACAATATATTGAATACACAAAAAATAAAGACAAACAACATATTTATATACCTATACACAAAATACAAAATACACAAAAAATCCAGACAACAAACATATTTATTTACTAAAAAGTTACCAACGAAGGCGTCGTTAGCAATAAGATAGTATTATCACACCCAGTGCGCACATATCCGAGTCTCACAAACTAAGCAGCAAAAAAGGTCAGTGAGATTTGTGAAACTGGCGTTTAGCTTTTAAGATATCATCAATATTTGCTTTGTAATTGCTGCATCCACACTGCAGCGGCGGGCAGGATGAACTGACCTCGCGGGTCGGATCTGGCCCGCAGGCCGTAGTTTGGAGCCCTCTGTTATAGGGAAAACATTGCTTTGTATAAATAGTGTCTCTATATTTCATAAACCATTGTGAGTTTGAAAATGTTATTAAGATAACCAAAGTACTAGCTCCAATCAATCTTTCTTTTTCCTTACTTGGTACAACCATATATGTATATATATATATATATATATATATATATATATATATATATATATATATATATATATATATATATATATATATATATATATATATATATATATATATATATATATCGTAGAATAGGCTCCCGACGATATACCATATATAACTAGTCGTTAAGGGAATTTTCTATATTTCAAGTGCGTGGTAATCTGATTGACCGAGGTTAGTCCAAAAAGGGGGAGGGGGGGCTGGAGAGGCTTATTTATCTTCAATATGCTTAAGAAGTGGAACGGAGCACAAGGATAAATAACATGGCTACCATTAATAAAATAGTTTTATTAATTAAACTATCAACAACACACCCCAAAAATGTTTACATAAACGGCGATTAAAAATGGGAGAAACGCGTGAATGAAAAGGCTCATGGGAATATCTGACTAATCTGAGGATTAAGATTTGGAGAGATTTAAAACGGTAAACAAACAAAAAAAGGGGAGGAATGGTTCGCTAAACCATTTAAAGCACAGGGTTGCGTTGACAAAAGGTTAAATGATTAAAGGTAATGCTCAGCTTACGTAATTACAAAGTTGTTGTGCAGAGGAAGACGATTCGAAGGAAGCTTCGGTCCAACTGGCGATTTCCAGCAGAAGCGTTCTTCGGGGAGTTATCCTTAACGAGGGGGAAGGACTGTCTTCGAGGAGTGAGAGTGAAGTGGGGCTCGGAAGTACGAGCGATCCTTGTGACAGCAAATCGGAGATGTTCTAGATAAACAATGGAGGTTATTTTTGAAACCAAGCGTTCTCTTGAAGAACGTTAAAAAGGGGGGAATTAAATTATCCGGACGTGATGTCTTGGGAACGAGAACCGTTTCTTGACGAACGGGCTTGAAGAACAATGGTTGTTCTAACGTTGTTCTCTTTCTGAACAACAGGGGTGGGAGGCGTTTCTTGTTAAACGGGCTCAAAGAACAATGTCTGTTCTAACGTTGTTCTCTTTCTGAACAACAAGGAGGCCTTGTTGACTTGGCGTCTCGAAGGGCACGAACCTTGGCACTCAAGGGATATTGTCCTCTTCTGGACAATAAGGGGTTTCTCGGCAGAGTTCCTAGGTGCACAAGAGAGACCGGATCGCCTTGATACCTCGCGAAGATAATCTGGATCTGCTCCAATTGGGAAAAGCTATGGTATAAATAGCTGGAGCTATCTCCATGGCGTTAGAGATAATTGAGTGGGGGACTTCGGGGGAATGTTCCGGTGGCGCCTGGGAAAATACCTTATCTGCCCATAATCCTAATTCAATCTGGCGAGATCGACGTATGGAGGTGAAACGGGGGAGTGAACCTCCTTGATTAAACATTAGCTATGATGGGAGATAACGCGCTTTTGCTTTCTCTCGCAGGATACACGTGGGTAAGCAGGTGTTTTAACATGTGATAGAGACTGAATTAAAGCGGCCTCAGACCGTTCTATCACACCCCTCCATTCCAGGGGAAGTTGTCACTTCGAAAAAAAGAGAGAAGGGACAACCATAGAGCTCCGATTTGGAGAACTCACTTTCTTGCACCGACCGTACCTTCATGCACCTAGTTAGCATTACCTCAATACATATGATTATGTTGATCATTTGATTATAGGGGAAACTAACCTTTAATATAAACTTAACCATAAAAGAGACATGGAACAATGAAATAATATAAAATTAGTACATATGGGACAAAAGAATTCATAGGTAAATTAATGGGTACAAATATATACACATACGAAAAAAAAATAGACATTGAGCCACAAAATTCAGACATTATACATTAACTAATTATATTACAGGAGAATCTAATTTAAGTCGTACAAGAAGGTATATACATACATGGAGATCCTAATCCTACGAATTACAAATTAATCTACACTATTTGGTAACGCATTCCTACTGAGGGCCTCAGCGACCTGATTATCGGAACCTTTTATGTAATGTATCTTAAATTGGTACTCTTGCAAGAGTAGACTCCAGCGCATAATTCGGCCGTTGGAGTGTCATACATTCCGAATATAGGCCAACGGTCGGTGGTCAGTTCCTATCTCAAATTCTTTTCCTATCAAATACATCTTAAACTTGTCAATAACCCAAATACTAGCTAGAGCTTCCTTCTCTATAGTGGCATTTCTCTTTTCGCTGGGTAATAACTGGCGACTAGCGTATGCAACTGGATGACTCGTTCCGTCACCCTCATATTGAAGGAGTACACCTCCAATGCCCTCGTTGCTCGCGTCGGTCTTAATCCAAAGGAATTTTCTGCGTTGGGCAACTTCAAAATGGGGGCAGAAATGAGCTTACTCTTGAGCTGGTTAAAATGAGAAACAGCGACATCATTCCAGCGTAGTCGATTGGGGGAATTCTTTTTTAAAAGGGTGCTGAGGGGCGCCGAAATTGCAGCGAAATTTGGGACAAATCGCAGATAGTAAGAAGCTGATCCTAGGAATGATCTTAATTGCTTCTTAGTATTTGGGAGCGGCATGTCAGCGATTGCCTTAATCTTGTCCCCCTGTGGACCTAGCTGGCTTTGTCCTATTTTAAAACCCAAGTATTTTATGGTTTCGTGGGCAAAATGGCATTTGCTGGGGCCAATGGTGAGGCCATTTTCACGCAGTCACTCGAAGAGAGCTAATAGTGTGGTTAAATGATGACTCCATTCACGAGTAGCGACGTAGACGTTATCGAAGTAAAAGGAGACATTCGGAAGTCCATCTAACAACCTTCTCATGAGATGGTTATAGTTACTACAAGCGGTCACGAGGCCAAAAGGAAGGCGCTTAAATTGCATTAAGCCTTTCTCAGTTCCAAAGGCGGTATATTCTTTCACATCGGGCCGGAGGGGAATTTGGTAATATGCCTTGCACAAATCAAGTTCTGAGATGAACTTGGCGTCTTCAAAAAGGTGGAGGTTTTGATCTACAAACGGGAGATCAAAGTAAAAGGAGACATTCGGAAGTCCATCTAACAACCTTCTCATGAGACGGTTATAGTTACTACAAGTGGTCACGAGGCCAAAAGGAAGGCGCTTAAATTGCATTAAACCTTTCTCAGTTCCAAAGGCGGTATATGCTTTCACATCGAGCCGGAGGGGAATTTGGTAATATGCCTTGCACAAATCAAGTTCTGAGATGAACTTGGCGTCTTCAAAAAGGTGGAGGTTTTGATCTACAAACGGGAGATCAAAGTAAAAGGAGACATTCGGAAGTCCATCTAACAACCTTCTCATGAGACGGTTATAGTTACTACAAGCGGTCACGAGGCCAAAAGGAAGGCGCTTAAATTGCATTAAACCTTTCTCAGTTCCAAAGGCGGTATATGCTTTCACATCGGGCCGGAGGGGAATTTGGTAATGTGCCTTGCACAAATCAAGTTCTGAGATGAACTTGGCCTCTTCAAAAAGGTAGAGGTTTTGATCTACCAACGGGATGGGCTCGGCGTCGAACACAGTTACCGAATTTAACTTCCGGAAGTCGATGCACATCCTATAAGAGCCATCAGGTTTCTTGACCATGACGATTGGGGAACAATAACTAGAGGTGGAAGGTTCTATTATAGCTAAACTAATCAAATTATCGACTTCGGCGTTAAAAGCTTGGCGTAAATGAATCGGCATGGGATAGGGTTTTGAACGGACAGGTTCTAAGGTCGTTAATTTAATATCATGCTCAAAATTAGTAGCGCATCCAGGCTTCTCTGAAATAACGTCGTCGAACTCACATAATAATTCTTGTAGCTGACTCTTTTGGTGTGGTGTCAGCTGTGCGTCGATATCCAGGTCAGAGGGTTCAAAAGACTAGCCTGACAGGGAAGGAAGAGGGTAATCGGCATCAGGTTGGATGCACACTGTATGTATGACATTAAGGGACTCCGCAGGGTAATCCTCTTCAAGCTCCGATGTTTCGTCCAGTGCTACGAACGTATTCCCATGGGCGCGTTGGTGGTACTTTTTCAACCAGTTGACGTGGTAGAGCTTATCGCCTGCCGGGGTACTAATGAGGTAATCTACCGGTCCTCGTACCTCGCGGACCGAGTAAGGACCTTTCCATTGGCTCAGTAATTTATTACTCGCTGTGGGAAGGAGCAGGAGTACTTCATCATCGGGCTTAAATTAATGATCCTCAGACCTAAAATCCTGGTTAAGGATCTCCGAGAATTCGGACGGTATTGGGGTTCTGAGGGGGACGGGCTCCTGGGCTTCTTTCTTAGCTTGGCCTCGAGGAAGGGCGGCCTGAGACACAGGGTCGGAACTTACTTGGGGGCTCTGTCCTATAAGTACGGAACAAAATTTTTAAGGGTGCTGAATTGACTTCAGCCGAACCATCATAATACTGACACTGCAGGTAACATCTAAAGACGAGAAATCGGTTCGCCCACCTAAGGTAGTCATGTACTACCGCAAATGTTTCGTGGTTAGGGTCCACTGGGGGAAGGAGCTCGTCGGACACGATGAAACAAGTGCACCCTGTGTCTCTGACGAGAGTAGATACACGGCAGCCGTTTACGCTGCTCTACTCAAATTTCAAAGTTCCCGGGGAACTTTTATCAAAAATAAAATTTACCTGGTGGCCTGACGGAGGGGGAGAAGTTGATGCTTGGGTCTGCACCACCGGGAAAGCCAGGGTGGCATTAATCTGGTGAACTTGGTGGGCTAGTCCGCTTTTAAGCCTAGAATTTTGGGGGCAATTCCAGCTCATGTGGTTTTCTACACCGCAGGTGAAGCATATGATTGGTCGCTTCGGGAAGAGTGATGGTGGATAAATCTTAGCGGGAGGTTTGATGTCCTGTTGTTGGTTTGGGGGGAAGAAGTTTTGGGGTTTTACGGGGCCCGGAAACTTCGTCGGCTTTCCTGGGAAGGGGCGCGAATCCTTCCTTCTTTCCTGGTAGGGGAATTGGTGAGACTTTCGATTCTCCTTGGGGTATAAATTATGGCTTGCATCATAGACATCCGCTTCTTCGGTACACTCTTTAAGAGTCTGGCACCGACGATCCTTGACGAACGCGCGGATTTCCGTCGGGAGAGACGCCAAAAATTGATCCCGCAACACGAAGTCTGTTAAAGACTCGTAGTTGTGATCAACCTTTGAGGATTCTAACCAGAATTTAAAATTTCTCTGAAGAATGTATCCGAATTGACGGAACGTCTGTCCGGGTTTAATACGACCTCCTCGAAATTCTTGTCGGTAGAAATCGGGAGTCATATTATGAGTGGCCAATAACTCAGCTTTTAAGGTGCTGTAGTCAATTGTACACTCAGATGGTAATGATATGAAAATGTGCATTTTACATTTTAAAAGGGGAAGTAATCTTACTACGCCTTCGGCCTCCAAATCCAGGTTATTGATTTCGAGGATTTTTTCGAAGTGTGCTAAAAATGCACCGAAATCCTCTCCATCCTTGAAATTGGGGAGCTTAAGTGGGAGATTGGGCGGGGCTTCGGAACGTGAATTTACAGATTGTGTTTCAGCATGTACGCGAGCCATTTCAAGCAAAAGGTGAAGCTCAGCTTGTCTTTTCCGTTCCTCTCTTTCTTCTCGTTGGATTTCTCTTCCTCTTTCTTCTCGTTGAACTTCACTTTGCCATTCTTCTCTTAACTTTTCTCTTTCTGTTCGTTGCTCCTCTTGAACGTACTCAATCAATTCTCTTCCGGAAAGTCCCAAGGTATTCTCCTTGCGCTATGAAGATTTCAAACTGAGTCATATTTGCACTTGGGGGGCAATAGTCAACCAACTAAATTCCTTGCGATATGAATTATGCCTTTTAGAGAATTGGCCTACCTAAATATGGGCACTGACCTATTCGTGATTGGTTTCTCGAACTAGATAACCAATGACTAAAATAACACACAAAAAAAGCACACGAACAAATTATTATAACAGTTCCTTGAGCTAGTCCAGCTTCTTAAGTTTCAAAAAGGGGATAGCAATCGTTAAAACAAAAGGGAACTACTATACTCTATTCTTATAACGAATAACACCATGCTTCACTCGACTGAGACCAGTGTTTGCAAAGATATAGCGTTAAACATTACACACTTGACACCAAATTTAAATAGTATTTATATATATATATATATATATATATATATATATATATATATATATATATATATATATATATATATATATATATATATATATATATATATATATATATATATATATATATATGTCGTAGAATAGGCTCCCGACGATATACCATATATAACTATTTGTTAAGGGAATTTTCTATATTTCGAGTGCGTGGTAATCTGATTGACTGAGGTTAGTCCAAAAAGGGGGGGGAACTCCTGGAGAGGCTTATTTATCTTCAATATGTTTAAGAAGTGGAACGGAGCACAAGAATAAATAACATGGCTACCATTAATAAAAGTTTTATTAATTAAACTATCAACAACACACCAATTTTTTTTTTACATAAACGGGGATTAGAAATGGGAGAAACGCGTGAATGAAAAGGCTCATGGGAATATCTGACTAATCTGAGGATTAAGATTTGGAGAGATTTAAATCGGTAAACAAACAAAAAAAGGGGAGGAATGGTTCGTTAAACCATTTCAAGCACAGGGTTGCGTTAACAAGAGGTCAAATGATTAAAGGTAATGTTCAGCTTACGTAATTACAAAGTGGTTGTGGAGAGGAAGACGATTCGAAGGAATCTTCGGTCCAACTGGCGATTTCCAGCAGAAGGGTTCTTCGGGGAGTTGTCCTTAATGAGAGGGAAGGACTGTCTTCGAGGAGTAAGAGCGAAGTGGGGCTCGGAAGTACGAGCGATCCTTGTGACAGCAAATCGGAGATGTTCTAGGTAAACAATGGAGGTTATTGTTAAAACCAAGCGTTCTCTTGAAGAACGTTAAAAAGGGGGGAATTAAATTATCCGGACGTGATGTCTTGGGAACGAGAACCGTTTCTTGACGAACGGGCTTGAAGAACAATGGTTGTTCTAACGTTGTTCTCTTTCTGAACAACAGGGGGGGAGGTGTTTCTTGTTAAACGGGCTCAAAGAACAAATAAGGGGTTTCTCGGCAGAGTTCCTAGGTGCACAAGGGAGACCGGATCGGCTTGATGCCTTGCGAAGTTAATCTGGATCTGCTTCAATTGGGAAAAGCTATGGTATAAATAGCCGGAGCCATCCCCATGGCTTAGGAGATAATTGAGTGGGGGACTTCGGGGAAATGTCCCGGTGGTGCCTGGGAAAATACCTTATCTGCCCATAAGCCTAATTCAATCTGGCGAGATCCACGTATGGAGGCGAAATGGGGAAGTGAACCTCCTTGATTAAACATTAGCTATGATGGGAGATAACGCGCTTCTGCTTCCTCTCGCAGGATACACGTGGGTAAGTAGGTGTTTTAACATGTGATAGAGGCTGAATTAAAGCAGCTTTAGACCGTTCTATCACAATATATATATATATATATATATATATATATATATATATATATATATATATATATATATATATATATATATATATACCCTAAACCACGCTAATAGTTTGGTAGGGAAAGTTAGGATTTCTCGGTTCTCTGTCAAAAGATTTTGATGAAACCTTTCCCAGCTGCTCTGCCTAATATGGCCACATTAATGCTATGTTTTCAATATGCTTTGTTACGTCCTTCAATTTTTATTTCACATTAGTCGTTTTTTGGGTGAACCACGCTAATAACATCTATCCTCTTTTAGAGCAATGGGTTGTCACAGAGGCTTCAACGATGGAGAAAAGTCTTTCATTATCAAGGCACCTCTGTTTAAGTTAATGCGGAGAAGTTAGTTCGCTAAGGAAGAAGCGATCCAATTGTAGGACTTCCGAGACTGTGATAACTAGGGATTTGAGGAATATTGACCGCTAGTTACGTTGGGAAACCCGGATAAACAAGCAGTCATTTTTACCGCCGCTGGTCGTCCCTATGTACCGAAGACTACCAGGAACCTTATCCTAGGCACTATGGCTTCTGTGCCAGCTCCCTTCAACCTTCCTCCTTTAACGCTCCTTCATAAGACTTTGAGGCTTCAATGGGCCCGGAAGAACATGACGTTGGACTTGAGTTACAATCTCCACTGACGAGACCAGGACGACCCTTGACAGACCTAACGGTTGGGTAAATGGTTGGGTCTATTTCGGAGATGAGCGTTACCAATGTTTGCTACGTCAACAGCAGGGAGGAGGAGTCATGTTGTGAGCCGGTAAAACTGGACACAAACTTGTTGGCACATTCAGGGTGCCTGATAGGGTTAAAGTGACCGCAGCCGCCTACTGCAATCTCTCGAAGGTTGTTTTGGATCTCTGGCTAGATGACATACCGTTGTCACTTCTAAGGACTCAGGTGTTCATGCATGAAAACGCTCCATCCCCACTCTGCCACGGCCACCCAAGCGTTCCTAGGCTCTTAAGGCATACGGGGTGACAAGTTGATGGTGTGGCTGCCAGCCTCTCGAGATCTCAACTCAATCGAAAATTTGTGGTCCATCATTAAACGAGGTGTTTATGCCGATGGACGTCAATTTTGATCTAAAGAAATCTTATGAGGGATCATCAAAGCTGCATCAGATAATTCATTATGTTCATCAACCATGTATTATAATTATGGGTTTCTGTTAGATATATACGCAATCTATGCTTAATGTTTATAATTATCCTTTTTAACCAAATTATGTCTAGATGGGCTTCTTTTATTCAAAGGCTATTAGCGTGGTTCACTCAAAAAACGACTAATCTGAAATAAAAGTTAAGTGACGTAACAAAGCATATTGAAAACATAGCATTAATGTGGCCATATTAGGCAGAGCAGCTGGGAAAAGTATCATCAATCTGGTTTGACAGACAACCGAGAAATCTTAACTTTCCCTACCAAATTATTAGCGTGGTTCAGGAATCAGGAGGATATATATATATATATATATATATATATATATATATATATATATATATATATATATATATATATATATATATATATATATATATATATATATATATATATATATATATATATATATATATATATTTCTAATGAGGATTCAGTTTAAAACCTGGTTTACTTAAGTGTCAATTGTCTTTCGCTTTCCTTCGTTTTAAATTTATTTTAGAGTTGCTTCCAATTAATCTGCCATCGCTCCGTGTCCATAACGAAAATTTTCTTGTAGATTATGCGATTGTTTTGTTCCATTTGGACACATTGATGCCCATACCCATATCATACTTGTCTCATTTTGGAAGAAAGAATTTATGTTGTAAAGGTTTGCTCCTACAAATTCTACTTTTCACTTTTATTTCCCACATCTTCTTTGAATTTCCCTACCATGACTTAGTTCTTCAATATTTGCCTTGAATTCGCCCATAAGCATTTTGAACTGGTGGTTTCCTTGCTTAGAGGCCTCAACTTCTTCGTTGGGGTCTGGGTCATAATGAAATAGTACTCAGTATTTTGAGTGCTACCTTTGATTAATGTATCGGACATTCATATAATTCATTTTATAAAATACATTATGGTATATAAGGAATAATATACAAATCCTCTTATATCAGCCTATATAAGACTGATCATTTTTCAATTGCATCGTTCGTTCTCGTTTTCTTTTTAATTCGCTGAGACCAATGGTGATCCATTGCATCCACTTACGGTGTTCTTCTAGTTCGTGGAGCTTAGTCCTCGAGTCGTTGACCATCGGCAGCCAGTTCCCTAACCACTGGGGTTCTTGTTACCACCCTCTCCTCCCGTGTTTATCTTCACAATGCCATGAGTAGGGGTGCTCGTTCTCCACCGGGGAACGATGTGCTGTATCGTCATGAAAGGAATGGACCAGGAAACTCACCCCGTTTGAACATTTTTACAGGCGAGTGATTTGGACCAAAGTATACAACAGTATCGGACATGTAATAACCTCCAATCTTCCCTTCACGATCTTCCACTTAGGAACGCTCCTGGAAGGTGTTCTCTCTCCGTCCCGCAACAATATATTAAATTATAAAGGGGGAAAAAATGTAGAATCAATTTATTACGGAACTTTCCAATTTTCAATATTAATACTAAAAAGGATGTCCATAATTCTTGCAAAATATTGGCGAAATGTCTCAGAGAAATTCACTTTGTTTATCTAATTTGTTGTTAGCTTTCCATGTTATGGGTGAAGGTTGATTAGATGAAGATGATATATATCTGAATTTTAGTTTAGCTTACAATAAAGTGGTTCACCGAAATTTGATTAATAAGAAGAAGCTGGGGTTTATACTCGTTTATGAATGTGGGTTAGAAAATGACTTAGATACAGGAAACAGAATTCTTTTAAATGGTCAAAGACTTGAGAATTAATTTATAGACTTTATTGTTTTTATGTAAGACCACATGTAGATTATTGTGCTCAATTTTGAGGGAATAGATGCCTTCTTCCCCTCATGAGTGAGCGGCTGGTCGTTAACCACAACGTCCTGGCAGTGGAGACGCCGTAGCTCGCCCACTTAACCTCCTTCTTTCTCAACCCTCGTTCCGATGAAAAACTGAACGGCCGACCGAGACTACAGAATGCGCTAATCAGCTCAGGTCGGTTTCGAGACCCGAACATCGGTTAAGAACAGCAAGATTTCCCCTAAGAGGTGATATTAAATTTCACCTCAGCTGCGAAATTGGAGGAGCGTCTCCCTAAAGCCAAAAGGGTCCTCAGGACCAGAGGTACGACGCTCTGAGAAAAACCGTTGTAGGAAGAACCTTCATGCGGCCTGTCCACCCCCACTCCCCTATACTTCTATCCCAGTGGAGTGGCGACGTATAAAAGCAAATATCTTTGGAAAAATGGGGTAGATTACGTTAGTCATCAAGGCGACGAAGTTCCCGGCAAGAGGCCCGGGCTACCAACAGAAGGAACTAAGAAGAAGCTCATCCTCGAGCCCGTTCCTGGTGGTCACACCGAACTTTAAGTTAACTTGATTTAAGAAGCAAGTTCAACTTACTCTCGTCAGAGAAACCCCCTATCTTAGTGTAGCCCAAAGCGCAGAGATAGTCATCGCCCTTGAGGAAGACCCCGAGTGAACTCCCTCCAGCACTCCCCTGAGTCAAAGGATTCCCGCATTGGCTCATAGCTAGCCAGTGCGAATTATTCCCCAGAGTAATCCGAAGAGAAGAAAGAAACATTCTTTCACTGTCCCGTGGTGATATCATTTCCTGCCGAAGGCGTGTGGCTCCCCCATCTACCACACGCGCCAAAAGCCTCCGTGGCTTTAAAGCTATTTTGCCCATACAAACACATCTGGACAAGCGGCACGCGTCATCCAAGCAACAACATTCTTGATGTGACGTAACCATTGAGTTCAAGGTCCGCCTCAAAGCCGATTCTAGTAGGAAGCTACAAATGTATTTAATTCCCGGTATCCGTTTCAGTAAAGTCCATTTGCATTTTTTTTATATTAAAGTGAGCTGTGGGTCAACCATTACTATAATTTCAAGTATGTCATTTTAGAAAGCCTTACTTAAGTTTATTGAATTCATTTATGTGTAGTTACGGTGTAAAATTTCGTTGGTTCATGTTTTTTTGTGTTAATTAAAGTTTTAAGTTTAAAAAAAAATATATATATTCAATCCTCGAAACGCTAATCAAGGCACTAGGAACCCTCAAAAATTAAAAAAAGCAGTAATAATCAGATAATAATAATTAATCATAATTAAATATATAGCGCTCTTAGAGATAAAGCGTAATCCAGGAGTTTTAACGTACGTAAACAACCCATACGTACGAACTCCAGCCATCACTCGGTCCTTCCTATACCTCGACAGTTATATAGGTACGCCGTATGGGAACTAAAATAATGCCATCGCCATAACGCAGTAGGCTAGATGTGAGGATACTAATAGTAGTTCACCAACTTGACTTTATCCAGGTGGATCTCGACCGGATAATGAAATAGACATAAAGGTCAGTATGAAAATCGCTGGCGAGCCCGAGGGCATCAGGGGCCGGTCCTCTTTGGGGAGAGGTACCAGGAAGTATTATGTTTTGACACAAACAACGTTCAGGTGGAACCTTCCTCGCCCCTTGCCAAAGAGACCTGTTCTGCGTCAGAGGTATGTGGATATAGATACCTATCGGCAGGATTCCTTGGAACGGAGAGTGTCAGAAGTATGTGGATATAGATACCCATCGGCAGGATTCCTTGGAACACAGAGCGTCAGAGGTATGTGGATATAGATACCCATCGGCAGGATTCCTTGGAACATAGAGCATCAAAGGTATGTGGATATAGATACCCATCGGCAGGATTCCTTGGAACATAGAAGAGAGAGGAAAAAAAGCAGTTTTGTAATTGTATGATGAGAAGTATAAGATTTACCCACCCGAATACAGGAGTGAACACAGCGTGGCCACCATTTGATAGCCAGATTTCTATGTCTGCTCTTGCTGGGATCGAACCCGGTACTGTGACGTTGGGATACCAGCGCCGTATCCACTCGGCTGGCAACAGCAGATGTGAGCGTAGGGTTTTGGTGTAAAGAAAATCTGTTTGGCAAAGAAGGGTTTAAGGGTGGATGTGATTTATTTATTGAATCTATTCACCGCATCAGATCAGGGCACGAATTCAGTGAAGTGTGAGGGTAAGAGAACAAGAGTAGTGAACTTAGTGAGTTAGTAGTGACTCACTTGTTACATTAAATCGCAGTTGGTAAAGTAAATGAACAGTTTGAATACGATCCTCTTAATTATGTATATACTATTATGGTAGATTTAAAGAGTATATTTTTGCCCCTGTATAAAGAAATAACACTTATTGAAGTGTGGGTGTGCGATGGCTTATGAATGATGGGCAAACTGCGGCACGCGGGCGGCGCACGGTCCGTGAAGGCTTTTCATGGGCCCCGCGTTTCACTTCAGAATTCGACAAAATATTGAAAACCAATTATTAAACATTTTGCGCAAATCGTATCTTATTATTTTTGATGTAAGTGTTAGATTCCTACGTTGGCTGAGGTTAGTATGTACTTGGATGGGAGACGCCTGGGCCTTGGGTAATGATGACATGATGTAGAATTGTAAATCGTGGTTCGCATTCCATGGTAAACAGTTGAAAAAGGGTGGCAAAACTAAGCAAAAAAAAATTACCCTTAGTTATTCATGTGTAGCTCAATCTATGACTGTGTAATCTATGTATGTAAAGAAATGCAAAAAGGTAATTGAAATTAACTTATATTTATTCAAAATTTGCATCTAATTGTTAAAGTGCTGCTCGCAAAGCTTAACATAAGCTTCAATGTGGCTCGCTGCTTAAAATTATGGCCCATCCTTCGACTCTAAATAGTCGATCAAGTATACTTTTAGTCGCGTGTCCTCTATAGTTTTTTGGGCAATTACATCGTAACTATTCGGACGATTTTAACGGAATTTGGAACGTTCTAGGTTGTTTTACATTCTCTTTCGGATGATATAATTGCCAAAGTTCCCCCAAGGTTAGTCCTGGAATTATTGACAGTTTTGAAGGTCGTAAGGTCATATGGTCATAAGGTCATGAGTCATAATAATTGAGAGCACGCGACTTAGGTCTGTTGACCTTGTTTAAATATCCCTTTTAAACACTAGAATTCTCGCTGTGCCTCGAATTAATACAATCAAGTACCCAAGACCTCCAGAGACAACAATTTAATGAAAGAGTACTCGTTGGATTACACAGAACCAATTTCATTAAACTCTTGTTCCTAAGAAAGAGTACCCGTTGGATTACACCGAACCAATTTCATTATACTCTTAGTCCCAAGAAAGAGTACTCGTTGGATTACACAGAACCAATTTCATTAAACTCTTATTCCCAGGAAAGAGTACTCGTTGGATTACACCGAACCAATTTCATTAAACTCTTATTCCCAGGAAAGAGTACTCGTTGGATTACACCGAACCAATTTCATTAAACTCTTATTCCCAGGAAAGAGTACTCGTTGGATTACACCGAACCAATTTCATTAAACTCTTATTCCCAGGAAAGAATACTCGTTAGATTACACAGAACAAATTTCATTATACTCTTATTCCCAGGAAAGAGTACTCGTTGGATTACACGGAACAAATTTCATTATACTCTTAGTCCCAAGAAAGAGTACTCGTTGGATTACACAGAACCAATTTCATTAAACTCTTATTCCCAGGAAAGAGTACTCGTTGGATTACACCGAACCAATTTCATTAAACTCTTATTCCCAGGAAAGAGTACTCGTTGGATTACACCGAACCAATTTCACTCAACTCTTATTCCCAGGAAATAGTACTCGTTGGATTACACCGAACCAATTTCATCAAACTCTTATTCCCAGGAAAGAGTACTCGTTGGATTACACGGAACAAATTTCATTATACTCTTAGTCCCAAGAAAGAGTACTCGTTGGATTACACAGAACCAATTTCATTAAACTCTTATTCCCAGGAAAGAGTACTCGTTGGATTACACCGAACCAATTTCATTAAACTCTTATTCCCAGGAAAGAGTACTCGTTGGATTACACCGAACCAATTTCATTAAACTCTTATTCCCAGGAAAGAGTACTCGTTGGATTACACCGAACCAATTTCATTAAACTCTTATTCCCAGGAAAGAGTACTCGTTGGATTACACCGAACCAATTTCATTAAACTCTTATTCCCAGGAAAGAATACTCGTTAGATTACACAGAACAAATTTCATTATACTCTTATTCCCAGGAAAGAGTACTCGTTGGATTACACGGAACAAATTTCATTATACTCTTAGTCCCAAGAAAGAGTACTCGTTGGATTACACAGAACCAATTTCATTAAACTCTTATTCCCAGGAAAGAGTACTCGTTGGATTACACCGAACCAATTTCATTAAACTCTTATTCCCAGGAAAGAGTACTCGTTGGATTACAGCGAACCAATTTCATTAAACTCTTATTCCCAGGAAATAGTACTCGTTGGATTACACCGAACCAATTTCATCAAACTCTTATTCCCAGGAAAGAGTACTCGTTGGATTACACTGAACCAATTTCATTAAGCTCTTGTTCCTAGGAAAGAGTACTCGTTGGATTACACCGAACCAATTTCATTACCCTCTTATTCCCAAGAAAGAGTACTCGTTGGATTACACTGAACCAATTTCATTAAGCTCTTGTTCCCAGGAAATACTACTCGTTGGATTACACCGAACCAATTTCATCAAACTCTTATTCCCAGGAAAGAGTACTCGTTTGATCACACTGAACCAATTTCATTAAACTCTTATTCCCAGGAAAGAGTACTTGTTGAATTACACAGAACCAATTTCATTAAACTCTTATTCCCAGGAAAGAGTACTCGTTGGATTACACAGAACCAATTTCATTAAAATATTATTCCCAGGAAAGAGTACTCGTTGGATCACACAGAACCAATTTTATTAAGCTCTTGTTCCCAGGAAAGAGTACTCATTGGATTACTCTCTCACTCCTATCTTCAAGAAAGGAGACCGTAACCAACCGTCGAACTACCGACCTATCAGTCTGACTTCGATAGTCGGTAAACTCATGGAAAGCATCATGGTGGACAAAGCGACGTCGTATTTAGAGTCAAACCTGCTACTGAGAAGTTCCCAGCACGGCTTCCGAAGGCAACGGTCATGCCTGACAAACCTTGTGGAATTCTTCCACTTCGTTTTCAGTGAGCACAATCGGGACAAGGCGGTGGATGTGGTCTACCTAGACTTTCAGAAAGCCTTTGATAAGGTACCACACCGCCGCCTTCTCCGGAAAGTGCGAGCGCTTGGCATAGACGGAAAGGTAGCCGGCTGGATCGAGAACTGGCTAAGTGGCAGACGGCAACGGGTGGTGGTGAATGGACAGTCTTCTGAGTGGGTGCCCGTTGCTAGCGGGGTGCCTCAAGGTTCTGTCCTGGGACCACTACTATTCATCATCTACGTCAACGACATGGACGGTGACATGGTTGCGAAGATTTCCAAATTTGCCGACGATACCAAGCTTGGTATGAACGTTGCAAAGGATGGAAATACTGCCCGCCTGCAGGAAGATCTTGGGAAGATTGGGGAGTGGTCGGACACGTGGCAAATGCCTTTTAACGTGGGGAAATGCAAAGTGATGCATATCGGCCACAGAAACCCCCAATCTCAGTATATCCTTAAGGGCACTGCTATGGAATCCACCGACACTGAGAAGGACTTGGGTGTAATAATCACTAGTGACCTCAAGTTCTCGAAACAGTTCATTGAGGCGGAGAAAAAGGCCCAAAGGATGCTAGGCTATATTAAGCGCCAGTTTGGTTATCGGAACCAGGAGATTGTACTGTGCCTGTACAACTCACTTGTCCGACCGCACCTGGAGTATGCCGTACAATTTTGTAGTCCTTCATTGCGAAAGGACATCGCGAGATTGGAACGCGTACAAGCCAGGGCAACCAAGCTGATTCCCTCTATCCGACATAAAAGTTATGAGGATAGACTAAGGCAATTAGATCTGTTCTCGCTGGAAACCCGTAGACTGCGTGGTCAGCTCATCGAGGTTTTCAAAATACTTCGAGGGTTCGACAATGTTGACTACCGGGATATTTTCACACTGAGTGAGAACAGAACGCGCAATCACGGCTTCAAACTTGAACTGAAGCGTTACAACCGCAATCTGTGTGGAAATTTTTTCACTTACAGTATCGGCGGTAAGTGGAACGCACTTCCAGTGGAAGTTGTCAACAGTGAATCTGTTGACCAGTTCAAGTCAAAACTAGACAAGGTCTTAAAAAGTGGCCGTTTAGGGACGCAAAACAATTCAGCAGCCATGTGCACGCTCGATTGCTAGTCCAAAGGTACCCTCTTTGAATGGACCGTAAGGTCTCTTAGGGTACTTACTTTCCTTGTTACTCTCTCTCTCTCTCTCTCTACTTTCATAACGAAAGTAGAGGGAGAGGTGACGCCCCCTTGTCGCGGGAAGAGAGCTTGTGTGGACCTTGGACTTTTCGAGCTATGTCGGCGGGGGTACCTCTCCTGGGTTCCCCTGGTAGGGTTTGCCTTGTCGATTTGGTCGGAAACGAGGTTCCAGACTAAGTGCGTCATTCCTTCCTTTTTCTACTCTATCCCTCTCCTTTTTTACTTTTATCCTATCTCCCACTCATACAAAAAGAAAAAAAAAACAAAAAAGCCTACTCTTATCATGTCACTCTTTCCCTTTCTTCCTCTATCTACATATTAGGACCTGGCAGCTACCTCATGCGTCAGACGAGAGGCTTTGGAACCTCTATAAACAACGCCAATCGACGCTCACTGGTTGCGAGAGACTAGGACTAGAGGTGTCCTAGGCGTTGGGGCACGATGAATGGGATGAGGGTAGTGCCCCGTTAACCCCTTCCCTGGCGCGTAATTATTGACCGTTCCCAGTGCCCGTTAACGGGTGCTTATGGTATCATTGGTCCGAAGTGACGGCCCTTTGTTCCCAGGTTGGTTGCCAGGCCAATAAAAAGCCTTGGGTCCAGTTCCTTGGTGTGGCCGGATATCCATTGAACGCTACTCCGAGATCCTGGCCGTTGTGAAGGTAACTAGTAGGAGTTTAGTAAGGGGCGTGCTTCGTTGTTGTTCACCTGGTGAGAAATCGATGGCCCCTTCGGGGACCGTCAGTGCTGCTTGGTTGGGAGCCACGGCATGCCGAGGTTTGACGACTCGGTTGGACGAACAGCAGCACATGGAGCGTGCCTTCTGAAAGATCCGAAACCTCTCCGATCGATAGGCGGGAGCGACTCACGCGGGGAAAACTCACCAACCCCCCTTTTTTATCATTGATTGGTCACGAGTTTTCAGAGAGAGAGAAAGCGCTCAAAATGACAGGCAAAAAAGGACCCGTTCGTCTAAAACACAACTGTGCAACATGCCAGTTAGAAAAGTGGTGCGTTGACTTTCCAGAGGGCTGCTACTCAAAATGCAGCCCTGAAAATATCTGCACTACTTGCATATTGACGCGAGAGGTGAAGAAATTAAAAGACCTCTATAGACCGTCAGAGAGGAGAGAGCTAAAATCCTTGAAAGAAAGTTGGAGAAACTCGAAGCCCTTAACGCAGCTCAGATTCGATGCCTAGAAGAGGCGCCGACCACTGACGTGTCGGAATCCCCTGGTACCCAAGCGGACATTCCGGCATCATCTGAGGCTAAGCTAGCTGAGGCGAGAAAAAAAGAGAAAAAGAAGAAAGGAGAAACGAAGAAAAAAAAGAAAAAGAATAAAGTTGAAACAAAAGTAGAACCAAAAATAAAAGAAAAACAGATAACCAAGAAGAAAAAGAAAGATAAGAATGTGGAGAGTAAAGATGAAAAGGGGAGGCTTCTTCCACAAGGAAAGACCCCGTCTTCAGAGACCAAGTGTCCAAAGGTCACCCTCATTGGTGACTTGCAAACATGGGATCTGTAGCCGCTGCTAGCGGCTCGCCTTCGCACTAACGTGAAGGTAAGCTGCCTGTCAGGACGGGGTAACCACAACATCAGAGTAGAGGCAGAGAAAGCTAAGATTTCTGAGAATTCAGTTGTTGCTCTGATGGTGAGCGGCAACGAACTCTACCTCAGAGGGGGTAAGGTTGGCCTCAGTGCTAAGACCATCCAAACGGTGATGGGAGCCGTGGATGGCATAGGGCTTAAAACCCGCAAACGTGTGGTGGTTGGGATGCTTCCAAGAAGAGATCCATCCCGAACCGCTCACGAAAGAAACGTCGCAGTGAACAGAAGGTTGGCGGATCTCTGCACGGCAGAAGGAGTCTTCTTCGTGGACCCTTATCGTACCTTTATCGGTAGAGACGACCTCTACCGAAGGGACGGGGTACATCTCTCCTTTAAAGGGAAGGCCTTTCTCGCCAACCTAATTCAAGATGTCGTAGAACGCACCCAAAGGAGCGTTCGAAACAGAGCGAATGCGGACGTGTGCCAGCACGCCCATATCACTCCTGGAACGAACTTCTCGGAGGTCGTCAAAAAGGGTGTGACCACAAAAAACAGAGAAGCCGGGAAAGAGAAGGGGGTAGGGAGTCCTACAATAGGGGACTCCCTCAAAGTTCTTCTGCTCAATGCGAGGTCAATCAGGAATAGGTTTCTTGAGCTCCGTGGCCTCGTAGTAACAGAGGAACCTGAGATGGTGGCCATAACGGAGTCGTGGATAAAAACCTCAAGCCGAGATTTTGAAGGTGAATTCATGATTCCCGGTTACCAGCTCTTCCTGAAAGATAGGCCAGACAGAGAGGGTGCGGTGTGATGTTGTATGTCAAGGATACTCTCAACTCGACGGATTGCAACATCGTATCCGACCATGAACTACTAGGTGTTGACCTAGAGATAGGTCCTGCCAAATACAGGATCCTGGTGCTTTATAGACCTCCTGCCCAACTCGTTGAAAAGGACAGAGATCTGTACCAGCTACTAGGAGAACTTGTCAAAGACAGAGTGTGTATCATCATGGGGGATTTCAAAACACAAGTTAACTGGGAAACCAGAGACCCCTGTGGCGAGAACGCACTACTCCTGGAGTTCGCGAACAACGAGTTCCTCACTCAATGGGTGAGAGAGTCAACGAGAGGAGACAATATGCTCGACTTGGTTTTCACCTCTGAGGATAACATGGTTGAGGACCTCTCTGTTGGCGAAGAGGTCGGTGGCAGTGACCACCGACTAATTAGATTTGTAGTCAAAGTCCCGAAGGCAAGGCCTGCAACTAGTAAATCGAGGAAACTCGATTTGAAAAAGCAGACTTTGCAGGTCTTCGTGCTGGACTGACTGACGCGAGGCTAGAAGTGTGCGATGTTATGAAGACTCGTGGAACAGTTTCAAAACCACATTCATAAGTCTTCAATCACGTTTCATCCCTCTGAAATGTCCCCGTCGGTCTTCTGTTCAACCAAAGTGGTTTAATCGAGAAATCGGCCAACTGCTTAGAGAGAAGAGAACTGTGTACCGGCAATCAAAGACCTCGGGCAACTTTGACGAATACTGGAGGCTAGCCGCATAAGGGCGGCTAAGCGGTCTGAGGAACACCGGGTGGCGAGACTCTGTAAAGAGAATCCCAAGGAGTTTTTTGGATATGTGAACAGCCGTAAACCAATCCGTCGAACGATTGGCCCTTTGAGAAATGAGGGAGGGGGGGGGGGGGGCATTAAAGCACTTTGATGCAGAAAATGCTAACCTCCTCAACGACTACTTCTCTTCAGTGTTTACTGAAGAGTGTGGTCCCATCCCCCAGCTAATGGATCCTACTCGGGGAAAAAGCTGGAGGATATGGACTTCACCGAAGGGGAAATAAAAAAGAAGATCAGTGACCTAATGACGAATAAGTCACCTGGCCCTGATGGGTTTCTACTTAAAGTGTTGAAAGAAGTGCGCGATCAAGTGTCACGACACCTGGGCGCAATCTTCAGCATGTCAATCCGGACCGAATGCGTTCCTAGAGACTGGTGTGAAGCGGAGGTGACTCCGATCTTCAAGAAAGGAGACCGAAGCCAACCGTCAAACTACAGACCCATCAGTCTAACTTAGATAGTCGGTAAACTCATGAAAGCATGATGGTGGACAAAATGACGTCGTATTTAGAGTCAAACCTGCTACTGAGGAGTTCCCAGCACGGCTTCCGAAGGCAACGGTCATGCCTGACGAACCTTGTGGAATTCTTCAACTTCGTTTTCAGTGACCACGATCGGGACAAGGCGGTGGATGTGGTGTACTTAGACTTTCAGAAAGCCTTTGATAAGGTACCACACCGCCGCCTTCTCCGGAAAGTGCGAGCGCTTGGCATAGACGGAAAGGTAGCCGGCTGGATCGAGAACTGGCTAAGTGGCAGACGGCAACGGGTGGTGGTGAATGGAAAGGCTTCTGAGTGGGTGCCCGTTACTAGCGGGGTGCCTCAAGGTTCTGTCCTGGGACCACTACTATTCATCATCTACGTCAACGACATGGACGGTGACATGGTTGCCAAGATTTCCAAATTTGCCGATGATACCAAGCTTGTTATGAACGTTGCAAAGGATGGAAATACTGCCCGCCTGCAGGAAGGTCTTGAGAAGATTTGGGAGTGGCCGGACACGTGGCAAATGCCTTTTAACGTGAACAAATGCAAAGTAATGCATATCGGCCACCGAAACCCCCAATCTCAGTATATTCTTAAGGGCACTGCTCTTGAATCGAGTGACACTAAGAAGGACTTGGGTGTAACTATTACTAGCGACCTCAAGTTCTCGAAACAGTGCATCAAGGCAGAGAAGAAAGCCCAAAGGATCTTAGGCTACATAAAGCGCCAGTTTGGATACCGTAACAAGGAGATAGTACTTTGTCTGTACAACTCTCTCGTTCAGGCGCACCTGGAGTATGCCGTACAATTTTGAAGTCCTTTGTTTCGAAAGGATTTTGCAAGGTTAAAACGCGTACAAGCCAGGGCAACCAAACTGATTCCCTCTATACGACATAAAAGTTATGAAGATAGACTAAGGCAATTAGATCTGTTCTCGCTGGAAACCCGTAGACTGCGTGGTCAGCTCATCGAAGTTTTCAAAATACTTCGAGGGTTTGACAATGTTGACTACCGGGATATTTTCACACTGAGTGAGAACAGAACGCGCAATCACGGCTTCAAACTTGAACTGAAGCGTTACAACCGAAATATGTGTGGAATTTTTTTCACTTACAGTATCTGCAGTAAGTGGAACGCACTTCCAGTGGAAGTTGTCAACAGTGAATCTGTTGACCAGTTTAAGTCAAGACTAGACAAAGTCTTGAAAAGTGGCCGTTTAGGGACGCAAAACAATTGAGCAGCCATGTGCCTGCTCGATTGCTAGTCCAAAGTTACCCTCTTTGAATGGCCCGTAAGGTCTCCTAGGGTACTTCCTTTCCTTGGGACGACACTCTTCAGTAAACACTGAAGAGAACTAGTCGTTGAGGAGGTTAGCATTTTCTGCATCTGAATGCTTTAATGCCCCCTCCTCATTTCTCAAAGGGCAAATCGTTCGACGGATTGGTTTACGGTTGTTCACATATCCAAAAAACTCCTTGGGATTCTCTTTACAGAGTCTCGCCACTTGGAGTTCCTCAGACCGCTTAGCCGCCCTTATGCTGGACTTCACTCTCCTGGCTAGCCTCCAGTATTCGTCAAAGTCGTCCGAGATCTTCGATTGCCGGTACACAGTTCTCTTCTCCCTAAGCAGTTTGGCCGATTTCTCGATTAAACCACTTTGGTTGAACAGAAGACCGACGGGGACATTTCAGAGGGATGAAACGTGATTGAAGACTCATGAATGTGGTTTTAAAACTGTTCCACGAGTCTTCAACAACATCGCGCACTTCTAGCCTTGCGTCAGTCAGTCCGGCACGAAGACCTGCAAAGTCTGCTCTTTTCAAATCGAGTTTCCTTGATTTACTAGTTGCAGGCCCTGCCTTCGGGACTTTGACTACAAATCTAATTAGTCGGTCGTCACTGCCACCGACCTCTTCGCCAACAGAGAGGTCCTCAACCATGTCATCCTCAGAGGTGAAAACCAAGTCGAAGATATTGTCTCCTCTCTTGACTCTCTCACCCATTGAGTGAGGAACTCGTTGTTCGCGAACTCCAGGAGTAGTGCGTTCTCGCCACAAAGTTCTCTGGTTTCCCAGTCAACTTGTGTGTTGAAATCACCCATGGCGATACACACTCTGTCTTCGACAAGTTCTCATAGTGGCTGGTCCAGATCTCTGGCCTTTTCAACGAGTTGGGCAGGAGGTCTATAAAGCACCAGGATCCTGTATTTGGCAGGACCTATCTCTAGGTCAACACCTAGTAGTTCATGGTCGGATACGATGTTGCAATCCGTCGAGTTGAGAGTATTCTTGACATACAATATCACACCGCCACTCTCTCTGTCTGGTCTATCTTTCAGGGAGAGCTGGTAACCAAGAATCGTGAATTCACCTTCAAAATCTCGGCTTAACGATTTTATCCACGACTCCGTTATGGCCACCATCTCCGGTTCTTCTGTTGCTACGAGGCCACGAAGTTCTAGAAACTTGTTTTTGATAGACCTCGCATTAAACAGAAGAACTTTAAGGGAGTCCCCTAGTGTAGGACTCCCTACGCTCTTCCATTTCCCGCTTTCTTTCTCTGTGGTGGGGTCACTGCCCTCTTTGTGACTTCAGAAAAGGTCGTTCCTGGAGTAACACGGGTACGTCCTCCTTTACTCGAGGTCTGACACTTCTTTGGGTCCGCTCCACAACATCCGGGATCATGTTCGCGAGTGCAGCTTTCCCTTTGAAGGAAAGATGCACTCCGTCCCTTTTTTACAGGTCATTTCTCCCGTAAAAGGTGCGGTAGGGGTCTACAAAAAAGACTCCTTCCGCCGTACAAAGATCTCCCAGGCGTTGGTTTATAGAGACGTTCCTCGCGTGAGCATTGCGGGATGGACCTCAACTTGGGAGTATCCCGATCACGACATGTCTGCGTGTTTTCAGCCCACAGTCGTCAACTCCTCCCATAACCGTAGTCAGGATCTTCCCGCTGACGCCTACTTTACCTCCTCGTAGGTAGAGATCAGTGCCACTTGCCATGAGGGCAACTACTGAGTTCTCAGAGATCTGAGATTTCTCAGCCTCCACCCTTATTTCCCCGTTCCCCTTTCCTGGAAGGCAGCTTACCTTAACACTGGTGCGAAGGCGGGCTGCTAGCAAGGGTTGTAGATCCCGCGCTTGGGAGTCACCGATCACGATGACCCTCGCGCATTTGGGTTCAGAGGACAGAGGCTTCCCTTTCAGTATGGGCTCTTTCGATTCCTCTTTCTTCCCCACTTTTTGTGTGTTTTTTCTTCTTTTTCTCCTTCGTTTTTTCTTCCGTTTCTACTTTCTCTTCTGTTTTATCTACTGTTTTTCCTTTCTTACTCTTCTTTTTCTTCTTTTTGGCGCCCTGAGTAAACCCAGCAGCTGCTGGCTCTGGGGCGTCGGATGGTTGGCCTATCTTTATCGACGTGGTGCATGAGGGCCCAACAGAGGAGCCATCCGCGTCGTTGGGAATTTCTTGTTGCTGTTGCTCTACCTTGGTGGCTTTAATCTCTGCAATGATGGCTTCGAGATGACGGATTTGAGTCACATGCTCAGACTCGAAGATTTTCACCTTTTCTTCCAGCCGTCGTGATTTTTCTTCAGAAGATTTAAAAAGTTCCTTAAGCTCCTGAAGTTCTGCCCTTAGGACGCAGTCCGTACAGATACTTCCAGGGTGGCATTTTGAGAAACACCCCTCCGGAAAATCTACGCACACCTTGTCCTTTTGGCATGTCAAGCAGGTATACTTTAACGCACCAGGTCCTTTCTTTCCAGTCATGCTGAACACTTTATATCCGCGAATACTTTGTGACCACTCAATAAAAAAGAAAGGAGGTGGTGAGTTCGCCACGCGTGAGTCGTTCCCGCATATTGATCGGAGACGTTTCGGATCTTTCAGAAGGCACGCTCCTTGTGCTGCTGTTTGTCCGACCGAGTCGTCAAACCTCGGCGTGCCGTGGCTCCCAACCAAGCAGCACTGACGGTCCCCGAAGGGGCCATCGATTTCTCACCAGCTGAACAACGGAGCACACCCTGTACTAAACTCTTACTAGTTCCCTTCACGACGGCCAAGATCTCGGAGCAGCGTTCAGTGGATATCCCGCCACATCGAGAGACTCGACCCAAGGCTTTTTATTGGCCTGGCAACCAACATGGGAACAAAGGGCCGTCACCACGGACCAATGCTACCAAAGGCACCCGTCAACGGTCACTGAGAATGGTCAATAATTATGCGCCAGGAAAGGGGTTAACGGGGCACTACCCTCATCCCATTCATCGTGCCTCAACGCCTAAGACCCCTCAAGTCCTAGTCTCTCGCAACCAGTGAGCGTCGATTGGCGTTGTTTATAGAGGTTCCAAAGCCTCTCTTCTGACACGTGATGTAGCTGCAAGGTCCTTATATGTAGATAGAGGGTAAAAAGGGTAAGAGTGACATGATAGGTATAGGGGTTGTTTTTTTGTTGCTTTTTTCTTTTTGTATAAGTAGAATAGGATTAATTTTTAAAAAAGAGGAAGGATAGAGTAGGATAAATAAAGACAAAGAAAGACGCACTTAGTCTGGAACCTAATCTCCGACCAAATCGACAAGGGAAACCCTGCCAGGGGTGCCAGAAGATAGGTACCCCCGTCGACATAGCTCGAAAAGTCAAGGGTACGCACAAGCTCTCTTCCCGCGACAAGGGGGCGTCACCTCTCTCTCTACTTTCTTTATGAGAGAGAGAGAGAGAGAAAGAGAGAGAGAGCGAGAGTACTCGTTGGATTACACCGAACCAATTTGATTAAACTCTTATTCCCAGGAAAGATTACTCGTTGGATTACACGGAACGAATTTCATTAAACCTTTATTCCCAGGAAAGTGCCCTCGTTGAATTACACAGAACCAATTTCATTAAACTCTTATTTTCAGGAAAGAGTACTCGTTGGATTACACTGAACCAATTTCATTAAACTCTTATTCCCAGGAAAGAGTACTAGTTGGATTACACATAACCAATTTCATTAAACTCTTATTCCCAGGAAAGAGTACTCGTTGGATTACACCGAACCAATTTCATTAAGCTCTTGTTCCCAGGTTGCACGAATTCGCTTTCACGCGATTGCATCGTCTTGACGTGACTCGGTGAGAATTTCTCGCTGATAAGATAAGGGAAGCAACCAGACACCAGACGTTTTTTTCACACTTCGCCATGTGTGGTTAACGTGTGTAGAAGGCACGGAGGATATCGCATCCCATCGATTGTTACTTCACTTCTCAGATAATTACCTACATATTATTGCCATGCATACATTTGTATCACTCCATGGAGAGGTGACGCCCCCTTGTCGCGGGAAGAGAGCTTGTGTGTACCTTTGACTTTTCGAGCTAAGTGGGCGGGGGTACCTCTTCTGGGTACCCCTGGTAGGGCTTCCCTTGTCGATTTGGTCGAAAACGAGATTCCAGACTAAGTGCGTCATTCCTTCCTTTTTTTACCCTATCCTTCTCCTTTTTTACTTTTATCCTATCTCTACCACTTATACAAAAATAAAAAAACAAAAAAAACTACTCCTATCATGTCACTCTTTCCCTTTTTACCCTCTATCTACATATAAGGACCTGGCAGCTACCTCACGCGTCAAAAGAGAGGCTTTAGAACCTCTATAAACAACGCCAATCGACGCTCACTTGTTGCGAGAGACTAGGACTAGAGGTGTCCTAGGCGTTGGGGCACGATGAATGGGATGAGGGTAGTGCCCCGTTAACCCCTTCCCTGGCGCGTAATTATTGACCATTCCCAATGACCGTTGACGGGTGCCTATGGTAGCATCGGTCCGAAGTGACGGCCCTTTGTTCCCAGGTTGGTTGCCAGGCCAATAAAAAGCCTTGGTTCGAGTCTCTTGGTGTGGCGAGAGATCCATTGAACGCTGCTCCGAGATCTTGGCCGTCGTGAAGGGAACTAGTAGGAGTTTAGTACGGGGTGTTCTTCGTTGTTCACCTGGTGAGAAATCGATGGCCCCTTCGGGGACCGTCAGTGCAGCTTGGTTGGGTATCCACGCCACGCCAAAGTTTGACGACTCGGTCGGACGAACAGCAGCACAAGGAGCGTGCCTTCTGAAAGATCCGAAACCTCTCCGCTCGATAGGCATGAGCGACTCACGCGTGGCGAACTCACCACCCCCTTTCTTTTTTATTGAGTGGTCACAAAGTATTCGCGGATATAAAGTGTTCAGCATGACTGGAAAGAAAGGACCTGGTGCGTTAAAGTATACCTGCTTGACATGCCAAAAGGACAAGGTGTGCGTAGATTTTCCGGAGGGGTGTTTCTCAAAATGCCACCCTGGAAGTATCTGCACGGACTGCGTCCTAAGGGCAGAACTTCAGGAGCTTAAGGAACTTTTTAAATCTTCTGAGGAAAAATCACGACGGCTGGAAGAAAAGGTGAAAATCTTCGAGTCTGAGCATGTGACTCAAATCCGTCATCTTGAAGCCATCATTGCAGAGATTAAAGCCACCAAGGTAGAGCAACAGCAACAAGAAACTCCCAACGACGCGGATGGCTCCTCTGTTGGGCCTTCATGCACTGCGTCGATAGAGATAGGCCAACCATCCGACGTCCCAGAGCCAGGAGCTGCTGGGGTTACTCAGGGCGTCAAAAAGAAGAAAAGGAAGAGTAGGAAAGGAAAAACAGTAGATAAAACAGAAGAGAAAGTAGAAACGGAAGAAAAAACGAAGAAAAAGAAGAAGAAAAAAACCCAAAAAGTGGGGAAGAAAGAGGAATTGAAAGAGCCCACACTGAAAGGGAAGCCTCTGTCCTCTGAACCCAAATGCGCGAGGGTCATCGTGATCGGTGACTCCCAAGCGCGGGATCTACAACCCTTGCTAGCGGCCCGCCTTCGCACCAGTGTGTAGGTAAGCTGCCTTCCAGGAAAGGGGAACGGAGAAATAAGGGTGGAGGCTGAGAAATCTCAGATCTCTGAGAACTCAGTAGTTGCCCTCATGGCAAGTGACACTGATCTCTACCTACGAGAAGGTTAAGGAGGCGCCAACGGGAAGATCCTGACCACGGTTATGGGAGGAGTTGACGACTGTGGGCTAAAAACCCGAAGACCTGTCGTGGTTGGGATACTCCCAAGACGAGGTCCATCCCGCAATGCTCACGCGAGGAACGTCTCTATAAACCAACGCCTGGGAGATCTTTGTACGGCGGAAGGAGTCTTTTTTGTAGACCCCTACCGCACCTTTTACGGGAGAAATGACCTGTAAAAAAGGGACGGAGTGCATCTTTCCTTCAAAGGGAAGGCTGCACTCGCGAAAGTGATCCAGGATGTTGTGGAGCTGACCCAAAGAAGTGTCAGACCCCAAGTAAAGGAGGACGTACGCTTGTATACCCGTGTTACTCCAGGAACGACCTTTTTTGAAGTCACAAAGAGGGGAGTGACCCCGCCACAGAGAAAGAAAGCGGGAAACGAAAGAGCGTAGGGAGTCCTACACTAGGGGACTCCCTCAAAGTTCTTCTGTTTAATGCGAGGTCTATCAGAAACAAGCTTCTAGAACTTCGTGGCCTCGTAGCAACAGAAGAACCGGAGATGGTGGCCATAACGGAGTCGTGGATAAAATCCTTAAGCCGAGATTTTGAAGGTGAATTCACGATTCCCGGTTACCAGCTCTTCCTGAAAGATAGGCCAGACAGAGAGGGTGACCTAGAGATAGGACCTGCCAAATAAAGGATCCTGGTGCTTTATAGACCTTCTGCCCAACTCGTTAAAAAGGACAGAGATCTGTACCAGCTACTAGGAGAACTTGTCGAAGACAGAGTGTGTATCATCATGGGTGATTTCAACACACAAGTTAACTGGTAAACCAGAGAACCCTGTGGCGAGAACGCACTACTCCTGGAGTTCGCGAACAACGAGTTCCTCACTCAATGGGTGAGAAAGCAAACGAGAGGAGACAATATCCTCGACTTGGTTTTCACCTCTGAGAATGACATGGTTGAAGACCTCTCTGTTGGCGAAGAGGGCGGTGGCAGTGACCACCGACTAATTAGATTTGTAGTCAAAGTCCCGAAGGCAGGGCCTGCAACTAGTAAATCGAGGAAACTCGATTTGAAAAGAGCAGACTTTGTAGGTCTTCGTGCTAGACTGACTGACGCGAGGCTAGAAGTGTGCGATGTTGTTGAAGACTCGTGGAACAGTTTCAAAACCACATTCATGAGTCTTCAATCACGTTTCATCCCTCTGAAATGTCCCCATCGGTCTTCTGTTCAACCAAAGTGGTTTAATCGAGAAATCAGCCAACTGCTTAGAAAGAAGAGAACTGTGTACCGGCAATCGAAGATCTCGGGCGACTTTGACGAATACCGGAGGCTAGCCAGGAGAGTGATTTCCAGCATAAGGGCGGCTAAGCGGTCTGAGGAACTCCGGGTGGCGAGACTCTGTAAAGAGAATCCCAAGGAGTATTTTAGATATGTGAACAGCCGTAAACCAATCCGTCGAACGATTGGCCCTTTGAGAAATGAGGACGGGGAGGGGGCATTAAAGCACTTAGATGCAGAAAATGCTAACCTCCTTAACGACTACTTCTCTTCAGTGTTTACTGAAGAGTGTGGTCCTATCACCCAGTCAATGGATTCCTACTCGGGGGAAAAGCTGGAGGATATGGACTTCACCAAAGGGGAAATAAAAAGAAGATCAATGATTTAAAGACGAATAAGTCACCTGGCCCTGATGGGTTTCTACCTAAAGTGTTGAAAGAAGTGCGCGATCAAGTGTCACAACACCTGAGCGCAATCTTCAACATGTCAATCCGGACCGAATGCGTTCCTAGAGACTGGCGTGAGGCGGAGGTGACTCCTATCTTCAAGAAAGGAGACCGTAGCCAACCGTCAAACTACCGATCTATCAGTCTGACTTCGATAGTCGGTAAACTCATGGAGAGCATCATGGTGGACAAAATAACGTCGCATTTAGAGTCAAATTTGCTACTGAGGAGTTCCCAGCACGGCTTCCGAAGGCAACTGTCATGCCTGACGAACCTTGTGGAATTCTTCAACTTCGTTTTCAGTGAGCACGATCGTGACAAGGCGGTGGATGTGGTGTACTTAGACTTTCAGAAAGCCTTTGATAAGATACCACACCGCCGCCTTCTCCGGAAAGTGCAAGCGTTGGGCATAGACGGAAAAGTAGCCGGCTGGATCGAGAACTGGCTAAGTGGCAGACGGCAACGGGTGGTGGTGAATGGACAGGCTTCTGAGTGGGTGCCCGTTACTAGCAGGGTACCTCAAGGTTCTGTCCTGGGACCACTACTATTCATCATCTACGTCAACAACATGGACGGTGACATGGTTGCCAAGATTTCCAAATTTGCCGACGATACCCAGCTTGGTATGAACGTTGCAAAGGATGGAAATACTGCCCGCCTGCAGGAAGATCTTGGGAAGCTTGGGGAGTGGTCGGACACGTGGCAAATGCCTTTCAACGTGGGGAAATGCAAAGTAATGCATATCGGCCACTGAAACCCCAAATCTCAGTACATCCTTAAAGGAACTGCTCTTGAATTGAGTGACACTGAGAAGGACTTGGGTGTTACTATCACTAGCGACCTCAAGTTCTCGAAACAGTGCATCGAGGCAGAGAAGAAAGCCCAAAGGATGTTAGGCTACATAAAGCGCCAGTTTGGATACCGTAACAAGGAAATAGTATTCTATCTGTACAACTCCCTCGTTCGGCCGCACCTGGAGTATACCGTACAATTTTGGAGTCCTTCGTTTTGAAAGGACATCGCAAGGTTGGAACGCGTACAAGCTAGGGCAACCAAACTGATTCCCTCTATCCTACATAAAAGTTATGAGGATAGACTAAGGGAATTAGATCTGTTCTCGCTGGAAACCCGTAGACTGCGTGGTCAGCTCATCGAAGTTTTCAAAATACTTCGAGGGTTCGACAATGTTGACTACCGGGATATTTTCACACTGAGTGAGAACAGAACGCGCAATCACGGCTTCAAACTTGAACTGAAGCGTTACAACCGCAATCTGTGTGGAAATTTTTTCACCTACAGTATTTGCGGTAAGTGGAACGCACTTCCAGTGGAAGTTGTCAACAGTGAATCTGTTGACCAGTTCAAGTCAAGACTAGACAAAGTCTTGAAAAGTGGCCGTTTAGGGACGCAAAACAATTCAGCAGCCATGTGCCCGCTCGATTGCTAGTCCAAAGGTACCCTCCTTGAATTGACCGTAAGGTCTCCTAGGGTACTCTCTTTCCTTGTATCTCCTTGTAACACTCAATCTAAATGGTTTCAGAGGTAGGGGTATATAGGACCTTAAGCCTGAGGAACACCTTAAGGTGTAATGAGGGAAATGGTTTTAGAGGTAGAGGTAAATAGGACCTTAAGCCTGAGGAACACCTTAAGGTGTAATGAGGGCAAATCATTAAAGTTAGATTACTTTTCGTTACACAGGGTGTCTCATAATCGAGTGTAAGGTAACGTTTACAGTTCCGCGTTGCAATTTAATCCACAGCGGATATTGAGATATTTCCGAGCCAAAAAAAGTGCCTCATTAAATGGGTCGGAAACCACTGCGCTAAAATTATGCCTAAAATAAATCAAGTTATTGCAGGTTGAGCTCCGTTGCCTTTCTTTTTTTATTTTATTTTAATTGACCCTCCTTACAAGAGTGACCCTAGTTTTGTATCGGTCGCTGGTTTAGATTCCCTTAAATTGACCTGTGACCATTTGTTGTGCTGTATAGTTGAAGGCGGATTCTGTTTGGTTGACTAATACAGTCTTTGGTGTGGTTTGCAAAACACAACAATTTCAGTAATCAATCGATATATATATATATATATATATATATATATATATATATATATATATATATATATATATATATAATTGTAGTATAAAAGATAAAGCCATGAGAGCGTCCTTATTTATTGCATCTTTAGACTCAATGGATAAACAAGGAATTATATAGAGAAGTAAAACTAACTGAATAAAAAATTGAAATATTCTTTTAATCAAAATCTCATGGAATTTAAAATTAAACTGTTTCAATAAACTAATTATATATAGTTGAATTTTCTAGTAAATATTTTAGTTACGTGGTCGTAAGAGAGAGGCGAAAAAACAAGGGCTAAAGTAAAATTACCTAAATTTAATGAGCCACTACAATAAAAATTGTTATAATTTGAAGCAAATGAGATATTCAAAACAAACCTGTTATCTTCAACTATTTGTTGAAGATCTGGTTGTGGAAAATTGTTAACAAGTTTGAAGTTGGTTAGTTGCTGTTATTAACGAAAGAGGTGGCATGTTGAGTCGGTATTTAATGTGGGGGCATGTGTTTTAATGAAAAGAGACTACAATTGTGTGGCTGATGGTATTAAGTTTAGAACCAAGAATCTTAAAATTTTCAATAGTAGCATCAACCTTGCATTTTATGATGCCTTCTCTGAATCGGGAGACTTCCTTCCTAGAAAGAGTTTTCCACCTTCTGACACTAACGACAAGTTGTGCACATACCCTCGAGTGGAAGGAGCGAATGGTACTTCTAGTGTATGATCTTTGGGAACATTCAGGGTAATGAAATTTATAGACAATACCATTACGCAAAAAAACAGTGGTTACATCCTTGGTATGAAATAAACCACCTATTTTCAAATTGTTTAGAAAGATCATTTGAAAGTGGACTTGTCGAAAAAACAAACCTTTGAATAATCTTGCAGTACAGGCTTGACGTCTCTTGGTTTAGAGGACCACGATCATGGAGGACTAAATAACGTCATTCTTTAAGGTCAGTTATCTCTGCAGACTTTGGTTGGAAAACGTCATTTAATATTTTGCCTATCCACTAGTCGACCAAATCATAGTGGAATGAATTGGTCACAATAATGTTTCTGAGAAAGTGGAATTCCCGGTGCATTAAAGTGTAATAAGAACAAAGCCGAACACTCTCCGTATTAACACACAAACTATTTATCTTAATTTTTTTTATTGGAAAAGCTATAGAAAAATATAACTCGTAATTCAGAATACGTTGGCTTTGTAAAAATGTACTTGCAGAAAACACAAGGTGTTTTTTTTAATCAGAATGTCTAGAACCAAAATAGAGCTTTTAAGTTCCTTCTCCATATAAACTTAATATTAGGATGAAGGATATTCAAAAATTGGGAGATAATTGAAGCCTCCTTTTCAGATTTAAATACAGCAAATGTATCGTCGACAAAACGCCGAAAGAAAGCGGCCAAAAAGAAGAGGAGCACTCCTCTAAAAGCCTATCTTCAAGAGATACCATAAAGGCGTTAGCTAATGTTGGTCCCAAAGGCCTCCCCATGAAAACCCCATCAACTTGATGAAGGATGTAGCCATTGAAATTAAATACCTATATTTTCTTTAGAGGCAAGGAGTAACATTTGGGAAAATTGTGGGCGATGGAACCCATGGAACATCGTGGATTCAGATTAAGGGGAGAAAGCTTTGTCTAAAATAATACTGAGGATCTCATCAACGGTAACATTTGTAAAAAGTGACGTTACTTCATAACTCACCATATAACCATGCCCATCGATTCGAAGGAGGTCAGTGGAAAATCATAGCTGTTTTTTTTTTTACCGTGTGTTGATTATATGTAAACTGCGATTCCGATAAATAGTCTTTAGAAGACCTTTTACTATGCATCTAGCCGGATATAACTTTTCGGTTCCCTCTCAAGGGTCGGGGGCTGTATAGACTTACACCTGGAGGAGTTGCACCCCCTGCCGGCCGAGTATGACGACAATTTCAAAGTAAAATGAGATTATCGTGCTTTAATTACCCAAATTTTATTTTTTGCTCATGGTTTACAAACCTTTTTTCTTGGCCGGTGCAAAATAGCTGCTGGTCAGCTTATAAGGTACGTACCCCTGGTCGGGGTTGGGAGACGAAATGCCTCATTCCTCCCTCTCTTTACTCTTGTTCGGGGTGAGGGGGTAAACAGACTTCACCGTCGATTATTTTTACCCCAGGAGGGGTGATATTTAAATTTTGATGACTGGTTCGGTCAGAACCCTATGCGCCAACCATAGAGCGAGAAACGGCTGTGGGTATTTAGCCTACGGGTTCCACTATAACCACAGGATCTCCCTGCCCATTTATTTTTGAAAATTTACAAAATATTTTGAGCAGACCAATGGCAAGCTTTCTCTGACATTGCTATGATTATACTTCTTAATAGCTCCTCTCGTCGAGCATTTGCGAGACCAATGCAGTACTAAAATCTCAGCATGCCCGCACACAGGCTCCACAATCACCATTCAAGAGCCATAACTGCCACATCATGCCTCTTCACGCATTATGCCCGTTGCTACTACTTGGTGGGGATGTCTCCTCTTATCTGTTTTCCCGTTGAACTCGCTAACTGATAAATAATCTCGTTGTACCCTTGGACATCCCATTCCACACCACTACCACCTCAGCAACCTCTCTCCAGACTACGAAAATCCCTGGTCGTGAGAGCCTAATCACACGGTCTCCTAACAAATGTGGAACGGGTGTTCCGTACCATTCATCAGAAGATCGGAGGAGAGCTACTAGTCGATATGATATCTGTCCTCAGCATTATGGATTTCTCCTGATAAAATTTGCTTGAAACAAGAAACCCGAGCACTGCTTGACATAGACGTGATTCAGGAACACTTACTATCGAGTTCTCCATCCGAAACAAAACTAGAGCCAAGGTACCATGTCGTGGTTTACGGCCGAGTACGGATGTACGTTTGATACGTACTTGAATATATTCCTTCCACTTTTCTCTAAGAGTGCTCTAATTTAATTCTTTAACCAGGGATGCTTCGTATTATGATATATCTATTGCCATTTTCTGCGTTCGAGGATCTAATTAAACAACTCCGACAAAATATACTTTTAATCACATAAAAGAACGAAATATTAAATCTTTAAATACACTAATTCTATAGCAAGAGGGTCTAATAAAAATTAACAATACAAATGAGTAATAAGAGATGGTAGATGCAAAAATCACTTCTAATACACGAGATTTAAGCTCAATCAATGCTAGTTCTTGTCATTTGAAATTAAAATACTTGTGGTTACGACTACCAGATTGAAATAGTTTTGTTACGAATACACTTTCGCACGGAATGGGAAATAATAAAAATGAATAAATTTTGTATTCGTTTTACCTTTAACTCAGAATGTGTCGACAGTTGGGTGACCTTGAAAGTGAGCCTCCTCGCTGAGGTGATTTGGGGCGAGTTGGAGTAGAGACTTCCTCGCTAAGGTGAAGCGAGCGTGGTAAGTTGATTCGGGAAAACAGCTGACGCTTCTCCCGGGGTTATTTGACGCGAGTGACGATGCTTCTCTAGACTTGACCATGTAAGTGAAGGATCATGGATGTATTGAAGTTATCCCGATCCCTGTATTACCAATTATGGCTTCTCGATGATGAGACGACCAAGATGTGAATCTCTTCTCGAATGGGAATTTACTTTATTCTTCTTCAATGGTGAGGGGTATCTCTGCTTTTTCAGCAAACTGAGATACGTGATTTTCTCTGGACGAGAATGGAAGGAGAGTTGGTCTCGATACCACTGGTCTGCTCTTCTAAGCGACCAAAGGAACAACCTCGGGAGGGTAAGTCCCGCTTGGTTCCAACTATCTTCTTGATTCCCTGTTTGACTCAGGGATTCGTCTTCTTTTCTCGATACCTACACCGCTACTCTTCCAAGTTTTCTCAAGATCGAACTATATATACGTCTATTATCCCTTGAGAGGGAGGGGAGACGAGGGAGTTTAGGAGGGGGGAACCCTCACTAGTCCACAGTTAAGCTTCGCTCCTAGGGCATACATTTTCAACGCTATGACACTTGCCCCTTCAGGTTTACGCACGGAAAATGTGAGATTTCGTCTATTTGGCGAAAATAGACATAAACAATCGGAGAGGACAGTGAGTGAGCCTGTTCATAGATTTTCTGCCGACGAAGCCTAATTGGGCAGCAAGATTTTCATTCTCAAGGCTCTCACACCCTCCTATGTTTATATTAATGGACTACACCACTAGTCTCGTAAATTACGAAATCTGCTTACCGAAATCCTTCTTTGCGAACGTCTTGGGGCAGCGGGGTAAAGTAGGGGGGGAGAGGGTCTTGGCCCATGTGGAACGTAACGGTTGACGCTGTATAAACAAATAAGCGTCTGTTTGTCCTCGTTATATTCATTCCTCCACATACCATTTATTCTAAAAACATAAACCATAAACATTTCAATCCCTGAACTCTTGGAGACTTGACACCTCTATAATTTCATAAAAATCCTCTAGGTTACCTCTAATTACAATCTTAAAAACAATCTCTTGTGACTTTTCCTTAACTTCCTGCATTTGATTTGCATTTTCTGGGGCGTGATAAATCTCTCTTCGCTTCTTCATCAATAAGCAAACCTGTTATTTTAAATTCAACAAGTTTGGGCATGTAGGTTCAAAATGCCGAAAACTACACACCCTATGTGTGCAATGAGGTGAATCAGCGCAACCGACCCCCTAAGACAATTCGCCTCGCTGCTCTAACTGTTGATACACCCCCTCTCCCTCTTTTAGAGAATGTATCCACTACAAATTTGAAAAAGAAAGTCCAAGCTTGCAGTATATGAACCTTATCAGCGCACGGGAAGACCGTGACGAGGGAAAGGTGAAGAAAACTAGACCAGGATTCTCCTACCTAGCTGCCCTAGCCCCACCTTCCAATCCATAGGAAACATCCAACAGCCTCCCGAGCATCATCATGTGTCACAACCCTGGCAGCCCACGAATAACCCCACAAACGAGCTGATTGTATCATCTATCCAGCACGAAACTTTACATGGAACTAGCCCCTACCTTGTACCGCAAACACGAAAAACAATTATCTACACCAAAACCAAAGTCGCTCTTCAATATGGTTGCTACTAATATCTCGCAGCTGACCTCATCCTAGTAACGGATTCCTAATTCGAACCCGTAGATGTAGATGCACCATGGCCCGTCTCCATGGTATGCCACTAGGAGAGGTATTTGTGCCGCCTTGTATTGAAAACTTACCTTTACCATCATCACTAGCCTCTATAACACCTCTCTTCAGAAAAATAAGTCTCTTCACCCCCTACTCCCATACTAATCACACAACATGTGAGCCGTAGAAGCTTTCTCGTGTCCACTATCCTGTTCACCTATCAAACATGACTCACATCGTCTGACTATAACTCTTCCTTCACAATGCTGCTACCTCTGATCTTTAAAACACCTTTATTACAAGTACCTTCCCACCTTTTCGGACCATCGCCGCCGTAAAAACAAAAGTACATCCCTGTCGACCCGCTCCCGATCACAGGAAGGTCTCATCTCCATTCTGCTCAAAGATCGATAACCTGTTCTCTTTCCTTGAAGGATCCACATCACCCCTGGCTATCCACTAATAAAAGACTCCATGATCAATATCGTTCATTGGATTTGCTGTGTCATCTTTGTCAAGTACGAGCAACTAACTTTACAAGAACTGACCTTAAGTTATCATGAGTTCCCGGAGCCTTCCCGATTTTCTATACTCATCGCGGCTGGAGCTAATCGCTCCCACAACGGATCCACCATTATAATAAAACTTTGAACCATTTACTGTTCAATGCCTTTATGCACTAACCTACATGCTGTTTCAGTTCATATCCGACTACGCCATTCATGCACTATCTGCTCTCTCTCTCTCTCTCTCTCTCTCTCTCTCTCTCTCTCTCTCTCTCTCTCTCTCTCTCTCTCTCTCTCTCTCTCTCTCTCTCTATTGTTTTTCTAATGAACCAGTCGCAAAGGATAAAGTGTAATCGCTAATAGACCAACGTCCTATTACTTGGTGACCTCAGCAGTAATCGGCCATTATCGATAGTGCCTCAACAATGGGTCATTAACCTTCCTTCCTGCAAACGCCAACTTACCCATTTCTTTGCGAGAGAGGAACATACATGACATAAAATATCTGGCTACTTAAGGAAAGCTCTCGAGATTTTGAGCCTATGCTGTCGTAATCCAGGAATTTTTTCTCAAAGTTAAACGGTTCAAGTTTACTTCTTTGATTTTCATTGTATGGGAATAAATAAAGAAATTATATTTAATCACCATGATAAAGGAGCTAAATTAATAATTCTAAATCGTAAAGATTACATTGCAAAATGTAAAATAACTCAAGGACTCTACAAAGCTTGAGAAAGTTCATGAGGAACTCGAAGAAATTGCCTTCAGACTTGATGACACTAGATAAATTTTTGATGAAACTTGAAAAAGAAAAGCTTATCGACGACGCTAGTTAAAATCGCCTTTTATTTTCCTCCTCACATATTGGACTGTTCTATGGCCTACCTAAGATTCATGAAAAGTCTTTTTTACGCCACATTTTCGTCACGGATCCAATAACTACTTACAAATTAACCGAATTCATTTTATCTATGCTTTCTCCCCTCAGTCTTAACCAATATAACATGAGAAAAAAAGCTTTTTTTTCAGAATACATCTCTAAATTCAAATGTTCCCAACTTCATTACGAGTTTTAACGTGATCTTTATTTGCTTCCATCGCCGGACAAGAGACTATGGAACTCGCAACGAGAAAAATCATCTTCTAATTCTATGATCTATGAATTTTCAGCAAGTATTTCATATTTAATGCAATAGTTTATTATCAGAGAGATGATGGCAGTATGGGTTACGCCTTTGCTCCAACTTAGACAGACATTTTTATGTCTAACTTTGAACATGATTTTTTTAGGCTTTGTACATCCTTTTTTAAAGTTATATTTTATAGAACATATGTCGATAGTAGTGGTGGGACCCACTCAGAATCTAAATACATGGCCGTTCTGAGTATGTACGTACCGTTCCACTCGAAGTATATGCAAGGGGGCACCTACTGAAACTATTGAACTAAGGGATTACGCATATCGCTAATGCTTTTATTCACGAGTTACCGCGCACGGGTGCTGAATTAGATATATGAAAATGATCCTCATGTACAAGTGTAATAAGATGTATAATATACTGCAGTTCCCATTAAGCAAGCCTAATTATACGACCTCTTTCTTCATGGTTGATCCCGCACTTGTGCCGGGTTTCCATATTGCTTTGTCCCATTCCTTATTTGTTTCCTCATTTTCTCTCGCCAAAATCACCTTTTTTTTTAACTGTACCAATTTGTCTTGAATTTTTTTCCATCTTTCGAATGCAGTTAGCTAAACAGCGCTGTTATATTTAAATAATATTCAGTTTTCTATGACGGTAAACGAGACTAGCATAAAAGAGTTCCTTCGAAATGTGTTTTTTGGCATATTAGAATGGCTCCTTAAGTGCTATCTTTCAGTTCGAGGACTAAGGTGTCACGCTGGACCTGAAGTAGAGTCAGTTGTCTAATAATGCAAATAGTACATTAACCGTACCAATTTGTCTTGGAATTTTATATGTATATATATATATATATATATATATATATATATATATATATATATATATATATATATATATATGTTTTGTTAAAGATCAGGTTGTATTTTGATTTTAGCAATTTTATTTTGGAACGTTCCAACTGGCGAATGCAGTTTTTTGTATCTGGTTGGAGATTAAAGATCAGTTGAGGAAGATCCATTTTATTTTTTACAACTAATTTGAGTTTTGACCATGAGCTTTCGTCTTTCATAAGTCATCTTCAGACGGAAATCTTCGTTATTGCTGAAGCTACGTTGATTTTGTGTTGTCCTTTGGTTTTACCTCCTTTACCGGTGAGGTAACTCATTGCTGATCGTGGGGCAGCGAAGAATGAAATTGAAATGAAATGAAATGAAATGAAAAGAGAGATGAGAGACAAAGAACAGCTCTTCCGACCTTCCCCCACCCTCCTTGGCTCATAATGGAGCGGCCAAGGGGGAAGGGGTGGGGGGCGGTACTCCTTTATAGACCGCCATAGTCACACTGTCTAGAGCCAAAGTAGGCTCCAAGCACTGTGAGTACGGTGGTTAGGAGTGAGAGAGAGAGAGGAAAAAGAAGGTTTTAGGATAGGACAGCGAAGAAAATAGCAGGAGACAAAAGTGGACAAGGTTAGTCATGGGACCTATAGCTTAACGTGGAATCCGAGCCACGATGTGACGCTTCTCTCTAACTATAACTATAACAGTTTATCGTGACCCCTGTCCCACGTATCACTGTGAGTCCCGTGTGCGAATATGATGGTAAAAAAAACGAATAGATGCAGAAGGTTGAAGGAAGTAAGAGGTTTACAAAGAGATGCGAATTGCCTGGAGGTCAGGCTTATCTCTGTCCATTTTAGGTAGTATAGCTAGCGTGATAAAGTTAGAAAGTAGTATTGGTATTTATGGGGCGTTCAAACCGTTATTAGTAAATATTCTTACTAAAAACTGGTGTAGGTTTCTATCTCTCTATCTATTCTTTCCTATTCCTATCCTAGTTATAATTGACTATATGCTATTCTCTGGTTTGCATCGTCTAATTAATTACTTTTACTCTTACTCGTCGTCGAATATTATTCTCCTTCTCTAGGTGTAGATTTCTTCTTCGTCTTCTTCTCCTCCCTCATCTACCCTGGGGAAACTTGGGAATAATCTGTGTGATCTTCATCCTTCTCTTTGGGCAATTTGGTTGGTTAATTCAACTCCTACTTCATTCTGTGTCTTTTCTAAGACTTTCCTTGCTCTTTTTGCAATTATTCTGTTAAGTGGCTTTATCCTTGCCGCCCTAGGTAGGTGTCGTAGTCTTCTTCTTTCTCCTCTTCTGGTTTTTGTTATTAAGTAGATAGCTTTGTTTTGGACTTTTTCGAGTCTTAATAGTTTATTTCTCGAGATCGTGTACATCGCGATGGTTGGATAAATAATCCCGTCTGTACTATGGCTTATTAAATTTTTCTCTTGTTTTTCATGCTTAGGTTAACTAACTTGTACAGTAGTGCCCGGCCGCTCTTCCCTCGATTTACCCTCTCAATTACGTGCTTTTTATAACCTGATTTCGTAATGGTTAGTTCGAGCACCTTACATTCTTTGTCGTATCTATAGCACTGTCCTTCTACATATACATCTGAGATGCTTCTCCTGTACACGTGTACCATTTTAAATTTACCCCTGTTGGTTTTAATTTTCCATTTTTCTTCGTATCTATTAATGCTTCTTATCTCTTCTGCAGTCATCTATCCTAGCTTGCTTTGGGCCGTTTCTATAGGAGCAAACTATGATTTGACTGACGTCGTCGGCGAATTGGATGTTCAAGCAGCCTTCATTTCTTGGTGGTGGTATATCTGCTGTGTAGATTGAATAGCGAGACGGATTCAGACATCCGCCTTGGGGCAAACCCGCAGCGAGCTCGAATATTTCTCCCTGATGTCGTCCTATTTCGACATAAGCATGTCTCTCCATTACATAATCACATAAAATCCTTTCGAACTTGTTCATTCCTAATTTGAGTATCTTGGGTTGCATAACCCTCTGCCATACTTTGTCGAATGCCTTAAACACGTCCCGGCATACGAGGTCTACGCTCATTTTCTCTCTCTTTGCTTTCACTATCTTTTCAAGGATGACTCCAAGGGCCCATCTCCGTGCTTCTGTTTTCCCTGAAGCCAGATTGGCAGCTGTTTCTTCGGCCATTATCATCGAGGAATTTGGACAGTCTGTTATTTATTATTTTTTCCAATACCTTACCGATGAAATCTATCAGCGAAACGGGGCGGTAGTTACCCACTTGATCTGGGGTTTTTAACGCCTTGGGAATGAATATCATCTTCGCCACTTTCAGTTCATCAGGAAAGTATCCCGTGTCCAAGCACGCATTGAAGACGTTTCTCACTCCCTCCACTAGGTTCGGGGGTGCTTCGATGTAATTCAATCTGGTGAGTCCCAATCTTCCTGGGGCTCTCTGTCGGAAGTTCTTTATGGTTTCTTTTAATTCCTCAGGTGTAATAACTGCGTCCTTTCGATATCTCCATTGAGTTCGTCCACGATCTAATGTTCGAAATCAATGACATAGTCCTCATTCTCTTTTTCGCTAATTTTGAATACATTTCTCCAGTGCTCTCTAAATAATGCCTCTATTTCTTCCTCATCTTCTAAAATTTTGTTCCCTGCATCCATAATTTTCATTTTATTCCTTGTTGTCCGAGTCTTTAATCTGTTGATATGTTTCCAAAATTCCCTTGGTGATGTTTTCAGATCTATTTTCTCGATGTACTTATCCCATTTCTCTTTCTGTTTTTCATAAATTAGTGCTATTAGTTCTCTTTTTTGTTTCCTTAGTGCGTTGTATGCTTCTCTTGATGTTCCGAATCTTCTTATATGTTCTGCCGCCCGGCCGATCTCCTCGCTCAAAGCCACCATTTCTGGTGTCCACCTAAATTGTTCAATGGTTTGGAACGAGTTAATGGGGACGGCCCCCTTCTCTGCCCTTTTAATTTCTTCTCTGATCCTATCCAACTTCCCTTCAATTTCCTCTAGAGTGGCTTGAACGAGCGGGCTAGGCACGTACGTCTGAAGTAATTCTTTGTACTTATCCCAATCCGCTCTATGGTCCGTCTTCCATTTCTTCGAAGTGATTTGTATAGGATTCTTGTTTATGTACATTAGAGTCGCAGTATGGTCATTGCAAGGAACATCCACTGGTTCCATAAAATAGTTAAAGGGCAGATTGAAGTTAGCCATGCAGATGTCCGGTTTTGTTGCGTGATCTCTTCGTAAGTATGTAGGGAAATTGGGTCCCAGTCTTTGCAGTATATGTCTATTGATAAGCGTGTTAATTTGTCTTCCAACTGTGTTTGTATTTCTGTACCCAGAATCCCCGCAATGGGCGTTTAAATCGCCTATCAAAATGACCGGTATCCTATAGTTGAAGAGTTTAGTAAAGTTTTGTACCAGCCCGGTGGCTGGTATCCAGTTGCAACAATGATGTTGCTTAATCCCATTTTAATTTCTATAGCTAAATATGCATCTACTAATCCTTGTATTGTTTTGTACTACAATCCTTGCCTGACAGCTATTGTCGCTCCGTCGTGTGTTTCTCCTGAAGGATTTGTGTTAATAACATTGTAGTTCCATATCTTTAATTTCTCGTTTTCTGTGTTTCTTCCATGTTTTGATATTAGTATAACGTCTGGGTCAATCTTCCCGAATAAGGTTCCGTACATAATTTCCTTGTCTTTCCATCCGCATGTGTCAATTTGTAGTATTTTTAATTTCTTAATATCCATAATCCAATTGTCCATTTCCGTTCGTTTATTCGTGATTTTCGTTCTTTGGTGCCTTTATAGGTGAAAGTCTGAGTACCATATTCCTTTAGCAGAAAAGGTGAAGTACTCGCTCGGAACTGGTGCGTTGGGTGTTAAGTTTGGGGCCTATCTCTTTAATTAGAAGAGCCTCCAGAATCTTTAGGCGGTGAAGGTCAGGGTTTCTTCTGAGTATGGTAGTGTTTTCGACCAGAGTTGCTCTTGTACTTTGTGCATTATGCATTTCTTTATAATGTGTTTTTATTCCTCCTTCTTGCAAATGCATCGTTAGGCGCCGGCTGATGGTAGTAGTGGTCAAACCTATATAATGATTATTTGGATGAGGTTTGCAGTCTTCATGGGCACATTGGAATTTGTATACCACATTTGTAGCCTTTAAGATCGATTGCTTGTCGCGGAGGTTGTTTTTCATTAATAAGTTGCTTACTTTTGTGTTTTTTATAATAAATTCGTCAGGATAACTTGTTATTTTCTTTGATAGTGTTACTTTTTATGATATCTTGTAGTATTCTTTCGTCTGTTTTGTAAGCATCCGTCATTTGGTTCTTATAGTAGAGTGGTATTAGTTTGTCTTTTTCTGTTCCCTCCTTTACCTCAAACTTGGAGTTGAGGAATTTTCTTTTGTAATTTTTCGAATTCTCTGTTTGAGTAGCCATTATTGATCAGGATCTGTTTTGATCTTCGAAATTCTTCATCAAGTGCGGTCCATGTCGACTAATTATTGATGGCTCTTCCTCTCTATGAGCTCATTACCGATTTTTTTTTATAGTTCTCGGTCCACCACTTTTGTGGTTAAGGATCGACCAAAGTCTGTCCTTTTTCGATAGACGGTGGTGGTATATTTTCTGTCGCTGTCTTGTTTTACGTCTACGTCCAGGAAAGGAATACAGCCACTTACACTTAATTCGTATGTGAATTTGAGAACAGAACGGGATTCTAAGGTCCTTTTGAATTGTAATTATTGGTGTTCATAATTGATTGTAAGGTATTTGTCATCAACGAATCTGGTGTAATTTTGGGTGCGTTCGTCATTTTAGTTAAGAGCCTTTCTTCCCGGTTTCCCATGTAGAGGTTCGCGAAAGGAGGGCCTAGTGGTGATCCCATCGCTACTCTATCAATTTGACGGTAAAGTTTGCCATCTGGGCAATTGGGCTTCGGTTGTACATATTCTTAAAAGTTGTTTTAACATTTGGGTTCCATTTATGGTGGATACAGGTCGGGGCTTTTCGTAAACGCACTTCATAATTATTTCGATTGTTTCCTCTATTGGCACATCGGTGAAAAGGCCCGCGACATCAAGTGAGGCTGGGGTGCCTCCTGGTGGGGAACTATGGAGAAGATCAACAAATTCGTTGGTCAACTTTATGGAGAATTTTGACGGGATGAATGGCGTAATGATTGAATTCAATGATGGGATCACCATCGATCGAACTCACACGAGTGACTTGAAAAGGCAGATTGAATCTATCAAGCACAAAATATGTGTACGTTAGTGAGGAGCAAATGAAGTTGGAATCACATTTTTCAAAGAGGTTGAATGATCAGGCTAAATTTGAACTGCAGCTCTCAGTATACATTGCTTGCCACTCATCTGTAATCCAATAACCATGTAAATGATATTCTAAAGAGAACTTGCCTTCAAAATCCACTTCAAGTTTTAAGAATTTACAGTTTCACAGAAAAAAAAATGCACGGCTCTGATAAAAAAAATGTCACCGGCGCTTTTAAAGGAACAAGTTTTCGACATACCGAATATGTACTTCATTATCTCTAATAAAATAATAGACGAGGCTACAGATATATTGCATGTAAGAAACAGTCGTGTGTTTACATTCGTTATTATAGAACTAATCATAAGATCATTTCTCCTTTTCTTTGACTAATCTCACTCATTAGTACTATGTCAGAGGCCTTATATAAATGCATTACATAATATTGTCGGGAAAATGGGTAGATGTAAACCATGCTTTTCATTAGGAACAGGCGGAAATTTCAATTTATGCGGCAGTCATCATTCGGTGCAAAGATTGATGTAGAACAATATGCCCCATTCACTTATCATAAAATGCATATGCCATTCATTACATTAAGTGTACTCAAAAGATTCAGTACACCTGCCATCAAACAGAATATATGCTACGAGAAACATATAATTGCTCCCACACATCTGCCTTGAGAAAAGAAGTGCATTTAGATACTAAACATAGGTACCCAACGTTGCTCGGGATAAAAAGTCGTGTCGCAAATAAATACAGACACATATTGTTTGAAATTCTTATATTGAGACACAAAAATATCTTTACTTTATTATTATTATTGTAGTGAAGGCAGATTCAGGAGAGTTGCGCATTCTCCCTTTCATACAATATCATAAAATATCATATAATATACTTACAATGAGTAAACATTTCACTTCGTGCGCCCGGCAGTTTACGTGCACACGTGAATGACCGCTAGTTATGAGCGAATAACATTGTGGCTACAGGAACAGATCAAGCGTCTTGTAGATACAGATCTACAAACTTATCAATGATGGAAAAGAACTTCTACGACTTGTTCCTCTGCCAGGTACACGTTGGCTTGCAAAATGCAATAGCGTAAAAAGAGTTCTTGATCAAAATAGATCACACTAAAAACTCATTTTCAGATTGTGGCATCAACAAATATTCATCTCGAGAACTGCATTCCATGTACGCTGATCATGTCAACGATATATATTTCACATTTTTAAGACCATTTTTGAATGATTTCGAAAAGATGAATTTACTTTTTCCAAAAGAAAATGCGGATCATTGCAGTGTCCTAAATAAGGTGGAAACTTTTACGATATCTCCATTGAGACGAATTTTAAAATCCGACTCTATAAAGCTACAGGCATAATGAACGACCACTCAGTTTTTTCTCCTTCTGAACAAATGGATTTTGGATTTGAATTTTCCACTATGTTAATCGATAAAATAAAATTAAACATAATAGAAGAGCACTTCGTTGAAATTCAATCATGCCACCAATTTTTAGTCGCGTGCAACTCTATATCTCACTATGTCGTCGGCCGGTCGGTCGGTCATTTCCCGTTTTGCTTTTTTTTTGTTTTGGTAATAACATTGTAACTATTCTATGGCCGATTCTAACGAAATTTGAAACTCTCATGTTGTTTTAGATCCTCTGCCGAATGATATGATTGCCCAAGTCCTCCCAAGATTAGCCAGGGAATTATTTGGCAATAACTTCATAACTAGTCGGCCGATTCTAACGAAATTTGAAACCTTTATGTTGTTTTGCATTCTCTTTCGGGTGATATAATTGACAACGTCCTCCCTAGGTTAGTTCTGGAATTATTGAAAGTTTTGAAGGTCGTAAGGTCATGAATCAGAATAAGTGAGAGCATGCGACTTTAGTCAGCAAACCTTGTTATTAACAGCGTGCAAAAAACTTTGACCTCGTATCGCGAATAATGTTGAAACACTGAAAAAAACACTAAATCTTTCCCCGACCTGTTAAGTCATACACGACCTCATTTTCGAGAGCTTCTACTTGAGTTGATTGAACAGCACAAGTTTTCTGATATTGTCAGTGACGTCAGGTCCTAAATATTGAATGAAATAATATTTTAAATGAAAATTTCCGACTAATGGATGACAATTTAGGGCAAAAATAATTGCAGTAAGAAATGCTGGAAGAGATCGCATACTTATAGAGATTTTTAAAAATTCGCTCTTAAATTTCAGTTTCCCTGTAAGTAATATTTCGATTGAACGCGATTTTTCACGAGTTACATCAATGAAGAACAAGTTGAGGAACAGAAGTTGAGAATTTTTATTACATATAATAAGAAATAGAACAAGTTTGGACTCTAAAGGTGAATGTTGTTCCTCATTATAACACTTTAAACTCGTTCAAGGATCTTTTGCAGTACTTCTGAGTGAGGAGTGGATGATGCAATGATTTGATATGAATGTTTAAGCTTGAAATTTATGTTAATGGAATTATAAATGCAAGGGTAAAACGGTGTGTGATTGTACTGCATGGGCTTTTTAATGAGAAATGAGGCTGGAAAAGAGGTTCTGAAATGTAGTGAGAAGTGTGTTGGTTCAAATTGGCAATAAGTATAGGTGATGGTTGTGGAACAAGCCCCTCTCCCCCCCAAACCGTGGCCCGTGGGCTACATGCGCCCCACGGGCCACTTGTTAAAATTAACGTTATGTGCTGCTCGCCAGATGAAACTGACAAAATCGAACACCAGTGCACAACTCACAGATGACGACTTGGACGACGTTCTCTTGCTGTTAGTTCCATCCCCCTGATATTGCTAAACTTTGTGCTGAAAAATGTCACCAAGTGTCTCATTCATAAATTTTTTGAAATTTGTGTTCTGTATAAATTGTGGTTTTCATAGTTCTTTTATTGGTGTGGCCCGCGGGACCTCCCCGACTTGTCGATACGGCCCGCGGGACCTCCCCGACTTGTCGATACGGCCCGCGGTACTCTGCGGGTTGGGGACCCTTGTTGTAGAGGATATTAATAGAGTAAAATGCGACCGAATGAGAGAAGGGCTAACTGGGATGAATGAGAATGGGTTAATGGATAGACTAAGGGAATTAGATCTGTTCTCGCTGGATACCCGTAGACTGCGTGGTCAGCTCATCGAAGTTTTCAAAATACTTCGAGGGTTCGACAATGTTGACTACCGGGATATGTTCACACTGAGTGAGAACAGAACGCGCAATCACGGCTTCAAACTTGAACTGAAGCGTTACAACCACAATCTGTGTGGAAATTTTTTCACCTACAGTATCTGTGGTAAGTGGAACGCACTTCCAGTGGATGTGGTCAACAGTGAATCTGTTGACCAGTTCAAGTCAAGACTAGACAAGGTCTTGAAAAGTGGCCGTTTAGGGACGCAAAACAATTGAGCAGCCTTGTGCCCGCTCGATTGCTAGTCCCAAGGTACCCTCTTTGAATGGACCGTAAGGTCTCCTAGGGTACCTTCTTTCCTTGTTGTTACTCCTTGTTCAATGTAGTTTACGGTGACCGGGTGGCGGAGCGGATGCCTGAATCTTTCGTTACACCTGGAGAGAGCGAAAATAGAAAGATGTGCTGAAAGAAACTTGTGTGTGGACACATTCCAACGTAAAGATGTAAGAATGTAAAAATATGATTATTCTGTACCTAGTGATAAAGAACATACTGTGGGGTGTATTTAAAGTGAAAGCTGTAGTAGGTGTGTGTATGGGAGTATCCCACCACACGATTGTGCTGTGTGAGGTTAAATTGGCTGGTGTATGGATGAGAAGATGTAAAGGAAGGTGGAAGGGAGAATCAGAAGTGAAAATGTGTCTGATGTAGCGTGTGACAGAATGCTGACTTGTTATTTTTACTAGTTTATTTTACTAGTTGATTGTAACAGTATATTTTACTAGTATATTTTACTCATTGATTTTACTATTATATTTTACTAGCTGATTTTACTAATGTATTTAACTAGTATATTTTATTAATATATTTTGATAGTAGTAGTAATAGTGGTTCGCCAACCTGCCTTTATCCAGGTGGATCCCCGTCCGGATAATGAAATAGACCTAAAGATCAGTATGACAATCGCTAGCAGCAAGGGCAGGTTCTCTTTGGGAAGAGGTGTCAGGAAGTATTATGTTTTGACACCAAACAGGGTTCAGTTGGAAGCTTCGTTGCTCCAGGGCAGAGGGACCTATTCCGCGTCAGCGGTATGTGGATATAGATACCCATCGGCAGGATTCCTTGAAACAGAGAGTGTGTGTGTGTGTGTGTGTGTGTGTGTGTTCTGCTGCGAAGACGAGAGAAGAAAGAAAGCAGGGTTGTAATTGGCTATGTGTGTGATGAGAAGTGCGCGTCCACTAAATGGTAGCCAGGTCTCTACGTGCGCTGACGTTTGTTTCCGCTTATGCTGGGATCGAACCTGGTACTGCGACGTTGGCAGACCAACGCGTATCTACTCGGCTAGCAATAACTCTTATTTTGACTGTATATTTTACTAGTTTATTTTACTAATCCTATTGATGGGCGCGAAAGAACTTGCGTTCCGGAGGTTTGGACCAGATCTGAAGAGAGCTGTCGACTAGATTCGCTTCACTAGTACGGCCACACCTGGAATAGTGTGTACAGGTAGGCTTACTACCCTTCAGAAAAGAGGTGCAGAGGTTTGTGAAGGTGCAGGCTAGGGCGACTAAACTAATATCATCAATTAGATCAGAAATTACGAAACAAGGCAGTATTTAAATGGTATTTAAATAGTATTGATGGTATTTAAATGGTATTGACTGAAGAGAAGAAGACTGCAAGGTCAATTGATCACTGTTTATAGAATTTTAAATGGTATTGACTATCTACATCACAAGAGGCGGTTCTCACCTAGGGAAAATCCCCCTCGAGGAAATGAATGGAAGTTAGAGGCAAAAGAGATTTAGCAGCACTGTAGAGGAAATTACTTCTCGTATAAGATAATCAATGCGTGAAATAGGCTGCCAAAATTGGTAGTGATAAGTACAGGTGTAGATGTGTTCAAATATAAACTGTTACAAAATCATACACACCATATACCCAATATTTAAATAGGTATTAAAACTGACGCAACCTCCTCGAGTGGACCGCAAGGCCTTTGATATTTCTTCTTTCCTTGTAACTAACAATGGTAATTCCTAGAATCAGTTTTGGATAGTTTTGTAGTTCTTCCACTACCTTTCGATTCCTCTGTTATACCAGTTTACAACTTGATTTCTTGCACGACGCATAACATAACATAACATAATTTCACGGATGACAAAAGCCACAAGGGCCTATCAAAGGTCATCCGCCTCCGTCAAAACCCACCCATAAAAAGCACCATCACCAGGGAAAGACAAAATCAAAATCCCCCACAATATAATATAACAGATGACAAAAGCCACAAGAGATCATCATAGGTCATCTGAGTCAAATGGCCTCTTTTTTAAGGCACCCAAACTCCCAGGAAAACTACATCCAAAGGATTGCGTCCAGAAACAAGGGTATCACCAATCAAGGCTTGTCAAGAACTAAATCATGTAGCTACAGATATATACAAACAATATTAATATATACAAAACTTAGGAACCATCACAAACTTCCCTCTCCATAAACTCATCCAACCTACTCTTAAATACATTTAGATTTGGACTACCTACTACCCTCCGCGGCAATTTGTTCCAGAAGTCTACCACTCTATTGATGAAAAAATATTTTCTTAAATCCAACCTACATCCTTGCTTTTTAATTTGCAAGTGGTGACCTCTAGTCCGATTTCCATCATCTAACTCAAAAAACTTGCTAACATCAATTTATCTATCCCGGAAAATTTTTTAAAGAGCTTAATCATATCCCCTCTCACACACCTCCTTTCGAACGAGAACATATTTAATACCCTCAGTCTATCTATATATTCAAGGTGTGTCGTAGAATGACTCCCGACGATACTATATATAACACTATTCGTTGAGGGAACTTCCTTAATTATCTTTAGAGTGCGTTTACTGTCTGGCGGCCGATATTATGTATCTTCAAAATGCTTAAGAAGTGGAACTGAGCTCAAGGATAATAATATTGCTATCATTAATAAAATAGAGTTTTATTAATAATAACTATAAACAATACACAAAAACGGAAAATATTGACATAAACAGAATGGAAAGGGTCGTGGAGACTCGGGCTAATCCGAGGATTTAAAGGATTTAAAAAGGTAAAACAAATATAGAGTTAAAGAGATGGGATGGTTCGATAAACAATTTAAAGCACAGGATAGAATTGACAAAAGGGATCAATACTCAAAGGTGAAGTTTGGCTTACGTAACTTTGGCACTAGTGGTGCAGTGGAAGGTGGCGCAAAGGAGTTTCGGTCCGCTGGCGAGCTCCAGCCGAAGGGGGGGGGGGATAAAAGGATCCTGACGAGGCGTCTTGGGAAGGAGAACCGTTTCTCGACGAACGGCTTGAAGAACAATGGCTGTTCTAGGTTGTTCTCTTCTGAACAAAAGGGGGGATGAGAACCGTCTCTTGTCTACGGGCTCAAGAACAATGGCTGTTCTAATGTTGTTCTCCTTTGAACAACAGGGGGGGGGGTGAGAACCGTTTCTTGGCGAAGGGCTCAAAACGAACAATGGCTGTTCTAATGCTGTTCTCCTTGAACAACAGGGGGGATGAGAACCGTTTCTTGGCGAAGGGCTCAAAACGAACAATGGCTGTTCTAATGCTGTTCTCCTTGAACAACAGGGGGGGGGATGAGAACCGTTTCTTGGCGAAGGGCTCAAAACGAACAATGGCTGTTCTAATGCTGTTCTCCTTGAACAACAGGGGGGGATGAGAACCGTTTCTTGGCGAAGGGCTCAAAACGAACAATGGCTGTTCTAATGCTGTTCTTCTTGAACAACAGGGGGGGGATGAGAACCGTTTCTTGGCGAAGGGCTCAAAACGAACAATGGCTGTTCTAATGCTGTTCTCCTTGAACAACAGGGGGGGGGGGCCTTGGGGACTTGGCGTCGGAAAGGCTCGAACCTTTGGCACTCAAGGAATATTGTCCTCCTTCTGGACAAGTGATGGTGAATCTCGAGGTCGAGGTCCCTTGGCGCACAAAGGGAGAGAGGGTCGTGGTGATGTTTCGCGACGAAAATCTGGATCTCCAATCTGATCTTAGTGGTAAAGTTTCCATATAAATAGCCAGGACATCTCCTTGGCGTGGGGGAAAATGGAGTGGAAGCTTGGAGGGAACGCACAGCCGGGCCGGGGAACAATGCCTTATCTGTTCATAAGCCTAACTCGATCTGGCAAGGTCGGCGTATGGGGGCGAACGGGGGGACGATAACCTCCTTGTTTAAACATTGGCATCCGGTAGCTGAGATAAGACTCCAAGCCTCGAATCGAAGATGCACGTGGGCAGCATCGTGGTTTTAAATAATACGGGGTAGGAGTTGAAATTAAACGCAGCTTCAACACGTTCTATCACACCCCTCCATTCCAGGGGAAGTTGTCACTTCGAAAAAAAAGAGAGAAGGGACAACGATAGAGCTCCGTTGTGGGGAACTCGTTTTCTTGTACCAACCGTACCTTCCTGCACCTAACTAGTATTACCTCAATACATATGATCATTTTGATCTTTAGATTACAGGGGAAAATAACCTTTGATACAACTTAATCAGAGATAAAAAAAAGGGCATGGAACAATGAAATGATATAAACTTAGTACATACGGGACAAAATAATTTATACGTAAATTAATAAGAACAAATATATATACATACAAAAAATTAGACATTGAGCGTTACAAAATTCAGACATCTACATTAATTAATTATATTGCAAAAGAATCTTAAATTAAGTCGTACAAGACGGTATATACCTACATGGAGATACTAATCATATGAATACAATTATTCTACGCTATTCGGTAACGCATTTCTACTGAGGGCGTCAGCGACCTGGTTATCGGAACCTTTTATCTAATTTATTTTTAACTGATACTCTTGCAAGAGTAAACTCCAGCGCATGATGCGGCCGTTTGAGTGTCTCAAATTCCTAATATAGGCTAACGGACGGTGGTCGGTTCCTATTTGAAATTCTTTACATATCAAGTACAGCTTGAATTTGTCTATGACCCAGATAATTGATAGAGCTATCTTTTCTCTAGTGGCATATCTCTTTCCGCGTGGTAATAATTGACGACTAGCATATGCAACTGGATGACTCGTTCTGTCATCCACGTATTGAAGGAGTACACCTCCAATGCCCTCGTTGATCACGTCGGTCTTAATCCCAAAGGATTTTTCCGGGTTGGGCAACTTTAAAATGGGGGCAGAAATGAACTTACTTTTGAGCTGATTAAAATGGGAAACAGCGACATCATTCCAACGTAAACGATCGGGGAAATTCTTTTCCTGAAGGGGGCATAGGGGGGCCAAAATTGCAGCGAAATTCGGAACAAATCGCTGATAGGGAGAAGCTGATCCTAGGAACGATCTTAATGGCTTCTTTGTAATCGGGAGAGGCATGTGGGCGATTGCCTTAATCTTGTTCTCGTGGGGACCTAACTTGCTTTGTCCTATTTTGAAACCCAAATATTTGATGGTTTCGTGGGAAACATGGCATTTGCGGAGGCCAATGGTGAGGCCATTTTCACGCAGTTGCTCGAAAAGAGCTAATAGGGCGGGTAAATGGTGACTCCATTTAATTAGTTCTTTTAGCTGATTCTTCTGACGTGGTGTCAGCTGCGCGTCACTATCCAGGTCAGAGGGTTCCAAAGACTCGCCTGGTAGGGAAGGAGGAGGGTAATCGGCATCAGGTTGGATGCACACTGTCTGGATTACATTAAGGGACTCCGCGGGGCAATCCTCTTCAAGCGCCGATGCTTCGTCCAGTTCTACGAAGGTATCTCCATGGGCGCGTTGGGGGTTCTTTTTTTCTTGGGGTCCAGGGACAGTCTCCGTGACCTTGTCTTGGGCCTTATCACCTAAGGGTGTTAGTGATTCACACTCCTCATTTTCCGTCCTAAAGTCCTGGTTAGGGGTCTCCGAGAAATCGGACGGTATCGGGGTTCTGATGGGGACGGGCTCCTGGGCTTCTTTCTTATCTCGGCCTTGAGGAAGGGCGGCCTGAAACACAGGGTCGAAACTTACTTGGGGGCTCTGTCCTATAAGTACGGAACAGAATTTTATGGGTGCTACAATGACTTCAGCCCAGCCATTATAATATTGACACTGCAGGTAACATCTAGCGACGGGGAATCGGTTCGCCCGCCCAAGTTGGTCATATACCACCGCAAATTTTTCGTGGTTAGAGGCCACTGGGAGGAGTTCGTCGGACACGATGAAACACGTACATCCTGTGTCCCGGACGAGAGTCGATACTCGACAGCTGTCCACGCTGCCCTCCTCATATTTCAAAGTTCCCGATGAACTTTTACCAAAAACAAAATTTACCTGGTGGCCTGACGGAGGGGGAGAAGTTTCTGCTTGGGTCTGCACCACCGGGGGAGCCGGGGTTGCATTAATCTGGTGAACTTGGTGGGCTGGTCCGCTTTTAAGCCTAGAATTTTGGGGGCAATTCCAGCTCATGTGGTTTTCTACACCACAGGTGAAGCATATGGTTGGTCGCTTCGGGAAGAGAGATGGAGGAGAAGTCTTAACGGGAGGTTTGGAGTCCCGTTGTTGGTTTTGGGGAAAGAAGTTTTGGGGTTTTACGGGGCTCGGAAACTTTGTCAGCTTTCCTGGGAAGGAGCGCGAGTCCGTCCTTCTTTCTTCTCGTTGGATTTCTTTTTCTCGTTCTTCTCGTTGTATTTTTCCTTCTCGTTCTTCTCGTTGGATTACTCTTTCCCGTTCCTCTCTTTCTCTTTCTTTTTCTACCTTTTTTCTTTGAACTTCTGCTTTAATCCGAGCTAATTCAATCTGAAGCTCAGCTTGTCTTATCCGTTCCTCTCTTTCTTTTTCTTCTCGTTGTATTTCTCTTTCTTCCTCTTTTCTTTGCTCCTCTTGAATGTACTCAATTAGTTCTTTTCCGGAAAGTCCACAGGATTCTCCTTGCGCTTTAAAGATTTCAAACTGAGTCATCTTTGCACTTGGGGGCGCACTAGTCAAGCAACTAAAATTCCTCGCAACAAGAATTATGCCTCTATAGAATTAGCTTACCTAAATATGGGCACTGAACTATTCGTACTTGGTTTCTCAATCTAAATAACCACTGACTAAAATCACAAAAAAAAACACAAACAAATTATTATAACCGTTCCTTGAGCTACTCCAGCTTCTTAAGTTTAAAAAAAAAGGGAGGATAGCAATCGTTAAAACAAAAGGGAACTGCTATATTCTATTATTATAACGAATAACACTATGCTTTACTCGACTGAGACCAGTGTTTGCAAAGATATAGCGTTAAACCTTACACACCTGATACCAAATTTAAATAGTATATATATATATATATATATATATGTCGTAGAATGACTCCCGACGATACTATATATAACACTATTCGTTGAGGGAACTTCCTTAATTATCTTTAGAGTGCGTTTACTGTCTGGCGGCCGATATTATGTATCTTCAAAATGCTTAAGAAGTGGAACTGAGCTCAAGGATAATAATATTGCTATCATTAATAAAATAGAGTTTTATTAATAATAACTATAAACAATACACAAAAACGGAAAATATTGACATAAACAGAATGGAAAGGGTCGTGGAGACTCGGGCTAATCCGAGGATTTAAAGGATTTAAAAAGGTAAAACAAATATAGAGTTAAAGAGATGGGATGGTTCGATAAACAATTTAAAGCACAGGATAGAATTGACAAAAGGGATCAATACTCAAAGGTGAAGTTTGGCTTACGTAACTTTGGCACTAGTGGTGCAGTGGAAGGTGGCGCAAAGGAGTTTCGGTCCGCTGGCGAGCTCCAGCCGAAGGAGGGGGATAAAAGGATCCTGACGAGGCGTCTTGGGAAGGAGAACCGTTTCTCGACGAACGGCTTGAAGAACAATGGCTGTTCTAGGTTGTTCTCTTCTGAACAAAAGGGGGGATGAGAACCGTCTCTTGTCTACGGGCTCAAGAACAATGGCTGTTCTAATGTTGTTCTCCTTTGAACAACAGGGGGAGGGTGAGAACCGTTTCTTGGCGAAGGGCTCAAAACGAACAATGGCTGTTCTAATGCTGTTCTCCTTGAACAACAGGGGGGGATGAGAACCGTTTCTTGGCGAAGGGCTCAAAACGAACAATGGCTGTTCTAATGCTGTTCTCCTTTGAACAACAGGGGAGGATGAGAACCGTTTCTTGGCGAAGGGCTCAAAACGAACAATGGCTGTTCTAATGCTGTTCTCCTTGAACAACAGGGGGGGATGAGAACCGTTTCTTGGCGAAGGGCTCAAAACGAACAATGGCTGTTCTAATGCTGTTCTCCTTGAACAACAGGGGGGGGGGGATGAGAACCGTTTCTTGGCGAAGGGCTCAAAACGAACAATGGCTGTTCTAATGCTGTTCTCCTTTGAACAACAGGGGAGCATGAGAACCGTTTCTTGGCGAAGGGCTCAAAACGAACAATGGCTGTTCTAATGCTGTTCTCCTTGAACAACAGGGGGGGATGAGAACCGTTTCTTGGCGAAGGGCTCAAAACGAACAATGGCTGTTCTAATGCTGTTCTCCTTGAACAACAGGGGGGGGGGGATGAGAACCGTTTCTTGGCGAAGGGCTCAAAACGAACAATGGTTGTTCTAATGCTGTTCTCCTTGAACAACAGGGGGGGGGGCCTTGGGGACTTGGCGTCGGAAAGGCTTGAACCTTTGGCACTCAAGGAATATTGTCCTCCTTCTGGACAAGTGATGGTGAATCTCGAGGTCGAGGTCCCTTGGCGCACAAAGGGAGAGAGGGTCGTGGTGATGTTTCGCGACGAAAATCTGGATCTCCAATCTGATCTTAGTGGTAAAGTTTCCATATAAATAGCCAGGACATCTCCTTGGCGTGGGGGAAAATGGAGTGGAAGCTTGGAGGGAACGCACAGCCGGGCCGGGGAACAATGCCTTATCTGTTCATAAGCCTAACTCGATCTGGCGAGGTCGGCGTATGGGGGCGAACGGGGGGACGATAACCTCCTTGTTTAAACATTGGCATCCGGTAGCTGAGATAAGACTCCAAGCCTCGAATCGAAGATGCACGTGGGCAGCATCGTGGTTTTAAATAATACGGGGTAGGAGTTGAAATTAAACGCAGCTTCAACACGTTCTATCACAAGGTGCCTCAGGGAAGGAATAATCTTTGTTGCCCTCCGTTCCACTGACTCGAGAAGGTTAATATCGTGTCTAGAATGTGGGGACCATGCCTGTATACAGTACTCTAGATGTGGCCTAACATAAGAGTTATAGAGTTTTAGAATAACCTCCTTACTTTTGTAACTGACATTTCTCTTAATGTAACCCAGCACTCTATTTGCCCCATTTCTTGCTTCAATACACTGCTTAGAAAACCTTAATGACTTATCTATTACTACTCCTAGATCTTTCTCATCCTCGACTGAGCTCAGCCAATGCCCATCCATTTCATAGTTAAATTCTCTATTTTCTTTTCCCATGTTAATAACTTTGCACTTATCAAGGTTGAAAGTCATTTGCCACTTATGTGCCCAGGATAACAATTTATTTAAATTCCCCTGCACTTTAAAATTATCATCGATATCTTTAACTACAGCTGCTAATTTGGTATCATCCGCAAAAATTGACACTTTATTATTAACTGCCTCCCCAAGATCGTTTATATAGATGACAAATAATAATGGACCGAGAACTGATCCCTGAGGAACCCCACTGATAACATCCCTCCACTCTGACTTTACACCATTTAGTACTACCCTTTGCTTCCTGTCTTTCAGCCACTCAACTATCCAATTTGAAACACCCCCACATATCCCAATCATTTTTAATTTATGAACTAGTCTCCTATTTGGTACCTTATGAAATGCTTTACTAAAATCTAAGTAAATTATATCTACATTCTCTCCCTTATCTACTTGATCTGTTACAAACTCCAGAAAGTCTAGTAAATTAGTCAAACATGCTGAGCATCGCTGATTAACCCCTCCCTCTCTAGATGTTGGCAAATCACTTTTTTAACTATTTTCTCAAGAATTTTACAGACTACAGGAGTTAGGCTAACCGGCCTAAAGTTATTTGGATCCTCTTTACTACTCTTCTTGAAAATGGGGACTACATTCGCTCTCTTCCAATCATCGGGTATTTCTCCATATTCCAGTGACCTAGTATATAACTTCTCCAGAGCTATTGAGATACTTTCTACCCCTTCTTTAAGTATCCTAGAATGAATATTATCAGGGTCGGAGGCCTTGGTAGTATCTAACTCACCTATTAGTCCTATTATCGTCCTCCGATCCACACTAATGGTAGTAAACACCTCTTTCCCTGACCAATGAGTACTATACATAAAACCATTTAGTTTCTCCTTTGTAAATACTGATGCAAAATGACCATTTAGTACCTCAACTATTTCCTCATCAGTTTCTCTCACAACCCCTTCATATTTGATAGGTCCTATTTTAACTCTGCCAGACTTGTTATTAATTTTATAGTAACTAAAGAACTTTCTAGGATCTTTGTTGCTATCCTGAGCTAATTTAATTTCTGACACCCTTTTGTTCTTCTTTATAATCTTATTTAACTCATTCCTAGCCATTCTAAAATCACTTAAATTTTGAATATTATTTTCTACCTGTAATTTTTTGTATGCCTTTTCTTCTCTGAAATTTTTCTAGCTATCTTCTGATTCCACCATAATGGTTTCCTACTTTTGTTCCTAATGGCCTTCATTGAGATACATTGTTCTTGGACTACATTTATTATATTCTTGAAAGTATCCCACATCCCATAAGCATTTTTACCTCTGAATTCTACATCCCAGTCTACAAAATTTAGCAAGCTTCGGAGTTTTACATAATCTCCCTTATGAAAATTTGGAACTTTTACAGCATTCTCGGTTATTTTACCCTTCTCAATTCCCAAGTTAAAACGAACTATCTGATGGTCACTATTTCCCAATGCTTCCCCAATTTGCGCTCTTGAGAGCGCAAATTTGATTAAAAATTCATTCACTTTTATTTACTATTAAACACATCCAAGTCTTTATTACACTTACCTTTATCTTTAAGTAAAATCTGAAAAGATAAAACTATACTAATGTTGTGACAGTCAGGCGGTAAAGCAAACATGAAATCGATATTTTTCTTTTCTTATCCAGTATTTTTATTTATATGAGGATATCAAGAAATAAATATAGTTTTTAAATTAAATTAAAATCATTTTTCATATATAAAAATACATTTATTCATGAAATTAGTTTCCATTAATATTGGTAATGATCAATAAATCGTTTACCTAAGCAAGGGATACCTCCTCTCTTGAAAAATTCATTCGTTTCTTATGAAATATATAATTTTATATTTTCCACCTCCGTATCAGAAGAAACCTTGTCATTTAGGAAACGTTGTAATGATTTAAATAAATTGTAATTATATGGTGCAAGGTCCGGTGAATATGAAAGATGAAGAACTTCTCAACCTATCGCAATAATTTTATTCATGGTTCAAGTGTGTCACGTTTGGGTGTGCATTGTTATGCAGAAGGACAACCTTTCGGTTGACCAGTGAAGGACGCTTTTGTTCAGGAGCTTCATTTGAACGTTTTAATTGTTGAATATATTTATAGGTCTGTAGTAACTGTTTTCTTCTTATTAAGGAGCTCATAATAAATTCTGCTGTTTGATACCACGCCAAGGAGTAGGAATAGTTTTTATATTTGCGATTAAACAATTGTTATTTTGCAGTTAATATTGGAGTAAATAATCCAATTTCAATCTCCCGTAACAATTCTGTCCTTCAGACAGTTTCTTTGATACCCAAAGAACATTTTGGTTGCTTTTAAAAGGCTTAGACATTACTGGTTTACAAAAGGAATATGTATATAATACTACAGCTTAAAAAATACTTAGTCATTAATAGATCTTTAAAAAGGCCTAGACACTAGTACAATTATCTTTAAACAGCTTGCAGCAAATTTAAAACAACTTAAACAGCTGTAAGAATAATTTTTTATGTCTTCCAAAAAATGATATTAATTTCTTAAAAACCTAATATAAATTCTAAACGAAATATCAGCTCGGAACATCTCGGGAGAGAAGCCACCTTATCACTGGCTATTAATTTTCGATGAGCTCAAATCCCCCATTTTGTGAGACAAACAGGTCTCGATCTGAGGGACTGGCGATACGAAAACCCATATTAGCGGGTTCCCATCCCTATCAGTCATCTTTCCCCGCTTGAGTAGGGAAACCCCAAGTAGTTTTTCCTATGACCACTCCCACTATCTTCTTTAGGGATCTAAGGAAATGCGAGGGAGTTTCATGCCAAAGTTTGGCATAAGCTTAATATCAATTGGTAGGCCTAGCAAAGAGTTCCAAGTTCGCCTCTTAGACCACCACTGCTATAAATTTGGTCCTGGGATAAAATTGGCATAAGTTCTTTACGGATAGAATTGATGTTTTAAGAATTAATGTAGCAAACACCTCCATTTCAATATTCGGGGTTCAAAAGATTTGCTATTTCAGTCTGTTCCTTAATCTTCTTTACTCACTACGTTCTTTCTATTCATTTTTCTTGTTCTTTTGTCCTCATTTTTTCTATCGAATGAAAATGTTCTCGTTGATGAAATGTTGAATTTTTATTCAATTCTTACTTGTATTATTAATCTCTGTCTGCTCAAACCGAGCGACCATCGGGCTAGCGTGGTCTCATTGGCATCGCAAAGTCAATCACCTTCACGGGAAGACCTCGCAGTGATCCTCAAGGTCGTACTTTCGAGCTTCCTGAAGGTTTGAAGTGAAACCCTTCCTCAACCTCACAATTTGCAGAGGATGGAAGAGATGAGCAAATCGTATGAGAGGTCAAAAATGGTGGATGAGGAGACATTGGAAATAACGGTTATGGAACCTTTAAATAATAGACATAATGAAAGAGGAACCCACAAGGGGAAATGAACAGCTTTATAAAAGGAACTTAAAACAAGACCAACAGACCTAAGTCGCGAGCTCTGAATTATTCTGACTTTCTGACCTTACGACCTTCAAAACTTTCATTAATTCTTGGACTAACCTTTGGAGGACCTTGGCAATTATATCATTCGAAAGAGAATGTAAAGTACATAGGGTTTCAAATTTCGTTAGAATCGGCCGAATAGTTGTGATGTTATTGCCAAAAACCTCTGAAAAGTAAAATGGTTACCATCTCACCGACCGACATAGTAACTTATGAGTCGCGTGCACAAGACTAAAAAAGTGCGACAGAATGTGAAAAAACGAAAAAAATAGAGGGAAGCATTGAATGAATTATATATATAAAAAAGGGCATAACTTACCCCGAAAGAATCGAAGACTCGGCATCGCCCATTCAACCTTGGACGATGTAACAGCGAGGGATAAAATAGAATGGAAAAATATGTGGGAGATTAATGCTAACGAGTAGAAATAATAAAAATATGGATAACTATGGGATAATATGGTGAGGTAGAGAAATATTAAATCTTTAGAACAATGGGGATTTTAGACTAACCCAAAGCTATTATTGTAAGTCCATTATAAAAAAAAAGGCGAAGAGAAGTTAGTGATTATAAGCGCATGCCCTGTTGACACATAGAGGAAAAACATTGGAATGGATCCTAGAGTAACGATTATGAGAAATAGTGAAATAAAAGTCAGGGGGGAGGGGATAACTAGCAGACTGGTTTAAATAGCGGGAGGAGGTAGTTAGTCCGTGTTTTAGAAATGGTATTTGAGAAACCGCCCTTTTGGATCGGCAAATTGCCTTAAAAAGATGAAAGGAAATAAGTCTAGTTAGAAATAAGGTCGTGCAAGAGCAAAATAGAGCAATTATTAACTAGTTAGAGGAGAGGACAAGGAACGGCCTTATCTTCATGGCTGTAAGAGGACAAAATTAGCTCAAAAAAGAAAGGCGCGGTAAAATGTAATTAACTCTGGTACTAGAAAATGGTTACAACATAAATTGAACTCACGAGAGTCAAAAGATTGGTTGGTTGTCTGATGGTAGGTATCTTGCTCACGAACAAACTAGGTGAGGAGTTTTCGATCGGGGACAGGGGTGGTTAGGCCCCAAAGAGAGGAACTAGGCCCACATATTAGTATACTTTCAACATTGCATCATTCATAATCTAAAGGCCTCGATACTTTATTAAGGTGTCATATATTAAATAATAAGTATTGCACTTTTTTAATTCGTGACATTGTTCTATCTTATTATTGGAATGTAGCTTTTGTCAGGGACCTAAAAAGATTGAGCATTACTACTCTGGGGTCCACATCTCAGAACAGCCTTAAGTGACATTCTAGTACAGCGGAAATGCTCAGAAAGAGATAGATACTAGTTTTCCGGCCATTATAAATTGAGGCACTAGTTTTCCGGTCCTTATAAAGAGAAGGCTACGCTGCAGCATCGTGCAAAATCGTTCGAAGGCGACCAGTATTCAGGATTATTGTAATGAAGATAAAGGTACCCCAACCTTTGACCATCAAAGTCTTTCCCACAGCCCCTGAATTTCACCTCTTTCCCTTCTGAGTGGTCATGATGAGTGTGAAGCTTCTTTGGGCATGTAGGAATATCTATTAGCGGGGGCCATCTTCTCTCTCTCTCTCTCTCTCTCTCTCTCTCTCCTAATGAGTGGAGCCCATATGCTCTCTCATAATCAATGGGGCCCATATTCGGCTCTCTCATTATCAGCGGAGACCATCGTCTGCTCTCTCTCATAATCAGCGGGGCCCATCTTTTGCTCTCTCAAAATCAGTAGGGCACATCTTCTGCTCTCTCATAACATTGGTCAACAACAACAAAAATTATCATGGCTCTGGATCAAAATAGTCTGATTCTTAGGTAATTAATTGTATGTGCTGAATTCAATGATGAGATTCGTATAGCTGTATCGGGCTCAGTTTTCCAGAACCAGCATATCTATATATTGGTCCACCATGTTATTCATACACTAATTTATATGCTCATTGGTTCCACTTATGCAATAATTCTTTCCTAATTTGTGCTTTTTTGTTTTTTTTCAGATTGCTGGTTTATGATAGTGCATATCTACAACTGCCTAATTTCTAATTACTCTGAACTTAACAAAACATGGAACGCGGCAAGTGCGTGAACGATGCTGATCGTTTTTGTTACATATGTGACGCCTTCACTCCTGGTAGCCTCAAGAAACCAATTACAAAAGCTGTTCGACTGAACTACAAAAGTTACTTCAAATGTCCTTTGGGTGACCAAGACAAGAAATGGTCACATCATATAGCTTGTAAGTCTTGTGTCAACCACCTGAGTGAGTGGATGTGTGGTAAGCGAAGCTCAGGAATGCCGTTTGCTGTACCAATGATATGGCGTGAACCCAAAGACCACATCAGTGACTGTTACTTCTGTCTTACAAACATCAAGGAAATAACCATCAAAACACGAGGCAAGGTGCAGTACCCCAATAGTACTTCTGCAAACCGACCAGTTCCGCACAGCGCTGAACTCACAGTCCTAAATCCACCGACCGAACAAGAATTTATGAGTGATTCCGATTCTAATTCTACCTCAAATGAAGACGACTACCAGGATGACTCTAAAAAATACCAGGCCTAAATTCTTTACTCAAGAAGGGCTTCATGATCTCATCATGGATCTAGACTTGTCCAAAGAAAAGGCCGAAGTCTGGGATCCAGACTAAAGCAGCGTAACCTGCTGGAAGCTAGAGCGTGTATCACTACAGCTCGTTACCGACATAGAGAGCTGTCTTTATTTTTCAAGATGGCAAACAACCTTTGTTACTGTGAGGACGCAGTATCTCCCATGCAACAATTCTGCAAGTCTGAACCATACAAGTCAGATAACTGGAGGCTGTTTATAGACTAGAAAAGATTCTCAGAAAGCTGTTATTTTACACAATGGCAATCGGTTTCCATCTGTCCCAATAACACATGCAACAAAGATGACTGAGAGCTATGAAACAATGAAGGTTTATTAGCCGCTATAGACTACGAGAAACACCAGTGGAAGATATGTGGGGATCTTAAAGTCATCTGTTTACTATTGGGCCTACACAAAGCACATGTGCTTTTTGTGTTTGTGGGACAGCAGAGCTGATGCAGAGCACTATGTGAGAAAAGAATGGCCGATAAGACCAAGAGATGCGCCTGGAAGGTTCAACTGTGTTCACAATCCTCTTGTAGATCCAGAAAAGATATTTTTGCCTCCACTGCATCTAAAGCTCGGTTTGGCTAAAAAATTCATCAAGGCTATGGATCGATCTGGTGCTGGGTTTCGATACTTATGTCAGAAACTAGGTGGTGTGGTTTCCGAAGCTTAGTTGAAAACAGGTGTCTTGAATGGACCACAGGTTTGCATACTAGTTTATGATAGCGAATTCACCAAGGCCTTGAACCCACTGGAGAAAAACTCATGGGAATCATTGTCAATGTGTCAAAGCTTTTTCTTGGAAACTATCGTACTGACAACTACAAGAAATCGTAACAACCATGCTGCAGAATTATCATACATTGGGAGCAAAGATGTCCTTGAAATTGCATTTTTGCCACTCTCATTGATTTTTTTCCCGCATAACCTTAGAGACATTAGTGATGGATGAACACGATGAAAGATTTCATCAAGGCATCGCCATAATGGAGACCAAATATCAGGGACAATTCAGTCCTAATATGATGGGGAAACTATTGCTGGATGCTGCAACGAGAAGAGAGCGAGCTGTACAAACGAACGAGCAAAGATCAGAAGCACTTTTAGAACTTCATATTTTGTCAATTGTAAAGGATTTGAACTTATGCTTTCTGGTACAATTTCTTATGAGCTTATCTGTGACGTGTTTAATATCGTTATCTTGCGTGAGACAATTAATGTCATCATATTTACTATTTTTTCTGATTGTTTAAGAAAGTAGATCTGATAGTAGAATAAAACATCTAAATCCTACTCAACAATGTGAAATTAGTCATTTAAGCACAGTCACATAAGAGACAAGCTGGTCTGTTTGGGGTAAAATATCTATTGCACGACAAAAGTGATGGAATATTGAATATTTTTACCTATTGATTTTTTTATAAAACCTCGTCTGATAGAACAAAACAAATATCAGATTCAAATTCAGCAATATGAAATTAGTCGTGTGAGCATAATCTCATGTGAACCATTTTGGCTGTTGACCAGTGAATTAGCGGGGCCCATCTTATGCTCTCTCATAATAAGCGAGGCCAATCATCTGCTATCTCTCATTCATAATCAGTGGGGCCAATCTTCTTCTTTCTTATAATCAGCGGGGCCCATTCTCTTTCATAATCCACAGGTACTATCTTCTTTCATAATCAGAGGGGCTCATCTTCTGTTCTCTTATAATCAGCGGGGCCTATTCTCTTTCATAATCAGCGGGGCCCATCTTCTACTCCTATAATTAGCGTGACCTATCTTCTGCTGTCTCCTAACGAGCGGGGGGCCCATCTTATGCTCTCTCATAACCAAGTGGATCAAGCCCAATTAATACACGACCGCGAATCGAAACCACGATTGATGTCGCCCCCTTCCCCCAATGGGGAGTCTTTGAGTTTGTGTGCCCCTCTCACCTCTGAATTCCACTATGAGTACCTGTCTGGCTCGGGTGGTATATGGGCGGGGGCACAACTGTTAGCATCTCCTTATTCAAAAGGTTCTCAATCGTCCCCCCCCATCCATTTGACCCCTTAGGAGGAGTTGTTTACTCTCTTCGTCAGCTTAATTCCTTTCCACCCCATCCCTACCTTATGGGTCCGTTGATTGGGGGGTCAGACTCTTCTACGAACTCCCCCAAGACTTCGGAGTTTGAACTTTTCAATTCAAGTTTTTATAATATCCATAATAGAGTCCATTTCTACTAAAAATATTGAGTTAAATGTGACCTAATTCCTGCTCTTTGAAGAACAAAGGAGAATGTCAAGATATACATCAAAAGGGAGCTTGCCTCTCATTGCCCTACCCACAGCCTGCGAGGGACACGTGTCCTCAGTTTGCACAACAAAGAGAAGTAATCTCGATGTAAACAAAATAAAACTGGAATACATAAAGCACAGTGTAGGTTTTTTTTAATTATTCCAAGGCCTTTTACTATGTTCTGTTATGATGAAATATATAATTTGCTTCGACTATGCAGAAATGCAATATATCTAGTGATTATATTTGGAATGTGAGCCTGCTCTTCGCCCAGCAAATGTCGGGACAGGAATTAATGTTTTGTTCCCAACCTAGCAAATGTCCGTACGGGAGTCAATGTTTAAGTCTCTATCCAGAAAATTTCCTGGCGGGAGTCAATGTTTAGGTCTCTATCCAGCAAACTTCCTGGCGGAGTCAATGTTTTGGCATTTACCGAGCAAAGACGGGTGGTAGTAAATGTTTTGGTGTCTAGTCAGTCAATGCCTTGGCGTGAGTCAATATGTTTGGTCCATATTCATCAAATGCTGGGGCGGGAATCAATATTTTGGTCTCTATACAAAAATGTCTCGACGCAGAGTCAATTTTTTAGTTTCTATTCAGCAAATGGGGGGGATGGGAGTCAATGTTTCGATCTATATTTTCTTCTCTCCTACCTTTCACTCTTTCTCTCCCGACCGAGAATATTCACTCCGTTACATTATCTCAGTATCATTACACTCCGCAAGAAAACTTGGAGTATTTACCTCCCTCACTTTTTCACGCTCCCTAATTTTAGCACTTTTTACGCGCTTCCGTTCAGAATTTTCTGGCTGAGATGCAAAAGCCCGTTGTTTTTCGCCATTGGACAAATGCTAAATCATTTTCTCGTTAATAACTCGGCGAATGTAGTTTTTTTAATGAATTTTATCGGGTTTCTTCCTTCTCAACGCCGTTTTGACCTCAAAGATAAACTAAGGTAAGATGAACGTAGACAGAGAAACGTCGTGGTCATATAAACCGACCTTCCTATATGAAGAATGACCAGTCATCTTTTTTTGCCTTCCTTATCGCCAGTTTGCGATTTAGGGTTTCCAATAGGGCTGATATGGGGAGGGGAATCGGAAATTCAGCCTCTTCGATACTGTTGTCCACTCTGGGTCGCGGACCTCCATGTTCCTGCGCCAGGCCGAGATGGGCCACCTCCGACGCTGGAGCTCCTTTCCTTCTTGTTGCTATTTTGTTTTTATTTGTTGTTGGTTTTTAACTTGTTTCTTACCCTTTGTTCCTGTTTTTTCTTATCTTAGTTATTTAATATTTACTTGTTTGTTTGTTTTTAATCTATCCTAGGATTAGGCCGTAGCGTGAGCACGTCAGCTTTTGACCTAGTAGGCAATCGCCAGATAGGCTCTTAAAACAAAAAATCTTCTCCCCCCCTCCCCCATCCCTGAAAGTTAAAATAGGTCAGCGCGGGTTCTTTTGCCTATTACCTCATTCTCCAGAGGCGAACCACAGTAGCCCCACTGAGGTTAGGAGAAATGGGTCAAGAAGGTCAGAAGATGGGAGAAAGAGATCCCAATTTTGAAAATGACTCGAGACCGGATTTTAGTTTTTCAATTAAAAATTAATTTTTCAACTATTTGAACTGAATAAAATCATTTTAACATTAAAAAAATGGTTTTAATTTTTTTCAATTTGAACAGCATTTTTTACAGTATTTGGGCAGTAAGTGATTTTTTACTTGTTAGGTGATAGTAAATTATATTAATTAATTTACCGGAGTTTTCATTTTAGAATTTTGGGCATGTAGAATTTTCATTGTTGCCAACACGGGCTTTTGGTTTTCTTTGTTTCCTCTTGGCCGGTTCTTTGTCTCTTACTGATCTTATATATATATGGTATCTAATATATTATTTTTACCATATATTTTAAGGGGTGGGGGGTGGGGGGTGCAGAGTATGGCTTCGCGTGAACGTGATATTGGTCATACCTATGCAAGTGGGTCACAAAAGAGAAAAAGAAAAATTTCAGAGGATGAACAGAAAAAGAAAGATGCAAATGGCTGCAGAAAGATTACTGATATGTTTTCAAAACCTACATCTGTTTCTGTTAATACCCCTGTAGCTAACTCTGAACACTCAGGCGAGTCAAAAAGTGAAGATACTCCTAAAACACAACAACCTACAACATTTGCACTATCACGTGTGCTCTCACCCAGTACTTCAGACACTATGGATATTTCAAATAACGACTTTCTTCTATGTGATCCTAAGTTGTGGCCTATGAAAATTTCTGATTCACTTCGACAATCATTCATTGTAGAAAACTTTAGTCAGAAACTAGATGTAGATTTTAAAAAGTCAGTAAGAGTTTACGATGATGGGAGAACTATGTAGGTATTTAAACTCATCCATGTTTTTCCCAAAACTTGCCAATTCTGAATCTGTGAAGCGGTCATGGATGGTTTACTCTGAAACCTCCGGCAAAGTATACTGCTCAGCTTGCAAATTATTTTTAGATGAAGAAAATGCTTTCACACAGGGGTTAATTACTGGAAACATGCCCAAAGAATTGAGGGTCACGAGAATAGTTTTGCCCATAAGAATAGTGTTATTTCTAGTATAAGTCTTGCACAAAAGGGAGGCCGAATAGATACACATATAGGAATTCAGTTCGAAAGAGAGCGCAATTATTGGAGGAAATTTCTTGAAAGAGTAGATGCTGTAGTAAAATTCTTAGCTGTGAGAGGACTGGCGTTCCGCGGTGAAAATGAGGTCCTTGGATCGAACAAAAATGGGAACTTTCTAGGGATAATGGAACTGTTAGCACAATTTGATACGTTTCTTGCTGAGTACCTTTGACATTTTGGAAGTCCTGGACGAGGCAATGTTTCTTACCTGTCATACACCACTTGTACTGAATTCTTTGTGTTGATGGCAAAAAAGGGCCAATGTGATGGATGTTTTCTTGAAGCACGGGTCGTGTAGGTCACAGAGAGCGACATTGTTGAGTCGACGCTACTTAGAGCTCCTTCTGTAATTCTCCTTGTAAGACCTCGTATGAAAAAGAGTTCACGTTTTCGAGGTCGCTTTCCCAAACCTTTCCATCCTTACCGAGAATGTACATTCGTTAGCGTAGCTGTATCCGAACTTTGATTGAGCGCTTAAAAGCTTGTAACATTGCGAATTGATGCAAGTATGTGTATATACAAAAGGGGAAAAAGAGGGAGGTGCGGGTGGATTGATACGTGAAAATAGACAAGTGGTGAAAAGGGGGAGAAGTGTGGTTGGGTGCAAAGAGATGCTAGGCGCCTGGTGGTCAGACCTATCACTTTCATAAATGTTATTGTCATGTGTTTCCTTTGTTGTTTTCGTTATGGTATTTATTTTATAGCGTTCAAGCTATTTGTCTTAATAGTTTTTAATGTTTTGGGGTATGTAATGTGAATCTACTGTTGTTTTGTAATATATTACTTTTAAATATGTGCTAAGTGTTTATTGTATTTTTATTGTTCTTTGTGTATATCGTGTTTTCTGTTTCTTCTTGTCTTCTTTCTTTGCGTCACCTTTGGCTTGTTAGTCTTGTTCGGTGTGCGTTGGTCAAAATCGGTGATTTTTCTTGAATCGAGTTTGTTGTCTTGATTGGTTTGTTGTCACATTTTGGATGGTTTTTGGTTTTTACATTCTCCTCATGCGTAGAACGGCACTTCCTCCTAGCCAGCCACTAGGTTAGCGGAGCTTGGAAATCTGTTCTGGTTAATTATATGAGTGATATCCTCATCCAGTTCTTGCATTTTCCGAATCCGTTATTCTATGACTTTGTTAATAGGTGTTATCCCTGCCTTCCTGTGCAGTCTTCTTGGCGTCTTCTTTCCCGCCTACGTGTACCCGTAATTAGCTACACGCATTTATTATGCACTGTTTGTAGTCTCCTCTTTTGTGTTTTTGAGACAAGAGAGGCCGGAAGCGGGGTATATCAACGTAGATCTAACAAGAGCGTTGTAGATATTTTTCTTGTTGCTTTCACATAGATTTCTAAACATATACAGAGTCCTGACTGCGACGAGGCTTTAGAAATACTATCATCGACGTGCTTCATGTACCTAGATGAAGTAATTTTCATTCCAAGTGCATTGCGCTCCGTAGTGTAGGGATAGCGTATATCCCCATCCCCCCACTGACATCTGCGAGTAGTCTCCGGCAAATGGGGACTACTTTGAATTTCTCTTGGTTCGTTCTGATCTCCCAATGAGCCTCGTACTTGTTCAATCTCTCGATTTCTGCCGCTGTCATACGAGCTCGCCACGGTGCATTCCTCCATAGACATGTGATTATCTAGCTGAAATCATTGGCGTACTGAATGTCGAGGGAAGAGGGGTACACAGGGACCGGGATATCCGCGGTGTATATCGAATAAAGAGTGGGGGACAGACCCCCCTTCCCTGCGAGAGGCCCGCATTGAGCGGAAACTTCGGTCCACCCGTGCACCCTAAACTGACATACGTCGCTCTCTCCATGACATAGTCACAGAGTTCTTTCTAAGTTTTCACGTAGGCCCAGCTGTAGGATCTTAAACTGCATACCCCGCTGCCATACCTTATCAAACGCCTTTGAAACATCCTGACAAACAATGTCCACGTAACTCCTTTCCCGTTTGGCTTGGGCAAGCTTTTCCGCGATGACGTTTATCACCATCTCTGTACTTCACTTTTTTCTAAACCCGTATTAGCATGGGTTGTAGAAGGAGTTCTCATCCAGGTGAGACACTAGTCTTTGGTTGAGGATCTTCTTGAAAAGCTTCCCGCCAAATTCTAGAAGTGAAATTGACCGGTAGCTTTCTCTCAACTTGGGTAATTTTCGTCCTTTGGCAAGAAGATCATCTTTACCGTTTTATAAGCATCAGGAATGTATCCTGTATTTAGACACGCGTTGAAAATTATTCCCATTCCCTCGATAACGTTCGCTGGTGCCTTTTCGAAGTTTAACTTCGCATGCCCGATTGTCCTGGGGCTTTCTGATGGAATGAGCGCAGCGCGCCGAGTAGTTTTTCTTCGGTGATCTCGCGTTGTCTTTCCACCTGATGTTGAGGATGCATCCTCTGTACTTGTCCTGTGGCTTTCTGATGGGATGAGTGCAGCGTCGAGTAGTTCTTCTTCGATGATCTCGCGTTGTCTTTCCACCTGATGGTGAGGATGCATCCTCTGTACTTGTGTGTTAAGCTCGTCTACAATGTTGTTCTCGAACAACTCTATATCAAAATCTTCGTTTTCTTCTTCGGATATACTGAAGATTTTTTCCCAATAACGTCGGAATATTTCTTCTATTCTTCTTTCTTCTGTTTCGATGGTTCCGTCTTCCTTTATAATTCTATTTTCATCTTTTTCCCAGTTGATCCTTTTGAGACGCCTGATTTTATTCCAAAAATCTTTGGGAGATGCATCTTGATCGAGGCTCTCGATCGCATCGTCTCAACGTCTCCACTGTTGTTCGGGGATTAACTGGTTGAGCTCTTCTTTGATCTCTTTACTTTGCTGTATTGAGGCAATCGATGCATTTTTTATATTGATTTTATACATTACTCTCAACTAACGATACAGTTCTTTCATGTATCCATTCCACCTGTAGGTTGAGATGGACTTATACTGTGTTTTCAGGATACAAGCCCTATCCGCGTTGATGAGATGGTTATTAAGGACGTCGAGTGCCTCGTCCATCTCCTCGAGAATTGCCTCATCCAGGTTGGAAAGACTGCAGGCCTCGAGAAGATGCACGTACCGTGCCCAGTTTGCTCTTCTGTAGTATTTTATAACTACAGCTGGGACCTGTATAGGGTCCCGTTGATGATGAATAGGATCCCTATATGGTCACTACATGGTACCTGGACTGGTTCCATGTAGTAATTGAACGGTAGCTGACGATTGGCCAGACATATGTCTGGTTCTGTGGCAATTCTTCCTCGGACAAAGGTGGGAAAGACCGGGCCTATCCACTGGACCATGTTTCTGTCCAGTAGTGTCTAGGCACCTTCAATTTCCAATGAAGATCCTTTAGCCGGATTCCCGAAATCTGGAGTTCAGATCACCCATTAATATGGTGGGGGCTCTTCTGCTAAATAGGCTAGCGAGATAATGGATCGGTATGTATCCTCTCCTTGGCGGCTGGTACTCGGCAGTGATGACCAGCTTCTCAATGTCGAGTTTGACCTCAATCGCGAGATAGAATTCTTCGTGATTTCTAACCTGCTTGTACTTGATCCCTTTATTGATGGCAATAGCGGCACCATCGTACCGCTCTTGTGAGTGATTTGTGATTAACACATCGTAATTCTAGATTTTCATTTTAGAATTACGAGTGTAGATCCCATGTTCTAAAATCAAGATGACATCTGCATCAATTTCTCTGAATAAGTTTCCGCAAATAAATTTTTTTGTCGTCGAGCCGTTGGTGTTGATTTCCAGTATTCTTAGTGCGCTCAGTTCCATGATGAAACGTAATTACCTATGTTTCCTTTTGTTCTTTTTCTTCTTCTTGGCCTGTGGGGCAGTCTTAGTTTGCCTAGGCTTTTCACTCTTCGGTCGAGGATTAGGAGTTTTTGACTTACTCTTCGTCTCCTCCGATGAGAGTGCTTCCATTGCTGCTTCCAATCCAGACGTGATATTTGCGTTGTTCCTAATGGCCGTCTCCTTGAATACCTTGGAGCATTCAGGGTTCGCGGGCATAATGACCGAAGGCAGGTTGTATGTCTTCAGTAGCGCGTTTAGAACCTAGTTATAGCACTTAGGCTTTACCGCGTTAGTCACGTTTGCATGCGTGATAAAAATCAGGATTTTTGCACTGAGGTCATTGGTGAAGTTCATTTGGGATAAGTATGCCATCGTTGGTAGCGTCCCTTCGCTTTTCTTCACTGTATTTGTGTACGTATTTAGTCTTTTCTTCTTCATCCATCTTCTTTATAGTGTCTTTCCTCTTCGGGTAGTTTAGAGCCATCGTCCTATGTCCGCCCTTGCAGTTAACACAATTTTTCTCTGTGCTTTTGCAGGTATCGTAGTGGTGTCCTTCTGTGGCGCATTCGCTGCAACACAGTTTTCCTTTTGGTAGGCAGTTCTTCGTCGTGTGTGTTTCCAAGGTGTAATGAACAAAGCACATCTGGATGCTATGGATCTTTTCCTGTTCGATGTTGCATCCAGACATCCTCATGTTGAAAACGAGGAGTCTTTCCGTTGTGGGTTTGTGTGCCATTTCGGACGATAGAAAGGTCACTTTAAAAACATGCGTGTGGTCGCGGAATTTGATCACTTCTTTGGCCTTTGCCCATGAGTGTTGATTTTCTATTTCATTTTTAATTTCGTCAGCAGAGTGCTCACCAACCCAGCTTTCAACTTTGCGGCAGATAACGCTGCGGTTGGCTGCCACTTGTGGGGGTGTCTTTGCTTCAAAGTTAATTGATTTTAGTACTTCGGCTCCCTCTTTGGACAGGAGCCGGCGACATCTTTGGTTTTCCCACAAATAGCGATGAAGCCAGAGGAAACTTCGATCAGCTTAACGAGGGCTACTCTCAATTCACCGAATAGCGTCTCGCAAAGCTTGCTTTTTTCAGGTGCCTTCATTCCAGGTATGTTCCGTATGGTCTTAGTGAGTGTCTCCATGGTCTTGTGTCCTTTTCCTCTTCTTGAATTATTCTTCTCTCTCTCTCTCTCTCTATAAGAAAAGTGTAATTACAGTGTTTTGGATGAAAGATGATGTAATGAAGTGGTAAAGGAGGTACTGGTTTGGTCAGGTAGGGTCGAAAATGGTTCGAAAATTCAATGAACGCTCCCGTCCAATTTTCAGTTGGTCTCCCGGTCAGGTGCCTTCAGGATAATGGGTGATGGATGGATTGGATATATCTCAAGTGGGAACCTCAAGGGGGATGATTTATGACGGATGTGATGGCAATAGCGGTCGAATCAACGTCTGCTAAAGTTTTGCCACCCCCTCTCGGGTACTTACGCCATAACCGCATCCAACTACATAGAGACTGGTCTTACTTTCCTCTATGATAGTGGCCGGGTTCTCTGGGCGATGAGGATCTCTCCTCCGTCCGGGACTCGCAGTTATGCCCCAGTTTCAAGGAAATTTCTGACTCATTCTTCTAATGTGGGTTAGTCCTCAAACCAGTTTTCACATAAGCCCTTAATTATGCCAGTCCAAGTGGCCGGCATAGTTAGGAAGAATCTAATGAATGACAGACATCCGAGCAGGTTCCCACGCAGGACGATGGATGGGCGCAGTAAGGTGCTTAAGCCCTCATTTAGTTATTACTTTTGCGAAGAAAAAAGTATTTATCTCTTATTGGGAAGGTGAACTAAAATTCACCTAAGATTTCCAAATTGGCTGGGTTCTGTCAGCGGTGCTCGCAGTCCTTTACTAAGTAAAATGAAATTCTGGTTAATTTCAGATGGATTTCCAATAAAAATGCGATAGTAAATGCGTATCCGTCAGATTCTCAGCTCGGAAACGTCTTACGTATTGAAAAAGTTATAAGTTAAAAGTATATAGTTAGAGTAGAGTGGATAGTAGGTGCTAAGGTAAAGTGGTGAAAGGAAATGAGTATGAAATATTGTTGTTTGCTGAGTGACCAGCCATCTCTTGTTCGTTCTGTATTATCATTTTATTTCTTTTTTTTATTTGTTTTTTTTTTGTGCTAAGACTCTCACGCCTCTATTGCTCTTTGTTGTTTTATTTTTTTTTATTTGAGTTTAGTTTTTTTTGTTTTTGTTTTTTTCGTGATCAATCTTCTACGTAAACATTAGTGCGGGATTAACTCCGACTATCGGTTTCCCGCTTCTAAAATTTTCCCTATTGTCCCTCCGGTGTTTAATGGGGATCTCCAATTTTCTATTTTCTTCTCCGTTTAGAAGTTCTTCTAGTTTTTCCCATATTTTCGTAGCTCTTCTGTGAAAAATTGTGTTTATTGGTTCTAAGTTAATTTCTTGGTGTAGATCTTGTTGTCTACGTTGTTCTCTTCTTCTCGTATTTGTTATTAACAATACTCCTTTGTTTTGTACCCTTTGAAGCTTGACGGTGTTGGTCTTATGTAGGGCATTGAGAGGTATTGTTCGATACAATAATACCGATCTGCATAATGCATTATAAATTTTTATTTTTTTGTGTTCAAACTTCTGAGTTTGGAGCCTGGTGGAATGGTATACACCCCCCTCCTCAAGTGAGACCATGCAAAGAATTGGAAGGTCTGACATGAGCCGGCGTACTTCGACTAACATCTGGAGGATTGTATGCGATCCTGGTACTAGGTTCTGCAGTTATATATCTTCCAAAAATATTCACTTTATCTTCACCACTTTCTTTGCAGATATATCGGTACACACTTCAAACGGGAGATGCCTTCGATGGTTTCTCTTTACTTTAAAAAAAACGGTGGTCTTGCTTTATACGCGGTATCATGTTATTGCAATAGTATGAACAGTGGACGCCATTTATTCATTAATTAGTTACAGGATAAGGAATTTTACGTCTTTTCGCGACATTTTGAACTCCTGCTTCTCTCACCAAGGAGTTCAGACTCGCGCTCTGACACTTTGGAGCTTTCGAGAGCCAGGGTTCACAGTACGAATTTGTCGGGTTCCTCCCTGATAACAGTTGTTTATGTGGTTTGTTTTCTCGTTCTTGTCATCTATATTATTTGTTTAATTCTGGGTATTTTTTTCCGAAATGGATTATCATCCAACTCAAAAAGTCAATTCAGCAAACAGAAGAATTTACTAAAATCCATTAATGATGTTTTACACATTCTTGTAGTTGTCAAACTGTTAAACAGTCTAATTGGTGAGAAAATTCTTGCTGGTCATAGACAACTTCTCCACAGCTTCAAAATGACCGGTAAGAATTTTTGCTTCATCATCGTGAGACACAAGTACTTAAACAAAGGATAAAGTGACGTGACCTCTGAGGGAGATAATAAGAAATAAACCTGACAACAGACAAAAAGGTCCCCTCTGAAAGAAAAATTCAAGGGAAACCAAGAAGAATAACCACACCTGCGAGCGACGATCATCCTTAAGAAACTAGAGTCGCAGGGATTAACACGATCTCCCGGAGGTGAGTTTTCCACGAAGGCGGAGAAATTCGGCAAAGCGGACATGGCCGCTCCTCGCTGTTTCCGAGAAGAGGTCATTCGACGGGAAGAGACAAAGGCGCCGATTTTCCTGCCCGAGACAAATTTTAAAAGTTTTCTCACACCGATGGGAAGACGCGCCTTTATTAGTGACTTATTGGCTAAATATGTCACTGGTCATGGGTTCATTGGTGAATTACTGGTTAATTAGGTCACCTGTCAGTAGTATTGAAGGTCTCAGTTCGAGTGCACACACACGCACACTCATGTCTACATCCAATCACGTACATACGTACATGACCTTTCACCCCGAGTCTACTCCCTGATCCCTCCTCCCCCCTACTGGTTGGTCGCTAAGGTGCCCCTCCCCTAGGTCAGTGTGTGATTGTGTATGTGTGTGCAGACTCTGATATCTTCAATAGGAGTCCGAGTGCATACACACTCATGAGCACATTCAAACACGTACACACGTACATGACCTTGCAACCACGAGTCTACCACTCCCCCCCTCCCTCTTTACTGGTTTGTTGCTAAAATGAGCCCCCACCCCCGTGACAGTTTGGAATTTTCAGGTATTTTTTCGTAACAGCATATCAGTGGAGCTGCCACTTAACCTTTTACAATCCATTAATTGTCGAGGTCGTGGGTCATCTTTCCTAGCAATAAAGATTGCACTGTTAGTGTCACAGTACAACAACCGTTCACTCAACATGTCTAAGAGGCGATAAAGCTTGATTCGAGCATAGCCGGTTGTGAATGCTGAATTTGGAAGATTCGTTACGTGTTAATCAACTTCTACATGTTCAGCATTCTCCACTTTCGCTATGTACGCATTGCCAACTAATTCCAACGAGTTCACAATGAACTCGTCGTTTTTGATCAGGTCTATTACATCATGGTTCGAACAACAGATGACCATTTTCATACCGCGAATCCTCTGAGCGAACTTTCCCCAGAGACTGTAAAGGAAGAAAATATGATCAGGATTAGTGGGCTGTTTTCTGAATTATTATATTTTATTATTAATATTATTATTATAGTAGTAGTAGTATCGCTTTTAAGTTTTAGAAATTATTGACTTCATACTCGTTGTACAATGTGTTGATATTTATAAAAATTACAGTTTAAATGTAATATATCAATGCAGAAAAAATACTATTCGCAGGAAGAAATCCTTACCTGAGATATTGCTAAGTGGAGAGTAAGGCTGATAATTGCTCTCAACGATACGATGGAAATTTGGGTCTGTGGAACGGTAAACAAATCGAGTTCTGTCATCGAACAGATATAACTTGCTGGATGAAGAGCATTCATTTTTACACGTGTATGATTTACAGCTGATGGGAACTTTATAAGAACATCTATGAAGTGTGTGCTTGTTTCTATTATGAGGAAAAAACATCCCCATCCTCTTCATCATCTATATTCAACTTTTTTCTCTTCTTCAACAAGAGAGGAAGCACTATCAAACTTGTGAAAGAATTTGTCCTCAGGGATCTTTACGACTACATCACCATTGCGTGTAAAGAAAATTTAATAGAATATCTATCTATCAATCAGTCTCACCATGGAAGTCCAGAGGATGGAGTGTCACCAGCCTGCGTCATCAAACCTTGCAAGAAGAAAGTTTAAGTTCCCCCCAGATAAAAATAATTTTTTATTAGAGCACAATTCCATATCAAATATGTTTATTCAAATTCTAGATCATAAAAAAACCTTCTGATATTCATTTTCAAAAATATAAAGTTAGATTAAAAATACACATTGCTAATTTTTGTCCGTTGTATGTATATCGAATACCGTTTTCCTGACCGGATTAACCCAGCTCTTTTGATTCAGAGAATTAGTAAATGTGTATAAAGTAATAAGATTGCGGATATCCATGAAATTCTAATTGAAATTATGTATTTTAACCTAGATGTAAAATAAAATTTGATTTTTAAGTTAAGATGTCATTTATTGAATAATTATATAAGAGTGTAAATGAATCAGATATTCAGTTAAAAATGAGCCGCTGATTCTTACGCTTTATATACAACCCCGAGTCTGCCCTCATCTTTTGGTGGGGGTAAATCGGCTTTTCCAATCTGTAAAAAATATCGCTAAAAGATCTGATGTGGAAAGCTTTCTGTTAGGTTTGGATAGCTATACACTACACAAACCCGTCCGAAAAAGATTCAAGACAAAACAAGTAAAAGCACAAGGATCAAATGAGATTTGGCAGCTAGATCTAACTATGATGTCAAAGTTTGAAAGTTTCAATAATGCTGCACGTTACATACTCTTTGTAATTGACGTATATTCTAGATATCTCTGGTTAATTCCTTTAAAGGAGAAGACGGATCAGGTGGTAACAAATGCTTTACGAAATCTCATGGAAGAAACAGGATGGATTCCAGGTTATATATGTTCTGATGATGGAGGAGAGTTTAAAGGAAAGAAGATGAAAGGCTTATTGAGCGAATAAAATATCGGCGTATATCATGTTCACTCACTAAACAAAGCTAGTCTTGTGGAGAGTGTACAAAGAACAATTAAGGAAAGACTTTTCAGATATTTAAATAATACATGGAAATACATCGACGCGTCAGATGATTTTGCAAGGGATTATAATAATTCTAGATATAGAATGATTGGGAACACACCGTTCACAGCTATACATGATGTTCCTATACCAAATCAGATAGCTGAAGGGGTGGGGGGTATATAAGATCGGGGATTATGTTCGAATCTCACGCGTTTCCAGTAATTTTAAAAAGGGATACGATGTAGGGTGGAATGAAGAAATCTACAAGATATATCAAATTTCAAATGCATTAGACCTGTATTATATTGAATATTTAAAGGGAGAACATATTGGAGCTGTAGTTTATGAAAAAGCACTACAGAAAGTAAAGTTTGACTCCCGTAAGAAATATGTAGTGGAGAAGATAGTTAAAACGAAAGGGCATGGAAAAAACAGACATTATTTAGTAAAATGGAGAGGGTACCCAAATATATTTAACTTACACGTCAAGGCATGTGATATCACTTACCAACCGTGAGCACATGGATTCTTGAAATTATATAAAGGTAGGAGATGTGGAAGATTTTTATCAGTTGTGAAAATGGAGTCAGAGAGTTTTTATGTTACCCTTCCTTCCTCATCCTTCCGAGATGTTTATCCTCAAAATACCATGTCTGACGATAAAATTGAATTGCACAAATCCATTATAACAGACCACAGTCAGTATAAAGTAGGGCTTTGAGAGTTTCAATTTACAGGGAATATCTATAATATTACTAAGCCTACACATGCATTTACGGTCTATCGGAAAATGACGGAAGTGAATAATTATGCATCAAATACTATATTGGTAAGAGGAAAGGAAACAAAAATAAAAGGCATTGACTATGCTTATGATGAGATATGGATAGATGCCGTGTATTATAAAAATGAAAAAGCACTCCTAGAGAAAATGAATCTGAAAATGAGACAGAAATTATCATCTCAAGATTTACTGTTTCAATCTGACAAAACGCAACGGAAAATATCTACTAACTATGTGTTAATGCTCACTTCACGTTCATTGTTCAATGTGAAAAGGAAAGAAAATCTATTATTTCTTCTGTCAGAAGAATTTTCCAGTATAATGAAAAGATCTATCAGAGATGATATCCCCCAATTAAATAATTTTATAGCGTTTAATATCGATTTTCCTGCTCTTATATCTTATCCGAAATCATGTTACATTTATTCTGACCTTGTAGACTATCAGTTAGTAGGCGGGACACAGTCAAGACAGCTAAGAATTATTCACCTTTCCTTCAATGATAGATCATTCAGTATGACTTTTAACAATCCACACTATCTAAATCTAAGCTCTGGGGACTTGAGATCAATTTATATCTACATAAGAACGGTTGAGGCGAAAAAAATCCATTCTTTCTTGGTCATTTGATGATAAAACTACACATTAGGAGAAGACATTAACAAGTAATTTAAAAAAATGTTAAATGGCCCACGCGTGTTTGAAGGGTTAAGAGCCACATTCCGAAATGCGGCGCCGACTTCTAAAGAGTGTTTGCTCGTTATCTAGGAAAGAAGGCCATTTCCGCCAGTTTCGATACCGTTCAGGATATTATGCATGGAAAGACCGCAAAGCAAACTTTGAAAGATCAGCTGGGAAGGACGAAAAATACTATTACTAAAGATACTAGAAGATATATTAGAAGAAAGTTAAAATCTGAGAGTGAGAATGAGAGGAAATCCGAAAAAATTGGTGTAATAAATAAGCGAAAATAGATAAATAAGAGGTTTAAGAAGAGAAAAAGTTGAAAATAGATGATGAAGAGGATGGGGATGTTTTTCTCCCATAATATAAACAAGCACACATTTCATAGATGTTCTCATAAAGTTCTCATCGGCTGTAAATCATACACGTGTAAAAATGAATGCTCTTCATCCAGCAAGTTATATCTGTTCGATGACAGAACTCGATTTGTTTACCGTTCCACTGACCCAAACTTCCATCGTTGAGAGCAATAATTATCAGTCTTACTCTCCACTTAGTAATAAATCATCAGATCTCAGCCCGGTTGAATATTATATATCTGGTAGCGGACAGTATTATATAGACCCGAGTGAGGTTCAGCAATGTTGATATTTATTTAAATGAAACATCTGTAAATTCCCTTGGAAATATTTACCCCTATCGTGCACATTTAGAAACCTTGTTGAACTATTCTGAAGAATAAACATTTATATTTCTTTCCACTGCAGGATATTACTCTACTATAGAAAAGAAATATAGCAGATCGAATAAAAACTAATTGATGTATATGGAAAACTACACGCTGATTTCTTCTCGCAACATAAGCTGTTGATGAATGGAGTCTCACTAAAGATAAAGTTATCCAGAGTACCACATTCATTTACATTATTTAGAAACCAGACCGGTTTAGAAGTTAAAATAAAATTATTAGAGAGTTTCCTTTATCTAAGAAAAGTCTGCCTTTCAGCATCAACTCATCTGGAGATGGAAAATAGGTTGCTTACATCAAACGTTAAGTACCCCGTAACACAAATCGTATGCGAAATTTTACAATTGTGAGTTGAATATCAATGAAGAGTATGGATGATATCTTTATGGGAAGAATACTTACCAGGATGTTAATTGGTATAGTTGACCATTCGGCATTTTATGGTAGCTATGATGTATCATACTCTGAATTTATACCTTATAATGTGAATCGCGTCACTATCTATATAAAAGGGAATGAAGTTGAAACACAATTTGAATTAGACTATTCAGACGATGCAGATCCAGTTGCTTCAAGGGCTTTTTACTCGTTATATAACGGAATAGGGTGTATTGGAGGTGGTCAGAGTATTAGACCTACATATGAACAATTTCTAAAAGGTAAAAATATTTATTGTATTAACCTAAATTAGGACAAGAGTACTACTTGTCTTGGAGAATGCTCCAATTCTATACAACAAGGCACATTATCAATATAATTACAGTTTAGATCTCCATTAATAGACCCGGTCTCCCTTGTTCCATATGCAGAGTTTCAGTCTGTTATTGAGATAGACAAGTCTAGAAACATACTAGTTTATTCTTAATAAAATGAATGCAATAGAAATAAAAGAGCTATTGTATCGAAATAAAACTCAAAAACGAGTTTTTCAGGCCTATTTTCCGAGACATTCAACTATGTCAACCTTTAATACTGCCTGCAGCTTATATCATTAATCTGGACAGCAGCCATCGACCTGGATCGCATTGGATAGCTTTGTTTCTTGACAAAAAAATTTATTACTTTGACAGCCTATGTCTAGGGTTCCAAAAAGATGTTTATATTCGTAAAATCTTAGTAAAAAATAATAAAATTATTATCGTAAATCCATTCCATTACCTTTCAAACTCATGCGGCTTGTTTTGTGTCTATTTCATTAGGCAGATGACAATCGAGCTTTTATTGAACAATTTGAATCTTATAATGATCAAAGAAACGAAGAAATCGTAGTAAGGAATACTTGTAGTAGAATGTAAAGAAAATTGATATTGTACACTCAATAAATATTAATTGTTAGTTGGAAAATATGTAATTGTGTAGCTTATCTACAAAATTGTATATATTATATGTCATTATGTAAGCTGGTTAGTATAAATTAAATGTTATTTTCAGAGCTGGGCGTTGCAGCAACGAGTTGCGACTTTGCGTGACTTTGTCGTACTATGAATTTCGAAGTCGCAAACATTTTGAAAAAGGCGGACTAAGCAAAGTCGCATCGCCAATTTTCCACGACTTTGAACAAGAACAAAGACGACTTTTCTTTTAAGAAATTGCCGCAGCTGTTTTATATGTGTTTTTCTGCCTTATAAATTTATGTTTATGTTATCATACTAAAGTTTACTTTGTAATTTAGCGGAGTCGCACCGGGGAAAAAAAAGTCGCAGTCGCAAAGTCGCAAGTCGACTGGGGGGTGGTGGCAAAAATAGAGTCGCAAAGTCAAAGTCGCGCCCAGCTCTGGTTATTTTTTTATTTATTAGTCTGTAGAAAAATGTATCCATTTTTCAATTTAAATGTAAAATAAATCATTATAACAACCTTGACTTTTTGAAAACAAGTTACAAAAAGAAAATGACTTTCTTACTCTGTGAACGAAGATGTCAACTGACAAACGGTGAAATGTTAAAGAAAGTCGCATATCTCACCACATGAACTCTATTCATCTTTTGTTCATGGCTCCATTTCTTACAGTTAGTTAAAAACTTTATTTTTCGGTCAGCTGAACAAAGAAGGGGGGAAAAAAAGGGCTTGTTCCCAGCAAGCTATGAATTATAATGATAATAAGGAAGGTGTCGATGGGTTTTTATATCTCTACAGATTGGATGGTAGGGGGTGAGGGAGTGGAGATAGGGTTTGGAAACATTTAGCGAAAAACCAATAAGAGGGGAGGGTCCATTAGAAACAGATAATGGGTGTAGGGAGGTGGGGGGAGCTTTTTGGAGAAGGCGACAAACAAACAAACAAAATGCGATCTTTGTCTCCTCGCCTAGATGCCAGATATGTTAAATAGGGTCTAGACATTAGTAATCATTTGATTAAATCTTCCGATATCTAAAAGGTCGAATGGGTCGCAGACGCTAGTAACCATCACTCGAAAAAAAGTCTCTAAAATGTTTAAACAAAGATAAATATCTCTTTGCCTCATTTAACTTCTTTAAATATTTTCAAGTATGGCAACAAAACAAATAAGTGTGTGTGTGTGTGTGTGTGTGTGTGTGAGATCGAGTATGTGTGTGCAGACTCTGATTCCTATGGGGCACGTCAAATAAACTCCCCCAATAATACCGGGAAAAAGGGTCCCTGACCTACAGGGGAGGGGGAGGGGGGGCATCTTAGCGACCAACCTGTAAGGATAGGGGAAGACTTGGGCTGAAAGGTCATGTACGTGTGTACGTGATTGAATGTGCACATGAGTGTATGCTTCTGTGTGCACTCAAACTGAAACCTTCAATACTACTACTGTCGTGGTTTCATTGGTCAATTAATGGCTAATTAAGCAATTGACCATGCGTTCATTGGTGACAGACTGACTAATTAAGCAATTGACCATGCGTTCATTGGTGACAGACTGGCTAATTAGGTCACTGATTGTGGGTTCTTGTGAATTACTAATAATTAAACAACTGGCAATGGGTTCATTACTGACTTATTGGCTAATTAGATCACCATTCGTGGTTCATTGATAAATTTCTGGTTAATTAGGTCATTGGTCGTCTGTTTACTGGTGTATTACTGGCTAATTAAGCAATTGGCCATGGGTTCATTGATGACAGACTGTCTAATTAGGTCATGGGTTTATTGGTGAAGTACTGCCTAAATAAGCAAATGTCCATGTGTTAATTGGTGACATAATGGCTAATTAGGTCACCGGTCGTGGGTTCATTGGTGAATTACTGGTTAATTAGGGCAGTGATCGTTGGTTCATTGGTGAATTAGTGAATTACTGGCTAATTAAGCAATTGGCCATGGGTTCATTTGTGACAGACGCTAATTAAATCACCGATCGTGAGTTCATTGGTGAATTACTGGTTATTTAGGTAACTGCTCCTCTTTTTATTGGAGAATTACTGACTAATTAAGAAATTCACAATGGGTTAATTGATGACAGTATGGCTAATTAGTTACCGGCCATGGGTTCATTGGTGAATTACTGGCTAATAAGCAATTGGCCATGCTTTCATTGGTGACAGACGGGCTTATTAGGTCACTGGTCGTGGCTCTATTGGTGAATCACTGGTTAATTATGTCACTGGTCGTCTGTTTATTGGTGAATTACTGGCTAATTAAACAATTGGCCATGGGATCTTGGTCACAGACAGGCAAATTTGGTCACCGGTCGTGGGTTCATTGTAAATTACATGCTAATTGAGCATTTGGCAATAAGTTCATTAGTGACTTATTGGCTAATTATGTCACCGGTCGTGAGTTTAATGGTAAATTGCTTTTTATTGGTGAATTACTGGCTAATTAAGCAATTGGCCATGAGTTCATTGGTGACAGACTTGCTAAGTATTTCACCGTTCATGGTTTTCTTGGTGAATTACTGGTAAATAAGCAATGGACAATGTGTTCATTGCTGACAGACTGGCAAATTAGGTCACCGGTCGTGGGTTTATTGGTAAATTACTGGTTAATTAGGTCACTGGTCTTCTGTTTATTCGTGAATTACTGGCTAATTAAGCAACTGTGTATGGGTTCATTGGTGACATACTGGCTACTTAGGTCACATGCCGTGGGTCCATTTTCAAATTACTGGGTAATTTAACAACTGGGCATGGGTTCATTGGTGATATACTGGTTAATTATGTCACCGGACGTGGTTTCATTGGTGATTTACCTGCTATTAAGCAACTGGCTATGTGTTAATTGGTGACATACTGGCTAATTAGTTCACCGGTCGTGGGTTCATTGGTGAATTATTGGTTAATTAGATCACTGGTCGTCTGATTATTGGTGAATTACTAGCTAATTAAGCAAGTAGCAGTGGGTTTATTGGTGAAAGACTGGCTATTTAGGTCATCGCCTTGGGTTCATTAGTAACATATTGGCTAACTAACTCACTGGTCTTGGGTTCATTGGTGACTTAATGGCTAATCAAACATCTGGCCATGGAAACATTTGTCACATACTGGCTAATTAAATCACCACTCCTGGGTTCCTTGGTGACTTAATAGCTAATTAAGAAACTGATTTAATTGATGACATCCTGACTAATTAGTTAACCGATCGTTGGTTAATTGGCGACTTACTGTCTAATTTTTCCACCGGTCTTGCGTTTATTGGTGACCTACTGGATAATTCAGCAACTTGGCACAGGTTCATTGGCGACTTACTGGCTAATTAAGCCACCGGTTTGGGGTTCATTGGTGATTTATTAGCTAATTAGGTCACCCATCCTGACATGATTAATGATTTACTGGCTAATTAAGCAAATGGCCATGGGTTCATTGGTGACATACTGACTAATTAGTTAATCCATCGTGGGCTAATTGGCGAGTTACTGGCTAATTTCGCCACCGGTTTTGCGTTCATTGGTTACTTTATGGCTAATTATGTCACCTATAGTGGGTTCATTGGTGACTCATAGGCTAATTAAACAACTGGTCATCTGTTCATTGCGACTTACTGGTTTATTAAGCCACCGGTCTTGTGCTCATTGGCTACCTATTGGCTAATTAGGTCACCGGTCGCTTAAAATCGAAGAGCACTCGATCGCATAGGTTCCACCCCAACCCATTTTCACCTTCATTACCGGGTAAAAATGTTTATGTTATTTCATCTCGTTACCTATATCTCCCTTCCTAATTTCTTAATCTGTTTGATCCTCTCACTCTATTTATTATGACAATATAGGTTCAAAAAGTCTAATGACCACAATATTGTTGCTCAAACACCAGAAAATTGACATAATCCGGGCCCCAGTGGCGGCTCGTGTATAGGCACTGCGGAACTGCAGCACCCCCGACTTCCACTCGATATTATCGATAACATTCAATATAATGAGTCCCTTTTTCTTTATATTTTTCTTTATACTTGTAAATTATATAATCCTTAAGCTTAATGGCAGTAGCTATCCCCTAGTTTATGAGAAAAATACAAAAATACCTGTATAGAACTGTGCGCTTCACAGTTCCCGCGACGCGGTGTTTGACTGTTGTGTGCATACTCACATGTCCGAGATAGGAAGCTGCACGCTAGGGAGAGAGAGCACTCTCGCTCACGCAGTGCCAATCCTGGTGTGCTGGTGGAAGGTAGTGTTTTTTTTTATTCGCGTGTGTTGTGCTTAAAAACGTGTTTATATTCTTGAATGTAATAAAGTGTAGAATTTAATTCATATTTTTTTCGGTTCCTCTATTAATTAATTCATTGAGGTGCTGAAATTTATCTTGGAAAATAATATAGATGATGTTCTTAGTGAAATTAGGAAACTGATAAAAATCATCTTAACAATTCCCATGACTACATAAGAGGCAGAACGCTACTTTTCAACACTGAAAAGAATAAAAACTTTTCTAAGCAGCACTATGAATTCTGAAAGACTAAATGCACTTGCAGTACTTTCAATGGAGAAAAAATCCCTCAGTACCCATCCAGAGATGAAGGAGAAAATAATTAATCTTTTCGCGCAAATCAAAACAAGAAGAATGGATCTAATTTTTAAATGAATGGATCAAGCTTGAACTGCAACAATCTAGGCTATTAGTAAGTAAAAAATGTTTGGTTTTGTTCTGTTTTATCAAGTTTATCTATAATTTTACTTTTATATGTTTATTTCCTTTTACACAATATTAAAACAATGCTAAAAAAAAATCAGTTGCAACAGCCCCCTTATTTTAGCTACGAGCCGCCACTAAGTCCAGCCAGGAGCGCTTGGATCGCGGCAAACGAAATAATATAATTATTCAATGATGACATCTCTGACAGGATCGTATTTTGTAATAATATAATTATTCAATGATGACATCTCTGACAGGATCGTATTTTGTAATAATATAATTATTCAATGATGACATCTCTGACAGGATCGTATTTTGTAATAATATAATTATTCAATGATGACATCTCTGACAGGATCGTATTTTGTAATAATATAATTATTCAATGATGACATCTCTGACAGGATCGTATTTTGTAATAATATAATTATTCAATGATGACATCTCTGACAGGATCGTATTTTGTAATAATATAATTATTCAATGATGACATCTCTCACAGGATCGTATTTTGTAATAATGTAAATTTGACTGCTCTGACCGGAGCTCATTATGTAATAATATAATTGTGCAATACTGACAATTCTGAGAGGAGCGTATTATGTAATAATGTAATTATGGCAGATCTGCTGGAGTGCATTATGTAATTATAGAATAAAAGATAGCAAAGACCCTATGGATAGTCGTGAAAGATTGGTACAGTATGGAGATCTCGAGAGGTCATTTACAGTTAAAAGAGTAAAATAAATATTGTTTTAGTTTGTGTGGTTAATAAGTGAATAAGTTTTCATTTAATTTATTTTTAAACGTGTTTATCAATGTGCTTTGAATTACGAATGCTGACCGAAAATTCCCGATTGAGACGATTGTATTGGTTAAAAAGTTTTCCCAACACATTCGTCTGAAATCAATTTAATTTCAATTTATGGCTATTCATCGTGTAATGTTTTGATAGCGTTCAATTGTACAATAATGACAGCTCTGAACGGACGGGATTATATAATTATATAACAATGACAGCTCTGACCGTAACACATTTCTTTAATTATATAACAATGGCAGCTTTGACCGGAGCGCATTTTTTTTACAATTATGTAATAATGACAGCTTTGACTGGAGTGCATTCTTACTCGCGGGCGACTCTACATCTTACTATGTCAGTCGGTCGTTCGGTCGTTCGGTCTCCGCTTTGCTTTTTGTTGTTTTGATAATAACATTGTAACTATTTGGCGATTATAACGAAATTTGAAAACCCTTATGTTGTTTCACATTCTCTTTCGAGTGATATAATTGCCAAGGTCTTCCCAAGGTTATCCCAAGAATCATTTTGTTTTGGCAATAATATCATAACTATTCGGCCGATTCTAGCGTGATTTTAAACCATTATATTATTTTACATTCTTAGTCGAATGATATAATTGCCAAACTCCTCCCAAAGTTAGTCTGGGAATTATTGAAAATTTTGAAGGTCGTAAGGTCATAAATAAGAATAAGTGAGAGCGCACGACATTGGTCAGCAGACCTTGTTTTAATTTTCTACGATGACCTCTGACCGGTGCGCAGTTTTTAATTATATAACAATGGCAGATATGACGGAGCGCATTCTTTAATTATATAACAATGACAGCTATGACCGGAGCGCATTTTTTAAATTTACATAACAATGGCAGCTTTGACCGGAGCGCATTTTTTAATTATATAACAATGACAGCTATGACCGAAGCGCATTTTTGAAAATTATATAACAATGGCAGCTTTGACTGGAGCGCATTCTTTAATTACATAACAATGACATCTATGACCGGAGCGCATATTTAAAATTTATATAACAATGGCAACTTTGGCCGGAGCACATTCTTTAATTATATAACAATTACAGCTATGGCCGGAGCGCATTTTTAAAAATTATATAAGAATGGCAGCTTTGACTGGAGCACATTTTTTAATTATATAACAATGACAGCTATAACCAGAGCGCATATTTTTAAATTATATAACAATGACAGCTTTGACCGGAGCGCATTCTTTTATTATATAACAATAACAGCTATGACCGGAGCCCATTTTTAAAAATTATATAACAATGACATCTATGACCGAAGCGCATTTTTTAAAATTATATAACAATGGCAGCTTTGACTGGAACGCATTATTTAATTACATAACAATGACATCTATGACCGGAGCGTATTTTTAAAATTTATATAACAATGGCAACTTTGGCCGGAGCGCATTTTTTTAATTATATAACAATTCCAGCTATGACCGGAGCGCATTTTTAAAATTGTATAACAATGGCAGCTTTGACCGGAGCACATTTTTTAATTATATAACAATGACAGCTATAACCAGAGCGCATATTTTTAAATTATATAACATGACAGCTTTGACCGGAGCGCATTCTTTAATTATATAACAATGACAGTTATGACCGGAGCGCATTTAGAGAAATTATATAACAATGGCAGCTTTGACCGGAGCACATTTTTTAATTATATAACAATGACAGCTATAACCAGAGCGCATATTTTTAAATTATATAACAATGACAGCTTTGACCGGAGCGCATATTTTTAAATTATATAACAATGACAGCTATGACCGGAGTGCATTTTTATAATTTATATAACAATGGCAGGTTTGACTGGAGCGCATTCTTTAATTATATAACAATGACAGCTATGACCAGAGCGCATTTTTTAAATTGTATAACAATGGCAGCTTTGACTGGAGCGCATTTTTTAATTATATAACAATAACAGCTATGACCGGAGCCCATTTTTTAAAATTATATAACAATGGCAGCTTTGACCGGAGCGCATTCTTTAATTATATTACAATGACAGCTATGACCGAAGCGCATTAAAAAAAAAATATATAACAATGGCAGCTTTGACCGGAGCACATTTTTTAATTATATAACAATTACAGCTATAACCAGAGCGCATATTTTTAAATTATATAACAATGACAGCTTTGACCGGAGCGCATTCTTTTATTATATAACAATGACAGCAATGACCGGACCGTATTCTTTAATTATATAACAATGACAGCTATGACCGGAGTGCATTTTTATAATTTATATAACAATGGCAGGTTTGACTGGAGCGCATTCTTTAATTATATAACAATGACAGCTATGACCAGAGCGCATTCTTTAATTATATAACAATGACAGCTATGACCGGAGTCCATTTTTAAAAATTATATAACAATGGCAGCTTTGACCGGAGCGCATTATTCAATTATATAACAATGACAGCTATGACCGGAGCGCATTTTAAAAATTTATATAACAATGGCAGCTTTGACCGGAGCGCATTCTTTAATTATATAACAATGACAGCTATGACCGGAGAGCATTTTTTAAAATTATATAACAATGGCAGCTTTGACTGGAGCGCATTCTTTAATTATATAACAATGACAGCTATGACCGGAGCGCATTTTAAAAAAATGTATAACAATGGCAGCTTTGACCGGAGCGCATTCCTTAATTATATAACAATAACAGCTATGACCGGAGCCCATTTTTAAAAATTATATAACAATGGCAGCTTTGACCGGAGCGTATTCTTTAATTATATAACAATGACAGCTATGACCGGCGCATTTTTTAAAATTATATAAGAATGGCAGCTTTGACCGGAGCACATTCTTTAATTATATAACAATGACAGCTATAACCAGAGCGCTTATTTTTGAATTATATAACAATGGCAGCTTTGACCGGAGCACATTCTTTAATTATTTAACAATGCCAGCTATGACCAGAGCGCATTTTTTTAATGATATAATAATGACAGCTTTGACCGGAGTGCATTATGTAATAATGACAGCTGTGATCGGATTGTATTCTACAATAATCTAATTATGACACCTCTGACAGGCGCGAATTATAATAATATAATTATGTAATAATGACAATTCTGAAGAAAGTTAATTAATTAAAGAGGGGGTGCAATAGATGTAGGCGAACTGCTTGTACATATGTATAGAAACGAAAGCGCGTTGCAACGACACGAAGGCACACGCGGAGAAAACACAGAAAACAAAGAGAAAGCTTTGACGATGACCACCTAAAATGCTGTGTGAGGGCAGGTTTACCCATAGTCTCCGGTGGCAAATTCGTGACACGAATACTCAAAAGATTCCCTGAAGATAAGCGATACCCAAGTGTATAAGGGGCGGGGCTGCGTCTGTCTATCATATCTCATAAGAGAAAAATTGTTGTTTTCATTCAGGAGTGGAAAAGTAGTGTAATTTAAGGGTGGAGAAAGTAGGAATAGTCTCAATCATCGTAAATCACAAGTTGTAGGTCTATGTAAACACCGAGCTCTCCATTTTAACAGATGATCCACTTCCTTGTACAGGATGACCCCCCCCCCCAAAAAAAAAACAGACTCCAACTTTCGATAAGCTTTATTTCTTAATTCAAAAAAATATTAGGAAATGAAGCCTATTGAAAGTTAGGGCCCCTTTCGGGAGGGTGTCACCCTGTATTATTTCTCAAAGACAAGAAACCTAATTTTAAGTTAGGTTGAGTATCATTTAACTTCCCGGGGGGGGGGAGGTATTTATCTTCAGGTGAGATCATATGAGGATCAACTTCCAATCCCCCCGCCCCACTTCCCCCTCTCACAAGGGTCGTTGAAGAACGTTGAACAACAACAATAGGTCTGGTTAATTGTCAGGTTGTGCTCCGATGAAGGTCAAACTTAGAGTTGCTGTAGTTATCCCGTAGTTCGGATGCAGAGTTAAACTGTAGCTGACCATTGAGAAAGTCTACAAAAAGAGTGTGATTCAGTGGTACACCCCCCCCCCCCACACACACACAATACAACAACAAACAAAAGGAAAAAAAACATTTTAAAGCCTATCGCGGAGAGATCCCTTGTGAAGAGCCGCGATGAAATTATTCCTTACCTTTGCGTCGATTTGTTACTGAGGCCTCATTTTTCACAATTACGGCCTCTTGAATTACCAGTTGTCTCACTTAGAGCCCCTTGAATTACAACTTGTCGCAATTAGAGCCTCTTGAATTAAGAACAATCGCACTTAGGGTCTATGGACTTACCAGTCTTCACAATTAAGGCCTCTTAAATTACCAGCTCTCAGACTTAGAGCCTCTTGAATTATCAGATGTCGCAATTAAAGCTCTTTGAAGTATCAGATGTCGCACTTAAGGTCTTTAATTACCAGGTGTCGCACTTAAGGCCTCTTGAATTACCAGGGATCGCAATTTGGGACTCTTGAATTACAAGCTGTCGCACTTAGGCCCTCTTGAATCACCAGCTGTCACACTTAGGGTCTTTTAAATTATCAGCGGTCACACTTAGGGCCTCTGTCTCACTGAGGGTATCTTGAATTACCAGCTTGCGCACCTAGGGCTTCTTGAATTACCAATTGTCTCACTCATAGCCTCTTGAATCACCACCTGATGCACTTATGGCATCTGGAATTACTAGCTTTCGGACTAAGGCCTCTTGAATTACCACTTTTCGCACTTGAGGCCTCTTGAAATACCAGTTATCACGCTTAGGGCCACTTGAATTATCAGATGTCGCACCTAGGGTCTCTTGAATTATCAGATGTCGCACTAATAGCTTCTAAAATTACCAGGTGTCGCACTTAAGGCCTCTTGAATTACCAGGGGTCCCAATTAGAGACTTGAATTACCAGCTGTCGCACTTAGGGCCACTTTACTTACCAGTGGTAGCACTTAGGGCATTCTTAATTACCAGTGGTAGGACTTAGCGCCTCTTTAATTACCAGTTGTCGCACTTAGTGCCTCTCGGATTCCCAGCGGTCACACTTACGTCCTCTTGAAGTACCAGTTGTAGCACTGATGGCGTCTTGAATTACCAACTGTTACACTTAGGGTCTCTTGAATTACCACAACTCGAACATAGGGCCCCTTTGAATTACCACCAGTCGAACCAATGGACTCTTGAATTACCACATGTGGCATTTAGTTCCTCTTGGATTACCACCCGTCGCATTTAGGGCCTCTTGAATTACCATCCATAGCGTCTATGGCATATTGAATTACCAACTTGCTCACTTATGGCCTCTTGAATTACCAGTTATTGCCCTTAGGACATCTTGAATTACCAGATGTCGCACATAGGGCCTCTTGAAGTATCAGATATCGTCGCCCTTGGGGCCTCTTGAATAACCGGCTAGGCACGGTGTTGGGTATTTCATAATTCGCCTCCCAGTTTGCCACTTCTGTCTGCCCTATTGCTTACCGTGAAGGAGCGAATCGTAGCTCTATGTAGTTCGATTGCGTTGTGTAACCATTTGAAAAGAGAGGAGGGGGGCACCAATCAAATTTATGACTTACTCAAATTGGGGTTCACATTTGAAAGTAATGGGAACTTGCATAATTACAGTATTTCATCTTATTGTCCCCCTCCCCCTATTTTTTCGGCCTGTTAGCCTTTCTCTGCTTGCATCTTTGATCCCTCTTGACCAGCAAATAACATGGTGTAGTGCATTCCATGCTTCCTTCACAAACTACAGACTTCATCCACTCTGTCGTGAGCTGCCAACAACTTTCTTTTTAGTTCTGTTCCAGACCGCGGCTTATCCCGCTTTCTCCCCGCGCTCTCAGATAAGATAAGAGACATCATTGTTAACCTAATCCTTTTCCTTTATTCATTTTATTTCTGTTCGGGACTCATTTATCTTTACATCTCTTACAGTCTCCATCAAGGACAAAGTGTGGATGAACTAATTCATGGCTTTAATATGTGCGCCCTCTGTAGCGTGATTACGGCCACTTTTGGCTGTTGGCAATCGCCAGATGAAAAAAAAATGGATATGCTTCACAGCCTCATATTTAAAGTTGAGGATTACATTTGTATTTTTCACCCCTTTTTATTTTTTGCACATTCCTGTTTTCTTACAATTCGCTTTCTTATAACTGTTTGTAGTCTCCCCTCAAACATTCATAAGTGCATGACGAAAGCTCAGCAATAAAGGTAATATACACCCCCCCCCTCCCAAAAGTTTTCTTGAAGACAAGAATTTTCAAAGTTAACTTTAGAGCTGTATAACAAATAAGCTGATATATTCTATTAAATCTATAAGTTATTATTATTATTGAGAGTAAAGCACTGGTGTTTTAATTTGTTTAGTTTTTGTTTGTTTGTTATCTAACAATGTATACAAAAATCCGTCCATGGCCATGAATTATAAGAAGCATCAAAATGTCATACAGGGAATATTGGTTCTGTTTAATCGAAAAGTATCATTCTCGTTGTCTATAACTTAAATGTTACACATTGGTTATCAATTCGCGATATGACTACATTTTGAAGTGTCTATATGCACCCCGTTTCTCTTTTTCACTACGTTGATTTTTCCTTATAATTATGAAGAGTAATTTCAGCTTTAACCTTTTCAATGACCCAGTCTGAGATACATGCATTGGCGGCGAAGAATTTCACCACTTTCTCCCACGGACTCTAACTTCTCCGATCATTCGGGCGTCTGCCGCGTTTTCGTTGTTTTTCCGTACAAGCAACATCCGTTTGTTCGAATTTATATTGTTCTACGTATGGAGTGTTCCATTTTAGTCATTCCATTTCCCCCCCAGTATTGGCCATTTCGAGATCACTAACCTCCTTTAAAATAAGCGCTTGTTGTTTCTAACTTTTCATTTTCATGAGAGTATTCTTAATTATCACCAGCGTACATATGGTAATTGCATATTCTTTTAACAACTCGTGATAAAACACGTTTCGAAACATGTTCCATAATGGCAGTGATGACAGAGTTGCACCGCATAGAAAACCTGAAATATGCTGAATCACTATTATAGGAAGCATTAAGGGTAATTAATGTTGAAATTGCCCTGAAAATTCACTTCCTAGTATCTCTCTAGCCTATATTAGGTAGTAGTTCGCAAGATTGGTGAATTCTGGAAATTTTGGTGCAAGTAGGCTTCGTTTAAAATAAAAGTAAGATTCATCAGCGAGGGCACGTGTGGTTACAACAACAACAAAGAGAAATTTGGCCCGTATCCGCTGAAAGGATGTTACAAGAGAATGGTGAAAATGGACGGTTTTTATAGGAACATCACCAATGGCGTGAAGTTATGTTCGTGTTCTGGCATCGTGCAATTCTCTTCTAGTGAATCTCCCTTCTTCGTCACTTCTCCCCATACAACTAGTTCAAAACTATGCTGCCCGGCTCCTCGTTCGCCGCCCCTGGTTCTCTCCTTCGATGCCTCTGTTACAGGAGCTATACTGATTACCTATTCGCTTCCGTACCCACTATAAAATACTTCTCATCACCTACAAGGCCCTAAACCTCGAGGCTCCACCTTATTTCTCGTCTGCCCTCTCCCGTCGTCAAACTCCTCGGGCTCTCCGATCCAACCTCGCTCCCATCCTGAACACTCCTCGTTCTGTCCTTTGCTCGATGGGTGACCGTTCTTCTCAGTTTGTGCTTTTAGACTCTGGAATGCTCTTCCTTCCTAGTCCGATCCTCTCCCTCCCTTGCTACTTTTAAACGTCTCCTGAAGACTCATCTCTTCAGAGTTGCCTTCTCTTCCCTCTAAACTTTCTCTACACAACCTGCGCTCTGGGAGGGCTAACAGCCCTGAAGGGCGCATTATAAATACTTATTATTATTATTATTATTATTATTATTATTATATCGTCCCCCAACATGTACGATTGTTTTAACTGCCTACCCGATAGTTATGCGTGGTAATTGCTCAATTAAAACACCCAATCATTTTATTGTTCACCATTTGATTTATTTTATTGTTTACTAGAAATGATGTTTCAATTTCATTCTCAGAGGAATTGGTTCCATATTTCTGCCGAAATTTTCTTCCAGTTCCTTGTGGTATAAAATGGGAGCGAGGACACCTTTCGGGGCGTAACTCATCTTGCTGAAGAGGGGGTGTTCTAGCAATCAATAAGGGATCACAGAAAGAAAAGACCAACGAATTTGTTCTTAATATTTCAGACTCGTAGTTTTAAAGCTCTTAGGTTTATCTTTTCTTAGAGCACTTAGGCCTAGAATAGCCAATGTATTAGAAATTTGGTTAACAAGCAGAACAATATGACCTGGAAGATAAAACTGATTAATCCCTGGCTTTAGCTCTTTGCTTTCTGTTTTGATTTATTTTGCCTTTCCATTGAAACCACAGCTAAATAAATAAGTATAAAGCTCTAATATATTTGTACTGAGGTGTTTCATAACGACAGGTGCCCATGGGATCTAAATGCAAAGATAAGACCAATACAATATCATAAATATCGCTTCAACCCACTTTGACGTTAACGGGTGTCACTGAAGCAATTGCTGGAAAAGATGGGCCAACATTATTTTTCATTCATTGAAAAATGTATAAACAACCATAATTAAATACGCTTAATACTAGTGATTAATTTTAGTCATGGTTTGTCTCAATCCACTCATGAAAACTCCATCATCTGGGACGAAAGCTTTATATAGTCTCTCAATGAAAAATGGCCTGCCTCAAAATGACATATTTTGAAACTATTCCGCTACAAATATGTTTAAAGGACAGACTACCGATGAAAATCATCAGTCCCAACCTTTAAAGAAAGACTACATGCTAAGTGTCAAGGTACCAAGGACTTTTCGAGCCACGATTGACTGAAAGGTTAACATCCTGACCACTGTTGGATCGCAGGGTGAGAAACCTTGAACAAAGGTCTCTTATATAACCGAGACTAGAGGAGGGGGTGGGGGAAGGCTGCCTTTCGCAGACAAATAAGCAAAATTCTTACCTCTGTTTAATTTAATTGGGAATATAATAAGTTATTGGTAAAAAAAAAGAGACAATGCGAAAAGACCCACAAAAAAAGGAGAAGAGGCAGAAAGTAAATATATATATATATATATATATATATATATATATATATATATATATATATATATATATATATATATATATATATATATATATATATATATATATATATATATATATATATATATAAAGGACACGAAACATAAAAAAGTAAAGGAGAACGGCAATACGCTGTGATGAACTTCTCCAACCTTGAATATCCAGTGTTTGGTGAGAAATGAAATACAAACCCACTGCTAATTCAAGGTTAAATCTCCTCGCCACGGAAGGGATGGGACTTACGACCCATAAACATCACTAGTACCCCAAGGTAATCTCTTTTGGCATTTCTGGTAACGTACCTAATCAAATCGCCAAGAATCGCCTAATGAAACCTGGCAGGACGCGCGGCGCTCAAAGCCAAAACACAAACCAAGAGTTCTGCATCTCTTCGGATGGCAGGAAGAGGAGGGCCAAATAAATCACATTACGAAAACCAAGGGAAGAGGACGTGACCCAATAACGCAGGGAAGTATAAGAAATACAAGGTGAAACCAAGACGAGATAGAGAGGAGACCGGAGAGATGATTTTAGGCCCTGGAGAAGATAAATTGAGATAGGCAAGATGAAAACTTTTCGTAGTTTAGTCCACTTTTCAAAGATTGATGGGAGAAAGTGAGTGAGATGCGAGGAGTAAAGTGAGTAAGAGCAGAAAAGGCAGAGGTACGAGTAAAAGGCCTTTCGGGGTAACGAAGAACAGGCACTATATGTACAACAATTAGCATTGAATTAGTTGAACATTGTTCGTGTCTTGAAGAATTGCGCTAGTACAGTGGTTCCTAAGTTTTTCATTACGAAGGACCTGTTTTATTCACATATAATATTTTTCCTGGAGACCAAGATTTTAAAAGATGTTATAATCAACGAGTGAAATTTCTTAACTAACGAGTTCGGTTTCCTACTTTCATTTCTGAATTTAGGGACGAATTAACATAATTGAATAGGCAATTAAATAGTGGATGTTGCTAAATGTTCGCTGAGAGAGTTGAGACTTCTTTGTTGATTCTTTTTTTCGCCTTATCGTCAGTAGTTATGCCTCTATTTAGCCTTATCGTGAGATTTTGTGCATTTTTAGCCTAATTACGCTACAACCAAAGAATAATAATAATTATTATTATTTAGCGAGGAAAGGAAGGGACGGTAGGTATCTGTCATCAATACATCCACTGCTTAGAGAGACGTGTGCCCCTCTCGGATCCTCCTTAACCGTTCTGCTCAAAGGATGGAGAGGATCTCCAAATGATAATTAAGCACTGGGTAAAGGGGGGGGGGGGAAGAGTCCCCGGGCGTGAGTCTCCTCGAAAGAGAGCTCAGAGTGGAATTAATACAAGTCAAAAACTCCCTTTGAGGGAAAACTGACAATGGGGGGATGAAACCAAAAATAAAGTAGTGAAAAAGAAACCCAAAAGTGTTTTGCCCCCTAAAAGGAGGGCTGGGTGTCATCTGGACGACAATTTACCATCTCCAGACAGGATCTGCTTAATGCGAGGTCATTTGTCCTTGGCAGGGACACAGAAGGGACAATAAATCCGGATCAACAGCAACGAAAAATGACCAACTGGGAGAGGAGGCCCTGTTTTCGAGTCTACCACCTTCAAAAGGTACCTGGTCATTAGTACCACTGATAGAACTAACCTGTTCCAAGGACACAGGTTCTCTCTGTAATTTTTATTCTGATTGGACAGGGCCGAAAGATTCACTGCTTTACGACCTCAGCTTTTTGGCCAATGTAGAAGACCCGCGCCATTTCTGATTGCGAAATTAAGAGATCTCCAGATTCTTAGTGGAAGTTCCGCGCCAGTCATGCCACCACTGAACTTCGTAAACGGCGTAATATATTCAAAATATTTTGGGGGTTATCTCCCCCCCTCCCTACTGGCCTGGAGTTGAGAAAAGGGAGTGAGGGACTCGTAGCCCGATTCAAAAATCAAGTTTTTCTTATTTTCATACGTTTCTGTACATTTATCTAAAGCTGACCTAAAAAAGCGGGAAATCACAACTATTTTGACCTCGGAAGATGTTGGGAAGCATTGTCGCGCGGGGCTTTAAATTTTCGGCCTTGAAATTGGTCAAAAGCACCAGTTCCAGGGTACCCTGAGTCATGTTTTGCACTATAACCTTTTATCTAAATTAGATAAAGCAACAAATTAGGTATTAAATAAAAGAACATAAAATTAATAAATAATTATTATTAATAATAAATAATAATTATAATAATAAATAATTATTAATAATAATAATATGCATCTATAATACAGTCGATCCCTTCCTGCGGCAACAATGTTGCTCGTTCATAACTAACGGTCATTCACGCTTGCGCGTAAACTGCCGGGCGAACGATGTGAAATGTTTATTCATTTTAAGTATATATGTCATATTGTATGATAAGGAGAGTGCACGACTCTCTTGAATCTACCTTCACCTCACAAATAATAATAATAATAATCACCAGATAAAGATATTTTTTTCCACAATATAAGAATTTCAAAAAATATGCCTCTATTTATTTGCGACAGAACTTTTTATCCCGGGCAACGCCGGGACCTATGCTAATTATCTATCGTTTTTCAGAAAATGACATAAATTCAATGATAATCTAGAAAACCACCTAAAAGTTACAACTTCACAATGGCACGAAGCAAGGAGCTGAATGAGCCTCGTGGGCGCAGAGTTGATATCTCCAGACGTCCATGTATTGTCCCCTGCCTGGTGTCATCTGGGCCATCTACCAAATCTCTCACTGAAACTGTCCTGGTTGGATAAGCTTTAGCTTTTATCCCTGGTTCTCAGCTTCTCACCAACATACAGGCGTTTCAGTATTTCATTACTCTTCAGAATTTACCGAGAAATGCAGAAGCTCAAGGTTCAAGACCTTGCATATGAAACAGTTGAGTCTATCATCCCATTCTGGCAGATGGCTAGGATTAAGACAACGACCAAATACAATGCAATGAAGCTCTTCATGAGATACATTGTGCTCTGGTGAACAACAAATGAAGAGCAAGCCGTGTAAAGGCATTCACGCGGTTACCATGGTGATTCCACTGCAAGCGCTTATACACTACAAAAACTTGTCCACGAGCAAAAAGGGGCAATCCAAAAATTTCTATGACATGTTTTAAAGAAGTGCACGATGTGGCGCCCGGGATGGGGGGGGGGGGGTAATCTATCGAAGCATTGCAGCTTGTATCTGTTGGAAAAATAAGTTGTAGTCCATCAATTTTATGGCCGTGTTTTATATAGAGAGTCTCGGGGAAAAGTTCTGTCGTTTCCAAGGCAGTGCACGATGGATCTATCTCGTCCAGTGTAAAGTGCGTAAATTGTGGTGGGTCGCAGACTGCCTGATTGGATTATTTAGACTAGTATACTAAGAAAAGGAGTCCTAGCTCTTCTCGCTTCGGCCCCTACCTCATATCTAGAGGCTTGGTATGAATTCTTGTGACGGTCTGCATGTCCAGCGACTTCCTATGCCCCTCAGATGAAGAAGGTATGCTCCGCTCCAGGTGCCTCTGGAACTAAGAGTGCGATGCTTTCCGTGCCCATTCGGGGTGATATATGATTTTTTTAGTATTATCAACTCTGCCCAATGCTAGACAGGATTCTATCAATATTCGGGCATCCCTCATGATTATGATTCCGACTCAATAAAAGAAGAGTCGCATTTCGCCATAATATTTTCTAATCTGTTCTCGAAGACAATAATGTCTTAGAGTTCAGCATCCTCAAGGACTGCAACAAATGCAGCCTTTAGATAGGCTATTTCCTAGAAAGTGTCCATCAGTTTCCTTTTAATAGGTCCGAAGGATATATTCTTTGGTGAAATTGCTGAGGACTCGGGCTAATTGGGAGGACTGCATCTTCCTTTATGCAGTTAGGTGTCTGCCATGTGAAGACTAGACTGAGCGTATCTCCATTGCAACCTCACTCCCATCTTTTCTTCGGGAGTGAGATATGGCTTTGGGTGTGTGAGTTTATACCGGCGTCATGCCTCCCTTCTGCCTCTTCCTCAAGTCTCAACGTTGAAAGGTTCACGCACATCTGTACATGAGTCACTTCCTTTTCCTGACCTGAAATTTTAATGTTCTCTCCCGATCTAAATATGGATGGAAGAGAATTGACGGATTCCATGCAATCAGTTTCTCATTCAATTTCTCTTGTTAGACGACCGCCGCCCGATAGGTTACCTCAAAGGCGATCTGCTTTCTAGGAAATTATTGAATTTTCTTTCTCAGTCGAGAAGGTCAAGGGAGTAAATGAGGATTTGAGGTACTTAGAACTTCTTTATCTTCGCAGGTATTGGTTGAATTCCTCGAAGGTCAGGCCGATTTGCACGGCGACTGTTTTGTGGTGGTCAGTCGCGAATGAGATGGTCCTCAAAGAGAAGTGATATAAGCACCGTTTGTGCGATTTTATCTTGTGTGAATTCTACCACCAAGGCCTTGATTTCATTTTGTTTCGAAGCTCATCTTACTTTTTCATGGGCACATATTGGTCTTCATTAAATGGGAGAAACCCTCTATCAGAGATATGGAATGGTGCTGACGATTCGCATTAGATAGTCTCATGATCCCTTTCCTTTCTTTAGAAAAACGGAACCGGCATCTCTACACAGCGGAATCACCCTTCTGAGAGCCGGTATTCATGCAAATTCCAAGAATAAATGAACGCTTAAAATCACCTAAAGGACTGAAGAGCTAAAAAAAAACCCCCTCAGTATTTAGGGAAGTCGCCATAATACTAGTATTTTCCTTCCACAAAATGGTAGAAGGACGAAGCTTTTAGCTCAGATGCTCTTCCCTATTAGGTATAGAGGTTTACATATTCCTAACCTAGACACTTAAGTAGATAAGAACCCCTACATTGGCCTTTGTCATTCTACAGTCTTTTTCAATTAATCCCTTTTACCCTTTGTTCTTGTGCCAACTCCATTCTTTGTCCAATGGAAGTTTCTTTATAATCAGCCAATGAAATACTCTTTCTCTCTTTTTCACTCCCTCTCTCTTTCTTCTCTCTCCTTCACTCTTTGTTCACTCTCTTTCACGATTTCATTCTCCGTCTCTTTCTTTCACTCTCCCTCTCTCGTTCTTTCTCTCTCGTCATTCACTTTCTCGTTCACTATCGTTCACTCTCTTTCACTGATAAAGACTTGGGTGCAACAATCACTAGTGACCTCAAGTTCTCGAAACAGTGCATTGAGGCGGAGAAAAAGGCCCAAAGGATGCTAGGCTATATTAAGCGCCAGTTTGGTCATCGGAACCAGGAGATTGTACTGTGTTTGTACAACTCACTTGTCCGACCACACCTGGAGTATGCCGTACAATTTTGGAGTCCTTCATTTAGAAAGGACATCGCGAGATTGGAACGCGTACAAACCAGGGCAACCAAGCTGATTCCCTCTATCCGACATAAAAGTTATGAGGATAGACTAAGGGAATTAGATCTGTTCTCGCTGGAAACCCGTAGACTGCGTGGTCAGCTCACCGAAGTTTTCAATATACTTCGAGGGTTCGACAATGTTTACTACCGGGATATTTTCACACTTGCTAAGAACAGAACGCGCAATCATGGATTCAAACTTGAACTGAAGCGTTACAACCGTAATCTGTGTGGACATTTTTTTCACTTACAGTATCTGCGGTAAGTGGAACGTACTTTCAGTGGAAGTTGTCAACAGTGAATCTGTTGACCAGTTCAAGTCAAGACTAGACAAGGTCTTGAAAAGTGGCCGTTTAGGGACGTAAAGCATTTGAGCAGAGATGTGCCCGCTCGACTGCTAGTCCAAAGGTACCCTCATTGAATGAACCGTAAGGTCTTCTAGGCTACTTTCTTTCCTTGTTACTCCTTGTTACTCTCACTGTTCCTCTCTCTTTCTTTCAATCTCCCTCTATATCTCCCTTTCATTCTCTCGTCCACTTTCTCGTTCACTCTATTTCATTGTTCCTCTCTTTCTTTCACTCTCCCTCTCTCTCTCCCTTTCACTCTCTCGTTCACTCTCTTTCACTCTCTCGTTCACTCTCTTTCACTCTTCATCTCTCTTTCTATCACTCTCACTCTTTCTCTCTCTCTTTCTTTCACTCTATCGTTCACTCTCTCCCCTCGCTCCCTCGTTCACTATCGTTCACTCTCTTTCTCTCTCTCTCTCTCTTTTTCGCTCTTTCTTTCTCTTTCTCTCTTCTTTTCTTCCGCAGGACGGTCTCGTTTTTGCGCGCGTGATTTTGTTGGATAAGAATTCGTTCGAGCGCGTCGCTACACAGCGCTTTAGGGCTAATCGTAAGCTTTTTGATGTAGCTTTACGTATTTTGTTCACTTATGTGCACAGTTGCCACTGCTTTTAGTATTATTCAATGTCATGTTAAGTACATTTTTAGTCATAATTTATTGGTAAGAACATAAAATATAATTTAAACTGAAAATAGGAACCTCAGATCATGATTCTTCGATGCAAGTATTTATTATCCGATTCCACAATATCTATTTGCCGGGAGAACAAGGGCCCCTCTGGCCTCAACACGTGCACGGAAGACTGGCTCATTAAGTATTTCTCTACCTTTTGGGCTGAACAACTGGGGGAATTTGTGACCCCCCCCCCCTCACTATTTTGCAAACCTCTTTATGAATAAGTAGCATTTTCCTATGGACCTTCTCAAAGACCCTCCTTCTCAAAGACCCTTTTTCTCATATCCCGCATTGAAAAAATCAAAACGGTACTACCCTACCATTTGGGAGTCGGGAGCGGTGATCCCCACCTCTTCCGCTCCGGCACCAAAACCGGATCCGAGACCACGACCATCCTACCGTGCCAAGTGAGACTGGTTCGGGTTTCTTAAGGTGAAAGTGTAAACCACTCATCTTAGTGGTAACGGTCAGGGTCATTTAAAAAGTTCCACAAACACCGTTCCCTTAGAGGGGATTAAATTCGGGGTGCTTCAGGCAGGAGTGGTTAACTACTTTATTTTATTGCTACTCACAACATACCTGACCACATGATTCACAACATACCTGACCACAAGATTCACAACGTACCTGACCCACAAGATACACACTCCCCTAAGGACCACATAAAAGAAAGTTCCATATCCAAGAAACCCCCTAAATATTGACCATATATATCTAATCGGATTCCATCATTAAACATAACCAAACCCTTGCCATTGTATAGGCCGGAAAACGAAATAATAATAAAAATAAACATATTGTATTCACGTCGTTAGGTAATCCTAACTTTAAATAATAAAAAAATGCTATGACATGATACTCGGCCCCATCTTAACAAATTTATGTCCATACCAAAGAATAGAGAAGTCTTTATATGCAGAGACACCTTAAAAATATTCAAGGGTATCAGAATTTGTGTCACTCTTCGAAAAGAAATTGCAAAACATACCTGTCCTCCCTAAACTTTTAATAGAATTTTTAAACAACAAACCATACAAAGTACAATCAGGTTAGTGTAAATAATTATACATATGTATATAATATATATCCAAAATAAACTACTAACTACTATGCAGTCACTCAGGCCTAAAATTGGCAATCCAGACAAAGTACTGCAACGCACTGCAACACAAACCCACATTCCTGCTTCAAGTGCACTAAGAAAGGCCAGCGCAGCGACCATTGCAATCACCAAAATGTAATTGGCGAGGAAAAGAATACCACGCCTCAGCAAAGTCATGCTAACAGTCAGAACTCGACCTCAACAAAAATGCAGTGAGGAACACGTTCTGGTTTCACCAAAACTGCAGTTGAAGCCCTTAAGATCCCCCTGACAACTGTTTCCAGCCTGAAAACTGACCCCAATCAGCGGAAACACAGCCAAGTAATACTGCAAGAGCTCAGTTCTCCAACTATTATCCAATCATGACATCAAAAACAAAGCCAATTAATGCTGCAAGAACTCAGTCATCCAACTATTACCCAATTAGAACGTGTTTCAATTGTAGTAGTTCTAGTATGTTTTTTCTTCAATATTTTCTTTCACATACTTATGTATTATTACTTTGTTATAAATTAACCATTAAAACGCCGAAAGACCTTCCTTCACGTAGAGAGTAATCATACACTCATTGGTATTCTCTAATAAGGCTAGAAACTTTCTTTTTTTACCAGAGATGTTAGATCCAATCCCAATTATCTAGAAAGCGGATTAATGTCTTTGTTTTTTTCTGGAAAATGTGGCTGTATCCTAATGACTTTTCCGTGATTATTAATTTTATAATTTGGTTGCTTGTGCAAAAGTTCGGAAGGGATACCGAAGTCGAGATCGAGCTGAATGATGATACTGATACAATAACATAAGAAGGAGGCTGAAAAGGCTAATTAATAGCCTGTACGAGGCAGTTCCAGTTCACATAACAAAGTTCACTCCCAATATCCAGGCAACGTGTAGAATATAAGGCGGCTCGGTACCTAATTACACCTCTCTACAGAATTGAATACACCACCTTGCATCCTCATCCCCAAATCTATCCAATTTATCCTTAAAACTCGGCAGGAAGGACGCTTCTATCACATGCTATTGGGCCTATTCAATTCATCTAACACTCGATTTGTAAACCAATTTCTACCAATCTCTTTCCAAAATCTACTAAACTTATTCAGCTTAAACCCATCCTTTCTTGTAGGATGCCGGATTACATTTTGACTTTTCTATCAGTTTTCTCGAAATGAAGTGCCAAGCCTTATTTGATAGTAGCTTTAGCACACTAGGCACTACTTCAAATACTTAATAGCTCAGTGGAAGGAATTAGTGCTGTAGATGTGAAAAAAAATGCATTTGATTCCTGGAACCTATTCTTCATACACCTCAATTATCGCAACAAAGGATGGAAAGTTAAAGCTAAATCTGGACTTTAATATTCCTTTGACGTCCAGCTATTCTTCATTCTCCCATTTGGCAATCCTGGACTTGGGATCAACTTGGACCTGGACCTGAACCTGGATCTGTATCTCATGCAGAATTTAAACTTTAATATTGCCTGACGTCCAGATTCTTCATTCTCCCATTGGCAAACTCTGGACCTAATGTTAACTTGGACCTGGACCTGGATTTCGTGAAGAATCTGAATTTTAATATTCTCTGGCGTCCAGACTTTTCCCTTCTCTCATTTGACAATCCTAAACCTGAATGTGTCAACTTAATCCGTTAATTTTCCTTTTCAAGAGTTGAGAAACATGTGCCCACACAGTCCGTTTCAACCACTTTACCGCATGTTTCTATTAGCATGCATCAACGCGATGAAATTACCATTCCCAACCTTTTTATGTTCCATTAACAACTTCACTATTTCCGACTGCTCTCTCCACGAGATTCACGAATTTCCTGCAATGTAACAGTACTTCCTTCTCTTTCCCTCTCCCTTTCTTTGTAACAGTACTCCCTTCTCTTTCCCTCTCCCTTTCTTTGGAAAACATTATATATTCCAGAATTTGAAATTCTCACTCGATGAATCAAGCCCTCGACTGTTTTTCCAGCTTGCTGAAATTAGCATTTTATTAAAGTCATCGATTTACACTCAATTTCAACGCCATTGAAATTACCATTCCCAACCTTTTTATGTTCCATTAACAACTTCACTATTTCCGACTGCTCTCTCCACGAGATTCACGAATTTCCTGCAATGTAACAGTACTCCCTTCTCTTTCCCTCTCCCTTTCTTTGGAAAACATTATATATTCCAGAATTTGAAATTCTCACTCGATGAATCAAGCCCTCGACTGTTTTTCCAGCTTGCTGAAATTAGCATTTTATTAAAGTCATCGATTTACACTCAATTTCAACGCCATTGAAATTATCATTCCCAACCTTTTTATGTTCCATTAACAACTTCACTATTTCCGACTGCTCTCTCCACGAGATTCACGAATTTCCTGCAATGTAACAGTACTCCCTTCTCTTTCCCTCTTCCTTTCTTTGGAAAACATTATATATTCCAGAATTTAAAATTCTCACTCGATGAATCAAGCCCTCGACTGTTTTTCCAGCTTGCTGAAATTAACATTTTATTGAAGTCATCGATTTACACTCAATTTCAACGCCATTGAAATTACCATTCCCAACCTTTTTATGTTCCATTAACAACTTTACTATTTCCGACTGCTCTCTCCACGAGATTCACGAATTTCCTGCAATGTAACAGTACTCCCTTCTCTTTCCCTCTCCCTTTCTTTGGAAAACATTATATATTCCAGAATTTGAAATTCTCACTCGATGAATCAAGCCCTCGACTGTTTTTCCAGCTTGCTGAAATTAGCATTTTATTAAAGTCATCGATTTACACTCAATTTCAACGCCATTGAAATTATCATTCCCAACCTTTTTATGTTCCATTAACAACTTCACTATTTCCGACTGCTCTCTCCACGAGATTCACGAATTTCCTGCAATGTAACAGTACTCCCTTCTCTTTCCCTCTTCCTTTCTTTGGAAAACATTATATATTCCAGAATTTGAAATTCTCACTCGATGAATCAAGCCCTCGACTGTTTTTCCAGCTTGCTGAAATTAGCATTTTATTAAAGTCATCGATTTACACTCAATTTCAACGCCATTGAAATTACCATTCACAACCTTTTTATGTTCCATTAACAACTTCACTATTTCCGACTGCTCTCTCCACGAGATTCACGAATTTCCTGCAATGTAACAGTACTCCCTTCTCTTTCCCTCTCCCTTTCTTTGGAAAACATTATATATTCCAGAATTTGAAATTCTCACTCGATGAATCAAGCCCTCGACTGTTTTTCCAGCTTGCTGAAATTAGCATTTTATTAAAGTCATCGATTTACACTCAATTTCAACGCCATTGAAATTATCATTCCCAACCTTTTTATGTTCCATTAACAACTTCACTATTTCCGACTGCTCTCTCCACGAGATTCACGAATTTCCTGCAATGTAACAGTACTCCCTTCTCTTTCCCTCTTCCTTTCTTTGGAAAACATTATATATTCCAGAATTTGAAATTCTCACTCGATGAATCAAGCCCTCGACTGTTTTTCCAGCTTGCTGAAATTAGCATTTTATTGAAGTCATCGATTTACACTCAATTTCAACGCCATTGAAATTACCATTCCCAACCTTTTTATGTTCCATTAACAACTTTACTATTTCCGACTGCTCTCTCCACGAGATTCACGAATTTCCTGCAATGTAACAGTACTCCCTTCTCTTTCCCTCTCCCTTTCTTTGGAAAACATTATATATTCCAGAATTTGAAATTCTCACTCGATGAATCAAGCCCTCGACTGTTTTTCCAGCTTGCTGAAATTAGCATTTTATTAAAGTCATCGATTTACACTCAATTTCAACGCCATTGAAATTACCATTCACAACCTTTTTATGTTCCATTAACAACTTTACTATTTCCGACTGCTCTCTCCACGAGATTCACGAATTTCCTGCTATGTAACAGTACTCCCTTCTCTTTCCCTCTTCCTTTCTTTGGAAAACATTATATATTCCAGAATTTGAAATTCTCACTCGATGAATCAAGCCCTCGACTGTTTTTCCAGCTTGCTGAAATTAGCATTTTATTAAAGTCATCGATTTACACTCAATTTCAACGCCATTGAAATTATCATTCCCAACCTTTTTATGTTCCATTAACAACTTCACTATTTCCGACTGCTCTCTCCACGAGATTCACGAATTTCCTGCAATGTAACAGTACTCCCTTCTCTTTCCCTCTCCCTTTCTTTGGAAAACATTATATATTCCAGAATTTGAAATTCTCACTCGATGAATCAAGCCCTCGACTGTTTTTCCAGCTTGCTGAAATTAGCATTTTATTAAAGTCATCGATTTACACTCAATTTCAACGCCATTGAAATTACCATTCACAACCTTTTTATGTTCCATTAACAACTTTACTATTTCCGACTGCTCTCTCCACGAGATTCACGAATTTCCTGCAATGTAACAGTACTCCCTTCTCTTTCCCTCTCCCTTTCTTTGGAAAACATTATATATTCCAGAATTTCAAATTCTCACTCGATGAATCAAGCCCTCGACTGTTTTTCCAGCTTGCTGAAATTAGCATTTTATTAAAGTCATCGATTTACACTCAATTTCAACGCCATTGAAATTATCATTCCCAACCTTTTTATGTTCCATTAACAACTTCACTATTTCCGACTGCTCTCTCCACGAGATTCACGAATTTCCTGCAATGTAACAGTACTCCCTTCTCTTTCCCTCTCCCTTTCTTTGGAAAACATTATATATTCCAGAATTTGAAATTCTCACTCGATGAATCAAGCCCTCGACTGTTTTTCCAGCTTGCTGAAATTAGCATTTTATTGAAGTCATCGATTTACACTCAATTTCAACGCCATTGAAATTACCATTCCCAACCTTTTTATGTTCCATTAACAACTTTACTATTTCCGACTGCTCTCTCCACGAGATTCACGAATTTCCTGCAATGTAACAGTACTCCCTTCTCTTTCCCTCTCCCTTTCTTTGGAAAACATTATATATTCCAGAATTTGAAATTCTCACTCGATGAATCAAGCCCTCGACTGTTTTTCCAGCTTGCTGAAATTAGCATTTTATTAAAGTCATCGATTTACACTCAATTTCAACGCCATTGAAATTACAATTCACAACCTTTTTATGTTCCATTAACAACTTTACTATTTCCGACTGCTCTCTCCACGAGATTCACGAATTTCCTGCAATGTAACAGTACTCCCTTCTCTTTCCCTCTCCCTTTCTTTGGAAAACATTATATATTCCAGAATTTGAAATTCTCACTCGATGAATCAAGCCCTCGACTGTTTTTCCAGCTTGCTGAAATTAGCATTTTATTAAAGTCATCGATTTACACTCAATTTCAACGCCATTGAAATTACCATTCACAACCTTTTTATGTTCCATTAACAACTTCACTATTTCCGACTGCTCTCTCCACGAGATTCACGAATTTCCTGCAATGTAACAGTACTCCCTTCTCTTTCCCTCTCCCTTTCTTTGGAAAACATTATATATTCCAGAATTTGAAATTCTCACTCGATGAATCAAGCCCTCGACTGTTTTTCCAGCTTGCTGAAATTAGCATTTTATTAAAGTCATCGATTTACACTCAATTTCAACACCATTGAAATTACCATTCACAACCTTTTTATGTTCCATTAACAACTTTACTATTTCCGACTGCTCTCTCCACGAGATTCACGAATTTCCTGCAATGTAACAGTACTCCCTTCTCTTTCCCTCTCCCTTTCTTTGGAAAACATTATATATTCCAGAATTTGAAATTCTCACTCGATGAATCAAGCCCTCGACTGTTTTTCCAGCTTGCTGAAATTAGCATTTTATTAAAGTCATCGATTTACACTCAATTTCAACGCCATTGAAATTACCATTCACAACCTTTTTATGTTCCATTAACAACTTTACTATTTCCGACTGCTCTCTCCACGAGATTCACGAATTTCCTGCAATGTAACAGTACTCCCTTCTCTTTCCCTCTCCCTTTCTTTGGAAAACATTATATATTCCAGAATTTCAAATTCTCACTCGATGAATCAAGCCCTCGACTGTTTTTCCAGCTTGCTGAAATTAGCATTTTATTAAAGTCATCGATTTACACTCAATTTCAACGCCACTGAAATTATCATTCCCAACCTTTTTATGTTCCATTAACAACTTTACTATTTCCGACTGCTCTCTCCACGAGATTCACGAATTTCCTGCAATGTAACAGTACTCCCTTCTCTTTCCCTCTCCCTTTCTTTGGAAAACATTATATATTCCAGAATTTGAAATTCTCACTCGATGAATCAAGCCCTCGACTGTTTTTCCAGCTTGCTGAAATTAGCATTTTATTGAAGTCATCGATTTACACTCAATTTCAACGCCATTGAAATTACCATTCACAACCTTTTTATGTTCCATTAACAACTTCACTATTTCCGACTGCTCTCTCCACGAGATTCACGAATTTCCTGCAATGTAACAGTACTCCCTTCTCTTTCCCTCTCCCTTTCTTTGGAAAACATTATATATTCCAGAATTTGAAATTCTCACTCGATGAATCAAGCCCTCGACTGTTTTTCCAGCTTGCTGAAATTAGCATTTTATTAAAGTCATCGATTTACACTCAATTTCAACGCCACTGAAATTATCATTCCCAACCTTTTTATGTTCCATTAACAACTTTACTATTTCCGACTGCTCTCTCCACGAGATTCACGAATTTCCTGCAATGTAACAGTACTCCCTTCTCTTTCCCTCTCCCTTTCTTTGGAAAACATTATATATTCCAGAATTTGAAATTCTCACTCGATGAATCAAGCCCTCGACTGTTTTTCCAGCTTGCTGAAATTAGCATTTTATTGAAGTCATCGATTTACACTCAATTTCAACGCCATTGAAATTACCATTCACAACCTTTTTATGTTCCATTAACAACTTCACTATTTCCGACTGCTCTCTCCACGAGATTCACGAATTTCCTGCAATGTAACAGTACTCCCTTCTCTTTCCCTCTCCCTTTCTTTGGAAAACATTATATATTCCAGAATTTGAAATTCTCACTCGATGAATCAAGCCCTCGACTGTTTTTCCAGCTTGCTGAAATTAGCATTTTATTAAAGTCATCGATTTACACTCAATTTCAACGCCATTGAAATTACCATTCCCAACCTTTTTATGTTCCATTAACAACTTTACTATTTCCGACTGCTCTCTCCACGAGATTCACGAATTTCCTGCAATGTAACAGTACTCCCTTCTCTTTCCCTCTCCCTTTCTTTGGAAAACATTATATATTCCAGAATTTGAAATTCTCACTCGATGAATCAAGCCCTCGACTGTTTTTCCAGCTTGCTGAAATTAGCATTTTATTAAAGTCATCGATTTACACTCAATTTCAACGCCATTGAAATTATCATTCCCAACCTTTTTATGTTCCATTAACAACTTCACTATTTCCGACTGCTCTCTCCACGAGATTCACGAATTTCCTGCAATGTAACAGTACTCCCTTCTCTTTCCCTCTTCCTTTCTTTGGAAAACATTATATATTCCAGAATTTGAAATTCTCACTCGATGAATCAAGCCCTCGACTGTTTTTCCAGCTTGCTGAAATTAGCATTTTATTGAAGTCATCGATTTACACTCAATTTCAACGCCATTGAAATTACCATTCCCAACCTTTTTATGTTCCATTAACAACTTTACTATTTCCGACTGCTCTCTCCACGAGATTCACGAATTTCCTGCAATGTAACAGTACTCCCTTCTCTTTCCCTCTCCCTTTCTTTGGAAAACATTATATATTCCAGAATTTGAAATTCTCACTCGATGAATCAAGCCCTCGACTGTTTTTCCAGCTTGCTGAAATTAGCATTTTATTAAAGTCATCGATTTACACTCAATTTCAACGCCATTGAAATTACCATTCACAACCTTTTTATGTTCCATTAACAACTTTACTATTTCCGACTGCTCTCTCCACGAGATTCACGAATTTCCTGCTATGTAACAGTACTCCCTTCTCTTTCCCTCTTCCTTTCTTTGGAAAACATTATATATTCCAGAATTTGAAATTCTCACTCGATGAATCAAGCCCTCGACTGTTTTTCCAGCTTGCTGAAATTAGCATTTTATTAAAGTCATCGATTTACACTCAATTTCAACGCCATTGAAATTATCATTCCCAACCTTTTTATGTTCCATTAACAACTTCACTATTTCCGACTGCTCTCTCCACGAGATTCACGAATTTCCTGCAATGTAACAGTACTCCCTTCTCTTTCCCTCTTCCTTTCTTTGGAAAACATTATATATTCCAGAATTTGAAATTCTCACTCGATGAATCAAGCCCTCGACTGTTTTTCCAGCTTGCTGAAATTAGCATTTTATTGAAGTCATCGATTTACACTCAATTTCAACGCCATTGAAATTACCATTCCCAACCTTTTTATGTTCCATTAACAACTTTACTATTTCCGACTGCTCTCTCCACGAGATTCACGAATTTCCTGCAATGTAACAGTACTCCCTTCTCTTTCCCTCTCCCTTTCTTTGGAAAACATTATATATTCCAGAATTTGAAATTCTCACTCGATGAATCAAGCCCTCGACTGTTTTTCCAGCTTGCTGAAATTAGCATTTTATTAAAGTCATCGATTTACACTCAATTTCAACGCCATTGAAATTACCATTCACAACCTTTTTATGTTCCATTAACAACTTTACTATTTCCGACTGCTCTCTCCACGAGATTCACGAATTTCCTGCTATGTAACAGTACTCCCTTCTCTTTCCCTCTCCCTTTCTTTGGAAAACATTATATATTCCAGAATTTGAAATTCTCACTCGATGAATCAAGCCCTCGACTGTTTTTCCAGCTTGCTGAAATTAGCATTTTATTAAAGTCATCGATTTACACTCAATTTCAACGCCATTGAAATTATCATTCCCAACCTTTTTATGTTCCATTAACAACTTCACTATTTCCGACTGCTCTCTCCACGAGATTCACGAATTTCCTGCAATGTAACAGTACTCCCTTCTCTTTCCCTCTTCCTTTCTTTGGAAAACATTATATATTCCAGAATTTGAAATTCTCACTCGATGAATCAAGCCCTCGACTGTTTTTCCAGCTTGCTGAAATTAGCATTTTATTAAAGTCATCGATTTACACTCAATTTCAACGTCATTGAAATTACCATTCACAACCTTTTTATGTTCCATTAACAACTTTACTATTTCCGACTGCTCTCTCCACGAGATTCACGAATTTCCTGCTATGTAACAGTACTCCCTTCTCTTTCCCTCTTCCTTTCTTTGGAAAACATTATATATTCCAGAATTTGAAATTCTCACTCGATGAATCAAGCCCTCGACTGTTTTTCCAGCTTGCTGAAATTAGCATTTTATTAAAGTCATCGATTTACACTCAATTTCAACGCCATTGAAATTATCATTCCCAACCTTTTTATGTTCCATTAACAACTTCACTATTTCCGACTGCTCTCTCCACGAGATTCACGAATTTCCTGCAATGTAACAGTACTCCCTTCTCTTTCCCTCTTCCTTTCTTTGGAAAACATTATATATTCCAGAATTTGAAATTCTCACTCGATGAATCAAGCCCTCGACTGTTTTTCCAGCTTGCTGAAATTAGCATTTTATTGAAGTCATCGATTTACACTCAATTTCAACGCCATTGAAATTACCATTCCCAACCTTTTTATGTTCCATTAACAACTTTACTATTTCCGACTGCTCTCTCCACGAGATTCACGAATTTCCTGCAATGTAACAGTACTCCCTTCTCTTTCCCTCTCCCTTTCTTTGGAAAACATTATATATTCCAGAATTTGAAATTCTCACTCGATGAATCAAGCCCTCGACTGTTTTTCCAGCTTGCTGAAATTAGCATTTTATTAAAGTCATCGATTTACACTCAATTTCAACGCCATTGAAATTACCATTCACAACCTTTTTATGTTCCATTAACAACTTTACTATTTCCGACTGCTCTCTCCACGAGATTCACGAATTTCCTGCTATGTAACAGTACTCCCTTCTCTTTCCCTCTCCCTTTCTTTGGAAAACATTATATATTCCAGAATTTGAAATTCTCACTCGATGAATCAAGCCCTCGACTGTTTTTCCAGCTTGCTGAAATTAGCATTTTATTGAAGTCATCGATTTACACTCAATTTCAACGCCATTGAAATTACCATTCCCAACCTTTTTATGTTCCATTAACAACTTTACTATTTCCGACTGCTCTCTCCACGAGATTCACGAATTTCCTGCAATGTAACAGTACTCCCTTCTCTTTCCCTCTCCCTTTCTTTGGAAAACATTATATATTCCAGAATTTGAAATTCTCACTCGATGAATCAAGCCCTCGACTGTTTTTCCAGCTTGCTGAAATTAGCATTTTATTGAAGTCATCGATTTACACTCAATTTCAACGCCATTGAAATTACCATTCCCAACCTTTTTATGTTCCATTAACAACTTTACTATTTCCGACTGCTCTCTCCACGAGATTCACGAATTTCCTGCTATGTAACAGTACTCCCTTCTCTTTCCCTCTCCCTTTCTTTGGAAAACATTATATATTCCAGAATTTCAAATTCTCACTCGATGAATCAAGCCCTCGACTGTTTTTCCAGCTTGCTGAAATTAGCATTTTATTAAAGTCATCGATTTACACTCAATTTCAACGCCATTGAAATTACCATTCACAACCTTTTTATGTTCCATTAACAACTTTACTATTTCCGACTGCTCTCTCCACGAGATTCACGAATTTCCTGCTATGTAACAGTACTCCCTTCTCTTTCCCTCTCCCTTTCTTTGGAAAACATTATATATTCCAGAATTTGAAATTCTCACTCGATGAATCAAGCCCTCGACTGTTTTTCCAGCTTGCTGAAATTAGCATTTTATTAAAGTCATCGATTTACACTCACTTTCAACGCCATTGAAATTATCATTCCCAACCTTTTTATGTTCCATTAACAACTTTACTATTTCCGACTGCTCTCTCCACGAGATTCACGAATTTCCTGCAATGTAACAGTACTCCCTTCTCTTTCCCTCTTCCTTTCTTTGGAAAACATTATATATTCCAGAATTTGAAATTCTCACTCGATGAATCAAGCCCTCGACTGTTTTTCCAGCTTGCTGAAATTAGCATTTTATTAAAGTCATCGATTTACACTCACTTTCAACTATATCTTATTTTTGATGGCCCCAATTTGTTCGTCGAATCTACCCATCCTGGTAAATTGTAATGGATTGACGTTAATCTTAAATATTTCCAGAAATGCATTGTTTTGTATGCGTCATTCACTAATTTCCTCTTTCCTTCTTATACTTATCCTGCCATTTTCAATGAAATATATTATTCATATATTTACATATATTGACAGCTGATCCAATCATTCTATTTTGCATATTTATTAGGTTAAGAGGAGGATGAAAGGCCGTAGATATCTCGCCCTCCTTTTCATGATCAAAAGCAGACTTCCGCTACCTAGCTGTCCTTTGAAAATTATACACCTTTCGTCAATATTCTGATATAGAAATATAATTATCAGTTAAAATTGAGAAGTTGTTTCGATTCTGTCTCCGATTCTGTATTCCTAATTTTACTTTCCCAGTTTCTGTAATGGCAATTATAAACACTTTGATGGATAAATTTCCCTAATATTCTGGTTAGCAGAAATTCTAACAAGAAAACTAATTGTATATTTCTTATTTTGATACATAAGACTTCTGGCCAAACTACTTTTTAGAATATGAAAGGGAAAGGCGAAAGCAGAAGTCCGAGTAGATTTTCTCGATCAGGAAAAACCAGAAAAGCTCAAATTGTTACCACCAAATGCAATTGCCAGTTGTCACCTTGAAAAATAGTAGTCTTCGGAAACTTAGGAAAATGAAATAAAGACATTTTACTAATAATGTACAAATAGATGATTAAAAATAATGATTATCTCTTGCAGAAAAGAAGCGACCATTACCTACGAATGAGAATAGGGTTGACGAAAGATAATTCTTGACCTTAAAGAAGCTACACATACAAAGGGTTAAGAAGAGCATTACGGTTACCATAGTAACGGGAAAGAGAAAGTGAAGTTACGGGAGATGAGAAACTGAAGAATGTAGGGACTCAGTAAGTGAAGATGAGATACCAAAGATAAACATAGGTTGTATACACTTAAGTAAGGTCATGCTTAACAAGAAGGATCTACATAGAGATGAACAGGATTCTGTATATAGATCCTTTATTTTCTTCTGATGAAGTTAACAGGCGTGGGACCTTACAAAACGTACATATGTACACAAATATAGAAAACTATATGATTACAACGCATGCCCGTACACTCACAGGAAATTACCCCTTTCGTGATATGAATGTCAGGCGCGGATCCAGAAAGAGTTATGTAATAATATAGAATATATAGGAACAGCTTTAAACCGTTGCGATCGATTTTATCTTATGTGATACATGTCTAAAATACAGGTCAATCTAAAAAATAATTAAATTCAGTATTATACCTTGGCTGACGTCCAAAAATTACAATAAACTACAATTCCTAATTTTCTGATGTGTGGGAAAAAATTTGAATCTGATAGAGTAAGTACTCACACCTTTATGAAATGCTGTTATGTATTATCAATACTGTCTATGATAAACCTTATTAATAATCATCAATGCCCTTTTCTCAGACTACTCAGAGGGAGGAATTCAGTTTAGCCCCCCTCCCCCGAATTTTTATCCTAGATCCGCCACTGATGTACGTCCTAATGTTGCCTGTGGGGAAGATCTCAGCATCTCTGAATCTGATCCAGTACACAACTCATCATCATGGAAATAAAATCACTCGAACAACCAGCTACCAAACACCAAATATTAAATTTAGGATAAATCGATCTGCAAAAATAAGCAAAAACAAAACACGTTTTGCATCAGCAGTGGCAAAGAACATCATGCTGAAGTACGTTTCAATTGGACATGTTTCAAAAACATACACAAGCGACTCCAGGTCAAACAGCAAATTAATGCAGACGCTGGACTACAATCAAATGAGCTTTTAAAAGTAACTGAAATACATTTGATTTATGCAATCTATTCAACCAATAATTGTTATGAAACTAATAGTATTACACTCTATATATGTATAGCATCTGTAGACTATAAAAATAATTTGCTTCACTAACCACTGATTTCGTATTAAGAGCGGTACAGAAACACGCGGTTAATAAGTCTTAATTTAACGTCCACCTTTACATTTAAGGCCGTGCGGCAAAGAGGAGACCCATTCTCAAAGCTGTTTGGGGCAGTGCTCAAGGTGATTCACAGAACTTTATTCTGAGAATAAAAGCGAATTAGAATATCTGAGAGGGATTCAAGTCACCATTTCTTTTTACGATATCCTATTACTGTTCCTAAATCCAGAACTGCATTCACTGGTACAAAAATAGAAAATCAATTAACTAACAAAAACTATTCTTTTCAAAAAAATGAAGACTCAGACACCTTGGAAGAGCTAAATGTGAAATTAAAACTAAAAAACAAACTGTGTTTAGTTGGGTAAAAAAGAAGAAAATAATGAATACTCATTATTGTATCTAATATTGTATCCATTATTGTATCCAATATTGTCTCCATTATTGTATCAAATATTGTCTACATCATTGTATCCATTATTGTATAAATTATTGTCTCCATAATTGTATCCAATATTGTATCCTTTATTGTATACATTATTGTATCCAATATTGTATCGAATATTGCATCCATTATTGTATCCAGTATTATATCCAATATCGTTTCCATTATTATATCCACTATTGTATCCATTATTGTATCCAATAATGTATACATTATTATATTAATTATTGTATCCATTATGGTATTCATTATTGCATCTATTATTATATCCAATATTGCATCCATTATTGTCTCCATTATTATATCCAATATTGTATCGATTATTGTATTCAATATTGTATTGATTATTGTATCCAATATTGTATACATTATGTGCCCATTATTATTATCCATTATTGTATCCGTATTGAAAATTTATGTTTCACGAGGTTGATGGCTGATCTTTTTCCACGACACATACTCAATAATCATACGAATAATAAGATTTATGCCATAATGAGACATAAAATTAAAATAAAATATTATCATTAATACAACGATGCATTTCTCTACTGTTTTGGTCAGAAACGTACAGATGTTTCTTCACTCACTAACATTTCACGCAATTACAATGGAATAATTAATTCCAACAGCTGAAACCTTTGTTGAGGACGCAATGATTAATGTACAGGGCGGTCCGGAAGTCTTGTCACCCCCTACCGAAAAGTAATAAGAACAACAGAAGAACAATATAATATTATCAAACTCATGGACTGGTTTTAGAGTTTTCACTTTCATTGGAACTGTCACACATCAAGAAGGTCTGTATGAATACCAGAATGCACATGATCATGTGCACATAGACTTTTAATCAGCTTCTCTTCCAATAGGAGCACCTATCAGCTATCGTAAATAGAAAATTAAAACAATATTTGCAGGGAGTGACAAGACTTTTGGACCACCTGTACATTTATAAAACTGAGCTTCTTCTTAGGCAAGCCATTAGTGAGTCGTTTTTAACTAGGTTGCTATAAGAGACTTAGAGGGTAACATGGTAAATGCTATATAACATGAGGTAAAAATCTAGTTTGTGTACTACTCACAATTTCCAACTAATCGAATCTGAATTACGAGGGGCGGTCAATAAGTTTTGCAATTAGGATATAAGGAAACGAGATATGAGGAAAAGTGTTTTATTATTTTTCAATATAACTACCCTCGACTTCAATGCACTTGCGCCACTTGTCCCTGAGGCTTCGAATTCCCGACAACCAGAAATCTCCCGACTGCTGTTCAATCCACTCCTGGATGGCGAGCTGGACATCTTCATCGTCCCCCAAACCGGCGTCCACGCAGTGCAGCCTTGAGCTGCCGGAATAAAAAATAATCGCTAGGGGCCAGATCTGGACTGTAGGGGGGATGGTTGAGCTCCTCGAATCCGCACTCGCGCAGGGCAGCTTGTGCAACTCTGGCCTTGTGGACTTTGACGACGTTGAAGTCGACCATGGGGCGTGAGGTTTCTAGGACCTAACGGGCAGAGACCTTGGTCATGGCCAAATTGTCGCGGATGATGTTGATAACACATCCATTTTATATTCCAAGTTCTCGCTCGATTTCTTCGACCTTCACCCGTCGATTTTCGAGGATGATCCTCTCCACACGGGCTACATTTTCCTCGTTGGTCACGTCTGACGGGCGTCCTGAACGGGGGTCATCTTCAAGGGACTCACGACTATGGCGGAACTCCCTATTCCAGCGAGCAATGGTTGCATAGGAAGGGGCGTTGTCGGTGTACACTGCAACCATGCGTTCATGGATCTCTTTTGCATTCTTGCCTTCCTTGGTCAAAAATTTGATTACTGCGCGGTGCTCAACCTTCTCCATTGTGGAAAAGTTGTGACTGACGATCTGCGATCAGCTACTGCTTCTTAAATAGACGAGGTAGAAGCGTGCGACTGCAGGCTCTGACTTGTCCTAACTTGTCATAACACCTCCACTAACAGCCATCCCCCTTCCTCTGTTTTGCCCTACCGATTCGCAAAACTTATTGACCGCCCCTCGTATATATATATATATATATATATATATATATATATATATATATATATATATATATATATATATATAGTGATCATGTACACAAAGGTTGATCACACTCATATACACGTTCTTTCTTACACTTAGTCATCGCCTAACGACTATGTGAGCTTCATTCATCTCCTCTCAAAACTCCGTCAGCATGAGCCCTATAACCAGTATTTATGGCCCTTGACCTCTAACACCAATAATTCTGTTTTTCAATTCCCCTCGAGAGTCTTTTTTTACGTTCACACGACCTCGCTCCCTCTTTCTCTCTCTCTCTCTCTCTCTCTCTCTCTCTCTCTCTCTCTCTCTCTCTCTCTCTCTCTCTCTCTCTCTCTCTCTCTTCCCCCCCCTCTCTCTCTCCCATGGTCGCACCCACTTTCTCTACGCATATAAACAAGAGAGATTATGCTCAGGAACCCAGATCAGCCTTAGAAACAATCGAGGACACTTCTTCATTGCTGTGATCCGTTCCACTTCGGTGGATGGATTCACCAAACTCCAGTCCTTCATTAGAAAAAACCCGAATTCCGAGATAAAGAAATATTTTCATCAAGTTGTTTATAGAAATACAAGACGAATTTATTTGGTCGGACATCCACAAGAAAGAATAGACCCCTCTCGCTATATATATATATATATATATATATATATATATATATATATATATATAGAGAGAGAGAGAGAGAGAGAGAGAGAGAGAGAGAGAGAGAGAGAGAGAAAGAGAGAGAGATAGAGAGAGAAAGAGAGTAATAAGGAGTAACAAGGAAAGTTAGTACCCTAGGAGACCTTACGGTCCATTCAAAGAGGGTACCTTTAGGCTAGCAATCGAGCGGGCACATGGCTGCTCAATTGTTTTGCGTCCATAAACGGCCACTTTTCAAGACTTTGTCTAGTCTTGACTTGAACTGGTCAACAGATTCACTGTTGACAACTTCAACTGGAAGTGCGTTCCACATACCGCAGATACTGTAAGTGAAAAAATTTCCACACAGATTGCGGTTGTAACGCTTCAGTTCAAGTTTGAAGCCGTGATTGCGCGTTCTGTTCTCAGCAAGTGTGAAAATATCCCGGTAGTCAACATTGTCGAACCCTCGAATTATTTTGAAAACTTCGATGAGCTGACCACGCTGTCTACGGGTTTCCAGCGAGAACAGATCTAATTCCCTTAGTCTATCCTCATAACTTTTATGTCGGATAGAGGGAATCAGCTTGGTTGCCCTGGCTTGTACGCGTTCCAATCTCGCGATGTCCTTTCTAAATGAAGGACTCCAAAATTGTACGGCATACTCCAGGTGTGGTCGGACAAGTGAGTTGTACAAACACAGTACAATCTCCTGGTTCCGATGACCAAACTGGCGCTTAATATAGCCTAGCATCCTTTGGGCCTTTTTCTCCGCCTCAATGCACTGTTTCGAGAACTTGAGGTCACTAGTGATTGTTACACCCAAGTCCTTCTCAGTGTCACTCGATTCAAGAGCAGTGCCCTTAAGGATATACTGAGATTGGGGGTTTCTGTGGCCGATATGCATCACTTTGCATTTGCCCACGTTAAAAGGCATTTGCCACGTGTCCGACCACTCCCCAATCTTCCCAAGATCTTCCTGCAGGCGGGCAGTATTTCCATCCTTTGCAACGTTCATACCAAGCTTGGCATCGTCGGCAAATTTGAAAATCTTCGCAACCATGTCACCGTCCATGTCGTTGACGTAGATGATGAATAGTAGTGGTCCCAGGACAGAACCTTGAGGCACCCCGCTAGTAACGGGCACCCACTCAGAAGACTGTCCATTTACCACCACCCGTTGCCGTCTGCCACTTAGCCAGTTCTCGATCCAGCCAGCTACCTTTCCGTCTATGCCAAGCGCTCGCACTTTCCGGAGAAGGCGGCGGTGTGGTACCTTATCAAAGGCTTTCTGAAAGTCTAGGTAGACCACATCCACCGCCTTGTCCCGATCGTGCTCACTGAAAATGAAGTGGAAGAATTCTACAAGGTTCGTCAGGCATGACCGTTGCCTTCGGAAGCCGTGCTGGGAACTCCTCAGTAGCAGGTTCGACTCTAAATACGACGTCACTTTGTCCACCATGATGCTTTCCATGAGTTTACCGACTATCGAAGTCAGACTGATAGGTCGGTAGTTCGACGGTTGGTTACGGTCTCCTTTCTTGAAGATCGGAGTCACCTCCGCCTCACGCCAGTCTCTAGGAACGCATTTGGTCCGGATTGACATGTTAAAGATAGCGCACAGATGTCGTGACACTTGATCGCGTACTTCTTTCAACACTTTAGGTAGAAACCCGTCCGGTCCAGGGGACTTATTCGTCTTTAGGTCAGCGATCTTTTTCTTTATTTCTCCTTCGGGGAAGTCCATTGCCTCCAGCTTTTCCCCCGAGTAGGAATCCGTCGGCGGGGGAATGGGACCACACTCTTCAGTAAACACTGAAGAGAAGTAGTCGTTGAGGAGGTTGGCATTTTTTGCACCTGAATGCTTTAATGTCCCCTCCTCGTTCCTCAAAGGGCCAATCGTTCGACGGATTGGTTTACGGCTGTTCACATATCCAAAAAACTCCTTTGGATTCTCTTTACAGAGTCTCGCCACTCGGAGTTCCTCAGACCGCTTAGCGGCCCTTATGCTGGACTTCACTCTCCTTGCTAGCCTCTGGTATTCTTTAAAGTCACCCGAGATCTTCGATTGCCGGTACACATTTCTCTTCTCCCTAAGCAGTTGGCCGATTTCTCGATTAAACCACTTTGGTTGAACAGAAGACCGACGGGGACATTTCAGAGGGATGAAACGCGATTGAAGACTCATGAATGTGGTTTTGAAACTGTTCCACGAGTCTTCAACAGCATCGCACTCCTCTAGCCTCGAGGCAGTCAGTCCCGCGCGTAGACCTGCAAAGTCTGCTCTTCTTAAATCGAGTTTCCTTGATTTACTAGTTACAGGCCCTACCTTCAGGACTTTGACTACAAATCTAATTAGTCGGTGGTCACTGCCACCGAGCTCTTCGCCAACAGAGAGGTCCTCAACGATGTCATCCTCAGAGGTGAAAACCAAGTCGAGGATATTGTCTCCTCTCGTTGGCTCTCTCACCCATTGAGTGAGGAACTCGTTGTTCGTGAACTCCAGGAGTAGTGCGTTCTCACCACAGGGTTCTCTGGTTTCCCAGTCAACTTGTGTGTTGAAATCACCCATGACGATACACACTCTGTCTTTCACAAGTTCTCCTAGTAGCTGGTACAGATCTCTGTCCTTTTCAACGAGAGAGAGAGAGAGAGAGAGAGAGATTATTTTAAATCATAGCTGGACTCTTTTGCTTTAATTGCAACCATAATTCCTTGTGTCATGGATTTCATTCACCACATTTTGACAAATTTCTGACGCCATCTTTCCCCACTCAGATTGTAATTTTTCATACGTTCTGTTTTATTTATTCTTGTGGTATTTCTTTTTGCTCTTCCAAGTACTCTCCCCTGGGTGTTCTTTTGGATTCAATTGTGGCATTCCATAGAGGTAATCCCCATTTCTCCCGACAAATTCTTGGTGTGGTTAGATGTATGGCATTGGGGCATTGTCCTGCTGAAATATTACTTCATTTCTTGTCATGCAGCCCCATACAATGATAGAACCATCTCCATGCTTCACAGTAAGTACCACACAAGAAGTGTGAAATGCTTCTCCAACTATTCGTCTCAGAAAGGTAGCCCCAGAAATGCTAAAAATCTGCAAAATTCTTACAAAAGGTTACGTTTTCAAATATTTCTATTCTAAGATATATTTAAATTGAATTAAATAAATTACATATAAAACAACCAGACAATAGTCTTTCTGACATACCTGATCATTACTTTCATCTGACCAGATAACTTTAGACCATTGTTCATTTGTCCAATTTATGTGTTCTTTGGCCCACTGAAGATGTATTTTTCTGTTCATCTCAGATATCCCTGGCTTCTTTCTCGCCTTACATTCTTCTAACCATAGTTCATTAAGTCTCCTTCTAACAGTTCTGGGTAATATTTTTTAACTTGAAGTTTCATTCATATATTTTTCTTACCTAGGTGTTGTAAGACGTTTTCTGCCACTTCTCTTCGTCGATACAAAACACTTGGTCTCTTTATATAGTTTTATAGTGGTTTGGACACAATATCCTGAACATTTTGTTTAGCAATTTCTACTTGTGATAACCGCAGGCTATGGAGAAGTAGGATTTGTACTCTCTGTACTTCTGTAAGTTCTTTACTTTTTGTCATATTACTTATTTAGAAAGATATTAATTGCACAATAGTCATAAATTTTAGATGAAACAAGAAATATTGGTTAAGTTCTGATTTTAGAAAACATACCATTTTATTAATTCCACACCATTTAGTAAAATATTAATTAATTCAAACATATCAACAAAATTTTCAAATAGACTAGCAAAATATGCTTCATTATCCTATATTATATATCTCTCATGAACGTGAGAGAATGATGAAAGTGAATAAGTCATACCTCAAAGAAACAGAAGATAAACGAGTGATCTAAGACGTTGCTTTAATTAAGATCGAAGCGATGACCTCTACCTTAGTGTGCTTGATTTGATCTCACTTCCTAACAACGGATTTTTTTGCAATTAGAAAAAAAACGAAGGAAAATTATTCCGTTATCTTTTCTCTTTTTGCAGTATGACTTATTCCATTAGTATCATATATATGAATATGATAAATTCTAAAAAATTTTATTAAATATCTTAAATATATAAATCTAGGAGGGTTGCTTTATACTTCTGACTAAGGGTGTAAAATAGCGCTTACCCAAATAACACTGCGCTTATTGAGAACAGGAATTAAACTAATATTGAAATATTATTGTTGCCAGAAATGTTTTGGGGAAAAATTATTCCGTTTATCTTTTCTTTCTTTGCGGTATGACTCATTCCATATATATATATATATATATATATATACATGATGCTGCCTCTGTGGACACAGGCCACAGCCCTGGTTCTCAGTAAAGATCACAATCACGACACATATTATCTTATTAACGTGGCTAAATGTTTTCTTATAATGTTTAACGCCCTCTTTCACCCTTTGCTGGGTCTAAGCGGGCGCGAGGAACTGGAAGATTTAAACAGTGCAAAAGAAGAACCTGAGAGAGATCACCAGTTTCTCTTTGGGGTTCTGGGGTCGGTGGATTTTAATTGTGGTAGAGAGCCTTACCCCCACCCCCCGCCCCCCACACACACTTCAGTGGAAAACGAATAAATATGACTGAATCCTTTCTGTTTGGGACACGTCCTTTTCTTGTAATAGTACCATGAGCCTGGGAAATTTTCTTGGGGAAGGGGGCATTTAAATTCTGACGAAGGTTGGCAACCTAGCAAAAAATGCATACATATTTGATCAAGGGAGCGATTAAGGAGTGCTCACCCACATTAAAGTTATATAAACTAGTAAAATAATCACTGAGATGTGTCTAAATGTAAATATATTTTTTATCCTTTACTAGTAACCTAAGAGGACAAAAAAGTCCTTTAAAAAAATATAAATACAATATATTGAAAGTATTAGTTGGTAAACTATTGCCACTTAGTGGCAACTTTTGGTCTATGATTTACGATAATTATTGCCTGACAACATAATAAGCTCAGCTTTTATAATACGAAATCATATTTTGTTTATTTCCTACATAAATTCAGGGATCAAAGAGGGTAATTAATTCCCTTTCTGAAGCCCGAGATCCGCCCGAATGCGCGGCCTTGAGACTTTAGATTCTTAACCTTCTCTCGAGATTCCTCGGGTGCCAACTAAGGGGTGGAGACGGTAGAGATGGTGGAGATGGTGGAGACGGTAGAGATGGTGGATATGGTGGAGACGGTAGAGATGGTGAAGATGGTGGATACGGTAGATATGGTGGAGATGGTGAAGACGGCGGAGATGGTGGAAACGGTGGAGATGGTGGAAACGGTGGAGACAGTGGAGATGGGGGAGGCGGTGGAGATGGTGGATATGGTGGAGACGGTGGAAATGGTGGATATGGTGGAGACGGTAGAGATGGTGGCGGTGGTGGAGACGGTGGAGACGGTGGAGACGGCGGAGACGGTGTAGATGGTGGATATGGTGAAGATGGTGGAGACGGTAGGGACGGTACAGATGGTGGAGATGGTGGAGATGGTGGAGACGGTAGAGATGGTGGAGACAGTAGAGGTGGTGGAGACAGTAGAGATGATAGAGATGGTGGATACGGTGGAGACAGCACAGATAGCGGAGATGGTGGAGACGGTGTAGATGGTGGATATGGTGGAGATGGTGGAGACGGTAGAGACGGTACAGATGGTGGAGATGGTGGAGACGGTAGAGATGGTGGAGACAGTAGAGGTGGTGGAGACAGTAGAGATGATGGAGATGGTGGAGACAGTGGAGACAGCACAGATGGCGGAGATGGTGGAGACGGCGGAGACAGCGGAGATGGCGGAGACGGCGGAGATGGTGGAGACGGTTGAGATGGTGGAGACGGTTGAGATGGTAAAGACGGTGGAGACGGTGGAGATGGTGGGGCGGGGGTAAGTATCTCAAAGGCTGAGATATAGGAAGAAGCGGAAAGGAGTAAAATTAAATGACAAGTAAGTGCAGGTAGACGGAGTTCCATCTTCAGGTAGACTACACGGGAGTAGGTGAAACTGGGGTAGATGATGGATGAAATATTGTAAACAGGTAAAGGAATCGATGAGAAAGGTAAAATGGCAAAGAGGTTGTTCCTACAGGTGGGGGGAACTCCCCCCCCCCCTCCCTCCAGTGTGTATAGTTTTGGGGTGTTAGCGGGGGGCGAGCCTCTCTCCGACGCCAGAGCGTACTTTTTTATTTAATTTTTTTGTAGGTGTTTAGGTGGGGTTTTGTTTTGTGTATGGGGGGGGGGCATTATCGTTTCTTTTTGTTGGGGGTTGTTTTTTTGTGTGTTTTAGGATAGCCTGAATTGATTTCGGCAACTATGTCTTCGCTGGAAGTCGCCAGATGAGCGCCCTTTAAAACAAAAAATCCTACAGGTGTAAGGAACAGGTTATATATTGTTTTATTTTAAAGAGGGGGGGGGGCGCTTTTTTAAACAGATCAAATCTATACATTTCAGGGGGTGTTGTTTTGAAAACTTGTTCCTACGTGTTCGTAATACCCCCCTCCCCTCCCACTCGGTGTGTTGGTTATGTTTATTATTACACTCCTTGTTATTCATTTTTTTCCCCTATTTTCGTTTACTTGTCTTTCTTAGTATTCTTCTGAACGGAAATTCCTTCGTTGGCTCCATCTTTATTTTCTCATTTCAAAATATTTTGTCGGTAATTTTCAAGCAGAGCGTCGCACCCTTTTCCTAACATTTTTTGGGTTATTTCTAGCTTTTTTTTAAGTTAGCTTCTAGGTAAAGTTAGTTTATATAAGTTTACTATACCTACGTTAAGTCTGTGGGCACAGTTCTACTAAAAAATAGCTAAAATTTAGCCAAAAAAACCGCTAAAATGTGCGGCGCTATCCTCGAAAATTACCGATTTGTCGACGTCAAAGAGAAAATTTGGACACAAATTCAATACCCAATAAGGAAACAAATTAATTTGTACCTAAAAACTTATTTGAATATTAAAGATAATTAAATAATTTATGCAGTTGGGTATATTAATAATTTACCATTTACGTGACTTAATAAGTATTTAGCAAATAACTGAATGGCGTCAAAAAATAACCTTATGAGATTATTACCCAATCAAATGTCTTATTTTTAAATACCCAATTTTGGGGCGTTGTTTACGAAATGGGGCCGGAGTCCATTAAAACCTGAGACAGTGTAATGATAATAATAACATTTATATTGCATTCTTCAGAGCCGTAGGCCTTCGAAGACCTATCCAAGGCAGTGAAGATGCTTGAGGTATTTAATGCGCTTTGGAAGGCACCGAGAGAAGAGAAGCGGGTATTGCCTGTTAGCTCATTCCATGTCTTTGGGGTCGGGGGTGGAAAGGTTCGGTCACCCATGCCACATAAAAGGGTATGAGGGGATTCAAGGCTCTCTGGGCTCGGCTAGGGTTCAGTGAGGAATCGGGGTACGAAAAGGCAGCACTATTTAAGACCCTGTAAGAAAATGCTTGGAAAAAATATGGTGCGGTTAGTATACAGCAATATGTGACACTGTCCACTTTTTAAAGCACCCTGTTGAACATCCTAGTCACTATCAGGGAAGATCAAGTTTTAGCCGCGGGGGAGGGGGAATTTCTTTTTAAACAGTTCAATTTGATACGTTTGAGTGTTCTTTTTAAGAACTTTAAACGAGTTTAAAATATTTCATGCAACACCTACCTACGCCAATTCCAATTGCAGCCGCTAGAAACTGGTGACTGAAACTTGATCTCCCATAGGAGTGACTAAGACGTCCACCAGGGTGCTTTAAGAAGCGGGAGGTGTCGCCAAGAAAATACTTAAAGAACACACAGAACCAGAGTAGGAGCCAGTTGATTCTGAGAGCAACTTGCCCTGCACAAGAAGAACCAAGAAGAACATAAGGCTGCATAGTTCTGAACAAACGGAAGGAGTCTGAGAAGGAAAAGCGGAGATCTAACAAGAAGGAAGTTATAGTAGTCATGGTTGGATGCGACTAAAACGTGGATGGCGGTCTCGAAACTTCTATGATTAAATTGTATGTTAATATGGCAAAAAGGTTATGTGGAAGCAGCGAGAAGACTAACAAATGAGCTTTAAGGTGACACCCAGGTTTCTAAAAGGAAACATGGGATCCACATAGGATCAAAGAAGGAGCAATAAGTTTACAGCAAGCAAAGTTGGACAGGGTACCAATTAACAACATCTTTAGTTTTATCCTGGTTGTGTTTTAGAAGTTGTCCAAGACTCATTCTGTGATGATATCGAAAGCAGAGAGGAGAACATAAGTAACGCAGGAAATAGATCACGGAGAATGAGAGGTAATTCCGAGTATCATCAGCTTAGAAATGGCACACCGAGGCATAGCATAAGAATGAAGATAGATCCTAAAGAAGAGCGGACCGAGGACCGAGGCTTGTGGAACACTAAAGCAGATTTTGGCCGCCCGAAAGAATTTCAATCCAATATGGAAAAAATTATAACTGGATGAGTGGCATGATCTGAACCAACCTAGGGCGATTACAGAGACATTGATGTAGACAAATAAGAAGAAGACTGTGTTTGACAGTACCTGAGGCTGCTGAGGCTTCAAAGACCAGAATGGAAGACTGGCCATGGTCGGCAACTCAACGAAAGGGACAATGACGTTCTAAAGTGCAGATTCGGCGATGTGTCCAACCTTAAAGCAAGACTGACACACCTCCTCAATGGCCGAGAAGGAAAATCAATGCCCGTGAACATCTTATTAAAATGACCCTAGTGCACGCGCGTGTCTGTTTGTGTCCGTCTCTTCATTTAAAAAATAATTATAAAGGGATTTTTTTTTCTTGCCCACCAATTTTAAATGTGTTGTGAAATAAAAAAAGAAACCCTTTTCTCTCGCACACTTTCTTAATTTTGCGAGCGGATCGAACAAGCGCTCCAGTCGGAGTGTGAGTAAGAATTTCGTCAGATCAGCCGTTCGAGATCAATGGAAAGGAAGTAACGGGAACTGAGAGATCGGCGGTCGATATGGTCCCGGCTGGGTTTTATTCTATATAATTTTGTAGCAATAATCTTTGTCATATCAGATTAAATAACAATAAAAGTATATATAGGTCATAAAGAACTGTATAACTTTAGTAAGGAACTTCATGTATGACGCTGTAAAATTAAACAGGAGTTATACGTTCAACTGTTATATACCATATGATTAATCACCTAATTTAACATTCGGATTGCATACAAAGTTCAAACTATTTTAATAAGAGGTAAGGGAAAATAAGTGACATATGGCAACCAAACTTAAAAAGTAGGGAAGGTAGGGTACCCACGTTTTGTAACGAGCTATAATAAGGTCCGTGGCAATTTGGTGTGTTGCTTTCCAAGACGTCTTTGAAGTTATCTGAGCATGACGGTAAATTACGGACCACTCAGCTTATCGTCCACTGTTTCCAGAAATGAGAGGATGTGCTGAAGAGAGAAATTTAGAAAATGTTCAGTTGCAATGAAAAGTTATCCTAACTGACTATTTTATTTAAAAAAAAAACACGTAAATTTGGAATATCCATTCACATTGAACTTTGAGGAGCCTAACAACGTCTGGCAACTCCATTTGAATTCGAACCCAAGGTGATTATTTTCGAAATAGGGGCTTCGCCCCCATACGCATATTTAATAGTGGGGGTTGCATCTACATACACACAAAGAGGTCGTTAGGCGCTCTAATTTTCATTGTTTTTATGTCGTGCTTCTTAACTTCAGACTTTTAAGCCCCGCCCACTAATGCTATTAAATCAATCATATTTTCTTACAATATTGATTAATATAAAATGTCCATATCATATTTCAACTTAGAAAAATCCTTTTAAAATTATATATAATGCAATATGACGGGAAGCCAATTGACAATGTAACTGTGTACTCCATAATAACTTCTAACGCGTGATTTTAATCTTCCCTGCCCACCCAGTCTCTATTATGGCTAATATTTGCTTCTTTTTGTTAATATACTTAATATTTTACCTTAGAATATGCTCTGAATGCTTATTTCCAAAGAAATTTCTAACTTTCAAATAGGACGAATTGCTTAATTTAAGACCTAGAAAAAGCGACTCGCAACAAACGCCACCAAATAAATTGTGCTCTTAATTTTCATTCTTGTGTGCTTGAGTTCGCAGAAAAATGTGTAAAAGATATATCTGTAAAGTGTTTTTCAGTAACGGGTCCACGTCAGAGCATTAGCCGACTCGCAGTCAAGAATCTCAGCACAGTTTTTGCTAGCAGCTCCTCTTTACTGTCGCTCTTGTTTCTCTCTTCACAGATTTGCTCTCCCTCAGCTTATCTGTGAATACTCGTTTGTGCTCAGTGGGTGAGCGACAAAGTTTGATCTGAGAACTGAGCCTCGCGGCCGAGTTTAGGTCCGTCTTTTTATGCTCCTGTGCTCCACGAACCTACGCTCGACTAGTTTAAAATGCCGTCCTCCGAGACCAGCCTTTCAGGAGAACGAGTTTGATATAACAGCCTCATTAAGTTTTTCTTCCCTCTCGGTGTTCCTTTCACAATCTCCCACGAGAAGAGACACACATTCAATCACCCTACAAATCAAGTTGCGTTCGTTGCAGAATGGGAGATTGTGAACGTTGTGGCTCCTTACCTATCGCTGCTGCTCCAAGTGATTTCCTCTTTCGGCTTCTCGAACAAATATGCCATTATAATAAATTTCCACACACCCCTCGCTTTGTTCTTTTTTTGTGAATATCTTTGAAAAAAATTGTTCTGCTGGAAATGTCACAGTAGGTTGCTCAAATTTAGATAGGAAACGGCACAGAGTTTTGCACAAGACAGCGATCGCAAAATGAGTGGACTTGTGAGATCTTAGAATTCTGTGTTGTGAGGTGACCACCTAACGATCAAGCAAAGGGGCTGAAATTAACCAATGAAGTGCGTACACAATGTGAATAACAGTAATGACAACAAGGCTTTGATTACCAATCTTGATCTTGATCTTGATCTTGATGTAAAAAGTAAGAAATTAGTTTTAGAGATTTGATAGGTGTGAAAAGGGTTACTGTAGGGTTTGCCCTGGTCTAGAAGGCATCGAGCGTTTTCTTTTTTTATTTCTATTTTATTCTCCATTTTGCCTTCAGAGCCGCCAGTGTAGACCATTGGCGGTTGAGTTGATCGCATTCAAGCTTTTCAATTATTTTTGTGCTAACTCGTTAGCCGTTTACTTTTTTATGTTTTATTTTTTTTGTTTTTCGTGGGCAATAGGCCTCTTATTTATTGAATATTACTTTTGTTCTATTTTATTTCTATACTTAGTTTGGGCACTTCGCCTCTTTTATTATTTTACCTTTTGGGGAAACTTTGCCTCTTTTTCTCTTTTGATTTATTTTGTTGTTTGTTTTTTATTATTTACTGCTGTGGGCACTTTGCCTCTTTTGTTCGATTAATTACGGATTTTCTTTTATTGGTTTGGTTTTCTTGTATCGGTAGTTCTTGTCCTAGCAGTGTGGTATTTTTTAGGTGTAGGTTGCAATCAGGGCTTCCCGTGAACAGTTTCTTCCGCTGGGGAAGAGAGCCCTCCTGGTGACGGTGTACATTATAGGTCTAACTATTTCTAAGTGAATATCTAATGTTGGGAGTATTTGTTCCTCTATTTTGTCCCAGATGTTTCTCCCTAGCCTCTATAGCTCCATATTTAGTGGCATCAGGCCTGCTCTTTTGTGCATTTGTCTAAGAGAGGTAGAATTTACTGTTTGCGTTACCACTGCAGGGTACACTAATGTTGAGCACACCAGTGCAGTGTACAGCTTTGTAATGTTCTTTACGCTGGGTTTTTGAACCTGTAGATCTTGCCAAGTTCTCTTTTGGCTAGGGAGATTCTACCGTTTATATGCTTCTTGTAGCCTTTTGTGGTTATTTGCAGGCCTCCTAAAACTTTACCCTCATTAGAATAAGGGTATAATTCTTCGTTGACGATGACGCCCTCGAGTTTTCGGCGGTTAACTAGGAGGATCTGAAACTTCCGGCAGTTTGTTTTTATTTTCCATTTTTCTCGTACCTGTTGATGTTATATATTTCGGCAGTTGTCTGCTTTGCTTGAAATCCAGTGTTCCTATAAGGACTGGGGACGATTTGTGTGATATCATCTGCGAACTGCAGATACATCACATCCCCATCACCGGAGCAGGTAGGTCTGATGTGTACAGTAAAGGAGTCAGACAGCTGCCTTGTGGGACACTCACCTCGAGTTCAAATTCGGGTTCTCTGTAGCCCTCGATCGATATTTGGGCTCTCCTCTCCATGATGTAGTCACAGAAGACCCTTCCTAGGGTCGAGTTCAGCTGGAGGTATCAGATCTTGAATTGGAGACCTCTCAGCCAAACCTTATCAAAGGCCTTCTGGACATCACGCAACACAAAATTTACGTACTTCCCTTCAGCTTTGCAGCGGGTGAGTTTTTCAGTTAGATGGGTGAGGGCTGTATCTATCCCTTGTTTCTTGGGGAACCCGTGTTGTTGAGGGTTGTGGGCTTCCCGCTCTGTGAGCTGATCTTGTAGCCTGTTTGCCAGAAGCTTTTCGTAGATTTTGCTTACAAACTCTAGGAGAGAGATCGGCCGGTAATTCACCAATTGATCGGGGGGGGGGGGGTTCTTTTGGGAATAAAAATAATTGTCGCCACTTTTAAACCGTCAGGGAAATAGCCCGTATTCGGGGAAGCGTTGAGGATGCTCGTGATTCACCGAATGATCGGCTGGGGGGGCATGTAGCAAGTTGTTTTTCGTTATGCCCGCCCAGCCTGGTGCCTTATACTCAAAGGATCTTACAGTCGCCTTGGCCTCTTCTGTTGTTATTGGTCGGCCATGGTCCGCCATCTCCCTCCCTTCGTCAGCGTGGTGGTGTGGGTGAGTACGATGTATTATTTGATTGAGGTCATCAATCAGTCGGCCTTCGAATTCGTGGTCGAACTCTTCATTGTCCCCAGATGTTATCGAGAAAATATCCTTCCAGTACCGCCGGGTCCACCAAGTAGTCGTCACCCTCTTTTATGCCGGTCTTCTCTCTACTCGCTAGTCTTTTTAGTTTCCGAATGTTACGCCAGAATCCTACCGGGTTTAATTCGCTGTCTACTTTGGCTATCAGGTTGTCTCATGTCTCAGCTTGTTGGATGTTGATTGCCAGCCTAAGTTCTTTGCTTAAGTGACGTAGCAGCGTGCATTGTTCCCGGTTTGGCCCTGCCCTTCTTATTTCTTCGTACACCTCCCTGTGTACCCTCGCGATCTGATACATCTCCTCTGTCCACCTGGGTTGTGGGGGAGTTTTGTACCATGTTTTTGGTACTCACTCACGGTCTGCCTCGATGATAGCGGTAGTTATACTCTCCAGCTCCCTGTCAATCTCTTTCCATGTTGCCTCTACTAGGTCAGCTGGTTCGAATCTACTGAGAAGTTCTCTGTAGCACTCCCAGTTGGTCGAAGTGTAGCTTTTGTGGAGATAGACTGGAGCCTGGATCGGTGTGAGTGAGATTGTCGTCAGGATCGCTATATGGTCGCTGGGTACTGTTGGACCTGGCTTGCTATGGTAGTTGAACGGGAAGTCGCCGCTTGTCATGATTATGCCAGGCCTTGTTGCTGATCTGTCGGTGATATAGGTCAGGAAGTCCATCGATATCCTTTGGATGTTCTTTCTATCCATAATCACTTCCAAGTTACGAGCCTTTTCGTTCCTGTTACCATAGCCGGCCGTTCTGCATCTGGCATTGAGGTTGCCCCCAAGAAATGCCATTCTGCGATGTCCGAACAAGTTGAGAAGTTATTTAGGGGCAGGTACGCTGCCGCTACCACTAGGTTTCCCACCGGGGTGGGTAGTGACACTGCCACAAAGGACTCATCACCTCGAACACCTTATCCCTGGTCGGCCTGTTTTTTCCGCTGATGGTGCGCAGTCGGATCCTTGTTATCCCGTTTCGCGTCATCTTCTTGTGAGGGTTGCCCCTCGGGGCTGTATCGTCCTTAGAATGCTCCTTGAAATTTATTTATGTTCCACTCTGATAATGGGTCGTTGCTTGTCGGATCTTCGTTTTCTTTGAAGTAACTTTATGGTAACCCCCTCTCTGCTGTAGCAGAGCTTCCATGAACATGAACTACTATATGGGATGGGTGATGATGATGGGTGAATCCGAGGGGGCCCTCTCGAGATGTGATTGTATGGCGGACTTTTTGTTCGTTAGCGTGGAATCAACCATCGCTAACCGGGGGTGCCGCCCCTCAAAGGTTTGGGTATCAGTGCTGCAGCCGGCAAACTTAGAGACGGGTGTTGCTTCCCTGTATGGTCCCGACTGGGCTTCCAGGATGGAAGAGTGGGGATGGGCCCTCACTTCTCTCCTCCATAAGTTGCAGTCCTGCCCTTTGTCCGGGTGCCTCAGACGCCGAGTTCCACAGTGGTCTACTCCTCAAACCTGCTTTCCTTGGCGCCCCCACTTATGTCTACTACAAAGACGGGCATAGTTGGAACGAACCTAAATGAGTGGCATTCCAGTTTATTTCGATTCTGCTATCCAATTGAGGGGGTTGCACGGGTGTCTTAGGCCGACTTAAGTCGACTATCAGAGGCTGGTATTAAACCTTCTCTTTAAAATTCCCCGTAGGAAAAAGATGAAGACTAATCACCCTTATTTTGCAGGACATGATAGAAACAACGCCTGTGAACACAACTAGATATCAATGGAAGCTCCAGCAAAGAATTTACGGCGTCAAACGTAACTACAAGGCAGGCTCGTTCAAGAAATTGCAGGACACTTTCGTGCATCAGTTCGAATGTGAAAAAGCCCCCTCCAATAGCAGAAATCAGGACTGGGTTGACCACTTCGAGAACTACAATGCAGTCAGTGACAACCGTTCAAGCTATTCAGGACGCCCCAGGAAGCGTACAGCTCTGCTGGTAAAGAGCGTCAGAGAGTCAGCTCAGGAGCGTCCAAAACGCTTTGTGCGCAAGCGAAGTCAATCCCTCGGTATATCCCGTGAGACTTGCAGGAGAGTGCTAGTAATGGATGTAAAGGCCTACCTATACAGAATACAAACGAAGCAGACTCCTACAGCCTCAGGCAAGGAACAGAGAAAGGCTATGGCGGTCAAGATACTGTAGAAAATTCAGGAGACCCCAACTTTCCTTAAGCTCCTTTGGACCTCAGATGAAGCTCACTTCCACCTTGAAGGAAAGGTAAACTCGAAGGAACCTCCAGACTAAATAAGGTAGCCATCAAGCCCCTACACTCCACTAAGTGAACGGTTTGGACTGCACTATCAGCCAGAGGCACCATCGGACCATTCTTCCTCGAGGAATCTGGCGAGCAGTGACAGTCACCAAGAAGCGGTATGTTGAGGTCCTCCAAACCTTCAAGAGGGAACTGCAGATCCTCTTCCCATCGCTTATGGAAAATTCGGATTCCAGCAAGATGGAGCAAGCTCTCACACCTCAAACCTGTCGCGAGAATGGCTGAAAGAGAACTTTGGTGGCCGTGTGATCAGTTTCAAGACTGATTTTGAGTGGGCACCTCACAGCCCAGACCTTAGCGCCGCATATTTCTTTCTCTGGGGCTACCTTAAAAACAGAGTGTACGCAGGGAGACCCAGGACCATCATGGAACTCAAGGCAGCCATCAGGGAGGATATCAGAGCCATTAGCCGGTCGGTTTGTAATGACGTCATGGACAACTTTATGCTGCGCCTCAAGAAATGCACAGGGCTAAATGGAGGTCATCCCGAACACATGATCTAGAATAAAGAAAAAAAGTCCAAAGACTCTCATGTTTTGATATGATGTTTTTAAACGCAATAAACTAGTTATCACAAACGTTTCATTCAATCCTTGCAGAAAATTAAGAAATGAGGTCTATCGAAAGTTGGGGCCATTTTTTGGGGGGGATGGGGGGTGACCCTGTAAAATTCACGTTTTTTAAGCCAATTCCCCTTGGCCGAACCTCCTTTGCTGGCGAAGTGACTTTTGAGTAGCGTTGACTTATCCAGGCGATATCTGAGCAGTCGATTATCAATAGTTTGTTTTGTTTTGTTTTGTTTTGGGGAGAAGTGGTAAGTATGTGAGTGTGAGAGATAGTGGTGTATTAGAATAGTGGAGTTTGGAAATAGTGGTGAGAATAAGGAAGTCTGAGGGTAGCAAGATTTGCAAAGGTACCTGGAGATCAGGCTAATTTCTTTCATTGTTTGTTTTGTTTGTTTTATTATTATTGTTTTATATATATATATATATATATATATATATATATATATATATATATATATATATATATATATATATTACTTAAAGCGTTCAAACCTTTGGATTATTGTACTATTTTATCTTTTTTAATGTTAACATGACGTGTAGTTTGTTTGTTTAGATATATTTTAACTGTTCTTTGTTTCTACATCAATTCTTAAATGTGCCTTATTTGGTTTTGTAAATATTTTTCTATATTTATCTTTGGTTTTTAGTATTTGTGTTTTGTGTATTCTGTGATTCGTACTTACCTATTTTCTTCATTTTTTATTCATCATTGCCTTCATTAGGTTGTTTTGGTCTTCTTTGGTCTTGAGGTATAATCGGTTCGGTTCGATTTGTCATTATCGGATAGTTTTCTTCATCGGTTTGGTCGATAGTTTATTCCTATGCAAAAGATGGGACAATTGCGTCTCCAAGCTTGCTGACGTTGCTTGGGAATCTTGCGCGACTGGGATCTCGTGGGATTTCTGCGATGAGTGCTCTAATTTCCTTGTTGCTATACATTGTAATTCTCTCTTTCATATCTGACGCTCTTTCCTTTAAGATCATATTGAGCGGTTTGATGTCCACCGCTCTGTGCAGATCCACTTGCTTCCTCCTACCCCTCCTTCGTGTATTGGTAATGAGATACATACACTTATTTTGTATCTTCTGCATTTCTTTTTGTACTGTTTTAGAGACTCCGAACAGAGTTGCAGAGGGATATATGAGGGTGAGTCTGACTAGCGTCAGAGACAGTTTCTTTTTGTTCTTTTGGCTAAGGTTTATGAAGCTGTAGAGGGTTATGACTGCCGAAGATGCTTTTTGGATCCGTTCTGTGAGGTGCTTCTTCTACCCATTAGAAGTGACCTTCATCCCAAATACATTGCACTCGTTTGTGTAGGGATAGCGCGTATCCCCCACTCTTACATCTGCTATTTTTCTTCTTCCTAATTGGACGATCTTGAATTTATCGCCATTAGTTCGGATTTTCCATTTTGATTCATAAACGTTGATTTTTCTTATTTCCTCGGCAATCATTCGAGCTTGCCAAGGCGCGTTTCTATATCCACTAACTATGATTTGACTTATGTCATCGGCGAACTGGATATTCAGGCTAGAGGGGTGGGTTGGCTCTGGGAAATCGGCTGTATATATCGAGTATAAGGTTGGACTGAGGCACTCGCCTTGAGGCAATCCTGCCTTTAGGTTAAAGGCGGGACCGTCCGTGCGCCCTGTACTGATGTAGGCCGACCTCTCCATGACATAATCACAGAGGATTTTTTCAAGTTTTGCGCTCAAACCCAGCTGGAGGATCTTGTATTGCATCCCGCTTAGCCATTCTTTATCGAATGCCTTTGACACGTCCCTGCATACTATGTCGATATAGCTCCTGTTTTTCTTTGCTTAAGCAATCTTTTCCGTGATGACATTTATTGCCATTTCAGTGCTTCTCTTCTTTCTGAAGCCGTATTGCTGTTCGTTGTAGAGCGAATTTTCCTCCAAGTGCTCGACGAGTCTTCTGTTCGGTATTTTCTCTAAGAGTTTCCCCTCAATTTCCAGAAGGGATATTGGGCGATAACTCTCCTTCCTCGTCGTTGGCTTTCCAGGTTTGGAAATAAAGATCATTTTTGCCGTTTTGTATGCGTCGGGAAAGTAGCCTAAATTTAGGCAGGCATAAAAGATGTTGAGTAAACCTTCCCGCACCCATCTTGGTGCTTTGACGAAGTTTAACTTTGTCAAGTCTGACCATCCTGGATCCTTTTGCTTAAAGGAGTGGAGCGCGCTTTCTAGCGACATTTTTTCTTCTTCTCCTTCTTGCCTGCTCACTTGGTGGTTAGGATGCGTCCTCTCAATGATCTCATTCAGCTCCTCTATAATCTGATTTTCAAAATCTATGTCGAAGTCTTCATTTTCTTGACTGATTCTGAAAATCTGTTCCCAGTCGTCGTCTTCTAATTCCATCTTGTTCATCTGGGGCTTTACTCTCATTCTCCTGATTTTCGCTCATAATTCTTTCGGTGCTGCTCCGCTCTCTAGTTCTTCGATAGCTTCATTCCATTTCTCCTCTTGCTGTTCGTAAATTAGAATTTTTTGTTCTTCCTTTATCTCTCTCATACGGTACATTATATCATGGGGTGTTCTCGTGTTGATGCTCACCTGATACAATCCTTTCAGTTCACGTTGTAAACCTTTCATGCGATCGGTCCATTTGTATGTTGAGATCGTTCTGTATGTATTTTTGGGAATCGACTCTCTGTCAGCCTCGATCATCTGGGCCTCTAGCCGCTCCATTTATTCGTCTATTTCCTCAAGCATCGTTTCTTCGAGGTTCGCTGAGATGTAATTTCTTAGCATTCGCTCGTAATTATCCCAATTCGCCCTGCTGTAATTCTTCCTTGTATGTGATGGTATCAATATAGGGTTAAAGTTGATAGAAGATTAATCCCTATATGGTCTCTACAAGGTATCACTTCAGGGCTGATGTGATATTCAAAGGGTAAGAGGAAGTTGGCCAAGCAGATGTCGGCTTGATACCGCTCCTTTCCGTGATGAAGGTCGAAAAGTCGGGGCCCAGTCTCTGGACGATGTTCCTATCCAGGAGAGTATTCAAGCATCTGCCTATAACGTTGTTTCAAGTATACCCGGACTTGACACATCGTGCGTTCAGGTCCCCCATGAATATCGTAAGGACCCTTCGCCCGAGTATACTCGCGATAGTGTGGTTAGGCAAATAGTCGCGTCTTGGGGGTTGGTAGTTGCTTGAATTTGATTCCCTTCTTAAACACAATGGTTGTTCCGTCGTATCGTTCTTGAGAGATTACCATTAGTCTTTGAGTTTAAAGCTTTTATATGGTTGATGCGAGCGAGTTCTGGCTGATAAAGGGAAAACCCTCTGGTTATTCTTCACCAATCAGAAGACGGGAATTTTTGTTTACTAGACTCCAAGCAAATTTTCAGCCACATGGCTTGGTTTATTATTAATGCAATTTTTATTTTATTATTATTATTTTTTACTATTATTATTTAATTATTTTATCATTATTTTATTTTATTATTATTATGTTATTATTCTAAGTAGTAGTAGTAGTGGTAGTGGTGGTAGTAGTAGTACTACTACCACTACTACAGAACTACAGAGCTACAGAAACAAGGACCAGCAAAGACCCTAAGGCCCGATCAAGGCCAGTACGCTTACAGAAGGTGTTAAACTACCACTATCTAATTTGACTTTATCATACCTCTTTTTAAATGCGGTTTTTTTTAACTATTTTAATTCTACGGTACAATCTTATATACATGTAGTAGTAGGTAAGTTTTAGCAGCAGAAGCAGCCAAACTTGAATGGATTCGAGAAAACAAAATTGAGGATCAGTCTGTATCAAGCTGCCTTCATGTAGATATTTGTACGTTTGCAAGTTGATAACTTGCAATCTAATCAGCTTCCAAAAAATGATTAGATAAGGACGGATAGATGAATATCTAATATTTGATTTTGCTCCTGCTAATTTGATCGCGTTCCAGAAATCTTTGATAAATTGAAGAATAGAGGAGGTTTGGTATCTTGACCTGTCATTCAGGATACTTTGAGCATTTACTGTTTTACGGCTTTTGACCAACGAATTATATCGAACCGTGGATATATGTTGTGTGATTTAGGAAGTTTTGTATTTAAGTGTAGTGCTATGAGGGACACTTGGCACTCTACATAAATAGACCCTCCATATATTAGATGTCAACTAGTAATTTTCAAGCAGTCCTCGGAGGTTTTGTTGGAAAACACGAATCATCAGTCTTTTTTTCATAGGACTCCGTTCTTTTGGAGAAAGTTCAACCATACATACACTCCACGCTGCTTGTAAAATCTTAGAATTTGAACCTACAAAAATAGACGTGTCGAAGTGTTCCAACAAAGGGCAGGCAATCAACAGATCATTTATGTATTTTTTAGACGGCGTGCTTTAGATGATGGAGTCACCTTCCTCACATTTTCTTCTTTTACCTTCAATCATATTTACAATCATTGGAGTGGTTCGTTAAACAAACACACTCCAATTATGTAATATTTACAATGTTAAGTAGGAATTCTTGATTGCTAAAGTCAAGTGGCTGCAGCTCTCTTGAATGGAGAGTTATTAGGTTGACAGTGAGGCTGGCACTTGGAGTGAAGCAAGCAAGTGTTGAGTGAGTGGCGAGTCAATGAACAACCCAATATGTTTCGAATCATCATTATTCATTTGTGTATAGAAAGGACAGAGAGAGATCGCTGTGAAACACAGGCGAACAGGCAGTCGTAGAGGAAAAGGTTGCGAAAAACTTAAGAGGGGATTTGAAGAGTTGATAGGTCGGTTGCTAGACATCGATGCGAGGTGTGGTTAGGTTGGTCTTGAGTTGTTTGTAACTGGACGACGGTTGGAAGGTGGTCAGGAAAGAGAGCGTGTCTGCTTGGTCGGAAACGCGTTATTCATGATGCCTTTAGTTTATGTGAAGAACGGTATGGGTTGCCGGTGGTCATGGACCGCGGGGTATCGCGGTGCCATCGCATACCGTCTTACATGTAGTGCGGGGTATAATATGGGTCTCTAGCGAGTTTACTGAGTTGTTTCGTGAGTCCGGTGTGAGCATATGTGTTGAGGGGTGCTAATTTGTTGTTGTCTTGTAGTGTGGACATACTCGTGTACCGGGGAGAGCGGCAAGCGCGCTTCAGAGCAGAGTTCTGAATGTGCTGAGCCTTCTGCTGCCACGTGTCACTCGCGACTACGAGTAACAGTGGGGCGTACGTGAGAAGAGATCGCACGAGTGTTTTGTATAGGTGTAAGTGTAGTTTTTTGCCCGCAGGGTAGAACCTGCGCAGCGATCTGTTTGTATGTGAGGCCCTTGCTTGTGTATGTTCTGGTGTATCTTGAACCTGAGGATCTTGTCAAAAGATATCCCAAGGATTTTTGTGTGTTGTGTGTATTCGAGCCTTGTTGGGTTTAGATAGTTCATGTCTGGTGTGTGTGTGGGAAGATTTGTAGATTATCCATGAAGTGATATCTTGCGCCGTAGAGTGTCATCTGTGTTTCTGAGGATTCGTGGCAATCAGCCATTTATCCTCGTAATCTCTCTTAGCGTCTAGTATTGTTTGTGCGTGGAGCGCGATTTCTTCTGGACCACGGTCACTGACGAGAATTGTCTCGTCATCGGCGTAGGACACTGTGTATGTGTGACAGCAGTTTTTGTGTGGGCGTGGGCGGTCGTTTGTGTACATGATGTATAGTGTGCGTGCCAGTACGCTTCCTTGTGGAACGCCTGAGCGTGGTGTGAAGGGTTGTGAGAGGGTATTGTTGTATTTTATGTGGCATCTCCGTTTAGTGAGGTAGTGCGAGAAGAGCCTTCTGGTGCAGAGAGGTAACTCCGTATTGTTGGCGAGTTTCCAACGGAGTCCCTCGTGCCACACTTTATCAAAGGCCTTCTCCACGTCCTTGCTGATGGAGAGTGTCTTTTTATGTACCTGGCGTTTTTTTCTGTATTCTGTCATGAACGATGGTCACGGCTGCCTGAGTGGACCGGCCCCTCCTGAACCCATATTGGTGGGGGGAGAACCAGTCCCTCTCTTCCAGGTACTTCCGTAGGCGGCAGTTGACCATTCGTTCGAGTATTTTGCCTAGGTGCTCTAATAGAGCAATAGGCCTGCAATTGTTTGGGTGTTGGGGTCTTTGTTCGTTTTGTGTAGAAGTATGTTGTGAGAGACTTTGAATATTTTGAAGAAGTGGCCTTAGGCTAGTGAGGCTTTGAATAGGTATGTAAGTGCGGGGTATATGTTTGCAGGAAGGATGTGCATTAGTGTGGCTGGTAGCCCGGAGGGGCCGGGGGCACGTGTTGGTGTTGTTTTAATGTCGTGTTTTGTTTCCTCGACTGTGATTGGAGTGGTCAGTGTGGATGTGTAGTCGAGCAGCTCCATTCGTATGAGGGGGGAGGGCTGGGCCTTAGCTCGTGAGCGTGAGCCCGACACCACTCCTGGACTTCCTAGAAATGCTCCCGCGCATGTGGTTTAGGTGGGTTGTGTGTATGTACTGTGTCCCAGTGGGACCTAAATGCGTCAAGGATGACGATATTGTCTGTGAGTGTTTGGTTGTTTACTTGGAGGGTGATGGGTTTGGGTGGGTCAGTGCCTAGAAACCTTTTTACCTGCCACCAGAAGAAGTAGGGGTTAGTGCAACGTGTGTTGTCCGTGATGCGGACGACCTCTCGCCACTGCTGGTTCCTATCTAGCTGCACGCATTGTAGGATGCGGGCACGTAGGTGATTAATGTTGTGTTGTCGTGGGCCTCTAGTGTAGTGATTATTTTACCGTGTGATGATTTTCTGAGTGTGTATATAAAATGTGAAATCTTTTATGCAAGCGTAGGTTTTATGTGGTGAGTGTAGGACGCGTGCTGTAGTTATAGTTTTTAAGATTGTACACAAGTGGTCATCTAACATGTCTGGATTGGTATGGTCCAGGTCGAGGTTTTGTGGCGTTTTATCTGTTATGTGTCTCTTGAACTCTTCCCAGTTCGTGTTTTTGTAGTCGAAGAGAGGTGGTGTGGGAGATGTGGATATGATAAGGCATATCGGTATTTGGTCAGAGAGTACGTGGGGACCCGGTGAGATGTGCGTGTAAAAGCGTGTGGCGTGGTCGTTGCGGAAGACCACGTCCGGAGACGTGGTACCTCTACGAGTACCGAAGAATGTGGGGAAGGCCAAGCCAATGTGCTCGCAGCGATAGCGCCGCAAGGCACCGGCCAGGTACTTTCCTGCATCTTTAGTGGTGTTTGAAAGGAGTGTTGGATGAAAGGCGTTGAGGTCCCCCGCAAAGAAGATAGGAAGGTTTTGGTTTGATAGATCCCGGAGTGGGACTTCTATGTTTGATTGTAGACGTGGTGGTCTGTAGTGTGTGGCCACTAGGATGATGCCGAAGCTTGTCTGTACCTTGCAGGCTAGAAGAGAGTCATCGCGTGTTTGGATGAAGGAGTGGTGTATAGAGCGCCTTACTAGGATCGCTGATCCTAGGTGCGGCGCCTGTGGAGATAGGTACGTGTGGTAACCTGCAATGCGAAGTATGTTGTTGGGAGGATGTAGGCTGGTCGAGTTCAAGAGTATTATGTCAGGTATTTGTGTGTTTAGGACCCAGATGGCAATAGTATAGCGAATACCGTGCCAACTGCGTACGTTTAATTGTGTCACGTTGAAGCGACCTATTAACGTGGGTGGGGTGCGCGTGAGGCTGATTTAGCCGGGACCGTTCTCCTCTCCCCTTGGTTATTGCCCAGGAGGCGTGAGGAGCCAGTACCTTTACGCGTGTCATCGGCGGTGGTCTGGAGAGGTTGTCAGTGGTTTTATTGAGTGGGCAAGCCGTGGTTGAGGTTAGAGTGTGTTCTGTGGAGGGAGGTTTAGAGATAGCGGTCGTGGAAGCAGGGTTGGAGAGAGTAGAGTCTAGGAGGGGGAGAGTTAGGAGCAGAGGTAAAGGGAGTAGAGCTAGGAGTTGGAGGGCGAGAGATAGTAGGGGAAGGGCAGATTATGAGAGGGGGGTGTCGGGAGAGAGAGAGGAGGTTGGGACGAAGAAGGAAGGGAGGAAGGGGGAGGAGAAGGAACAGCAGGAGGGGGCGGTCGGCTTTACGCGTGGTTGGGTGTGTGGGGGGAGGATCGTGGTAGGGTTTTTTTGTTTGATACGAGGTGTTGTAGAGGGTGTGGTGGGCTTGTGGGAGGTGGAGGTTGTGGTGTCAGTGGGAGTGCGATTGGAGGCTGTGAGAGGGGGGTTGGTGATAATAGGGGAAGGAGTGTAGGTTGCCAAAGGGGGAGTTATGGAGGTAGGAGGGAGTTTAGGTAAAGAGGTGGAAGGAGTGGGAGCTGTGGAGGGAGCAGAAGAGGCAGTTGGGAGAGAGGTGGGAGCAGTGGGCAGAGGGGTAGGTAAGAAAGGTGGAGTGGCGAGAGGTGCAGGGACAGAAGGGCGGGAGGAGGCGGGAGCGTGGTGAGGGTGGGGGGCGGTGGGTCCAGGGGCAGAGGTGTACTTGCCCACCAGGGTGGGCAGGAGTGCGGGTCTTCTGTTTGTGTGCTCGTCGATTAGAGCGAACGCCTCCTCGGGGAAGGTGATCTGCTCTAGACCGTGCGAGGCGAACAGTGTGTTGAGTATGTTTGCGTATAGTCGGTGGTCACCCCTCGACAGGTCCTTTGCCACCGTTGAGAGCAAGGCGGCCAGGTGTAGGTTTGGGTTTGTGGTCTCGTTGGGTGTGTGATGTGAAGAGGGGGGGGGGGTAGTAGTGGGGGTTTCTATGTGTAAGGTGCTAGGGTGGTGGCTGATGTCGGATTTTGTGGGTGAGTTTGGGTTGCTGCTGGGGTTGGGTGTGTCTGGGGTGGGACCTGAAGAGGTGCGGCCACCGTTGCGCCGGCAGCGGCGGCGAATGTTCTTATGAGTAGAGGATGGGAGGGGGCAGAATGTATGGTTGTGTGGAGGGGTTGAGGACGTTGTATAGCCGCTACGGCGTCATAGCGGGCCTCACTTAAGTTAGGGCATTTTGGGTTGACGCCGACATGGTCGCCGCCACAGTTGGAGCAAAGAGGTTTGGTGGCTGTGCAGGTGGTGAAGTGGTGGCCCACAACACTGCACTTGGAGCAGACCAGGTCTACTTGGCAGTTTCGTGTTCTGTGTCCAGTTTTGTAGCACCGGTGGCATTGTGTTGGTCTTATGTTATGTTGTGATTCGATGTTGTGAGTGTGTGTTAGGGTGCCGCAGACCTTGATGCCTTGGTCTAGCAGCAGTGATTTGTTGTGTTCGTCAGACAGTGTGATCACTGCTCATTGTGTCGTGCGGTTGAAGTATATGTCTGTGATGACCTCCTCCCCATACTTCTGTCTAAGGTGTGTGCGGATGTAATCTGTGGAGAAGGCCAACCATAGGGGGTTAGTCTTTGTAATACGTATCTGGTGTCTTTTTACTACACCGTCGGCTAATTTTGTTTGTAATTCTAGTGCGGCGAGTGTGTTAGATGCATGTGTGTGGAATTTTACTGCATCCTCCTGGGATCGGAAGATGAGTGTGTGGCCTGTATGTGTTTTTATTATGTTTGTGATGGGGGTGTCGTATGTAGTGGCTAAGTTTAGAAGTGTATGTTGATCGTTCGTGGTGGGGCTCTTGTCTTTTGTATGTAGGAGTGTGAGGCATGACGTACTAAGTGCCATTTTGCTTTACCTTATTTTTCTCTCTTTGTATAGGGCTCCTCCCGCCCAGCCGATAACGACTCTATGAAGATGATTGGGATGTGGTGATAAATGATGAGTGAGTATGGACCTGGTTGGGCTCCTCAGAGAGTGTGAAAACATGGCGGACTTAATGATGACTGAAGCCAGAATCAACTGACTCCAGTCGGGGTGCCGTCCCCTCTATTGGGTTTTGCGTGTTTGCTAGTTACGGCTGGCATCTCAAAGAGGCGGTAAAGTCTCCCCCTGTGGTCTTGGACGGTGCCGCAGAGTAGGGTGTTAAACCTCCTCACGTTGTTAACTGAGCCCCAATCCAGGTTTGCTCCTTTCTTTGACTTTCGCAGCGGGCTAAGCCTCAGACCTCCTTTCCCCAAAGTTTGCAATTATGCCCTTTCTAAGTAGAATGGCATAGTTGTAACGGAGCTCTATGTGTAGAGTCAAATTCACAGAGTCAAGTCACGGCGGGGCAGGGAAGAGGAGGGTTTAGCATATCATACCACTATGACGTGCCAGGGAAATAAAGGAATTTTAATTCAGGGGTGGGGGTCAGGGAGGGGATGGGGGCTTTCTGAGTCCCGTAGATGGCTGGTTGTAGAGAGAATTACCGCCCACGGTATATCTTGCAGAAAATCAGTACGTTTTCTTGTGGTCTTACCCTTGACCTTCGAGATTCTTCCAGGTGATGATTCGCATCTTGCTTTCTTGCTTGCTTGTTGTGTATAGAAAGAACATAAAGGGACCGCTGTATGTGATACAGGCAGTCAGGTAGTCAGAGAGGAGCGTTGCGGAAAACATTTACGAAAAGACAGTGAGAGTTGATAGGTCGGTGGCTATACACCGATGCGTTGTGTTGTTGTGGGGGCGTTGTTTATATGGTATTTGACTGAACGAGGGCTGGAGGTAGGTCAGGAGGGGGAGGCTGACTGCTCATCCGGAAACGCGCTATTCATGATGCCTACTGGTTTATGCAAAGAACAGTACGGGCGGCGGGTGTTCGTGGGCCGCGGGATATCGCGGCGCCATCGCGTACCTTCTCACGTGTAGCGAGGTGTATAGTGGGTCTGTGGTGAGTTTGTCGAGTTGTTTTGTGAGTCTGGTGTGAGCGTAAGTGTTGAGAGGAGCTAGTTTATTGTTGTTATGTAGTGCGTCCATTCTCGAGTGCCACGGCGAACGGCAAGAGCGGTTCAGAGCAGAGTTCTGAATGCGATGAGCCTTTTGCTTCCACGTGTCGCTCACAGCTAAAAGCGACAGTGGGGCGTACGTGAGAATGGGACGCACGAGTGCTTTATATTAGTTTAGTTTTAGTTTTTTGCTCGCAGGGTAGAACCTACCCAGCGATGTGTTTGTATGTGAGGCTCTTGCTTGTATTATGTTTTGGTGTAAGTTGAACCTGAGGGACTTGTCAAAAGTTACCCCCAGGATTTTGGTGCATTGAGTGTATTCGAGCCTTGTTGGGTTTTGGTGGATCATGTCTGGTGTGTGTGAGTAGATTTGTAGGTTGTGCATTAAGTGGTCTCTAGCACCGTAGAGTGTCATTTGTGTCTTCTGAGGATTCGTGGCAGATGATTCGTGGCAATCAGCCATTTATCCTCGTAATCTGTCTTCACGTCTAGTATTCTTTGTGCGTGGAGCGCGATTTCTTCTGGGGCCCGGCCGCTGACGAGAATGGTCTCGTCATCGGCGTAGGCCACTATGTAGGTGTAAACGCAGTTTTCTGGTGGTCGTGGGGTGTCGTTTGTGAACATGATGTAGAGTGTGGGTGCCAGTACGCTCCCTTGGGGAAAGCCTGAGCGTGGTGTGAAAGGTCTTGATAAGGTGTTGTTGTATCTAATGAGGCAGCTCCGTTCAGTGAGGTAGTGCAAGAGGAGCCTTCTGGTGCAGAGAGGTAACTCCGTGTTGTTGGCGAGTTTCCAACGGAGTTCCTCGTGCCACGCTTTGTCGAAGGCCTTCTCCACGTCCTTACTGACGGAGAGAGTCTTTTGGTGTATCTGTCTTTTCTTCTATATTCTGTCGTAAATGATGGTCACGGCCGCCTGAGTGGACCTGCCTCTTCTGAACCCGTATTGATGGGGGGAGAACCAGTCCCTCTCTTCCAGGAACTCCCGTAGGCCGCAGTTGACCATACGTTCAAGTATTTAGCCTAGGTGTTCTAATAGAGCAATAGGCCTGTAGTTATTTGGGTGTTTTGGGTCTTTGTGGTGTTTATGTAGCAGTATGTTGTGAGAGACTTTGAATATTTAGGGGAAGTGGCCTGAGGCTAGGTGTGTGAGTGTGGGGTATATGTCTGCGCGGAGGTTGTGTATGAGTGTGGCTGGTAGGCCGGAGGGGCCGGGGTGCGTTTTGGTGTCGTTTTTATGTAGTGTTTTGTTTCCTCGACGGTGATTGGAGTGGTTAGTGTGGACGTGTAATCGAGCATCTCCATTCGTATCAGGGGGCAGGCCTTAGCTCGTGAGCGTGAGCCCGACACCACTCGTGGATTTCCTGGAAGTGCTCCTGCGCTTGTGGTTTTGGTGGGTTGTGCGTGTGTACTGTGTCCCAATGGGACCTAAATGCGCCGAGGGTGTCGTTAGTGTCTGTGAGTGTGTGGTTGTTTATTTTCAGTGTGATTGGTTTGCATGGTTCAGTGCCCAGCATGCTTTTTACGTGCCGCCAGAAGAAGGAATGGTCCGTGCAACGGGTGTCGTCCGCAATGCGGACGACCTCACGCCACTGCCGGTTCCTGTGTAGCTGCACGCACTGTAGGATACGGGCACGTAGTTGATTTATGTTGTGTTAACGTGGGCCTCTGGTGTAGTAGTTATTGTACTGTGTGTGTATTGAGAATGTGAAGTGTTTTATGCAGGTGTAGTTTTTTTGTAGTGAGTGTAGGTTTAGTGCGGTAGTGATGGTGTCTAGATTTTAGCACTAGTGGTGGTCTATTAGTCCTGGATTGGTGTCCTCCAGGTCAAGGTTATGTGTTGTATTTGTGGATATGTGACTCCTGAATTCTGCCCAGTTCGTGTTTTTGTAGTCGTATAGAGGTGATGTAGGGATGAGTATGGGAGATGTGGATATGAGAAGGCATATCGATATTTGGTCAGATTGTACGCATCCCTTTTCAGTGCCACTAAATAGGCTCAAGCGGCATGGGGTTGCCAGGTTTCGCCATCATGAAGTTGCCAGCAGTTGCTGGCCGCGCCAACATGAATTTGAATTCATGCATGCGTTATCTCCTCATAAGATAAAACAAAAATATGAATTCCGAGCGAAATTTAAATGAATTATCATCATATGTGGCTTTAAAATATCCATAGTGTCTTCCAGGGCGCGTTATTAAAGGCAACTAAGTCCAGATTGGGGTCGCCGACCATTCTTTGCTCGCATTGTGGATGAGATCCCCCGAACCGATATAGAATTACGCACAAATATCCGAATGACCATCGCAGTTAAGATCGAGGGCACCAGGGCTGGTTCTGTTGGAGTGGGATAAAGAGGTGTTGGGTACTAGTAAGTACCCCTCAGAAGAGACACCAGTACTCCACGTCGGGCTATGTGGATATGAGGGAACCCTTTGGGGCATAAATGTACTCTCTTGAGATGGTTTCGGAACGAAAAGAGAGTGGGTATGCTGTGATGTAAAGATGGGAGGAGAATGATAGCGGTGTTGTAATCGAATGTGTGCGTGATGATGCATGTAGAGCCACAGTTAGGATAAAAGTGTGGTTGTGCAATTAGAGTTGGTGTGATTGAATGGTTCGGTATGAATGCGCGAAGTCGATGACCATGTAGATGAGGGGGAGATTTTCAAGGGGAAAGTTGTGTGTCGTTGTATTTTGTAAAAGTAAAGCTCAGAAGGGTTCTGGAATAACTTGGGGAGTGATAGATGGAAATAGGAATGAGTGTCGGCTTGGGGTTGTAGGATACGATGTGGCAGTGTGAGAACACATACTTATCTAAATCCAAACATTTGTTTGTTTGTTATCTCAAGTCCAACTGTTATTTTATAATAAAATTATATACCGTTATTATTTATAATTATATAATATAATTAGATAGTGCTATGGTGACAATTACAATGGCTAAAAATATACTGTGACACATAAGATACATTCGCATTAGCGGAGAGATCCTTGATATACAAATATGACGGCTGCTCTTAACAACCCTAAAGATAAAAATTATTCATTTCCTAACTCAGTGGTCTGGCTTAGGTAACTAGGTGTTTATTATATCAATTTCACAAAAAGTTATATTTTTGTACAGTATCTAGGATTTTAATGGTTTTAAAAAAAAATGTGAATTGTTTTTCTTGACGTTTATGGCGAATTGTTCTTCAACAGTGGCATCAAATCTCTGGAATAACGGGAAGTGGCATCAGATCGTAATAAATCTCGAAGAACGTTTGATTGCAGGCGAAAATTTTTAGAAGAAAGATGGTATTATAACAGAATGACTTTCCTGCTGTCTACTATAACAAAGAAGGGCTCGCCAATTATAGGGGTGGTTGCCAGTTATAGGGTGTTAGTAGACGACAAGGTTACCAGTTATACAGGTACTATCAACGAAGAATCAATGGCATGTGAATGAAAGATGTTTCCGTAAACTACCACCTTATGAGTAAACGACTAGTTCCAGTTTATAGGTGAAGTATGGCGTTACGGCGAATTATTTATCTGACTCCAAGGGTAAATGATCTTACGGTGTTCTTCTACTTGGCTGGGCTTATCGAAAATTCAAGGCAAAGATTGACATAAGAAAATAAACTCTTTATTCTAATAACGGAATATTATGATGCAAGCAGCGCGACACGGAGCGTATTAGGCGGGACAAGACTTAGTGGATTTAGTGCGGAGCGTGAACGCGAATGAATTCGTTACTATACTCTGCCTTCTTCTTTCTTCTCATATTTATATATGCAGTCCTAATGCAGAGGGCGTAGCCTGAAAATAACCGTGGGACGACGTACCTCCGTTATGGTCATTTCTCCACCCTCTGGGCGGGGCTAGGAAGCCTGTGTACATTTACATGATAAACTTAAATTTGTACAATTTGATGCGATTGTCGCTGCGCAATGTCTTACGGTCAACAGCTTTATTTATTCTGGCTCCTCCTTAAATATCCGTCTTTGATAATTCTATCTCGAGACACAACTTGAACAGCTTTATCAAACGCAGGTGTTCAACTATTTTCCTTTGCTCCTCTCTGTGTCTCACGCTTGCTTGCTTACATATATGAACAATTACAAATCCCATCCTATTTCTCATACAATATTGAATCTTTACATTATATATATTTAATCAGGCATGCTTTGATTTAATATAACCAATTCGGGTCGATTTGTGGAGGTATCTTTTGAGTATTGAATCCAGCAATTTTGGTTGCCATAGGTCTACCTATTGCGTAGTTCAATCACTACAGGTTAACGATATTGTGTAATCTCTTAGGGAGTAATCCATTATATGTACATTGTAGATATGCAATTGGAAGTATCTGACGACGATTAAGATAATTCTGGCACTAAACAATTAGAAACCGGAGGTACTCACTTAATGATAAAAGGCGTTCAGAACACCTAGAAAGGTATTTAGAGCTTTCTTGCTACGCTGGCAATTGGTCTTGTACCAAGCATTAGACAATAACGATTGCAAATATTTCAATTTAGAAAGTTCATCATAAAGCGGTTCAGTTTAACTACCCGAGATAATTGAACTGCTTTAACTGACCATTATAACAAGATTCAGAATTTTGTTAACATATGTAGTCATTCTGGGTATGTTCTTGAGGTAAGCTGCAACATTGCCTCAATCAATATCAGTTGAAAGCAAACTATTTTTCTTTGCTAGTCTATTGAATTTACCAATGAGCGACTGATTGTTGGATAAGATATTTAAATGTTTGTTATTTTTGAAGGTAAATTCATAATAGTAGACATACGGTACAGTAAAATATATGAACATTATTTGTTTGGTGCGATATTATTTGTAGGGTACAAAAATATACCAATATTATTTAATTGGTAGCATAACTTGTTACTTTCGTGTCTAAAACTAAAGTGAAACCTTAGTTATGTATCCATAACTTTTTTTGTTGTTTTATTTCCTTTATAATTAATTATATTTCAGATGGATAGAAGTAAAATAGATTAAGAATAGTACGTCACATATTTATCGCATATAAATATTAACATCACAAATAGGAGGAATTGGTGTTGTGGAATGTGCAATGGAAAAGATGCAGGAAGCTATTTGGATATCTTTTTGGAAAGAAGTAGAAGTGAGTGTAAAAGACGGCGGGGAGGGGGCGATTGCTACTGCCATTGTTTATGTATTTATGTACGTTGATGGCCTGCTGTTTGTGAATGAAGGTTAGAAGGATTTAATGATAGTGATTGAAGCGTTTGCCACTGTATGTGTGGGGATTTGACTAATGGAGTTTGGTGGTGTGGTTGGAGTGAGCTATGATATTGGGGTCCCCTACGTACTTCTTTAGCAAGTACGATGGTTTAAGTAACAAGGTTATATGTATATTGATTATTATTATTATTATTATCTGATGGACTACAAACCCTTGCTGGTAGAGCAGAATGTGATAAACCTAAGGCACTTGCAGAGAAGACTGTCCCATAAGAAAAAACTAAAAACTAGAGGAAAAGAGAAGGAGACAGGAGAAAGACACACACAACTTAACGCCTAGAAGGAGAGAATGAGTACCAGTGTTACATCTCCCAACCGTGAAAGCTTGGCTATTTGGATTAGTGGCATTTCTAGTTAACCGAGATTGACGAAAAGGATCAGGAAGTTCACTGTACAAAGGATGGTTAGGATTATGATGTATCTTATACAGCATACACAGTGAACTCACAAGTCAACCTCAAGATCAGGAATTAAAAAATTGCAAGCTCTCAGAGTCCTTTCCAGTAACTTAAGATGAGATGCTGCAGCAGAGGACCAGATAAGAGAACAATATTCCAGACAAGGCAGTATATACGAGTTGAAACACTTCCTTATAACATATTTTTTTTTAAATTCTATAATATTTCCTAAGTAAAACAATCTTTTGGGCAACAGAAAAAGAAGTAGAGCGCACATGTTGTTCAAAGGTAAACTTGCTCTCAAACAGAACGCCTAAAATTTTAAAGATAGACAAGTGTTCAATACAACATTGTTTATGATAAGATCAGGATGATTGGGGTACAGAGTTCTAGATCTACTAGCAATCATACTTTGAGTTTTGTTTCCATTCAGCTTCATACCCCATAAATTGCACTAATCACTTATCTTTGTTAGGTCTCTATTCAGTGATTCAGAGATCAAATGCCTTTGGACAGGAAAAGGTATGACTGCTATCAAAGTAGCCTCATCGGCATATATAACTAGTTGCTTTTCCAGTCCAATCCACATATCATGTGTATATAGAATGAATAACAGTGGGCCCAGAACACTAGCTTGGGGAACACTATAAATTACCCTTTTTCACTCACTAAGTTGCCCATCCACAACTACACGTTGTCTCCAATAAGTGAAGAACTCAGTTAGGATATTGAGAAAAGGGCCACCAATACCCAGCTGTCTAAGTTTGTAAATCAGTGATTTGTGATTAACACGATCAAAGGCTCCATAAAAATCAAGGCCAACTATACGAGCTTCAAAACCATAATCTACAACCTTTTGAACCCTCACCGAAATGGGTAGGACAGCATGACAAGCACTAAGATCCTTACGAAAGCCAAACTGCTGACTTGGGAAGAGATTATTACTCTCAGTAATTGCATTTAAACGTTTAGCCAACAAACCCTCAAAAAGCTTAGACAGAATAGGAGTGATGGAAATTGGACGGTAGTCTGAGGGACAGGATCCAGTAGAGACAAACTTAGAAGTATGGGTAACATTAGCAGTCCTCCAACACAAGCTGAACTTTCATTCCCTAGATAATTTGCGAAATATAACAGCAATCTTGGGGGCTACAAAATGAGCAGTCTTAATAAAGAATAAAGGAAATATACCATCAGGACCAGAACTACCACTCTCTATGATGGGCATTAAAATCACCCACAAACAAGAAAGAAGCTTTCCTATCATTTTCTTGTATAGATGTCATGCCATTCAGTAAACAATCAAATATGTCATCATTGGTATCAGGGTTTCGATAAATTGAAAATAAGTAAAAATTACTATGCCTACCACATACTTTCACAACTAAATCCTCATGACAATTATATTCATAAATTGGGTTTCCGAGAGGCAGAAAATCCATCTCTAATGTAAATTGCCATTCCCCGACCTCTCTCACGATCATTATGCTTCAATAGATGAGGCTGTTTAAAATCTGGAATTAAGAGCTCTTTAGAGGATCTAAAGTTTGATACCAAAGTCCCAGAACAAAATAAGATGTCAAATTGTCTCAAAGTTACAATCAAATCATTTAAATTTGCATGAAGCCAACGAATATTACTATACAACATGCGACATTGTCGACGCCTACAGGTAGTGGGTCCAGGGTTTATCTCCACATCACCAGCCAATAAAATAATTAAAATTACCAAAAACTTGACACAATAATGGAAGACCATCATGATGCATAAAAGAATAAATTGTCACCATATACTGAATAATAATAAAAAATGTCTACATAGACGAAGATACTGCAGTAGCCTGATGCAGTACTCAGGCTATAAAGGAAAAAGTCACTACAGGGTCAGAAAATAACGGGAGTATGACTTATAGAGAGCCTTGGTACTGAGTAGAAACTTTCTCAATCCGGAGATTTGTCCGTACAGTTTTGTTCCATGAAGAATGGAGCCGGTGTAGTTACTCTCTACAAGAACCAGAAAAGAAAGGAAGGGAACCAGTCAACAATGAATAACTCATTCAAGAAGATACACCGATCACGAGCCTTTCGAGCCCTGGCTAATAGCACCTGCTACCAGGTAGACTCCACTAACTAAATGAACTACCAGTGCCCAATCAGGCTAAACACTGTCCACCAAAATTATCGCAAAAAAAGAAAGAGAAGAAAAAAACTAAAAAAAGATTAGGAGTAGATGACTCCACTGAAAACAAGGGAGGGTGTTAATCTATTTACCAATATCCAACCGAAATAAAAAAAAATAAATACAAGAGGTAGAGCAAAGTGATAGGGAAGTATGTTTGAGTGCAAGGAAACTCAATCCAGAGTCTGAAATACCCTGGTACAAGGTTGTTTCACATTCATAAATGGAATGAGAACATTGGTTATTCATTAAGAGAACCATCTCCTAGAAGACCTGCCAACCAAGTCTATCGTGGTATAAGGGCCGAGTTGGTGTACGTAGGTTTGCCACGTACTTCAATAACTTCGTGATTTAGTTTCTCTAAGAGTGCGATATTATTTTACGTTATTTAATCTTTGGCTTTACTTCTTTAATCAGGGAGGGTCTCTAGTGCCATGTGCAACGTTGCGAGGATTGAGTTACACACTTATAACCAAAATATATCTTTAATTATAAAATAAAAATGTGAAATATTAAAAACAACTATACATCTATAAATAAACGAGTCTATGTTAGAATTACTAATTTAAACCAAATGAAATAAAGTAATAGCTGACCCTCAAGCTCACTTTAATACTGGAAACTTATTGACATACAAAAATAATTGAATTTCTTTACCTTTAAAAAAACACACGTGAATCCGGCTGAAGAATGACCTTGACCTTGGATTTCATGTAGACGGGGAAAGTGGTTTGCGGTTAGGCACGTGGGCGTATTCGCAGACGCCTAGCCGTTTGTCTGGCGAGGAGGCGGACTTGGAGCAACAGGTGATTTCGGTGAGGGCGGCAGATGGCGTTAAGCACGTTGTCTTAGTCAGATGATTTAAGCAACGGGACCGTGAAGGTATGCTTTTTCCAATCTTTGGGTTAATCTTGAGATGCTTCGTACTGAAGCGCGATGATCAAAAAGTGAATCTTTTGACGAATGGGGGGGGGGAGTTCACTTTGGGTATTCCTTAATGGCGAGATTGGGGGTTTCTCTAATGAGAGATTTATGAGAGTGATTCTCGATACAAGGGGGCTAATTTTCGGTGTGACCACCAGGAACTGGCTCAGAATGAGCTTCTTCTTTGTTCCGTTCTTTGAGTGTCGGGCCGACGCAGGACTTCGTTGTGTCGATATCTAACTCGATCTCTCATTCTTCTCCAGCATTCCGTTTATATACTTCGCCAACCCACTGCGGGTATGGGAAGAGGGGAGATGAGGGCTTCTGTATTAATCCTCTCTCCTCTAACGACGCTTCTCCGAGCGTCTTTCACTTAGCTCTAAAGGCATCTTCTGGCTTTTGGTCGAGTTCCTATAATTTCGTCTATGACTCGAAACTAGATCCTAAATATTAGGCGAAATAGTGTCTGTTTAAACATTGTTATTGCACCTGGTCTCCTCCCCATCGTATTGTAATGCTCGCTGGCACAGAAATCTGTTGATTCGTACTTCTCGTAGTTGGAGGAGGCGTCTGTTGGCCACTGGGTCGAGGGGAGAGGGGGGGTAAGTAATCGGGTTACACTACCTAGCGTCAGGACGTTGGGGTGCCCAAACGAGGCATCTGTTATTATGGTGGGTATCGACTTCCCTACAAAGGCTAAGAGCGTCTTCTACTCAAATGGTTTGATTGTGGAGTACCTTCTTCAGAAGAGTTTCCAAATATGGCTATTGGGTCTCCATAATCCAGATGGTTTGATTTTGGAGTGTCTATCTTCTTGAAAAGCTGCCAACCAAGGTTCTACTCCAATAATAATGGTACATATGAAGCAGACTGCGATGGCAAGGGTAGAATCGGAGGGAAATTGCAAGGACGATCATGTTATTTATTATTATTGGTGTGTAAAATAACGATTATTAATCATCAATGCCCTTTTTTCAGAGTACTCAGAGGGAGAAATTCGGGTTAGTCCCTCCCAAATTTTTATTTTGGATCCGCCACTGGGGTGAGACGGTGCTGATACTGAGATTGAAAGCAACGCAAAACCATAATTCGAGAGGGATACTCAGCAGTGACGCGGAGTAAATATAGATACAAAGACAGCGTGATATTTACTGCACACTTTAGCACAAAAGGTTAATGTACTCTTGTGGCTGTGGGAATGAGGTCGCAGAACCAACCAGGAAAGTGTTTTCCTTTTGCTAAAACTTAGCCCGCCGTCCACTACTACTACCTCCCCTACCGTAGTACTTAAGAGTAGATTCAGGTCTACTTGTTTATAACTCCGCGCTCTCTACCCTTCACTCATTGTCCGGCGTCGATTTTCTCTTCTTCCTGTCTGTTGTATAATTGTATTGTATTTGTTGTTTTAAAGAAGCCGGTCTGATCCTATTATTTATGAAAGACAACAATACTTCAATATTAGCTGAGTGGACTTTTTAATTACCGTATTGTTGAGAGAGTGTCACAGTGCTTAATCCGTTTTAAGGAGAGAGCCCGTTAAACACGTAAATGATCCATTGAAACACCAGAATTATCCCCAAATAAACATATATTTTAAATTTATCAATTAACTACAAACAAAAACAGAAAAAATATTTATATTCACCTAATAAGTTTAACGAGGTTAACCATTCTTAAAACTGGGCGTATTATAGAATCTATTCTTGACCAAATCAAAATATAGTAGGCTACACTCAAACAAACCAATTGCCGATTATTTATTTTATCATGACCCTTTTAGATCAGCGTTAAACACCAAATTAAATTACACTCTTCTACTAGTAAATATGACGGGGTTCATGCACAATTGTTTCTACTTCAGTTAATTTGAGTAGTGTAATAAACTCATACTAACGCAATACGAATATAAGTGGTCATTCTAACTTACATGACAGAAAAGATCAGGGGTTGCCGGATGTCACTAGATGGCTTTTCTCACGCTTCGGTGTGTTGGAGCGGCCGATGGTAGATTTTCTTCGAGATGGGATGGAGGTAAGGGAATCCGATGTCTAATTCTTAGGTCTTAAGATCGCAATTTGAGAGTCACTCGAGGGTGACTGGTTCTTCTATTATCTTACTTGCGAAATTCCTGTTTAGCATTAGGAATATTGGTCCTGCTAAGCTTCTTACTAAGCCTGTGCAGGATGCTTTGGGCTGGCACCGAAATAATTCTTCTTCTCTTGCTGCCGAAATTCCTGGTTTGGCACTAGGAATGGTAATCCAGTTAGACTTCTTCCAAGTCTGTACAGGATGGTCCGGTCTGGTACCGATACAAAACGTGATAATCTTTTCCCTTTCCTTCAGGGGCTTATTTATAGGCTGGCGACCGCCCCATCTAAGGGGAAAGAGGCGAGGCCACATCGGGAAGAGCGAGGGGTGAGGAGGGTGGCACAGCGGGGCCCAAGTCGGCTTGTTAATTAGAGACACTACCAACCGTCACCATCATTGGTGTTCCTTTTGACTGGCACCGCTTTTTGGCGATTTAACCACGGGCCTCCGGATCTCGTAGGTAATTGGATCCTTTGAACGCTTCTTAAGGGCCTTTGGTGGTCAACTTAGCACAGTGGCTTGCTCCGGCTACCTATAGGGTGGGGAGATCAAACAGGGTAGGCAGTTAGACTGTTATTCGCCGGCTAACGTTCTCACGAGTCTCCTCATGTGGCTCGATTCTCTTGCTTTCTCCGCAAGGGGGGAGGGGACTTTAATGTATATGTCCGCCTGGCCCTCCGGAGGCTTTATGTGGTAATTCCTCTACACTGTCATATGTGTAAGCGAAGCAATACCATAGCTGAATTCAAACCTTAGAAATGTTTGAAAAGGCAAGATATGCTCGTTGGGATTAACGCCTGGAGTTCCAATGCAATGATGTCCAAGTGCTTTTGGGTGTCATCTGAAGATGGTGCCGAGGATCCGGAAAGATTGGGAGTCAGGCCGTGATTACGAGGGTACGGATGCTCGGAAACCACAGGGGCCACGTTATGTCCCCTTTTTATCTTCCAGGGGGACCTCAGATTCAATACGGAGGGCTACATCAAGTGCCTGGAGGAGATGGTATTGATGTTGAATAAAATGAATGGTAAAATCCTTCAAGTCTTTCACACTTAGCTTTGGTAAATATATCTGTATAAATGAAGTATTATTTTCTTTTATATTGAAGTTAAGCATAAAATTACTCACCGCACCCTTTATTAGTTCTAATTGAACACTTTGGCACTTATGATAACTAGAGATGTATTAAATCACTCGAGATTAGTAAGCCTCCCCCCAACTAACAGAAACAGAATAGTAGCGTTTGAGATGCCCCATCATGCAATCAATCCAGTGCCATCGCCAAAGACATTTCCCAAGTGTTTTATTTCTCCATCGCTCTCGCCTCGAAGTTATCGCTGGTATTTTTAGCTCCTGCCTCTGCAAGGAAATTCTCACTTATTCAGGGGAAGGGTTAAAAGAAAAAGATAATATATTCATAATATATATCATTTCTTATCGATAAATATAACATAATGTTGCAACGTTTTTCATATGTATTTTTTAAAAAATGGCTGTCGCGCCTCTTCAGTCGGCTATTTTTTTTTTAAGTGAAAACTATCGAGGGGATCTCTCGCGGGAAGTTTGTAAAGAGAGATCTGTAATAAAAATGGTGAGGTCAGAGGACCTGAGGATGTATGGAAGACACCATAGATCCTTCTACGGGTAATCCGATGGGGGGAGGGGGCTCATCTGCCTTCGTTTATTTTCACTTTAAATTTAACCCCCAAAATTTCATGAAATCTCTGCTCAAAATTTTGGCTTCGATTTTGTTTCACAGCTACATTGGCAACAATATTGTCTGTAATTGTTGTTTGATCGAAGATAAAAACAAAATAGTTCCGATATGGGTGTTATAAATGCCTATGATCTTATTTAAGATAATTTTATTCTAATTTTGCTCCTGATAAGGTATCTGAACTTGTTATAAATAGGTTTGCATTGTGTTACACGAATTAATTTACATAACTGATAAAAGAGTTATCATTATGTCAAGGCCACACAAGTTTACTTTAAATTTTACCCGTCGATGGACAGATTCGTGGTTTTGAGCACATAAAAATCTAGAATCTAGTCCACTTAATGGCCTAAATTCGAGAGGAAACGTCAATATATATATATATATATATATATATATATATATATATATATATATATATATATATATATATATATATATATATATATATATATATATGTGTGTGTGTATGCAAATTTTGTTGAAGACCATTGTGTATTTTGCCTTAATTAATTTCCTTTGGCAACTTTATCTTCTTTTAACTATCTTTTTTATTCCATCTCTTTTTTAAATGAATGTGTTTGGTAAAAACCAAAGTAAATTGCTGAGCTTTCGATCTTATTCGATCATCTTCAGAGCGTTTTGAAATGTTCTTGACTTCTTTACAGATATAATGAGTGAAGTGAGGATCTGGCAGAAAGTAAAGTGAAAGAAAACTGAGCAGGAACAAATAATAGGAAAAAACTCAGAACGTGCAGTCAGAGAACAAAAGAGAACCAACAGCCAACGGAGAAAAAGATCCACAACGTCTACCCCGAGAGAAAAACATCAGATTAATGCTAAAAGAATAAATCTCAAACTTTTCGCTACAGGGAACACTCTCTATCCCAAGGAACACCACCCTGAAGCCATCACCAAGGGAATTATAAACGAAAAAATCAAATGGTAATACGAGGATCAAATGCCAGAGAACCAGGTCGAAGAGGCCCTCTATCAAGTAAATATTAAATACACTCCAGAAATATTCAACAATATCTCCCAGAGTGAATTTAATAAAATACGAAACGGTAAATGCAGCACACCCCCTCACCGGGCCTGTGGGTCAAATCAAGACAAAAGAGAAGACTAAAAAAGGGACAACTAAGGTAAAACAAAACAACAAGAAAAACAGAAGAAACATTCTACACAATGGACACAGCAAATAAAACCCCAAAACTAATGTACATGAACGTAAATGGTTGGACAAGAAAAAGTTCCGAATATGGAAACATTATTCAGAACCTTGACCCAGATACCATTTTAATATCCGAACACGGCATCGATACAAAACACAAAGACATGAAAATATTCAGGCACCAAGTTTATACAACAAGCCATACAGATGAGGCCTTCGACGGAGCGGCGATAGCAGTCCGAAAAGGCCTCATGCACAAACTTCTACCTCAATTAGAGGAGTCATACGTAGCGATAGAGGTCCAAACTACCATAAGGCCCCTAACTATCGCTACTAAGTACCTACCCCCAAGAAGAGGGTACATTCCTATCCACAACTTCTTGAAGCTGTTTGCTCATAAGAAAACGGTGATGTTCGCTGGTGACCTAAACGCAAGATGCATGGCGCTGAGTACACCAGCACCAAGGCGGCGGGACGAAATCTGGAACTTCTTCTAGAACGAAACATAGCAGTGCGCATTGAACCAGAGTTTCCGACCTATTATTCACCGAGAGGTGCAACTAAGCTCCACATAGTTTTAACAAGCTCAAGGTTTCCTTATAACTATCACATCGCCCCTGGACCCGTGATACCCAGCGACCACGAAGCATTAACCATCACACTCTCAACAAGCCCAATCCAAGTACCACTAAGGGAAAGGAAGTCATATGCGCGAGCAGACTGGGAGGCCTACCAGGCCGCTTGCCCGAACTACGTCCCGGCAAGCCTAGAGGAAGCTACGCCAGAAGAAATAGATGAAGAACTAAACCACCTTATAACGAAAATATTGGAGGCAGATAGAAATACTATCCCAAAGATAAAATATAAAACCCTACCAGCTCCAAAATGGACACAGGAAATAATGACCATTCAAGAAGAATACAGAGGCTTAGTGGACGCAATCAACAGATGGGGACCAAACAGGGACCTCCACCAGATGAGGCGGGAAACAAAAGAACACCTCCACCAGCTGATCATACAGCAACAATCAGAAATCTTGGACCGACTCATTGAAGAACTCAATGAGGAAATGGCACCCAGAACATTCTGGCAAACAGTGAAGAGGTTCAGAGGAAAGCCAGCAAACAAAAAAGCGAATATCAAGAACCAGGAAGGTGAAGTGATCACTGAACCTGAAGAGTTAGAAGTAAAATTTAGAGAATACTGGTCAAATATATTTAAAATTTCCCCTGAAGAGGAAGAAAATTTTGACACAGAATTCGGGAACGAGATATTAGACCAGTTAAACGAAGTTAGAGAACGAACTTATCCGTTCAATAACGCTACAGCGGAAAGACCCATGGTAGGTCCAGCGGAAAAACCTATGGTAGGTCTAGGGAAAAAGATCTTCCTACAGGAGTTTAACGAAACCCTAAAAACGTTTAAGCACCGTGCCCCCAGGTCACTCAGGCATAACGAAGGCAAACTTTAGTAACGCTCCACACAACATAAAACAATGACTAATTAACATCATGAACGCGGCCCTTAATATGGGATACTTTCCCGATGTCTGGAAAATATCAAAAATGATATTCATTCCTAAGTCGGGCAAGTCACCAATCTCCCCAGCAGACTATCGCCCGATCTCTCTCCTCGAATTTAGAGGAAAAATCTTCGAAAAAATCATCGCTAACAGAGTGCAATCCTACCTGGAAGACAATAACCTGCATAATCAACAACAGCATGGATTTAGAAAGCAGAGAGGTACAGACACAGCACTGACGATGATAACAGAGAAATTAGCCCAAATAGAAATAGAGAAAAAGCATGCTGATCTAGTATTGAGGGACGTCAGGGAAGCTTTTGATAAAGTGTGGCGCAGAGGACTACATTTTAAGATCCTCCAACTGGGACTTAATCCCAGATTAGAGAAAATAACCTGTGATTACGTCATGGACAGAGGAGCATTCATCAAGATAGGGAAGTACCACGGACCAGAATTTCAACTGGAAGAGGGCGTTCCCCAAGGTGGGTGTTTGAGTCCACGGCTCTACTCGATATTCACTAGAGACCTCCCTAGTCCTAGGCTAGAGGAATCTTTGTATATCCAGTTCGCCGACGACGTAACACAGATAGTGGTCTCTCCATACAAAAATGAAAGGACAATGGCAAGGATGACGGCATATGAAATAGAGAACCTAAATATATACAAACGTCGCTGGAAAATCGCGACTAATTTGAACAAATTTACCATCATTCCAGTCAGAAGAAGTAAAATAGCACCAATTTATGTAGGGGATGAGATAAATCCATACAAGAGAGCAGGCACAGTGTTAGGCTTAAAAATAAATGCCAGGGGATATAAGGACCAAATTAACGGCATAATTGCACGTACGAGGCAAGATATAAGAGAATTATATCGATTTAGAAACCTAAGGAGAAACAATAAGAAGAAATTTACTCTGCCTACATCAGAGCAAAAGTATTGTATCTCCCCATGCCACTAGCGGCCATTCCAAAGACTTGGACAATGGAATTGCAATGAGTGCAAAATAAAGCATTCTTAATAATAAGCAACCCTAGGAAAAGGGACAGAAAACGCCAGCAGACACTACATGAAGAAACAAACATCAGGGTGATAAACAATGGCCTAGGTACCAGAACCGTCAAAATTTGGCAGAAGGTAAAGAGGAACTCCGACCCAGATTTCATCAGGAATCACTTCGGAATTCCCGACCTAAACAGAACCAGGCTCGGAAAAGATTTCCCAGCAGCAGAAGAGCTGCGCGGCACAACCAGAACCCGATCTACGCATAAACTACCGAATAAGCAATATATCCCAAAGACAATAGATACAATCGACAAAGTCACAAAACACACACACAAAAAGGCTTGAAAGCTACTATGTACAAATGTTTTGTACAAACTAATAATCATAGAATTTAATCAAATGTATATATATATATATATATATATATATATATATATATATATATATATATATAAATCAATAAAAAAATAAAATATACACACACATATATATATATATATATATATATATCAGAATAACACAAATGTTAGAAAACTTTAAAGGCTTTGAAGCTAAATTAACAAAGATGTAAGTAAAACAACAAATACACTAGCGTAAAGAAACACAGAGATCGCCTTTCCCCAGGAGCCTATTTTATCTATCCCTTATTCCCAAATTTCACCACTAAAACCTTTCACTAGCTAACTAACTAGCTATTTCTCTATCTCTTCTCTGTTTATCTAATTTCTCCACTTTTTATGTCCATGTCCAATGTCCAATTCTTTCACTTTACTTTCTGTCAGATCCTCACTCCACTCAGTGCATCGGTAAAGGAGGCAAAAACATTTCAAAACGCTCCGAAAATGATCGAATAAGATCGAAAGCTTAGCAATTTAGTTTGGTTTTTACCAAACACATTCATTTAAAAGGGAGGTGAATACAGGACAAGTGATACGCCATCTACAAAATGGAGTAAAAAAGATAGTTAGAAGAAGAGGAAGTTGCCAAAGGAAATTTATATATTTATATATATATATATATATATATATATATATATATATATATATATATATATATATATATATATATATATATATGAATCCATTGAACCACATTGAAAGAGAAAACGGAATAATCTTTCCTTGCAGTAATATTTTTATTACCTTTTTTTCGAAAAACTATATATATATATATATATATATATATATATATATATATATATATATATATATATATATATATATATATATATATATATATATATATATATATATATATATATTTGTGTGTGTGTGTGTGTATGTGTGTGTGTGTGTATGCAGTTAGGTAAGGGTAATAAGGTTCCTTAATCCTCTAGAAAAGTCTCCTGGAACTCCTGAACCCTCTTCAGGGGCTTTACATATGCGACAACGCAAGGTTATCCATTTTTCTAAAAGAGAAATTTCAACAAGCCTTTTGTATAAGCTAACGTTTAACTTAAAAGGAAAAGGAAGAATACGTGAATTTTAGCCGTGGATCTTCACCCTTTCTAAAATTCACGTTTTCTCCGTTTTCCTTTGAAGTTAAACGTAAGCTTATACAAAAGGCTTGTTGAAATTTCCTTTTTTGGGGAAGTGGATGGTTGTCTTGTAATATATGTAACGCTCCTGAAGAGGGTTGAAGAACTCCAGGGGACTTCTATAGATGATTTAGGAACCTTATTATTATTCTTGACAAGGGAAATCCTCAAGGACGTTTTTATAATCTTAGAATTTAGGTTTAGGTTAGGTTAGCCCATGTTAACCTAACTGAACCAAAACACCATAGAGATCAGGGCTCTGGAAGTCAAGTTTGAGTGTTTGGCCTAGTAGATAGTAGTTATTCCCAGGCAGTTTGGGATTATGGAAGTAGTTGAACACAGAAGCCAAGAAACACTTTTTCCAATAATCGAATAAATTTCTGTAAGCAATTGCCACTCAACCTCCTTATCTATAAATTAGTATACCATTCATTTACATTAAAGTGAAGTTCACGTATGTTTATTTTTTCCCTACACATATTTATATTGGGAGTGCTAATCTTGACATGGTCACTTTTGCAGTAGCTATTCTTGACTAGATCTGGTATCAAAATAACCTAAGTTAGCTGATGTAAAATGTGAATCAATATATTCAATTATTATTTCGGGTAGCGATAAATCAAAGTGATCCTACTCTTTTTATTTTATAGGAGTATAAGGATTATAATTCAACTTACTTAAGATTAATTGCAAAATTTCATTCTGCGGTGGACGAGTACTTAAAATCTGCTATAATAATCCCCTTCTATTTAACAACTAACTCTACCCACAGTTGTTTATCACTCGTGTACCGTTTTCTACTAGACAGCAGAATCAAGGTATTTTACACTTAGTAAGAGAAAAATATTTTCGTGTTATCTTTCTTCCAGGTGTTTATAAACACATTCGTAAATAATTCTTTCTGGGATGGTTCACAGGGTATATACCAATCAGAGAAATTGAAGGGTCACCGAGTTTATGCGGCTGTCGATTTTTTTTTATTTACTGGTCGACCAAGAAAATGGAATGGTTTTATTAAATTATCTTTTTGCAGTCATTATTGAAAATAATACAGGTTTTATAGCCTTGATGTCTCTCCGTGACAGCGACCTATAAGGAGTTGCGAATATCTTGTTACCCTCTGAAGAACAACTGTGACTCGTACAATAGAACGGAAGAAATATTTACTTCTCTTTCTATGTAAACAAAAAAATTACATATATATTGATTAAAGAAGAAATATATATATTATTAATATATTACAGTTTTTCTTCAATGACTAACAAGACATTCGGAACATCCTGTACTTCTACCAGATAGTTTTTTCTCAGAAATTTACCTCAGAATTTTATTTTGAGACATTTTTCAATGCAGCTTGTCGTCCATTTCCTGGTACTCCTCTAGTATACGATTTATAACAGACACTAACTGAACCTTGTTTACCATACACCAAAGAGTGAATGTGTTTACAAACAGCAGGAAAAAGTAACATCCATTTCATTATAATTAGGTTCAATGGTTCAGACATTTAGACTGACGAGTTCAAGGAACTTTATTTTTTACTCATGTCAAAATTCTGATAGTACAATTGTGAAATTGAAGGAAATCGAGGTTGTTGCAAAGATAAATATGCAATTTTCAACTTGTTATTCTTTATATATTTTTAAATACCTCATTTATATCGTATCTCCATTTGAGTGAATTGTATATTTTGCTGGTGATTAAATAGCGTAGTTAAATTCGGACTATTTAGGTGCCATTACTGAAGTTGTGGTAGTTTTTTGTTAAAGTATTTATCAGTTCACTTCTTATTATATCCCTTGTCTTGTCTAAGCATCAATCTTTTGGTGAAGAACCTTACAAAACTTCTTCTTCACTGAATGTCTCATCGTTATTCCACCAATCAAATATTCACTTGAGTTTTCCAGTTCTAGCACCCACACAGACTTTGCAGTACCAATTCACATTTCTTTCATTTTGCTACATTTTTTACCCCTCGTGTTCACACCTAATTCCTCTAATATTTTCAAAAAGTCTCAAATACTACACCTTGTTTCCTTTCTCCCTTTTTGACTTCTTCGCATTCACACACAAACTAATTTGACTTTGCAAAGCACAATCATTCTGTTAAGTAGGCTAATACGAGCCTTTCACATAAAACACTCATCATGAATTTCTTTCTTACAGAAGTGGTTGGAACAAGCATACTCTTACTATCACTATCTCTCTTTTTTTCATCCAGCCTATAAATACTTTTGTACATCTTTGTGCTAAGGGAACGTGATTGCTACGTATAAGTTTCTTTCAGAAGTGAAACTCACCACTACATTTTCAAACTCGCTGCCAAACTCCCGGTTATTCCACTCCTCCTGTAATCTATTCATCTGTTTTTATTTCCTACAACCATCAACCAGAAACTACCATTAACCAGAAACCAACAATCAACCAAGAAGCACCACCAACCAGAAACTAACACCAACCAGTAACCACCACCAACCAGAAAGCACTACCAACCAGTAACCACCACCAACCAGAAACCACCACTGACCACTAACTACCATCAAGCAGAAACTCCATCAACCAGAAACCAACAATCAACCAGAAACTATCATCAACCAGAAACTACCAGAAACCAGAAACCATCATCAACCAGAAACCATTCGTAATTCCTTCTACCACGCATCCTAAGACTTTGCTTCCCTCCATCTTAATCTACCTTCTACCATTGCATCTCACATACAACCACGCACATTTTTACCCTTACCAAACCAATCTCTTCACCTCTATAATGGTAGAGATCTTGCATTTGTCTAGTACCACTACCCCTCCGAATAGCATAGCGACCACCTTTTTATCCCGGTCACCATGAGTAACACGTGAGGACACTCCATTCACCGCTTCCCAAACGCTTCATTCCCTCTCATGTTCGTCTTACATAAAGATAGCATCTTCACTATCCCCGTTTCAACACAGTCACTACTCCACCCTCTCCATCACATAAACACCTCACATGCACCCAAGAGGAGTGTATAGAATTAATTCAACCTATTCCATGCAGTCGTGCGGTTAGTAATTTTGCAAAGGCGTTATTCCACCCCTCCATATCTTGGCTTAGCCGCCTCTTACGACACCTCTTCGAGTAAGGGCTATTTATTAGTTAATATGAACTCGCTTATCTACGGGGGCATTGCCCCCTAGTGGAGATGGAATAAGGGGACAGAGCGAGAGAAGGGAGATAATGGGTGAAATAAAAAGAAGGGTATGAGTTGGAGATACCCTAGACTTAAATAGCTAGCCTCGCCACCTGGCGTGATTCCCTCGTTGGTCTCCTTTTTTATGTAATTACTTGTCTGATTATTTTATGCTGGTGGACGCGGTAATGGCAGCCTCAGTGACCAGTGGAGGCGCGGACGGGGATCTTTCTCATTTTCTATCGTCCGTGACGTCGTCTCGTCTTGGCCTCTGCCCCACCACTTCGCGCCCTCTATCGAGTGCATCGAGACGCCTGATTTCCTTCCATTCTAATTATGTTCATCTAATACAATTAATCCTTCGGTTTTTTTATTCATTCCTCGAATTAACTTAGTTTCTTACTCCTCTGTTGGACTCGTCTTATTCAATACATCTCTATTTGCGTGAGCGCTTCCAACTTGACCCAACCGAACACTGTGGTTGGTCAAGTATCATTAGGAACACTAAAGTTTGTTTAACCATGTTAACTACCTTGCATTATATATATATATATATATATATATATATATATATATATATATATATATATATATATTGTTGTTAATTGTTGTGCTCATTGATTTCGTCGTAAACTAAAAACTTGATTGTTGGTACTCCGTAAGTTAATTGCCAGTTTCGGAACACCAGGTAGCGATCTTAATTGGGAGGGGAGTGGGGGTGGGAAGATAGGGGGTACTGTCTCCCCCCCCCCCTCGCCCGGGAGTATGGGAGAAATTCGTCTTTTGGGTTTGGAGTTGAAATGGAAACAACTTCGTCAGGTTCAGAGACGAAATAAACCATCTCAGTGATGACTAGTAATGATATGTCATCTCCGTTATAACTCTTAAATATCAGACATCTTAGCAATGACCAGTAAAGATATGTTATCTCAGTGATGACTTTTAAATATTAGCCATTTTTGTGATGATTAGTAAAGATAAGTCTTCTCAGTGATGTCTATTAATGATAACTCATCTGAGTGATGGCTAGTAATGATAATTCATCTCAGTGATGATTAGTAATGATAAGTCCTCTCAGTGATGACTAGTAAAGATAAGGATCTCAGTGGTGACTAGTAAAGATAAGTCATCTCAGTGGTGACTAGTAAAGATAAGTCATCTTAGTGATGGATAGTAAATATTAGTCATCTTAGTGATGGATAATAAAGTTAAGCCATCTCACTAATGACTACTAATGATTAGCCATCTCTAAGTAGAACTAGTAGAGATAAGCTATCTCAAACGATAAAAATGGCTTATCATTACTAGCATTCAAGTGAGCTATGTTATTTGTGTTCCGTTGACCCGTTTGTGTTTCACTGACCTTTTAATTATTATTACTTGGTCTTTTTTAAAATTAGCTTAGGTTAGTAAAGATAAGCTCTCTCGAAGATGGTTCACCGAAAATATGCCATCTATGAACTGACCGTGAATTAGGAAAATGATAACCAAAACTACTCCCTTCCCCTCCTTGTCGATAATTTGTTTTCTTTTTGTACAGGGTGTGCCTAAAGTCTGGACACATGAAATATCACAACGTCTCCTCGGTTACTAGACCTCATTACCCCTGTACTTCTTTTTCTGGGGTACTAAATGAAAATTAAAGATAGGAATGTGCTCAAATTGAGGGAAATTTGAAGTTAATGCGTCGTGTCCATCGACTGAATCTCGAAAAGCGAATGGAAATTTGCATCACAAATGGTTCGAATCACATTGAAGATGTTATTTATTGAAAATATGCCCTTTTCCTATAAGTCCAAACTTTAGGGACACCCTGCAAAAGTGTTTACAAAATTTTTCCTACTTGCTCGCAAGTTCTTTATAGGTTGAAGCAATTTAAGTTTTAAGAAATTTCCCCCTCGTTCATAAATGAATATGATTAAAACCTGGCTAATTTTAACACTATTAAAGAAGTAAATATGAAATGATTGGAATTAGTACATTTTATTTTTTTACGAAAGGCGATATAGTTGGGAATTGCTCTGATGTCCTTCACTCATTACCCTCCAATGCAGGAGGTCCACGATGCGAACCCCAGGTCTTATGCTCCATTTGGGTGTTTTATTTGCGCGTTATTTTCCTGGACATCAAGAAAAGGAAGCCAATAACAGAGCTCCAAAATCACTTATTCCCCTTTAAAAATGATAGACCAAAGCGAAAATCCCATAAATCGCATTCGATTACGATGCGCACGAGAGATTATGGGGACTTTTTCAGTTGTCCTTCGCAGAATAATACCACAACCGTGAAACGCCCATCTAAATAGTGGGAATTGAACTGGTTTTTTTTTTAAGAATGTGTAACGCCTTCTTTCGCCCTTTGTTGGGTCTAATCACGCGCGGAAAAGATAGCGATTAATTTAAAAGAGGGGCGAAAGAACAGAAAGCCCCAGTTTCTCGTAGTCAAGTTGAAAACCACTTGACTATTGACCATTACTAGCGTATTTAAAAGACAAAAGATTTAAAAAGCAACGTCAAACAATGATGCAAAGGATGAAGTGAAGCATCACGGATAAAAAAAAGAAATTGCAAGGAATCAGTCGTGGCTGAGTGAATCTTTCAACTTGTCGAGAGTCTAGTGTGCTGTCGAGGGAGTGTAGTGTGCTATTATTAAACTGATCGCATTTTCAGTCTTGCTCTCTCTCCGACATTCCCATTTGTTTTTCTCGTGTACGATTTCCACCTGCGGTGATTTCTCGCTATTTCTAAATAAAATAAATGGTATTATCTATTTACATCCATAAATATTGCCCAACAGACAGGTTGGTATCTTTGGTATGAACTGATGTAAGAAAGAACATTTGCAATTGCACAATACACTGCGAAGCGATTCAATTTCTTAGTGCGTGTTGTTGCTCTTGCGCCAATTGGTCACCGGAGAGGCCATTTCTTCCTCGTTGCCGCACGTAATTTAGAGATGATGAGATTTACGTTAACATTTCTTTTTGTCCTTGATTTTCTTCACTAATTTTGTGTTTTGCCTTCATTTTCACAGCTGTATACAGCTCAGTGAAAGAGGGTGTTAGACCCCCCTTGTAAAAAAAATCTGTCAGATAACTACTGTTAATGAAGTTATACTTGAGATGGTGGTTCGTTTGTTATTATTTCTTTTCAAGCATCAGCTATGGTTGTAAAATACGAAGGGTTTCTTCTGTAGATTCCCAAGGGTGATCCCTGCAACAAGTGGCGTCCGGTCAATATTTTTGGTCCAGGGACTGCTTCGATGGCTTTTGGGGTTCCTTTCTTTTTGAGAAGCTGTTAATGGATGCTACTCTTATATACGAGAGCTCTAGGTAGCCGAGTGGATACGGGGTTGGTTCGCTAACGTCACGGTACCGGGTTCGATCTCTGCATGCGCGGACACAAACATTAGCACACGTAGAGATCTGGATACCAATTGATGGAGGCGCTGCGCTAAACCCTGTACTGGGGTGGGTAGATCTTACACGTCTCATCACACACATAGCCAATTACAATACTGCTTTCTTTCCTATCTCGTCTTCGCAACGCAAAACACACACACACACACACACACACACACACACTATTCCAAGGAATCCTGCCGATTTGTATCTATATCCACATACCTCTGACGCGGAACAGGTTCCTCTGCGCCGGGGCGACGAAGGTTCTACCTGAACGCTGTTTGGTTGCAAATCATAATACTTCTTGACACCTATCTCCTCCAAAGAGGACTGGCCCCTGGTACCCTTGGGCTCGCCAGCGATTATCATACTGACCTTTATGTCTATTTCATTATCCGGTAGGGATCCACCTGGATAAAGGCGGGTTGGCGAACCGCTGCTACTTTTATATATGAAATAAACCCCAATTCTCCTTTTGATAGTTAATTTTAACATATGTTGGAAGTTTCTCCTCATGCAAATTGCGAAAGTTGTTTACATCATCACCTACACTCATGCAACCATGCAATCATCACGAAACATTGGACCACTTACATCATTTCATTCCTCGAGCGTGATTCCCCTGTTCGAGGCTCTGCACGCACTGTGGCGCTCGAGGTCGAGCCACTCTTCTCTCTCAAAGACCTCCGTGGTTCGAAACCCTTAAAAGCTATTTTGTAGGCACATGTGGATAGTAATTTTACTATGTTGTGTCCAAGAGCAGCATGGGGATTAGCTGCACCCCCACTTCCTAGGACAAACGCACGCTGAGGTGCGTAGTTGGGATCCCCCCTATAGAAGAACCCTCCTTTGCCTTTCTGCAGAAGAAGAAATGACCGAGCATAATCTTCTGATCAAAGGCAGGAGATAAAGTTTGGGCGAAAACACGGCTATGATATCGAGAGGGAGAGGGGCGGTTACACTCAGTAAACAAAGAAGGAGAGCTTGGTATAACAATGGAGAGTCCCTTTCACGCTATCACACTGCATTAACATACCTGGAGCCGTATCTGATCTCCCTCGGGGAGGAATTTGTGGCCTACGGTATACACAGATGCGTAAAATGTTCACTAGTTGTCAATTATAATAAGAGAACTTACCGCCATTAACAAAAAAGGTTGTATCTTCTGAGGCAGGTTGGGAGATAGACGTTTTGCATACAGCGATCAAGGGGTAATAGAGTTCCGGATAAAAAATGAAGGAGGCCCCGGCGTCATTTAGAAGAATTTTCTAAAGAAATGACCTCCAAAGCTTCAAAAATAAAATAAACCATGCCCCGATCCGCATTTTTATATCTAAATTTGAAAAGAACTGACCTCCAAAGCTTCAATAATACTCTCTCTAATCACCTTAAATCTATAATCAAGTGACTAAAGGAGAATACTTTAAGTCGTACCTTCAAGAAAAATATAGAGTAGTTGATGAAACTGTAAAAATACTATAAACAATGGCGTCTCGGTTGTTTAAAATATGACAAAGACGATCGAAATTGTTTTTATTGAATACGTAAAAAATATAAAAATTATAAACGAAAAGTGATGAAATAAGATTTTGGAAGATTGTGAAACCTTAGAATTTATATATATATATATATATATATATATATATATATATATATATATATATATATATATATATATATATATGCACGCCATCTTCCATTGTCTCCTTTAGTAAGTACCTATATTAAAAATAAACATTTAATCCAAAGTTTATGGGTATGATGTGTATTGACATTGAAAAGGGCACTTTCTGAAATTTATGAAACAAAAGAATTAAATAGCAACTGTTTGGATTTTACGTAGAGAATATCCAGCTAAATATTTATAGAAGCCATTGACCATTCACCCTTGACGGATGTAAGAACATAAGAAAAGAAAAAGTCTGCGATAGGCTTATCAATAGCCTACACGAGGCAGCTCCTGTTCCAATTACCAAGTTCAGTCCCATCTACCATCCTCATCCATAAATCTATCCAATTTATTCTTAAAACTTCCAAAGGAGGAAGCTACTTCACCTGACTAGTGAGCCTATTCCATTCATCTACAATTCGATTTGTAAGCAATTTCTACCTATTTCTTTCCCAAACCTAAACTTGTCCAGCTTAAGCCGATTGCTACGTGTCTTATCCTGTTCACTATAAATTACAACCTTACCTCTGTCTCCTATACTATAACCTTTTACGCACATGAAGACTTCAATCAAGTCCCCTCAAATTCTTCTCATTTTTAACATACATGTATGTAGATTTAGTCTCCTAAGCCTTTCACCATAAGGTAACTTCCTCAACCTATGAATCATCTTAGTCATCCTTCTTTGCACAAACCTATATCCATCCTATAATATGGTGACCAAAATTGCACCGCATAGTCAAGATGAGGCCTAACTAATGTCAGATACAGTTTCAGAATGACAGCAGCACTTATACTCCTCCCAATAAACCCCAATATCCTATTAACTTTATTCCTAGCACTTGTGCAATGCTTTTTAGGCCGGAGGTAAGAACTTACCAGGAAACCTAAGTCTCTTTTACATTCTGACCTGCCTAAAACTCTCCCATTCAGTTTATAATTATGCAGTGGATTACACCTACCTGTACTCAGTACACTACACTTGCTTATGTTAAATCCATTTGCGATTTCTCTGCCCATTGGAATAGTTTGGTCAATTCATTTTGTAACACCACAGCATCAAACTCAAACCTTATAATCTTACCTAACTTAATATCATCAGCAAAATGTCTAAGGTAGCTACTTATACCCACGGTGAGGTCATTGATATAAATTAAGAACAACAACAACCCCAACACCGACCCCTGAGGCTCCTAAATAGTAACATTCCTCCACTCAGCTTCAATCCCCTCTTTGCTGTTTGTCACTAAGCCACGATTGAATCCTTCCATCCATCCCATATGCTTTAACTTTATTCATAAGTTGTAAGTGTGGCACCCTGTCGAAAGCCCCACTAAAATCAAAGGCAACAATATTATAATTTTCATCTCTATCGGAAGCATCGTACACTTTTCTATAAAAATACACTAAATTAGTCAAACAAGATTTACCCTTAATAAAGTCTTGTTGAGATCCATTAATCAACTTATGTTTATCCAAGTGATCCCTAATAGTTTTCCTATTATAGATTCCATTATTTTTCCCACAACTGATGTCAAACTCCTACTACTATCCCGAAACTTTCCTAACAAATCCCTATACCTAGACTCTAGCTCCTCCGACCTAGTTTTCCTTATGTCATTCACTCCCACATGTAAAACAACTTCATCCCTTTCAGTTCCAGTCACTATCCTTTCATTTCCCTTACTCGCACCCGCTACACTTGCACCTGGCAAACAAACCCTTATCCTCCTCTTGCACTCACGTTCACAAAAGGTCGTGTTCTAGGCACAGACCTAGACTCTCTACCCAGGCCTACTATCCCCACCTCCTTAACACCGGCATCGCTACTTCCATCTAGAACAGGAGATGCCTCACTAGCTCTACCTGTTTCCTTCCTCCCTTTACCACTCTCACTCTCCAATCGCTACTATCTCCACTAGTCCTACGCCTAATGGACTAACCCTAGTTAATCCCCAGAATTGCCTTAGAGTGCTGAGATCCCTCCTAAACTCAGTGACTAACTACTCAAACATAGCTATTCTTTCCAAATCTCATGCTCTTCCATTCTCTAATACCACCACACACTCCCCCAGCCTACACACGACACAAGCAGTTTCCACTCCTACCATTCCGCATCCAGCACAAATATCACAAAAAACGCTCTCCCACAGTTATCCACCTTTCTCTAACTCAATGCAATCATCCATTATTAGCTAATTAATATTAGAGAATAGAAAAAAGAAATCAATGACATATAAAAAAAAGGAGTAAATACACTTACGAAAGTGAAAGAGCTGTGAAAAGGACACTAAATAAATGCACAGCATTACAATCAAACCACAAAAAAACATATCCACAACAAAGAACAATTACTAAACACAAATACACAAACAAATCAAGCTAACACTTCCAAATTATGATCTATATCATATCGGTCTGAGCGCTTCTTCAAATACTGCCACGCATTTACATGAACTCATGATGCTGTCTCGCGTTTACACGGAACACGAAGTTGCCACACGTTTAAACGAGCACATGATGCTGTCCCGCGTTTACATGAAAACATGATGCTGCCGCTCATCTACACGATCACATGATACTGCCCAGTGCCTAGACGAACACAGGATGATATCAGCCCCGCGTTTAGACCAGGAAATGATGCTGTCCCGCTTTTACAAGAACACATGATGCCACGCGTTTGTTTACACGAGCACATGATGCTGTCCTGCGTTAACACGAATACATCATGCTGCCACGCGTTTACATGAGCGCATAATGCTGCCTTGCGTTTAGGTAAGAATTTGAAGCTGCCACGCGTTTACGTGAACATATGATGCTGCCAGCATTTTTACGATCCGATGCTGCTGCCATGCGTTATCACGAGTACATGATGCTACCCCGCCTTTAACGAACACATGATAATATGAGGCGTTTACACGAGCACATGGTGTTACGCGTTTATACGAAGACGTGCTGATGCCCCGTGTTTACACGAATGTAAAATGCTTACTGCGTTTACACGAATACATGATGATGCCCAGCGTTTACAAGAGGAAGCGATGCTGCCCGCGTTTATACGAATACATAGTGCTGCTCAGCGTTTACACGAATACATAATTCTGCTCAGCGTTTACACGAATACATGATGCCACCCTGCATTTATACATATACATGATGCTGCTCAGGGTCTACACGAATCCATAATGCTGCTCTGCGTGTACACGAATCCATAATGCTGATCAGCGTTTACACGAATGCATGATGCCGCCCTGCGTTGAAACGAATACATGATGCTGCTCAGCGTTTATACGAGGACGTGATGCTGCCCCGTGTTTACACGAATGTATAATGCTTACTGCGTTTACACGAATACATGATGCTGCCCAGCGTTTACAAGAGGAAGGGATGCTGCCCCGCGTTTATACGAATACAAAGTGCTGCTCAGCGTTTACACGAATACATAATTCTGCTCAGCGTTTACACAAATACATGATGCCACCCTGCATTTATACATATACATGATGCTGCTCAGCGTCTACATGAATCCATAATGCTGCTCTGCGTGTACACGAATCCATAATGCTAATCACCGTTTACACGAATGCATGATGCTGCCCTACGTTACACAAAAAATGATGCTGCTCAACGTTTACACGAAGACATAATTCTGCCCAGCGCTTACCCGAGGACGTGATGCTGCCCGACGTTTATACGAACACATCAATTCCTGCGATTTTTGGAGCGTCGTCCTCAACACGTATTTAGAGATGGTCCTGCAAATTGACCATCCCCCCTTCCTCTGCTATACGGCCCAAGACGCGCCCGTCCAGGCGCCACTCGCCGATTCGACCATTCTCGATTACTTCAGACGCTCAATAAACTGGTACAATTTCTTCCTTTTTTTAATTTGCTACTTTTATCTTAGTTTGTCAGTCCATCTCACGAACATCCGGCTATTTATTTCCCCTAATCCACCCCCCATACCCTACTCTACCGCTCGATCTACTGTTGCTTAATAATTTTTCCTTATCTTTTATCCTTCCGTCTCTAACCCCAACCGTTGTTTAGTTATCGTGGTTCGTACTTCTGCTATTCGCTATTCCTGAGAACTCCAGAATAGCTAGTTTAAGACAACCATCAAAACTCATATCTCAGCAGCGACCTAATTAACAAATATCGGGTTTTGCAAAATTCCTGTTACACTCGTTACGACACTCTCAAAAAAGTACACAATGATAGTTTTGGTGCCATTAGACACGTTTTAGTTGTTTTAACAAATAACGGAGGAGTTCAGGTCCTCGACGTTGGTGTGGTGAACCATTAGGCATTGCCCTCGACATGAGCCCACACGCTGTAGTCGAGTGAATTGAGGTCGAGCGACTGTGGTGACCAAAAGTCCTTCGACCAGATGTTCACGTTCGACCTCAACCATTGTTGCACGGTCTTGTCCGTGTGGGCTGGGGCACCGTCCTGCTGAGAGACGTAGTCCGTCTTTTTCGTGATCTTTCTCACCCAGGGGAGGACTTTCGTGGGCAAGCTGTCCCTGCAATCAGGCCTGTAACCGGCCTTGAACCACACCGGCGGCATCTTCTCGCCATTCGAAGCCACGACGCTGAGCATCATCACGAAGGTGGGGTCCTTGGTCGTAGACACGTAGCGGGCCTCGGAGACATCGTGGCCAAAGCTTACCACGCGTTCGTTATGTTCGTTGATTACCAAACAGTCCGTGAATGTTTTTTTCATCCGAAAAAATATGACCTCGATTAGCATGACTCTTCCAGTTGCTGATAAAGCGACGATAGCGCTCCAGACGTTGTTCTCGCATACGGTCGGTGAGCAGAGGCATTTTGACGCACCTCAACCTTCTGCCGCCCTCCTCCTTGACGGCCCTGAACACCGTAGCCACCGAGATGTTCTTCCCGAGCACAGTCATTTTGACCTTAGGACCACTTTCGAAGGCCTCTCTCACAGCCAAACGGTTGACAACTTGAGATCTTGTCCGTACCTGAGCCTCTCCGCGACTCTGTGGACGGTCATTCGGCTGACGTTGAGCCGCTTGGCGAAGTCGAACTTGTTGTGGCCCGCGCGCAGGAGAGCAGAGATTTCGATCTTTTCACTTCCATCTCGACACTTCCACATAATGGAAAATATGATTTAATGACAAGTGCTGGAAAAGTAGAACTTTAAGTTTGTTCGGCCAAACTTTTTTCTATGAGACGCGAAAATTTCTCAAAAGATAAAAAAAAATACTCGAAGGTAACAGAACTTTTGCGAAATCCGGTACATCTATTCGCAACCGATCTAGCTTACACATACCCCTTTTCAAGACCGTCTGCTGCAGTTAACATCTTGAGGATTGCGTGCCCTACCGTCCCCAATATATGTACAAATCTCTTCCTTACAAACTTTCTGGCAGATACTCTCGTAGGTTTTCGCTTTAATTTTTTTTAATATCTTCCACACACTTTTGCTTTCTCCATCTTCGCCACTCTCTTCACAAATCTCTTATCTCTCTCTTTCTCATCCTCGTAACCATGGTTACAAGTTGGATTTGCCCCCATTCCAGACTAGTATTTATTTGCTGGAACTACTTCTCGTATGAGATCTGCGGTACGTGGAACCATCTTCCGGTCGAGGTGGTCAATATAGTTCGTCGATAGAACCATTCAAATCTAGAGTGGATTATGTACTCCATGAATAGGTAGAAAACGTAGTGTCGAGTAAATTATAAAAGTAAGTTAAATATGTATTAAAATGTCCTGATTATGTCCTTTTTCACATCACAATCGGGTATCTTTTCCGCTTCGTGTGCCCGCAAAAGCAGGTGGGAGGGGAGGAGCCTTCATCTGCGCCACGCTTTCTCTCTTGCTTCACGTTAAGCTTTTCCCCAAATAGTACCTCCTCGGAGTGGTCACCAATGTCCCTTGAGGTACTAATATTTCGTGTGTGTGTCTCTCTCTCTTTCTCTTACTCTCTGTTTCTCTCTCTAACTTTCTCTCTCTCTCTCTCTCTCTCTCTCTCTCTCTCTCTCTCTCTCTCTCTCCTCGCCAACATTCTGGCGGAGATGCCTTCGTTGGTTTTCTTACTTCTAAGTAACTAATTAAGCCACAGAAGTGACCTCTATTGTACAGGGAGGGGAGGGAAGTCTTATAACCCCCTGTAAATGTTGTTTTCATTTTCTATTCACATATTTGATATTATTGTTCCTCTTTTGTTCTTATTACTTTTCCTGGAGAATGTTTCGTAAAGATAAATGTGATTATCCACATTAATTAAAGACATTTTATTTAGGAAATACTTAAAAAAATTAACAGCAATTTATTAGTAATTACAGAATCGTCATCCCCTCCTCATTCTATCGTCGTTTTTTTTCTATTTTTTAATTTTTTTACACTGCTTATCTGTCGCCTAACACCAGGGGAATAAGCCGTAATTAAAAGTTCAGCCTAGTACGAGGCTACTTTAAAATTCACCCCCAAAAGCAATCAAAAACAACAAACCAAAAACAAATCTTCAGTGCTTCATTTGTAAGCCGATGAAGAGAGGAAACATTCAGTAATTCACTCTATTTCGAGAGACATTTCGTGTAACCCTTCCCCCCACCCCCTCATGCTATAAACTTCCCTTCTTTGTAGGAGAACAATCAAATGACTGCGGCCTACCCTAGACGGATGATTTGCGATTGCATGGGGTAAACGCATCAATTCACAAAGCCGCATCAATTCACAAAGCCTACTTGGGAAAAACCGGGTCGATGTCAAAATTATGAGACAGAAACAATTATAAAAGGCTTTCGCCTTAAACAAAATTTCCCTAATCACCATCCAGCGAGTTTGTTGATGTGTTTATTCCCCCGTCAAATCTGCGGTTTCAGGGAAATACCTCTTTTGTTCCTTCTGACTACGTACCACCAATTCCGAGAGAGGGTGGATTTCCCGAAAACGAAGCTCTCCGCAGAACCTTGATGCGAAATCTCATTCCGTAAAAAAAGAGAAATTGGCAACTCCAAGCTATCAGGTGGCCACGGGGTGCCTCTCAGCTGTGTTCTGTTCCGTGCATTCAGTCAACAGCTGATTGCTGCCTCGTTAACTTCTGTGTGTTTTTGTGTTGCTGTGTTGCCCCATTTTTTTGTGAAACTTGACCATACATAGGCTTTGTAATGAATTCAAAGTATTTTGTTAAATATTACTTGTCGGATTGTTTGTGAAAATAATGTTTTTAAACGAGTGAGGGTGCTTTGGAAAGTTGGTGACAGACAGGGTGAAGCAAAAATAATTAATTACACTTAATTTGTTGTTATACTTTCGGATAAAGAACCACAGCCCTTTTACCTTATTCAATAGCGATTAGACCTTCGATAATGATTCGCATTTTTAATGTTAACATATTGGGGGGGGGGGATATTTTATGTGTGAGTGTGAATATGTGGTAAGGTTTTCCCTCTATAGCAGTAATTTGCAATGTAGGCCAACTCCTTTAGAATCGTTCCTCTTAATCTTCAATTCTAAATAGCATTAACGGTTGCTTTCACCGCCAGTACACTTCTCTCTGTCTCTCCATTTATGCACTGAATCTAGAACAACGCTTATAAACAACAAAGGCGTAGATCTGGAGTGCGGTGAAACCTCATTTCGGCGTATGTGCGGCGCATTTAAGGCCCGAATCCCCCTCGCTCCTACCACGCAGCGAGACAACCGCAGGCAGCCTCTGTCGCTGCGATTGAGGAAATGCAGGTAGAGTCAAGGTGAATGAGCTGTCTCTGCGTTGTTCAATGTTGCACAGCGGTATTTCGTTATCTCTTAATTTTAACTATAACAACGTTTTAAGTATGCGTAATTGTGTTTATGTTCGTACAAAGTCGTTTATCGATTACCCGCATATCTATGAGGCGCATGAATCAGATGCCGGCAAGAGTAGTTTCAGATTACTTCAAACTCTGTTCATCTTCCGATCAGAATTGCTAGGTGGTAATGATTAATGTGCGCGTGGTACTCGCTGCGTTAATTTCCACAGTTTTATTATTCATATGGAAGAAAAGTGAATGTGAAGACGGGAAGAAGTCCCTCAATGCATACATGCTCGCTCGCTTTGACCTACTTTCACGACCTACTTTCGTACGATCGCTCCACACGAACAGTTAATTCCTTCGAACCTGACAGGTATCTCATTGATGGTAGATATATTTCTCTTAGTCTTCATACCAGCTGTAAATGGTAGTTATCTCGCCTCGAATAATTAAATGATTTTATTCAGGTTGTGCGCTCAGTGATGCTTAATACAATCTCCATCGGCATTCACACAGCTTCATAATTGCACTTTTGATCGAGTGAGCAGCGGGAAGGTTGAATATGCGTCCCTGGCCTCTATCTCTCTCATTACATCTCTTACATTCTCTCTTTTTTTTCTCTCTCTTATCTCTCTATCACATACAATTTGATTATATATCTCTCACACATTCTCTCATTATCTTTCTATCTAATTATATATCTCTCCCTCTCACTCACTCTCTCCCTCACACCCATTCTTTCTCCCTCACTTTCTCTCTATTTCTCTCTCACTCATTCTCTCATTATCTCTCTCTCTCTCTCTCTTTCTTTATTTCTCTCTCTCTCCCTCTCTCTTTTACAGCCAAAACTATTCGATTGGCTTGTACTCCACTGCATGGAAAAACGATTGGAATTTACATTTCGAAAGGAGGTCGGAGAATATGCTCGCTTTCCTTTGTCCAACAGCGCCCCCCGCTTCTCCCCCCCCCCCCCAGAATGCTCTTTAGTTTTGAGTTGATGCAAGGATGCGGTGATTACCTTGAAACTCGGTGACCTTATTTTCGCTCGAATCTACGAATCACAGAGCGAAGAGCTTTAAATAGATCATGTGTTCCTCCTTTCTAGGAATTTTTCAATGATGAAAACTCTCACAATTTTAAAAGATGTTTACTGAGAATAAATAACATTAAGTGAATCATATTTATTTTTCTTATTGAGTTTTATTGACTAATTTGGAAACTAAGCAATGGGTGTTCAGCGGCCCGTGGTATGTGACCGAGCGCCAGGGTCAGGAGACAGCGGTTGTCAATCTGACCTCCCCATAGGGGAGGACTCACCCTCACCAGAAGGGGAATACCCCCTCATGTATCTAGATGACTCTGCCCTCAACCACAACGGTCAAGATGTACCTGATCAACCACCGACAGGTAGGAGTTTCGTGTCAACTAAAAGATGCTATATGCGTTTCTTTTCTCATAATTTCCCAAATTGTTTCGTCTATTAATTGTTCAACGCTGCCCCAAAGGGCGCGGATGTAGTAATTGTAGCGTCCTTATCTAGTTTAAGCGTCCCTATTTAGTTTTCATTAATGAAAACAGGAAGTGGCAAATGGCCAACCATGGCATCTCTGAGGAAAGTTTTTGAAAAATGATTCTTACAATTTCCTTCCTAGCAACGATGGCAAGTTTTCTCGCCGGCTGCTCTCTCCTATTTAAAAGATAGAAGGAATTGTGATGTTTACCCGTTGCAATCAAATATAGCGTCCCTACATATGTTGCAATCAAGAATTAGTAGTATATTAAAACTGTTGTCAAATACCATCAGTTTCTTTTCTTTTCTAATGGTTCTCCTGGTCAAACACAAGAGCAACTAGGAGAGTCAAACTTCCCACCAAAAGGGCCCGTATCGTCCATCAAGTACCATAAATGGGGGAATGAGCTCCCATACAAATAAGGAGTCTGCAAAAAGCTTATATTGGCCTATGTGAGGCAGCTCTTGTTCCCATCACCAGATTCAGTCTCACATTTGTGCCCTGTCCAAGCGAACAGGGTACACATGAAAGATGTTTGCCCCAACCGGATAATGAAATGGACATAAAGGTCAGTATGACAATCGCTGGTGAACCCGAGGGCTTCAGGGGCCGGTCCTCTTTGGGAAGAGGCGCCAGGAAGTATTGTGTTTTGATTCCAAACAGCGTTCAGGTGAAACCTTCGTCGCCCCCGGGCAGATGGACCTGTTCTGCGTCAGAGGTATGTGGATATAGATACCCATCGGCAGGATTCCTTGTGCTGCGAAGACGGGAAAGGAAAGAAAGCAGTGTTATGTGTGTGTGATGAGAAGTGTAATATCTACCCACCCCAGTACACGGTGAGCACAGCGCGTCCACCAATTGGTAGCCAGATCTCTGACGTGTGTGTTCGCTCTTGTCGTGATCGAACCCGGTACCGCGACGGCTAGCAAGAACCCTGACCAGGTACATCGTAAAGGTGGCTATTCTATACTAACCGGGTCTATGAAAGTGGAAAGATTAATCCTTATGCTTATCTGTACGGACAACCAAATCGATTTTGCCATCTTGTAGACCTTTTATTTTACTCTTCCTGTTATTATATTTGTCCACCTTTATCGGGCAGTCCCTTGCCTTTTTGACCTCGGAGTCAAAATGATCTTTTAGATTACAGGTTTTATTAAATTTCAATAATAAATTTAAATCTTCTCTTTCGTGTTTAATGGTTGATGCTATGCAAATACAATCGCCTTTCATATAGAAACATCAATCAACTGCTTTTATCAATACAATCAATTAACCCCCCCTACGTCTTTACATCTATTAAATGGTGAATATTATTAATAAATGATAGGTTTCATACATTCTAAACTAGTAATCGAAGTTCGACCGGGCAGATTTGTATAGCTTAATCACACGTTACTGATACGAAATAATCTGCCCTAAATTTTTCCTATAGAAGCCCTGAATTCTTTTATGGACTTACCAGAGTATAATTATTTGTTATTTCTTTATAATTTAGCCTAAAATAATCTAACTTTATACGATAATCTGGGTGTGGTAATCTTAATTCCAATCCATAACGTTTTTCACGTTCTCGGGTAACCGGTTGTCGTTTTTCTAAAAAGAATTGAAGATTTGGGAAGCTAATTAGGAGGCCCCTTCGAAAAAGAATTGGACATTGGTAAAAACAAAAATAGCATTGCATATGGTAATAAGAGAAAACAAAATTAGGATACATATGTGAGACTGAATTGGGTAATGGGAACAGGAGCTGCCTCGCAGACTGCTTATCTTCTTATGTGTGGGAGCTCATTTCCCCATTTATGGTACTTGAAGGACGATACGGGCCCTTTTGGGAAGTTGTATAGTAAATGAATGTTAAGGGTGGTCAAGTTGAAGGATATCATTCTAAGGATTAAAAAGATTTGGTGGTAGCGTAATCGGGAGAGGGTGAAGTTGGGAATTGTTTCATGGACCACAAATGCCACTTCTACCCGTTGTAATCTCTTCTTTAAGGGGTATGGTATGGTTTTGGCTCATTTAAGGTAAGTGAGTGGTTCGATTCTTGCATGTGATTGAGGAGCACAATTGTTGTTACATTGCCTATTCTAATTTGATATTTTGTGCTCCTTGAGTCTCATTCTTTTTTTCTTTTTTCCAATCTTCTCCCTGTCTTGTCCATTTATGATTTATTTACCACAGCTTAAACCTGATAAGTGGTAGGCTTCACGAGGGACTCGGGTTGGGTTTTAATCAGTTCCTCTCGTATGGGTCCTTGGAAGCTAAAGATTACTCTAAAATCGGTGTTTTTTTTAAGAGCTTGTTTATGTATTGGAGGTCAGGGTTTGAGGGGGGGGGGGTATTATTTGGGTGTGTTGCTATTGTTAGGAGGATTTGTGGTCAAATAGGTTTCTTTTTTATTCCTTAGATATTGGGGGGAGATTTGAGATAAGCTTCCTTATTGGATGATCTCAAAATTTAGTCTACACAGAACCTTTCATTTTGGAAGCTTATCTATCATAGCTCCCCCAAATATTTTAGGGGATAAAAAAAAACATTTGACCATAAGTCCTCTGAACAATAACAACACACCCAAATAATATCCTTCCCCTCACACCCTGACATCCAATACATAAACAAGCTCTTAAAGAAAACCGCCGATTTTAAAGTAATCTTTAGCTTCCAAGGACCCATACGAAAGGAACTGATTAAAACGCAACCCGAGGCTCATCTTTTGTTTTGAGAACTTTGACCCTTCGTACTATTCGGCTGTCAAGCAATTTTGGTCATTTATAGAAGAGTTTTTTTTCTCAAATTTAGTCTATTTTTTTTTTTAAATGGTGGTAGCGATGTCCCAAGCCTCTTTTAAGCTGGTCTAATGAATCGACCTTTTTCAAAGCCACTTATCATCATCATCTGTCTGAAAGACAACTTTTACAACGTGCTAAATTTGATTTCTCTAACCTATATTCAACAATTGCAACGTATTAATGATTCTCTTGTACAACTACGTCCTTCAAAAGTTACCTTCAGTTACAAAAGTAAGGAGGTTATTCTTAAACTCTATAACTCTTATGTTAGGCCACATCTAGAGTACTGTATACAGGCATGGTCCCCACATTTTAGACACGATATTAACCTTCTTGAGTCAGTGCAACGGAGGGCAACAAAGATTATTCCTTCCCTGAGGCACCTTGAATATGAAGATAGACTGAGGGTATTAAATATGTTCTCGTTCGAAAGGAGGTGTGTGAGAGGGGATATGATTGAGCTCTTTAAAATTTTTTCCGGGATAGATAAATTGGATGTTAGCAAGTTTTTTGAGTTAGATGATGGAAATCGAACTAGAGGTCACCACTTGAAAATTAAAAAGCAAGGGTGTAGGTTGGATTTAAGAAAATATTTTTTCACCAATAGAGTGGTAGACTTCTGGAACAAATTGCCGCAGAGGGTAGTAGGTAGTCCAAACCTAAATGTATTTAAGAGTAGGTTGGATGAGTTTATGGGAAGGGAAGGTTGTGATGGTTCCTAAGTTTTGTATATATTAATATTGTTTGTATATATCTATAGCTGCATGATTTAGTTCTTGACAAGCCTTGATTGGTGATACCCTTGTTTCTGGATGCAATCCTCTGGATGTAGTTTTCCTGGGAGTTTGGGTGCCTTGAAAAAGAGGCCGCTTGACTCGGATGACCTATGATGAGCCCTTGTGGCTTTTGTCATCCGTTATATTATATTGTGGGGGACTTTGATTTTGTCTTCCCTTGGTGATGGTGCTTTTTGTGGGTGGGTTTTGACGGAGGTGGATGACCTTTGATAGGCCCTTGTGGCTTTTGTCATCCGTGTAATTATGTTATGTTATGTTATGTTTTCAATGATCAGTCGAAAGAGTACCATCCCCTCCTACTTAGTTATTTCGTGATACGCGACGCCTACACGTAGCACGTTCCCCGCAAGGGATGGGGGGTAGTGTAAGACGGAAGTTCCCCTACTACTATTAAAACCTGAAGGAGTCGCACGCCCTTCCGGCCCTATTGCCTCAAACTCCTGCTCTCTCTGGGGTCGTCCCTTGCGTCTGTTTTGAAATCTCTCACTATCTTCCCATGTATTGTTAGTCCCAACAAAGGGTGAAAGATGGCGTTAAACTTTCTATAAATGATACGGGACACGTTTAACCAAAGGAAATACTATTTTGTCAGGAAGATCTTCCTCAGCCTCCAAATCCACCGAACCTTGCACCATGCAATTACCATTAAGCCATTACAACTCCACTTTATTAGCAATTTTGCCTCTGATATGGATGAGGTGGTAAAGAAGAGGTCATATACAAGATGATCCCTTCCCCCAATTTTCATTAGGCTTAATTTCTTAATTCCACAAACAATTAAGAAATAAAGCCTATTGAAAGTTTGGACCTGTTGTGGGTGGGGGGGGGGGCTGTATATCTGCCACTGACCATTGTCTTCTTATCTAAGGTTATATTTTAAGGGCAGTGCAGCTTATTAATAGTATGAATCGTTCTGTTTTTATTTAGTTGGCCTCAATTTCTACGGTTTTTTATGTTGTTCAAGTTGTCGCTTCTATAAGTTAAAACTCGTAAGATGAAGTAATTAAACACCTTTTAATTAGAGCGACAAGTCGCTTCTTACCGTTATCTATCCTAATTTTATTCTAACATAACACAAAAGAAAGGATAATAAAAGACACTATGGCCTAACAAAATTATTTACAATGAGGGTATCCAAAAAAAAAAACAATTAAGCCAAAATGGTATAGTCTCCATCCATTACATTGCGTCATCATCCAATCAACCAGTAGGCTCGTCATATTGAGTTTATAATATTAAGAACCAAAGCATGCAAGTAGTAATAAAAACACATCCATATAAGCCTACATAATCAGTTTCTTTATATAAAATCTTACTCGTTATATTTATCTAGTTCTCCTTTGCTTTTTACACCTACCTATAGGTCGCTAATGTGACCAAGAATAATAATAGACCAAAATAAGATCACTGAGGTAGCCCATTAATAACATCTATCCATAGCGATTTATCTCCATTTAGTACTACCCTCTGCTTTCTATTCTTCAGACACTCTGCTACCTAATTTAAAACATTAGCAGAAAATCCATATATTTACAATTTATGCACTAGTCACCTATAAGGGATTTTTTATTAAAAGCGTTGCTAAAACCTAAGTAAACTTCATTTATGTCATTACCTTTATCCAATTGCCCAAGACCATAATCTAGAAATTCCGGCTGGTTTGTTGATTATTACGCAACAAACTTCGAAAAGTCTGCTATCCCTTATTTAACTATCTTCTCAAGTAATTTAAATACTGTTGAAGTTAGATTTAATGGTCTATAGTTATTACGATCATCCTGCCTTCCCTTTTTGAAGATTGGAACTACATTAGCTATATTATTAGACTAGCAAATAACAAATTCAATCGACTTAACTGCCATGGGACATATTCGTATTTAGGAAACCAAGCTAATATAAACTATTTTACAATATGCAACTTTGGTAAAAAAACTAGACGAGGTCATTTGACTTTTTACTAGTATTTCCAAGACGACAGGAATCTAAGCAGCCATTGTGAGAGCGAATTAAGCGAGCAATGGATACCAAGAAATGTGTCAGAATCCAAGATTGTGGAATTTGATTTTTTTTCTCTCCCTGTCTTTGGATTCCCTCTAGAGTTGTAAGAGCCTGAAGACGTGTTGGATCTTGCCCGTCTAAGTATTCATTCTAGAGCTGTAAGAACTCCAAAACATGTAGGATCCTGTCTGTCTTTGAATTACCTCTGGAGTTGTAAGAACCTCAAAACGTGTTGGATTTTGCATGTCTATGGATTTCCTCTGGAGATTTAAGAACCTGAAAACGTGTCGGATCCTTTCCGTCTTTGAATTCCCTCTGGAGTTGTAGGAACCTCAAAACGTGTTTAATCTTGCCCGTCTATGGATTTCCTCTGGAGATTTAAGAACCTGAAAACGTGTTGAGTGTTGCCCGTCTATGGATTCCCTCTAGAGCTTTAAGAATCTCAAAACGTGTTGGGTCCTGTCACTCTTTGGATTCCCTCTGAAGTTATAAGAATCTCAAAACGTGTCTGATCCTGCCCATCTTTGGATTCCCTCAGGAGTTGTAAGAACCTCAAAACGTGTTGAATCCTCTCCCTCTTTGGATTCCCTCTGAAGTTGTAAGAACCTCAAAACGTGTTGAATCCTCTCCCTCTTTGGATTCCCTCTGAAGTTGTAAGAACCTCAAAACGTATTGTATCTGGCCGTCTCTATTTTCTGCAGACTTTAAACCTGCCATACCATATTGGACGAACCTTGAAAAAGGAAGGCTCAAATCGTCCCTCCAGATAGCTCCAGATCAATACATATGATATGGAACAGCTGCAAAATGTTCTGATGGAGCTCAAGTTTAGTGGCAATCTTCTAAGCCCCTTTTTAGGACATGTCCTTCAATCTGGCAGGACGTACGAGAAGTTCACGGTCTCTACTCTAATTATTAAATATGCCTAGGCTCCTTTATTTCTTCAGTCATGTTTTGAAATCTACCTCTCCAGATACTGTTCTTTGTTTTGGAACTCTCCCTACCAAAAGGTTATGTCACCCCCTATACGAGTATATGGGATATGTCATTCTCGAGTAGAAATAACACCGCTTCCAATTCTAGGGAAGTAAGGAGTTAAGTCAAATTGGGTGGGGTTATTCACTGGACGTAATCTCGATTTGAAGTCGCAATTGTGTCTGACCTCTGTGCGAACAAGAGGCCCCATAAAAGTGGTCATTTTGGGGCTAAAACTCATTATAAAATTAATGCCGGCGACCACAGAATGGTCAGATACAAGGTAAAAAATAACCTAATTTAAGAAATAAGAACGTTCGTCCAGTCACAAAATAACATGCTTAAAAAAAGATGAACGTTATTCAAGTATAAAAAAGAACATACTTAAAGATTTAAGAATGTTATTCAAGTCAAAAAATAACATACTTAAAGAAAGATGAACGTTATTCAAGCAAACCCAAATGAAATTCGTTTGAATCTCAAGTGTGAATAACGTTCATAACAGGAACAAGGAACAATAAATTCCATGAAATTCCGTTCAGAAACTGCTGAAGAGTACATTGAAACATAAAGCTTTTGCGACATATTTCGAAGAGAGGCTCTAAACCTAATGAAAAGTCCCCCATATCACCCCCAACATGAACTTAATAAAATGAAATAGAGAAGAGTAATATGAGAAAATAAAACGTAAATATTGTTTAAGAAAACACCAAAGAAGAGAAAGGTTTGGTATTAAAGAACAAATATAATCAAGGATTGGGACAAAGTAGTTAAAAGAATACTATAAAACAACTGTATTTAAGTCGCAAAATGATTAAAAATCTCACTGAATCTTTTACATCCAATAATGCCTAGGCTCCTGCTCTCAAAGCTGAAATTGAAATAGGCTCTCGGTAGTCGGGTGATAGAAGCCTCCTCCCTGTCAAGTTTTGAGAATAGACTGGATAAATTTATCCTCCCTGGCAAGTTTTAAGAATAGACTGAATAGATCTATGAGTGAGGATGCTAGACTGAACTTGGTGGTGGAAACAGGAACTGCCTCGTATAAAGCTATTGATTAGCCTTTTGCAGACTCAAAAAATTTCTTATGTAAACAAGGAAACAAGATCAACAGACCTAAGTCGCGTGCTCTCAATTATTCTGCTTATGACCTTCAAAACTTTCAACAAGTGGGGCAATCCGGCCCATAGTTAATTATCTTTTAATAATTCCCGGACTAACATTGGGAGGACCATTGGAAATTATATCATTCGAAAGAGAATGTAAAACAACATAAGGGTTTCAAATTCCGTTAGAATCGGCCGAATAGTTACCTTATTGCCAAAAAACTCATTGAAAAGTAAAATGGTTACCATCCGACCGACCTACCTACGAACCGATAGAGTAACTATAGAGTCGCGTGCAGGCGAATAAAATTCACAACTCTAGGCTGCTCAATATGACTTCAAATATGCTCTAAGAGGCTAAAGAAAAGATTGTAAATAAGTAAGCCTGCCTCTTAATTACTTATCTGAAACAAGGCAATTTCGAGAGGAATGCGACAATGCCATAATAATTATGCTACTCAAAAAACGAGAAAGAATGGATTGATTTTATGTACTAAACTATTCGCCAATCTATTGTGCTTATAAACTCCTCGTAAGATTCTGCAGCGCCAACTAGAGGAGCAAAAGGCGAAACAAGCCGGCACTGGAAGGGTTTCTTAACGATCGATTATATACATACCATCAACCAGATGAATGAGTAAACTTTAACTCAAAAAGCCTCAAACTCATTGAGAAAACATAAGAATACAAATTGAGTTATACCATATTTTTATGGCCTATCTAAACACTTTAAGTCAATACAAACGCCAGCAATTATAGTAATCATGAAGAATCAAGGCACTGATCCACCTTTATTAACATCTGAGAACAAAAACCTACATAAGATTGCGCAAAAAACTAGAAATCTTTCAATTACACGTGGGAAGGAGTATGGCAGCAACTTACCATGTAGCATTAATTTCCTCTCATCAGGAAATATTCAGAAAGCTAAATATGGCATACTTCAATCACTTGAGATTCTCTGAATATATTGATGATATTGTGCGCACAAGCGACAACTCAGGAGAAATCCAAAAACTACATAAGGATCTTAATATTGAAAGCAAAAGAGTTGGTGAGTTAGCGTGAAAATAAAACTCAAGACCACAAAAGTTATGCCACCTCAACTGGATGACGGTTTGCCGAACATAGAAACTAACACCCAGGAAATTGTAATAGATACACTTCTCAGTTGACAGATAAAACTGTCACATGACTAAAGATTATGGAATCCAACCCTAAATAAATCTCGGTTCTAAAGAACTTGGCAAGGTAAGTACCATTTTAATTAATAAACTATCTATCCTCATTAAAAAGAAAACATATGAGCTGATATAAAACTCTGAAATTCAAGAAGAGCTCAGAGAACCCATGTCCGCATTTTGAAAAGAATGAATTTGATACTTTTGAGATCAAAACTATCTGGATCCGTGAGCTGATAAAAAAATCTAGATTGAGTAGAAACAATGGGAAATCAAGGTATGCAGCAAGATTTCAAGACAACACATGGACGAAAAAAGATCGATAATTGTACTCCATTGTCAAAAAACAACAAAAAAAAAAACAACCTAGGAAAGAAGAATAAAAAGACAAAGATGAAGTTCAAAATTATACCCTAAACTGGAAGAAACTTGCGTAGGATCGGCCCCAAGATGAGAAGAGAAAGGATTTCATTCAAGAATGGATAGCTTATATACATGAAATCATTTCTTTCTTCCTTTCTAACTCATTCCTTCCTTGTATATTATTATAAATAAACAAATTAAGATACCACAATGTCAGAAGCACAATGCAAATATAACATCTTTGAAGAGAACCACTTTTTCATTGATCACAAATATAAGACTAGCTTGGGAGCATCAGTCAATCATCATTGTACAGCTGAAGATTGGATCATAAATACCATAATGCTGCGAAAGGAAGGTTTACTTGAATTCAATGAAAATTCTATTTAAAAAAAAACTCATTTTTATTGTAGTATTAAACTGTAGGCTCCGAAGCACTATCCTGTTATAATTTCATTAATGTCCTTCACCCCAACATGAAATTAATTCAAGAAAAAAAAGAGACGATACATTACTGTCATAGAACTCATAGAACATCCTGATTTATAACAGTCTATTGAAATCTCTTTGACAAAGTTCTGTTTTTGAATGACGTTAGTACAACCCAAAAGGTTTTGTATTCCTGTTTTTCGGATTTCTTAATAAAGAATTCTCAAGGGCAGTATTAAAACAAAGCTATTGCCCATACAAATTAATTTCTATAGCCACTTCCGAAATAATCATTTTATTGAAAACTACTTGTTAAAGACAATAGCCGCATGAAGAAATTCAAGCACAATACAAGCAAGAAATAGAAGCGCTTTCATTATTAGCAGAGGGACTGAAGAACAATAAGTTGGGGGCAGTTTGGAAAGAATCCATAACAATCTGATTGACCGTGATAATACCTAACTACCATTCCATTGCATTAATTTCCTGTAATGAATTTTTTAATGTATTGAAGTTATATTTTTTATTTTAATTTATGCCTGGGGATATCTATGGATTCATTTATCTCAAGTTACATTAAAAGTCAAGATAAACATGTTTTCATTTTAGCTTACGAATTAAAATAGTTTTTATTGGTACAATAATGGCATGTCTCTTACCTTCATTATTATCGCTCTCCTTCTTTGTTCTTTCCCAAAGCCTTCTGTGTGAGTTGTATATTTATACACTCCTTCCTCTGTTCTTCCCTTGGGTATTTTTGCATTCTATATTCAAGTGTTGTTTTTCCTGATTAGCTTTTCAAATTCCCTGGTAAATCTTTAATCCTACTTCACGGTTCGTTTCCTCCATTCAAAAGTTTGTGCCCAACTCGAAAATCAAGATCGAACCTTCAATCCGTTGAACTAGGAAAAAACCGCCGTACGACGAAATAGGACTTTTATAAAAAGTAAATCCTACTGTCCAAAGCAAAGATTTGCAATCGAAGGACAATTTGAAATTTCCTTTCTAATTTTAAAGTCACTTTTTTATCCAACGGATAAAGAATACTTTAAATACTGAAAATACAAGTATAAAATCCAATCCAAACAATTCGATTCTCATGCTTTCCTTCTCTAAATTTATGTGATGCTGTTGGCACTTGAAAGAAGCTAACTGTTTTTACTCTAATGACTGTTAGTAACTTAGTTACTTAGGGAGGGGGCCTCGAATTCATTTATTTGTTCGATGACTTTTTTATGTGACTATGAAATGTATTTTAAATTTCTCAAAACTTTTATTCATTTGCAGTCATAATTCTATTATATATATATATATTATATATATATATATATATATATATATATATATATATATATATATATATACATACAAAGAAGCAACTACAGGTTCTGCGGGTGATCATACAACCACCACAGGGCTACGCCATTTTTATTTTCTGCCTTTCAAATAAATTTGAAGACAGACGCAGAAACCTTGTCTAGCTGACTATATATACATATAGTACAAGAGAAAGAAGAATTGGACGCGAATGAGCAAATGAGACAAGAAACAGGAGTTATTTAAAGGCAAGAGAAAGGGACATTAGAAGAACCCAGAATCAAAGGGCGGCACAATGAAAGCGATCATTTACCGAGAAGACAGAAATAACGCCAGGGAAAATTTTTTGGGGAAAATTCCTGGCCGGGACTCGAACCCGGGTCTGCTGATTGCCGGTCAGATGCTTTACCGCTAAGCTACCAGGCACAGTAACTACATTTCGCTCAAAGCATTACCCCATCAAACCTACTATCTCCTTAAGCTAGGAACCTCCAAGGATTCTTCTAATGTCCCTCTCTCTTGCCTTTAAAAACTCCGGTTTCTTGTCTCATTTTCTCATTCGCGTCCAATTCTTCTTTCTCTGGTACTATATATATATATATATATATATATATATATATATATATATATATATATATATATATATATATATATATATATATATATATATATATATAATCTGTTTTAGCTCATGAATCCATCTAAAATTTAAGTGTGGAATTTAAATATTAAACTTTTCCGTTTAAATTGTAATGAAGTTCCACTATGTAATAAATAATATATCCTTTTTCTTAGAGGGTAAAGATTAGTTAAATATTTAACACGTGAAATGTTGCTGAGCAATAAAATGGATGCATGCCACGTTCCTCGAAAGGGTTGAATAATAATTCTATAATGAAATGTATAATTACATTGGACACCAAATAAGTTCTCTATAAATGAGGAGGATGACCCACACCAGTGAAGAAAGTCAAAACTTGGTACGTAATACAATAATAAATGAAGGTAAAAACACTTCGCAAGAGATTATAATTTAACCATCAACCTTGTGATTGCTTTTTGGCAATGTCGCAATTATAATTATGCGGTTAAAATGGCATGGCGCAGCTAACAAAGCTCTTTATCAAGCTCTCGGAAGATGCTCTTCGTACATACGAGTACATGAGAGGTCAATTCATAAGCCAGTGTGTATGCATGAAGAGGGTCTTCTGAGAGCCTGATGATGAGAGCTACAAATTGTGATCTTAACCTTGTAAATGCGAGCCTACTTGCCATCCTGTAGACAAAATTATTTAAAGAGATTTCCACTGGCATGGTCCGACGCCTCAAGTTTGCTTTCTTTTATTTACAAAAAGGCGACAAGAAAGAATTAAAGAAATACAGGCCAATCATTCTCTTTTTAGCAACATACAAATTACCTAAAGAGTTACAACTAACATACTAACACAAACACCTGACTGCAATCCGCCACAACAAATATTTTAGAGAATTAATAAATACAAAATACCACATTATATGACATTATTAAAGAATATTCGATTCAGTGAACATTGATTTTATTCTATCAACATTCCAAAGAAACCAGGAATTAGAAAGACCTGTATTGACGTACACTCCTTTGTACATAATTATGCAGCATCATGACTTACGTTGCACTTCTAATTCCAGAGAAACCAGGGATTAGAAAGACCTGTATTGACGTACACTCCTTTGTACATAATTATGCAGCATCATGACTTACGTTGCACTTCTAATTCCAGAGAAACCAGGAATTAGAAAGACCTGTATTGACGTACACTCATTTGTACATAATTATGCAGCATCATGACTTACGTTGCACTTCTAATTCCAGAGAAACCAGGGATTAGAAAGACCTGTATTGATGTGCACTCTTTTGTATATAATCATGCAGCATCATGACTTACTTTGCACTTCTAATTCCAGAGAAACCAGGGATTAGAAAGACCTGTATTGACGTGCACTCTTTTGTATATAATCATGCAGCATCATGACTTACTTTGCACTTCTAATTCCAGAGAAACCAGGGTTTAGAAAGACCTGTATTGACGTACACTCCTTTGTACATAATTATGCAGCATCATGACTTACGTTGCACTTCTAATTCCAGAGAAACCAGGAATTAGAAAGACCTGTATTGACGTACACTCCTTTGTACATAATTATGCAGCATCATGACTTACGTTGCACTTCTAATTCCAGAGAAACCAGGGATTAGAAAGACCTGTATTGACGTGCACTCTTTTGTATATAATCATGCAGCATCATGACTTACTTTGCACTTGCCATTATAAAAAAAACCTAGGAAACAAAAAGATTTGGCCTCCCCCGAAGTGTTTACAAGAGCTTGGGTGGAGATTTGGGGGGACTTTGGAAGACACAAGGAATTAGAATTAATGGGAAATATATAAACCACCATTGCTTTGGTGGCGATATCGTACTATTTTCTTCAATTCTGGAATTGTGGTCAATGATAATCCGATTACCCCAAGCCATTCTCACAGTTGGACTAAAAATGAACTTTACAAACACAAAAAACAATGATCACTCGTTTTGCCAAAGATAAAACAATTAATTAGAATTGAAGATCAAATTTTAGAATACGTTGACTGAAAAAAGTTTATGACTTGCTGGCAGCATGGAAATCAGAAGATTACAATTATGCGGGGTTTGGGGTGTGTCGGAAAGTCTAGCACAGAATCTGAGGGTAACTCAAAGTACAATAAAACAATACACCTTTGTAATAACCAACAGTAACCACAAAAGCCACATTAGAACACTGAATACGGATGATAAATAAAATGTTGAAGTCAGATTGTCAAAACAGAAAATAGACGAAAAAAATCATAAATTCAACACATTTCTACGTACATACGATCCAGAATAGGACTTTGTAGAGGGTACTGCAATAAGAGTTCCTCGATTTCCTTTTTTATTGCCGTTCCAAATCGAGGACGTCTAATTGCCACACACCTTGTAAAAGGCAGGGAGATGAAAGTCCCTTAATGACAGGGATAAAGGAGTACAAATTTAACCCATATACCATAATCAGGCTGCTTGATTTGTCGAGGTGAGGGTGAATTGCTGAAGCCTCTGACTTCTCTCCAAATCACAGGAGGACAAGACTTGATATAAGTGGCTTCCAGGGAAACTGCGTATTTATATATATATATATATATATATATATATATATATATATATATATATATATATATATATATATATATATATATATATATATATATATATATCCGTGCCACTCTCCTCATAAGAATGATTGGGAGTTGCTTGTTGGGGAAAGTGGGGATTGAAAGATCGACTGTCTCGTACGGATGAAGATCTCGCTTTGCTGTACGATAGACTGGAGGGAGATGGGAGGGGGCGCGCTTATGACCTCATTATCGAGGGTGACCTTCTTCCTGCGAGTGGCACCTGGCGCCCCACGGGAAAACAGGTGCTGGAATATAACGTCCCACGGAGTCCCCGCAGGTCTTGTGACAAAGGACCCCAAAGGAAATTTAATCGTAAAGATTTAATTCACCAGGAATTCAATATTAGATGGATAATTCTGATTTTTATCTGATTCCTTCTTTGTTTACCAATTGCATCTCCCTACCCCCATCTCCATCCCTCATGCCGAAAACATCCATGTACTTTCGTCCCCTTTGAGTGACGTCATCAATGACCAGATCGGATCAGTTTGGGGACGAGGCGGCCGACGATTCATCACCGGATAATTTTCCTCAGCCGGCTATCTTCTTATAAGGAAAATAAACAAAGCTTACATGAACCTCAATCTCTTTCTACTGATATATTATTATTATTATTATTATTAATATTATTATTGCTTTGTGGGTTTTCGTTTCCAGCTTACAAAAAATCTTTCTTGCGTTGAAATTCCAGCGTTTTAAGATGATTCTAGATAGAAAAATGCAACTTGCTTTTATTAGAGTTTTATTCATTATGAGTTGACGTTTCACGATTACACTTCTCGTATCTTCAGAACATACTAAGTAAAATTAAATTTATCTTTTTTTTTAATTCAAATGGTGGATTAATTTAATTTTACTTAGTATGTTCTGAAGATACGATAAGTGTAATCGTGAAACGTCAACTCAATGAATAAAACTCTAATAAAAGCAAGTTGCATTTTTCTATCTAGAATCATATTAAAACGCTGGAATTTCAACGCAAGAAAGATTTTTTGTAAGCTGGAAACGAAAACCCACAAAGCAATTAAATCAAAGGGTGATATCCAATTTTTAATATTATTATTGTTATTAATATTATTATCGTTATTATTTTATTAGTATTATCATTATTATTATAATTATTAATATTTTATTATTAGTAGTAGTATTAATATTATAGTATTGATATTATTGTTAGTAGTAGTATTATAGAAGTCACAATCATTAGTTCTGATGCCAATGGTTGTATTTTGTTGGGAAGGGGGAGGGGGTAACGCCGTTCATCCTTCACATTGTGGATAAATACCCCCACCCCCCCAACAGGATAATGAAATATACATAAAGATTCGAATGACAATCACTGGTGAGCTCGTTGAGCAAAGGTAATGGAAGAGGTCAAATCCTGAAATAGATTGCTACGAGCCTCTTTAAAAAGGGCGCGTGTACACAAAAGTACACAATCGGGTTATTTTGTGAGGCTCCACCGGGCGGGCAGGGTTCTGTGGGTTGAACCTCCCTCTGATCTAGTCTCCATTCAGACCTCTCTTGTTGTTTCCTTATTCACCCCCTTTACGACCCCTCCCCGCATTTTAATTTTAAAGTGAAAATAATTGTTGTAAAATGAATGTTGGAAGAAAAAGTTGTCACCCCAAATTTATATACATCTTCGAATGTGTGGGATTTATAGAAAGAAATAAAAGTGGTGAAAAGAGAAGGTTGTGTAAGAGCTTTGCAAAGGAATGCAAGGCAACTGGTGATCAGGCTGATCGCTTTCATTATTGTTTTTTTTGTGTGTGTGTGTGTATTTTGGGTGACAACCGATTCCCTACACTGTAAATAGCGCATGTCTTCCATAAGAAACCGCACGCACTGTTGCGGTGGTTACCTGGTGGGAATTGCAGTGTAAGCTGAAGTGCGCCGGTTCACGCCCGTCAAACGAAGACCGTTAGATGCAATCATGCAAATTAAGCCGATAAATAGGTATAAAAGAAGCATGAACCGCGTTTTACGGTTAAACCCCGACCCGATTTTAAAAAATACCGACTCTTGCATCGTCGCAGGTGAACTATACAATAATGGTATGGAGTATATGAAAATAAAACGTCACTGGATGTGGGAAGAATGAACCCAGCGAGTGAGTGACTTCAGAAAAGATATATTTCTTGTGAAAAATAGAATGTAAAAATAGGACGACCTTCGTAGAATTTTAGCTTTTGGTGGCAGAGTTCACCGCGGCTCTGCTTCGCTGCTGTCATTCCGAAGTGGCCTGGTATTAAAGCGCAAAGAAGGCTTCTTACTTTAAGTAAATAATGAGAGTATCATTTTCAAACTAAATAAATCAATACTATTTTACCACGTGATTTAAACATGAACCCCTCCCCCAGATGGTTATTGAAATTAGGCCTATGGCGTTCTATATATTGTTTGTTTTGACTTAAAAACAAAGTTACACTTGGAGAAAAGGTTGTCAATATTGATTGGCAAACCTTTTAAGTGGAATTGCATTTATTCAATATCTGAATTACTAACTGCATTTCTAAATTAGTGTCTAGTTCTGTCAAAGATTCTTTAGATTAGTAAGATCTGCTTTATCAGAATATCTTTTTTAGAAATTTGTGTTCATGAAGCAAGCTCTCTTACTCTCTCTCTCTCTCTCTCTCTCTCTCTCTCTCTCACACACACACACACACACGCACAAACACACACTGCTCTTGGACTTTCTTGCCATTTTAGGAGCTTTTATTCTCATCAAACGATTATGGAATAAAATTAAAATGAAAAAAATTACTCAGAGTGGGTGTATTCCTAAAAAATCCTGACTGATCCTAGACAAGAGGCGGTTAAATATTTGATTCGCCGTAATACCACAGAACAATGAAAGGCAACAACCTACTGTGTATATTTGTTTTCTCATTGTGGAACGGTGTTTTTTTCTCGAATTTAAAGTAAAATATCAACGAAGAAAGTTTGTAAGAAGAAATCTATAAATATCAAAATAAAGTTAGAGGAAGTTGACCATGATTCACCTTGCGGGAGGCTCATAAAGCAAGTCAGTTGTCCCACAACTATAAAGAGCCCAATTTATCATTCTGGTCACCCGATTTACAACAAAAATGTTGTTCTTCATCTTGGAATGAGTCTGTGAATCTTTTGAAACTCACTTGTGTGTCGTTGATTCACACCTATAGTGTCTGCATATTAATTGTATTTGAGTTAAGAAGGAACCATGATGAACTATAACAAAGCAAACCCGAAATCCTACAAGTTAGGACAAGAGGACACCTACCAAAGCATTGGCTAATATTTTAAGACCAACGTATCTTTTGTCACAGATAGGCCCTCGGATGAGTTCAATATGGCATACTAGAGCGCCCCAAGATGAAATAACGTTAGCCTCCAATAGGCTTCGATCCAATGGCCTCGCTTGAGAAGGGCGTTACGTGATTTTGAACAAAGTTGGTTTGTGCACCACGAGAAAATAGGAAGGTACACTAGTTAAAGATCCAAAATAGGAACGTACACAAGTTAAATGGCCAAAATAGGAAGGTACACGAGTCAACAAGCCAGAATAAGAAGTACACAAGTCAAAGAGCCAAATTAGGAAGGTACACAAGTGTAAAGAGCCAAAATAGGAAGGTACACAAGTTAAAGAGCCAAAACAGGAAGGTACACAAGTTAAACACCCAAAATAGGAATGTACATAAGTTAAAGAGTCAAAACAGGAATGCACACGAGTTTAAGAGTTGAAATAGGAAGGTACACAAGTTAAAGAGCCAAAATAGGAAAGGTACAAGTTAAAGAGCCAAAATAGGAAGACACAAGTACAAGAGCCCAAATCGGATGGTACACAGCTCAAAGAGCCAAAATAAGAAGACACGAGTTAATGAGTCCAAACCGGATGGTACACAGCTCAAAGAGCCAAAATAGGAAGGTACACAAGTTAAAGAGCCAAAACAGGAAAGCATACAAGTTAAAGAGCCGAAATAGGAAGGTACACAAGTTAAAGAGCTAAACTAGGAAGGTACACAAATTAAAGACCCAAAATAGGAAGATACACAAATTAAAGAGCCAAAATAAGAAGACACGCAAGTTAAAGAGCCAAAATAGGAAGGTACACAAATCAAAGAGCCAAAACAAGAATGTACACAAGTTAAAGAGCCAACATAGGAGGTACACAAGTTAAAAAGCCAAAATAGGAAGGTACACAAGTTAAAAAGCCAAAATAGGAAAGTACACAAATTAAAGAGCCAAAATGGGAAAGAGCGGAGGTACTATTGGCAGGGAGAGCGCTACTCCTAAATCTCCCCCGACCCATAAAGACGGATTCCTTAGAGGGTGATTAAGTTACCGATTACTTTAACTCTTCATGTACTTCCTCGGTCGTTTTGTGGAACCGATCCCTATTTAGGAATCGACATGAAACGGCTGCGATAGTTGTTACCGATCAAATTCCTTGGCCATTTTTTTCCTATTTTATTTCTTCGCCGTTGAAAAATTAGATCGGAATTTATTTCTCTGCGTGTTCTTAAATCTAGCGCTGACTTTCATTACCAATGACGTACCTAGAAACAGTAAGGTGATTAGCATTTTCCTGGGCTCTAGGAACGCAGAGGGAACTGCACACTTGTTTGAGGCCGACACAATGCAATTTGTGACCGACGAATGGTGTGTGTTAAGCAACTGTAAATTCGGCAGGTAGTGGAATCGGGTTCTTCCTCGCTGAAGACGGGATTGAGTGGCTGCATTGTGGATGGAGATCAACTGAATGGTCAGGACTAATCGGCTAATCACCCTCTGCAGAGGGCTTGTTACGGAGAGCAACCGCTTCAAGGACGTTTTTTTTTATAATTGCCGTAGGCTTTTAATAACTCAAGACTGATTCTAAGATATAAGGTAGACTATTCTCGTAAAATGTCTACCGTTATACCTAGAAAGGTATTTATTTCTCGCGTTTTATTAAGGAAATATTGAAATAATTGAGCGTTCACCCATAGTTGAGAAGTAAAGTCTCTATGAATCTTGAACTTCCCCGAACTGGGTCATTCTAAAAGGACCTGTACTCTGCTGAAGCAGAATCTCCACGTTAATATTTATTACCATAACGAAATAAGCTTAGAAATGAGGTAGCAATTCCTAAAATGCCTGGACCCCCCCCCCCCCTCCTCCCCCCCACAGAAATGTTCCAAGGTTGCATTTATGAAAGTTGTTTTTTTTTTTTAGAAGTTATAACCCCCTCCCCTTAGAATCAAGCTTTCTTTTTTTCTCGTTCTTGTTCACTTCTTTTTTCACTATTTTTCTCTTTATCGCTGTGTATTTAGTCGCTCTCTAATATTTATTCTGAGTGGGCCTATTCTCGTGTTTGTTTCAGCCAATTTCTGTTTAATTTTTCATGATTTAAGTAGATTTCTGACTTGAACCCGAACGAGTCAGTCCGGTTCGTGGCGGCACCGAAACAGTTATTCTATTCTGGCAAACCTCGACCCCCCCCCCCTTCCTTCCCCCTCCTCTGCTCCTTTCTAACTCCCCGGCGGGAAACAGTTTTAGAGTCATCGAAGCCTATCACATATATTCGTCCGCGCCCACACAAGTGCATACAAACTGAATACATGATACACATTAAATTTTTGCAAATGAATATGCATGAAAATGATAGCTGAAACAATTGATATCATAATTTTATTTTCCATTATAAAATTGGCATACTGCAACGTTTGCTTATTCCTGTAATTCAATAAAAATTGTGAAAAGGAAACGATTTGCGGTGGTTATTGCTCCTAGTTTCATTGCTATTTACTTCTAAATGCGTTGCTACTCCTCAATTCCAATACGTTCCACACATAATGCATGCACAACAATTAAACTGTCGATTGTGAATGATTGCAAACTTTAATATGAATGTATTCGGCCAAAAGCCAAACACATATTTATTGAATTGCTCAATTTGGGGAAATGAAAAGTTGTCTAATCAACTGACAAGCAAACATGAGGCCTGAAATTTTGTAGCATCGGAATGCTATCTTTTGGCTGTAAGCAGGGAAGGGAATTGTCACGCAGGTCGGAAGATTTATTGCAGGAATCACTCCTCCCTAGCTAGAGCTATCTTTTTTTTTATGGCAGGTGTGTTTAAAGTCACACATGAGTATAAGATAGATTTTCTTTCGTGAATTCATTCGTTGTTTATCAATGGAGAAATGGATTTAATTTTTTGGTTATGGGTTTTCTTCATAATCATCTCTTCTTGCAAGAAACATCCTTCTGTTGTTAATGATATATCATAATGTTTAATTTTTTAATCTCTTTACATAGCCATGACACATTTGCTACCGTATGTTTTCGTATTCACACTACTCTATTACTGAATGTATACACAGTGCGTTACGTTTTATCCTCATAGATTTGGTTGGGTTAAAAATATGCTTAAACGCTGGCTGTTGTTCAAACACAGCTGCCATTTTCCATTAAATTCATTAGATACATATATATGTAGTTGTTACTATATAAGAAAAATCCCTCGGTTTGGTTCGACATTTAATCTACCTCACATTATTCAAGTTATTTATATGCATAGGAGTGTACAATCACTGTACATGCATGTTAAATTCCTTGTATCCAAATTATGGCCTCGTCTGGCATTTTGGAATGTGATTTTTTAATCAAGCCTTGATCTTAGATATTGTGTACGATTGCCCAGGGTCACATGTAATGAACACCTAGTTTTATTAATTTCAGTAAAATCAATTGAAATTTTTCATCTTTTCGACTCAAAACTATATATTTACGTAAAAGTTTAGCTAGCATATGCGCGTACAAGGAATTGATCGCTTCCTCCTTTTTTTGTGGGCCAAATTTCGGAATAGACTTAAGGCAAAGGCTAGTTACGATGACGTGTGAAGAAAAGGACTTTGATGATGTTTTGTTTTATGTTTCCTCGAGTGGGAATTTTGTACGGGCGTTAGTCGCATCTTGTCGGCTAGGCTGTGGGTAGGGCGAGTGAGTGAAGTCCTATCACTGCAGCACAGGAAGAGCATTTCGTCTAACGGTCGATGACGCTTCGTTGGAGCGAGAACAAATCCAGAACCGGGAGTTCAACACGATCACAACCTAAGCTACATGGAGTAAAAGTTAACTGTATAACAATTGTGGTCGAGCCTTTATGAAACAGAAATATGAATTATTTTCTACATTCTTTTATTGATTTTCTTCAAAATTTGCATTTGATTTTTTCTTAATTGAAATAGTTTTAAATTTGGAGGTACTCGTATATGTGTCAGTAAAAAGTAGGTATATAGGAAAAAATGGAAGGCTGAACGATGGGGAAATCTTAGTCAATTTTGAATTTCACCTACAATTATGTTCAACATCATTCACACATATTTCAACCTTTATTAAATTAGTAAAGTATCTGTTTTCCTAGAATACTAGCTGAATATGTACAGTATGAACTTAAACTTTGTTTTTAGCACAAATTTGCACAACACAATTACAAATATATGTTCGAAGTATTTTCCTTTGGCGATTTCCCTGGTTCCTATATTATTACACAATAACCGAAACAAGCGGTCTACCAGCCGCTTAGTTACCATACTGTTAGCGAAGGTAAAAATATTCCTACAGAAACCATCGCCAAACACGCAGTGAAAGTGAAACGTAAACTTTGGTACCATTTTCTTTGTTAAAAATGGTTTCCCCCAAGGAAACTAATGGAGTCCTCATTGTTTCGAACCAATGTGGCAATTCGTGTACAGAATTTGATACTAAGACTAATACACCTCTAAGAACCGTCTACCGGATTGCCAAGACGCTTAAGAAGACAGGTGCAAATACACCGACGGATGCCCCAGGATGTCCAGGTGTGTCCAGGACCAGCCATTCGTGCGGAGCAAGCTTAGGAATCGTATGACCACTAGTGAGGAACTTGTTCAAGAGTGGCAGCGGGCAGATGTTGTGCAGCTGCGTTGAGCCACATACGTCTGGATCGTGGCAAGAATTTCAGTAAACACGTAACTACTGTCCAAGAAAACCATTAAAGACATTCTGACATTCTGCAGAAGGTACAAAGATTAGACGGTTATAGACTGGAACAAAATTATTTTCTCTCCATGACTATATATATGGTTAAAAAGGCAATGTTGTAGCGAACTAAAATCTTCATCAAGCCCTCGGAAGGAGCTCTTCTCACAGTCACGAGAGGATATCGCATAAGCCAGCCTTTCTAACGCAAACAAAAGGTTTGCGTATCAATAAGCTATTTTAATTGTTATCTCCGCTTTCGAAGATAATGGAAAATTCACTTCTATCCAATTTAGCTCTAAAGGCTGACTTGTGCGATATCCTCTCATGAATACGAAAAGAGCTCCTTCCGAGGTAGTGATGAAGAGCTTAGTTAGCTACAAAATTGCCTTTTTTAACCGCATAATTATAATTGCGCCATTGCAAATAATTCTCGATATTTTGCGAGGTCGTTCTTCTTCTGGGTTTCTGTCTGTCTAAAGGTGTCCGGGTTTAGTTCTTTTCTCCATATTCTGTTGTTTCTTCTACCATTGAGCCCTTATCATTTCCACTTCAGATCTTTTATACTTTTTTGTTTTGTCTATAACTCTTGCTTGAGTTCTTATCCAGGTGTTTCATGTTTCTCGGAGTTGTCTTCAGCTTTTGCGTCCAAATTTCAATGTCATGAGTTAAAACTCGTAAATGGCTAATTAAATGGGTGATTAAATAATTTGCATTTTAAACCTGGGGTGGCGTTGCTTCTAACGAGCTAGCTAAGCTTTCCCCCAGCTCTGGGGCCTAATTTGGTTCTTTTCTACATTTCTGGGGCCTAATTTTGTTCTTTCCTACAGCTTTGACTAAAGGAAACCCAGGAGCGGCAAATTTAAGCATAAGCATTCTGGTTTCAGGCAAGAAATATTTCTTAATTCTGATTTTCATTTTTTTTTATTTTATTATGTACCGCGTGCAGCTTAAATGACGATGTTGAGATTTATCATATAGACTTCTCGTTAGGAGATGAAGAGGGGGGGATTCTCAGCAGGTAATTTGGCAGGCTAGTCGCCGACGAGCTTCCATCTCCTCATTGCTGACAGGTGCCATGTTTCCTTTCCTCCCTAGTACCGCTATCTTTACCCCCCTTCCTAGTGTCGCCATCTTTATCTCTCTCCCTATTGTCGCTATCTTTATCTCCCTCCTAGTGTCGCCATCTCTACCCCCCTAGTGTCGCCATCTTTATCTCTCTCCCAAATGCCGCCCTTTTTATCTCCCTCTTTAGTATCGCCATCTTTATCTCCTTCCCTAGTGTCGCCATCTTTATCTCCCTCCCCAGCAACGCCATCTTTCTTTTCCTTATCTAATCCACAGGGGGACATGGGCGTCGGTAACCGTGGCAACCGTGGTGTGCCTGACATCTTGAGGATTGTGACCCCTCCCCCAGCCCCCAACACTCGCAATTTGCCTCCCGACTCCAACGCCTGAAGATCTCTGGCTATTTTCCACACACATACACTGTCCCTATCTTCACCCACTTTATAGATTTGACAAACGTTCTGCAAGATTCATCCTCGTTGGTGTTTTGCTTTAAGTTCGAGAGCAAAAATCCTGTTTTAGATCTATATCATTTTGTCCTTTCTCCTTGCCTCACCACTGGTCTGGACACTGCCTTGTTCAAAGAGTTGATAACTGATATGTCCTTGAGGAAAAAATTCCCGTTGAATGGTACGCATTGCTGTCATTCTTTTGTCCATCCTCTGCTTTGTCCATGTCCATCTTCTACTTTGTACATGTCCATCTTCCTCTGTCCAGTGTCACCTTCGACTTTACCCATGTCTATCTTCCTCTCAGCTCATGTCCATCTTTTGCTGCTTTGTCCATTTCCATCCTTCTCCAAACTATCGATATCGCGTCTTTTGCAGACACCCCCCTTCTCCCACTCTGCATTGAAATCGCCAGAATCACCTTGAACTGGTGGTCTCCTCGTGTATGGTCATTTATAACTGCTACATCGAACCCCTCAATTTCTTTATTTAAGTTAGATGGATTAGTTGATTAGGCTTGGATTATTTGTTGGATTTACCTATTGGGTAATTTAAATACTAGTTTGATTAAATTTGCCTGATATTCTTTGATGTCTGTTATTAATTATGCTATGTGTGAGTGTATAAAGAATCCTACACAGCATGTGTATTGTTTAAACCTTTATAAGAGTGTATGTGATTTTTTTGGAATTGTTAAATGCCTTCTCCTCTCCTCCTGGTTTCACTGTGGCTAATGGAGTTCCAGCTACATCTGAAGCCACAGTCCTGTATGCTTAACTGTAGGGTTTCTTAATGGTAGGGATTATATCACCGATCTGCACTCATTTAAGATTTCTTTATATTTAAGGGATGTACTGATTACCGTGGGCTCCGAACCATGCTTAACCGTAGGAGTACTGCTGGTACAAAATGTCTCGCTTGCTTGGTCTCTCAAATAGTTTAGCAGATAATGTGTAGATAGAATTCATAGAAAACATACTTTGGATTTAAATTCAATTATTGTTAAAATGTAGGTCAAAGCAATTTAATATTCATTTTAATTTTATTATTCTCCATCATTATCACATTTTTGGTATACGATATATACAAATGTATGTAAAACGGATCCCACGTGGTTTTTAATGTCGCCCTTAGGGAGTTAAGAGCAGAAAAGGGGGATTTTGTAAAACGAATACAAATTCTGAAATGTAAATGGCAGGAGGATACGGTGCCATAACCAATGGTAAAAGGGCAGGAGTTTGCGGTGCCATATAAGCAACGCTAAAAGAGATACGGAAGAAATCCTAAATTTTCCTGGGCTTATATATTTGAATAATCGCTTTGTTATTGCAAGCAAAGTTCTTGTTAGAAGGGGTTAACCTAAATGTTACATGCAGGTGCTTTGTCAAGATACACCAATCGAGAAGTCAAATTTTCTTGCCTCGGTGACCAGATCAGATTAGAAAGTCTGGTTTTGAAAGCATCTCCATTGTTTCGAACGCCGGTGAACGTCAGTTATGCATGTCTGGAATTTGGGCCCGAGCTCATACTAATGTCTAAATATGCAAACTGACTTGGTCAAATAATTGACACTGACCTGCTATATTATTCCAACCTAAATTATATTTGGGATAATGATGATTCATCTCACCCTATAATGCTGTTGGTTTAATTTTATAACATGTGACATTACGCAAGAAATTTAGAAAGGGGAATACGATTAGAATGGTATTGTGATATATTTATAAAGGCTTTTCTTTTTAAAAGCAATTGTAATGATGTTAGTGATTGCTTAGAGAATTCCGATCAAATTCAGCGGCATATGGCTTGCACATATTAAGAATTTGGTCGGAGATACGAGAACAGCTGAGACGAGTTAGGTGAAAGGCAGGAAGTTGAAAGTAAACAAGTCAACTGGCGAAACACCGAGGCAGTGTGATATACTTGATATAATCGTTCGATAGATTAACTGTGAAATGAAGCGACACAATGGGTGCACGTAAATAATTACTGGTTGTGTACTTGGCTACCTGGATGTTTGAAGTAAATTCTGGTGTGACGATCTTGCGATGATTCTGCTATCAATGACGGCAAATTTTTCTGGCCTTTGGGAAAATAATGCGATATCCTCAATTTAACAGGCTTCGAAAAGAAGAAACAAAACCAAAGGAACGAATAGAAGGAAATTGCCGTGGAAGGCACATATGTAAACTCGCAAGAGATTTGGATTCCAAAGGAGAGAATTTAAGAATACCGATGGAACGCCCAATTAGTAATTAAAAAGATCCTCTGTGATGGTGATAATTGTATGTTGGTGAGAAATCAGTCAAGGAGGCAACCCCCATCTTTGAGCTCGTAAAAAATATGAGGAAAAATATTATTTTAATATTTTATTACCTGAAGTTTCGTGTCGCTGGAAGAGGAAGGAAAGTTCTCGAAATATGCTTGGGGGCCGGATAAACTGAGAGGAACGACTCGGTAAAAGAGGCTTACGATATTAAGGAGGGTTGCGAGTGACAGAAAGTGTTATGAGGTGGGATGGATATGGAAACAAATGAAAAATATACCATTAAAGACAATGCACGACTAGTGTAGATACGCATAGAACTACACTAGGGGAAATCGCTTATAAAAGAGCATGAAGTTTCATGTTGCAACCAAGCTTTGACGCGATCGTGATGCCACAAGGGAATTTCAAGGAAGCGCAAGTTCTGCTCTCTTCAGGTCATCTCTCTCTCTCTCTCTCTCTCTCTCTCTCTCTCTCTCTCTCTCTCTCTCTCTTTCTCTCTCTCTCTCCCTCTCTCTCTCTCTTTCTCTCTTTGATGTTGTATGTCAAGGATACTCTCAACTCGACGGATTACAACATCGTATCCGACCATGAGCCACTAGGTGTTGACCTAGAGATAGGTCCTGCCAAATACAGGATCCTGGTGCTTTATAGACCTCCTGCCCAACACGTTGAAAAGGACAGAGATCTGTACCAGCTACTAGGAGAACTTGTCGAAGACAGAGTGTGTATCGTCATGGGGGATTTCAACACACAAGTTGACTGGGAAACCAGAGAACCCTGTGGCGAGAACGCACTACTCCTGGAGTTGGCTAACAACGAGTTCCTCACTCAATGGGTGAGAGAGCCAACGAGAGGAGACAATATCCTCGACTTGGTTTTCACCTCTGAGGATGACATTGTTGAGGACCTCTCTGTTGGCGAAGAGCTCGGTAGCAGTGACCACCGACTAATTAGATTTGTAGTCAAAGTCCCGAAGGCAAGGCCTGCAACTACTAAATCGAGGAAACTCGATTTGAAAAGAGCAGACTTTGCAGGTCTTCGTGCTGGACTGAGTGACGCGAGGCTAGAAGTGGGCAATGTTGTTGAAGACTCGTGGAACAGTTTTAAAACCACATTCATGAGTCTTCAATCACGTTTCATCCCTCTGAAATGTCCCCGTCGGTCTTCTGTTCAACCAAAGTGGTTTAATCGAGAAATCGGCCTACTGCTTAGGGAGAAGAGAACTGTGTACCGGCAATCGAAGATCTCGGGCGACTTTGACGAATACCGGAGGCTAGCCAGGAGAGTGAAGTCCAGCATAAGGGCGGCTAAGCGGTCTGAGGAACTCCGGGTGGCGAGGCTCTGTAAAGAGAATCCCAAGGAGTTTTTTGGATATGTGAACAGCCGTAAACCAATCCGTCGAACGATTGGCCCTTTGAGAAATTAGGAGGGGACATTAAAGCATTCAGATGCAGAAAATGCTAACCTCCTCAACGACTACTTCTCTTCAGTGTTTACTGAAGAGTGTGGTCCCATCCCCCAGCCAATGGATTCCTACTCGGGAGAAAAGCTGGAGGATATGGACCTCACCGAAGGGGAAATAAAAAAGAAGATCAGTGACCTAATGACGAATAAGTCACCTGGCCCGGATGGGTTTCTACCTAAAGTGTTGAAAGAAGTGCGCGTCAAGTGTCACGACACCTGAGCGCAATCTTCAACATGTAAATCCGAGGCGTTCCTCGAGACTGGCATGAAGTGGAGGTGACTCCTATCTTCAAGAAAGGAGACCGTAGCCAACCGTCAAACTACCGACCTATCAGTCTGACTTCGATAGTCGGTAAACTCATGGAAAGCATCATGGTGGACAAAATGACGTCGTATTTAGAGTCAAACCTGCTACTGAGGAGTTCCCAGAATGGCTTCCGAAGGCAACAGTCATGCCTGACGAACCTTGTGGAATTCTTCCACTTCGTGTTCAGTGAGCATGATCGAGACAAGGCGGTGGATATTGTGTACCTTGACTTCCAAAAGGCCTTTGATAAGGTACCACACCGCCGCCTTCTCCGAAAAGTGCGTGCGCAGGGCATAGGCGGCAAGGTAGCAGGTTGGATATAGAGCTGGCTAAGTGACAGACGGCAACACGTAGTGGTGAATGGTCGGGCCTCTGAATGGGCGCCCATATCTAGCGGTGTCCCTCAAGGTTCCGTCCTGGGACCATTAGTGTTTATTATCTATGTCAACGACATGGACGGAGACATGGTTGCCAAAATCTCCAAATTTGCCGATGACACCACCAAGCTTGGTATCAATGTGGCAAAGGAGGGGAACACTGCCAGCCTCCAAGTGGACCTTCAAAGGATTGGGGAGTGGTCGGACACGTAGCAAATGCCTTTCAACGTGAACAAATGCAAAGTAATGCATATCGGCCACCGAAACCCCAAATCTCTGGACTTCCTTAAGGGAACTGCCCTTGAATCGAGTGACACTGAGAAGGACTTGGGTGTTACTATCACTAGCGACCTCAAGTTCTCGAAACAGTGCATCGAGGCAGAGAAGAAAGCCCAAAGGATGTTAGGCTACATAAAGCGCCAGTTTGGATACCGTAACAAGGAAATAGTATTCTATCTGTACAACTCCCTCGTTCGGCCGCACCTGGAGTATACCGTACAATTTTGGAGTCCTTCGTTTCGAAAGGACATCGCAAGGTTGGAACGCGTACAAGCTAGGGCAACCAAACTGATTCCCTCTATCCTACATAAAAGTTATGAGGATAGACTAAGGGAATTAGATCTGTTCTCGCTGGAAACCCGTAGACTGCGTGGTCAGCTCATCGAAGTTTTCAAAATACTTCGAGGGTTCGACAATGTTGACTACCGGGATATTTTTACACTGAGTGAGAACAGAACGCGCAATCACGGCTTCAAACTTGAACTGAAGCGTTACAACCGCAATCTGTGTGGAATTTTTTTCACCTACAGTATTTGCGGTAAGTGGAACGCACTTCCAGTGGAAGTTGTCAACAGTGAATCTGTTGACCAGTTCAAGTCAAGACTAGACAAAGTCTTGAAAAGTGGCCGTTTAGGGACGCAAAACAATTGAGCAGCCATGTGCCTACTCGATTGCTAGTCCAAAGGTACCCTCTTTGAATGGACCGTAAGGTCTCCTAGGGTACTTTCTTTCCTTGTAACTCCTTGTAACTCTCTCTCTCTCTCTATCTCTCTCTCTTACTCTCTCTCTCTCTCTCTCTCTCTCTCTCTCTCTCTCTCTCTCTCTCTCTCTCTCTCTCTCTCTCTCTCTCTCTCTCTCTCTCTCTCTCTCTCTCTCTCTCTCTCTGGATTTCCTTCGACTATTGCTTAATTTACCTTTGAAGGCGGATATTATTTCAACGAGACTTGTGAGTTCGTGCTCCCGATTCCTTCTGCTTGTGAGTTCGTGCTCCAGATTTCTTCTGTTTGTGAGTTCGTGCTCCCGATTGTTTTTGCTTGTGAGTTCGTGCTACCGATTCCTTTTGCTTGTTAGTGCGAGCTTGTTTTTGTTGGCTACTTCCAGTCTCCTGCATCCGGGATCGATTGCTACTTCCCTTATCATCTTCGATCAATTTTCCCTTCATTAACACTTTCTATTTGTTTCCTCCTCCTGTTTGTTAATGTTTTCGTTATTTGCTTCAAGGTGTATCTGATTGAAGAGTGTTTGTGTCTGATAATAGTTAAAGGTGGTGTTGGATAGATTTGATGGCATCCAGGTCTGAGAATTGACTCTTGCAATTCTTTACTTCCTTTCATGCATTGTAGCAATTGCAAAGTGCGTCCACTCCCGTTACCCTTCGAGAATCGAGTTCTTAGCTCTGCCGAGTTCCCGATGAGGAAGAACGCACGGAAATGGAAATCGTGTCATTTTTCTCTTCATTATTTTCAATGTCGTTTTGTGTGTGTGTGTGTGTGTGCGTTCAGCAGCGTCTCTCCTCCTCCAGTAGTTTCCAAAAGAAACTCTTCGAAGAATTTGAAGGTTTCGACGATTCCACCTGTACCATTTTGGCTCCCTGGTTGGGGGGAGAGATTCTTCGAATCGTTATTCTGTCTCCCTTATTGGCACACTTTGGCACCCTTCCCGTTTTCGAGGGAGGTCAAATGACCCGCACAAAAGCAACGCGTATGTGAATACGTTGTCATTTACATCGGTCCTTGTTTTAGAATGGCGTTGCGCGTTTGTGTGAGCGTCTATTTGGGGGTTTACACGATGTGTCATTGCTCAATCCAAGGATTCTTGACGCGAGCTTGAATTTCCGGTGATTCACGTAAGGGAAAAATACAAACATCATTTCCTCCTTTCCATATTTTTAGTGCTACATCCCAGGCGAGTAGAAAACGCTCCTTCCGAGTACATCGAAGTTAAGTCACACCCTGCGTGGTAAGTCTCCGGTTCAGAATCCACTTTAATCAGTTGGCCCTAACCCAAGTGAGAAATAAAAACATTTTAAATGATTAGTGTTAAAAATCCCTGCCATTTTTCTTCATTCGTCCTCTTGATATGGCATGAGTACTCTTACTCTTCGCTCATGCTGACGATGAACTGATAGAAACTATCGGGAGAGTGTAATTAACTACACATAGAAGACAAGTTCCGTTCAGCTCATACAGACTCATACGCCCATTTTGCATTGCCTAACCAATACAGAAATTGGGCAAAAAAAGCGAAATCGATTCGGCCTGACCTTGAATTGTGCCAGGCAGTTTTTGCATCATGCGCAACCTGTCTTCTCTTCATTTTCACTTGCTCGTGTGCGTGATTACTTGTACATAAATTTCCATTTATTGTCTCTATTCTCTAGCCCCTCGCTTTACTCTCCCCATGTAACAATTTTACTTCATGCTCATACCAATGTCACTAAAAGGAATCCAACTCTAGCCATTTATAAAGACGCAAACTGATGTTTACACATCAATCTTAAAGAAATCTTAAACGATCTTCGTTTATATGGATCGTAATTTTAAAGATCTTCCCTTCTGAACCACTGCATACGTTTTAATCATTTAAGGAGCACGAGATGCGAGCCACCTTAACATGCCATGCCAATTCATGTATCTAAAGTCATACACATGTAATGAACACAGTGTCCGGCGATGCTGCCATGTTTAATTTTGAGAACGCACGATGCTCTCAGACGCTGTCAGCTGAGTAACACGAGCTTTACTTACGCGGGCGTCTATCTTCGGAACGGAGAAGGCCTCAATACCTACGTTCTGAATCGTAGCTGCTGCAACAACCTGAATAAGAATATGAAAATCGAATGAGGAAATTAATATGTGTCCAATAATTAGTTATTGATCAATTGCAAATGAGACTAAGGTTATTTTCATTCGTAAAGGCAAAGGATTAGCGTTCCTAAAGTTTCCCTAAATTACGAGACACAAAAGATTGATTGAATGGTTGTAAAACTCTAGTAGGGGGGGTTAGGGGGGTGGAAAGATCAATAGAGTTAAAAGGGGGTCAAGGATATCAATAATTACAGTTGCGACGAAGACAAGAAGGCACGTGACAAAATGGCAACGCACAAACAAACTAATTACAGTCTCTTGTCACTACACGGCCCCCACCCCACCCCTACTCGCCCATTGACTCCGTCCATCTATTATCCCCCCCCCCCCTCATAGAGGGGGTAGACTGTTGCATCTGTTACCTGGAAGATCGGTATACGTCCTCTCAGTCCCAGTTTCCCCCGGAATTATCAAACTAGTTTGAGATTACCTAGGCTTTATCCTCGCTGGACATTTACACCTTGCCCTCTTCTCTCCACTTTTCATACAATCCTCTTCTCATATGTGTCTTTAGACAGGCGACCCTTTTTGTAGGCTAGTCGCCAGCCAGCTTTCGTCCATCACTGGTCGGGGGAGGGAAGGGAGTGCCACCTCCCTCTCTTTCTACAACGTCCCCTCTCTACAACATGGGTTATGTTGTGGGAAGTCCGAAAAATGGGTGGTAACCGGAAGTCCGAGAAAGAAAGGGTGGTAATAGGGAGTCCGAGAAATGAGCGGTAACAGGGAGTCCGAGAAAGGGGGTGGTAACAGTGACTCTGAGAGAGGGTAATGGTAACAGTAAATTCTAGAGATTAGATGGTAACAAGGAGTCCTAGAGTGGGTGGCGGTAACAGTGAATCCGAGAGAGTGGGTGACCGCGAGGCCCTCCTCGGTCACGAGGCGAAACTCTCCCTTATATCTGGCGGGAATGACTCTCCCCGCCCGAATTTGGCCCTTGGTTGCACGGACGAGGAAAAAAGGCAATTGGGATCTACTCTGTCGGTATTTTTCTGTTCCCTGAATAAAGCTTGGCTTAGACCTATTTATAGTTTCACTTAATAAAGGTTCCAATTTAGTTTTAAATTAATTTGAATTTAAGAAATATATTTAGGTTGTAGTAATTCAGGTTTATTTTTTCCTTAGTTGTTTTTTTTATGAACTGGGTTCTTATTATAATTATTAATGATTCGTTCTGAATTTTCTAATAATTGATTTATATAATTTTCGTCACTGATTGAGAGAAATGTAATGACTGTCTGGGAGAAAATTCATTCAACTGTATCAGGCTTTGCTCTTCATCAAAGACTGAAATGATTGCCATTCCCTATCCGCTGTTTCACCCACAACACGGGTTTAAACCACTCATTCAAACAACCATTCAAACTCGGGTAGTAAATCACCTCTGTTTGTTATGGTGTGCTTGAAGAGATGAGGATGAAGATGATTTGGGTAATCCAACAGAGTCTTGCTCATCGTGTCTATAAAGAGGGTAAGGAAAGAGGGAATCAGAAAAAATAAGGCATAGAAAGGGCAAGAGGGAATAGCGAACTACTGCACATGTACACTAAATGCTGGTGACAAGAAATGTCGTATTAAGACACAGTCACTAAAGAATATATATGTATTTCACTCCCTTACACATGTTTCAAAGAAAGAAGCATATATACGAGTATATATATATATATATATATATATATATATATATATATATATATATATATATATATATATATATATATATATATATATATATATATATATATATATATATATATATATATGTAAAAATCACGAGATGTAACACGTGAATAAGTATAAATATTTGGTTCGACCACGTAGGGAAAAAGAAAGATTGATTGGAGTTAGTACTTTCGTTATCTTAACAGTTTCAAATTCACAATGGTTTATAAAATAGAGAGACCTCGTATTTATACAAAGCAATGTTTTCCCTATAAGGTCAGATTTTTATGACCTCTGACAAGTTTGATTTGAGGAAGAAAGATAGGACCTAATCTAAAGAAAACAAAGTGGGCCTGATATTTACATTTCTCTCCTTTGTGCTGGAGATTAGGAACGATTCACACATATTTCTGCTAATAAAATCATTTATATGCATTATGGTATCTGCTTTGGACCAGTTAATCTGGTGACCCATTTTAAGCCTGTGGGTGGCCAAAGCACTATTTGTATATCCCTTAGATTCTGCATTTTGATGTTGCTTAATTCTTACAGAGATATTTTTAGAAGTTTGACCTACATAGAATAAATTACAATCCAAACAAGGTATACTATATATTATCGTTCATTGGGCTGTGTTTTATTAACTTTTTGAATGTATTTTTGTATTTAAAAGTTACATTTATATTAAGTTGTTTTAACATTGGTACTGCATACAAGAAATTATCATGGTAAGGTAAAAGTAATATGTTGTAATAAGGTTCTGTTTTCCCTAACTTGCGATTATAGAATGTCCTTTTTGCTTTATTCATCCAGTTTTCCCAAAAATATTTCGGGTAGCATAAATTAGAAGCAATCTCTTCATATTTCTAAATTCCTGGTCTATATAGTCCGGACTACATATTCTGAGCGCCCTAAGATACATGGAAGAAAATAATGATGTTTTAATATTTTTAGAATGACCTGAATAAAAATAGACACAGGATAAATTATTTGTCAGTTTCCTGAAAATAGAAAACTTAAACCTGTCTGGTTGTCGAATTATTAGAACATCTAGGAAAAGAGGGCTATTATTTTCTTCTGTTTCTAATATATATATATATATATATATATATATATATATATATATATATATATATATATATATATATATATATATATATATATATATATAATGAGGGAAAGAGATTTGTAAAAAAGAATGGTGATATTTTGAAGTACAATTGAACATGTTTAGAAGTTTAGAACAAGCTCTATGGGTTGGGAGATATGGGCATTCTTTGTACTTGCCTCCTTTTCGCAACACAGATATTCGATGGAAATCTTTTTTTGAGGGGGAGGGGGAAAATATTTTTAAGAATAGGCCAGACACCTATGAGGTGATTTACAGACAACACAATAGGATAATTTTTTGAGTCAACTAATTCCTCGAGTTAATTTTAAACCAAAAATGAATGCGAAAAAAAAGAGATCCAAAAGGAAAATTCCCTAGGAATCGCTATTTTTTCGGCGTTCAGAGAGCATTTAAATTATTTGTAGGTCCCTGTTTTTACCTGCGGCGAAGTGCCAGGTCTAGGCGCCGCTTTTTTTCAAGAGAAGTAAAATTCAATTATACCCATTTAGAGCCATAAAATGACCCATATGACCATGGGACATAGGGTTATTTACCTTGGAGATTTCAAATCTGCCATCAGATTTTGCGCTGGGGGGGGGGGTGCCATCGAGTGGCAGAAGCTTCATTTAGCCATTCAGAGGCACTTGTAAGTGATTTGAACCATTGGAAACCATCAATGCAAAAACCATTCATCATCTTATCACAAAACGCTGTAGGTCGTTGGATGGACTTTCCTTCTTGTTCTCTAGTACGGGCATCACTAGGGCAGGGAGTATTGCTTTTTAAGGACAATCTGTGGAACGTCCACAATGGCAGTTGATTAAAAATTAACAATTCATCGCTCATAACTATTTTTTTTTCTAAATTGTATATTTCTCATATTCTTATTAACACTAATAATTTATTCGTGTAAATTTAATATCAATTTCCCAATTATTTGCGCTCTTATATCATCAGCAATGGCCACATCCACGCCTATGCGCTATAAAATCACCCTCCAAACGACGATATCCGATTTATGTATCCCTAAGTAATCCTGTTTACGGCCCTTGCTCCAGCGATTCTGGTCTTCTTCGAAGAAATCTACCTTTTATTCGTTTTTTTTTTTTCTATTTTCTACTCGCTGTTTCCTCACTGAAAACTTTGTACTCTTTGTTGTGTATGGGCAGTATACTTCAAGATATTTGATCGCCTTTTAATCCAGGATCTCACTATTCTTATATATATATATATATATATATATATATTTGTAGTCTCTGACATTTCCTTATTTTGGAGCCAAAAATGCGCTAATAAGATCTTTTTTTACACCATTAAAGAAGAGAATCAGAAGGAAATATTCGAATTTCTTCTTCGTGGGTGAAAGATAAACTTCAGATAACTTCGATTTTGCAAAACATAACTGTTAGAAATTAACAGCAATATAAGGCAAATTAAATAACGCAAAAGTAAAGATTACATTAAATAAAAATCACTGGTGCGAGGAACTGGATAAATGGAGGCACTGAACAGAAAATAGCTGAATATTAATCGAAAGGAACCGCAATACATTCGTGGCGAAACGTTTTGACAGAAGCAAATTTTGTTTCCTAAGTTCCATTGTTTCATATTTTTTTAAATTACACTATTCACATGTCTCTGGAACATCTTTTAAGACAATCACAACAATACATATAAGTTTAATAGTTTTTTTTATGCCCTACATCATTAAAGATAGGAGTGAGTGACTTCTGGGATTCGTTCTGGTTGGATATCAACTTCAAGGAAAATCTTGAACGATGGTGCTATAATGGAGTGTTATAATTTGTGGAGTTCTGCTTCTCAACCTGCCCGTGAACTCATATATATATATATATATATATATATATATATATATATATATATATATATATATATATATATATATCACAGCCACTTCGTTATTCATCCCCGATGACGAATGCTCTCTGGCATGATGGAAAATGTATAGAATACAGCAACATATTTATAGATCATTCGTAAGAGTCGCTCTTTAAGAGATATTTAATATTATACTTTCCCTTTACGGGTGTTCTTGCGACGAAATTAGCGCCTGCACAAATTCTAACCCTGACTTTACATGGAACATAATTGTGGGCATTGGCTATAGGATTAAATTGGCGATTTGACGCTATCGCTGATGGTATTTGTTCCTGTTTTACTTCTTTGATAAGGAAACAGTTGCAGTCCAGACCAATGTAGCTATCGTTTTTCTAATAAAAAGGGCGATGCTTGGAACAACAGTGAGACCAACAGAAGAGACCAATGCGGAAAGCGGTAACTCGAGTTGTATATCGAGGGCAGAGAACACCAAACTATTAATATGGCAGGAGTGCCTTTGAGAGGTACCTCGAGAGAAACAGCATCTTCACGTCATGGTGTTTCTTGCCGCCATCAAAGACATGACAAAGATTAACGAGTTGAATGTTTGCTATGGACAGGTCGTCAGGCGGTTGAGGGACTGACTCCAAACCAGACTCCTCAGGCGACGGGAGAAGATTAACAGATCGAAAGCTTGCAGCGAATGATCGTCAGTCGAGGGAGGCACTTCAGGGGGCGAAGAAAGGGCTACCTTTACTGTCCTGCCAGCGGAGCTGAACGTATTGAGACTGCTGTCGGGAGAGCCTGAAAAATGAAGTAGGACACTGCAATCTATGATAATATGAGCGACCTGTCTTGTTTTTAATATGTGTCAAGCCATGACGGGAGTGGATGGTATTCCCACTTGGACAGAGTGGGACCTTACTCCAAGCACGATAGTTTTCTTTTAACCTTATGTACCCTTTTATTTTAAATGTACATAATAACGACTGAAGTATTTGGCTCTGGACCACACATCACTGTTGTTCAAAGCATCGCCCTTTTCATTAGAAAAACGATAGCTACATTGGTCTGGACTGCAACTGTTTCCTTATCAAACAGTCTTTGTTTGTGCTCGAGGCAAGTTAACTTGTAGCCTGATGAATGCCGCTGCTACGAAGACGGTATTCTAAAAGAAAGAAAAAAAAACAAGGCAACTTCTCGACGTTGTCCAGAGAGTGTTGAGTGACCACATTTACATTCCGTCTTTTGTTTTGTGTCTCTTTGAAAATTTAAGATTGACAGAATTTGCTGAAAATGCGTTTGTTTTCAGTTGCTCGAAAAACTGGCAGTTTGTGGGACCTACGTGCAGTGTCTTTTTCTGATGGGGTACAGAAGAAGACAGTTTGGTCCTTTTGGCGAACCATTAATGTAATCTGACAGTTTGCTTTAGATTCAATTGATTAGTAAACTTCAATTCATCTTCATTATTGCTTTCCTGTCATCTGTCGGAAGCGCCTCTTTAATTGGCCCGTTTTAAGTACTGTACTCAACTTCATATCCATCAGATGGTGCTTGTATCGTTCGGACCGTTTGTGCTGCTTTGATTCCGGCTTTAAAATCGTACCGAAGGCTCTCAAATAACAAACTTTCGTGTGGTCATATTCTATTCACTTGTTCCTTCTATCAACTCTTGTGTGGGTTATCTAGCACTTATCCCTAAAGGTTTCATTTTGCAGAAAATAATAATTATTACCATTCAAAGAGGTCAATGCATTTACAAATACTAACTGAAAGAATATACAAAAATTGCCTTAACATTTTCGGGCGCAGGATATTTTTTTTTAATCAGTATTACTGATTTTTAGGCTACATATATTTATCCTACCGCATTTACTTATTACTCAAGCGCAAACCAATTTTAATCCATTTCCGTTTTCTATCTTAGTAAGCGATGCTTCCTAACCCCCCAAAACCCTCGCTTGAGTCAGCTTGAGTCAGCGACTCCTGCTACCTAGTCTTTGTTATGTCGCGATTTGTCATAGTTGGGCATTGGTGAAAATAATTATAAAAAACAAAACAAACATTGCTACTCTATACACTACAGTACTTTTTTTTAAAAACATGGCTAATCAGAGGAAGGATTATCTAAATTCGAAGCAAATAATACAAAATTAGCCACCTGTTTGAGAAAGCAAAAATCTTTTAGCAACATATGTTATAAGTATCAAATATTCTAGTCATTTATATATCTTGGAACACCGCTTGCTATCAAGTTTAGTTCGGCATCGGATGGGGTAAAAGATTTGGTTCGACTTTGTGGTTTTTTCCAATGCCTTAGTGACCCGTGGTTTGAATTACACTCTTAACTGAAATTCTTGCTTCAATGAACACTGTTTCAGCAGTCTTAAATGAAATATATATATATATATATATATATATATATATATATATATATATATATATATATATATATATATATATACATATATATCGGCGTGCTAAAATTGGAAAGAGAAAGCAGAACACTGATTGGTGAATTGGAAACGTGAAGCGTGCAGTTGAGAGCAAAATAATGACGTACTTGCAGATGCTTAATATTGCAGATGAACACGTCATGGATGTGCAATTGAATGCATACAATGATGCAAAAATAAAAAAACCCCGAAAGATTAACAAGCGCATGAAAGCAGCAAATGATGCATTTGGATAGACGATGAATGATGATCCGGAGAGGAACGGGAAATTATTGTTTAAGGAAATGAGAAAGGTGAGAAAGAAAAAGAAGAATAATTGTGTAAATATAAATAAATATAAACAATACCAATGCCAAGCTACTTCAGATCAAAGTGGAGTACTTTGACGAGTTGTATAAGGTAGTTATGGAAATCAAGCGAATGTGAAGATGAATGTCTTGGAGTGTATAAACCAGGTGCTGTATCAGGATAAGGAGAGGTTAACTATGTAAGAGGTTGTTATTGTTGTGAGTGGCCTAAAAAATGAGTTGGTAGGAGGATTAGTGATATAGTGTCAAAATGCTAAAATTGACTGTGATTGTATTGAAAGTAGAGCAGGACTTGATGATTAGCAAAATATTGTGATAGTACCATTGTATAAAGGCTTGCAAGGTAAGATATATAGAAAATTATGAGTGAGCGTGTAAGCAAATAGTTGAGGCATTAAGAGGAGTTGAGCAAGGTGAGTTTTTAGGAGGTGTAGGTAGTGTGTGAATCAATTATATGCATTGAGAGCTGAGAAAACGAGTAAGATATAATATAAAGTGTATGCTGAAGAAAGTGTATGAGTGGGAGCATAGAGAAGCATAATAGCACCTTTTAAAAAATATGTGGAGTGGATGTTAAACTGTTAGATGATGTGTAAAGTATTTATGTTAGAAATAGGGCGGACTTCGTAGGAAAGATGGCCGAACTGAATGTTTTAATAGAGTTAAGACGATGATTTGTGATGACAGCATGGCTGTTTAATATCTTTGTGGTGTAGTAAGAGAAATACGGATGGAAGTGAGAAAAATGTGTGGAAGATTGATGGGGAAAGTTGAGAGAAGTTGAGCTATTTTGAGAGTGAGAATGATTTGGAAATATTGGTAGGAGTATTGGAAAGAGTATGTGTGAAGAGGGCTACATGTATGTGCAGAAAGTCCTAAAGGAGATGTCGTTTTGGGATGAGAATGACGTGGGATGTATAAGAATCGGTGGGGTTGCATTCCGCCAATGGGCGCCCACCTCGTGACTCCGCTGGTAGTTTTGTGTTCCCGGTGGCTGAGATTAAATCTGCGCCCAAACGCTATAAGTCCAGCTTCGTGTCCTCCCTAGCCGTCAAAAGCTCTTCGTTCTTGTCGCTAACAAGTTCATGGTAGCTGGGTAGCAACTAGCGATGTTTGTTGTATTAAGTTGCATGAGAATCACACGTGGTGTAGTGTTCAGATGTAAAAAAGTGCATTCGGGTTTTTAAAGGAGTTATACTGTTTTCGCAGAAGAGTAAAACGAAGTAGAACAGTGCACGGCAACTCCCACGCCCTATTTGCGTCGTCGTCACCTAGAATAAGATATAAGTCTCAATGGTTGAGTCGCCCCCCCCCCTCAACCTAAGAGAGCTGCACTGTGCACCTAGTGTTATGAGTGGATATTTTTCACTACCGCCACTCATTCTCTCCCTCAGTTCATTAATGACCAGGTTAGATTGCATTGGTATGTGTATTTGTGCGATGTGTCACGATTATACCTCGCGTGTGTCGTCTTTCGGTATCAGTCGACGGCGTCTGACACGAATAATCGTTTTCTCGGGGTCCTCCTCACCGCTCCCTCGCCCCAAGACTTTTCGAGCTGATACGGGAAGAGGAGTTTCGGTTACACCTCGCCAAAAAATAGCTTACTAAGCTCTTAAATATCTTTCCCTGATTTGTGGGAGAAACACGTGCCACGGAGACAGCGCCAAACCACGCCAAGACGCACAGGACAACTTGCGCTGTTCGCCCATGCGTCTGCTATTAAAATCATCCGCCGCCCCTTTTCTTCTTATCTGTCATGTTGTTTGTGGCAAAGTTGTCTTTCTCTCTCTCTCTCTCTCTCTCTCTCTCTCATACGCAAACGCAACAAATTATGGGTATAGTGCGGAGTGTTGATCTCACCGGATGGTAGAGCCTAAGTGAAGGGGATCATCGTATACTCATTCGAGTTTTGAGCGATATGAAATGCTTTTCATCACCCACACTTTTATTAATACTCTTCTTTTCTTTTCAGTTAACCTGAGTGGCAAAGGACGCGTGGATATGTCTCATTTTGAATTGCTCAAAGTCCTTGGAACTGGAGGTAATTTGCTATTTGTTTTTGTCTATTTTGATTACTTGTAAGATTGCACGGATGATTACATAATTTACGCTTGGAGTATGTATACATATAAAAAGAGAGCGAAAGACAAACAGAATTAGGAGGGAGAGAAAGAGATAAAATAAAATAAATTGCAAAAAAACTTTTTAGAAGGCATGATTGTTACGTTGTGTATAGGCTGCATAGACCTTCCTTTCATCACTCGAATACTACTCTGATCTCTCCTGATTGGTGCTCTTAAGTTGTATCTAGAAATAGAACTTGTTTCTATAATATTTACAAATGCTTTTATGCCAGAATTTTAGGTTTTCTTTATGGAACTCGCGGTAGTCCGAGATGTCTTGTTGAGACGGTGTCCTTGAAACGCAAAATGATTTGTCTGTGCATTATATGAGCTGAGTGTAATGGTTTATCCTTCAATTGTCTCACAATGCAGGCGTTTAAAAAAACAAACAAACTATACAACGTCAAGCTCGGGGGCTGAATAGGAGGAGGGGGGGGGGAGCAGTAAATAAATAAATATTCACGGTTAAGTGACCTACCTCATTTCGGATGTTCTACTTTGTGTATCCTCCTTCCTTTCCCGCCTCAAGGGAGAGCGAGAGCGATACATCGGAGTCTAGACTCATTTGTACAAACTTGCTCCCGGTGGCAACTTCACGGTACCTTCCCCACCCCCGCAAAACTTATCTTGACGCGTTTTGTTAAAGCATTAATGGTCCTCTTTACCTCCTCCTCCTATTCAGTCTTATCCAACTATCTGTCTTCTTTCCGCCTACTCTCTAACCTAAAGACTTTGGCTTCGTCGACGCGTTCCAATTTTCTGATTCCTCCCAAAATCATTCGACTCAATTTTTCGTTGTTCTCGTCAATGGCTAACGGTGTGGATATTATCCGTGTTTGCTCTCGCTTGTAAGCGGGTGTGTTTGGGTCGCGTGTTGACGGGGAAGCGCCCGTCGGCTAGACGCAGTCTCGCGGGAAGCTAAACCTGCGAGACTTCGCAAATCGGTATCAGGCTGTTGTTGGCCATTTATTCTTGCAGGTCAGGTTGTTGCTTACTGGAGAAATAATATATAAATTTAGTTTGGGATGTTTTCACAACAATGCTGGTCAAATGTAACCATTTGTTGATTTTCCCTGGAAATGGAATAGAAGATGAATCCGGGGAAAAATATCTCGTTTGATTTGCAGAACGGAAATGCAGCGATTTCTTTTCTAACCTCATTCGTGGTCGCAGTTATTAAAAAGGTCTCTCGAGCGTGCTCCTTCAACCGTCAAGTTACACATTGCGACTTAATTGTTTTGCTCGGGTTTGCCACTAATTCGCGCTATTTGGGTTTCTATACCAGTTGGGATCTACAGTTTAATGTGACTTGCGACATAGGACTCTAACGCCAGAAATTCTAGTTATGAAAGTCACAAGGCTAATGCAAGATATGCTAAGTGTATAACAGTTGTGAAGCAGAAATAGACCTGAATACGCGAGCTGAGACGAGTGGTAAACGGGACTTTCCGTCCAAAATATGTCACCAAAAACTTGAGAATGTATCGCATGGTAAAATAAGTCTTCATCTTAAATGGTAATATTTAAAATCACATTTGTAGGATTCTTTATTCTGCGTGAAAACTATTAATGGAAGAAACTCCGTTAACTAGACAACGTATTTTGATATACTTTAAATCTATATAAACTGGCAGAGGCGAAATGACAACTCCGGACAAATGTTTACGTCAGTGATGACACCATTTCAATCGAAAACAACATTTGCATTGTAACGGGATGTCTATGCGACTGGAATTCGAGTAGCTGATATAATAAATATTAACGTGGTTCCCTAATCAGGCATTTATAGAGGTATATAATGTATAATTCAAGTAATTTTATGATCCACCGCAGTTGGTAGAAGCTGTTGAAACGAGTGATGCTTTTATACCAACTTGCGTTTCTGTGGTATTTTACGTCATAATAATACGTTGATGATTTCTTGCTATTTAGTTTGACAGGGAGCGATTGGGATAGGGGAGGAGAGTGGGCAACTAATCATCATCATCATCATCATCATCATCATCATCATCATCACTAACTCTATAATTTAAGAAGGGGATTTTTTTGAGTATTTGAATAATAATTTCATATTAGTTTGGTTATGACTTATGTTTTTTATCAAAGTTATTTCTAATAATTCTTTTATAATATCAAAAAACAAAATGGTGAAGTTCAGAAATAAATATAAGTATCGAAATTTTGTGAAATTTTTAAAACCCAAAGAATTACAAGTGGTGAAGTTCAGAAAATTTATTTTTATATATCTTCTTCTATAACTTTATTTTAGCAACGTGATATTTTGAAAGGGGGCAAATTTAGTTTAGAGTTCCTTTTGAAAATTATTATAATTGGCGAAGTTCAGAAAATCACTAAAAATTTAACCATGGCTGCTTTTTTTTAGATTTTAAATTTTAATCTTAGTAGTGAAGCGCAAGCTCCCCCCGTAGGGGAAAGTGGCGAAGCCTTTGCCTGGTACATATATAATTTGATTCGGCGTCGTTTCATTGGTGTCTTAAGGCACTAGATTTTGAAAGGATTCATAATCTGAGACCGATGAGAGATGTTGTGATGTGCTTTATATGATGAGTAGAGTGATTTAACTACTGACCTTGTCACTTAGATGCAACCATTGAGGGTTTTTTTTTAAAGTTGTGCATGCTTCCTTTCCGCGCTCTCATTTTATACATTATTCCGCTTTCCTTCCTTTACCCATTTAACACTTTTCTGAATAATGGATATTACTTAAGCCAATGATCTATAGATGTCCTTGAGCAGTGAGGAGCGCAAGTTATGTCAGTGTCGTGTGGTTATGTAGGCCATGGCTGCTTCATTGATCACGCGTTACCTCGTCGAATGAGGCCACATGGAAAAGAGAGATCCTACGTCTCACGGTACCTTTCTTTATTCCTCTCTCCCTCGTCTTCGGTCGGCTCTTTTTGTTCCTAACCCGAATACACTGCGCCTCCCCCCCCCCCACTTAATCGAAGAAATTACTCCGAGTCACCCTTCAAGTGCGACTCAACAGAAGTCCAATAGTGAGAGCTTCGTTCGCTTCTCGTCCGCGTCTGAAAGCGAGAGAGAAGCCAGATTTAGGTCTAAAGAATAGTTGGCGTCGTCGCGTCTCACGCGTTCTACTCTTAAGGGGTTGTAATCATGTGAATTCTCATGCTTAGGTGATAGCTAAGAGCAGATTGGAATTAAGTTTATATTTATTCGGGCCTATATAGAAATTGACGTTTATGGATATCGCCTCTTGGGATTTTATAAGTTTGCACTTTACATGTTAATTAGTTTGTTAAGTTTGGTTGGTTTTATTTAGTTACTCTATCTTACCGACCTTACCAGTCTTAATTAACGCATATGTATAAGCACTATAAATCACAAGAGGCGGAGTGACCCGTACAAGCCGATACATACGCTTCACATATATATTGTATGGCAAAATATATGCATTTATATGGGCATAAGTACAAGAACTAACTTTTACTTGTAAGTGATGGTTTAATTCCGAACAAAAAGTGGGTAAACTGCGATCCGTAGTATGAGAGATCATTTCTTGGCTGTGGTCTCGATTCGGGCAGTATCATATATGGGCGAGTTTCATGAACGAGATCAAATAATCTCTTATAGTTAGAGGAGGACGTGCAACTCCGGCGAAAGCGAATTTAAGTGGACTCTTGATTCATAACCACATGTTTACACAATAATAATCGCGCGGTGATAAAATCCGTGGATGACCCTAACCCTGCCATTGAGCGGGTCCTATCTAAGGACTGCCCGGCTAATTGCAAACGAGCCGAGTTGCATTTCTAAACGAGTATCGGAGCGCTTTAAAGACAAATCACGAAAACTCGCTGCTTCCTTCAATGAGGCGCTGGTTGGCTGGCGATCAAGGTGAACTGCCTTGCCAAATTGGTGGTCTGGGCTCGACCGTCGTATAGCCGTGTTGTCATTGCTTAGGAAGAAGAAACAGATGCTCTCTCCCTTCCTTACTTGGAGCTGTCCCACTCATCGTTTTGTGCGGATGAATCCGTTAGCGTCCACAATCATATCTTAAGCTTTGTTAACTGGGCCAGTGGATCAGCTGGCCCAGCTCCCTAAACCTATTATGGAGGGAGGGGGTGTATTAATAAGGCATATATTAAAAGATGAATAGATACTGTCGTTATTATTGTCGAGTGCAATCGATGTTTTACCGTGGGTCGCAGCAGGTCTAACCCACCCACGTCACCGAATCCAAATGTCAATGATATCTGCATTTGATTGAGTGTCGTAATAGGAAGGAATGATGCTGATACACCAGGAGAGGCAACTAGGTCACGTTACACAAACCCCTTGGTCCCACTCAAGGGGGGGAAAAGGGCAACTGGGTCACAAGCCACATAAACCTCATTCCGTTTCTCAAGCGACGAAAGTGCCGTCACCACGCTGTTGAATGCCTCCGTTTTATTAAAGGGAGTGATGATTGGTCCGAACCAGGGTCATCTGGCACCGGAAGTGGGTCATGGCATTCTCCCCGTTCCCCTGCTTTCCGGATCAAAGGGGTGCGGCACTGGAACAAATAGGCCCCATTGACCGCATAGAAATTGGACTTGCCACTGGTGTAGGCCTTGGGTCTTTAAATCGTTGGCCTTCGATGGTGGGTATGTTTGGACAGTCAGAGGCATTTGTCCTAAGTTCACTTGTCCATGGCAATATTGAACAGTGGGTATCTTTAATAAACAGGTGGGGTCTTTTCACAACCCGTTGGCAAGCACGCTCTTTCGATTTTGTTTTTTATCATTTAGTTCACCTTGACTTTAATTTAAGATTATTTTACAAATATGAAATTATTTTTCAGCGCCACCTTGACATTGTTGCGTGATTGATTTTTCAGACCTACCCTATTTACGTTCTAATTTCCCCCACCTGTGTATGTGGGACCAGGGTTGTAGAATACTTGGAGACTCCTATTAACACGAGGCGTCAATAGGAAGAACCCTAGTACGTTGGAAGAGCTTTATTCAGACTCTAGTTTTTGAAGTTCGTAAACTCCCATCTTAAATAGTTCTCCTAGTACTATTTTACTAGGGACTCCTTGTCTCTTACTAGGAGTCCCTTTTATTCAAAAACTCAAAAACGCCTATCTGGAGACTGCTACCTATTAACTTTAGCCACCTGGCGACTGCTACCGAAACCCTAAGTCGTAATTAACTTTAGCCTCTTAATTGGAATAGGAGTCGAAATAGCATGTCAGCCTGAAGTCTACGCATCTTCGAAACTAGTGTCTAAATAAAGCTCTTCCAACGTATTACAGCCCTTAATCCTATGGGCCCAGGGATTTATTTTCCCCGTAGGTATAGATATCAACACGATAATTTCTCCAAATTACTCTGATATTTACGATATTCTATAGTATAATTTTCCTCTGCGTTTCTTTCTCAGGCCCAACTCGATGCTTGTTTTTGTATCCTTGTCCAAAACTAGTTTGTTACTACCATCCCCCCGAATGGTACTCGTATGTAACTTCCAAACAATAGAAATGATACTGAATGTGACTTTTTGTTGCCCTCATAACGCTGCTAGCTGAAGGAGCCTTTGTTCCGTGAACGGGTGTGTCTTTCCATTGTTACCCGAGCAAACTACTCACAATTATGCAATGGAGGATCGCACTGGATAATTTTCCTTTCTCTATGCTTGAAGTGGAGATCCTGTTGGGGGTTTTGCATTCAATTTTACTCTACATCCTTATGCGTTGTTCGCTAACTGGTTTTCATATTTTACATGCCAAAGCTGTTTAACCCATTACTAAATGTGGGAAAATTAATCGTAGAGTGGAGCACATTATGCAACAATCACCGCCCCCTCCCCTCCTTCTCCCTCAGCCTCCCAAAATAAAATGACATTTATCCCCCAGCGTCTCTCTCGCATTGCGTCCCGTAACCTTAGGTAAAAATTGAGATAATCTTATTACCCACTTCCAAATATGAAATCCTTAAAAAAAATATTTAAATAATATCAATTTATAAGCTTTTAATTATTGAGAAATAACTGAGTAACGATAAATTAATTATTCTTGGAGGAGTTTTGACCCAATCTCATAGAGAGAGGGATCTCTGCCTCGATACCACTCTCCAAATACGCCCCAAAATGTTTCATATAGCCCAAAAGTGCTTAAAATAGGTCGTGCATAAAAGTAGGCCCAAACGTGCATTTCTTTTACAAGCTTGTTTCTATGAATCCTCACATATGAGAATCGATATCGCCGAAGTGGCCTTCAAATGGAATTTTCCCAGAATTTATGACCGTGAAAGGTAGACATTGGCTTCCTGCAGTTTAACAATTCCTTTCTCTGCTACTGTAACGTGCAGGAAATAGAAACACCATTCCCGCCACGCGTTGACCATGCCACTCACAAATGCTCTCATAAAAATCCACTAGGAGCTGTAAAAAAGAAAAGAGATTGGCAGCTGCCCTCTCTTACCAGCGATGATTTATTCAAGAAAATCTGCCCCCCACTGTCCTTCATGTTACCCCGCTTTCGTGACTGAAGGCGGATTGCTTTAAGTGCCCCTCCCCCCCTTTCCCTACCGCCACAATTAATACCTCATTTCCCTACTTGTGCCGTGTACCTGCCAGACACATTTCGTATCTCCTCAATTCACAACTTTGTTTATCAACCCCAGTTCAAAGAGGACTTTCTGGCGCTGTCGATGTCGGAGACAAAATAATTAAAAGTTCTGAGACTGAGCCTGTTTTGGTGAGGCTCTACTCAAATGTTTGGTGAGGCTCTGCTCAACTGTTTAGTGGTTATCTCCCTAAATATTTGGTGAGGGTCTGCTCAAATGTTTTGTGATGGTCTGTTTAAATGATTGGTGAGGCTCTGCTCATATATTTGGTGAACCTTTGCTCATATTTGGTGAGGTTTTGCTCAAATGTTTGGTGAGAGGGTCAGCTCAAATGTTTGGTGAGAGTTTCCTTAAATATATGGTGAGGGTCTAGTCAAATTTTGGTGATGGTATGCTCAAATGTTTGGTGATTTTCTTCCTAAATATTTGGTGAGGGTTTGCTCAATTCTTTTGTGAAGCTCTGCTCCAAATTTAACTTAAAAATTAACCAAGAGCCATTCGGCACTGCTCTTTAAAGAGGGACTTTGGCGTCGTTTCCCCAAATACAGCAGCGATTCTTCTTGCCTTTTTCGCCGTCGCAAACACTCATTATTTATTCTCGAGCTGCCATCGATCCTCATGTAGTAAAGGTTGCTGCAACTCTGACCTTATTATTTTACCTCTTTATTGCCCCACTTCCCTGGAAGGAGGTCTCGGGTATACATTAAATTAGTAACCATACTGCAGCCGACATCTGCAGGATTGCGAAGCATCAAGGCTCCAATGCCCACGCGAGAATCGGTTCTTTTATGCTGAAATGGGCCAGATTCTGGGAGTCGTGCCCCATCCCGGCTTCACATCTTCACCACATTTTTTCATTGTTTGGTTTTCGCTTAATTTTAAGTAAATAACATTTCTTTCGTATAATGACTCTAAATTCAGAAAATAGGGAAGAATATTTGCAGTGGCATGGACCGACCACACTTTGTGAGCACATGATAGAGTTAAATGTAAAGGAAGAAGCTAAATTCGATTGATTTTTCAAAATCGTAATGCCATTATCACAACCCTGACAGCTTTAATGCTAGAAACCAAGTGTTATGATTGTAGCTGTGTGGAGCATGTGCTATGATTGCAGTTGTGTGCTAAACGAGGAGCTGCTCTACTTCAGAAAAAGCAGCGAAAGTGTCGCTTTCTCTCTCTGGTATGCGTGGGAGGTTTCTGGCCCACTTGCGACACGCGGTCTTCTTAGACTTCGTCCGGGAAGCGGGGTCTAGGTCCAATTTTCTGATCATTTAAGAGGTTAAAGTTCACAATAGACTTCAATTTAATGACTTTTAAGATTAATGAAGGCATTTATGAGTCTCATTATTTTGCATTGCTTATTTATGATCCTTTCGATTAACAGGAGAAAGTCGTAGTGTTTGACTCGTCACCGAAGAGTCAAAGGAACAATTATACCTTACACCTTGAGGATGTGTCTCTCTTTATTTACTTGATAAAAAAAATGGCTGCTTGCGACCTTGTTCCTTTGTTTTGCAACTAAATCTCTTACTGACACACGGAAATAATTTCTTTTGGCCGCCGTCATTCGCTTCTGTTAATCAATGACCTTCTCTCTCGCCTGTTTGCTTCCGTCACATTTTTCAGATATTCACCTTCCAGTAAGGGCATCTCTTCGGATTTTATTTCCCGCTTTGGCAAATATTAACTCTCGTTTCGTAGATGTTAAGCTTCCCCAAATACGAAATCTAAATATTTACATTTTCAAGTCCTTGATTAAGCCATCATATAAACATTTAATATCTTTCAGAGAAGCTATTGGTTTCATATTTATTTCAGTTATATTAACCATTAGGAAGAAAATGATATTAAACTTCGGATACGTAACGTTCTTCAGGTATGGAAATACCATATTTTGGTTTGATTAAGTTTTCTTTTTATCACTGAACTGACTTATTCTACATATTTCCGATGCCAAGGTTTCTCAGACAAAAAAGAAGTCACTAATTAAGATATGCAGTATGTAACCTTAAGTGGAGAATTTATACAAAAAGGATATGATCATATTGTGTAAAATCTACTTTGCTCCGACCAACATGTATGACTAAAGTTGAATAGTGCATTAAACCGTGTTTTCCAAACCACAGTCGCAGTAATGTCTCGATATACTGCGAGCTATTAATATGAAAAGTCATGCTAAATATGCAATAAGAAAGGGTCGACTGAAGCGAGTCGGTAAATGGGTAGAACAAGTCCGGATTCGAAACACTTTAAAGTTACAGTTCAGATGTTCAAATGCTTAGAAGCATAACGACCTGTTTCCTCCAGCTAGAAAATCCGGTCACCTTCTTTCTCGTGTGAATTCAGGTTACACGTTTTCTTCAAATAAGGAGTTATTCGGAAGAAAGAAAATTTAGGTCTCTGCCAAACCAGACAGGAACGAAGAAAAGAAAATAAGGATTAATAAAAGAATCACACGTGTGGTGCCGTGAACTGAAATAGTTACCCATCAAATTAACTTTTTCTTTGATCTTAATTAAATTCTTGAACTGAGCTAATTCAAGTTTTAATATATGTATTTTTCTTTTACTTAAATCTAAAGCATAGTGCCTTGTGATTAATACAAATACATTTACAAAATACAAATAGTACATAAATAAATAAAATTAAATAGATAATTATAATTGTTTCAATCTTTTTTCGGATTAAAATTCCAATAATTATTTTGGTTGCGTTACCCATTAACATAACGGTGCCTGTGCATAACGGGGCCCGAGTCTATCCATATTATTGAATGCAATCTACTAATATATTTGTGTAAAGTGTAATCAAATTTATATTTTTTGCATATATATTGCAAGCTCCTGCTTATAGGATGAGCTTGCGTTTCGTAGACAGACCTTCGGTCTGTGGTCTATCCGTCTCTGGCAACGGTCTTTTCGTCTTGTTTTTTTCAGATCCATGCTTATTTTCAAGGCCTTAAGGCAAGAAGACTTTTCTCGGAATTCTTTTCATACCCAGAATGGCTCTAATAATTTAATTTGGGTTTACTAGTGTTAGGGGCCAGTAACCATTTCTTCGTGGTGAAGATTAAAATAGAACATCTATTTTTAGAAAGAACTTCGATAAAACCTTTGAATATACGAAAATACACACACATAAGCAGCTATTCCTTAATGTTGATAAATGGGGGGAATTATTTCTGCCTTTTGCCTACCTATTTAATTAATTTACTCAATTTTTTTTAATGTATAATTCTTTTGGTTTAAAAAAACCCCAAAACATTTGATAATCATATTTGTTTTCTAAAAGTTTCATTGTCTTTAAAAATTTGAACAATTACAGTAACAAACATGGTCATTCTCAAAGTTACAAAAAGTCTTATGAAATATCCTGAAATTTCCAAAAGTCAATATTTTTCTGCATATATATTCGTTTCATAAGTGTACTCCCGACCATTCTCCTTTGATCCCCATACCACGCCAGAACACTCAGTCACAACTCGATTCGTATATAAACATCATCTAACCAGTCGTTTCTCACTATACTGTACCCCACTTTCGCACACAACACCCCACTCGACTTGTCCATTTGAACTGTTCTCATCATTCTTTCTTCTTCCATACCCTAATCTCACTCCAATACACCAACGATCTCACCCGTATACTCTCATGCAGTTTCCTGGTAAATTCAACACTTATACTCTTACCATTCACTAGTGCTATAATCGACCTAGTGACTTCCCTACCACTTAAAACATCGTGATTGCAATCTACTTCATCTCAACCACCATCACTTACAATGCATCATAGATACTTAAAACTTGGCACTTGTTCAAGGATGATACGATGGATAGCACACCCTATTCTCACTGGGAAAGAAATGGCCTGACGGAAAAGAGAGAAGCGTCTCCCCGGTGACAAAATTCGCATCAGTGAACGCGAGGCTTTATCCATCCGCCTATCCATCAGCCTAAAAAGCCTCAGTTCACGCAGCGTTTTATAACCCGCCCACTTCCCAATCGCCACGCACCATGATATTTCCTAGAAGCCGGGTGTTTTATCGTCGGAGCCATCAGCTAAGGCTTGACGCTCCAGCCTTTCCAACTCAACTCCGGCTCCTGCTTAAGTCCGGTTCCAACTCAATTCCGGCTCCAACCTAACTTCGGCTGCAACTCAACTCCGGCTCCTGTTCAATTCGGCCTCCAACCTTACTTCGGCTCAATTCAACTCCAGCTCAAACTCAATTCCGGCTCCCGCTCAATTCCTGTAAAAAAAAAAAAAAAATAAATAAAACAAAAACGAGAGCAAATCTCGGCGTGGTCTTGGTCAAATGTCATTTTTTTTCTTTCACTCTCATGTTCGATGAAATTTCTTCTTTACAGTCGAAATTGGCCTTAAAAAATACAGATACTAATATTTTTTCCAACATTTAACATATAAGTTGCTAATTGAGTCAGCTAACAAAGCGGCCACTAAAATTAGCGGCTTCTTCGTAATTAACTAAAGATTTAACACCGCGAGAGAACAATAAATTTCCTGGATATGAAAAAAATTAACTGCAAGGTGTTGAAAGAGGCTCATTTCATCCTTTAATATTATGAATAAGAATCTTAATTGATATTACATTAACGTCTAAACTTATTAAAAAAAAACTACTCTGCATCTATTCATTTTATCCTCCCTTTTCTCTTTCCATCCACTCTAACCATGTTTCCCTATTTTTTCTTTCTTGTACAGGGTCGAATACCTTTATGGTCCTTGCTGGTTCATAGTTCTGTCGATCTAGGCGAGAGTCACTGTGAGGTTAGTTGACTATACTTCAAAGACTGTCCTCTCTTTGAAGAGATTGTAAGGTCCTATAGACCTTTACAAATACAGATTTGCGGATCCCTCATTATTTGGGGGGGGATTTATAATGAGTTGTAAAAAGTAGTTCATGATAAAGAGATACAAAAATTCACGAATGGGAAATATTCCATCAATGAATCTTTCCCTGTAAAGCGGGTTTGGGAATGCGTGCAGTAAATACTGAAGGACAGCGCACAAAAAAAACATTAAATGTCAATTATTTGCTTAAAGTGCCTGTAAGATTTTCTCCCGTTTTTTTGTTGGGGGGGGGGAGCTATCAAACTTTTAAAAGCATCATCATCATTGCATTTGGACAGAAGGATAAAACATTCCTTAAGAGCCACGAATTAGACCGAACTTTCATCCAGGTGAATTGACCGGGGATATCAAGCACTCTTTAAGTATCTAATGTCAAGGCGTCTATTTAAAGGTTAAACTATGTAAAATATTCACGCCCAAAATTGAGTTACTCATAAACAAATCTAGCAAAGTCGAATTTCTTTGCGAGTTCTCAATTTTTTCCAGCCCCCCTCCATCGCCATATAAAACATCGCAAGGCAATGCTTCCGAGGTGCTTGGTAGCAATATGCTTGATGGACGTCAATTTGCTTTGATTCACAAACTCCTCGCCTGCGAATGTCTCATGTCAAGGATTTATCCAACTTGTAATTTGCTTTCATCCACAGGATTCGAGACGCAATCAAACGTCTTTTGGTAACTACGTCTGACTTACGTTTTTCCCCTTAGTGAGGTTGCTGTCATTTAAACATAGGTCAAACCTTGTATGGTGATGTTCATGGCTCCTTGCAATTTCTTCGGTTAGCCTTAGAAATTAACTCGAAGCTTTCTAATTTTGAGAAGTCCACGTCATCGTTAGAATGGCGACCTTGTGTACACTATCTGCACACAAGTTGTTTTGCGTCATTCTTCCTACCTTGTTGAAGAACATTTCAAGGCCCGGTCATTTCCATATTTCCTCTCGCTTTTCCGGGATATTGTTTTTATATGACTAAGGAGGTCACTTGTTTTATTATCAGCCCATGGTTTGATGGTTGTGGGCGGCTTTGAGGTAAATTTAAGTAATTTATATATCTTTACGTAGGAAGATTGCAGGGGGGGGGGGGGGTAGATTCTCCGAATCTTGTGGGTTTAAAACCTCTACAGTTCATAAGAAAACAAAAAAAATATCTGGTTACAATTATTTCCTCTTCTTGAGCTCAGAAATGTCTGGTTTGCTTCCAATTAATTTCTCTCAGATATTTGACGTTACTCTATATGACTTTTTTTCGTTCTTTATAATCTACTATTTATCATATTCACCCTTTCTTTTATCTTTCCAACAATCTCCCCCCTCTCTGGCTATTGTAAAGGCTCCTTATTTTAACAAACTAACCTCATATTGGTAAATGAGAATGTATGCATCTTTACAGCGAGTCATAATACTCTTTGTTTAAATTCTAATCTAAACCAGTTATGATTTAACATTTCATTTAAGTGCCTTGTTACTTTATACTTCCCTCCTTCTTTATTGGATTCGTTTCGAATGATTTGGCGTGTGTTATTGAAGAGATTTCTAAAGCGTTGTGTTTCCAAATTCTACGCGATTTCGTCATCTCACGTCGTTCGTTACCGACCCTACCTGAAAGAACGCTTCTTGCATTTCATAACTGCCACGCTATAATGATCGCTCGGCTTTTTATCTTATGCTTCTACAAAGCTATTTTCCGAAGCCTATTTTTATACACGTGAACATTTGCCCTATTCATCGATAATTATAATTATTTGTTAATTTTGTTAATCACTGGACTGGCTAAACGAACGTAGTCTATTGTCTCCAAACAAACATTGTGGCCAAGATTCGGTTTGATAGAGCTTTTAAAGCCTACTTTTTGTGTTAAATACGATGGTAGCCTTGAATCCAGTCCCCTTCCCTTTTTTATAGTGATTTTGAATTATCGCCTTATTTCTTTAATCTTTTCACGTCGTGCATTCTTTGAATATTCAATTATCACGGTCTTCTTGTATGATCACCAGTCGCCAGTTGAGCTCCTAAAATAAAAAAGAAAGAATTTTGTATCATCTTGCATGTGCAAGAAGAAGAAATTATCTTCGGGAGCGTCCGCCCAAACGGATACCGCTGAATAAAGAATTGTGCCGTGATAATACAAGTGGTTGAAAAATATTGCTTCTGATTTGAATACCACGAAGGGGGTAGGTTACATAAAAGCGTGTATGCAGATAGAGGGGCGATGTATATCGTTTCTTGTCTTTTTATTTGACTTGTGGATCGTTTGCCGCACTTTTAGACACCTAAACATTGGATTTAACAGGGGTGATAGATCGTTTGGGGATTCGAGCATGATGCGACATCCTGATTCTCACTTGAGAAAGTCGTGTTTAAATGAGCCAGGATCATTCATAAGATAGTTAATAGTCACCATATAACACAATATTAATTAATATCTTTAACAATTTTTCCCGTTCAAAAAAGTCTTGGGAGAAAATATTATTGCGAGATGCAGTATTTTCATCTTAGGAAAGTTCTATGAAATTTATCTTAGTGGATTTTGTAAGTGACACTCAATTCTACGGAATTAAGTTTAACCGTTATTATTTCTGATAGAACAAACCTAAGTTATGCTAGTTATGGTTTCTGCACTAAGGCTCAGCAGTAATCCTATGGGATTGCTCTGTAATTTGGATTTATAATTAAAAAAAAAATGGTTAATTTTGATGCGATTGCCGTAAGTTGTTTGGAGTTGGTCCATAGAACGCAGGCTCCGGAAGACTCTCTAAAGTTCTAAGCGACAGATTAACACAAACGTTCGTCAGCAGAACTAGCAAGTTCTGAAGTAATGGAAGCATCGCCCCATCTACAGGGTGCTCAATAACTATTGACGTGGGGTAATGAATATGAAATGACTCTACGGTCGTAAACTATGGAAAAGTTTTAATTTAGTCAACATCAATTTAATTCTTAACGCATAAAACATGCATTGACACCCTCCCTTACGTATTTAGTCACTCACCCATGTAACTGAATATATGTACATATACGGGAGTGTGACTCAATAAAAAGAGTGAATAGGGAAACATGAATTAAAGACATGAGTAAGAAAAAAGCGAATTAGAAGTAATGGAAAATATCTCAATCACCGTTTTGTCGACCATTGTATTATTCGTTTAAAGCCCCCCCCCCCCCCCCCTTAAATACTTTTTTTAAAAATACTTCCCTCTGGCGACTCCCAGCGAAACCATAAGTCGCCGTAATTAATTTTCAGCCTAATGCTAGGTTACATTAAAAACCCGCCAAACAAATAAACACTAAACCCCCTAACACAAAATAAACAAGCAAAACCAAAGCAAACGAAAGAAAGGAGCACGCCTCGGCGTCGTGGGACGGCCCGCCTCCTCCCGGTGCGGGATCATGCGACCAAAACCAAAGAGAGTCAAAATGGAAGAGGCAAAAAGTCACTGGTCTATACGTCTGTGTGTACGAATCCGTCCTTATCACAAGGGACACTTTACTAAATTAATTCTTCGAAGGCTAAAGACAATGGACGATAAAATTGCTCAAAATATTAGAACGAATACGTTGACACTTTCTTTTTTTTTACTAAATGCAGATCACTAAAAAAACAAAACAGAAGCCAACCATGTAAGGTTGTAGAAAATAACCAACTTGTGGTGGTAAGGTTGGGAAGAAATATTGATTTGCATTTTGCACTAACCACTCTCAGGCGGGCGAATGTTTTTTTTTTAATTCTTGTTTTCACCTCATCTATCCTTTGCCACTGGCATAATTTTCCTTCGCTTTGCAAATATTTTATAAAACTATAAAAGAATCTTGAAAATCTTTTTCTATTCTTTAGGATCGAAAATCCTCATCCCTCTCCTATATATGTATCTCCTTTCTCGTGGTGGTCTCGAACCACGCCTTCCAAAGATCCTGCCCCCTTAAACATTTGGGGGCTGATGAAATTTTCCTTGCACAGGCATAAGCGAGCTCGTTTCATTAATGCTTTCCTATATACTCTTCTTCCCCCCCCCCCCTTTCTCCACACTGAATCCTAAATTTAATTTGACTTTCGGTTTTCTTACCATTAAATTCTGATGACTAGGAATTTGTTGCTTGGCTTCATCGTTTCATAGATTCACTAATTAAATCCACAAGGAGGGACCGAAATAAAATCTCTCATCCAACCATAAACTCTTAACTTAGGACTCAAGGAGACCAGCCTTTCTAAGTGTATGTGCCAAAATCGGCCAAATCTTTGATACAAAATATTCTCACGTGCCAATATATGAGATATCCAATCTATTAATCGTTTATAAAATTAAAGATGTTCTTTTATTGATTCTTAATCCCATATTAATTATGCGGAAAAATCCATAGAAAATATAGTTATTTTATCATAAAACAAATATTTTATTAAACAGAAGTGAGTCTTTACCATTTTTAGCAGAAAACAATAAATCCAAACTAGAGGAAGTTTGTGGACCTTATATTTATTTAACATTAATGAGATTTGGTACTGCATCACTGATGGCAGAAAATTTATAACATGTTATACTGCATGCGGTTGCCATATAAAAGAACTTGGAGAGACTATTTTTTTTTAGGTGTACATTTAGCTTCGCGTGCCGGTAAGAAGTCGTTGGCGTGCCACGTAAGGCACGCGTGCCAAGGGTTGCCTAGGCCTAAGTCCTATACACAGTGGCGGATCCCTGCTAAAAGTTTTTTGGGGCTAACCTGAATTCCTCCCTCTGAGGAGTCTGAGAAAAGGGCATTGGTGATTAATAAGGTTTATCATAGACAGTATTGATAATAAATAACAGCATCTCATAAAGGAGTGAGCACTGACTCTCTCAGATCAGAATTTTTTTCCACACATCAGAAAATTATGAATTGTGGTTTATGGTAGTTTTTGGACGTCGGCTAAACTATAATACTGAATTTAATAATTATTTTTGAGAATTACCTGTATTTTAGACATGTATCATATAAGATACATTCGATCGCAACGGTTGAAACAACTGTTTTTATATATTCTATATTATTACATAACTCTTTCTGAATAGCAGAATACAAGTATGGATTAAAAAGGAAATATAAACATAAACGAGTGTGAAAATGGGGGAGGGGGCTCTTCAGCTCCCTAGACCATCCTCCTGGATCCGCACCTGGTGATACAATTCCTTTTGACGAGTTTGAAATTTTATCTCATAGTTATTATGACTTTTCTTCGAGAAGGCAAATATTTCACACTGATCCTTTTGTCCATATTTCCACGGTTTGGACAAATATGACTCGCGTCCAATTGTTCTTTGTTGCCTGAACTAACTCGTGAGACGAGCTCTTTTTGACACCTATTTAGGTTTTATACAACACCTGGAAATAAATTTGGCCTTTTTTTCTATTAGGATAATTTTCTTCTACAAAACGTAACAGTAAGTTCAATGTGAAATTGTAATTTCCTGCGTTGAATTCAAATGCTAATTTTATGTGTTACAACAAAGACCTAGAGGAACATCATGTCCTCCCGACCGCAGTGCTCCATGAGAAAATGCTCCCCTCTCTCGCGTCTTTTGCATCTCTTTTAAATCTCGCATCTTTTCCACGCCTGTATAGACCCATGAACGGGTGACAGAGGGTGTTAAACGTACAACCCCCCTAAACGCCCGGAATGGATATAGTAACTTATATCGGATAGTTGGGAGTCTATCATGATCATATCCGAGAATTAACTAAAATCCGCATTCGCTAAACTAACAGAAAAGCTTTCCCATAATTTAAATAGTACTATACTACTAGCCAACCGTCTTTCGCTCTTGAGGTTAATGTCAACGGTCTCACCATAGCCGCTTATCGATATTTTGCCAGCCAAATAACAAATGTTGTTATTGTCACTACATTTCGTTTTCCCTCTGTTGTCGCATTGAGCTTTACCTATTATTAATAATGCAGCTGCTAAGATACTTGGACATTGGAGAAAGTAAATAGCAGTGTAAAGTCAAGGCGTGCATTGTCGAGACAAGGGATTTAGAGCATATTGCGAAAAATAAATATTTGATGACTGTCATGGGGTACGAGGAAAATGAATGCATGATTGGGCACACATAATGAATGATTGGGCACAATGAATGAATGAGTGGGCACGAATAATGAATTGGCATAAAAATGAATGATTTGGAACAAAGAATGAATGATTAGGCACAAAGAATGAACTAATGAGCATAAAGAATGAATGATTGGGTTTAAAGAATGAATGATTGAGAACAACGAATGATTGATTGGGTGCACTGAATGAATGAATGAGCATAAAGAATGATTGATTGATCACAATGAATAAGTGGATGTGAACAAAGAAAGAGTGCAAGCTCATTAAGATTGAACAAGCGCTCAGAGAAAGTCAAATGAACTTTTCCTGGAGCTCAGAGGAATCGAAACCCATACAACGGTGTGCTAATTTCAGGAAGGGGGCGCTCTCAAATAGGGTATTTACATAATTTTTGTATTGGGATGAAATGTTACATTTGAAACCACTATTTCATTTTCTTTTCAGCTTACGGAAAAGTGTTCCTGGTCAGAAAAGTGACAGGACAAGACGAGAACAAACTCTACGCTATGAAAGTGCTTAAAAAGGCTACAATTGTTCAGAAGAAAAAAACCACAGAACACACAAAGACGGAGCGACAAGTGTTGGAAGCCGTCAGACAAAGCCCTTTCCTCGTTACTCTCCACTATGCCTTCCAAACCGAAGCTAAGCTTCACCTCATTCTCGGTAAGAGCCCGGAAGGTAAACCCAAGAAAATTTCTCTATCCACCCCATAATAACAAAGTATCAATACCAAATAACGCATTCACTGGTGAAAATACGGTATTTCCTAATCTTTTACACCAAGAATACATTCTTTTTCATGGGCGTACCAGAACAAACATATTAGGGTATCATTACAGCTTGATATTTTTTCCTATTCATTGTTTTTTCCCTCGTCAAAGTTCTTGGATGTTTTTACAGGCTCAAAACCTGTTTCTTAAAGTGATAGGAATGGGTCAGGCGGGAAGCAGCGAGGTCTGTTGACGACCGGTACAGCGATGAAATTTAGTCTTAAGTTTGGGAAGTTCTCAAAAAAACTTATTCTACGTTCCGCTTCGTGAAAGTGAAAGGTTTCTCGAACGTTGTTTTGCAATTTTATCTCTTGGGTGGGCTCCCCAACCCCATTTTTCCCTAATAATCAATTCAGCCAAACAATTAAAAGAGCGAAGCGGCCGAAAATTTCGGTGTTGCGTTTTTCGTTGCGGGTGATGAAGGTGCATATCAGAGATTTTACGCTTCACTCATCCTTGCCCTGCCCCCCTCTCCCCCGCAATGGTGATCACAGTTACAATGGGAGTATCAAGGTCCAGCTCAAGGCTTATTGGCTCTTCTCCCACTCACTTTTTCAAAATTAGCAGACTTTTAAAGGAATATTGAGGTCTTGTCAAATGGATTCATTTGCATTAAAAATGGATCTTTTTTTTCGTTCCACTGTTCCGTTTTTATGGAACCTAATGGAACGTGTATGCAAGGCTTCCTGATCTTTCTAAAGTTAGGTTAGTGAATTTGATAGATTGGTAGTTAACTGCCATTACGGTCCCTAAAACACCATATCCTCCATCAGCGCTGTTCCTTGGTTTATTCGTTCCTGGCGCAAGACATTCGATTCCTATACTCCTGCTGTTCCTTAACCTTGCGATTCGAATTAATCTTCCCTTATTTATTCAGTCTTCCTTCTTTGCTCAATCTCTGCCCTTTCCTTCTTGGACATTTTAAACTCGAACCTACGAGTATTATCGTCATCCCCAATCTATTATTATAATCTCTTCACCTTTCATTTATCCTGTTTGCCCTCCCTATCGTTCATCCCATAATGCTTTGTTTCCCCCCCCCTTCCCCTGTATGTTTGTGACTGTCGAGCATTTTAAATACGGGGACTTGTCTTTGGTGTCGCCATATGGTCACTTCTTGAAAGAGGTAAGAAAAAATTTCGAGCATCTTTACCTGCTTCAGAACTCTGATTCTGAGCGGCAATAATTTTGTCATCAGTAGAATCCTCAATGCCAGCGGTTTGCCAAGAAGCTCTCGATGGCCGACTTCATAATGTGGAGTTCAGTATCAAATTATCTTCGTCATCATTTTTTTTATTATTATTGGACGTTTTTAAGAGGGTAGCCGCTGAATCATCTTCGAAAGTTTAAGAAAAGTGGTTGGATTCACCCCGGAACTACTAAACGTATTGGTTGATGTTCTCGGGGAAAGCCAACTCTTTGGCTCCTCACAATGGTTTTGAGCTACCACTATCTGCATAATCTCTTATTTCTTTATTCCTTTTTTGAAATTTTCAAGCAAAACTCATTACCAAACTGAATGACCCTTTTAACACACACTCACACACAAATACGTGTATATATACTCTTGTTTTAATAGATATTGGGTGCCATATGAGTATATATGTGTGAGAGAGAGTTACGCGCCTGACTAGTCTGTGTTGCAAGTAATTTTATCTTTAGCCAACTTCGATTCACCTACACTTCCCCTTTCAGTCTCACTTTCCTTAACTTCAACTTTTTACGCTTTTCAACTCACAAACTTTCTGGCAAAGATCCTTTGTTGGTTTTGTTTCTTTAGCTTTCAAAAACGAACAAAATCCCCCAGATTTATTCGCATTTGATTTAGAAATCGTGATTTTAGTGTAAATTTTCAAACGAATGGGAACTATCGAAACCATTTTTATTAGTTTAAACTAGCTTCAGTGTAGTAGTAGTAATATTATCAATGGTTGCAAACAGGTAATAAAATAGGGGTGGGTTTTCCAAATTGATTCCCAGCGTTGAAGTTGATCGTTGCTTCGTATAAAATTGCTGATCGCTCAACTCAAGCCGAAAGTAGCGTTGCAATGCGGCTCTCGTTTGGAGGGGGGGGGGGGACTTGTCACTGCGCTGTGGGGCGAGTAAAAGTGTTTCCCCATATCGCGAGAAGTTGACAGAGGGAGAGAAAGTGATAGAATAGAGGTTGTGGAAAGGTGGAAGATCGCTATAACTGAAAGAGAAAATGGAAAAATTCCTCTAATACTATCAGGTGAAAGTAAAGGCAGAGGCCAGCGCGTTTCCATCCGGTCGGAGTTATCTTTGGTCCGCTCTTTTACTGATAGCAGTGATCACTGGCCCTATCTAAATGTATTTACTTTTACTTCCAGAACAGGTAGTCATTGAGGGATTTTTTCATTATTATTATTATCGAAGTGAGCTGCAATAAATGGGCCTAATTGATTTATTGCTCGTTTTACTACGAGGATTTTGACCCGATCACAAAAAAACCTTGAGGGATATTTTAATGAATATTGTACAAAGGGTTCCATTTGGCTCTAGATTAGTTTTCTTGTAAGCGTAGAGATTATATATTCCTTCCATCACAATCCAGGTTCATTCTAGCTTTAACATACATGCATATATGTATGTATACTTGCCAGTGTAGGTGGCACGTGATGTTCCATGTGCAGAAGCTTTAATATCTGATACTTATTCACCTCATGCTGCAACTTCAAAGCTTTCCATGTTGACTAGAAAATTCCCTTCTTATCTATTATAAAAATAAAAATCTTAGGAAAAAATAGCGCCATTCTCATTCTCCATTTTCAGGTACCAGGATGTAAGTGGTACGGTTCAAAACATTCTGATGTTGCAATCGAGGGGATTTCGACAAAATGAGTTCAGGTACCCGTTTCCTCTTAACTTGTGAAGCAAATAATGGTCTCTTTATCTCCCCAGATTATGTCAGCGGAGGAGAGTTGTTCACACACCTGTACAATAGAGAGAAATTTACTGAAGATGAGGTCAGAATCTACATCGGGGAAATCATTCTTGCCTTGGAACATCTTCATAAGGTATTGCAGGGGTATCTTGATGCCATTTCTTTTCCGGGAACAGAATGATTTCCATTATCCACCATTTCCTTGATTTTGAAGATTAGCAAACATGTGGTCGTCCAATGGACATTTTGGGATTGTTTGTGAAGTACCTACCAGGTGCTACGTTTGGTTACTAAATATTAGGCCACGCATACTTTATGCATACACCAAAAATGAATTTAGAATGTATAATAAACTCTACCCAGGTGGTCTGGTACAATGAATATAGCTTGATTAATCTAAAATGAAAGTGAAAAGTGTTGTGGAAATGAAATAGATGGATCGAGCATCACGCGGATTGAACTACATATGTTTTTATATTATGTGCATAAATTGCAAGGCAAAAAGAAAGAACACATTTGGAACATCTTGCCAGGTGAGCTTAAAGAATGTTAACGAGAATACTCCATAAATGGTGAATCCAAAAATCCGGTATTGTTCGGAACAAAGGACACCGAAATTATATTAAACTAGCAAGTGTTTTACTTCATTACGATTGCGTAAGATTTAAATTGGCAACATCTGTTGATTGCATCAAATGTAAGTGCTTTTATTTCCCCATCCCCTAAATTTGGCAGGGGTGATTAAGGTTTGTGAATTGGGTCTCATGCGGTTTCTGCAAGATACCCATGCGTGGCTCCTATCCACTCCATTTATGCTCATTTCCCATTTCGTCTTATTCTCTTTTTCTTGCGGTATCAGGGTCATAGCTAAGGTATCCTCATAAATGTATTTAATTTCACACTTTTGAGCCCTTGGTTTCTTTGTACAAAATTGTTCTTAGAAGCATATGGATAAGCACCCCATCCTCAAGAAATACGATTATTAAGGTTTATTATACGTCTTTATTATTTTTTTTTCCTCTGGTCTCTTCTTTCTATCTACAAAGGAATTTTAGTTAGCGCCAAATGCCGTAAAGGTGTCGGAATACTGATGAGTGATTTATTTGGAAATCTTGGGATTTCTCGGCGTCATTTCAATTATGCATCGCATTCCAACTTCGTTCTTAAAGTAAAGTCACAATATTTATATGGGTTACATGGAGTCACAAGGAAAAAAGGAAACTTCAAAAGCCATAAGGCACACTCGAGGAGATTTCCATCAGATTGTATACCTATTTACATACATTCAGTTGTCCCAATAACTCTACCGAAATATTCTAAAGCGATAGGGTACATATAATTTTGTCTAACCTATTTTTAAACATATCGACGCTTGTATTTTACTAACAAGTTTGGGCAGTCGATTCCATGCGTCGACTATCCGATGCTGAAAGTAATTTGCATTAGTGTTATTGGAGAATCTTTTAGCCTCTAATTTCCTTCCATTTCCACCTGTTGGATTTTCGTTAATTGTGAATAGCTCCCTGCAATCTAGATCAATCGATGCCGTGCAAAATTTTGTAGACGGAAATTAGTTGCCCTCGTAGTCTTCTTGTCTCCGGGAAAAATAAGTTGAGGTCCGCCAGCCTTGTTTCCTAGCTTTTGCGTCTCTTTGAGGGAATTAATTTATTTGCCCTAGCCTGCACCTTCTCCAGTCTCCACGCCTCGTTCCTGAAGTGGGGGTGACCAAACCTGTGCATATTACTCCAGGTGTGGCCTTACTAGCGAGGTAATAAAGAAAGGACGATCTCTCGATTGCGGAATTGAAACTTCCGTTTGATATAACCAATAAATTGCACTTGTTGCACTGTCGCCACGCGTCTCTCACGACAAAACACTTGTTTTGATAATATTTAGACTATCATTATAGGATGTGGCTCAACAATTTCCTTTGAGAGAATAAGTCAATTACCTAACTAGTTTGTGAGGAAGCCAAAGTTTCGGAAACGCTTCCTGGTCAGAAAAGTAGTCCTTCAGCGTACTGATTCATCGCAGAAACAAATTACTTCCCGATGTGGAACTTGAAAACATTTGGAGTATCACTTCCTTCCCACTTGGAGTAACAATTCCTTGGCACTTGAAGTATCGCTTCGTTTGCAACTTGGGCAAACCCAACTAAACAAAACAAGCGATGGTTTCCTACACATCGGTTTCCTACGAATATTTTAGTTTAATTAAATCTTTTAGGATATTTAAAGGAAGTAGTCTTATATCTTTGTGTTTAAGCTCCTTAAAACGATTTAATCAAGTCTTTTAATTCGAGGAGGACTGCTCAATCAGAGGAACAAGATCGGAGGTGAAAAGGACTTTGATCCTAAATCTCTTCCTGAAAAGTTTTCAAGATAAGAGAATCATAAAATGTCAGTAGACTCGAAATTACGAAATCGCTTCCCCCCCCTGGGGGTGTCAGAAAAAAATATTATTTCTTCCTGCTCGGTCCTCCTTGGACCCTCCCTTTCACTCTGGACGTAGGTCATTTTAAGCGGAAGAAAAAAAGCATCCGAATTTGACCCTTGAGAGCAAAGAAGATGGATACAAAGAGAAAGAAGCCGATAGAGAGAGGAGGAGAGGGGGGCTCAATTGTGGAATGCTGCAAAGATAGAAGGGGGCGGGGGCAGATATAGCAAGGCACGCGCTCTGATAAAAGAGGTCTGGTGTATTGTCTGGAGGAACCATCAACACGGGGCTCATTGACACAGAAGATGCTGAGGTCAGCACACCTGGAGAAAACAAGTACTGAAAAAGGTGAATTTATCAACTACCGTAAAATGTCAACTGCCTCACCTATGTCAACGACAAAACTTATAGAATAATTAACTAGTGGAATGGATCAACTAGTCAAGCTGTAATTGATATTACTACTATAGTAATTGTTTACAGAAATCTTACCTTCTCATATATTTTCAGTTAGATCTTAGAGATAACTGATTATAGCTGACTTAGATCACCATAGAATATTGGTAGTTCATATGAAACATTGCAGAGTGCTGAGTAAGCAACCTTAATATACCCTGTTCTCACCTAATTATAAAATTAACTATAAGGTAATTAGGCAATAACTAAGCAGAACTCTATATAAAAGCATGCAATAAGGCATAGGGAGAAGAATAAATTCATGATTCAAAACTTAATACTAGAATAAGATGTAGTTTTTCCAGTAGTACAACCGACGACTAAATTGCTAAAATATAACTCCGAGCACAATTCTGAGTGATAGAAAACACCTTTGCATTGGATTTAGGCTCATAGTTACGAAATGTGAAGCAGAAATGACGAAAGTTATCCTTTAATCGGCTCTAGAGTAGTAACCACAAATCTCTCCTTGAACGATTGTCACTCTAACTGAGTCCATCCGTTTGGTACATCTCTACATCCACTCAATTGTGGTAAGGTTGACGGGAGCTTACATCATAATTGCTGTAGAGGTCGTCTACTTCTGGTGATCAATTAACACAACAGCTGCATCAAGCGAAAAAGGTCGTTTCTCCCTGATTAAACGTGTTGATTACCTTGTAAAGGCTACGTATCAAGCAAGGCCGGGGTGCTTAACCCTTTGCCTCCTATCGCATTCGATGTACCCTTCAATGTGGTGATAAAGAGACACTTATATATTTATCTTGTAGGCCATTTTATGATTGCTCTTGTGTGGAAGGTCGCGCAGTTGTTTCATTTTTAGTATTACTCTCCTGTTTCCAAAAGTAACTATTTAACAGTTTGGATTGCGATTTAACAACACAATACCATTAAATTGCGATGTAACAACACATCATAAATTGCGATTTAACAACACAACACAAATTGCGATTTAACAACACAACAGAAATTACTTTAACAACACAATACAATTAAATCGCGAGGTAACAACACAGCACAAATTATGATTTAACAACACAACTCAAATTGCGATTTAACAACACAATAAAATTAAATTGCGAGGTAACAATACAGCAAAAATTGCGACTTACCACGACCCAATTTGCGATTTTTACAACACAAAAAATTGCAATTTAACAACACAACTTAAATTGCAATTTAACAATACAACACAAATTGCGATTCAACAACACAAAAATGAGATTTAACAACACAAATGTGATTTAACAATATAACACAAATTGCGATTTATCGACACAAATGAGATTTAACAAGATAGCACAAATAAGATTTTAAAACACAGCACAAATTGTGATGTAACAACACAACATAAATTGCGATTTAACAACACAACATAAATTGCGATTTAACCACACAACACAAATTGCGATTTAACAACACAACATAAGTTGAGATTTAACAACACAACACACATTGCGATTTAACAAACAGCACAAATTTCGATTTAACAACACAACACAAATTGCGTTTTTGCAACACAGAAATGCGATCTAACAACACAGCAAAAAATGCGATTTAACAACACAGCACAAATTGCGATTTAACAACACAACATACGTTGCGATTTAACAACACAATACAAATTGCGATCTAACAACACAACATAAGTTGAGATTTAATAACACATCACAAATGACGAAATAACAACACAGCATAAATTGCGATTTAACAACACAGCAAAAATTGTTATTTATCAACACAGAAATGCGATCTAATAATACAACAAAATTGCGAATTAACAACACAGCACAAATTGCGATTTAACAACACAGAAATGCGATCTAACAACACAACAAACTTGCGATTTAACAACACAGAAATGCGATCTAACAACACAACAAACTTGAGATTTAACAACACAGCACAAATTGTGATTTAACAACACATAAATGCGATCTAACAACACAACAAAAATTGTGATTTAACAACACAGTACCAATTGAGAGAAAAAAAATGTGTGGGATATGTAGACACATCTCCACACGCCGGCAATGGAGGGAGCCGGGAACGCACATGATCCTTCAGATGTCAGCTGCCATTGCCTTGCGGCAGCGCAGACGGACAGATAAAGAAAGGAAAGATGGGAAGTAACAGAAGAAGAAAAGAGTAGGAAGAATGCAGGCAAGTTACACTCCCCCCCCCCCTTTCCCAAATGGATTCAAGGGAGAAGTGAATCAGCTTCCCACTCTCCTTGCTCCACTATGGATGAATGGACTGAAACTGGTAGGCGACTAGCCTACTCAATTTACCGCCGCCCAAAAATAACAGGTGAGAAGACACTTGTAAAGAAAGGGTCAAATGGAAATGTCAAGAAGGAATAAAGCCTAGGTAGACTCGATCATGTTTGAACCTGAGTGGGTCGAGTCTACTTACTATCAATGATAGTGGAAAGCATGAATGAGATACGAAAAAGGACAAACCGGGCCTACTTGCTAATCATTTGATTGCTATCCTACAAATCATTTGATGCCTTTCCTACAAATTCTTTGATTGCTTTCCTACAAATCATTTGATTGCTTTCCTACAAATCCTTTGATTGTTTTCCGATAAAGAGTACTTTAAACAAAGTCATTAAAGGTTAATTAACTTCAAAATTGACCATTATTTTCATTATTAAGCTAATACATAGTCATGATAGTCAGTTATATACACAATGTGTAACTTAATGTGTATCTAGTTAATAGTAAGGAAAACCCATGTACGCAGTGATGGTATGCGGTTACTATGGCAACGACTAGTACCTACCTTCACACTGGGGCACACCTGGATACGCCCTTCATCCATGCCATTGGTCTATTAAAGTCACTTGCATCGCGTGAGGGAGGAGAATTCGCCCAGCTGTACCCGTGGGGGAGGAGAGTTACCCCAGGTGTATCCGTGGGGAAGGGGGGGGGGTCCCCAATTGTACCTGATGCAGCGTGGGGCTACCCATTGCTGTACTGACACAATGTCAACAGGGTGGTCCGGAAGTCTTGTGACCTCACACCGAAACGTAATAACAATAGAGGAATGATATAATAATATCAAGACTTTCGGTCATCTCAAATATCAAATAAAAATAATATTTGAAATAGAAAATTAATATTTACAGAAGGTCACAAGACTTTAGCACCACCCTGAAGTCAATTTTTTTTTTTAATGTGGCCTACAGGAAAAATTCTCCACCCCTGGTCTGTCCTATGGAAAGCACTCGGCACAGAGAATGATTCTAACGTAGTTGTCATCCTGCGTCTAATTTTACAGTGTGGCCACAATAATCGTTCTTGATTTTCTCGTCCATTAATTAAACTCAGAGATTATATTTTATGTTCAAACTGATCTTGGAGGAGAGCAAATGGACAGGGAATGAGAGTTTTAAAAAAATAATGTTTAACATCCTCTTTCGCCCTTTACTGTGCCTATACAGTCGTGGGAAACTGGGGGAGATTTAAATCTGCGACAACCGAAACTTGGAGGAGCGGTCCACCCCAATGCTTGATGAGAAACTAATACCCTCAGGTCGTTTTTTTTTCCTGTATAGACACAGTACCCTCTGTTGTTGTCATCCAAGATAGCTGGAGCTACTCAGACCTATATAGGCAGTTTCACTAGTAACACGCTAAAAGCCAGTCACTGGTGCAACTAGTCTCCTGAATAGGACATGGCAAATAATTCGATCCCATTGGAGACGTCTCTGCCTGAAAACAGAGAAGAGAGATTATTATTTCGACTTGGACTCTCGATTAGAGATCAAATAATTATTAAAATCTTCAACTTGGGAATTTAATAGTGGTTCTTTGGTATCTAATATTAATTGACCCCAGCAATAAACAACTCAAAGATGGAGTCATGTCTCATGCGAAGTATCCCCGGTTTTATGACGAATGTTTATGTGATTTGACTTCTAACTATTAAGTAGAGACCTTCCAAGTATAATTTCTAAATAGCCAAAGGTTTTCAAATTTAGTACATGTTTCTAAATGTTGTTTTAAGACACATTTAGTACATGTTGCTAAATGCTGTTTAAATAGGTTGCCAGTTCAATGAGTTCAGGGGGCTAAAGTTGCCTTGGATCAAATTAATGGCTTTTAATCAAAAGCATTGGAATTTAACTCCTGTTTTATATTTAGTAACCTGAAACATTCGTAACTCAGAAATGTTTCTTGTTAAATATACTTTTTTTTATATTTAGAGGAACAAAACTACAGAATTTTATCATATTTTCTAATCTAGCTCTTATGGATTGACACTTACTTTCAGTTTTATTTTGATTAAAGATTGAAAGTAAGAATCGAGTGAAAATTAACATCCATACCTTGGGAAATAGAGCAAGTTTCTCAGTTAAATGGTTACTTTTAATTCTACTTCCTATTTTTCGAACCATTTTTTATCATTATTGATGGCGAAAGAAAAGATGGAAAAAATAAAATGTGCTACATTGTGCAACTTTCAATATGGCAGTTTTAAAAAAATCAGGCTGACAAATGGCAGCATTAAAAAAATCAGACTGAAGACAAGGTTGTTTTTTTTTATGTCTTACAAGTAATAATAATTGAGCTTAAGAAAAATTCTTAGATTGGTAAAAGGAAACTAAATAAGGCCTTCGCTCGGAAAGTGCCCCCTGCTTTCGGTTCTTCGCACTCGTCCCTGCTGCATGGGTGATCATGCCTTCTCTGTAGTTGCTTCTAAGCTGTGGAATGATCTACTTGCTGCTATACACTCCTCTTCCTCACCCGGCGCTTATAAGTGGGGTCTGAAAACCCACCTCTTCTGTCAGTCCTTTTGCTCAAAACGGAATCAGTAAATTGCCTAAAAAATTAAATCAGGTAATTTCATCAAAACAAAATCATGAATTTTTCCCCGAAACAGGAATTTTCCTCACAAACAAATCAGGAAATGCCTCATAACCAAGTCAGGAAATTTTCTCAAAACTAAATCAGGAAATTTCCTCAAAAATATCTGCTATATTTTCCAAAATATCGCCCACATCAACCGCACCGCGTGAAACTGGGAAGCCTACTGAATTTTGCCAAGGCGCGCCATAAAAAATAATTCCTTGTCTCTTCCTTCGACTCTTTTGGTTCCTTTTAGGAGCCTACATTTGTTACTCAGGGGGGCTGGGGGCAGCGATTATTTTACCTAAACAGGGTGTTCACCTCTGAAACTTCATAATTTCTCATTTTGGTCCCGTCAAGTCCCCATTCATTTCATCTCGCTGGAAGAAAGTCGTATCCGGCTGCAACTGACATCTGCAGGGGGGACTTGCCATAATTCAGCCTCGCTGCTATTGTGCATTTAAATTCAGCTTCGTTGTTATTGCGCTTTTATATTTAGCCTCGTTGCTATTACGCTTTCTTGGGATCGGGTTGGTTCTTCGTCGCCTCCAAATAGTTTCTTTGGAGCGATGGGGTCTTTACGAACGTCTCTTAGAGCCTCTGGGGTTGATGCTCTCGTTGTTTTTTCCTTTTTTTCCCCTTAGGTAAAAAATAAATTATAATAATAATCAAATAAATTACTAATAATAACTATATGAAAATAAATTATCCATCTCTTTAGTGTGACACTTTTGGGTGAGGGCAGGGAGGGCTCGACAATCCCTCAGATGTCAGCTACAGCATGATTTCTTACTATCCTTCACCCACTTCAACGAAAATTAATTCCTCGCACTTGGATGGCAGATATAACATGGGCGACATTGCTGTAGCTGTCATTTGGAGCATTGTGTGACCTCTGGGCCACAACCTCCGCAATTTGACCCCATCTATTGTCCCAATCCGGCAGGGGGGATCTGCGGCTATTTATCTTCCACATAATTCCACCTCCTTACAGACCTTTTTGGCACAACATTTTATGTCTCAAAAATTGTCCTGTCACGGTGGGGTCATTTGTATTTTGAGTAGGGTCAGGTGAATGACCCTGCCGCAAAGATCTGAAGAAAGGGGAGGGGACTTATCTTCTCTTCGTTTCCGTGTCATCAATGAGTTTCGATTCGTTGTTGTCGATGAATCATTGTTTATTTCGATCCATATCTATCAATCTCTACCCATGTCTATCGATCTCTACCCACCTCTACCCATTTCCATCCATCTCTACTTATGTCTATCCATCTCTACCCATTTCCATCCATCTCTACTCATGTCTATCCATCTCTACCCATTTCCATCCATCTCTACCCATGTCTATCCATCTCTACCCATTTCCATCCATCTCTACCTATGTTTATCCATCTCTACCCATGTCTAACCATCTCTACTGATGTCTATCCATCTATACCCATGTCTATCCATCTCTACCCATGTCTATCCATTTCTACCCATTGTCTCCACAATACCTATGTCTATTCATCTATACCCATCTTTACCCGTCTACCCATTTCTATCCATCTATACCCATCTTTACCCATGTCTATCGATGTCTTTCCATCAATACCCATCTCTTCCTCAGCTCGGCATCATCTATCGAGATATTAAATTGGAGAACATCCTCCTTGACGCTGATGGCCATATTGTGCTAACCGACTTCGGACTCAGCAAAGATTTTCTCCCTCACGACAAAGAGCAAAGGGCCTACTCCTTTTGCGGCACCATCGAGTACATGGCACCGGAAGTAGTGCGAGGAGGAAATTCTGGACATGATCAGGTGAGTCACATTAAACCATCTACCCTAACTGATAGCGACAAATATGGAAATAACTGTAAATGCAAACCTCTTAACTTTGAATGTTGGGCCCAGGATGATGCAATGCTGCCTTCATAAACAACTCTATACATAAAGCACTAATTTGAACCTTCTTTTTTTTAACCAAAGTACAATTGGGCAAATAAGTCAAGGATCAAATCTCGGGGGAGGAATGCCAGAAACTAGATTTTTAAATAGTAGGGTCATAAATTCGAAGATTGTTGTGATAGGAAAGTCTCAACTAAATGATGCATGACTTGTCAAATCAGTTCTGTACTTCTAAATAAAAAAAAACATAAGGCAAGATGCAGCAAACTTTCATAGCGTGGCATATTTATTATATTGTTTGTCACTTTGCCTTAACTTTGTAGATTTCGTGTCTTCGGAACACAGAACATTCTTCTGAACTTGCTTTAATCCAATTTGCGCCACCAAATCGTTAATCCCTACAAGGTTTTTCATTACGAAGTATATGGTCATTTTTTTAAAATATTATGTATGGTGTTTTCCAGGCCGTTGACTGGTGGAGTGTTGGTGTACTAACCTATGAACTGCTGACTGGGGCTTCGCCGTTTACTGTAGACGGAGAAAAGAATAATCAGCAAGAAATCTCAAGGTAAATTCTGACTGTGTTTATATCGATTTGTCAATAAATTCTATTATATTGTTTACATTATTCTTGGAAATTCGCATACCCCATTCTTGAGAATTTACCCTCCAATTTCAATTTCAGACGAATTCTTAGTGTTCAGCCTCCTATTCCGAGTTCCCTATCACTTCAAGTTCAGGATCTCATTGTCAAACTTCTTGAAAAGGACCCAAAAAAGCGGCTGGGTGCGGGGCCTGAAGACTCACTCATGATCCGTCAACATCCGTTCTTTAAGGTAAGAACTGATAAGAGATAGTTTGAGTTGTTTTGGTCAATCCAATATTGGTATGAACCAAGTCTATCCCCTTATCTAATCCCTCTCGCAGGGCCTGAATTGGGACGACCTCGCTAACAAGAAGATTGTGGCACCCTTCGTTCCTCAAATCGAAGGGGAACTTGATGTGAGGAACTTTGCTTCAGAATTTACAGCAATGATTCCACAAGACTCGCCAGCCATTGTTCCGCCCAATATGGAGAGAGCTTTCATGGTAAGCAGGCTGTCACGTTTTTGTTAATAGCTTCCACAGGAGCAGATGACCTCTGCTCCCTGGAACCGCTTTGGAATATTAAGGGAGAAAGCTTTGATCCTACAACTTGTGCTGCAGGCCCCTGTCAACGTTATCACAATTAAGTGGGGCTACGCCTTCTGTGAGGCTGTCATGTTGGTCATTCCATTGCTTCGGATGCAATTTACCATTGGTTCGGAGTGATTCTCATAGCGCTTTGTACTGGTGGATCAACTAGTATAATAATCCGAGGTTTGAAAGAGTATGTGATTGTTTATAGCTTCCTGAGAGCAGATGACATCTTTGCTCCATCTAACTGCTTGGGAGATTAAGGGAGAAAACCCTTGATCCTAGTCTGTGCTCTAAGCCCCGCCAACGTTAATACAATTAAGTTGAACCGCGCCTTCTTTGAGACTGTCCTGAGGGACCAGGTTAAAGTGGAGGGAATCTGTTGCATGCAGCGGGAATCGTATAGCCCCCCCGGTGCTTAGCGGTCCATGCAACAGCTAGGAAGCGGAACTTGAATTGCAACTTAACACCCACCAGGATTGCATCAAAATGGAGTGGTGCCGCACCAGCCTTGCCTGCCTGGCAAGGCAGGCACGAATCGCAATCGGCTTTGATACGAAATTAATAGGATTTAGCATCAAATATTTCTTTTGTGTAAATTGGCAAGACTTAATATTTAATTATCGTAATGAGGTTTTATAATAGCAAAACAACTTAATTTTAAACTTAAAGGTTAAATTTTAAAATAAATTTTGCCTATTTTATCATGAGGGACAAAAGAAAATATCTGATATTTTCTCTTTTAGAAAATTGTTTCGAATACGTATAAATAAATATAAAGTAGTTGGGAGTAAGACTATGGAAAAAGAAGGAAAGATTGAGAGCGCCAGAAGTGCTAATGAACAATTTGAGAGGCTTGTTGAGTGTGAGAAGGGTCGATAGAGTGATAAGCAAATGGGTAGGAAGTATATAATGGTATGGAATGAAGGATGCGAAAAGGTAGTAATTGAGAACGTTTTGAGATGATATGGCTTTGTTAGAAGAATGGATGAGGATATATGCATGTAGCGAGTATATGAAAGTGAGTGTGCTGACGTACGAAGTATATAAAACTGCACAAACGATAGATTGATAATACGAGACAAGGAAACAGAGAAAAACAGGTGTGCCTGACAATTGTGCATGGATGAGGTTCGTTGGGTGACTTATATGACCATTATTCATAATATAGGTATTGATGAGTTTTATTTTATTCGCTTTAGGGGTATTCTTATGTGGCACCGTCAATCCTTTTTTCGGAAAACGTGATTAGCCACGGTTTCTATCCACCTTCTCCAGAGAAGAGACCTTCCACTACCAATCTCCTCGCCTGCAGTTTCAAAGTGAGTGTCGTTGGGCTCAATTTTGTAATCATATATAATTTGAGTTAATCATCGTGATTACTTGGACAGCAAGTCGTTAAGGACGACGTCCTAAACGAGTAGAAACGCTGCCCACCATTTTAATTAACTAAAGGAGTAGTTTATGCGAGGGAACTCGTGGACTACTCCATAGAAGACAGCATCTTAGAGATGGCCGACCACAGGGCGGTCAAGGTCGAACGTATGATGAGAATCAGGGAGGGGCCTCGAGATCAATCCTACGCTCTTCGTCACGTTCGACCGTGATAAGCTTCCTGAGTCGGCGTGTGCCAGTTGATATCGTTTCCGCGTGAAGGCATTCGTGCCAATGCCGCGTAGGCGCTACTAGCCACTGCTTCTGCCATACGAATCGCTCATGTAGAATGACTGCGGCTCCTTGACTGAAAGGATACTCATTCAATTGAGACGTTAATTAATATTTTAGGGATATATTTTAGCAATATTGGCACTTATTGGAAAACTTTTACTGATTTTTTTTTAACTTAGAAGATAAATTTTTCTTTCCCAGGAATCAGCTTTCTTCAAAAATTACACCATTGATCTGCGTGAACCTATCTTAGGCGAAGGTAGCTTTAGCGTCTGTCGCAAATGCACTCATAAAGCCACAAGTAGAGAGTACGCCGTTAAAATAGTATCCAGGAAAATTGACTGTTCTCGAGAAATTCAGCTCTTACGGGCTAGTCAAGGCCACCCAAATATCGTTAATTTTAAGGAAGTATTTTATGATGAGGTGAGTTTGATGTCAATTATATATAAACTCTATGGTCCATATGGAAAATTTATGAATTTACTATATAAAACTTATAATGTGACCCATAGAAAAGGATTCATTTATTGAACCCCTACGTCAAAGTTGCATTTTATTTGAGCACTTTAGTTTCACTCCTTTCCATATGTCTTACTCTACCATTCTTTATTTTTACTACCAGGCGCACACATACATAGTTACTGACCTACTAGAAGGCGGAGAGCTGCTTACCAGAATACGCAACCAACTTCGTTTTACGGAAGCGGAAGCAGCACAAATTATGCGCTCCTTGGCCTCTGCTGTTGACTTCATGCATAAAAGGAGAGTCGTTCATCGGGATTTGAAACCAGAGGTAAAGTACTTAATGGTATTGGTACGAGTGTTTGGTTAAAACATTAAACTTCCACTTTCTTGTTCTACTTACAGTTAAAAAAACTTGAAACGTTTTTAGCCATCTACTTCAATGTACAATTGCCTTTTTCGAGTAGTTAACGTGCGGAGTAGACCAATGTTCTTCGACGGAAACAACAGTTTAATGCATTAATGCAATCACAAGTTTATTCCTTGATATGTAGTTTTATTTACGTTGGTTTCCATTGAAGACTCATTAAGAAATGCATCTTGTACATAACCCCCGTAATTTTGCGAGGTGTGCCATTGTTCTCTTAACTGATGTCTTCTTTGGGAGGTAGAACATCCTCTTCAAGAGCAGCGATAAAGATTCCGAAGTGGGGATTGTTGATCTTGGCTTCGCACGCTTCATCCCGACCAAAGAGAGTGACAGTAACATGAAGACTCCTTGCTTCACGTTGCATTACGCCGCTCCCGAAGTCCTCCAGCAAGCGGGTGGTCAGGGCGACGAAGGCTACGATGAAACCTGTGACCTCTGGAGTCTAGGAGTAATTTTGGTATGTAAACTTATTAAAAACGTCAAAATGATCTATTTTCTCTATAATCATTGAAAGTTAATGTGGTACACTGAATAGCTATTTGATAAAATTATATAGATATCTTCTTGGAGATACATGAATGTCAAAGAAGTTGAGAGGTGTGTTTAGTGGATGAGCCTAGTATTTACCCAAATACAACTCAAGCAATTATTTACAACCCTTTTGTCTATGTCTGCATCGACACCGTTGGGCTCGCCAACGCGCTTGCTGCAGACGAGTACGAATTGCTTATTTCTATCCAATCTCCAGTGGAAAAGTCAAAATATGCTCGCATGGGTAATGTTATATTCACCTCCGTGCTCTTCTAACCTTACCTTATTCAACTCGAGATGGATAGAATAAGTTAAATATTCTTCTGTGAACAAATTATTGCATCAACATTTTTCATAGAACGAAAACTACGCACATAGGAGTCGGAGAAGGGGCCAAGTTGACTGTACTTAGATTTGACTATTTTTGTATAAGGTAATGAAGCGTTTGTTATGAATCTCTCACGCGGTGTTTTACGTTATTTCAGTACACGATGCTGTCTGGAAAAGCGCCGTTCCAGTCGGGTAGCAGGAAAGGTTACTCGACAGCAATCGTTGAGAGAATAAGGAAAGGGAAGTTCGATCTATCAGGAGCAGAATGGTCCACTGTATCTAGTCAAGCGAAATCAATCATTAAAGGTTTGTTGATCTTTTATTAAGGCATTCTTTATTTAGGCAATCACCGGCGTAAACGGATCTTGATCCGAAACAAATCCTGGGCAGAGCTTCGTTAGAGAGTAAGGTACAGACATAGCGGTAGTACTCTATTGAAGCCCCCCATCGAGCAGTGAACACTTCGTGGTCTAATTCATTGGCTAATACAATTCTTCAAATTACACATCACACACAAAGCTACACAGACTATACAAAAGCAAGTCCAAAAAAGACTGTTTTAATTGGTCTATTCTAACTTTCACTTTTGTTGTCGCAGGCAAGAATTCGTTTTCCCCATCCGTGGCCTCGGATTGTATTCGCCCACCCGTGGGTGAAAACGAAATCGGGTCTGTGAAGGTAAAAGGGGAAATAAAAATAGACTATTTGAAACAGTCTTTTGCTGAGTTATTGGATTAGATCTAGCCACTTGGTGTCGATCAAGAGCCTCCTCCAGTGAATCTGATGCAGAATGAATGGGGCAAGAGATTATAACAGCCTGTTCTAAGATGCGTAATTTACAAAACAAAAGAGGTTCAAACCTGTTATTTAGATCTTACTTCGATGTCAGATCTAGGCCTGCTCCTTCTTTCACTTTAATTGTGTTTTGCTAAAAAATCCCATCCTTTTCTTACGTCATATAAAAAAGAAACGAGTGAAAAGCAACACTAATAATTGAAACTATGTAAGCGGTTTATGGAGATACTTCGCCAAAGAAAACACCCGTCTACAAATGGTGGCTTCAACGTTTTTAAGATGGCAGAGAAGACCTGCAAAATGATCCAAGCGAAGGAAGATCAGCAAGTTCAAGAGGGACGAAGAGATACTAAAGGCTTTCAGAATGTTTGTGGAGGAAAGTTTTAGAGTAGCCTCCGATCAGATAGCTCCTGCAGTGGATATCTTGCATGGATCAACATTTTTAATTTTGAATGAAAATCTTGGCCTTAGTAAAGCTTTACGCGAGATGGAGCCCGAAAGCGTCGACTCCAGATCAAAGTTGAACTCTTTCCAGGCCTCTCTACCGCTCTTCGAGCCCTTAGGAAGACTACAACTTCCTAAAACGGGTCCTTGAGGTCAAAGATGTGAGTGTTACGTGCATGTCTGAGGTTTGGGCAGTCAAAGAGGTCTTTTTTGTTGTCAGTGTATTAGTTGCATCTTGGCCTGACCTTAGTTCGGACAGGATAACTCTGTGTGTCCACTGTAGTGATTTTTCTGATTGGTTTATTGGGGGGAGCGCATTTAGGATATTGTTTGGTGGAAGAGTATTCGGGTGTCTTTGGCTGAGGGATGTGTAGATGTTTTATTAGGTTATGGTTTGGTGGAGGTGGGGGCAAGTTGCGGAACAGGTTTTGAAAGTAATGTGCTGGACTTTCATTTTTGTCTCAGGTGGTGGTTGGAATGGGATGGGTTTATTAGTGCATTGCCGAAATATTGGGCTTTGATCATGTCCAAGTGAACGAATGGAAGTAATTTTGTTTCTGTGTGTAGGTGTAGAGTTGGTGTGGTTCGAATGCATCTTGTGAAGATTCTGAGTGCATTATTCGAGGCCGTTGGGGCTTGTTTCCTTGGTATTTGGCGAGGGGTGGGTGCCAGCCATGGTGGCGTTTCGTAGTTGAGGTGGATGAGGATGAATTGTTTGTATAGTCTGGTGATGATCTCCTTCTGCTGTCCGAATGTTTGATAGAACTTAGAGATCAGATGGGTGAAAGGAGCTAGTCTTTCAATGGTCCTTTTGAATAAGTTGAAAGCTGAGGAAGAGGATTTTATGGGTTTGAATTGTAAATGGAGATGAAACAGAGCTTAGGAAGAGGTTTGTATAGGTTAAATTGTGATTGGAGATGAGATGTGGGTTTACCAAAACGATCCTGAAAGTAACGCTCAGTTCAAACAGTGGATTCCTCTAGGTATCATTCATTGAAATCAGAGGGAGTCAGCATTGAATGGCCAAGAGGTTCCCCCTCTTGGCCATTCCCGGAACCTAACCTTCAGCAGGTTCCGGGTTTAAAGAATTATATGTGGTGTTTTCGAAGAGAAGAGAGAGAAAGAGAGAGCGTTGTTGTGAATGTTTATCTGTGTGATGATGTACGTGGCCAGAGATGTCTTCATGAGCGCCTAAATTTTATGTCCCCTCTCGCCGGACTTCGAACCCGATACCCAGGCGTGAAAATCCAACGCCTTATCAAGTAAGCTAGTGAGAGGTCTCCTAACCATGGTTATTTGGAACTTCAATTTCAATTCAATAACCACAGCAACTCCCGCGCTTGTGGTCTAAGAAGACACTCTAGAGCGCTTGTAACACCCCATTTGGAGTATACGGTGCAGTTCTGTTCTATGAAGTCATTCTAGATTGCTTATAACACCCCATTTGGAGTATGCGGTGCAGTTCTGGCATATGAAGTCACTCTAGATCGCTTGCAACACCCCCATTTGGAGTATGCGGTGCAGTTATGGTCTAAGAATACACTCTAGAGCTCTTGTAAGGCCTCATTTGGTGTATGCGGTGCAGTTCTCACCTAAGAAGACTCTAGAGCGCTGGTAAGACCTTTGAGGTATGCGGTACAGTTCTGGTCACTACAAGCAAAAGGACTACGATTCAAACGTGCCCATCGTCGAGCGACGAAATTAATTCCTGAACTTAGAAATAGATCGTACGAAGACAGACAGAGGTACCTCAATTTATTCTCACTGGAACATGGGTATCTCTGCGGCCAACTTATTGAACTGTTTAATATAATAAAAGAGTGTACCAATATAAATTATGGCTCAATATTTGAGCTAGATAACCGAGCTGCCACTAGAAATAACTGTTTCAAACTAGTAATCAAAAAAACCCTGCGAGAACACAAATTTTATTTTAAGATAAAATAACACCGATTTGGAATGATTTGCCTAGGAATGTCGTTGAAAACACTAAGTAAATATGTTTAAGAATAGAATCGATAAATATTCCTTTAAAATACCGCCATACAGAAATAAGTATTAAACTAATTCTTATCCTTATCCTATCTTCCTTTACCTATCATTAACCTCTCACTTTTATCCTTTACTCCTCCTTTATGAAACTAATCCAATTCCTATTAAATTTCGGAGAAAAGAACTAAATTATGCTCTTTCAACATTTGGATTAGTCTGTACTTCAGAGTTCTCACAAGACAATTCCTTGTAAACTCTTTTCCTGATCGCTTAATTACCCTCATTCAAATAACAAAAGACTGACTCTTTTCTCTGATTCAGGGCTTTTGACCGTGGAGTCCGCAAGTCGTCTAACAATGACTGGTCTTCTGAACGAGGAGTGGATGACAGGAACTCTTCTCTACCCTTGTACCCCATTACTGACTCCTAACGTACTTCATGCGAGCTCTAGTACTCAACACAACAGGCCTCCTACTGCGGAAGCAGGCGTGAAGCAAGCTTTTTACGCATTCCACGTGGCCACGAGGCAAGGATTTAGATTACAGGTATGTTTTAAATGCCTAGTTTTGTATCTTTAGTTAATAGCAGGATTATCTGTCTTTTTGTATCTTATTATCGTAGAGTATGGCCGAAAAACCTTGCTTTCATAACTTAGTTTCAAAGTTTAATAAATTGGCTTTGTACTCAAGTTTAGGATGGAGGAAGAGAGAGGGGTGTTGAGATTGGCTATCCTATATAATTTCAATGGGATGTTCTTATCTTATCAACGTAAATCGGGCCTCTGGAATTCCGCCCTCCCATAATCCAAGAGATAAATACCATACACGAACCATGCATATCCTGCACCCCCTCCCTCGCCCCTGGATAATAGTCCTCCTCATGATCTGTTATGTTTTCGCTACACAGGACGTGAGTCGAGCACGTCTCGCCCAGCGGCGCAAGAACAAGAAGAGCTCTTGGGATGGGCGGAGCCATTCTTCATCGTCGTCCTTTTCGTCCGCCTCTTCGGCGTCCTCCCTCTCATCAGGAACATCCTCCATGACCACCCTCAAGGAGCGACGCAGCGGATCTTCTCTTGGGTTGACCCCCAAAAGAGACCAAAGCGTTTTTGACTTCGGGGCCGACCGGGTCAGCGCTTACCTCTGCTCTATTTCGTCTTCGCCGTCCACCTCCCCGGCCTCTTCTGTCTCGTCCCATCTCCCTCTCGCCTACACCAGCATACCGGGTACCTCAAGCTCCCCCGCCCTATCCTTCCCTCCTGGCACAGACCTCGATGGATCGCTACCCGCTTCCACATCTACGCCCTACTCCCTCGCCGGGCCGCGAACACGAGCCCAAAAGAGGAAGTTGATGACCTTTCAGGAAGGCGAAACGAAGGTCCTGAAGAAGGATCGGGGTCGACAACCTCGTAAGAAACGCTGCGACACCGTCCTTATCGACGACTGACCTCGGCCCTCCTCTTAGCATTAATAATAGTTTATTTGTCCACAGAGGCGACAGTTTCCTTTCTGATGAGGATGGCAAGGTGTGCTAAGGATACTTGTCGTTTTTTGTATATAGAGTAACGAACAGTATTTATGGACAGAGATTTCGGACGAACTGTATGCCTTCGACAAATTCCAAAATTAGATTATAGAAGAGAAGTGTTTATATGAAGAGAAAAATATACAAAATAAAAATCTCAATTTTTATATAGTGATTCTTTTAGACTTTATTTGTTGATTTTATGTTTAACAAATGTTTATCAAAAATATATATTTATATACGTCAAAGACATGCAATATATATATATATATATATATATATATATATATATATATATATATATATAAATCCTAACTATGTTTTAACAATTTGAGGGAAACTCGAGTCATTGCTCCTGTGGTCTCTTTTCTGGTCATCAAAAAGTAGTTGTTTCCTTGTCTTCAGCTCCCTCCTCCTTACCTATCTTGTCCGCTCGTTAATGGCTCCACCCAAAGACTCTCGATAAGGTTGAAGCTTCAGAAATATGTGTAGACTCGCCAATCCCTCCCAAAGTTGTTTCGGGGTGAGGATCCTGCCCCCTCCATCTTCTAGGAACTCCTTTTCTGATCTGAGATCGCTTGAATGTTCCGCTCTTAAGGTCACCATGGAAACGGCTCAATGCTCTTGTGGTTATTCTATTACGATGGAAGACAGTTTTTATGTTCGGCACATTGATTCACTGAAGTTACCACAAATGCATATTATTAGTAATCATCTAAAACTTTTTCGTAGGTGCCTTACATTTATTTAGATAAGTCAGCGAATCGTTTAATCTTTATTTCGTTCTTTTGAAAATCTATTTCATCCAACGGTGAAGATGATCAAATATTGAAATATTGCAAGTGTAATGCAGTATCTTCCCTTGTCCACACATTGATACAACTATATTTAAAAAAAAAAAGTTGTAATGTCACTCTTTAGCAAACTGTTATTTTGAATATTCAAAGTGCGACCTCCAGTTTGTTTTAGACAAAACAGCCCCTACTTCCCTCCCAAATTCAATAACCCACCACAAAGGAGAGAATTATATTATATCCTTTCCTTGAATCGAAAGAGCAAAGTGACATCTTCCATCACGAATGCAGGAGTACCACTGCATCAATAATAACTTTGTACTCCATGTAAAAGCGAAATGCAAGGATCTTCACAGCTCCCAGAGTTCTGACCCCCGGAGAATTGTTCCTCGATATTTGATTTTAATGATGGTGTCTTTTCGAAGTTCCTCTAGAGTACACATCTGCCTAGGATGATGGCGACTATTTTTGTACTTGGTTTTATAAACCACTTATAAATTCCTGTTAATCATTCCGGAAATTTATGAGTATTTTCATTGGTCACTTAATGGATTCTGTGATGTGTGGTCAGCGATTAATGCCCCAAATGTGTCTGTGATGCTACCGAAATGTGGAAACCTCGATTTGCCTTCTCATCAGTGCACCTTGTGTTATAAGATAATGATGGCTAGTTATTATTTAGGTGAGTAAAGTTAGGAAAAGGGTTTTATTTTTTTGTTCTTGATCCAATTTTGCGGATTCAAGATCACTACTTGGAAATGCACCGCGGGTTTTTCCTGCGACGGCAGATTATAATGTCATCACTCAAATACCTCTGCAGAGATGAGCCTTCTCCTTACGCTTTGGAGTCTAAGCTCTGTCTTAATTAAGATACTTTTATTTAAGTCAGCCAAATATATACATAAAGATATATTTTCCATCCATTCGTTTTATTTTCCTCAAAAACCGATCAGAAAGGAAGCACAAGATACAGTAATCCCTAAAAAAAAAATAGGGATCTTATAACACTAAAAAACAAGTAACGAATACAAATTTATTGAAGAATAAAATTTATGTTATTAAAAACCATCGAATTGTTTCCAAAAAATTAAGTTATACGCTCACGATATTTGTAAAATCCTATTCGAGGAATTATTTCGTTACAAATTATAAAGATTGAAGATAGTTTTTCGGTTACTAAGTTTATAGGCCCACATAATTAACTAGAAATGTCAGTTGAGAGAAAGCCAGCAGTCGTCAGCCCTATCCGAAAAAAGTCTTCTCTGGAAGTGAAACGTATGTACAAATTGTTTGTCCCCAAATTTAAACGAAGATAAAGTGAAATTGTTAAACAGAGTAATAAAACTATTAATTTTTATGATAATATATATATATATATATATGCAGCTGGGAATAATATTGTTTTTTATTCTGGTTTGAGCACTAATTGATATAAAATACGATGTCAATTGAGGCTCTTCCTTGCTTAGACAGATGATGTCCTGTCCCCCAAAGGTTTTGTTTTTCTAAAAATCTTCGTCCATTAACCTCCGCGCCTCCGTCCTCAAATGCTGGAAAAGAAAAGCTCTGGTCAAAAGAAATCATGATTTCCTAAGTGAAATTAGTCTCCTTGAATCATGAAAAAAAAATCTATCTTGGGTGGACATTGAACATAGATTTACGAGTATTTCAGTAGATGCTACTTGAGAACTTGAATCTCCATGCACAATCTGGGAATGGTAAGGGAATCTACCAGGATAAAAATAGATGACACCTTCAGGCCTTCGTCACTTCATTTACGGTAAAATGATAGTTGCAGTTACCCGAATAAATAGTAGGTATCTCTTCATTTAGCTCAAAGGTCTTTGTACTTCGTTTGGTGGTTCTTAGGCAAGTAATTCCAATAGAAAATCGAAAATCACGAGTAGAACTTCTCTTCAGTTCTACTCCTTCTCTTATCAAACTTCCGGTGAACAAAACTACTCAACTATTCTAATTTGCTGGTCAAAAAGTATTCTTGGGTATGCCACCATCCCAACATTTCCATGAAATAATCAAAAGTAGAGTTCGAGAATTAAATTCAGATATAAATTGTATTTTTGTAATAAGAAAGTTGGATAGTAGCAATTTGAAACCGCTTAATCAACCTCCAACTTCCTGGGAGGAAATATATGAATAGAATTTAGAATCTACAAAACTAATCACATTTTTGGGCGGTCTAATTGCATCCGAGGGAAACAAAGGACTATTTAAATGGTATTTTATCATATAGGTTATGCGTAACCTATTGCAGGGCCTCTTTTGGTGCTCATTTTTTTTATTTGGAATAAGTGGAAAAGTAATAAGTTTAAAACAAACTGCAAACCGTTATTGGCAAGTGCGTGAGTCTTCGCAAACGGTAGATTAGGTTTAGCGTAGAAAAATGTAAATTTGTATACATTGGGTCAAGATGATAAGAATTTCTTTCTAAAAAGAAAAACAAAAATGCTATTCCAAGAACTTTCGTCTTCAGTTACAAAGTCCTCACTTGTGGAATGAACACCAAGGTAAGAGCTAGATTTCATGTGAGATTTTCATATTTTATAATTTTATAGAACTAATAATAAATGGTTAGTATGCGAACAATCATGGGGTTTTATATTCAAGTTTGGGAGGAATGATGAAGACTGAAGATGCATTCGCTAGAAACAAAACGAGGTTTTCAATCTCATGAAAGGGTTCAGCAAGTTAAGATGGAAATGTTATTTATACCCGAAATTAAACATATAACTCAACCAATGGATGTATGCTATGCCCATTTTGAAATTGGCTTTACAAAAAGTGTCCCCAACATTGGTAATTAATTGCAACCCTGTAAATTGATTCAAGAACCTCTGTATTTGTTTTAGGAAGTTCATTCATTAAATGGAGTTGGCCTAGAGGGACACTAGTGGTCTTTACAGACGCTGATTTTATCATCATCACTAACTCTATAATTTAAGAAGGGGATTTTTTTGGAGTATTTGAATAATAATTTCATCTTAGTTTGGTTATGACTTATGTTTTTTTATCAAAGTTATGTCTAAAAATTATTTATAATATAAAAAAACAAAATGGTGAAGTTCAGAAATAAATATAAGTATCGAAATTTTGTGAATTTTTAAAACCCAAAGAATTACAAATGGTGAAGTTCAGAAAATTTATTTTTATATATCTTCTATAACTATATTTTAGCAACGTGATATTTTGAAAAGGAAGAAATGTAGTTTAGAGTTCCTTTTTAAAATTATTATAATTGGCGAAGTTCAGAAAATTTATAAAAATTTAACCATGGCTGCTTTTTTTTAGATTTTAAATTTTAATCTAAGTAGCGAAGCGCAAGCTCCCCACGTAGGGGAAGAGTGGCGAAGCCATTGCCTCGTCGTATACCTATAATTCTATAACATAATTCAGCGGGTGATAAAAACCACAAGGGCCTATCAGAGCTCATTCGTGTCAACGAAGCCCTATAAACTGCAGCCACAAGATTGCGTCCAAACTGCTTACAAAGGCATCACCATCATGGCTTGTCAAAAACTAAATCATGTCAACATGAAATTAATGCAGGAAACTGTGATAATTCTAGACGAAGTTATTAAGAGATCCGTAAAAGGTGGAGATACCTAAAGCTTTTCATTTAATTTGTTGACAGGATCTTATTATGTCGAATATACAATTAATATACTCATATGCCTGTTTTTTCAAAAGCTCTTTACACTCGTTTTTTATATTTCGAGAGGTTTACGAGTGTGATTAAAAACGTTCCGTCAAAGAAACTTTCCCAACACATGTCATTAAAACGTATTTTCCATTGTGTGAAAATGAAAAGAAGCGAGATTTCTGCTCTTCTGTGTGTGGGCCACAAGTCCGACATCGCATGCGTTCAATCTCAGACGTTCACAGATTCGTGGAGAGGTTTAATAACGGAGAAGACTTCAAAGATTGACCTCGTTCAGGCAAAGCTCAAGTTGTTAACAGTTTAGCCTTGCGAAAGGCCTTCGAAAGTGCTCCGAAGCTCAAAATGACTGCGCTCGCGAAGAACATATCGGTGGTACTGTGACCAGGGCCGTCAAGGAGGGCGGCAAGAACTTGAGGTGCGTGGAAAGAACTCTGCTCATGTCAATCGAATTCTCATTTTTTTTTTCTGATGAAAAACCTTCACGGTCGATCCGGTCATCAACAAGCAGAACGACCGCGTGGTAAACCTCGACCAGGAAATCTCCGAGGTCCGCTACATGGACACGACCATGCACCCATCCTCCGTGTTGATCTCGGCGTCATGGCTTCGAATAGCGACAAGATGCTGCCAGTGTGGTTCGCGGCCGGTTCCAGGCTCACTGTTGCTGATTACAGAGACATATTGGTCAAGAAAGTCCTACCCCGGGTGAGAAGGATCACGAAAAGGGCGAACTCCGTCTTTCAGCAAGACGGTGCCCCGACCTACACGACCAAGAGCTCACCCCCTCGACTATGGCCTGTGGGCTCATGTCAAGGGCAAGACCCGCAAATCCCACTAGAGCAACGTCGACAAGCTGAAATCCTCCCTCAACCACGTGTGAGCCAGCATGGGGAAGGACTTCGTCCGCAACGTGTGCGCGGCCTTCAGGTCTCGCCTTGATCGTGTGCTCGCCACCAAGGGCGGCCACATCATTTAATATTACAATTTAAACACATATTTTTATGTTAAAACAATAAAAACTTGTCTAACTGCATCAAAACTTATCATTGTGTCCTTTCTTGAGAGCGCCGTATCGAATGTAGCAGGACCTTTGCAATCACCGGATTAAATATTTTTCCGTTGTAACTCTAGCGACAATTTGAAAATTTTAATTCATTGTAACCAGGGAAATTAATAGTTATTAGCCAATACATTACCTGTCATTCTCTCTTAACTCATTATTTACTCAAAAATCAACTAACAAATCAACACAACAAACTTTGTCAGTTTATCTCAAGAGCTATAAAGATATTAAAAAGAAAAAACAAAGTAACGGAAAAAGACGGTTAAGAAATTCAAACGGGACAATGGATTGCATACGGAGGAAACTAAAGGTCATAAAATCTTAAGGGATATTACACATCTGCATTGAAAAGGAAACCCTGGAAAACTCTCCATCGAGGTCTGGCTTTTGCAAAGGAAAACTGACCATTTAAAAAAGTAGGCCCGCATCAACAAGTATATAATTTAATGAAAAAATGAGGGTTTACACAAAGTATGGCGATCGAGAGAGGTAAATGAGTCATCATATCTTTTAGATTTCAGACCTAATTAAGGAATCAAACACTAAAGGACGAGACAACCTTAACGTCATAGACAGATATATCTTCTTAACCTGTCACCGTACCTGAAACCTACCCTGGAGGAAGTGTGTAACGCTCCCTCCTTGGACGAAGTTTCATGGGAAACCATTTTACGCGATGATATGGATTGTTTGGTAGTTTCATGCTGAAGCGCTGTCTTGGATGTTACTCCATGCTAGAGCACAGTAAGGATTTTTTAAATATTAGGTTAAAAAAAGGCATTTTTTATTGAACTGTGAAATGTGTAAGTTTTGCAAAGGTTTAATATGAAGCAATAAAATCAATGGCAAAAGATATCGAACAGCAACACAAACCAAAAACTTGATTGCGAATTCGATTTCTTGAAGCGGGGTCTTACGTGACCTCGTTTAGATGACTCCATGATCCTAGTTTCTTAAATTAACTACTCATTTTTAACCTGAATTTGATAATCTCTTAAAATGCGTTGCGATTTTTGGCTTCTTATATCGACTACCACGATATGAGCGGCCTGGGAACGACGGGTGATGATGAGATCACCCGCCGATCACAAGCAGTCAGCGGGAAAAGTGCGTTTTAGCAGGATTAGACAAAACGGCCAAACACATGCGGCAGATGACTGCGCCAATCTATATATTACCTTTTTGTATAAAAAACTATATAGTGATGTCATGCGTCTTCACTTATGCAGACTGAAAGAAAAATGAATTGATAGTTTCGCTAACTCATTATAACACCCATAATATTATTATAGCCTCATTTAGAGAAAATTTTAACTATAGCCTTAAAATTCGCATTTGCGAATAGATTGGAATTTAGATCAGAGCTCATAGTGTTAAATTGGTTATCATGCACAAATCTTTCCTAATAGATCGATGACTAAAATTTATTTAATAGTTAACTTTGCTGAGCCAGTGATAAAAAAACCTAGGTCTATTGAAAATAACTGGATTTATGGGTAAATATTTAGATTAGCGACTCGGCCGAAAGTGGTTTTTTTTGGTAAATATTTTCGTTCACCCCTACCGGAATATTCATGAGCGTTTGAGTCGTCTAACGTCAGACCCTACCCCCACCCCCATTATAATTCGCAAAACGATTAAATGCGCTGACATGATTGGTTAAATCATTCACCTCTGTAAATGTTAGCACATTAGTCTATAAACAATTAGGATTATATACTGGGGGACTGTACCCCAAGACCCCCCCCCCCAATTTAAGGAAACGCAGGATCATCGTGGTGTGGTCCCCCATTGTGTTTACCCCCACACGAGCCATCCCCTTAAATGTACTCCAAAAACGTGAATCATTTTGGAACACGGGCGAAATAGTACGTCCCATCGTTCGAGTCGCTAATCTTCATATTTACCATAATTCGAATTTTTGTCACGTGGAACAGCCCCTCCCCCATCCCCGTCCACGATAATTATTTAAATTATTTTGTTATCAGTAAGCGAATCCATAGCAGAAATGATGCACCCTGGGTTAATGGCATCGGGAAACAGGTTGGTGACCTTACCTCAATGCCTAGGCCATGCCGCGCCCGGAAGTTTGCGATGATGTCGTCTGCTTGGCGATCGAGATCAGAGATGGGGCTTGCAGCGCGCGGTAGTTGGACTGCGCGGGGAATAGTTCGAGGAGGGGTAGCGCAGCGGCATTCTGGGTAATTGGGGGCAAAGCAATTGGTTTCCTGAAATAAAAACTCAAATTATTATTCCCGAAGTCCCCTTAACTTCAGACACTTCTAGGGTGATCGTGCCATTAACAAACTGTCATTTATTAATAACTTCAATAATTAAATCAGGCTAATGGATATTTGATTTCAAAAACAATATTTTTTTCCACTCAAGGAATTTTAACAATTGACTCCTTAGTTATATTGCGCATGACACCTTAATTTTGTAATTTTAATTATATTACAAGGAGATTTTTTTTTTGCAATACACCATTTTCTTATATTTATTCATAGTGCCTGGAAAACCTAGGAGCAGTAACGACCATAGAAAAAATCCCGTAATTATATAAAGGGTATATATATGGAAATATGGACTCACATTTGTGTTCAAACTGAACCTTTGATGACCTTTTCTTCTTTAAACTGAAGGAAGCGTCGCCAAAATGGCTTTGACTATTTAGGAAACCGTTGATGTTATACATTTAGGGAGAATATAAAGTTTGGGTGAATCAGGAAGCTTATTCAAAGTTATGATGCAGGTTAGCTATTTTGTCTTCTTTCTCTACAACTACTAACATGTCTCATTCGCAACTAAACAAATTATTAGTCCTTTCATTCGCTAACGGATTGTACATAAAATAGCTGGAAGCTTCATATTTAACTTCGAGTGAGAAAACAAATTACAAACTTTGCTCACAGGCAGTCTCATTCAGAGTTGGCCTATTAGAGACCATTAATTTTCCGTTTTCTCTTCAAAACAAATCGCTATTTCAAAAGTTCATTTATTTTCAGTTTTCTCCCAAGATCTCGACTTCAAAATGTTATTGTTTCTTGAATTTAAAAAATCTCAATTTAAAAATATCAAAAAACGTGATTTGCATTTGTAAAAAGCCTGGTAGGTTTTTTTAGATCAAAAAATTAAAACTACAAAAATAGAAGAGATCTCTCTCTCACACACACACACACACAGTTAATTTCTCAAAAAGATAGATAACAGTAAGTTTAGATGTTTTATTCTAATATTAATGAAAGATACATCACATGGGCATGCGAGGAAATTTATTTAAAAGGAAGGGAAATCGAACAAAAGAGGAAATAAGTTAAGTGTAAAGTAGAAAATCAGGTAAATTGAGACGACAATAACGCCTTCCTTTCCAGGGTTATAGAAGAAATATTATTCAGCTCATCAAATTACATAGGAGTACCCGTTTTTGGTGCAATTCTGAAGAAATTAAGTTTATCGATACTTTGTTACTTTTCCTAAAGTCTGACAAAAAGTAGATAGACCGCCATCTTGGGAGTCAGTAGCTACATCGTTAATTGGAATCGCATCATATTATATTATATATCATTTTGAAAGGAATTTTTTCTGAATTAAATTATGATATGATATAAATTTTAAAAAAATATGATTGATATAAATAGCATTCGGGGTGAGGCTTATATGTCTGATGTCAAGGAACGCGGTAGGAAAACAATAGGCCTAACGACATCTGTCAATCGCCTTTTGAATTCGAATCTAATGCTAGGCTTTCGAATTAGGAATATTACGAGTTTTAAAAAATGCGAGGGAGGGAGGCGCAGCCCCTCACAATTAAGTGGGAGGTATAGTGGCCGAAGCCCCCATTTCGAAATTACCTTAAAAATGATAATTTTGGGCGGTAAAAGCCTAAAGTAGGCGGCGCTATCGTCGACTCAATTTACCGAAAATTAGAATATAGTGAAAGGTGTTTGGAAGGATTTGTAAATCCTATCGAAAGCGATGATTTTCGAAAGCAGGTCCTCTCGGAGAGAACTGGTTGTAATCTTCCTGAGAAGGTAGAAAAAGAGGAATCAAATTTCTATTTTACTTATTATCATAATGAATAATAATGCTAATAACACTTAGCCGCCTTTTCTCGTACACACAGAGATTGCAATGTGTCAAGCCATTTTGGGGAACCACATTACTGTGTAGTCACATTTCCATATTTTTGGACTAGTTTAATCTTAATTTATACTAGTCCTAGAAAAAAATACTAGTTATAGACTATAATGTAATCATAACGAGAGCGAGAGAATGTAATGGGATTGAGAGAGAAAGTGTGTGTGTGAGAGAAGGTATGCGTAAGAGAGAGTGCGTGTGAGAGAAGGTATGTGCAAGAGAGAATATGTGAGAGAAGGTATGAGTGAGAGTGAGTGTGTGGGAGAGAGAGAGTGTGTGAGAGAGAGTGTGTGTGAGAGTAGGTATGTGTGAGAGTGTTTGGGAGAGAGTGTGTGTGAGAGAGAAAGTATGTGTGAGAGAGTGTGTGTGAGAGAAGGTATGTGTGAAAGAGAGTGTGTGTGAGAGAGTGTATGTTAGAGAGAGAGAGAGAGAGAGTGAAAATAACGACTTGATGGCGACTGCCATCAAAGGCATACATCGTCGTATTTGAATTTTAAGTCTAGTGCGAGGCTATTTTAAAATGCAAAACATCAATAAAAAGAAAAAAATAGAAGAGGCCATCTTCCTCCAAAAAGTCAGATAGTCCGCAAGTTAGAGTACACTAATCCGTCCCGAGTATAAGCGATAAGTGGTACGACCCAACTCGTCCCGGTTTAGGTACCGGGACAGGTGACGTGCGCGAGGATCGCCCAGACTGGGACATTCTACAAGAATGTGCCGAACAGTCTTGGGAACAACGCAGTCGTCACAATAAGGCGCAGGCGAGTGCTCCATCAAATATCGGTGCGTCCCTTGAGTGTTCCCAATTCAAAGACGACAGAACGCGATCTGAAGCCGTCATGGCATTGGGGAGTAGGTCCATGGGAACAGTCGCGGCGCTATGACACGCAACTTTAAGTTCCCCTCGGTTGTTTCCCATCTTCTTTGCCAAGCAGCCAGGAGAGCTGCCCGTATTCCTACCATATAATCGGTGTGGGGAAGAATGAACGCTGGTCTGGTCGCCAAGTCCTTGCGGACTCATTGGCACCCTCATCGGTGCGAGCATCCCCCGCAATTTCCACATATCCATGGACCGAGAAAGTGTGAGAAATGTGTGTGAGAGAGAGATAGTGTGTAAGAAAGAGTGAGTAGTGAGAGAGAGAGAGAGAAAGAGAGAGGTAACTGTCAACCAAATATGTCACTGATAAAAGTAATTTTTCATCATTCTTTACTCTGAAATTTCTCAATCCTGTTCCATTTCCACCTAAGAACTAAGTACTCCATTTCCACCCCCCACATAGCGATTTGTCTCATATTTATAGAATCAGTTTCTGTAGATCATATTTTGCATAATCAAGAATGAAGAGATATTCTGACTGAGCAATAGTCTGAAAAAAAAGTTTAAAGTGAAAACAAAGTATGTCTAAAATGAGTAATGAAACATCAAATGGTTACATAAACAATCCGTAGATTGAATTTTAGTAAAGTGAATACGATTAACTGATGCTAGTTTTTAATTAGTGTCCCGCTAAAAAAAGGGCCATGTGCGTCCCACCTGATGGCACCCCACGCAGAAAGAGGATTTTCAGAAAGAAAAAAAGAGAGCGAGGCGCGTTACGTCACACTGGCTCAGCTGAGTCATCTCTGCTGGCAAGCTCTCAACTCGCCTGGCATTCGACAAGGATTCTCGGCCCTACGAGAACCGTGGATACATCATTCGACAAAGCTCTTCTGCCCTACAAGAACCGTGGCTATGGCATTCGACAAAGACCCTCTGACCTACAAAAACCGGGACACTCCCGCGAGGAAACGCCTCCTCCAGATCTGCTCTCAATACCAGGAGCTCAACAACCAAAGGTATCATCCCAATAATTAGGGAGTGGTATTAGCGGTCTTCCCTACGCTCATCGCTTTCTTCATACCCAATTACTAGTAAGGTTTGCTTGCATGAAGAATAAAAAGGACGTTTAGAAGGCGTCTATGGCTCACAGATTACTAGCATTCTACTTTCAGAGGAAATGGATGTTCAGAATCAGCAAGGATTTGTGTCCTTATATTCTTGAATCGTAGGTTGGCTATGAGGTACGACGTTTTAACACTGATATTCAGGAATCACATACAGAATATTAAAATACCCTGGTAAATGTAGTGGTGGGAATATTAGTGAGCAAGAAATTTATTGCGTTATCACTGTTAGTTATTAATTATAATTGGGATTAATAAAAGTACTATCCGAGTCCAATCAGAAGATTATCCCAAATATTCATGTACAAGGGTGGGTGTAAACTGCTCAGGCTGATTTCGGTGAAGGTGTCTAATGAATATCTGGCACTGCTTAGCGGTACTAGTGCCAAATACCACAAAGGTTCTCTTTTTGATGAAATTCTTTTTTATGACTCGACTCGGTTTGTCCTTGTCTTTCTTTGTCTGTTTATGCGATATCATGTGGCTATTTTGTAGGGAATACTAAAGTACGAAGTCAAAATTTTGCCACTTATAATTTGTATACAGTTTGCTGAGATTAACTATTTTTACACAGTTACGACGGACGGACTACCCCAAAGAGTAGTTCAGTTTATTAATAAAAAAAATAATTTCGAGTTATAGTTTCAGAATTCTTCTTTCCGTCTCGCTGTTAGGAAATCAATTCTGCACAAGAGCAGTCTTCCTGTTAGCTTTTTACACGAGAGCTCTTATATCAGTGCTCTTCAGAGCTTTTCTCGTTGACCTCCATTGACCTAAATCCCTTAGTGAACTTAATGTCAACATTGATATTTGATTTGCTATTATTTTTCATGATTCTATATTTTTAACAAGCTTTTTAAGTACTCTGCTGTCTTATTTTACCGAGGACTAACTAGTCTCTATGATTATCCTTAAAAATTAACTAAATCGGTAATGTTAGTACTAGCGTTGCTAATTACTATATTTAGCTGCGATGAAGGAATCTTTTGTTTGTTTGCTAAAGTTTCTGTTTCTGGCAAATATTTTTATTCAACTTGGTTGAGTTTGTCTTCCGGCAAGACAAAAGGAGCCTAAAATAATTCACGGAACTGATTGTGCTTCGTTGCCAACTTCAGGGTAATGATCAATTTTACAATTGTATTTTTTTAAAGAGTAAAGAAACAAACCTGATAAACAACGATACACTCGATGGAGAGAAAAATGAAGGCAAAAATAGATTAAAGGAAAGAGTCGATGAAAATAATAGAAAGATTAAAATAAAACAGATGTCAAAGCACGCAAACTCAACCTTAAATTTTTATCTGGAAGGGGATATTATAAAGATTCGGAACAAACCCATACAAAGAGAACAGGGATACCCAGTCGTATGAACTTCAGCATCCTTGGAGACACAATATGTAGTTATTTTAGGTCAATGGGGAAAAGCCATTTATAAAACATCCTTATTGTTCATTTGGGGCTGGCAAAAAAAGGTAAAGACGTTCTGTGTCATCCTTATGAAATCAATGACAAGTCAATCTTTGGTTAGGAGGGGAAGGGGACTCTAACTCCCCAAAATAGGACCTTCAATTGCTGAAAGACAAATCAAAATTTACAAAAGATTTTCTGTTTGATTTCTATGAGTTGCAGACATCATTGCGTTCCATTAAATTATAATATTAATTTAAACGAGATTTGAATCGTCTTAAGCATCTTCTTGTTATGCCACTGTTGCCCCCGCAAAGTGACGCGCCTTTGGTTGCAGAACGGACCTTATTTAGTAGAGTGAAGCGTAGTACGGCTCCTTAAAGCCCCCAGTGGCTTGCTAGTACTAGGTATCTTCTGCATATTTTCTCTTTCTCTAATTTCCAAATTTGTCACTATTTTTATATGTTTTGGGCTGATATGTACTCGTTTGTTTTATTTAGTTATGTATTTTTTTCCTAAATACAGATTCAAATGCGTCTTCTAAGTACGACATAGTTTGGAAGAGTTACGTTCTTGTTCTTTTCCGTCGCGGGGAAGAACGTTCTAGATGAACAATGTCAACCTTGAAACGAATTTTGTATGACTGTAATTATCGCACTTATCAATTAATTATCGACCAAGTTCTAATTAATCAACGAAATCAGGACAAGAAACATCCTGTGAGCGAAAGGTCTAATAAACTTGAACGGGCAAACACTGAAGTGGAAATACAAGGTGAACAAAGAAACTACTCCAAACTGGGTTTGAGCGCTCATGTCGCCAATCATAGAAATATGCTGCCCCCCCCATCTTCCCTAAATTAAAATAAAGGATATTTTTGTTTTTCTCTCGTGGTAAATAAATTATAGTGATCTTTCAGCTATGTGCTTGGAAAATCAATCAGGAGCAAAGTTTACCCCCAAATTACCAGAATTTTTCGGAGGGATAAAGTGACCTGATGTTCTATCCTATTGCTATGGCTCATGCCTACACACTTACAATCATAGATTATCCACAGGGAAAAAGAAAATGTGAGTCCAAGCGGTTTTGTTTCTATTTAAGTTCTCCTACGGTAAATCTATATCGTTAGTCTGATACCAATTTTGTGAGCTTCTCTCCACGGATATAAATGTGTGTCAACATAATGATGATAATAGATTCGAACTGAAGCCCTTTTTTGAAGAACGTACTTCAGTCACGGGGGTGATCGATATCAACATTTTATTTCTTGCTTGCAATAACAGTCAGCGAAAGGTGTTCTCTGCATTCGATGCATCCTTTCACACAAAACCAGGAAGAATGGCGATGGCCACTCTTGTCCCCACTTGGCTGCACCGTCTATTTTGGAATCGAGAACATCCGCTTAAATGGATCACAGGCGACTGTACTTTGGTATTTATGGATATTTAGCCTACTCTATACTGAAACCCCCTCGACTTGACATGAATGTCAACAAATGAGAATTAAAACTTCCAATTTGAATGAAGCAATCAAAGGAAATAGGTTTAGTTCAGATGTGAGAGAAAGCAACGTTGCCAAAAATGGAGCGATAGACGAGAACTCACTGAGACGGCGCGTGCTACTTATGAGCGGAGAATAATCTCATAGGGGACCAACGCATGACTAGCATTATTTATAGGATACATTCACCACGGGTTTAAGCAGGAACTTATATATATATATATATATATATATATATATATATATATATATATATATATATATATATATATATATATATTTATATATGAGAGAGAGAGAAAGAGAAAGATAAACAGAAACGGAGTGGGTGTTTGGTAATAAATGTCTTTTTCGAAATAGACCAGGAACTTGACTTAGTGAAGATGTTTCAAGAGCCGCGAATTAAACTTCAAATGAGGAGATTAAAAGTTAGGTAGTGTAAGAACGAGTTATTCCTTAATTATTAACCAAATATAAAATTTGATGGTTATATAATCAATGTAAGATTTCGCTAGTAGACAGCTATTTAATATTTGCTCCTTAACAGTTTGTTATCAAATGCCTTCATTCTTAGCAGAACTTGTACGGCTCTAGGCAGTTTTGAGGAAAATTGAATATTTGCATCACTGCCTACCTCGATTTATAGTAAATGGTCGTAACTATGTATTAATGGCGTGGTCTGTGAATTTTAGAATGCTGGTTGGAATTGTATCTAAGATAAATGTATTTATTACAAAGAGTTCATTGAAAATAGGTAGATAAAGTGATTGGTAGAGGTATATAATATAACGTACAGGTTTTTATGGGAGTGCCAGTGAGTAGCGTGCCAACTTACCCTTTTTGAGACGGTGCCATCATGGTTGAATCTCCTCTCAATGTCGAGTAAGTGGCCTCCTTCAGGCAAGTGAACAGTCGTGGAGTAGGTTTTGCCCCCAGCGTCATCTGTCACCTCTCTCTGACGGAGGCCGATTGGGGTATACTTGTAACCGTAGAAAGATGGCCAACTCATGGTGTAGGAGATAGCTTAACAAAGGCTGGACTTGCTGACGGAACGAGTCACAGAAGCGCACAACACCTTTCAGCACCCCTCGATAGCCCTCTCTGCTGCACTCTCGGTGCAGTCTTCGTAGCGCCACCTCAGGCGCCCCCAACCTCGACCACGTATCCAGAAACCGGTGCCAAGTCGCACCTCTCGGGCTGAGTAGCTCCCCATCTCGGGGGTTTGAGCTGTCATGCCGATATTTTTGGTGTTGGCACGGAGTTCTCTTTCGGTGCCTTTTGGGGTCAGTTGCACTATGTGCTGATCAAGTTAGGTCAAGGAAAAGCGTTTGAAGTAGGGAGTAGACCAAGGAATTCCAAATATTCTCCATTACCACTTGGGATTCGAAGACCAGTCTTATACATTTGACCCCCTCCCTTCAATCAAAATATTAAATCTTACTAAAAATGTAAAAGAGTCGGTTTAGGATTTGTATTTCCATAGTCTCTCGACTCACAGTCAACTTCGGTCCCTTTTTAAATAAAATCCTGAGATTCCTGTCATGAATTTCTCTTATAAGAGAGGATCTCCTGAATCTAATTCCCAAACACTCCTTTTAATTAAAAGATTTTTCAAATTTCCTTTAATACAGAAATGGCAACAATATATCAGTTTACATCTAAAAATAAGCAGAAAGTTGGCAGACTTTTCTTAATTTTGATGCAGGTTATTTAGACAAACACCACATGCATCCTTTCCTTCGACTAGAAATTCGGCTCATTTTTTTATTGTGTTCTTAAATTTATAATATACAGACGATGTAAAAAAATAATATAGAAATTATATATATAATTACATTCCTGATTCAAACACCCTCCCGTTAAGCTAAAAGCTACAGGACCCTCTTTACTTCCAATGTATATTCTCCCTGGCGTGAATTACCCCTGGGTAAACGAACGAAGAGCTTTCAGAAAAAATGGGACGATATCTTGTGGCCACGTAAGGTAAGAGAGGCTGACCTACATTTCGAGCCTGCAATCTCATCCGCTCCGACGTTACGCAGAGATGATACGAGCCATCGCAACGAATTCCTTGAAAACGATTCATAATTTATAACTAAAAGATGATAATTGCTAAATAGTGGAAAAATGAACGCGTGATTTATATTACAAATTCTTTATACATATCACTTTGTTGTTTAGTTGATATATTAATTATTATGGCTGCACAGGGACAAAATGTTTGTAATATATTCTTATAATTGGAGATATCTTAAGTTAATTAATAAAACACTAGTCTGTAGCGTTTATGGCTGTATTTTGTCATCCACACTTAATCAATTCCTTTCCATTTATTTTTTTGAAGCAGAATTCATTTATACCTTCCAATGCCTCCTCAATCTTTTTATTTGTTCCTGAAGACTTAAAATGAGACAATTCCTGACACCTAAGATGATTGCCATGACTTTGAACTGTAGTCCCAACGATCTTTCCTGAGTGACAATATTTCCGGATATTGGTGTCATATGTTTCTTTCTTCTAACAATAAAAAAACCATCACCGAACCTTCATAACACAAAAAAGGCAACCATTAAAACCTTACAAAAACTAAAACTTGACCTAACTTATTTCCGTAGCACAATAAACAACTCATAACCATAAAAATTAATGTAACCTTAGTAAAACAAAAAACAACTAATTACCATAAAATAAAACCTAAAACCCTAACAAACTGACCTAACCTTCAGAGGACAACAAAAAACATAACCATAAAATAAATTTCCAAAATACAAACAAACACGCTTAACCATCAAATAACCCCATTAAAACCATACAACCTGACATAATCTCCGTACCACAACAAATAACTCATAACCATCAAATCAAACCTTCAAAACCAAACAACTTCGCCCAACCTTCATACAAATCATAATTATCAAATAAAACATGCTAATCCAAACAACCTGATCTAACCTACGTAGAGCAGCAAACAACTCCTAACCATAAAATAAAAACCAAGCAACCTGACCAAACCTTCTTAGCACAATAAACAACAAATTACAATCGAATAAAAACAAAATAACTGGCCTAAACTTCGTAAGACAACAAACAACTTATGATAATAGAATAAAACCTATAACCTAACAACCTAATCTAACCTTCATAACACTACAAACCACTCATAACCATCAAATAAAACATACAGCCCTCAACAATCAGCCCTGACCTACAGCCGTGCCAAAAGTTTTCGAGCAGCTCGGAACTTTAGGAAATTAGATAAATGAAGGGGGCGTAAAATTTATATTTGCTTATTAATACGAATCAAGCATAAATAAAGAGGAATAAATACCAATAAGATTTATATGCCTAAGCAATCAACATTGTAAAAATTTAGCCCCCTCTCTCAATATCGATGACATTAGAAACCTGGGTGTTTCCTTTAAGTCAACTCGATTTCAAATCGCATGTTGCTGATATCAACGAATCTTCTCTCTGCTTTATCCATAACGTCAGTTGTACTCAGTCCCAATTTGACCGAAACAGTTTCTAGATAGCCATCCATGCCTTTGCTACATTACATCCTCCCTTGATTACTGTAACTCTCTTCTCACTGGTGCCCCAACACTACAATTCGTCCACTTCAACTTGTCCAGCATTTGGCGGCAAGAGTTCTCTTCCGTCGAAGATGGTTCTCTCCGCGACCTCCACTGGCTGCCCATCAAATTTGGAATTACTTTTAAAGTCCTCCTCACATTTAAAATCCTAAACACCGCAACTCCCCCTGACCTGTCCTCCACACTGGCTATGTCCAGACAACAAATAGCCCTTCGCTCGGAAAGTGCCCGCCTTGCTTACGATTATTCGCACTCATTTTTGCTTAATGTGTGATTGTGCCTTCTCTGTAGTTGCCCCTAAGCTGTGGAATGGACTGCCTGCTGGCATACCCCTCTCTTCCTTGTACGAACTTTCAAATGGGCTCTGAAAACTCACCTTTTTTGTCAGGCTTTTCTTAGTCGATTGTCCGTGCCCTACAAAGGCTTTAAGCTCTGAAGGACGCTATATAAACCTAATATTATTATTTTAAAAGAGAATATAAACGTTTCAAGCAATTTCACTTTGACAAAGATCTAACTTCTCAGTGATATAATAAATTTCAAAATCTTTATAATTCTTAGTCCACAGCTGTAAAAACAGTCGAGAAATAGAGCATGTGACTTAATTTTATTTACTGCTCTGATAGCAATGCTCTTTTAATTGTAAAGTCGACCACTTACAGGTTTTCTTTGCATACATATGTCACTTGTGGATCGCATAATGCACCGTAACTGTATGAGGTACATTATTTTTTTAGAAAGGGATGAAGGAAGAAGATACTATGAAAACCTGCCACCGATTGTGTCCCATCAGTAGAACATGAAAGAGTGTTGGTAAGCAAGATGTTTTTCTCTTTGAAAAACTTCTCACTAAAACGGAATACTAAATCTTCTTAGGGGTCTGTTTCTGTTTGTTTTCCAAATAAAAGCTCTTGAACCAAACTTAAATCTTTGGACGGAACGAACATAACCAAGAAGCTAAGATCGATTGCTTGACAGAGTGGACTCACTGAGAGGAATAGCTTTAATATTTTTTCAATTGACTTGAGTAAAATTGAGTGCAGAACATTTCTTACTGGTTGTGATAGAACGAGTTCAGAGCTGCATTCATTTCAACTTCTATCACATTTTATTTAAAACCATGAGGCTACCCACGTGCATCTTCGATTCGAGGCTTGGAGTCTTATCAACAGCTACCGGACGCCAATGTTTAAACAAGGAGGTTATCGTCCCCCCCGTTCGCCCCCATACGCCGACCTCGCCAGATCGAGTTAGGCTTATGGGCAGATAAGGCATTGTTCCCCGGCTCGGCTGTGCGTTCCCTCGAAGCTTCCACCCCATTCTCCCCCACGCCAAGGAGATGTCCTGGCTATTTATATGGAAACTTTACCACTAAGATCAGATTGGAGATCCAGATTTTCGTCGCGAAACATCACCACGACCCTCTCTCCCTTTGTGCGCCAAGGGACCTCGACCTCGAGATTCACCATCACTTGTCCAGAAGGAGGACAATATTCCTTGAGTGCCAAAGGTTCGAGCCTTTAGTGACGCCAAGTCCCCAAGGCATCCCCCCCTGTTGTTCAAGGAGAACAGCATTAGAACAGCCATTGTTCGTTTTGAGCCCTTCGCCAAGAAACGGTTCTCATCCCCCCCCTGTTGTTCAAGGAGAACAGCATTAGAACAGCCATTGTTCGTTTTGAGCCCTTCGCCAAGAAACGGTTCTCATCCCCCCCTGTTGTTCAAGGAGAACAACATTAGAACAGCCATTGTTCGTTTTGAGCCCTTCGCCAAGAAACGGTTCTCACCCCCCCTGTTGTTCAAAGGAGAACAACATTAGAACAGCCATTGTTCTTGAGCCCGTAGACAAGAGACGGTTCTCATCCCCCCCTTTGTTCAGAAGAGAACAACCTAGAACAGCCATTGTTCGTCAAGCTGTTCGTCGAGTAACGGTTCTCCTTTCCAAGACGCCACGTCAGGATCATCTTATCCCCCCCCCCTTTGGCTGGAACTCGCCAGCGGACCGAATATTCCTTCAAGTACCTTCCACTGCACCCTAATGAAGTTACGTAAGCCAAGTGTCACCTTTTGAGTATTGATCCCTTATTTGTCAATTCTATCCTGTGCTTTAAATGGTTTATCGAACCATCCCATCTCTTTAACTCCATATTTGTTTTACCTTTTTTGATTCCTTAAATCCTTGGATTAGCCCGAGTCTCCACGACCCTTTCCATTCTGTTTGTCAATATTTTCCGTTTTTGTGTTTCCTGATAGTTATTATTAATAAAACTCTATTTTATTAATGATAGCAATATTATTATCCTTGAGCTCAGTTCCACTTCTTAAGCATTTTGAAGATACATAATATCGGCCGCCAGACAGTAAAAACGCACTCTAGAGATAATTAAGGAAGTTCCCTCAACGAATAGTGATATATGGTATATCGTCGGGAGTCATTCTACGACATATATATATATATATATACTATTTAAATTTGGTATCTGGTGTGTAAGGTTTAACGCTATATCTTTGCAAACACTGGTCTCAGTCGAGTAAAGCATAGTGTTATTCGTTATAATAATAGAATATAGTAGTTCCCTTTTGTTTTAACGATTGCTATCCCCTTTTTTTTAAACTTAAGAAGCTGGAGTAGCTCAAGGAACGGTTATAATAATTTGTTTGTGTTTTTTCGTGATTTTAGTCAGTGGTTATTTAGAGTAAGAAACCAAGTACGAATAGGTCAGTGCCCATATTTAGGTAGGCTAATTCTATAGAGGCATAATTCTTGTTGCGAGGAATTTTAGTTGGTTGACTAGTGCGCCCCCAAGTGCAAAGATGACTCAGTTTGAAATCTTTAAAGCGCAAGAAGAGTCCTGTGGACTTTCCGGAAAAGAACTAATTGAGTACATTCAAGAGGAGCAAAGAAGAGAAAGAGAGCTTCAGATTGAATTAGCTCGTGTTGAAGCGGGGATACATTCCGCCAGTTCCCGTTCCGAAGCCCCCCCCCCCCAATCTCCCACTAAAGCTCCCCAATTTCAAGGATGGAGAGGATTTCAGAGCATTTTTAGCCCACTTCGAAAAGATCCTCGAAATCAATAACATGGATCTGGAGGCTGAAGGTGTAGCCAGATTACTTCCCCTGTTAAATTGCAAATTGCGCGAAATTTTTATATCTTTACCATCTGAGTGTACAATTAACTACAGCACCTTAAAAGCTGAGTTATTGGCCGCTCATAATATGACTCCCGATTTCTACCGCCAAGAATTTCGAGGAGGTCGTATTAAACCCGGACAGACGTTCCGTCAATTCGGATACATTCTTCAGAGGAATTTTAAATTTTGGTTAGAATCCTCAAAGGTTGATCCGGACTACGAGTCCTTAACGGACTTCGTGTTGCGAGATCAATTTTTGGCGTCTCTCCCGACGGAGATCTGCGCGTTTGTCAAGGACCGTCGGTGCCAGACCTTTAAAGAATGTACCGAAGAAGCGGATGTCTATGCCGCAAGCCATAATTTATATCCAAAGGAGAATCGAACTTCTCACCAACCCCCAAACCAGGAAAGAAGGAAGGATTCGCGCCCCTTCCCAGGAAAGCTGACAAAGTTTCCGGGCCCCGTAAGACCCCAAAACTTCATTCCCCAAAATCAACAACGGGACTCCAAACCTCCCGTTCAGATTTCTTCTCCACCTCTCTTCCCGAAGCGACCAATAATATGCTTCACCTGTGGTGTAGAAAACCACATGAGCTGGAATTGCCCCCAAAATTCTAGGCTTAAAAGCGGACCAGCCCACCAAGTTCACCAGATTTATGCAACCCCGGCTCCCCCGGAGGTGCAGACCCAAGCAGCAACTTCTCCCCCTCCGTCAGGCCACCAGGTAAATTTTATTTTTGATAAAAGTTCACCAGGAACTTTGAAATTTGAGGAGGGCAGCGTGAATGGCTGCCGAGTATCGACTCTCGTCAGGGACACAGGATGCACGTGTTTCATCGTGTCCGACGAACTCCTTCCCCCAGTGGACCCTAACCACGAAAAATTTGCGGTGGTACATGACTACCTTGGGCGGGCGAACAGATTCCCCGTCGTTAGATGTTACCTGCAGTGTCAATATTATGATGGCTGGGCTGAAGTCATTTCAGCACCCATAAAATTCTGCTCTGTACTTATAGGACAGAGCCCCAAGTAAGTTCCGACCCTGTGTCCCAGGCCGCCCTTACTCGAGGTCGAGCTAAGAAGGAAGCCCAGGAGTCCGTCCCCCTCAGAACCCCGTTACCGTCCGAATTCTCGGAGATCCTTAACCAGGACTTCAGGTCCGCACAAAAGGAGTGTGAAGTACTAACACCCTTATGGGATAAGGCCCAAAACCAGGACACGGAGACTGTCCGTGGACCTAAAGTCATCAGGTACCTGGAGGAAGGTGGCTTTCTTTATCGATCCGCCGAGGACAGTAATAACGCTGTTACTACTGTCCTATGCCTTCCACGATCCCATGTCCCTATAGTGCTCAAAGTAGCTCATGACAGCATTTTTTCCGGTCATTTTAGTCACACTAAAACTGGCCAGCGCATTTTTAGATATTTTTATTGGCCGGGTGCTGCAGCTGACATCTCAAAGCATTGTCGATCGTGCGATGTGTGCCAGAAGACGTCCGCTAAAGGGCGGGTCAAACCTGCTCCCTTACAAAGGGGACCAGTCATTACTGAACCCTTCTCCAGAGTGGCCATCGACCTGGTTGGCCCTATCCACCCCCCTTCGAGCGAAGGGCACAGCTACATTTTCACCTTGGTAGACTTTGCTACCCGTTTTCCCGAGGCTGTCCCCCTTCGCCGAATCGACAGTATTTCTTGCGCCGAGGCCCTCATTTCCATCTTTTCGAGGGTAGGCGTCCCCAAGGAAATACTCTCCGATAGAGGCCGACAATTCACCTCTGAGTTGATGGAGTACGTGGGGAAGCTGCTCATGGTAAAGCCCCTTTTTACCACCCCCTTCCGGCCACAGACAAACGGGATGTGCGAAAAATTAAATGGAAATTTAAAATCCATTATTAAGAAGATCTGTGCCGAGCAGCCCCGCGAATGGCACCGATATCTCCCGGTCGCCCTATTCGCCTATCGGGAAATTCCCCACCGTACATTAGGATTCACCCCGTTCGAGCTCCTTTATGGACGTAATATACGCGGGCCACTCAGTATTTTAAAAGAGTTGTTAATTAAGCCCCAACTGGATCAAGAACTCCAGTCATCTTACGCCTATGTCTTAGACCTACGCCAGAGGCTCGAGAAATGCGCAAACATCGCCTATAAAAATGCCGATGTCAATTTGGAGAAATACAAAACCTATTTTGATGTCCGGTCCGAAGATCGTAAATTTAAGCCCGGTGATGAAGTACTCCTGCTCCTTCCCACAGCCAGTAATAAATTACTGAGCCAATGGAAAGGTCCGTACCCGGTCCGCGAGGCACGAGGACCGGTAGATTACCTCATTGGTACCCCAGCAGGCGATAAGCTCTATCACGTCAACTTATTGAAAAAGTACCACCGGCGCGCCCATGGACATACCTTCGTAGCGCTGGACGAAACATCGGCGCTTGAAGAGGATTACCCCGCGGAGTCCCTTAATGTAATCCAGACAGTGTGCATCCAACCTGATGCCGATTACCCTCTTCCTTCCCTACCAGGCGAGCCGTTTGAACCCTCTGACCTGGATATCGACGCGCAGCTGACACCACATCAAAAGGGTCAGCTACAAGATCTATTACGTCAGTTTGACGACGTTATTTCGGAGAAGCCTGGGTGCGCTACTAGTTTCAAGCATGATATCAAATTAACAACCTTAGAACCCGTCCGTTCAAAACCCTATCCCATGCCGATTCATTTACGCCAAGCCTTTAACGCCGAAGTTGATAATTTAATTAGTTTAGACATCATAGAACCTTCCACCTCTAGTTATTGTTCCCCAGTCGTCATGGTCAAGAAACCTGATGGCTCTTATCGGATGTGCATCGACTTCCGGAAGTTAAATTCGGTAACTGTGTTCGACGCCGAGCCCATCCCGTTGGTAGACAAAAACCTCCACCTTTTCGAAAACGCCAAGTTCATCTCAGAACTCGATTTGTGCAAGGCGTATTATCAAATCCCCCTCCGGCCTGAGGTGAAAGCATATACCGCCTTTGCAACAGAGAAAGGCCTTATGCAATTCAAGCGCCTTCCTTTTGGCCTCGTCACTGCTTGTAGCAACTATAACCGTCTCATGAGAAGGTTGTTAGATGGACTTCCAAACGTATCCTTTTACTTTTATAATGTCTACGTCGCTACTCGCGAATGGAGTCACCATTTAACCACCCTATTAGCTCTCTTCGAGCGGCTGCGCGAAAATGGCCTCACCATTGGCCCCAGCAAATGCCATTTTGCCCACGAAACCATCAAATATTTGGGTTTCAAAATAGGACAAAGCCAGTTGGGTCCCCAAGAGGATAAGATTAAGGCAATCGCCGACATGCCCCTCCCGATTACAAAGAAGCAATTAAGATCGTTCCTAGGATCAGCTTCGTACTATCGGCGATTCGTTTCGAATTTCGCTTCGATTTCGGCGCCCCTCAGCTCCCTTTTAAAAAAGAATTCACCCGATCGTCTACGTTGGAATGATGTCGCTATTTCCCATTTTAATCAGCTCAAGAGTAAGCTCATGACTGCCCCCATTTTAAAGTTGCCCAACCCGGGAAAATCCTTTGGGATTAAGACAGACGCGTCCAACGAGGGCATTGGAGGTGTACTCCTTCAATACGAGGATGACGGCACGAGTCATCCAGTTGCATATGCTAGTCGTCAATTATTACCACGCGAAAAGAGATATGCCACTATAGAAAAGGAAGCTCTATCAATTATCTGGGTCATAGACAAATTCAAGATGTACTTGATAGGTAAAGAATTTCAAATAGTAACCGACCACCGTCCGTTAGCCTATATTAGGAATGTGCGACACTCAAACGGCCGCATCATGCGCTGGAGTTTACTCTTGCAAGAGTATCAATTTAAAATAAATTATATCAAAGGTTCCGATAACCAGGTCGCTGACGCACTCAGTAGGAATGCGTTACCGAATAGCGTAGAACAATTGTATTCATAGGATTAGTATCTCCATGTAGGTATATACCGTCTTGTACGACTTAATTTAAGATTCTTTTGTAATATAATTAATTAATGTATATGTCTGAATTTTGTAACGCTCAATGTCTAATTTTTTTGATGTATATAAATTTGTTCTTATTAATTTACGTATAAATTATTTTGTCCCGTATGTACTAAGTTTATATCATTTCATTGTTCCATGCCTTTTTTTTTTATTAAGTTGTATTAAAGGTTATTTTCCCCTGTAATCTAAAGATCAAAATAATCATGTATTGAGGTAATAATAGTTAGGTGCAGGAAGATACGGTTGGTACAAGAAAACGAGTTCCCTACAACGGAGCTCTATCGTTGTCCCTTCTCTCTTTTTTTTTCGAAGTGACAACTTCCCCTGGAATGGAGGGGTGTGATAGAACGAGTTCAGAGCTGCATTCATTTCAACTTCTATCACATTTTATTTAAAACCATGAGGCTACCCACGTGCATCTTCGATTCGAGGCTTGGAGTCTTATCAACAGCTACCGGACGCCAATGTTTAAACAAGGAGGTTATCGTCCCCCCCGTTCGCCCCCATACGCCGACCTCGCCAGATCGAGTTAGGCTTATGGGCAGATAAGGCATTGTTCCCCGGCTCGGCTGTGCGTTCCCTCGAAGCTTCCACCCCATTCTCCCCCACGCCAAGGAGATGTCCTGGCTATTTATATGGAAACTTTACCACTAAGATCAGATTGGAGATCCAGATTTTCGTCGCGAAACATCACCACGACCCTCTCTCCCTTTGTGCGCCAAGGGACCTCGACCTCGAGATTCACCATCACTTGTCCAGAAGGAGGACAATATTCCTTGAGTGCCAAAGGTTCGAGCCTTTAGTGACGCCAAGTCCCCAAGGCATCCCCCCCCCCCTGTTGTTCAAGGAGAACAGCATTAGAACAGCCATTGTTCGTTTTGAGCCCTTCGCCAAGAAACGGTTCTCATCCCCCCCCTGTTGTTCAAGGAGAACAGCATTAGAACAGCCATTGTTCGTTTTGAGCCCTTCGCCAAGAAACGGTTCTCATCCCCCCCTGTTGTTCAAGGAGAACAACATTAGAACAGCCATTGTTCGTTTTGAGCCCTTCGCCAAGAAACGGTTCTCACCCCCCCTGTTGTTCAAAGGAGAACAACATTAGAACAGCCATTGTTCTTGAGCCCGTAGACAAGAGACGGTTCTCATCCCCCCCTTTGTTCAGAAGAGAACAACCTAGAACAGCCATTGTTCGTCAAGCCGTTCGTCGAGTAACGGTTCTCCTTTCCAAGACGCCACGTCAGGATCCTTTTATCCCCCTCCCTTCGGCTGGAACTCGCCAGCGGACCGAATATTCCTTCAAGTACCTTCCACTGCACCCTAATGAAGTTACGTAAGCCAAGCGTCACCTTTTGAGTATTGATCCCTTATTTGTCAATTCTATCCTGTGCTTTAAATGGTTTATCGAACCATCCCATCTCTTTAACTCCATATTTGTTTTACCTTTTTTGATCCCTTAAATCCTTGGATTAGCCCGAGTCTCCACGACCCTTTCCATTCTGTTTGTCAATATTTTCCGTTTTTGTGTTTCCTGATAGTTATTATTAATAAAACTCTATTTTATTAATGATAGCAATATTATTATCCTTGAGCTCAGTTCCACTTCTTAAGCATTTTGAAGATACATAATATCGGCCGCCAGACAGTAAAAACGCACTCTAGAGATAATTAAGGAAGTTCCCTCAACGAATAGTGATATATGGTATATCGTCGGGAGTCATTCTACGACACTGGTGATAAAATAAACTTTTCTCCAATTGCACAAGGCTTACCAGATCTAGCAATCATCTATGTGATGTATGATGCACGTAAACCATTACTGGATTATTGTAAAGAGGTAGAAAACTTATTTCCAATTGTTTTTCGTTTATAAAAGTTTTATTGAAGTGACTGAAAATATGCTGAGGTTTTGTCTACTTTATTAGAGTGTATTTTATTCAAAAGTTTAAAAAGTTTAGAAGACTTCATGGCTGCATTTGAAAAGACTCGCACGTTAGGCACATTGGTTGCTATTGGGTATTTGTTGCTGATACCAATCCATATTTCAGATATTTCGCACTATTTTGCCTACACATTTTTAAGTTTGCTGTGCTGTAGCCATATTTTATTCTGAACAAAAAAATTAAGTTCTTTGTAAAAGTCAGACCAATCACACAAAATGAAGCGGAATAAACATTAATGAAATACAAATGCAATAACTAGGAAAATACTCGAGACAAGAATACAAGTATGAATGTGAAACTAAACAAGGTCTGCTGACCCAAAGTCGCATGCTCTCACTTATTCTGATTTATAACCTTAAGACCTTAAAAACTTTCAATAATTTGGGGACTAACCTCGGGAGTACCTTTGCAATTATATCATTCAAAAGAGAATGTAAAACAACTTCAAGGGTTTCAAATTTAGTTAGAATCGGACGAATAGTTATGATGTTTTTGCAAAATAATTACCCGGCTAACCTTGGAAGGACTTTGGTTATTATATCCTTCGGAAGAGAATGTAAAATAATATAAGAGTTTCAAATTTCGTTAGAAACGGCCAAAACAAAATAATTCACGGGCTAACCTTGGGAGGACCTTGGTAATTATACCATTCGAAAAAGAATGTAAAACAAATAAAGGTTTAAAAATTTCGTTAGAATCGGCTGAATAGTTACAATGTTATTACCATAACAAAAAAAAAGCATAACAGGGCCCGACCGACCGACATAGTGAGATATAGAGTCGCACACGACTAAAAATAAAAGACTTAAGATTTCCTTAAATTTAGAAGTTACAGTTATGGCCTGTTCTAAAGAAAATAGGACCCTTCTTTCCGCACGGATAACATACAGCCCCCCCTTAATGATTATATACTCCGGTCTTTTTCACTGAACATAAGGACCTGAGCTGTCTGGTAAGCAAATGTAAACATGGACCGCCGCTAGTAAAACTGATGATTTCGATTCCTAGCTGTTGTTATACCAGGTAATCCTTTAATACTTCTAATATGTTCATTATTGTATTAAGAAATAGAGATCTGTGAGCAATCTCTTCTAAATTTCGATTCAAAAATGAAAAACGCAGTTTATATTCTGCAAAATATTTTATTCCCGGTAAAGCATACATATGTGTTCCTTAAATGTTCTTGACTTAGATTTTGCCATTTGATTTCGCAAGAAAATATTACTTGGTTTTGATGCCCCCTGCCGCCCTCTCTTCCTCACCGTCCCCAGGATTTTTCTATCTGGGGGCGATACTGCCCACTATAGGAATCATTTAACACGCTGACCTGGTTATATCTACAACTGGAGTCTGAAGAGCTAAACCCAGTGGAAAAAATTAAACGTCTAATCCAAGTGCTTTGTACCTCTGCTTAAGATCTCATGGCCACTTTGTGAGATAGCCATTTTATGGAGCACTTAATTTCTCATAGAATTTGTTGCGTCGCTGAACCACTTGAACTATAATTAAACTACATTGTCCAGGGAAGTGAAAGCCACTCTATTTGTTAAAATATTTTTTTTATGTTTAATTCTATGAATATTAATTTATTTCATTAATATAGGCCATATTGCAAAATTGCGCCTTTACCCTGATTGATTCTGATACAGTTGGTAATGAAATGACGATCCGCACTTGGGTCACTTCTTTACTCCGTCAAATGGAGACATTTTCGAGTCCTGCGTTTTCGTTACGTTTAGTTTTCGACGAGAAACTTCGAAGTGGCGATAGCCAGAGGCCCCACCTGGCCAGGGATCAGTGAAGATCGGGCTGAGCGCCTCGAACTCGCAGATGACAGGTCTCGTTTAGGAGATGGGGAATTCACGACGTTTCTCTAGGTGAGAGAACCGAATTCAATTTTCCTGCTTTTTTTTAGGCTCGAAGATATCCAACTATACCTTCCAAAATTACTCTGCAATTTTAAAGTTATCTAAATCAAAGTGATTTGTTACATTGACATTGATTAACATATTAAACCTTTAATAACAGTTGTATCATTTATCATCTAGTGTTCACTTTTTCTGAGATTCAAGCCTATGTCAACATTTCATCTAATGATTCGACTTCGTTTGGATGTAACATCTAAACATTCTGATGCTTTGCCTTATAATCTTCCCCTGGGCTGCCAAGTTTAACAATAGAAGGACAGTGATGTGTGAGGAGTATTCTGAAGCGGGTAAGAAGGATGGGGGATATACAGCACTTTCTAGGTCCTCTCTATTCGCCTGTGTCACTAACCTCCAATTCAACCCTTCCTCGGACGTGAATCAGAGGTGACAAAAATTATAATTTTGGGGGAGAACCAACGAGAGCATTTCCTGTTGGAAGTTTATGTAAGATCTCTAAAGGAAGTGTGAAAATGTGTGGAGAATATATAGACGCAGATACTCCTGCTAGTATTGGGGCCGAGAAGGTACTCATTCATCCAGATGCCAGCTACGGCATATTGCCTATGTTGCACATAACACTCCTCAGCAAAAAATGCTAGGTACCCATAAAATGTAACACGCGTTAAATATAGACTGTTCCAACTTCTCCAGTAAATAAAATCATGCCAGAAACTGGACACATACCTTAAACATCCTTAGATCTAAGCATACATTCATCTCCAACAAGCACTCTGACCTTTCAGTTTCTTACGTAACCCAACATACACATACCTCTCATTCAAGAAACAAAGTTAGCACATCAACAAGCCTCTGCCCTTTCTACCATTACAGTATAGAAAAGCTAGATACATCACAAGAGTATATAATTTTACCATTTCACTATAAATAAGTACCCCCTCCTTTGTCCAAGTATCTCACGCATAAACTAAACGATCAACAAAGCCCTTGGCCGAAAAAAAAACAACATAATCCGACCTTCACAAAAGAAATCTCGGACTGCATGAAAGACAGAAGCAAAGTAAAACATAATGGAGCTCATTCACAACAAGAATTACAACGATTCCACCACTTAATACTACCATCACCCAATCTAATCTCAAAGTAGACTGAAAAACTTGAACCATTGCGCGAGCACAATAAACCACTAGACGAATGCAACGCATAGCTGGAGAATTCTTAAGAAAATACATACTTCACACTCAGTCCCGCCCTCACACAAGAATCGGTGATTATTCGGAATAACAAAATAGCCTTCCCAAACCAACACCTAAGGGAATACAACATTGGTTTTGTCAACTTTATGCTACGTTAGATTAATATATATGAAATTAAAGCTCATTAATAGTCCCTTTTTATTTCTGCCAAAATCATAATAACTTTTTGCAGCCGTTTTTGAGATACAGAGGGGCCTTTGAGAACCACACTCTTTAAACCTGATATCATTTAAATTGCTATATAATGATTAAAAATTAAGATATCGAACTCAATTCACGAGTAAATAATGCCTATATGATTTAGTTATCATTTGAAATCAATTTTCTTTAGTTCTAAAAATCTTTTTAAAGGGTGGACTTAAACTAAAACTTTTCAGAAAAGGTCAAATAGAATTTTCGTTCTCAGGGGGAGGAAGGGGGGTGGGGATGGTAAGTGAATAATAGGGGTGTTGTGAAAGCCCTGGAATTTAGTTAAATCTATATTCGAATGATGCTAAAAATATAAACCAGTTCTTTGTAGCCGGTCTTTTTAGCAAATATTTAAAATAGCAGGGTTTTTGTTCAGAAATTAACTAAAAATCTAAGGAAAAGTGTCTGAAAATGTAAAAATCTTTGCATTATCTTAGTTTTCACTATGTTCTAGTCATGTTGCTGAAAAATATATATACTATCAAAAAGTGCATAAAATTTGCAATAACATGATATACAAATCCAAAAATGCGTTTTCGGAACCAAAATACTGAAAAAGTGACTAAGTGGCTATCTTGAACCCCCTTAATATATTAATGAAACACTACTCAAACGCTTTCTTACTACTCACACAGGCAAGAGAGAGAAATCTATAGAGACATAAAAAATGTTCAATTAGCCGTGAAATCTCTCAAAAACACCAAAGCTGAAGCCCCTGATAAGTATACTTCTAAAAAAAACCCCTCGGAAATACATTAATTTCAGCCAACACAAACATTTTCAACAATTATCGGTTCATTAATACCATTCCCACAATCTGTGAAGCAGCTCACACCTTACAATACTCCAACCAGGTAATCCCCCAACTCATTACTATGCAATTTATCCAAACCCCTAGGCAATCTCATACACAGAAGATATATCCGCACAAATACAAGGATTCATAAAATGTCACTCAACCGCTACTCTCCTCAAAAAAACTCACACAACAAATTCAACGAACACTTCCCCCACTTACGCACAATCTTAACAGCAAGTGACATAAACAAAGCCTTCGATATCCATAGGTGGGCGTTATCGCGATAACGATATCGGGTTATTGGTTATCCGATATTTTTGTTCCCGTGTTATCGAGTCATCGGTATCGCTGATACTTTTAGTTCCAAACTAGCGATAATCAATAATTTCAGTTTGTGGTTCCAGTTTTGCACAGGGGCGAGCCGCGCGTGCCTTGGAGGCAGAAATAGGTAGGTCCGAGCTGGGAACCAGCTGTTGGACGAGAGGTCAAGAGGTGTTTCTCCTGCTCGCTACCGGTTTTACGCGTTCTTTGATGATTTTTTGCCTATGTTCCCGTGCTTTTTCTGTTCTATATAGAGTCAATAATCAATATTGTATTATAATTTTAAATTTATCGATTTATCGGTTATCACCTTATCGGGCGATCAATTTTATCGCATTTATCGGTTATCGGTTATCGCCGATAAGGTTATCGTTATCGATTTATCGGCTATCGTGATACATTTTTTCGTTAGCGCACCCACCTATGTCGATATCTAAATATATCCTAGCACGCCAAATCCTAAACACAAACTTCACCAACACAAAAGTTATACTCTGTGCATTTAAAACATGCATACTACCACTTCACAATGGAATTCTCCAGGGTGCCATCATTTCACCTTTACTGTTTAAGTTATTCCCCAATGACATTCTACAACCACAACTACCAGTATCTAATATATCCTGATCACTATACCAGCACAATGAAACAATGGGTCATAAACAAAGGTTTTGATAAGTATTTAAATATATCTTAGCACGCTAAATCTTACAACCACAATCCCCAATTATCCAAACACACCTACAGAGAAAACTTGGTTAACAGCACAACACCATACGATCAAAAAGCAACCTGAACAGTATTCAAACATACTGAGACAATCGTTCAAATGGCTCATGTTATAGCGATTGACAGCTCCGTTCAGGCGCGGATCCAGGGAGGAGGGATACGCTCCCCACCTAAAAAAATCAGAACCGTCATGTTTATATATTTTTTTTAAAACCATACTTATATTCTGCTAATCAGACATAGTTATGTGGTAAATAAATGTGTCTTATATGATACATGTCTAAAATAAAATAAAAGTAAATTTCAAAAATAATAATTAAATTCAGTAATATACTATAGCAATGCCCTCTGGGCATTCCTATAAAATCCTCCTGGGAAACTTAAATATATATATATATATATATATATATATATATATATATATATATATATATATATATATATATATATATATATATATATATATATCATCATTTATTATGTATAAAATTCAATTCTTTTACTTAACTTTGTCATTTAAATAATTCATGCAAATTATGTACAACTTAATAATTAATTAATTCATTTATTTTAATTAACTTTTTTGTCAATACAATCATTCTATTAATTTATCCATAACTTTTTACAATTCAATTATTTTAGGTAACCTTCAATACTTCAAATATCCTGTGACGAAAAACCTAATTCATTTAATGTACTACTTACTGGTTCAAACAACATCTCTTAAAATTTCACGCACACACAAAGAAACACACGCTTTCAGCTCAACCAAATTGAACTCGAGTATAGCCCATTCGACCCTCGCCATTCTCCGCTTAAAGGTCGGTAATAATTCCTTCTACAATTAGTCATTTACCTCCAAACAATTCATACTTAGTTTAATTCCACATCCTCTCACAATTCTCTGCAAACTGCTATACGAGAGTAGGCCCTAATTCTATTTACTTCTCGTATTGCAGACCCCAATTCACAGTCCATCGTAGTCATCTCTTATTTCATTTTCATTTCACTCTTCATTTCACTTCACATCTTAAATTACATCTTGTTACTTTAAATAATATTTTACCATATCTTACATTGTATACCTAATCCAATTTATCTCATTGTGCATTCGTTGATTCTATGAATATATTTATATTTATTTAATTGTTTTTCTTAAAACCTAGTTCAGAAGTTCAAAATTTATTTCGCTTTAGTCGTAGGCCTAAACATTAGCAGATTACTTTCATCAAACAAATTTATGGTAATGGTTTTCGAAACGCTATTTAGGCTGATTTATTAACCAAAAATAAATCCATTAATAACCAAATACTATAAAGTAGTGCCCAAAGTTTAATAATCTTCCGTCAATCAATAAGTAAGTTTAAACGTTAAAATAATTCTTGAACTCCACGCGTCAATTTTCTCAAAGCCTCGCGTGAGCATTTTCGATTCACGTGTTCATTTTTTTTATATCGCGTGTTATCTTTAACATCCTTCTTCCAATTGTCATAATTCATGTCATTTTAATTTAATAATATCCCCTATATACAACGAGTGGACAATTTCTTTTATTTCTCATAATTATTTTTCATTCACATTCCTGTGCTCATGAATAATTTCCACACACACACACGACCACACTAATACATCACTACAATACGCCCCTCCCTAAACACACACCCACACTACCCTCACCCACTTAAACAACATCCTAAACAACCTCCTTCACTAAACAATTGAGATAAATCACTGCACAGGGCACAAATTACTCCTACCACAACAAATATCGGGTCACTTTCATGTCCTCCAATCTATAAGCACAGAACAAACCTCGTCCGAACACTCACTTGCATACATCCTCTCACTGAAGGACCAGGGGATTCAGGGGAAGAGGTTCTTTGGGGCCGCCGGACTCCTAAACGAAAGGGAGGACAAAAAAGTAAAAATAAAACTCTGCAAAATGTTGGAAATTGATGTGGTAATTGTAAGTTAAGACGTCCAAAGCAAAATTATGATAAGGAGCCACCGCTCTGGATCTCCTTTATTACTTATCTTTAAGAAGGTGATAAACAAAGATGTTGAAAAGTGGTTCGAAAGTGGCGAAAGTAAAGTAAGTGAATAATCAGGAAAAGTATATCATCCTTCTTCAAACCTCCATCACCGGGCCCCTTAGTTCACCATGGAACTCCTTCGTTCAAGGAGGTCCTTAAGTGCCCATGAACGTGTCCTTCGTAAAGCACGCTCCCGTGGGCAGGACCCAACCCCCCTCTCACTTGCCTATCGCCTTGCTACTTCGACTTATTCTTCCAAATTAAAATTAGCATGTGAAACTCATTCACGCAAACCTTTGTCTGAGAGAAAGAATGACCCCCGGACTATCTTTCGTCTCCTCTGTCATCTTTCCTCGCCTAGCCCTATTCTACCTACCTCTCCTCCTATCAACTCCTCTACTCTTTCTAAAATTTTCTCTGACAAAGTTATTAACCTTCGCGCCGTACTATCCAAGTCGTATGAACAACCCCATGCTGTTCTCTCCGACCATACTCCATTGCTGCTTAACATCCTCACTCGGGCGTCCTCTGAGGAAGTAACTACCCTGATCTCACGCTCTAACAAATATGGATTCCCTAAGGACGTCTTTCCACCCAAACTCCTCCACCAAATTCTTCCTACTGCCCTCCCACTGATTCTCCATCTCTCTAACACTTCTCTTGCCACAAGAGTGGTTCCCTCTTCCTTCAAACATGCCTCAATTCGACCTATCCTTAAAAAAATACACCTTAACCCTTCTGAACCATCTAGCTATCGACCTATCTCACAGCTTCCATTTCTCTCTAAGATCCTCGAGAGAGTGGTTTTCTCTCGCCCTAATGACTATATTTTTAACTGCAATATCGATGAAATGTACGAGTCTGTGTTCAAAGCGAAGCACTCTGGTGAAACCGCTCATCTTAATATTTCAGACGGTTTATGTAGAGCTGCCGATAGGGGTTGTATGTCCATTCTAGTCCTCCTAGACCCTCCTCTGCTTTCGACCCCATTGACCACACTGACCTCCTTGATCGTCTTCAAACTTTCCTTGGTCTCTCAGGCACCGCAATTGTTTGGTTCCGCTCATACCTCTTCTCCCGCACTCAGTCGATCGCGCTCGATAACCTCTCCTCCGATCCTGCGCCCATTCATTTTGGTGTGCCTCAGGGCTGTCCTTGGTTCCTTCCTCTTTCGCATTTACTTACTTCCTCTTAGCTCCTTTCTTCGCGATTTGGGCTTGTCCTTTCATCGCTATGCTGATGACACTCAGATATACCTTTCCTCATCCCGTGTCTTTCTCTCAATCCATTACCAAGCTCCTTTCAGCCTACACCCCCATAAACGAATGGCTATCTGCCAACTTTCTCAAACTTAACCCCGATAAAACTGAAGTTCTCCTTGTTGGTACCACTTCGATGTCGAAGAAATCTAAAGCACTCTTTCCCTCCTTTAACCTTGGGGAAACCAATGTCGCCTTCTCTGATTCCTTCAGTAATCTTGGTGTTATTTTCGACGAGCAACTCTCGTTTAAACCGCACATCCATCGTATCTGTAAGTCTTCCCTCAGTTTCCTCCTTAACTTTTCACGTGTTCGATCCCATTTTGATCGACGAAGCCTTGAGACTGCTATTCATGCCTTTGTCACCTCACGCTTAGACTACTGCAATTCTCTTCTAGTGAATCCTCTTCTTCGTTACTTCGCCTCCTACAACTAGTTCAAAACTATGCTGCCCGGCTACTCCTTCGCCGCCCCCGGTTCTCTCCTTTGATGCATTTGTTACAGGAGCTACACTGGTTACCTATTCGCTTCCGTACCCACACTATAAAATTATTCTCATCACCTACAAGGCCCTAAACCTCGAAGCTCCACCTTATCTCTCGTCCGCTCTCTCCCGTCGTCAAACTCCTCGGGCACTACGGTCTATCCACGCTCCCATCCTGAACCCTCCTCGTTTTGTCCTCTGCTCGATGGGGGACCGTTCCTTCTCAGTTTGTGCTCCTAGACTCTAGAATGCTCTTCCTGCCGAAGTCCTATCCTCTCCCTCCCTTACTACTTTTAAACGTCTCCTGACTCATCTCTTCAGAATTGCCTTCTTTCCCCTGTAAACTTTCTTTACACTTGCTATACAACCTGCGCCCTGGGAGGGCTAACAGGACTGAATGGCGCATTATAAATACTTATTATTATTATTATTATTATTATCCAAGTAACTAAAACAAAAAGACTGGGAAGCTAAAGAGTGGATGAGATGGGGATGGGGGAACTCTGATCGTGCTTTTACTCACGAAAAAAGGTACGGGTGACCATGGCAGGAGAGATACTTGACCAGAAAACTCTACGACACATTGATCAACTGGGGATTTGGGGATATGGAGGAGGATGGTAATCCAACAGGGTCGAGGATGTTAAGGACAGATACAGCAAGAGGGGGCAAGGGTCCTAGAAAAACGTCTCTAGGAATGAGGTCGTGGAGAGAGATGAATATTCGCATATGCTAACTTAACCTCTCCTTTGAAGGATATATATATATATATATATATATATATATATATATATATATATATATATATATATATATATATATATATATTAAAAGTATGTTTCAAAAGACCGAAGAGTCCATATATGAATACAATCTTGTTTATATGGAGTCGGAATAATGAGCCCCAAGATGTTACCTGCTGCAAGGAGACATATTCCCTAAGTGTCAAAACTTGTCCAGACAATTTCCGTTCCGCCTCCGACTGATCAATGGCCAGTTTATTGTTAGGCGGCTTCTCGGCCATGGCCAGATTTGGGCCGTTCCTTTCGGAGGCAGGAAGTTCTTCTTCGGAGTGACAACAAATGACCAATCGCTGTAATGATAAAAAATAGTCTACTATAATAGACCCGATTGATAAAAAGAGGGGCTACTTCTATAGACCCAATTACGACGTGTCTTGAGGGTCTATTCACGCCAGCGATGGAGTGACGTCATTTGCTTCGGTTGGGAAATAGTTAGTGACTGCTCCGATGATCGAATGTTCCCAGTCTTTATTAGTCCTCTATTTGCGAGGAGGAATTATGGTTGGGGAGGAAGTGATGCAGGGCATGAGGGTCCCTAATATGTATTTCCATTTGGTAACGAGGCGGATACATGATTTTAGTCGTGTGGACGCAACTCTATAAGTTTAGATGTCACTCCATAGGTCGGACGGTCGGTTGGTAACCGTTTTACTTTCCAATAAGTTTTTTTTTTTGCAATAACATCGTAATTATTCGACCAATTCTAACGAAAATTAAAAGCCTAATGTTGTTTTACATTCTCTTTCGAATGATTTAATTACAAAGATTTTCCCGAGGTTAGTTCGGTAATTATTGAAAGTTTTGAAGGTCATAAGGTCATCAGGTCATAAGTCACAATAATTGATAGCACGCGACTTAGATCTTTTGACCTTGTTTTCTTTCTTTTTTTCTGTTGGTTTATCGGGTTTAGGTTTTGTGGTGGCTTGTTGTTTTTAGATTCTATTTTGTCTTTATTTAAATTTGCCAAATAAATAGACTGATTTCGGCGGCCATACCCTTAGTGGTAGTCGCCAGATGACAATCCTTAAAAATAATCCCTTTGGTTAATTTTCCTGCCTCATTATTTTTTAAATCATCGAACTCTTAAATTTACAATTTTTTGTCCCATTTGAGATAATTGCGTGTTTTTTTTGGATGAATAAATCCTTATAAATTATTTACTATATTAATTTTTGTCTGTCCATAAAAAATAACTGATATTTTGTTGTTAACTACATACCTAAGCTTTAGACGTACTTTCCAATTAGTTGCCTCGGTAAAAAATTGACCCTAGCTACTGTTTAGACTACCTCTATTCATGTTATTTGTATACTCTAATAACTTAACTTAATATGGTTAGTATGGAATACACAGCCACATTCTTAATTTTAATCGCATCATATTGTATTATATATCATTTTAAAGGGAATTCTTTTCTCAATTAAAATATGATATGGACAGTTTACAGTACTCAATATTAAAAAATATGATTGTTTTAAATAACATTCAGAGCCGGGGATTATAGGGCTGAAGTTAAGAAGCGCGGCATAAAAAGAATGAACATTTGAGCGTCTAACGACGTCTGGCAATCGCCTTTGAATTCGAACTTAAATCTACATAAGTTTTCGAATTGTGTATACTACTATTTATTATAAATAACCGGGGAGCGAGGTCGAAACCCACATTCCAAAATGACCACCTTAGGGTTCAAATTTAAATGCCATTGCGGACGTCGTTAGGCGTCGTTCATTGTCTTTATCCAGTGCTCTGCCTCTTTGGGGAGGAGCTAGATATGGAGCCATTAAATTCCTTTTAAGTGGGTGACTATGTATTCCAAATTTACCATCATTATATAATAAATCAACTCACAGACCAAAACATTTATTAAAATTACTCTCCATTTCAAACATTTACGTTTTGGTTACACAATTAGTCAAGTCCTATTTTACGGTGAATTTCGTCAGAATGATATAATTTAATATATTATTACTTGATGTCAGAGGGAATGTTTGTGGTATATTTAGTTATAAATAAACTAGATAGGACAATTACCAATTAAGTAAAAATTTTAGCGCCATTCTTTACGTTATTGCCGTATTTCGACCAAAACTGTCGAAACATTTTGATACGGGTTAATTAACTTTATATATTTATCTGTTTTAATCAGCGATATCTCAGAAATACTCGCATTAATATTTGGATATTTTTTATTTCTTATTTCGATAATTAATTTTCCAACCTTACGTGTTATGAAACATATTATTACTTGGCATTACAGCAAACCCAAGCCTAGCTGGCATCAATCCAAAACTATTCGAAGATTTATAAAACATAAATAATTGTCATTGTTAACTTCCCTTTGTCCGAATCATTTCGAAAACTAGGACACGTCTAATTTGGGCAAGTACACGTAATTTAAGCTTTGCACTTTTTAAACATATTAAGGCAGACTTTGTATCTTCAAAGTACAAAATAACATCATCCTTAGCTATGAAGGTCATCCTAAATGTACAAATAGCTCAAAGATACCTCTAAGGAAGCTCTAGAAAGATTGTCAAACTAGAGCATAGAGATTTCAAGGCCGTCTATTGGGTGCAATATTCAAGAGGTGTGTTTGAATGGCAGACGTTGCTGGAAGACACAATTCCTCTAAAACCGTCACTTAAAAACGTGCAACACACTCTAACATTAACCAGAAGAGGGAGATAAGCGCCGATTCTCCATAATGTATTGATATAAAACGAAGCTCTTTGGTCATATGAATACGGTCTTTGTCTAGGAGGAAAAAGGTAACACTAAAATCAGAAGAATTCGAGCCACTAAGTAAAACACGATGATGAGAATATATCGGTATAAGAATTTTTGCTTCCGGTGGTACAGGCAAGCTTGTGACAGTCACAGGAAGAAGCGTCAACAGTCACTAGAACTATAAGGGAAATAGGAGCTACATAGTGACAATTGAAGAAACTTCAAGCAATCAACGTTCATATTGAGAATAGGCTGCAGGTGTACGGGCCTTCTAACAAAATAATAATCTTAACATTGTGCGAGAAATTAGTTGGTAAAAGGCTCAAGGACACATTACGCCACGTTTTAGGGTGGCCATCTCAAATTTCAGATTTCAATCCTCTTGAAAATTTGTGGTAAGACTGAAAGTTAAGATTGAATGCAGAAAGCCTTCGAACCATACTGAGATTCACTTTTATGAAGGAATGAGTGGCCAAAGATCTTTGTTGAGTGTTGTGAGGGATATGGTGTGAACTATACAAAAAGGCTTGAGGCTGTAATTCAGATGGTTTACACACAGTGATGAAGGTATTTTTTACATTCTATCGTTTTGTTAAATTATAAGAGGTGGGGGGACTGAGTCTACCTCATTCTGCCTATTTTATATACCCTATGGAATTGGTACATATCTTCATACAAGAAGATGACGACATTCTCATAGTGGGCGATTCAAATACAAGAGGCCAACTTGATGAGTTTTGTGGCAAAAATCCACGTAAGAGGAAATAATTCTGTTTCCCAGGACCAACAGTCGAGGACTTAAACGAATCTTTAGATGACTTCACTTGTGGAGCACGCAGGATACGGTTTACATCATGCATGTGGTAGTAATAAGTTATTTTCTACTAGGCCTCAAAAACACCTCTCACGGTACAGACTGCTTTTGAGAAGATTGAAAATAAAGAGTAACGTAATTATGTTTTCAGGCCTTCTACCTAGAGATAGAGCAACAAGTGAGTTTCTACGGAAAGGCATCGTACATTACAAGTCTCTTAAGGCTCTCTTCCAGGAAGAAAGTGCCTACTTCGTGAACGATGGATTACATTTTAACTCGATCTGCTCTGTAAGAGTAGGTAGATGATCAAATAATGCAACAAAGGTTCTTTTTTGACAGGTTGCAAGCAGAATATACACCTATCGTAGCCGAATCTCCAGTCAACATAGCAGAATCCGCATCAAGCGTAAGATAAAATTGTCATCAAATTGGATATAATCCCTGTTTCTATGTGAGACACAAAATAGATGAACGTAAAGCGATGGTAGAAGTAGAATATTTTGATATTAACACGATCACTGAAAGTTGCCTGAATGTCTAAGATAGACTTTATCGGAAAATTCCAAATAGAAAGTTACACAATATTTAACAACGGCAGGGAATTACCAAGAGTTTTTTTATATATCAATAATAAATTAAACTACTCATTAAAAAACATCGATTTAAACATAAATTCAGACATCTTAGGAGTTGAAATTAATGTTCGAAACTTTAAGACTACAATGATTATTGTCTATAGACCGCAGTGCCAAAGAAAATTCGAAGACGGAGAGATGTTTTGGATACTTTCAGATCTACTTAGGAATGAAGAGTCTGTTATTTGTGGAGACCCTAACTTTTTTAGTGTGCAACTTCGAAAATGAAATAGTAGATTGACACGATGAACGTATTTAAAAGTTTATAAATTATAATTTCCTCCTTCAGATGATAAAAGAACAAACTCGTGGGAAAAATATATTAGATATAGTATTATCTACAGCTGAAACTCTATTAAAAATGTATGCGTTGGAGAAGCGTTAGGAAACAGTGATCATAATAGCATAAGATTTAAATTTAGTGCTCCTAAATCTAAACGGATCTCCAACACTGTAATTTCGATACTTTCATACATAGGTTATATAGCTTAAACTGGTAAGGTGAACTAGCTAAGGAAAGCGTGACAGAAATGTATGAAACCGTTATACAGTCATTCTTTAACATAGAAAAAATGCATGATATAAGCCACGAAAATGCAATAAACCTAAACGCATACCGTGGATAAATCAAGAAAGTAAACGATCTATTCTAGAAAGGAATATATATTATAAACTGTTGAAAACCAGTTATATTTCGGTAGATTATTAGGTTCAATACATTTTCATCGTAGGAAAGTTAAGAAACTATTAAAAAGCTAAAAGAGAACATGAAATTGGACCAGAGAATGTAGTTAAAGACTAAATCAAAGATGTTTTATGCAAAAGCAACTGGAAGTCAAGAAAGAGAACCTAGGCCCGCTAACGTCAAACGATGGTTCACTTGTAAATGATACACTTATTTTTAACGACCATTTTGCGAGCCTTTCGACCAAAGAAGATATTAATACCTTGCCAACTGAATAAGATTTAATTATTGTTATGAAATTACAGTACTTTCAAATGTTAGAATTACGAAATAAGATCCACGGACAAGATCCACGCAATTCACTTTAGGAATTAAAAAAAAAAATTAAACTAATTTAAAATTTAAACTAATCTTTAATTGAAAGCTTTGTGCCAACTTATTTTAAAGAAGCTAACGTGATTCCAATTTTTAAGAAAGGCCGGCTCACTAACCGTAAAAAACAGTTGTCATCGATGGTGTTAGTTTAAGTTGGGCCCGCGTGACTAGTGTTGTTCCCCAGGGCTCCGTCTTGGGGCCGCTACTCTATAACTTATGTAGCGATCTGGATAATTATCTATTATGTAAAATATCTAAATTTTTAGATGACACTAAGTTATGCAGTAGTGTAAATTCTCAATTCGATTGAGAAAATCTATAACGGGATCTAGACAAATTATCCGAATGGTTAAAGAGGTGTAAGATGAAGTTTAATGTAACGACTGTAAATCCATGCATTTAGGCTATCGGAAATTGCTTGATGATTAAAAAATTAATGGTAACACTTTGGTGTCACTTGATGAAGATCGTGACCTGGGAGTTAAAATTTCAAAAGATTTTAAATCATCAAAACAGTGCGCTGAGGAAGGGAAGAAGCCAAATAGAATTTTGCTCCTATATTAAGCGTTAGTCAGATCCCATTTGGAGGCGCAGTTCAATTTTTGTCCTCATATTTGGGTAAGGAGAGAATTTTAAGAGAATTTAGCATAGAGACACAAAAAATATTCTCGAACTTAGACATAAATCATATGAAGAGAAAAAAACCCCCTAAAATTGTTATCCTTGGAAAATAAAGACTCCATAGAGAACTGATCGAAGTTTTCCAAGTTATTATCGTTATAAAAATATTGGGTACAATGGGCAAACACTCGAAATATTCGATTTAAATTAAAAAATAAGCGATAAGAGACACACAAACCTTTTACATATATAATTACCCAGATATGGAATCGTTTACCGCCTGAAATGATTCAAAGTTCCTCTCTTAATATGTTTAAGAATAGACTTTAAGTACTATTCTAATATATTTAGATTTAGATTAGATGAATTTCATCTGAAATCATCTAACGTTTTGGGCTACCCATGAAGTGGACCACCTGGTCTTTGCTGGTGCGTTATTTCGTAATTCTGTAATAGTTATGGATGTATATTAAGGCTAGGATTCTGAGGATGCTCCATTTTTTATTAAGGTCTCATGGAGTGGTAGTGAACGACCGAGTTTTCATGCAGAGATCTTCAGTCCTAATTTGTTTTTTGTTTTTTTTTGTAGTCTCAGAGAACTTCATGGTCTTAAACCTTTCCCAAGTATGCAAAACCCCCAAATAGTTCCGGATATATTACATTGTAACTAATATTTTCGACGATCGGGTAAAATCACAGTTATTTCCCTTTATCAATTAGGAGGGAAAGATATGACTTAACAAATCTAACTCAGTGAGAATAAAAAAGAAAGAAAAAACCGAGAAGGATAGAAAAGTCAGTTATGAGAGAGGGATAACTAACGCTGCGAAAATAGGCTTAGTCGACGTCAAGTACTGAAATCGGGAGGTCGTCTTCCTACGTCATCAGGAACAAGGTACAAACGACTTGCAAAGAACCATCGATACCTTCTCGTTTTGATTAATGCAAAGGAGTTTTTTCCCTCGATGAGTGTGTTCATTGTTAATACTCCCGCCCTTAATTTAGAAAAGAAGTGGTCTTCGAGAGAGGTTTCTTTTTTCTGAAAGTTAAAAGATGTTTAAGCGAAAATTGGGGATCTTTTGTAACCCACTGCTGTAGATAACTCGCTACCACTGAAATATGGTCTCATTCCCATTATTAATTTTACCTGGATTATCCAGTTTAATGATTGCTTAATCACAATTGAAGTAACGTTGAAGAATGAGTATATACAGCAACAACCCAAAACCATAACAAAGAAATTTCCAAATTGGTAGGCACGAATCGAAGAACCGTAGAAGGATTCTTCTCTCTGAAATAATAAAAAAAAGGAAATAAAATCGAGCCATTTCTGGTAATCTAACGAAAGAATTCTATACATATTTGAGGTAAAACTAAGGTAGTAATGTTTTTACTATCGATCTGAGCTCTACGGGTTTTTCTATCACTGTAAAGGCACTCGTTTCACATGTCATCCCAAACAAGGGTATTTAGGTACTATGACGTGGTCAACCTGAATGAGGCATCCATCTGGTGACATATCACGCGAAATGTGGCTTAACTTCTCTATAATCATAAGCGTTATTTCCACTCAGGCCGTTGGCGATTTAATTAAGCTGAAATGATAATATTGTGTTTCTTTAATATAATTTCGACTTTACATAATCCTCAGGCTCTATTCTTAGACATTTTTTTATAAAGTAATGATCTAGATAAATTATAGCATAAATTAAGAAGAATTTAGTTAAGGTGACTTAGTTCATTTAAAGGGAAACTAAAATTCATAGAATCACATATTTTCTATCAAAATCCTATTCACATTCTTCAACCATTTTTACGGTGTCATTTGCCTTTTACACTGTAAAGTACTGGTCAACTTTTCATACCCAATAAGCTATATTACCTTTATGACAATGATATTCTTTCTGGTCACAATATATTTCAAACTCAAGCCACTTTTTGTTACCCTAAATGGCAAACGAGGAATTCGGTTACCTGAGCAGAAACGTAGTCACCAAAGCCAATCGTAGCAAATGTGACGAAACAAAAATAGACCGAGTTCATGTAAGTCCATTGCTCAATCTAATGGAGAAGAGAAATGAAACGAATTACAGACAAGTCTGAGACTTTGATTTTGAAAGTGCCGTCAATAGGAGTTATCATAATACCCCACCATAATATTTACTTTGCTTAAGGGTCTAAGTGGGGCATAACACCCTTCAGGCTGATGGAAACCATTGAAATATGTTTAAGTTCAGATTGTTTATTGAATTATAGTAATATAATTAATTGGATTCAACTTGATCAATATATTTGTACATTTCCTCGTACTCGAGAAACATCTCCAAACTAGACAATAAAATACTCAAATCTACAATTTCTCTGAGAATACTCATTTAATTTCCATGGAAATTGCCCGGAATATTCTTCGTAATTTGTCTCTGATAGTTTCTACGTTTCATTTTATAGGATCGGATAAAATACATTTATACAGAATGTAATGTGCATTCAGAGAAAGGATGCGTTCAAAACAAGAGTGTAACGTATTGCGTAACGTAACGTAAGCGTGTAACGCATTGACAACACTCTCCCACGTGTATTGTAGACTACAACTGATTTGATCATGACCCAGAGACTATTTAAGGTTAATGAATCCTTCTAGTGAAAGAATGGAAAAATGCCTCGGTCTAACATTTCAAGGCAATGAAATCGGTCAAAAGGTGTGGTTTCACGCAAAATAAAGCTCCATGAGGACACTGGGTCCTGCGAATCGACGAATAAACTTATCACCCTTTAAGAACCACTCCCAGGAAAGATCGCACAAAGCAACGGATGTCGATGAATGATGGAAGTGAGACAATAACCTGTTTTCTATGTCAGATTGTCCTGAAACTCAACCTGAATGTGTCTCGCCAGACTGTTTCACCTTCCTTGAGAGAGGTGGGACTCAAAGCAATCTCTCTTGCGAAGAAACTACTCATAAGTAAAAAAAAGTGGCTAGGTTAACCTTCGCTACTGAGCATATCATGTCGAGTACTGAAAAGTGGGAAAGGGTTTGTAACCACGAAAGTCAATCTATTTTTTTTCGGATTGCAGGGGAAGCAGCTTGTCAGGCGTTGTACAGGCGAAAGATTGAATCTCAGCATTATGACGTGGGGCATGTTTGCAAGCGCTATAGTCTATCCGTTTTTACGTTTACAAGGCAAAGTAAACCCTACGATATACAAAAATCTGCTACAGGAACAGGTGCTCTACTTTCTTCGAACATCAGGAATACGTGAACCTGTTTTCATGTAGTATAATGTTCCGTGTCTCACATCGTTTGAGATAGGTGGGACTCATAGCAAGCCACCTGTTAAGAAACCATGATGTTTGGCATGTTTTCAAGCTCTATAATCTGTTAGCTGCTTCTGTTACACAATAAATTAAACATTGCGATATACAAGAATGCTTTAGGAACATGTAATCCCCTCTTCTAGCACAGGAATTACGTGAGGCTCTTTTTATGTAGGACAAAGCTCCGTACCACAGCAAAGACGGTAAGGCAGTTCATAGATGCTAAAAATATTGACGTGATGAACTCCTTTGCACAGATCCTTCAATTAAACTTGTTAAAAACAGTATGGGAGATACTCAATGAGGTTATGGCTCTGAAGCCGATGAACTTTGAAGATCTCTGGCAAAGATTGGAAGAAGAATGAAATGTGCTCAAGTCATTCAGAATATTCGCTTGCATACTTATTAATATTGTGTCCAAGTGTCTCTGAGATAATTATGTTGTTTTCGATTTATGGCTACATTTATACATATCATTATTTCGCTTTGGTCCTTAAACTACACATCGCTTTCCTCATATTTTATCTGTTGTTAAAGCGCGGGGAGGAGGCTAGCTTACCTCCGACGCCGGAGCGCCCTTCTTGCTGGTTGCTTTTTTTGTTTTATTTGTTGCTGTTGTTGTTTCCGAAACTTGTGTCTTGCCTTTGTTCTTTTAGTTTATCTTTGTTATGCTATTTACTTGTTTTTTAATCTAGCCTAGTATTAGGCTTTGCACGAATTACGACGACTTATGCCCTAGTAGGCAGTTGCCAGATAGGCTCTTAAAATAGACCTCCCCCCCCATACCCAAACCCCTCTCGTTTGATGAAATCAAATTGGCATATTATCAGATGCAGATCTCAAATAATATTCTGTTATTTTCATGGAAATTAAACGAATATTCCAAAGAATAATGTATTTTCTTGTCTTAGATGGTAACTAGCCTAACCTTACAAGTTAATTCTCATTATAACTTTTAAACTTTAACTAACAATTTTTTAGCAAAGTTGGTGTAGCGAGCATCACGCACCAAGTATTATATAATCACACCCATTTCCAATGTCACACTATGTTGTTAGTTAGTCGACGCCAATGCTTCCTTGATCCAGGAGGATCCCGGACCGGATAATGAAATCTACATAAAAATCAGTATGACAATCGCTGCTGAGCCCGAGGGCACCAGCGGCCGGTCCTCTTTGGGGAGAGGTGCCAGGAAGTATTATTATGTTTTCACACCAAACAGCGTTCAGGTGGAATCTTTGTCGACCCGGGGCGAAGGGACCTGTTTCGCGTCAGAGGTATGTGGATACCCATCGGCATGATTCCTTAAAAGAGAGAGAGAGATTGTTTGTGTGTGTTGTGTTGCTGCGAAGGCGGGAGAAGAAAGAAAGCAGTTATGTAATTGGCTATGTGTGTGATGAAAAATATAAGATCTACCCACCCGAAAACGGGGTGAGCACAGCGCGTCCACCAGTCGGTAACCAGATCTCTTCGTGCGCTCACGTTTGTGTTCGCTGATCCCGGTATCGAACTCGGTACCGCGACGTTGGGAGACCAACGCCGTATCCACTTGGCTAGCATGAGCTCTACACTATGGTGTTGTCCTTACGACTGCATTCTTTGATTATATGCATATCAATTTTTGGCAATTATAATTTAAAGACCGTTTACCACACCCTCTTGTAATTTTATAGGCCAAGGTTTTGCTACTCAAAAAATCTATAAATTTCGGCTTTCGATACTATTGTAAATTGAAAATAAACAATTAAAATATATCCCCGGATATACCATTTTATATGCTAAGTCCCTTAACAAAAAGTAAATACCTTGATTGGTGTTTTACCACCGATCTAGACTATTTTTGATTATAGGAGTTTACCACCGTTCTTCACTTTTTGATAGTGGTTTTCCACCGATTTACAATCTTTATGATAGGGGTGTTACCACCGTTCTACACTTTTTGATAGGGATTTACCACAGATTTACAATCTTTTATGATATGGTTTTAGCACAGTTCTACACTTTTTTAGGATAGGGTTTTTATGATATGAGTTTTACCACCCATCTAGACCGATATAAACTCTTTTTACGAGAGGGATTTTATTACCAATCTACAACTGTTTTAAGAGAAGGTTTCACTACTAATCTATCAACACTCTTTTATGCATTTAATTATTTCTGTGTGTGGACCTACTGATTAACGTGAAATCCGAACCACATGTATCTATAGGGTATAACAGCCGGCGTGAAGTCAACTCGAGTCGGGACTGCATTCGGTGACTTACCAGACTCGATGTAACTTACCAAGCTGTGTTTCCACTCGGCTAGGCCGTAGCCCCTAAACATACCTTATCCTCCATAAATACATGCAACATTCCTGAACAAATGGCACGACTGCAACTAAACATAAAGCGCATTCAATGACCGTCGGCTCATTCAACTAAATCATGATGTCATAACAACATGATTTAGTTGAATGAACCTACGATACATCGACGATGTCTTTACGTCGTGCAGATGAGTGTCTCGTAGCAGTAGACACTATAGCAGGCTATAGCGCATCTTTGTTCCCATACTGTTGCCCATTGGAGTAAACTTGTCTATTAACAATACCTTACATGTTTTGAATTGGATTCAAATAGAGGGAGCCGTATGGCCAATCCATCAGGAGTCCCATTAGTCAGACCTATTTTATTCAAACTCTCGGAAGTGACCTTCGCTGAGTGAGATTATACGCCATCCTACTTTAGAATTAACCATAGAAGAAGGTGGTGTTCTTGTAGAAAGTCACTATAAATAGTACGAACCAACTAGCTGATGTCTAACGATTATAACCCTGTACATACGACCTCTGCTTCAATCTTGCCGTCATCAGGACCACCAAGGATCACTCTGCTATCATCAATGAATACAACGTATTTCAAGTTAAACTTCATATAATTTTCCGCCCATTTAAACCTTTTTTACTTTTGAATTTCCTAGAGAGGAAGACAAGCCAGTATCCTGCAGTTTTCCATACTTTGAAGTAGACGAAATCGTGAACCATTAAGCATAGTAGAGAGATCAACAGTTTCAAAAACTATCTTGGTTCTAGTATTTTTTTTTACGGATTACTCCTATAATAAGAGATGTTGCATGAAACAGGATTTTATACGAATATCTTAATGGTATTATGGTTATGACCTAGTTTAGCTACGTCTTGAGTTAATACCCTCTGTTAGTGGTTTTTATTTAAGGTGGTCTCCTGCCGTCTCTAATTCTCTATTTCAAGACTGAGAATGGAACCAGGATAATTCTGAAACTAATTTCACCTAATAAAGATTCACGGACAAAGAACGTTGCTTTATCAGAAATTGTGAACTTCGTCGTCGACCTAACATTTCCCCTCAACATCAGCTACAATCTTTACTTGGGACATCCGCTAGGGAGATGTACTCTTATCTACTTTAGCAGGGAATCTCGATCTTGAATGTCGACATCATTTGTACTGTTTCTTCAATTTTCTCCTTCAAGTACAAGATTCATTATACTATGGTCTTTTGAATATTATACCAACCTCTTCTATCAATTAAGCTCAAAGACCCCACGAGGGGGTGTCAGCTGACATCTGGGGGAGTGAAAACTCCTCGATCCCCAAGGCCTGTAGGATGAGCTAGGCAAATTCTAGGGACCTGATCTATCCCAGTTTAGAAGATCGCATCTAGACTCATTTTAGGCTTGCTGAACTATATATAGCTTTCGCACATTTTCTTCTTTCTTCATCACTTTATTTACGAAACTCTCTTCTTAACCTCAATGGAGATACCCTCATTGGCTCTCGTTGTCAGTGGTAAGGCACAAAAAAGGACCATGTCGAAAGACGTCCTGTGGTAATAAAATCTCAGGTCACGTTTGCTTTCGCCAGACGTTAGCTCCTTCCATAAATAACCTGTTATTAGACCAGGAACCGTAAATTCGAATTGAAAAATTAACAATGTATCCCTTAATAGAAAATATTAATAATGTACTGATAAATGTCCTTTGTCCAGGTTATTTTTAAATTCTATTTACGAGGGATGGCTGGTATAGATTAATCTAGGTATTAAATGGCATCTATAAATATAACATAATGAATCAGATCCTAATGCGTCATAATAACAAAAATATTAAAAATATCTCAAATACAAAGTGAAAATTTGAGCTAATAACAGAAAAGAAGATTCCAAAATATTTTATAACTAAATAGTAGTTCTTGAAACAGATTAAGTAAATAAATGAACATTTCAAAAAACGAAATTGGAGAAAATGCTCCAGCTTTTATGCTTCCATTCTAAACAACATTTTGCCAAGCTTATACCAAAAAAGATGATAATTATAACATTGACAAAATATGATTTAAAATTCATCTAAAAATTTAAAAAATGGTCAATATAATAATAATAATAATAATAATAATAATAATAATAATAATAATAATAATAATAATAAAGGTCTTATATAGTGCCCTTCAAGACTTTGAATCCTTCGCAGGACACCTGTCCATCGACCAGAAAAAGGCCTCACAAAAGAGGTGGGTTTACAGAGCCCATTTGAAAGCGTAAGGCGAGGAAGAGTGTGTATGCTATTCCTAGTGGAAGATTGCGGCTCTTGGACAGCTTCAAAAGTTACTTCATCACCCAAACTGTTGTCACCATCAGAATTTTATGCCTCCAGATCTTCACCTTCTGCCAAAGAATGCTCGATTTCTTTTCTTGCTGCTTTTCCTGCTAAAACAGCGCTTTCCTCCTTACTTTTTCTCTTTCTTTTTGCTATCCTTTCTTTTTCTTTCCTTTCTGAAGCTATTAATTGTCTATTATGCTCTGGAATATCAAGACCTCCAATTTGAAAGGTATCTTTACTTCCAACCTTCTCCTTTTATCCTTAAAAAATTGGCCAATTCCCTAGTAGGTATTTTTTTCTCTTTACTACAACAGCAGTTAATGTGGGCTTCAGTCTCACAGCCATTACAACCTACTTGCCAACAACTGGAAATTTGACATTTGCATGTCAATATATCAAATAACTTATCTAGTTTTGCAATGAACTCTCTTTTACTTAAATTTTTCCTTTACCAAGGGAAACTTTTACTGCCTCCTTCCACACCTCCTTAAGCTTTGATATTATTGTGACCTTTTTATTTACAACAGGTGGTTTGAAGAGAGCATTAGCTTTGGTCCACTGATTAATCAAGCCCTGATACATGTCTTTAACCAGCTGGTCCACTTCATAATTTCTCCGGTCATCTTCACTTTGCTCCCTCAGGGAGATGTCATACCTCAAAATATCTCTTATTGTTGGTAACTCAGACACCATCAGCTCTTGTCCAGTTCCAACAAAATTAGTCAGATGAGAACTTGATTTGGACCTTGTCTTGATTTTCGCCATTGTCACACATATCGCAGATATATCTGCAAATGAAAAGATGGCACTTAGATTAAGAAATAATCTCTACAAAATAATTATATGTTATTCTAAAATGCTCTATAGACAGTTACCAGTTACAATAGTTCCCAGAACTGGCAACACTACTGGAATATTGCCTTCCACTGAGTAATGAGTAGTGGCTACTTGCAATTTTGGAATTAGACAAAACTAGATTAAGGGTCATCTTTAACAGGTTTCCTACTTCTCATGTCTCTCTAATACATTTTTACATTTTTTAGACAAATATCTTCCAGACTAGATAAATATATTGATGATAGAAAGCGGGAAATTTGATCTTTTATGGGTAACTAAAATAATAGTAAAATATAGTAAATGACCCAGAATTAACAATATTTCAACTTCAAATTGATGTAGGTTAGATCAATCAGAATTTAACTTTTCTGCCAAAAGTATGTTATTTTCACCAATATTCATCATTTGAATACCCGTCATCACCAGTTTCATAAAATTCTAGAGTATGACCCGCCATATTATTACAGGGTGACCCTAAAAAAACAGGCCCCAATTTCGATAGGCTTTATTTCTTAATTTTCTGCAAGGATTGAATGAAACTTTGGTGATAATTAGTTTATTGTATTTAAAAACTTTTGGACTTTTCTTCTTTGTTCTAGAGCACGTGTTCGAGATGACCTCCATTTAGCTCTGTGCATTTCTTGAGGCGAAGCACAAAGTTGTCCATGACATCCTTACAAACCGACCGACTAATAGCTCTGATCTCCTCCCTGATGGTTTCCTTGAGTTCTGTGTACACTCTGTCTTTAAGGTAGCCCCAAACAAAGAAATCTAGGGGGTTAAGGTCTGGGCTGTGAGGTGCCCACTCAAAATCAGTCTTGAGACTGATCACACGGCCACCAAAGTTCTCTTTCAGCCAATCTCGGCACAGGTTTGAGGTGTGAGAGCTTGCTCCATCTTGCTGGAACCAGAACTTCCCCATAAGCGACGCGAACATGGTCTGCAGGTCCCTCTTGAAGGTTTTGAGGACCTCAACATACCGCTCCTTGGTGACTGTCACTGTCTCACCAGATTCTTCGAAGAAGAATGGTCCGATGATGCCTCTGGCTGAGAGTGCAGTCCATACCGTGCACTTAGGGAATTGTAGGGGCTTGGTGGCTACCTAATTTAGTCTAGAGGTCCTCAAAAAGACATTTGTCGTCGAGTTTACCTTTCCTTCAAGATGGAAGTGAGATTCATCTGAGGTCCAAAGGAGGTTAAGGAAAGTTGGGGTCTCCTGAAACTTCTCCAGTATCTTGATTGCCATAGCTTTTCTCTGCTCCTGACTGAGGCTATAAGGGTCTGCTTCGTCTGTATTCTGTATGGGTAGTCCTTTACATCCATTACTAGCAGCCTCCTGCAAATCTCACGGGATATACCGAGGGACTGACTTCGATTGCGCACACAGCGTTTTGGACTCTGCTGAACTGACTTTCTCACGCTCTCGACCAGCTAAGCTGTACGATTCCTGGGGCGTCCTGATTGGCTTGGACGGTTGTCACTGGCTGCATTTAGGTTCTCCACTTTCCTCAAAGTGGTAAACCAAGTCTTGACTTCTGCTCTTGAAAGGGGCTTTTTCACATTCGAACTGCTGCACGAAAGTGTCCTGCTCTTTCTTGAACGAGCCTGTCATGTAGTAATGTTCTACGCAGTATATTCTTTACTGGAGCTTTCATTGAGATCTAGTTGTGTTCATAGGCGTGGCTTCTGTCATGTCTTGCAAATTAAGGGTGATTAGTGAATTAATGAAGGATATATCACAAAAGGTGTGTGCAGGCTCGTTTTTTATGGTCACCCTGTACTTTCGTCGTCTTGACATTTTCAAACTCACAATGGTTTACAAGATAGATACACCGTATTTATACAGAGCAAGGTTCCCTATGGGCTCAGATTGTTAATGATCTCTAATAAGTCGGATTTAAGAAAGAATTATATAACTGAGTCTAAGGAAAACAAACCTGGGCTTATATTTACATTTTTCTCCTTTGTGCTGGAGATTAAGTACGATTCAAGGATATTTCTGTGGATAAAATCATTGATATGCATTAGGGTATCTGTTTTTGACCAATTAATCTGGTGACCCATCTTAAGCCTGTGGACGGCCAAAGCATTATTGAAATATCCCTTAGAGACTGCGTTTCGGTGTTGCTTGGTTCTTACAGATATATTTTTAGATGTTTGACCTACATAGAATAAATTACAATCTAAACAGGGTATTATACTATATATTACATTATTAACATTTTTTTAATGCATAATTGTATTTAAAAAATACACTTATATTAAGTTGTTTTAACATTGGCAGTGCATACAAAAAATTATCATGGCAAGGTAAAAGTAACATGTTGTAATAAGGTTCTGTTTTCCTTAACTTGCCATTATAGAATGTCTTTTTGGCTTTATTCATCCAGTTTTCCGAAAAATATTTCGGGTAGCATAAATTAGAAGCAATCTCTTCAATTTTTGTAAACTCTTGATCTACATAGATAGTCAGGACTATATATTCTGAGCGCCCTAAGATACATGGAAGAAAATACTGATGATTTAATATTTTTAGAATGACCTGAATAAAAATGGACATAGGATAAGTTATTTGTCGGTTTCCTGAAAATAGAAAACTTAAACCTCTCCGATTGTCTAATTATTAGAACATCTATAATAGGAATGCAAGGCTATTGTTTTCTTCTTTTTATAAGGTAAATTTAATTGACAGAACCAATGAACTAATAATAAAAGAAAACAATCGAGGTAAAAATATTCTTCTAAAATTCCCAGGAGATCGTCAACATAGCGGTACTAAACAATTTGAGCCGCCAAACCGGTGGGATCAACCTAGTTTCAAAATATTCCATATATGTATATACAGGGAGTTTTTTTTACATGTCCTACATTTGAATTTTAATAAAATCAAGAATAATTTTGTAATCATAATTAAACTTTCAGTAGCTGTTAGTAATTGTTGTAAGTACTTTGTCCAGAAATAGCTAATTGATTTATTTATTATTTTAGAAGTTATGCCAGTTTTAGTAAATCGGTAATTTTTTGCTAGAAACGGAAAGCGTAAAAGGTTTGGTTTAAAAAAAAAAAGTGATTTTGGGAATGTTCGATTCTTAGCAAAGCTTTCACGAAAATTCTGAAGTAACAAATTTACTAGCATCATAGTCATTCGTAGACTATAAAAGGAAAAAAAAATTCTAGCAAAAATCATTATTAAGAAATTTTTCAAACTGAAAACTTGAAAGTTCCTGAAAACGATTATACAAAAAAAAAAATTGTTGAAACATTCTTCAGTGGTTTCAACAGAACGACGGATGAGACGTGAAGGAGCTCACGACGAGCGCTATGCAGACTAATTAAACAATTTCGAGACACAGGTAGTGTACAAGATGGACGAAAAGGGCGTGGGGGCAGAAAAGGCGTAGAACAACATAAAATTGAAGGGTTGCGCGTCAAAACGTCGAATGGTCCCGGCAGAAATGATTGAAGAGAAGATCATAACAAGTGGGATTGTCAAAAAGTGCAACATACAATGTAATGAAGAAAAAACTGAAACTTAAGCCACACAAGATTCAGGTTGTGCAAAAAATAGAAGTCAACGATTTCGCGAAAAGAAAATCGTATGTAGACGAATTTAAACTAAAATTTGGGGAAGTTGAAGTACCGCCCGTGATAATGTCTGACAAAGCGCACTTTCATCTCAGCGGATACAATAATAAGCAGAACAACAGAATATGGTCGGATCACAACCCAGAAGCTATACACCAGAAAGAGCTGCATCCTGCAAAAACCACTGTGTGCTGTGCGATAACACCTCAGAAGATCATTGGGCCGTATTTTAATGAAAATGGAAATTCAGTCACTGTGAATGGCAAAAAAATACCGACACATGTTGAAGAATATTTTTTATCGAACTTTCGAAGGCTTCGAAATGGACGACAACTGTTTTTCCCAGCAAGATAGTGCAACATCACACACATCGAATGAAACAATGCAGTTGTTAAGACGAAACTTCAGAGAAAAAATCATTTCTCGAAACAGTGAATTTAAGTGGCCTCCAATATTCCCCGATATAACATCTTTGGATTATTTTAGGGGAATATTTACAAGATCGTGTTTACTGTAATAATCCTACAGTTATCCAACAATTAAAAAATAATATCGCTGAAGAAATTAATAACATCAATGAAGAACTTTTGAAAAGAGTGATGAGAGCAACTTCGTCACAAGTAAATGAATGTTATGAGGAGAATGGTCAGCATTTGAAAAGAAGAATCTTCAAATAAATTAAGTTATTATATTAATCATGCAAAATTATTATTAGTCTTAGTTTTTTGTTAATTTTAAGCAAATAAAATTGGTTTTAATTGTCGATAAATATCTGAAAATTTGGCGAAAATTTGTCAAAAATCAAAGCTTCACTAAAAGTGGCATAACTTCTACAAAGATGAATGAATCGATTAGCCATCTTAAAACCTAAAGCTTGCAACTATTACCAACAACTTCTGAAATTTCAAATGTGATCACAAAATTATTCTTTATTTTATTAAACTTCAAATGTAGGAGATGTAAAAAAACCTACATATATATATATATATATATATTTATATATATATATATATATATATATATATATATATATATATACATATATCCCTTATTAGGATCGAAAGCTTAGCAATTTGGTTTGGTTTGTACCAAACACATTCATTTAAAAGAGGTGAATACAGGACAAGTGATGCACCCTCTACAAGATGGAATAAAAAGATAGAAGAAGAGAAAGTTGCCAAAGAAAATTAATTGAGGAAAAATACACAATGGTCTTCCAAAAAATTTGCACACATATATATATATATATATATATATATATATATATATATATAATTTATCAGAAGGAGGCACTTCAGTACGCTACAACACAGGTAAAAACGCCACCCACCCCCCCTACACTGCTCGCATTAAACAATTGAACTTAACACTTGACACTGCCATTACTGGCTAAGTGGCAGACGGCAACGGGTGGTCGTGAATGGACAGGCTTCTAAGTGGGTGCCCGTTACTAGCGGGGTGCCTCAAGGTTCTGTCCTGGGACCACTACTATTCATCATCTACGTCAACGACATGGACGGTGACATGGTTGCCAAGATTTCCAAATTTGCCGACGATACCAAGCTTGGTATGAACGTTGCAAAGGATGGAAATACTGCCCGCCTGCAGGAAGATCTTGGGAAGATTGGGGAGTCGTCGGACACGTGGCAAATGCCTTTTAACGTAGGGAAATGCAAAGTAATGCATATCGGCCACAGAAACCCCCAATCTCATTATATCCTTAAGAGCACTGCTCTTGAATCGAGTAACACTGAGAAGGACTTGGGTGTAACTATCACTAGCGACCTCAAGTTTTCGAAACAGTGCATTGAGGCAGAGAAGAAAGCCCAAAGGATGTTAGGCTACATAAAGCGCCAGTTTGGATACCGTAACAAGGAGATAGTACTTTGTCTGTACAACTCCCTCGTTCGGCCGCACCTGGAGTATGCCGTACAATTTTGGAGTCCTTCGTTTCGAAAGGATATCGCAAGGTTGGAACGCGTACAAGCCAGGGCAACCAAGCTGATTCCCTCTATTCGACATAAAAGTTATGAGGATAGACTAAGGGAATTAAGTCTATTCTCGCTGGAAACCCGTAGACTGCGTGGTCAGCTCATCGAAGTTTTCAAAATACTTCGAGGGTTCGAAAATGTTGACTACCGGGATATTTTCACACTGAGTGAGAACAGAACGCGCAATCACGGCTTCAAACTTGAACTGAAGCGTTACAACCGAAATCTGTGTGGAAATTTTTTTACCTACAGTATCTGTGGTAAGTGGAACGCACTTCCAGTGGAAGTTGTCAACAGTGAATCTGTTGACCAGTTCAAGTCAAGACTAGACAAAGTCTTGAAAAGTGGCCGTTTAGGGACGCAAAACAATTGAGCAGCCATGTGTCTGCTCGATTGCTAGTCCAAAGGTACCCTCTTTGAATGGACCGTTAGGTCTCCTAGGGTACTTACTTTCCTTGTTACTCCTTGTTACTCCTTGTTACATTACAAATATTGGCAGTCTCCACCAATGGCATCATACACAACTTTTACTGCAACACTTTTAAGATAATACAGATCAACATTAACGTCATCACAAACAAGAAAGAACTCCACAGATTCCTACTTAAGTAAATTACACAATTCGCATTGTTCTAGAAGAACCTCTACTCTCACCAATTTTAATCACTTACACCACAGTCACTAAGCAAACTGATTCATAGAGCTGTACCATTCATCAATTACGAACACAAGCGGGTAACATATCGAAAATGAATCGCACCACACAACTAATAACCATAAAAAAAACTAAAAAATACTTATAAAACTTTTACACGCAAACCTACAGACGACCACCAGACCAGACAAAGTTAGAAACCTGACATACCTAAACTTATTCTAGACAGAATTCTAGACAGAATTCAATGTTAATCACATCTCATTTTTTACATTCAACCCAAACGACTTCAGACTTCAATGGTAACCACACCTCCTTCTTTACATTCAACCAAAATAATAATAATAATAAGTATTTATAATGAGCCCTTCAGGGCTGTTAGCCCTCACAGAGCGCAGGTTGTGTAGTGAGTGTAGATAAGTTTACAGGGGAGAGAAGGCAACTCTGAAGAGATGTGTCTTCAGAAGACGTTTAAAAGTAGTAAGGGAGGGAGAAGATCGGACTTCGGCAGGAAGAGCATTCTAGAGTCTAGGAGCACAAACTGAGAAGGAACGGTCCCCCATCAAGCAGAGGACAAAACGAGGAGTGTTCAGGAGGGGAGCGAGGTTAGACCGGAGTGCCCGAGGAGTTTGACGACGGGAGAGGGCAGACGAGAAATAAGATGCAGCCTCGAGGTTTAGGGCCTTGTAGGTGATGAGAAGAATTTTATAGTGGGTATGGAAGCGAATAGGTAACCAGTGTAGCTCCTGTAACAGAGGCATCGAAGGAGAGAACCGGGGGCGGCGAAGGAGGAGCCGGAGAGCATAGTTTTGAACTAGTTGTGGGAAGCGAAGTCACGAAGAAGAGGATTCACTAGAAGAGAATTGCAGTAGTCTAAGCGTGAGGTGACGAAGGCATGAATAGCAGTCTAAAGGCTTCGTCGATTAAAATGGGATTGAACACGTGAAAAGTTAAGGAGGAAACCGAGGGAAGACTTACAGATACGATGGATGTGCGGTTTAAACGAGAGTTGCTCGTCGAAAATAACACCAAGATTACTGACGAAATCAGAGAAGGCGACATTGGTTTCCCCAAGGTTAATGGAAGGAAAGAGAGCTTTAGATTTCTCTACCACCCAAGCGGTACCAACTAGGAGAACTTCAGTTTTACGGTAGTTAAGTTTGAGAAAGTTGGCAGACAGCCATTCGTTTATGGATGTGTAGGCTGAAAGGAGCTTAGTAATTGATTGAGCGAAGGACACAGGGGATGAGGAAAGGTATATCTGAGTGTCATCAGCATAGAGGTGGAAGGACAGGCCCAAATCGCGAAGAAGGGAGCCAAGAGGAAGTAAGTAGATGCAAAAGAGGGGGGGCCCTAGGACTGAGCCCTGAGGGTCCCCAAAATGAATGAGCGCAGGCTCGGAGGAGAGGTTATTTAGTGCGATCTACTGAGTGCGGGAGGAGAGGTATGAGCGGAATCAAGCAAGTGCGGTGCCCGAGACCAAAGAAAGTTTGAAGACGATCAAGGAGGACAGTGTGGTCGATAGTGTCTAAAGCAGAAGGGACTTCATACTTCCATGGTAACCATATCTCTTTCTTTATATTCAAACAAAATGACCAGACTTCAATGGTAACTAAATCGCTTTCTTTACATTCAACTAAAATTACTTCAAACTTCAATTACAACCACATTTCTTTCTTTACATTGAAATAAAATGACTTCATACTTCATTAGTGTCAGAGAGTGAGAAGGTTTACCCCCCGCCCCCTCCATAGAACCCAACGTCTACCTGTGGCCCCTGAAAGATGCACCTGCACGGCCAGATAGCCCCAATGGAACATCGAGAGTTCGCGCGGTCGGCTGACCCGGGTTGGGTTCTCTTTATCTTCCCGTTTCATCGTCTGACCGACGTCAGACCCATGGAGCCAAGGACCTTCGCGCAAAGCTGTGAGACTGCCGAAACTATCCCCTCCCCCTGGCGTGCCATGTCTAATGAGATCCCTGCCCCCATTTGGGGGGCCCCCGGAGACCCGCCTCTGCTGAGGCAGCATAAATACTTCAAGAAAAGCTTTGAGAAATCAGTACCATACAGCAACGTCTTGGTTAGCAGTCACGTATCCCCTGCTCCACCTCCCAACGGCTTCCAGCTACGAATGCGATACGTCACTTCTCTATTCGCCCTCGCTCGTACCCAAGGCCGGAGTTCCCATCGACAGACGATAGACACGGACAAGCATCTATCCTTCGTTTATCGACTTCGTTGAACGACTGAGGTACTCCCTCGCTCATTTTTCAGTGAGGTTAAAGAAGAAGGAATCCTGCAAGTTCAACTTTGCAGCGTCCCGTTTACTCGCCGTATTCAAGCCTCCAGTCAATTAGGCTTTACATGAGTCTCCCTGATATTGGCACTCTCCCATTTTCTCTGGAAGCAATCAACGTGCATCCTCTCTCTAACTCTCGTACCCGTCGAATCATTTGTATCATCCCCTTCCCGTTTGCTACCCTGGGTCTCATTTTATTTATTGTCATTTATTTACTTGTGCTATTAATATTTTCTTTGTATATAGTAAAGTTATATATTTTTCTACCACTAGTTTCTCTAATCACAAAACTTCTAAGAATTGACTATTTAGGCTAACCGCACTCGACTTTGTTTATTTAACCCTCGTACTGGGATCTGTATCCCGATTTTCTATGGCGTGCCCTCTTCACCGTTACCGTAGGACATCTATATTATATCCTGTATCCGGTATTTAGGGTCACGCTACAACAATTGGTAACCATATATTCTTATTTACATTGAACCAAAATGACTTAAGAGTTAAATGGTAACCACATATCCTTTTTTACATTCAACCAAAATGACTTCAGATTTCAATGCTAACTACATTTTTTTCTATTCACGAAAATTAATTTAGACTTCATCGGTAACCACATCTCCTTCTTTACATTCAACCAAAATGTCTTCAGACCTCAATGGTAACCACATATCCTTCTGTACTTTCAAACAAAATGACTTCAGACTTCAATTGTAACCACATCTTATTTCTATTCACCAAAATGACTTCAGACTTCAACGGTAACCACACCTCCTTCTTTACATTCAACCAAAATGACTACAGACTTCAATGATAACCGCATATCCTTCTGACATTCAACCAAAATGACTTCGGCCTTCAATGATAACCACATCTTATTTCTATGCACCAAAATGACTTCAGACATCAAGGGTAACCACATCTCCTTCTTTACATTCAACTAAAATGCCTTCAGACTTCAACGATAACCATATCTATTTCTTTATATTCAACCAAAATGACTTCAGACTTCAATGGTAACCACATATCCTTCTTTACATACAACCGAAATGACTTTATACTTCAATGGTAACCACATCGTATTTCTATTCACTAAAATGACTTCAGACTTTAACGGTAACCACATCTCCTTCTTTACATTCAACCCAAACGACATTAATCACAATACAACTTCATACCCTGAACACAACCAAACAGCCAACCTCAGCTGACATTACTTTAAATTACCACATACTATAAGGCTCCCGCTATCCCCAAGGAACCATGCTAGCAGCCATAGACATAGACCAAATATTTAACACAGCTCCCATATATATCTTTATATATAAAATACTAAGCCTGCAGACAGAATGGCAATTAATGCATCAGTAATTATCTCTAAAACAAAGAAGTTCATCTTCAAAAACACAAACCCAAAATACAAGCCAGTATACAATGGTCTACCACAAGGTGCAATTCTCTCACGTCTCTTCAATCGATTCATGCGAGCTACACCCAAACCCCAAATTCCTCTCGTAAGAGTACAATCATACGGAGATTGACCTCACAATAACATCTCAGCACAACAAAATAAATACGGTCAAGAGAAACAAAAATATATCATATACGAAGAGCGGTCAATAAGATTTGCAATTCGGATATTAGGAAACGAGATATGAGGAAAAGGGTTTTATTATTTTTCAATATAACTACCCTCGACTTCAATGCACTTGCGCCACTTGTCCCTGACGTTTGAATTCCAGACAACCAGAAATCTCTCGACTGCTGTTCAATCCACTCCTGGACATCTTCATGGTCCCCAAACCGGCGTTCACGCAGTGCAGCCTTGAGCTGGCGGAATAAAAAGTAGTCGCTAGGGGCCAGATCTGGACTGTAGAGGGGATGGTTGAGCTCATCGAATCCGCACTCGCGTAGGGCAGCTTGTGCAACTCTGGCCTTGTGGACTTTGACGACGTTGAAGTCGACAATGGGGCGTGAGGTTTCTAGGGACCCAACGGGTAGAGACCATGGTCATGGCCAAATTGTCGTGGATGATGTTAACACTTCCATGTGATATTCCAAGTTGTCGCTCGATTTCTCCGACCTTCACCCATTTATTTTCGAGGATCATCCTCTCCACACGGGCCACATTGTCCTCGTTGGTCACGTCTGACGGGCGTCTGGACGGGGGTCATCTTCAAGGGACTCACGACCATGGTGGAACTCTCTATTCCAGCGAGCAATGGTTGCATAGGAAGGGGCGGTGTCGGTGTACACTGCAACCATGCGTTCATGGATCTCTTTTGCATTCTTGCCTTCCTTGGTCAAAAATTTGATCACTGCGCGGTGCTCAACCTTCTCCATTGTTGAAAAATTTGTGACTGACGATCTGCGATCAGCTACTGCTTCTTAAATAGACGAGGCAGGAGCGTGCGGCTGCAGGTCCTGAATTGTCATAACTTGTCCTAACACCCCCACAAACAGCCATCCCCTTTCCTCTGTTTTGCCCTACCGATCCAGAAAACTTATTGACCGTCCCTCGTAATCAGAACAATGGCTCCAAAAAAGCAGATGACAACACACACCCAATATCTACAGTAACATTATTCACCACACACAGGCATGATCAAACCACTAACCTAACATCACACTACATAATTCTCCTTCATCCTATCACATAAAACGCCAACAATATAGGCTTTATCGATGGAGCACAAACGTCCTACGTACAGCACATCGCAAACATCTGTATGAAAGCAAACAGAAAACTGAATGCCCTGCGTGCTTCAACAGTAACCACCTTTGGAGGACAAAGTGAATTACTAACCACGCTATACAAACCATTAATTAGTACCAGACTTAATTGCGCATCATCCGCCTGGTACTTCATAAATGCCATAGCTAAAACAAAGGAACTCGAAACAGAACAAAATAAAGCACTTAGAACAATCACCAGCTATATACAAACCACTCTCTCGACCAATCGACACTCAGAAACCAAAATTTCCTCCATACATACTCTTAAACATGATAAGCCACAATTCACAACGATACACGCTCCCAAACACACCCAAACCACAACATCAACAACCCTATACTACACCCACCTCCCCCAAACATACCCAAGGAAAAAATCTTCCTTCGACAAAAACACTAGAGTTACTCTCTTAAAACTCAAATCAGACCACAGTTTAAACTACACCACTACAAACCTCTCACAAACACCACAAAACGAAACAAACCGACCAAGAGCATGTTCGGTTGTAGCTGGAAGCTCTTAGGTGGCACTACACATTGGGTGTTACAGATAAGATGATCTCTAGTAGTGTTCCCTAGTAGCAAACACCCTCATTAGCCCTGCCTGTGCGTCTAGGCAGCCCTATTTAGGACAACACTATGTACTTAACTCCTGTCGGAAGAAGGACCAAGAAAAGGTGGCTCATAAATTGCGTGCTCCTACTCCACCTGAACGGACAACCACATTCAGTAAAAACCCCTATAAATGGTCCAAATAATGGAATAAAAAAGTACATAACGTAGCAACATGGAATATCAGAACCTTAATGGACTCTAACACTAATGAAAGTCCTCAGCATCGCACAGCACTGATTTCGACAGTTCCTCTATATTCTATATTATATAGTAGCACCCTGAGAGACGCTGTTTGCTAACGAAGATCCCAGAATGAAAAAGTAAAGGCTATATTTTTTTATAGAAAGGATGAAAGTTGGCTTTGAAATTAGGGATGATTTACTTAAAAGCCCCACGGAGATACCCACCGGACACAGCTATAGACTGATGTCACATGTCTTGCAAAAACAGGTATGCAACAATCATAAGTGTGTATGGTCCGACACTTGACCCAGATGAGCAGATTGAAAAACAATTTTAGGATGATTTGTTTGCGATCACTCAACGAAACCCAAATTGTGGTTAATGAATCATTATGTTCAATAAGCGCCCGCAGCTGCTCACAATTCGATGGCTTCTATTTATCAACTGTCAGTTTCATAATTATCGCCCCCAAATTATCTACTCGATTAAAATCTAGCGAATTTCCTGGACATGGCTCCAAAACTTCGAAGCTATTTTCAACCAAGAACTTTGTTATTTCTTTTGTTTTGTGAAAAGGTGCGCCATCATGCTGAAAATACAGTTACCATCCCAAAATTGCCCCTGAAATGTTAGGAAAAAGTGATGATGAAGCACCATTTTGTACCATTTTGAGTGCATGGCAGTGTTCTTAGGCAAAAGTGTTAGTGATATAGTTCCCTTAAATGAGAAGTGGCCCTAGACATAGAGAGTGTCTGGGTGCTTCACTGTGAGCAGGACACGAGACTCATGAAAGCGCCCGCTTTTAGACGCCTAACGAGGAAACCTTCAAAAGCTCCAAACAAGCAGAAGGGAGCTTCGCTAGAAAATATAATTTTGCCCGTCTTCAACACTTTATAGCTTCCACAAAAGTGGAGCCTCTCCGTAAGGTTCTTCTTGGTAAGATGATGCTTCTTCGCAGCCATTCTTAACTTGAGACTTAACTAAAAGTCTCTGCCTCACCGGGCGCGCTCTTTCCAATCGTGAGCCACCTTGGCAGTGGAAACAACCTGACCCTTGAGCTGAGTGAGACCTTACCAGTAGGCGATCTTGGAGTTCATTCGAAGCTCTTGTGTACCCAGATAACTTATTTGCGGGAGGGTAATCAATCTTTTTTATAGATCCTAAAGATGGTACTCTTTTATGTAATATCCTTTGTAACTATCTCCTTGCATTTCGATCCCCTTTGGTACAGAGCAACAATGGTTGCATGCTTTTATTTGGAAAGAATCATTTCTGGAAATGAAAAAGATTCATTTTATTTACAAAAAAATATTACAAAATGGATTATAATTACACAGCATCATTCATTTAACCTCTTTTTGTTGTCATTTTTCACTTTGGATGGAATATCACTTCCTACAGGAACAGTACCAGAGTGCGATTTTGGATTCAGCGAAGGAATGCATTTTTTTTTCTTATTTTTGAAATGCTGAATTTTTAATAAACCCGCAATAATTTAAATATTATAATAACTATTCTTATCATGTAAACCTGAAAAACGAATGACAAAAACATATATTAGTCTTAAACCTTTGGTTATGACTGCAGTACCAATTCCTTCTTTCAATGCAAAATAAATACAAGACTACTACAGTACTGCCTAAAACTAGACAACAAAATACAAATGTCTATATTTTTATGAAAATACTTTGCATGGAAATTTCACAGAATATTCTTTGAAATTTGCCTTTGCAAGTGTCAGTTTTATTTAATACAACAACGGATAAATGAATTATGAGGAAAACGTATATAAAGAAAAGGTGCGCCAAAAACTAAAGAACAATAATTATAAATGCAGCTCTAACTAAAAAGCAACATGATTATCCTATGTACACATCAACAAAATATCAATAAGAGGTATTCAAATCCTTTTTTTGAATGACTAGAGTATATCTTGGGCCACAAGATTACCCTAATTTGTCGCATTGTTCGACTGTGATTTCATGCTATTCTTCTTTCAATATTTGCCGGAGATCTTCAACATTTGGCAGTTTACGAGCCATAACCTTCTTACCGAATATCTTCCATAGTTTTTTATGGGGTTTAAATTAGTACTCTGCGTAGGCCAGTTCTTAACGTCAATATTTCGGTCTCTCAGAACTGCTTCACCGTCTTTGCTAAGTAAACATGGGAGACAAGACTTGATAACCTATCTCCATTAATTCCTTCTAGCTTGCAGTTCAGGTTAAAATAATTCCAGAAAAGTAGAGGAAGGCAGACGTCGTTATTAGCTACAAAAGAAAAGGCGATAAATCCATTTGCGGAAACAGCCGAGGCATATTGATGAATGTGCAGTAGACAGAATTATGCCTGAATTGCAATATGGCTTCCGAGCAGACCGGAGCACATTGGACATGATTGTCAGCAATTCTGTAAAATTAAGAGAACGGCAACAGCCTTTCAGTGCAGCCTTCATAGTTTTAACCAAAGTAGATCCCGTCCAGGTTCCGTTTTCCTCCAGGATTTGTCGAACCACTTCGTTAATCTCCTAAAGTCACTCAAGCAAAGAGGAATTAAATGCGGCGAGTCATCAAACTTCTTTCCCGGCCTTGTTGGAGTAAAGCAAGGATGTTTACTCTCTCCTGTACTTTTTAACATATATGGTGGCTATTATAATAGTAACTACACCTGCATTGCACAGAAAGACGGCATCATCTTACAATACAGAGTGATGATGGACTATTCTACATCCAGACATTCAGTGCAAGAACTAAAACTAGGCAAAGGAGCATCAACGAAATGCGCTATGCAGATGATTATGCAACAATAGCACGCATCAAGCTCATTCCATAATTAAGTATCAGCTTTAATGGGCCATACACTAGAGTCGGCCTCAAATAAATGTGATAAAGACAGAAACCATACGCGCTGCCACCAAACAAGACGCACCGCATGAACTCAAAATCGCTTAAATTGAACAACTCCATGAAATAACCAAAATAATTCATCTACTCTTATCTACCTTTGGACGATTAGAGGCCAGAGTCATCTTAAGTCATGACCTAAGACACACACTTAGATGGTGGTCCGAAAAAAAATATAAGTGCCATTTCAAGAGAACTCAGTGTCATCGTAAATGCAGACCAACTTTAAATGCTCGCTGAGGACCTTGCAACCTGGCGGCGAATTAGAAAATTTGGAGTTGAGGAACAAGAGAGAGAGAGAGAGAGAGAGAGAGAGAGAGAGAGAGAGAGAGAGAGAGAGAGAGAGAGAGAGAGTCGGAGTAATAGAGATAGGTAACTCAAAATGAGACATTAACATAAACAAAATATCGATGATGACGGCGCGTTGACCTACGACTGGTGCCAAATAAACCTTCTAACAAGATCTTGACTTTCTAGCCAGAAAAGAGCACACAAAAGACAAGATAGAAGAGGTAATCGTCAACCCGTTCACAAAATAAGCAAAATGTAACGGAAATATCGGTTAAAGCGAGGAGCAAGAAGCACTTGATGACGCAGGTTCGAAACTTTAAGGTTTGTCTTGTTACCTACCTATTTACGGTGCTTCTTCCTACCTGTGTTTTTTATTGAGCTTTTCTCGACCATAGAGATCCCTACATTACGCTTCTGGCACTTAGTTTCATGTACCTTCAAGCTGTTTTTGGTACATGGATGATATTTTTTATCTACATACCCAAGACCTGGAATGATTCTTCGCCATTATAGGAGGGGTCTTAAAAGGTTGGTAGAAAAATGGAATAAAATTAAAACAAAAAGATATATAATATTTTTTCAGGTCAAAACTAAAGAATCTGAGAATTTAACCAGGTTAAAAAAAACTCTTTTAGGATCATCAACAAAAGAAACGAAAACCTCAGATCGAATGATACAACCCTATCCTGCTTTAATATGTTTCCAAACCTTATAAAAGCACGAAGAACACTTTTTTTTCCCCACAGTTGATGATGTTAAAAGAGCTGTTTTAACTTGGTTTAATTCTCATAATCCTCAGTTTTATAAAAATGGTTTAAATGGATATTATCATCGCTTGCAAAAATGGTTTTACCACAATGGTGTTGATATCGAAAAAAAATTTATACTTTCTTCATATTTAATTTTATTCCATTATTCTACGAATTTTTTGAAAACCCATCGTATGTTCTCTCTCTCATGATGCCCTGAAGAGTCAATTGAAAGCTCAATTGGATGTTAAGCGGCTAATGGTTTCTATTATTATATATCGGGTTTATAAAAATTGTACAATGAGTTTATATGTTCTTTAGCCGCTAACTATGTTTGATAGAAATAGTGTTTCTAAAATCGAACAGACTTATAAACGTATCTAACCTCCATATACATAACAGAGGCGAGAACAGCAACGATAATGCTCGTGAAACAGAGGTAGAACATGACCCAATAGACAGACGGCTTCCACATATCAAGGCTTTCATGGGAAAGAACAGACTCCGCCTCTCCTCCCCCACTGCTCCCTGGGTGCACTCTCCGCTTATAGTTCAATCTAAAAAAGAGGAATGAGAGCAGTTAGGACAAAACAGCGAATGCTTCCATGGCTATAGAAGAGTCAAGTTTATCAAAAGGGTGGCGAACTCACTTCATTATGAAGGCCAACAGGGTGATGATCCTTTCAAGAAAGAGGTTGAAAAATAAGATCCCGGAAGAACACCCGAGTAGGCCATAAAATATAAGAAATATTTTTCCAGGGGTTGTTTTCGGCGATGCAGCTCCGTAGCCTATTGAAAAAAAAAAGAGATATGTTTGCATGTATATTATGCTAAAATTATAGTATGGAGTAAATTCGTAAATACAAGATTATATAATCAAAATATTGCTTGTGATCGCTCGAACACTGTTCTTGGTGTTTCTAAAGAGGAATGGTAGAAGACTGATAAATCCTAGCCATTGTAGTGGATTAAACTCTCTTAAAACATCTTGCAATCCCTACAAACATAAAACGACATTTTTGTTAGAATTCCATCTTTAAAACATTGACAATTATCCTACATTCTGGCAACACTCTTTCTTCTTAACGTCATTTTCGAAAAATACCTTACACATTCGTGTCTAACGTCCAGCATCCAAATTTTTGTTTCACAGTGATAAAGTGCACACGGAAAACCTTTATAAAATTTTAAGTACCTTATTTAATTTATGTATGACCCTTTACAGACCACTTTTGGCATCAGCCCATATTGTATTTTACATACCCTATAATTAAATTCACAAATATGCAGTATTACAAATCACTACATACATACATAGCTCGATACCCTTCCGGAAAAATGAAAAGTTTAAGTTACTGCTTCAGATGATTTCCCTTTTAGATGGAAAATGTGCCACACTTGATCATTTAAATAGAATGCATTAGAAAGTGGGATTGATATGAGTTGAATTGGGGCAACCGTGGGCTACTCCACTATAATATTTTCCCCCTCAAATTTAAAGTGAAATAGCAATGAGGAACCAGAAATTTGTAAAGACAAATATATTGAGAAAGTGTTAAAAATAGAGAAAAAAATATAAGATATACGGCCGAAGATACTCTGTCAGGCAATGGGGGCGGTATACCTAGGGAGTTGGGGCCGGGAGAGAACAACATCGTCCAACTGTCTGCCAGTACATGCTTGTCCACGCTGTACCTGAAATACCCTTGTGGGTTACTTAAGGAAATGGATACAAATTGATGAGTAGGAACAGTAGTGACGACCTAAAGAGGAAAGAAAGCTGGGTCTCTAGGCTTCGCCTATATAAGGGACCCAGCAGAGCGGGATACTTTATTCGGGCTCTAGTCCTCGCAGCGTTTAGACCACAAACGTCCCCCTCCCCCCAGGTCTTTACATTTTACCTTTTTTTAAAAAAAAATTCTCTGTAATATTTACTTTTCCCAAAATTAATTTTTGTTCCTATTTTTTTTTGTCTACTTGCACCATCACCGTCCTTCTTATTTTCTTCCTTGATTTTTTTTATTTGTTACATAAATAAATAAAAGAGTAACCTAGTCAGTCGATTGACAGCGAGATGAAGATGGCAGTTATACGAGAGAAAATGGTCGAATTCTCGTCCATTGATAAACAAAGCTATGCTAGTAGACCTCCACTTCCTCCAAATACTACAGTAGGGGTAGGGAACCAACGGGCCACATATGGTCTTAGTGGCCATTAGGTGCGGCCTTCTGAATGAATTCAAATGTTGCACATCAAATCATTTTATTGGTTTCCTACATAAAGCACTCGATGATGATGATGATGATGATAGTAAGTCCGAAAAGATAAAAGATACGAAGGATGTAGTAGGTAGAAAGGGGTCGGGGTTAGGGAAGGAAGAAAAATTTATGTAGAGGTTGCCCCGAGGATGAGGGCATCGCTTGCATGTCATTTGAAGCAAATTACTCTTTTCTTTTCTTTGGGGGGAGTGTGTGTGTGTAGGGGGGGAGGGGGGTATGGCAAGTATTTTTTACATGCCCCGTTCTTATTTGTTTTATCAGTCTTTTATAGCCTTTTTTATTAGTCATTATTAGCCTTTTTTAGGTGTTTTTACTTGCTTTCGTCTCTTGTTCTTCGTTTACTTTTATAGTTTTTTTTTTACTCTGAACAAAGTCATTAAAAAGTTAATTTACTTTAGAATTAATCATTATTTTCATTTTTAACCTGATACATATTAATAGTAATTAGTTATATACAAAATAATGTGTCATTTGCTGTATATCCAATAAATATTTTAGGATTACGACCTACAGCTAACTTAATGTAGCCTTCAACAAGGTAAAAGGTCCCCTACCCCATGTTCTACAGGAATGCTGCTCCTCTTGGTCCATCGCGGGGAAGTGGTACATGAGTAGGGAAGAAAGATCCACTCAAATTTTATGGAACTAGTAGGCAAGAGACAGGTGAATTAAACAGTATTATGATCGTACTGTTTATTTAGGAATATAGGAGCATCTTATTACTGAACAAAGAGGAGGTAGAGGCAGTACTAATCAGGAGTTGAGGGAGTGGAGATCGAAAGGTTTTGTTTTGGCATCAGTTAACATATTCAGAAAGGTGGGAATTAAATTCTGGCTCACTCACCTTACGGGAGAGATGGGAGATATGATGTGGTATAGAAGATGAAGAGAATAGATGTAGAAATGAGAGGATAATCTAGAGTGAAAGGGACACACCGGGGATTGAAAAACTCCTGTTACGCTCGTTACAACGCTCTCAACAAATGACACAGTGATAGTTCTGATGCAGTTGACACGTTTTTATTGTTTAATATATGAATATGTCTTTATATTATAATATTGAACAATGTGGCCGCCGTCGGTGGCGAGCACGCGATCAAGGCGAGACCTGAAGTCCGCGCCCACGTTGCGGACGAAGTCCTTTCTCAGACTGGCTCACACGCGGTGGATTTTTTTTTTCTTTAAAGAGTTCATCTGGCGACTGCCTACTTGGGCATTAGTCGCCGTATTAAAAACTGGCCTATGACTAGGCTACTTTAAGATAAAATTAGGATAAAAAACAACCCCCTTCCCCCCAAAAAGGGAAAGGAAAGTGAGCAGTAAGCAAGCTCCTGCGTCGGGGGAAGGTCCCCCCGGCGCAGGAACGTGCGACTTATGGAAGAAAAAAAACAAAAGCAAAATAACAACAAAAAACAAAAATCAAAACAAAACCCCCAAAAATGCTTAAATAATAGGGAGAAGGCCGGCCTCTCCCCAAAAGTCAACAAGTCCACCAGTTAATGTGCACGCACTCGTCCCGAGTACAAAGGACAGGCGGTAGCAACCCCGCCCTTCCCGGTACCGGGACAGGTAACGTGCGCGAAGATCACCCAGACTGGGATATTCGACAATATGTGCCGAACAATCTGGGGGACGACGCAGTCTTCGCAATAGGGCGCAGGCGAGCGCTTCATCAAGTAGCGATGCGTCACACGAGTGTGTCCGATTTGGAGACGACAGAGAGCGACTTGAAGCCATCGCGGCATCGGGGGATAGGTCCATGGGAACAGTCGCGGCGCAATGGCACGGAACTTTAAGTTCCCTTCGACCGTCTCCCATCTTCTTTGCCAAGCAGTCCGAAGAAATGCCCGTATTCCTGCCATGTAGTCGGTGTGAAGAAGAGCGAAACGCTGGTCCGGTCGCAGAGGCCTCGGGGACTCTTTGGCGCCCTCATCGGCGCGCTCATTCCTCGCAATTCCTACATGTCCAGGAACCCAGCAAAAGATAATCTCGACATCCACCCGGCTCACCAAAACCGTGGCGTCACGGATATCGCGAACCAGGGGATGCGGGGATTTCAATGCCCCGAGAGCCCTCAGGGAGCTTGGGGAGTCGCTATAGATCACAATCTGGTCTCCGAACCGGGCACGTCGCGTGAAGACAGACGCAGCGCCTGGCAGAGCCCCGCTGACTCCAAACAGAGGGGACACGGCGTGGAAGCCGACCCCCTCTTGGGACTTGGAGCCATCCGTATACACTGGCACGGTTCCAGCGTGACACGAGGTGCTCTCCAAAAAGGTCGAACGTTATACTCCCGGCGCCGTACAAACTTTGGGAGCAGAGGCGTGGCGATAAATGGCCAAATGTGGTACCCTCCAGGGTGGTGTACTGGGCAGAACCAGGGACACCACCGGCCCGAGAACTATATCTAGCTCTCCAAGGAGTTTCCTGACCCTAAACCCAAAGGGCTTAGGGTATGACTGGCGTCTCTCGGCGGCATAGGCACCGTCGAGATCAGCTGCGGAGGCAGTGAGAGCTGTTGGCGACTGAGGGAGGCGCCGGGCTCGCGCGTACAGGCGAGTGATGCACTGCACGCAGCGCAGAGCGAGTGGCATCTCCTCAGCATCGATCAAAAGGCTCTTAATGGGGGAAGTAAGGGGGTCGCAAGGCGAAGGCCGGTGTGGTTGATCTAATCCACCTTCCGCAATAAACGCTCGGCTGCGGATGCATAAAACTCGCATCCGCAGTCGAGCTTCGAACCAACAGAGGATCGATAAAAAAGTAGGGCAGTAGCCCTATCAGCGCCCCAAGCGATGAAAGTCACGGAACGGAGAATATCAATGGCGCCGGTACAAGAGACCCTTAGGCTGCGAATATGAGCCTCCCTGGTGAGGCGTCGGTCAAATACAAGACCAAGGAAACGGTGCGATTCAACCACTTCCAGGCGCACCCCTTTAAGAAACAAATCTGGGTCGGGGTGAAACCGTAAATGGCAGGAGAAGTGCACCACATTAGTCTTGACCGAAGAAAACCGAAACCTGTGCGCTTCGGCAGAGAGAGAGAGAGACGCGGTTCAATGCCTGTTGTAGTCGACGCTCCGGGGGTGGCATCTGGGCTGCGCCAAAAGAGATCGAAAGGTCGTCCACGTAGAGAGTAGAGAACATTTTCCGGCAGCACCGAGGTGATGCCGTTGATGCTCAGAAGAAAGAGTGTGACACTGATGACACTTCCCTGCGGGACACCCTCTTCCTGCTCCTTTGGGCCGGAGAGGGCTCCCCCCACCCGTACGCGGAATCGATGATCTCGCAAAAATTCAGATATACACATTGGGAGGCGTCCCCTCGCCCCCATCGTGTGGAGAGTCTCCATGATACCGTATCGCCATGCGGTATCATAGGCCTTCTCCAGATCAAAAAACACCGTGGCGTAGTGCTGTCTACGAAGGAAAGCCTCGCAGACGGCATTTTTCAGTCGGAGAAGAGCATCCGACGTGGAATGGAACTTGCGGAAGCCGAAATGTGCAGAAGACAGATGGCCTCCGCTGTCCAGGAAAAAGGCTAATCTAACATTTACCAATTTCTCCATCAACTCGCACACGCAAGAGGTTAGAGAGATTGGGCGGAAACCGATCGGAGTAGAGTGATCTCTCCCCGGCTTGCGAAAGGCGAGCACAGTAGCGATTCGCCAGGAATCCGGGAGAAGACCCTCCACCCAGATCCTGTTGAACAAATCTAAGAGAAAGGCCATGCCTCGCTTACCCAGGTGTTGAAGCATGGCGTACGGGACATCGTCCGGACCATGGGCGGTGTCTGCGCACGAAGCGAGAGCGGAACGCAACTCATTCACAATAAACTTGTCGTTGAAGGGTTCTCCGCCTCTCGAGGTAAAGTCTAGCCGGCGGCCTTCCGCGACACCACGACGTGCATTGAATGCTGACGGAGCAGCATCACGGCTAGAGAATGCGGAAAAAGCGGTTGCGAAAGATTCGACCACGGACGCAGGGTCCGAGATTGTGGTCCCATTCTCCTGGAGAACTGGAGGGGGGTCATCTGAGAACTTGCTCCGAATCCTTTTGACTCGCCTCCACACCTCTGCTAAAGGGGTCTTCCCGTTTAGTGATACACGTATGCCCGCCAAGAAGAGCGGCGGGCGTGCTTCGAAATATACCAGAACCTAGCCCTAGCCCGACGAAATTCAACAACAGTGAAATCGTTCGGGCGGCGCTTATAGCTGTTTGAGGGCCGTCTTGCACTCATCCGACCACCATGGGAGTGGTCGGCGTGCAAAACGGCCAAGACGTTCTAGGAATAGTAGTCAGGCTCGCGGAGATAAGGTTGCCGGAGAAGAACTCAACGGCCTCATCTACCGACCTAAACTCCTCGACTGAGATAGAGAATTCAGTCATTTCCTGAAATGCAGGCTACCGCCCCCGCGCCAAGCACCATCAAAGTGGGCTCTCAGGTGGCAGTTGCCCTGAATATGATATTTGAATGGGAAAGTGATCACTACCATGGAGGTCATTGACCACCCATCAATCAAAATCAGGCTGTACATCCAAAGAGCACAAAGATAGGTCAAGGCAAGATAATGAAGTGGTTCTCAGACAGTGATGCGTAAACTCATCCACGTTTAGGACACTCATCTCAAGCTCTTCGATCAGATCCGAAAGGACTTGTCCCCTGGGATTTATTGAGTTATCTCCACAGAGAGGATGCCTGCCGTTCAGATCTCCAAGCAAGAGAAAGGGCCTCGGCAACCGTGCCAGGACGCGGCGGAAGTCCCCCGCGTCGAAGTCAGATGACAGTGGAATGTACGCAGAGATGATAGTGTACCTCCTATCTAGGTGCAGCTGCACAGCCACTGCCTGAAAGGAGGTATCTAAAGAGAAAGGAAGAACGGAGACATAATGCCGGGTGTAAACCGCGCATCCCCCAGCCCGGCCATCCGGCGGTGGTAGGGTCGCAAGACCCTTATACCCTGGGAGGGCGGGCAAGGGGCACGCGCCTAGCATTGTCTCCTGCAAAAAGATAGCTAACGGGGAACGGGACGAGACGAGCCTCCGCAGCTCCTCCCAGTTGGCCCGGAGTCCACGGCAATTCCATTAAAGGAATATGCCCTCCAGGCTTAGCTCGGAGGAGACGCGGGGGCCCTCCTCGAACAGAAGACCCTCACGGCAATGACCGTATGCTTCCCGGAGGCAGAATCCCGGGCGCTGTTGGCCGGACAAAGTGCTGAAGGCGCTGTCGCCTTCGAGGACTTATTGGGGAAGGTTGGGCTCGCCATACGAGTCTTTTTCACCCTCCACCTAGAAACCTTAGGCGGGCGTTGCGGCTTCGGAGGCGGGGCCCCTCTTTTCGAGGAACCACCGTCTCCAAGCCACTCGCTCCACCACTAGGCGTGGGCGAAGGAACCGAAGCTCCTTTGTTGCTTTCGTCCTTTCGGGGGACAGCTTTAGGAACCCCGGAAGATGGCTTTGCGACCAACTTCCGGGGTGTTGCCCCCTGTGAGTCTAACGACTCGGTGGAGACGCGTGGCCGTTTCGCCTTACGGGAAACGGTCACGCTGGGGAAAGAGGGGGGAGCCCTGGTTTTTGCCGGGGTTGGGTATGAACCCTCTTTGCCGCCAGCTTTACCAGGGGAGCGCCCGGGTTGAGTTGAGCCCGCAGACGGGCTCCGAATTGGCGCGGAAACCACCGTGCTCGTTGGCCTTGATAAGCCAGGAGCAGAGGGTGCCTTTCTAACTATTGAGGCATATGACGTCCCATGCAGAGCCGTCGCGCCAAGACCAAGCCCTTAGCCTCGCGGAATGAGAGTCGATCCTGGGCCTAAACGGCCAGGATTTATTTCTTAAGGAGATATGCACCACATTGCTTCGAAGAAGCGGGGTGCGGCTTTTCGCAATTGACACACTTGGCCACACACGATTTAGACTTATCGTGTGCGGCCTTGGAGCAATTTACACAGACTTCAGGTGACCCCGACTTTGCACGTCTACAAGAACGATTCGTATGGCCAAAGCAGTGACAGTAATAGCACCGCTGCGGCAGAGGCACAAATGCCTTCACGCGGTAGCGGTACCAACTGGCACGCACCGACTCAGGGAGCTTGTCACAGTCGAACGTGATGAAGAGTGTAGGGGTGGGTCTCGAGGCCCCTCCCTGTTTTCTCATCATTCGTTCCACCTTGACCGCTTCATGGTCGGCAAGCTCTAAGGTGTTGTCCTCAATGGAGTAGTCAACGAGTTCCCTCGCATAAACTACTCCTTTCACAAAGTTCATGGTAGAGTGCGGCGTCACACTCACCGGGGTGCCATGAAGTGTCTGAAGAGCACTTATCTTGGCCGCCTCGAAGGGATTCGCCGCATTCGCCAGAAGGCTCCCGTGCGAGAAACGGGTCACCTTCTGCTCTCTACCAATTGCACTAGCTAATCCTCTCCTCTGATGGATCATGTTGCCCTTGGCCAACATGGTGCCATCAGTGGATCGAATAACGAGGAAGCGTTTGAAGCCAGCGGGCTTGAAAACGCCAGGTAACCTCTGAATGAGGGGCACCGATGTCATCGAGGCTCCGCCCTGTGCACTTTTGGTATTAGTCATGGGCTCCGCACACGGGGGGACAAGTAGAGGGGCCGGATGTGCCTATCTTGGCTTGGTCGCCCTCCAAAATGGCAGTAAACCCATCCGTCCCTGCAGCCGCCGCGGATGGAGAAGGGCCCCGAGTCTTCTTAGTTTTTTTTGGCCTTTTTGGAGAGGAGGGCACGGAATGAACACGCTTCTCACCTCCGCCGGAAGGAGCCCCTAGGCCAGATGGACCGGCCTCAGCCAGGTCCTTCTCCGAAATGGAGAAGGTCCTGGTGGTCGCAAGAGTACCGGTCAGGGGAGATACCTCCCCTCCTTGTACTGCCTCGGAGCCCTCAGTCGTTTAAGGAGGACCTTGCATAAGGGCGGATTCGGGTTCGGTGCTAGGCACCAAGCCCGGATTCCATCCGATGGAAGGCCCTACCGTCTGAGGCTGGGTTTCGTCAAGGAACATGTCTATCACAGGAGGGGCCTCCAGTTGGCCATCCCCTCCCAGGACATCGCAGGTCCCCTTGTCAGCGTCACCAGTCTTGTGTGGGGAGGCACAGGCCTTAACCCCGGCAAGGTTTAATATTCTTGCCAGCAGGTCTTTTGAGGGAAGCGACCGAAGGGGCCTGGCTTCCCTTTCCCCCTAAGGGGGTTTGCCCTACCGAGCCGCTTTGATGGGGAGCGGTTCGCTATGGGCTGCCTGCTGGCTTTCTTGGCAGTCCCCTTGGAAAGAAAAGGAGGGACTGCCGCTGGAAGCAGGGAGGTGCCCTAAAGCCCCTCCAGAGAAGGGGATGAGGGGGAATCCCCTACACCCGTAGGCGGAGGAGAGGAGTGAGCCTCTTCTCCGGTTGAAGAAATATGGAGGGCCCCCTGTGCAAGCACAGGAGGGGGACCTCCATTTTTTTCTTGGAGCTGCCCGAGGGCGGCTCCGTCGATTGAAAAGGGGAAGTTGAGGGTTGATTGTTAGTTTGTTCATCAATGGGCATGGTGACCCTAAAGTTTCTGCGGGACGCAATAGCGCATCACCTCTCGCAGTAGCCCGCACTGCAAGAGGTGCTTACAGGCCCGGCAGAGCCAGGCGTAGCCATTTGAGACCACCCCTCCAGCCTGGTGGCCTGGCAGTCCATCGGCATGGCGGCTCCACCTTAGACGTGGCGTAAAACTGATAGATTGTGAAGAGGAAAGGAAAAGGGATGTGAGGAAGGTATGGGTGGGTATGAAGCAGGTTGTTAAAAAAACCTATCCCGAATCGGAGCTCAGGGGTTAGGGAAGTTGTCCCCTCCCCCATCCCCCAGCCCTGATCCGGGACGGTTGGCTTGAGAAGAAGGTCAGCATCTACCCTGTGAAATTAGAGGCTGACCAGAGAAAGTTGTGGGAGAGGCTGTATGAAAAGCGACGAAGTAGGGAAGCTATACAGGCTATCTGAAGGAAAGAAGAGAGGCTAAGCTGCGGCCGAACGGTGCGCTGGATCCCGTCAGCACGGCGGCCAGGATGGCAAATCGCCGCGCCCCTTACGGGGCACACGCGATTGAGGGAGGACTTCAACTCGTCGAAGTTGCTGTGGTGGGCTTTGCAGGCCTTGCCCTTAACATGAGCCCACAGGCCGTAGTCGAGGGGATGAACTCTTGGTCGTGTGGGTTGTGGTACCGTCTTGCTGAAAGACGGAGTTCGCCCTTTTCTTGATCCTTCTCACCCAAGGTAGGAATTTCGTGCAAGATGTCCCTATAATCAGCCGTGGTGAGCCTGTAACCGGCCGCGAACCACATCGGCGGCATCATCTCTCCATTCGAAGCCACGACGCTTAGTATCATCACGGAGGTCGGGTGCTTGGTCGTAGACACGTAGCGGACCTCGGAGACGAACTGGCCGAAGCTTACCATGCGGTCTTTCTGTTGGTTGATGACCGTATCAACCGTGAAGGTTTTTTGATCAGAAAAAATGAGAATTGAATTACCATGGCTCTTCAAGTCGTTGAGATAGCGATGACAGCGTTACCGACGTCGTTCTCGCATCTGGTCCTCCTCCTTGACGGCCATGGACACCGTGACAACCGAAATGTTCTTCACGAGCGCAGTCATTTCGGGCTTAGGAACACCTTTGAAGGCCTTTCTCACTGTCAAAAGCTTGGCAACTTGAAGTCGGCTTGAACGAGGTCGATCTATGAGGTCTTTCCGGTTCTTGAGCCTCTCCGTGATTCTGTGGACATTTATCCGGCTGACGTTGAGTCGCTTAGCGATGTTGGACTTGTGGCCCGCGCGCAGGACAGGAGAGATTTAAGCAAAGTGGATGCTAGACGCAAGTTTAACATTGAACCTTACTAGGTTTTATAAAAGTATCATCAATATTTCCAATCTCTCATTAGCTTTTTGTATGGACCCCGCGTTGCGCCACAGCGTTTAGTGTATTTTGTGTCTCTGACAACGCAATGCGAGAGTATATGGATTCAGTTATAGTGACAGAGTGGCTGTGGTAAAAAAAACACCACTCCATTGAATATAAATTCAGAGATTTTTCCACGATGAGAGGGCATTTTTTCAATATGAAATCTACCTCTGTTACATATTAGTTTGTTCAGCACAATTCTGATATTAGACTTTTAGATTTACCTCAAAATTGCCAGATTTGAATATATTGCGCTCTGAGGGTAAAAATAATAGACCATTAAGTTACTGAACGCATCATAAGATCTTCTTGATACAAGAATAGCTCGAAATATCACCTGTAACATTTGTTCAAAATGTGAATTAAGAAAATTAAACCACAATTTCTTCCGAAGCAATTATGATGTAATTATCTTAATTGTCTGTTTTTAACTGGTTTTCCAAAACGTGTGATATACAAGTTAAGTTATATAGATGAATCCAGTGTTTTTTGCTATCAAATTTGTATCCTTATGGATCTTTTTCGTTTTAAATCATTCAATCAGAGACTAAGAGCCCCTCGGAGCAGTTCAGGGCCTTGCTTTTGACTTTTAAAATAGAATTATTCTTGGGTGTTTAAAATGTACAGTTTGGATATGGGTATTTATTGTATATAAGGTATGGTAAGCAATCCTTATCCATCATGCATCTTTCCCAGTTGAGTCAAACTGTTCCTTTGTATGAGATTTGCCACTCTGCCATTTCTTCTTCTAATTAAATCCGCTTTACCTTCCACCATTCCATCTTCTTCAATCTGGACATTTTAACACAAAATCGATCCATTCGCAAAAACACGCAAGGGTACGTTCACATAGTTTCCTCACACCATGAATTTAATATCTCTTTTCCACCTTAGGCAGATTTTGGTAAACTCATCCAGTAATAATTTTATAATTTGGCGAACGGAGAACTTTTCAGATTAGTGAGAAAAAACAAAGCAAAACGGAACGCTCATCTTCAATTTAGATTTCATATTAATCTATGATTACGAGAACGACGCTCCCATATATGTAAAAATGGCGACCAAACCGATATTCCTTGTTGAGTAGAAGATTTGAAATATTTAATTTTAATTAAAACAATTCCGAAATTCTAAATAGAAATCTTGATTGAAAATCTAACACTCATTAGACATTAATTTAATCGCCCAGCAGTGCAAGGCGAGTTGATGTGTTGCGACATCGGTACTGCTACTCTTTTGGCGGTTTGGATACTTCAGGCTTTGTAGATTAATGAGATTGTCCAGAATATCTTTTCATATCGCCAATACATTTCTGCTTTACTTGTGCCTTCCATCTCCCATGATTTTAAACCCAATATATCAAACAGCTCAATTTATTCATTTCCGAAAACCAATGAATTACAAAGGATGGGTGAGAAGGAATTTAAAGTCATATTTAATATTACATTCTTAACAAATTTCGGAAAGACAACAATGCAATACGTGCAATGAACAACACAGTGTATCATGAGGGAGGTAAAATATCATAGGTGGTTTAGTAAGCTCCCATTCAATGCTATATATAACCCAATTTTATAACCTTTCTTGAATTTTTCTCTGAGGATGATACAAGTATATCGAAACGCGTCAGTTAAATAAAGTGTTTTGCTAAAGGGCTGATCTCCTATTCCCCTTTAAATTTAAAATCTGAGTTTTAATGAAGTTCGGAGAACTCATCCAGATCCTAAATCCAGACGTAAAGGAGAATATACGACAAAGCGAGAGATTTAAAAAGAAAATTACAAATACGAAATTAGGCGTCACTTTTAACAAAACTTACTACGATGAATATCTATATATAACCATTTACGCAAACATACACACACATACTCTGGTATAAATTCTTGTGTCTTTTGTCACATATCTTCCTTCTAAATCACAAGAACCTCTGTTCACATAAAACTGTCATTTAACCATTTCGCTCTATTTGTTCATTAAAGCTAATCTGCAAGACTGAAATCCATAAACATTTCCCAAACTCTTTACGAAGTTTATTCATCATTCCTTTTCTCACTATTTATCTATCTTCCCATAAATTCTTTTGAATCTGCTCTGTTCTCCGTCTCTCTCCCTCACTTGAACACACATCAACGAATATTCACTTCCGACAAAGCTCCTTCCCAGAAAACTCATTGGTCACGCCCACTTTTTCTACACATATAAAACAATTGGACAATATACAACATTACTAACACAGGCGATCAAATCACTTTAGGAAGCATAAGTCTTTTCATCCGCATTCACATTTACTCCTTTCACCGAAAAAGGGATTTAAACTCAGCGATTTCAATCCTTCATCCTGATAAACGTCAAGTCGAAAATAATGCTATTTTTATTTCACTTGTTTATAAATCCAAATACGAATTTATTTGGTGAACACCACCAAACAAACCCGAATCCCCAACTTGGATTCATATAGCAAAGAAGAAATATTTGTTCCAACTTGGATTGGTGATCCCAATCAAGCAACCCATCTTCATCACCCTCGCTACAGGTGTCAACTTCCTTTCTCGCCACACACACACACACACACACACACACACATATATATATATATATATATATATATATATATATATATATATAAATCCAGCAAACCGCAAGAAACAGAAAAACAGGATAATTTTCCACGGAAATGTTATTTTCTAATTCGCAAAATTCCGTATAGGGGCGGGATTCGAACCATGCACACTGAGGCAGTGAGCAACCGCTTTGATCTCAATTAAAACGTCCCTTAGCCCACTCGGCTACGCTGAAGAACAAAATTCTTCCAAATAAACAAGCTTTTAAGGTACGCTTTGCAAGGTCGATTGATCGGGACTATGAATGAGAGAGAAATTGATGGCATTCAAAGGACAAAGGAGAGTTGAGGTAAAAACGCGGCGAATATACAATGTATAAATCTTTCACGAACGCGAAAGAATGATGAAACGAATCCAGCAAACCGAAAGAAACAGAAAAAAACAGGATATTTTTTCTTCGGAAATGTTATTTCCTAATTCCTATCTTGTTGAATACGAGGGAAAGAGTAAAATAGCGGTGGTTGTGTTCAATGACATGTTTACGTAGTTAAGGAGTAAATATAAACGATTCGAGGAGACGAGAGAAGTTATGGTGTCCTAAACTGAGGGATAGTGGAAGGAGAGAGAGCGCGAGAGAATGAAAGTCACAGGCCGGTATATACGAGTAGTATATCACCAAGTACTGGCTTCGAATTCATCGGGGTAATGCAGAGGGAAGTGAAGATGATGCACTATACATTTTTCACGATAAATGAGAGGATACATTATATACTTTCTCCGATAAATGGATAAATGAGAGGACAGATTATACATTTTCCCCGACAAAAGAGACGATACACGATATATTTTCCCCAATAAAAAAAAAACGATACACAATACAATTTCACCGATAAATGAGACGATACACAATATATTTTATCCGATAAATGAGATGAGAAATAATTAAATTTCCCTGATAAATGAGACGATACACAATACAATTTTCCCGATAAATGAGACGATACTAAATACATTTTGACTGATAAAAGAGAGGATACATGATACATTTTCCTCCGTAAGGGGCGCGACGATTTGCCTTCCTGCCCGCCGTGCTGACGGGACTCACCGCCCCGTCCAGCCCCAGCTTAGCCTCTTATCCTTCTTTCTGACACCCTGTCTTCTTACCCTGCTTCCTCACTTTCCCTACAATCTCTCCCACAACTTTCTCTGGGCTGCCTCCAATTTCGCAGGCTAGATGCCATCCTGGATCGGGGATGAGGGGGAAGGGGACGTTGTCCCTTCACTCCTGAGATCCGGTTTGAGGTGGTGAGTTTTAACTACCTGCTTCTTCCCCCACCTTCATCCTCCTCGCATCCCTTTTCTTCATTTATGTAGCCTATTAATTTTACGCCGAGCCCAAAGTGGAGCCACCATCTGATAGGCTGCCTGGCCACCGGGCGGGAGGTGTGGCCTCGAATTGTGGCAGCTGGCTTGGCCGGCCACTTATTCAACCCTTGCAGAGCGGGCTACTGCAGGGGATGATTAGCGTTTGCGTCCCACATTCACAACAGAGTCCCTATGCCCACCAATGAAAATCTTAAAAAAACTGATCTCTCTGGCACAGGGACTGAGTCTCTGACTAACCTGGAACGTCTTAAAGATTTTGATTTTGATGCTCCTTCAGCTCCTGCTATTACTAATAGTGGAGCTACAGCATACACGTCAGGTGAGGTGGTTGCTCCTCGCTCATCTGGTCTTGCCGCTGACACACCTAAAAGGTTCACACTACACACTTCTATGCAGAATATGGCCAGAGAACCTACTAAATTAAGCACTGAAACTGAATGCACTACCGTGGTTTCCACAGACGAGAACAATACAGGCAACCATAATGAAACTATAAATGAAAATGACAATAAAGGTTTTAGGGAGGTTCCAAAACGACAATCCAATGTTGAGGCAGTGGCTTCACCCACTACTACCCAAGACACTAGAGAATCAAATGTTGTAACATTGGAACCTTACGCACTGCGTTCCACTCATAGTCCAGGTAGGTCCACAGCTGAGAATCCTCGGATTCTAGTAGTGAGGCGTAGAAAGAGACGACAGAGACATCATCAACTGCAAGCTACTTTTGATTTTAGTTGTGCAATCACAGCTCCAACTCCCTGCTTTGAGGAATACTTCCTCATCCAATTTCCTGGATTAGAGTTAGCTACAGATGTAAATAACATTAAACTGGATCAAGACACCCAGTCTAAAGTTGGCCAGAGATTAAAAATTGTCAAGGCTACAATAAGTTCTCTACTGGTGGAGGCCCAAACTAGTGTGTAGGCTACCAAGATCAGATCATTAAAGTCTCTAGCGGGAAAGAAAATCACTGTTACTGCACACCGTCAATATAGCACTGTTAAGGGTGTAATTCGCACCCCTATACTACGGCAGTAATCAGAGGAGGAAATACATGAACATCTGAAGGACCAAGGTGTCACAGATGTGCGTAGAGTACAACTGAGACGAGATGGACAATTAGTACCAACCGACACTTATATCCTCACTTTTAACCTCCACTCCTGTCCGCCAGTGCTTCGTGTCACTCGCTGGGTATTGGTTGAGGTGGACCAGTACCACTAACGTCTGCAGCAGTGTTCCAAATGTCAGCGCTTCAGCCATGTAGCAAAACATTGCTGTAGAGAGGTAGACACATGTGCCCGATGTAGTGGTAGAGGTTATCGCAAGGATGCATGAACAAGTAAGGTGTCTTGCTTCCATTGTAAGGGACCTCACTGCAGTAATGATAGACAATGTCCAAAATACAAATGTGAGAAAGATGTCTTGGACCTACAGATGAGAGAGTGAATTCCTCGTTTTGTAGCTCCCCCCCAAAATATTCGACTAACACCATATCTATGAACCTTTATACCCTGCTCCTGCCCAAGAGGGCAATAGCGCATTAACAGTACAGTTTCCTCAGCAAGGACCACACCTAATCTTCCTACAACGTCAACCATTGTACATCACAGACATGGCATAATCACTCTGATGCTATCATGGACGTGGAGCGCGTAACAAGGAGATAGTACTTTATCTGTACAACTCCCTCGTTCGGCCTCACCTGGAGTATGCCGTACAATTTTGGAGTCCTTCGTTTCGAAAGGATATCGCAAGGTTGGAACGCGTATAAGCCAGGGCAACCAAACTGATTCCCTCTATCCGACATAAAAGTTATGAGGATAGACTAAGGGAATTAGATCTGTTCTCGCTGGAAACCCGTAGACTGCGTGGTCAGCTCTTTGAAGTTTTCAAAATAATTCGAGGGTTCGACAATGTTGACTACCGGGATATTTTCACACTCAGTGAGAACAGAACGCGCAGTCACGGCTTCAAACTTGAACTGAAGCGTTACAACCGAAATCTGTGTGGAAATTTTTTCACTTACAGTATCTGCGGTGAGTGGAACGCACTTCCAGTGGAAGTTGTTAACAGTGAATCTGTTGACCAGTTCAAGTCAAGACTTGACAAAGTCTTGAAAAGTGGCCGTTTAGGGACGCAAAACAATTGAGCAGCCATGTGCCTGCTCGATTGCTAGTCCAAAGGTACCCTCTTTGAATGGACCGTAAGGTCTTCTAGGGTACTTACTTTCCTTGTTACTCCTTGTTACTCCTGTTGTGAAATCTGAGGGATCTCCTCCAACAGTACAGTCTGCAAATAAAATGGATGAATCTCCTATTTTGAAGAAAGTAGAACAAACAGAAAAGCTCTTAAAGACCATCTGCGTAAGTCTGATGACCGTCACATGCGATCGCCTTCACGATCACAAAAGACTACCTCTATTCCACCTATAGAATAACAGCAACCTAAGACAGTTACAGACCCAAGCTCGCCTGGAACACAACAGCATGCAATTCAAGACTGGAAATACCAAAAGAAAACCAGCCTAGTGAGACTTCTGATACTGCCCTACAACTGGAGACTCGTAATACTCATAGTACACAAAAACGTCTCCTTACTTCGCCTACAAAAACCACCACAAGCCCCCAAAATATCATGTTACACCTCGTCTACCAGAGAGTAATGTGCAAAAGATCCTTGTTATTGGCACTCAAGAGACTCAACTTCCATTCCATTCCCAGAAAGGTAGGTTCTCATGCCTACCAAATTAATTCCTTCAGGCTTCTCTCCATCTACCATTCTGCAATGAAACCTGGGATCATTTCGTACCAGGTTTCAAGACTTAAAACTGCTTATACAAGAAACTCGACCGGTCTGTATTTGTCTACAGGAAACACATATTACAGGTGCGCGGATTCATCCGCCATTTGGTAACAAGTTGGTTATTTCGGCTCTGGTGCGTAATGATGGTCATGAACTTGGTACAGCAATATTGGTGCATAACAGGCTGTCATTCGCTCCACTAGTGCTGAATACTACTCTTCAAACAGTAGCAGTACAAGTTCATCTAAATAAGACCTATACTGTCTATTCACTCTACTTACCACATGTCAACGTTGCTACAGCTGACATTGAACACCTAATAAGCCAATTACCAGTACCTTTTCTCCTTCTTGGAGATATGAATGCAAAAAGCCCCTTATGGGGTGAAATGACTTATAATGTTCGCTGACGATCATTTGAACAACTACTCACTACACTCCCAATTGCACTCTTAAATGATAATACTCCCACTAACTTTCCCATCTAAACCAATACTCCTTCAACGATAGACTTGGTTATCTGCTCAGTAGATAATATTTTTGATTTTGAATACTTAGTTTTCTACTCGTTGTATGGTAGTGATCATTACCCAATTGATGGAGACCCTGCAAAGATAGCTGACAGCCCTGATCGATATAATATTGAAAAAGCTGATTGGAATAAATGTTTTTCTGCAACACATTCAGTCCTGAAAGCAGAGGATATTGTGGATATAAATGTCCTCATGGATACCATAGTTACAATCCTCATTTCAGCTGCTACACAAGCAATCCCTCTAAAGTCGGGATTGAAGGGACGAACTCCAGTGCCCTGGTTTACGGATGAATGTAAACAAGCACGTCGTGCTCGCCTAAGAGCAGAGAGGGCTATGAAAAGGAACCACTCAGTACAAACAAAAATTAACTATACTAGAGCCAACATATTGTTATCAAGTTTTTAAGGAAGCTCATCAGCAATCATGGAAAAATTATGTGTCCTCAATTACGTCCCGATTGTCATTGCATCAAGTATGGAAACGTATTAGCAACATATCTGGTAAATTTACTCCAAATCCTACTCCAGTACTACATTCTCCTGATGGAGACCTCATATGTGATCATGCGGGTGTGTCAAATTACTTTGCACATCATTTTAGCAATATATCTGATGATCATAATTACTCTGACGCCTTTAAACGACATAAAGAAACTATTGAGTCTACTTTCCTTCCATTCATGAACTTCTTCTCAAAAACATTACAATCTATCTTTTACTTATTGTGAATTCGCATCTGCTTTGTCAATGATGCAGGACAGTAGTCCTGGCCCTGATCGTATTACATATACCTTCATCAAACATGCTCACCCATCCTAAGAGAATTGCTCTTGGGAGCATATAACAGAATATATACGGACGTAATTTACCCACAGAGCTAGGGTGTGGGATTTGTGTTGCCCATTTCCAAGCCGGGGAAGGATTTATATACTCGAGGGAATTACAGACCCATCACACTGACCAACTGTACGTGTAAGTTAATGGAGAAAATGGTTAAAAGTCAATTTATGACTGTCCTTGAACGGGAAGGTCATTTAATCCCAGTGCAATCAAGTTTCCGTCGTGGACGCAGTACCACAGACAACCTGATTCAATTGCAGACAGATATCATAGCAGTCTTCAAGAAGGAGAGGTATTCATCAGACAATATATGATTTGGGGTTCAGAGGAAATCTGCCCATCTTCATTCAGAACTTCAAAAATAATAAAAGTATCCAAGTACAAATTGGCCGCGCCACCTCCGACCCTATGTTGTTAACCCAGGGAGTCCCTCAAGGCAGTTTTGTCTTGTACCTGTTTAATTTTGGCAATTAATGGAATCACTAGGTCTCTTCCCAACAGTATTGCATCAACTTTGTATGTTGATGACTTGGCAATTTATGCATCTGGTACAATCTCCCATCTACTTGAACGTCGTCTTCAGGTTGCTCTACGTAACCTTGAGGAGTGGAGTAATAAGACGGATTTTACCTTTTACACCGCGAAAACTGCATCTATGCACATCTACAGGAAGCGAGGATGCCCTAGGATGGCAGCAAACTTATCTCTATATGGTAGACCAATCACTAATGTGCCGGTCTACAAATTTCTTGGGATGTACATTGATGATAAATTTACTTGGAAACCACATATTACCCATTTGAAGGTTAAATGCATAAAAACCCTAACTCTACTCAAACATATCTAATATAGAAGCTGGAGATCACTGCTGTGGTTGTACATCATGCTCCTGAAGCCTCAATTAGACTATGGTTGTGAAGCATACTCATCGGCTTCTCATACAGAATTAAACAGAATAACACCGATACATAATGCAGCCATCCGGACTGCAACTGGAGCTTTTAGATCATCCCCATTAAATAGTATTTATGCCGAATCAGGGATTAAACTACTGGAAACATACGGATATATAAAGCTGCTCAATACGTATCTACGAATCCAGTGCAATCCGATCCACCCTCTCCATGAATGCATAGCACTGATGGATGATGAAGATAAGTCTAGCCAAGAGGATGTGCACATCTCCAATCCTAGTCATACTTGTTTCTTTCAACTGACGAAAGCATTGAAGAATCTATGTGGAATCTCATCTGCACACATTATGACAGTATCACCTCCCATGTGCCCTTTGTGGTCCTTAACAGACTTGAAGACTTGTAAAGACTTGTAAAGACTTAAACAATATCCCAAAGACTGCAGTTGTCCACCACGTACTTCACGCATTTTTCACTAGACATAGTGTTGCACATAATGGGTGTCTTATACACAGATGGATCCAAAGTTGAAGACGGAGTGGCATTTGCATATGAACATTTGAATTTCACATATACACGACGCATTCAGCCTCATGCTACCGTATTTACGGTAGAACTCTACGCCATTTATTATATATAGCCTTGATTATGCTGCATCAATTATAATGACCAACCTGTCACTATTCATACTGACTCTAGAAGTGCTATAATGGCTATCCAGCAATATCCTACTAGTAATCCGCTGGTTCAGTTAATACAATGCAGAATATATACTCTACAACGTCTAGTTTGTCTATGTTGAGTAAATGCACATGTGGGTAAGCCAGGTAATGAAGCAGTGGACACATTGGCTTCCCATTGTGCGACCACTGGACAGCTTTCAGCAATCGATCTGCCCCAGAGTAACTTTAAATGTTACATCAAGAAAGCTGAGACGAACGGGTGGAAGCAGACTTGGCAAAACGCTGGCCTTGATAATAAATATCGACGAGTAGCAGTTCTACTTTGCCACTGGCTTCCGCACTATCATCAAATAGGTCCTGAGGGATCACTCTTTGTAGATTGAGCATTGGCCACACAAAACTCACACACAGCTACTATATGGAACGACACCATCGACCGTTATGTGATGACTGTTTAGTCAATTTGACTATATACGATATCCTGATCGAGTGCCCATCATATCTAGTACATCGTCAACGATATTTTGGTCTAGGTCCTTATAAACTGGAGTTATTTTAGGGGAACAAGTACAGTAATCTACATGGGCCCCTGTGCCCATAGTTAACAGATATAGGTTTCCTTTGAGACATATAATGTGTTGCTTTTATACAAATTACTATTAAATTGTTATTTAGTTAGATATTTATGCTTTTAATATAAATTTCTGATTTTAAATAAGACTTAAATTTTATTTGTATGCCTCTTTACTGAAAGCTCCTGATCTCACTATAATAGATATATCTTATTTTCATGTACCCTATAACTTCCAGATTGCTTCTTATATTCAGGAAATTTTAGCCTCATTCATAATTCTACTTGAAATTCACTGTTGAATCACCGTATGGTGTCTATAGTGGTAAAAGACCTAATATAATAATAATAATGATACATTTTCCCGATAAATGGGACGATCTACGATACAATTACCCGGATAAATGAGACGATACACGATACAATTTCTCCGATAAATGGGACGAGGTACGATACCTTTATCCGGATAAATGAACCGATAAACAATACATTTTTTTCGATAAATGAGACGATACAAGATACATTTTCCCCGATAAGTGAGACGATACACAGGACATTTTCTCCGATAAATGAGACGATATGCAATATAATTTCCCTGATAAGCGAGACGATACACAATACATTTTCCCCGATAAATGAGGCGATGCACAATTTCATTTTCTCCGATAAGTGAAGCGATACGCAATACATTTTCTCCGATTAATGAGTCGATACACAATATATTTTCCCCGATAAATGAGACAATACACAATACAATTTCCCCGATAAATGAGACGATACACAATAGATTTTTTCCTATAAATGAGATGCTACACAATACAATTTCGCCAATAAATGAGTCAATACACAATGCAATTCCCCCGATGAATGAGATGATACACAATACATTTTCTTCAATAAATGACTCAATACATAATACAATTTCCTCGATAAATGAAACGATATCCAATACATTTTCTCCGATAACTAACAGGCAGGCTAGAAATATATATTATCTACTGCACCATGTCTAGCCTCAATAAGATCGAATTAGGCACTGGGCCTGAATTAAGGAATGAATGAGTCATTTCATTGGCCTCAAAGGAGGCATACGCAGTAGGCTCAGGCTGTAAAAGCCTATTTATCCGGTATAATTATCTCGGGTAATTATATCGTGGTAAGTAGATCACCTGTAATTTCATAGACTGGTAATACTATCGTTGGTACATTCGTCATTATACTTTTTATTTGTAGATAATATAAATCGCTAAAGAATATTTAAAGTTGCTATTGATAAATATTTACATACAGCTTGAGTTTCTTTGTTGAATTCGGTTTCTGAAAGTGCGACATTCAAATGCTTTAGATTAATGGAAAGGGATGAGATGCTGTATTATTGATAATAATGGCAGAACAATAAAATTTAACTGCATTGTAAGTAAATCTATTTGTCAGTTTTTTAGTCAATCATAATGTAAAAAGATTTTAACATTTGTGACAAAAAATGTCAACGTTTTATTATGCGAAGAAACATTCTGGAGAGATAAATTATGAATAATCTCTAAATAATGTAGTATTTCGCGTTTTCGATATTCCTTGATGATGCGTCGACTTCTCGTTGCAACTTTATATTTCTTTATAGCGATTATAAATGCACCGAAATATACTGGTCGAATAGTGTTACAGTATTTTATAGATAGATTCCTTTTCAATCAATATTTTTTTAAATTTCCAGATCCGAGAATGATCTAACGTTCAATCCGCTGTGTAATCGTTGACAGCATTTCATAAGACTCTGTCTTACATAGAGGTACTCCCTTTTGGTCTGCACCGCAACAATTCTGAGGGGCAGAATTAGAGCGAGTTGGATGATGGATGGACTAGACCAGTGGTTCTCAACCATGGGCCACATGGCCCCTAGGGGTCCATGTAACATTACTAGGGGTCCACACACATAAAAAAACGAATTGGGGTCCACGCTGATATTTTGGTTAGCCATAGAGCAATTATACCTCAGAACTGTTATTATTATTGAGAATGGAGAGAGAGAAAGAGAAAGAGAGAAAGAGAGAGAGAGAGAGAGAGAGAGAGGGGGGGGGAGGGGGACGGGGAGGATGGTAACGCGTGTTTATGAAGTACTGTTAGATGCCAATTTGGGTTTTCAAATATTAACTTTTGCCATTAATTTTATAACACCATTTTTTCACATATTTATTTATATATATCATTATCGTTCAAATTATTTATTAGTATCAATTTTTAATTTCTATTAATGCTCTTCATAGAAAACATTATTTGACAAGCTCTCGCCTTCGGGTCCACCAAGTCATGTGAATTCTTTTCAGTTTTAATTATTCGTAAAAAGTGTTTTGGTGTTTAATGAGTAAGTTATTATAATATCATTAGTATGTACTTTAATTCTTAGAGATGGGATTAAACGTATCAAAATAATAGCATTCCTAGGAAGTTCTTCGCAAACTTAATAAGCTTGGAACCCTTAATTCCAATTGATTACAATAATGAACTCCATCAGATTAGATTTGAATCATTAGCGAGGTGTAATCATTGACTCTTGGATTTACTAAATTATTATATTATACCATTTTATACTATTATATGTTATTTTTTATTATATTATAGTGTGTTATGGTGTAATATAGCGTATCATAATTATTGTATCACCTTGTATTGCATTGTATTGCTTCAAATATTATATCATATATCATAATGATGTTGAGCTATGTCATATCATATTATGTTACTTTACGTTGGTTGTGTCATGTTATGTTACGATGAGCGGTCAATAGGTTTTGCAATTCGGATATAAGGAAACAAGATATGAGGAAAAGTGTTTTATTATTTTTTAATATAACTACCCTCGACTTCAATGCACTTGCGCCACTTGTCCCTGAGGCTTCGAATTCCCGACAACCAGAAATCTCCCGACTGCTGTTCAATCCACTCCTGGACGGCGAGCTGGACATCTTCATCGTCCCCAAACTGGCGTCCACGCAGTGCAGCCTTGAGCTGGCGGAAAAAAAGGTTGTCGCTAGGGGCCAGATCTGGACTGTATGGGGGATGGTTGAGCTCCTCTAATCTGCACTCGCGCAGGGCAGCTTGTGCAACTCTGGCCTTGTGGACAGGGGCATTGTCGTAGAGGAGCAGGACACCGCGTGTCAACTTGCCGCGCCGCTTCTGACGGATGCACTTCTTCAACCCAGCCAGTTCCTCGGCGTAATATTGGCCTGTGATGCTCTTTCCAAGAGGCGCATAGTCCACCATCAACACCTTCTCAGAATCCTAGAAAATGGTAGCCATAATCTTCCCGGCTGAGGGTTGGGTCCGGAACTTGATGGGGGTCGGAGAGCCCCTGTGCTTCCAGGCCATGCTTTCGAGCTTGGTCTCGGGATCCCAATGATAGACCCACGTTTCATCACCTGTCACTATACGTGACTCGAATCCCGCCGGTTCTTGATTGTATAGGAACAGCAGCTCCTCCGAACTTTGACGACGTTAAAGTCGATCATGGGGCGTGAGGTTTCTAGGGAGCCAATAGGCAGAGACCTTGGTCATGGCCAAATTGTCGTGGAGGATGCGTATAACACTTCCATGTGATATTCCAAGTTCTCGCTTGATTTCTTCGACCTTCCCCCTTCGATTTTTGAGGATGATCCTCTCCACACGGGCCACATTGTCCTCGTTGGTCACGTCTGACGGGCGTCCTGGATGGGGTCAGCTTCAAGGGACTCACGACCATGGCGGAACTCCCTATTCCAGCGAGCAATGGTTGTATAGGAAGGGGCAGTTTCGGTGGTTATGCGTTCATGGATCTCTTTTGCATTCTTGCCTTCCTTAGTCAAAAATTTGATCACTGCGCGGTGCTCAACCTTCTCCATTGTTGAAAAATTTGTGACTGACGATCTGTGATCAACTACTGCTTTTTAAATAGACGAGGCAGGAGCGTACAGCTGGAGGTCCTGACTTGTTATAACTTGTCCTAGCACCCACACACATAGCCATCCCCCTTCCTCTGTTTTGCCCTACCGATTTGCAAAACTTATTGACTACTCCTCGTATATCACAAATATCAACACTTGCCTGTGAAATTAATTTCCAATACACTCCCTCAAACACACACAGACACACACTGAAACATAATTCGTGACGCACATTCTGATCCAGAGAAATGGTAATAGTGTCCAAAGTTAAATATGTTAACTTGGATGTTTAGTAAAATTACTCACGATTATTGGCCTCTTCACGCCATATAATTGCAATGGTTTATCTTAAAATGTCTTATCTCTTCATCTCCCTCTCTCTCTTTCTCTCTCTCTCTCTCTCTCTCTCTCTCTTTCTCTTCTCTCTCTCTCTCTCTCTCTCTCTCTCTCTCTCTCTCTCTCTCTCTCTCTCTCTTTCTTTCTTATATATATATATATATATATATATATATATATATATATATATATATATATATATATATATATATATATATATACTGTACTTTAAGCAAAAATTGACCAAATTATAATACCTATTTCACCTTGAAATATCAAGGTCACTCAATTCTCTCTGTATTTGTTGCAAAGTTATCTTTTAGTTTTGTTAACAAATTACATATAATTCTTAACTATAAACTGTAATATATGCTATAACAGCTTCTTATATATTTTTACAGATAACCCATGGCGGCGCTAACAAAGAAAAAGTGCCGACAGTATTCTGTTGAATATTTGTCTTACCGATTTATTCCATCACCACAGAATGCAACGAAACCAATGTACCTCATATGCATCGATGTACTTTCAAATGCAGGCACGAGGCCTTGTAAACTTAAAATACATCTGGAAACCAAGCACAATGAAAAGAAAGACAAACCAGTAGAATACTTTAGAAAACTCCGTGATGATTTTCAAGAAAAAACAGTGGTTCAAGTGTTGAACAGCCAAGTATCAAACTAAATGATGGTTTATTGGCATCTTATGTAATAAGCCTGATATTAGCAAAGGATAAAAAAACCCATAATATTGGTGAAACTAATTTTTCCAGCAGTGTCTGTTATAATTTCATCAGTTCTAAAACAAAGTGCAAGTGAAATCACTAATCCCATTCCTTTAAGCAACTCATCTGTGTCACGACGCATTGATAAAATGGCAGAGGATGTTGAAAAGCAATTAATAGCTAATTTGAAAGTATAACAGTTTGCTCTTCAGCTTGATGAATCAACATTAAGAGATAATGAAGTTATTCTACTAACATATGTTTGATTTATGGATGATCAAGGACCTAGAGAGGAAATGCTTTTGGTCAGAAGTTGTTACATATTTCAAAGAAAGCAATATTCCACTCAAATACATAATGGCATGTGTTACTGATGGTGCATCATCCATGACTGGCAGATACAAAGGTTTTATTGCACACTTGAAACAAGCTGTCCCCGTAATATTTTGCATACACTGTTTGATACACCGTCAACACTTAGTTGCTAAGAAATTGGGTGGACGCCTACATGATGCACTTAATGTTGTGATAAAAGTGGTTAACCATATTAAATCAAATTCTCTAAGAGACCGTCTCTTTCGTGAATTCTGTAGTCAAAATGGAGAAGAGTTTGAACGTCTTGTAATGTATACTGAGGTGAGATGGTTGTCAAAGGGGAATTGTTTTCATCGTTTTATTGCACTTTGGGATTCTATTTTCTTATTTCTGGCCAACAACCATCTAGGAGAACAACTGCTCTCAACTAAATGTGATGTATTTTACTTATCAGATATATTTGAAAAAATAGATTTACTTAATAAACGGCTCCAAGGAAAAAATTCTTATCTCATATCCAGTAAAGGTGCAATTACTGCTTTCCTGAAAAAGCTAGAGTTGTACAAGATTAATATCAGACGTGGTGCATTTGAACAGTTTCCTTGTTTTGCCTCAATTAGCAGCGATCTGCACGATGATGATCTTGCATTGTATGGTGAATATTTGGAAAATTTACACAAAGATATGCAAGCTCGGTTTAGTGACTTACTCATGATGGATATACCAACTTGGGTGACAATTCCTTTCGAAGTTAATGTTGCCGATGTAGACATTTATTTACAGGCAACCCTCATTGAATTACAAAGTGATGAAATATTGCAGGCAAAATTTAAAGATGAAAAGCATGATATATGGAAAACAAATGAAGCTGTTAAAAAGTATCCACTACTCTGGGATAAAGCACAACTCTACTTCATTGCTTTTCCATCATCTTACCTTGTTGAATCAGGATTTAGTCGTGTTTCTCACTTATTGTCAAAAGCTCGTAATAAACTCGACCTGGTGCAAAGGGATGATCTTCGACTATCATTGACATCGATGGAGCCGAATATTAAAAAACTCGCTGAGCAACATCAGTCACAGGGATCTCATTGAATAAATCTACATTTTTTATTTAATTACTCACTCATCTTTTTAAAGGTATATTATTAATTATTTACTAATGTACATAGATGCTCCATAAAATTAACTATTAAATCATTTATTTGTATTAGTTTAAATTAAAGTTTTCATTCAAAATAAGCATAATTATTTACTATTTTTTTACTTATTGATACAATTCCTTTGCTTTTTTATTAGTGAAAAATCTTTGGCCTTTGGGGCCACCGAATATTTTTTAAAGAAAAAGGGTCCATGGGTAAAATAAGGTTGAGAACCACTGGACTAGACGAAGGACTGGGCGTTGTCTCCGTGTCTCCCATAATCTTCGAGGATTGGCTGGGCGGCTTCGGAAAAAAACATTATTCTCGTGTAAAATATTAAAAAAGACGAACTACATCCAAGACGCGAACAAATGAGATAGTTGCCCTCATGTGCAACTTCTACATTCTGCATCATTTTTGTATAGCTGTTGTAGATAATTTATTTAAATGAGGTGAAAATAGAGATTAATACAAATAGAAAAAAAAAACTGTTTCTAGTCTAGTGGAATTTGTAAATTAAACTCTTAAAAAATCAATGCCATCGGATTTAAATTTGTCATAAATTTGTTTTGCGATAACGTTGGATGTAAAGATTTCATTTCCGATGTACTTGTTGTGAGTCTAATCACTCGTTCTGCTCATTATGGCATAGGCGAGATGCAGAATGTCATTATTCATGAGGCCGTGTATCATATAAAGATAATGAGAGTGAAAACCGCCTTAGAAGTTCCATTTCATATTACCATAGTACCATTTCATATTACAGAATTAACACCCGAACAATTCTTTTAAAGTCGAAAATAAAATATTTTTTCTCTTTTATTATCAATTAGAAGAAAACGCTGAGTGGAATGTGTTGGTTGGTTTATATTCAGGAGAAATCCTCAGGTAGAATTTTCTGGATTGGCAGGAACTTCGTTACCAAATTTCGATCTTTTGGGATGTTCGTTGATGTGAGACGGTTGCGAGCAGCGGAAGCAATCCAGAGTAGGCTTTTGTTACGATGTGAAAGTGATCATAAAAACAAATTCAATAAATGTTATATGGCCTGTGTGGTTGTAGTGTGGCAATTGATTCTTTCTCTTGTGATGCGTTGTAGAAAAACCGTATTTATCACATTTCCAAACTAGTGATCACCATTTTTTCCTGACAACCAAAAGATTGATGTAATTGTTTTTATTTATTTAGTTCATTTATAACATTGAATAACATTTTGATGGACTTATTTTTATTAGCTTCTAAACTACCATACCAAAATATGTAAGCCATGACAATCAAAAGCATTATATCAACTGACTTAACTGAATAAATCCAGTCTTTTTTAGGTACTAAAACTGGTTTTAAGTAACAAATTATGGTAGCTACCAAAATAAAACAGTAAGTAAACCTAAGAAATTTTAAAGATAGTAGACTTTCTTACTTATATTTTGCTTCTATTATTATTATACAATTTTTTTAAATTAACCTAGCTTTATTTGCCTCAAGTAGAGAAACTAGCACATAAACCATGTTTGGTGGTCGCTTGGTCCCCAAATCGCTCTTCAAACTATAGCAAATACGCCGCATGTTTCTCTGCTGGTTGTTTGGTTTGGGTTTGCTTTTGTTGGTTTTCTTTTTTGTTTGGTATGTGTAGCTTTGTGAGGAATTTTAAAGTAGGCTGAAATGTTTAAATACGGCGGCCTATTACCTTAGCGAGAGTCACCAGATGGGCGCTTTTTGAAAGAAAAAAATAATCACAGCCGGATATATGAAAGCCTAGATTGACTAATCTAGAAACCCATAAATATTCTCAGTCTAGAAACTAGAAGAGTTTGATTGGATTGATAAAATTATTTTAAAACCAAATTTCGATGGAAATGAAACATGTTTTTAGTATTACAAGTACGATAGTAGTTTTGGAGCCTCACGCTCCATCCTTCAGTTGTACGAACAGCACAAGATAAGCGTAATACTCCAAAACTAGTCTCGTACTTGTGATGCTAAAAAGGTTTTCTTAAAAAAGTTTCATTTGCATCGAACTACCAACGTGTGCACTACCCTGCTACCGCAAATTCAATTGCTAAAATGTGTGAGAAAGGAAAGGCAATTTGCTTGAAGTGTGATCTATTAGATTTAGCGAACACAAAGAAGGTAGCATAGAACTGAAATGTCTAACCTAATTAGCACAATCCTGTGACCGGAATAAGGCATAAAAGGCATTAAAAATTGAAACTATATCTTCCAAATGAGGTTTGACAACCACTTAAACTATTAAACTCCAGTTGCCTATTTAAACTCATTGGAACTATTCCTTCATTAATAGATTTGTTACAAATATTACAAAAAGGTTTTGCTAGTTCGCTTTCTAACTCATTATGCGGAATTGTCTATACTTTATCGGGACATTACGCTTTATATCTTTCTATTCCCTTTATATGAAGACATTTTAGATTATATTAATATTCGAAAGAGTAATATCATTAATAAAAGTAATTACGACAGAGATTTACCTAAATTTATGTTATCTTCGACGGTTAAGACGTTTGCAAAATGGTTTAGTTGTCACAACATCTTCACACACCTCCAATGGCCGATGCAATCCCTGAAGAGTACGATATTAACGAATCTATAAATTCTCTTAAGTTCACCTATTGATGCCGACACTAGTTCCTTTTTGCTGGTTCCCCTTAGATCTCCTTATGCTACATTTTGCTAGGCGACGATAAACATTATATCGGTTCTGGTTTTCATGTTACTAAACTTTTACAGAGTCGGCTACGTAGTCTTGTATATTCTTTATTTATGCAAAACATATTTTTAGATATAGTAGGACCTCGTGACAGCCTGTAGACAACAGTATTATTCAGTTTAATGCAATTTATCTCGATTTCAACAGTTAAAACAACTGTACCTATATCAGTAGCGGATCTAAGATAAAAAAATTGTAGGATTAAACTGAATTCCTCCCTCTGAGTATTCTGAGAAAAGGGCATTGATCACTAATAAGGTTTATCATAGACAGCATTGTTAATAAATATCATTAACTCACACAGGAGTTAGCAAAAACTCTCTCAGAATCGAATATTTTTTTGGACGTCAACTACGGTATTATACTGAATTAAATAATTATTTTTGAGATTTACCTGGATTTTAGACATGTATCATATAAGATACATTTGATCCCAATGGTTTAAATAACTGTTTATATATATATATATATATATATATATATATATATATATATATATATATATATATATATATATATATATATTCTATATTACTACATAACTCTTTCTGAATTGCAGAATACAAGTATGGCTTAAAAAATAAATATAAGCATAAAAGGGTGTGAAATTGTGGAGGAAGGAGAGGGGGGAGGGCTTCAGCTCCCTAGCCCCATCCTGGATCCCCGCCTGACCTATATTTATACCCTGCTCTTAATTCCTCCTTCTTATTCCTGAAACTGAGCAGGTTTGTATTGAAGCAAGAAAATGTAGAAGTTGTGTTTATGGATCGTCACAGTGGCGCTGAAGAATAATTTAATTGTGAGTCTCCTACCTACGCTATAAAAATTAGTATGGACCCTCTAAACTCCTCCCCCGCAGCAACCCACAGCATCACATAAGTCTGCCGAATCTCGCAGCCTGTTTGAGTGAAGTTCATTTGGTCTAAGCAGGTTACGACGTTCGTAGGAAAGATCCAGGCGCAAATTAAGGGAAGTTGTTGTGATAGAGATATAGGCATTTTTGATCTTTTTGGAACGGTCCTGTATATTTATGATCAATCCTCCTTATCGCTACGTTCATATGGGGAAGGGTGGTCGTAAAGCATGACTATAAATAGTAACTTAAGGACCCTTAAGCATACCAAAGTACGAGGGGCAGTCAATAGTCTTTGCGAATCGGTAGGGCAAAACAGAGGAAGGGGGATGGCTGTTTGTGGGGGTGTTAGGACAAGTTATGACAAGTCAGGACCTGCAGCCACACGCACCTGCCTCGTCCCTTTAAGAAGCAGTAGCTGATCGCAGATCGTCAGTCACAATTTTTTCAACAATAGAGAAGGTTGAGCACCGCGCAGTGATCAAATTTTTGACCAAGGAAGGCTAAAATGCAAAAGAGATCCATGAACGCATGGTTGCAGTGTACACCGACACCGCCCCTTCCTATGCCACCATTGCTCGCTGGAATAGGGAGTTCCGCCATGGTCGTGAGTCCCTTGAAGATGACCCCCTTCCAGGACGCCCGTCAGACGTGACCAACGAGGACAATGTGGCCCGTGTAGAGAGGATGATCCTCAAAAATCGACGGGTGAAGGTCAAAGTATATCACGTGGAAGTGTTATCAACATCATCCACGACAATTTGGCCATGACCAAGGTCTGTGCCCGTTGGCTCCCTAGAAACCTCACGCCCCATGATCGACTTTAACGTCGTCAAAGTTCGGAGGAGCTGCTGTTCCTATACAATCAAGAACCGGCGGGATTCGAGTCAAGTATAGTGAAAGGTGATGAAACGTGGGTCCATCACTGGGATCCCGAGACCAAGCTCAAAAGCATGGCCTGGAAGCACCGGGGCTCTCCGACCCCATCAAGCTCCGGACCCACCCCCCAGCCGAGAAGATCATGGCCACCATCTTCTGGGATTCTGAGTGAGTGTTGATGGTGGACTATGCGCCTCGTGGAAGGACCATCACAGGCCAATATTACGCCGAGGAACTGGCTGGGTTGAAGAAGTGTATCCGTCAGAAGCGGCGCGGCAAGTTGACACGCGGTGTCCTACTCCTCCACGACAATGCCCCTGTCCACAAGGCCAGAGTTGCACAAGCTGCCTTGCCTGAGTGTGGATTCGAGGAGCTCAACCATCCTCCCTACAGTCCAGATCTGGCCCCTAGTGACTACTTTTTATTTCGCCAGGACGCTGGTTTGGGGACGATGAAGATGTCCAGCTCGCCGTCCAGGAGTGGATTGAATAGCAGTCGCGAGATTTCTGGTTGTCGGGAATTCGAAGCGTCGGGGACAAGTGGCGTAAGTGCATTGAAGTCGAGAGTAGTTATATTGAAAAATAATAAAACACTTTTCCTTATATCTCGTTTCCTTATATCCGAATTGCAAAACCTATTGACTGCTCCTCGTAAGAATAGGATACTTCTGACCTCTTCTCTTTACTGGATACACAGGGGCTGGATTACTATCCCCCCACAGATGAACAACGACAGGGAGAGAGAAAGAGAGAAATGAAAAAGACTTCCCCTTTGTGGTCATCAGGAGCGAGAACAAAACTAACGAGAGAAAGGATGATGTAGATGGTAAATATAACATTTAATGTTGCTTTGATTCGGCTAATAAATTCACCCAAATGTGGCATAGTTATGTGTTACAAGGGCGAGTACCATGAAAAACTGATAGGGAAGGAGAGGAAGCACCTGAGAGCGAAACAGTTAGAATCAATATGAGCCCCAGAAATAAACAATATATCGATAATTGGATCTCTATTTGGAGGAACACTCGGCGGAAGAGATTAAGGAAAAAAAATGGTAAAAAAAGACATTGGCCAAGGTAAATGAGGGTGAGGAATGCCACACCTCCGCTTACCGAAACAACTTGCATGAATGTACACAGGCCTTCCCGTGCGATCAAAGGGAACTTTCGCCCGAGTTTTTACCTGCCCCATTAAGGGGTAAGAGAGTGAAGTGACATTTCCATGCGCCTTGTTAGATGAGGGTGTTAATAATTTCCTCCCCCCCCCCAACTAAACTTGCTTGGGAAGGAAACTTCTCTCCAAATAAAGGACATGCCAGACTTACCAAATTTGGGGACGAATCAAAGTAGCTTGCCGAGAGTGATTCACTACAGATCATTTCATAGCAGTTCAGAAGTCTTAGTTCCTCCTCCCTCTACTCATTGAGGAGACTCCTGCTAAAAGATACACTCTCACCTCCCGCTGATGTCCATGGTTTACGGTGGTCTTCATTTCAAAGTCAAGCTCGCTGCTATTAAACTTTACGTCAAGCAAGTTTTCTGCTTTCGTATCTTTACTGAACTTAAAGACAAATTAATTCACTTAGCACTTTCACACGCTTTAACATACTGCGAAAAGAATGATTCTATATTTTCATATTATTACAGTGTTTTCATAGTGCCTAAAGTGAAGTGAATAAATTCAATACAATTAAAACGATTTAATTCTAAGTAGCAATTTCCATTAAAGTGCATAGTCCATCTTCTGCGTTAGTATATTTTGCATATTTAATATAGTTAAATGAATTATTTTATATAATAAGACACAAAATTAAATATTTTTCCTGCAACCTTCCAAAGTAAAATAGTATACGTTAAATGCCTTCAAAATTCACGACGAGTCGGAGGCGAATCAAAGCAAGCAAATAGGTTCTACTGGCATAGTTTAGGGCCAGAGGTACCTGTAAATTTAGTGTCCTGAGTTGAGCACAATTGGTCAGCAGAAATGAGAGCAGGTTATAAAGATTGATTTCAAAGAGATGGATATGACAAGGGGAAAAAAGCAGTCTCCTGTAATTTGACCTCCGGACAATTCCTTAAAAATCGAGAATCAAAAGTACACTCATGTACAAGTCTGCTTTAAATGCTACACATTAAAAAAAACGCTCAATGAATGTACCCCTGCCCAAACGACACGCTGCTCGGAGTGCAGCGAAGAGGGACATATGTGGAATGAAGGCAAAAAGTTATAAGAAATTGAATAACTGGGGTGCTCCATGGAACCCTGACAAGGAGATTCCCCCCCCCCCCAAAAAAAAGCATTCAAGTTCTACGAATAACTCAAGGCAGCCACCTTTGTAAATGAATAATCATTAAGTTTTTAGAGATAATAGAGCTACCTATATACACTTATCTTGGTGACGTGGCCAAAAAAACCGATTTTTTGCAAGAGAAAAGAACAAACCCTTCAGAAAGAATATAGGAAAAGACGCTATGGCTTAGAGACAACACTCGTTCAAGCAAGATCTTAAAAATAAAGATCTTGAAGTATACATAAAAGAAGTAACAGTCAATTTAATAAATAAAGATAGAAGCCATAAAAAGCCAAGAAACACAAGTTACGACAGAAGAGAAAACAGAAACAGCGAACTCCTCTGAGAAATATCCATAAGCAGTGCTCGGAGAACAGGGGAAAGGGACCCCAAATGGGGTAATTTAGAAAAATTGGGTGGTAATGGATGTGCTATGTATGTGGATGTGCTAAGTGAGGGAAACGAATATGAAAGTTGGAGAAAAAGAATGCATCGAGGAGCCTTTCTTTTATTTTTCGGTAAAATCTGGCAACATTTCTCCTAATTAAGTGGCATTTTGCCATGTTTTGAACATGCCTCTTTCACAGTAGTTGATTAATTAGTAGAGGTGATCAAGTGATATAACAATTATTTACATAAGGTGAGTTATCATATAATCTCTAATATTTACGTTTCTGTATAGACTTTTGTGATTAAAATTCAACAAAAGTTAAATATATAAATATAAGATTAGTTTAGACTTTAAGATATTTTAGTTTATTTGTAAAGGGTCTAATTGTCCCATCAGCTGTTTAGTTGCCATTTCTCACTTTTAGGGGTAACTATTATATTTTTCATTTATTTAATTTTTATTTTAATGAATTATATTATATTAAAAGTAAGTTTTTTAAGGAGTTTAACTCTATTTAAGAATATTTCATGCAGCCCGTACAGATGTAATGCTCACTCTTTTTAAGTCTTATTGTTTGAATTTTTATGGTTGTGAGGTGTAGTTTGATTTTATGTTATGGTTTTTTAAAGTTGGAATTTAAACTCTTAAATTCGTCACTAAATAATTTGTATCAAAGCTTCAGTATTGGAACCCAAAAGTAAATGCCAATAAGATTGCTCTTTCCAAACCTGGCAGAGTTTTTGAAATCCATAAGGACCATTGGTATCACAACAAAAAAATATCCATTAAAATGAAATTGTATATTATAATTACTAATTCAGGATTTGATGAAAATTGGACTTAGGCACTACAATAAAATAGAAAGTTCCATAGAATGAAATTTCAGTTAGCTATTTATATCAGCATTACATTTAAGTAATATCAGTTGCTGAAATGTTTCGTCAGATAAAGAACTTAGTTTTTAGAGATAAGGTCAATCCTCCTAAAGTGAAGAGCCGTTCCACAGGAGCTGACGACGGAAGGGTGATGTTGTATTTAATAAATAACTTTTGATGTTTGGATATCTATCTAAACCTTGAACTGTTTTATTTGAATCCTGAAGGTAACTGAGCAATTCTAAATCTGCGGTTAATCGTGTTTGAGTGGGTTTTGTAAATCCAAAATAATCGTCACTGTCCGATACACCACTAGATGATTCAACTTCGGGTCCCTCTGCTAAATTCTCAATCACTTGAATCATAATATTTTTGACAGTCTTGGTGGCTTGAACTATCCCATGAAATACTAATATCTAACCAGCGGAGTTTGAAGAATGGATGACTTGTTGATGCAATAATGGCATCTGTAACTCTGGCTTCATTTGCCAGGGTCAAATAAGTTTGGTAGCGCTTTTCAAAGCTCTTAATGGCTGCACTTAGAAGAGGTTAGCAAAATTTCAGAGAACGTGACTGAAGGCTCTTCAGCTTTTTATCCACGGTGAGCAAGGTAGGGAGAAATTCTCCATTAAAACAGTTTTGTTTTCTTGTAGGCAATCAATTGTGCCACTGCAATAGGAGCCAAAACTGAGACATACTTCCCAAGAGATTCAATTTCGTTACCTCTGAATAGTGGAAGTTCAAGAGACGTCATGAGTTGATGTAATTTGTCCTTGTGTTTTGAAGGTAATGGCAATGTATCAAACAGAGAGTTCAAACTTTTAATGCAAGGCACCTTTAATGAGCAGTTGATAACAGTTTTGATAATCTCTGCTGATTTTGGACGACCGTTTTTGTTCCATAATGCTGAGCATTTCCCCATCGCAGAATGATTGATATTTGCAAATGAAGATATTTTCAGTGTCTGTTTTGCATAAGTTGTGGCGACGAGACTGAGTGTGTGTGAAGCACAGCGCACATGCTTAGGTAGGCTGAAGCTGTATGGGTCAGACGAAAGGTTTTCTTCCTGATCTAAGGCAATTCTCATTAAGAAAATATCCTCCAGCTCGTGCTCACCCTGATATTCTTCACCTACCTGGATTCCATCTTCTGAATCCGTGGATACAATTGCAGCAGTGACTGCAAATTCCTTAAATGCTTTGACAAAATTAGAGCCGTTATCAGTGAAGGTGCTCATGATTTTCTGCAGGGGGATATCGTATTCATTGATGATATTCTCTATATGCTCAGCAATCTTGATGTAGTTATGTTCTCCTTTGAAGCGACAGCATGCCAATACTGCACTGTGACGGACAAGAGCAGCTTCCTCAAGCTAGCTGAAAAAAAAAATGAAATAACAGTCCAATGTTTGTCTCATAAATGTTTCAATAAATTATACATACTAATATAATCGAGGTAAATTCCACAAACAAATAGGTTTGCTTTCAACCAAAAGCTGATAACTCCCTAACTGTAAAGACATTTTCGAATTCATATTTCATAAAGAGCAAAATCTTAACATACCCAATGAACTGTAACGCCCCCAAAACTACGGTGACGAGTTGATCAAATATCTGCAGTAAGACATAAGTAAGAGGTGCTGTCTAGTTTATTCTTCAGTAGAGCTCTTGTCACTTTCTCTTCTTCGATAAGGTTTTTTTAAGACATAAGTAAGAGGTGCTGTCTAGTTTATTCTTCAGTAGAGCTCTTGTCACTTTCTCTTCTTCTATAAGATTTCGGCCTAGCGTCCGCCTTGAAACGACGTGTGATTATTGCGAGTGAAATTGATTTTCACAGTGGAATGAGAAAATATGTTATGCATATAAAATATTATATATATATAATATAGCTAATACGATAATTGGTACTAATACTATAATGGTAAACAATATTTATAACTCAGAACTCACCTTTAATTAATCTCACAAAAGCTGGTTGCTCCATGGTTGATAGGGGATACACACCTTGTATGATAAAATCTGCAATCGGCTTATCAACAACAGATTGTTTTACCTTCTAGTTATTCACTGCAAAACACTCCGGTAATGTCTTTACTTTAACACCGCTGCATGAAGGACCATCGTCTAATACTGAACATTTTCTTTTTGAATCTTTTCTTTGAGATGTCACGTAGTTATCCGCTTTTTGCACCAAAGCAGGATGCTTTCTCTGTGGATAGATGTACATGATCAGATGATTGAAGGACATTTGTTTTACGTTACCATAATTCACGTTAAATTCAATCAGCATATACTATAAATGAAGGTGTTGCAAAAGGAAACAGGTAGGTTCGTGCATGGTAGATCTACGCTACTTAATATTATCGTCAGCTACTAGCAATTTTGCCATATTTTTAAAATAAGAAATAGCGAAACTTGTCGATTCAATTAAGTGTCATATAATTAGCTTTAATAAATTCTCACCTTCAAATCAATGCGTAGATTGGAAGTAGCATTGCTCGCCGCAGAGATTTCGCCATTGCATGATGTACATACACAATTCACTTTTTTTTCCGTCGGAAGATTTCACTCTAAAAGATTTACCATCTAGTAAAGGATGACTATAATTACATGATTCTTTTATTTTCCTCGTCTTTATTATTGAATAATCTCTGCATTTCACACTCTTTCGAAGAAGCTGAAGTTGCTATGCAGCAATTAAAATAACGTTAAGCGCTCTCACTATACAACCGAACACAACTGTGAACATCTGTTAACTGAATTTGAACTGATGCAAGCAATCTTCCCTCACCGGCTCACGCAGTCAACAGTTTGTGTCATACAAGTTGCAACAAGCTAAAACATGCATTACACGTTCTTAACAGCTATATAAACCTATTATCAGTAAAGTATTTGAAAAAGTATTTAAATACTGCCCACCTCTGTAAAATGGGAAGCAATATGTTAATTGTTGCTCTGGTAGCAATAGGTTAAAATAATCCCAGAATTCTACAGCCCAGAATACCCAGCCCTTACAATTCACGACACTGATGGAGCCTGCAAGATTTCTACCTTCTTATACTTTGTATTTGCACAGACCATGGGATGTGTACAAGGGAAATGAGCTAATGTTGCGGATGTGTACATGGGTAAAGGAACAAATGTTGCGGATGTGTACACGGGTGAAGGACATAATGTTGCGGATGTGAACACGGGTGAAGGATCAAATGTTGCGGATGTGAATATGGGTGAAGGATCTAATGTTGCAAATTTGTACATGGGTGAAGGATATAATGTTGCAGCTGTGAGCATGGTTGAATGATCGAATATTGCGGATATTTACAAGGATACATGAACTAATGTTGCGGATGTGAACATAATTAAATGATCTAATGTTGCAGATGTGTAGATGGCTAAATGAGCTAATGGTGACGATGTGAACAAGAGTGAATGAGGTCATGTTGCAGATGTGTAAATGAGAGAAGGATCTAATGTTACAGATGTGAACATGGTTGAATGATCTAATGTTGCGGATGTTTACAAGGATGAATGATCTAATGTTTCGGATGTGAACATGGGTGAAGGATCTAATGTTGCGGATGTGTCCATTTGCGTGCTTTTTTCCATTTCTCCTTCTGATTGCGCTCTTACTAAATCGGTGACACAAAATGGCTCGAAGCTGGCCCCTGCAGAGGCCGCTTTAGAATTGATTTGCCGCAGATTCCTAAATCAATCGTAATGTTTTTAAAATTCTAGCTTTTATCTATTCCTCTCAATTGCTTGACATTTTTTTATTTATGGATTCAATTAATAATGTTCTTCTCTCCCTACCCCCTTTGTAAATTAGAATTATAATAAACTGAATTCTTAAGTCATTTCTTGCATATATTTATGTATTCATTGTTCCTTCTGATTAGATTCCTCTTTATTTCTTCACAATATCAGTTGTTTTTTATTATTGTAGAGTATATAAATAATTTGAGTAAAGGCTTACAATATCTTAGTTTTATTTTAAACTTAATTCGTCCTATTAATGATTTACTGCCGTAACTTTCCACTCTGGATTTAGTGAAGAGGATGCGATTAAATGGCTTTGGTTCTCTGTCCAACGGAGCCTTTAATAAATGAGTGAATTCTCAAGTTAGCTTGACTCTATTTTTATAACGTGTTATCGATTTATAAAGGACATGGGTTTCGTGTGAAGGTATTTAGCCAATATCTCTTGAAGTAGATTTTCCTCAAGACCCAAAATAACAGTAGAATGACCTATTTTGAATTTCGAGAAAATAAATTTAATGTGAACTAAAAATAAAGATACAGAGACAGTGAGACCAGAAACGACAAAATTCTCAGTAGATAGTCAATAATTTTACAAAAGTTCTTTCAAATATAAAGAAGATAATTCTAAAATAACAAACATTCTTCTGACCTTTACCATTTTGGTATACTGACCTTCAAATTTTTCTTTCCCAATAAATCTAAATCGGATGTCTCATCCGACGTGACATAATGCTATTATGGGACGAAATGTGACCTTGAAGGTTATTTCATGAAACATTTTTTTTCATCGTTATTAAATAACAGAAGTGAAAAAATTAAGTGGAAATTTTGAACTCCTGCCTACGTATCACACAGAGCCAACAATCTTAAAATTAATTCATTTCCTTGCCTCTTCGATTGCTCTCTGGCAAAACTGACAAAGAAATGGACATATCGATCGACCAAAAGACAGTACAACCCTTTTCGATCAAATAAGAAAACCTTGTGGATAATTTGTTTTCTTTTTACTAATTTACAACTAAATCTTTACTCAGGTGAGTTTATAGATGGCTTATCTTTGCTAGCTCATCTTAGAGATGGCTTATCTGTACTAACTCAATTTAGAGATAGATTATCTTTACTAGGTATCTTTGAGATGATTTATCTTTGTTTAAATCAATAACGGGTTAATCTTGTGGAAAAGTAAAATCAGGGGTGGGGGGAGGGTAATATCGACTTGCAAGATATTCACTACAGCAGTCAATTAGCTTCTTCACATGCCATGAACTCAAAAAATAATCAAACTGGACATCCAACAAGCGAATCTGACACTCAAAAGGCCCTTCAAAATAGTTAGGTTCCCTGACTAATCTGATGAAATGAGAGACGACTTTCAGTGCACATGACCAAAATACTTCTTAATCTATCAGCTTCCACGACCCGCCTATTTCAGGACATGGGGTACTCCAACACCAGCCTCTAACACCTTTAATTTCTTCTTTCGACATGTCAATGACCCGTTCATTTGTATTTCGTAAACCGGTTACTCTAATTCCCCAATTCTCTTCCAGTGTACAACCTACGAGGCTGTAAGGCAATGGTTTTATATTCACGAAGCTGTAAGGCAATGGTTTAATATTCGCGAGGCTGCAAGGTGAAAGGTTTATTGTCGTGGTATGACATTATATTATATCAATACCATATTATATCTATGGGGAGGGACCAATAACTTAAAGGCGAACCGACAAAGGGACGGAACACCACGAGTTTAGACGGGCGAAAATGCGAGATAAGTGTGCAACGAGGTCGGGTAAAATATGGGCAATGACAAAGCTCAAGGTTATTTAAAGAGGCATATACAAAAATATAATTTTATTTACATAAAAATAATTAGAGAATTGATGGGCAAAATTACATTAGATGAGTTAATGGGCAAAATTACACCGGTAAACGAGGGGCGGAATTGTAGTTATGAATCAGACTATGAAGTTAAAATTAATGTATTACGGGAGGAGACTATTCAAATGGATGGAATTAACTCGAATGGGTTACTGAAGGGGGAGAGGGGTTAGCTTACGGAGGATTCCGGGTGAGACGTCGGGGTAAGGCTACACGGATATTTTCTGCACGTGAGGCGAGGCCACTTGGAGCTTCTGAGCGGGATCTTAAAGTGATGACGGTTCTCCAGAAAGGGGAGGGGGGCGGTAACGTCCGGTCTAGGGGAGAATATTTCGGCCACCCGAAACGAAGGGCGGACGAGGAGGGCTTCTACAGGAGCTGATGAGTGAAGTCGGAAAAATCGCTCGGTAGCGATCGTTAAATGGAATTACCTCACTGGCTGGGGCTAATTCGAATACACAAATAGTTCGGCCGTCACTTTGCTTTGTTAATAGCACCTGACTTGGAACTAGGGGAATCTTCTTGGGTCCGGGCGAGACTTCTCAACTCTGTGTCTGCCTCATGGGAGACGAGCACTATTTATGTCCGAGGCTCTCCCCGCAGGGAGGTTAGCGGGAAACAGCTCTACTCTAGAATGGCCTAGAATCTTCTTGCCAATTAGGCTTCCCAATTTAAGCCTAACAAAATCTTTCCAGCACATGGAACTTCCGGGCTGGAAACGAAATTCCACGTGGAATTCCCTCACATTTATATTTTCGAAGCTTGTAGGGCAGTGGTTTTATATTCGCGAGGCTGCAAGGCGACGGGCTTCTATTTTCGAAGCTTGTAAGGCAATGGTTTTATATTTGTGAGGCTGTAAGGCAATGGTTTCATATTCGCGAGGCTGTTAGGAAATGGGTTTATATTTGCGAGACTATAAGATAATGGTTTTATATTCGCGATGCTGTAAGGCAATGGGTTTCGATCTCCCCTAACAGTTTAATATCATTAGGGGTAAGTGTCCACAGAAGTGGGAAGAAGGGACATACAGGTATTGCAAAAGTTCCATAACACAATGATCGTTTTCTGCAGTTGGACAAGTTTTTATCGTTTTCATAGATAAATATGTTTTTAATTTGTAATATTAATCAATGTGGCCGCCCTTGGCATCGAATTTGCGTTGCTGTGGCGAACGTTGCGGTCGGGCGTCTGCGGCGACCAAAATTCATTCGACCAGGAGTTCATGCTCGACCTCAAACACTCTTGCACGGTCTTGGCCGTGTGAGTTGGGGCACCGTCCAGCTGAAAGACGTATTCCGCCTTCTTCGTGATCTTTTTCACCGGCTGCGAACCACACCATCGGCATCTTCATGGAGGCCGGTTGCTTGGTTGTGGATACGTAGCAGACCTCGGAGACATCTTGGTCGAAGCTTACCACGCGGTCATTCTTCCTTTTGAAGTTTTTTTCATCAGAAAAATGAGAATTCGATTTCCATGACCCTTCAAGTCATTGAGAAGGCGACCATAGCGCTCGCAACGTTATTCACGCATACGGTCGGTGAACAGAGATCTTTTCACGCACCTCAAGATATTGCCTCCCTCCTATTTGACGGATCTGAGCACCATGGCGCCAGAGATTTTTCTTCTTCTTCGCGAGCGGAGTCATTTTGACCTTCGGAGCACTTTCAAAGGCCTTTCTCACAGCCAAATGGTTGACAACTTGAGGTCAGCCGGAACGAGGTCAATCTCTGAGGTCTTCCCCGTTCTTCAGTCTCTCCACAACTCTATGGAAGGTCACCCGGCTGAAGTTGATCCGCTTAGTGCAGTAGCTGCTCAGTCGATCCAAAATCACCTTAATGTTCCTTCTTCATATATATTACAAGATCCTAAACACAGCAGCACCTTCCTACCTGTCTTCCAGACTGAGCGTATCCCGGCCCTTAATCCTATCGTTTCTGTTCCTTGTAGTTATATGTGCTCCAGGGGTGTCGTGCGTTATCTATATTTTCTCCTAAAATGTGGAATGATCTATCAAGTGTTTTCCGTCCTTTCCCCTTCCCGGCTGCCTGTAAGCGTGCTTTTCTTTAGTCGGTGGACTGGAGCTCTGGGTCTAAAGGAAGTCCTACTAAAACCCCTCCTATATTATTTGAATATTTGTGGTCATAGTGTAAATAATAAATATTCATTGCGATACAAAAAAGTCAATTTAAAGTTTTTTCGACGACCAAAGAATTAATTTCGGGAAACAGAATTGAACGCCGAAGAAAGGGGAAAATTTCGTATGACCTTTTTTAGCACGAGCGTTCTTAACATCACCTTTTTTATTATAACCTTTTTAAGCAGGGTCTTTTAGCATGATCCTTTTAGCATTACACTTTTAGCCTGCTTTTTTAGTCTAACCTTTTTAGGAATGACCCCTTTAAGCATGACCCTTTTAAGTATGATCTCTTAGAATTACCTTTTTAGCATAGCCTTTTTTAAGAATGCCTTTTATAGTATGACTTTTTTTAGCATGACACATTTTAGTAAAACACTTTTTTAATATGACCTTTTTAAGCATGATCTCTTAGAATTACCTTTTTAGCATGGCCTTTTTTTAGAATACCTTTTATAGTACGACTCTTTTTTAGCATGACACATTTTAGTAAAACACTTTTTTAATAAGACCTTTTTAAGCATGATCTCTTAGAATTACCTTTTTAGTATGGCCTTTTTTAAGAATGCCTTTTATAGTACGACTTTTTTTAGCATGACACATTTTAGCAAGACCTTTTTTAATATGACCTTTTTAGCAACTATGATATCTGGCTTTGCTCGAGTTTAATTGGCGATATTTCGAAGGTCAAATCAGTGGATTTGAGGAAACTTACTGTTTGCTATGTTAAGTTATTTAGGTTGTCTTTATTTGATGATTCTGAAGTGTGTGACGAAGGTTAGGTTAGGTTAGGTTTATTAATTTCATTTAAGGGTTATGATTCGTTTGTTGTGATAAGCAGGTCAGTTGGTGGTTATTGGTTTTGTTTACAGCTTCAGGGAGCAGGTCACATCTCTACTCGCTCTGACTGCTCGGGTGATTAATAAAGAAAGCTTTTATCCTACAGCTTGCGCTGTAGGCCCCGCCGTTACCACAATTTAGTGTGGCTGTCCTGAGGGAGCAGGATAGAGTGGAGAGAGGCTGTAGCACCCCCTTCCTGTGCCAAATGCCGATTCAAAAGTTATGAAGCGGAACTAGAATTGCAACTTAACCTCCAAGTGGTTTGCTCCTACACTAGGATTACATCTATGGGAGGAGAGGGTGCCATATCCACTTAGGAGGCACTTCGCATTCTATAACTCTATTCCTCTTGCCCTACGGAGTGTTTAAAGGGTATAAAACACAGCCTTGCCTGATGGGCTCTGGTCACTCTGTGTTGGTTTTATTGAATGATTTTGAAGGGTTTGATGTTTGACGAGGGCTAGGGTTGGTTTGGGGCTTTGTTAGATTTAACAAATTATTATTAACTGTTTTCTGTTGCAAAGGTCAAGTTATTTTTGGATTGTTGTTTTTATTTAATAATTAGAGTTGCGTTAAATTGGTGGCTGTCTTTAGGGAAAGACTGAACTCTTCTTTGCAGGTCTCTTTAAGTTGAATTTTTGAAGAGGGTTCACCACTAGCAAGCGCAGGGGATGATCTTGGTGCTGACAAACCAGGGCCTTACCTGGTAGTAGAGTCGAAAGTGGAACTTCTTAAATTTAGATATCTTAAGGTGTTGGACAGCAGTACAGCCTTGAGTTATCTCTACCTCGTAAACGGAAACTATATGTGAGTTTATTTTCTATATTTTACTTTTGTATAGCACGTCTCACAAGGCTCTAGATAATATATATATATATATATATATATATATATATATATATATATATATACAGTGCCCCGCAAAAGTTTACAACACACCATGAAGAACAGACGTTTATCTATTTGTAAGCACGATAGGTAAATGAAAGTTTTATTACTGACAGGATATGTATTCAAACAATAAATTAAATCATCAGGACCATACAAAAACATCAATATAGTTTTTTGTCGAAGAAATACAATTAATTATTAACGCGAAAGCTTACAACACATATCGATTTCCATCACTTCTCATAATTGTTCGAGAAGGAGAAACTCCTTACAATTTCTAGAATGTTATATATTAATCTACGCACATAACTTAGGGACTGGTATAAGCTATCCTGTAAACATTCTCACGATGGGGAAACAGAAACGAATCGATCAAGATCTTCGAAAACGTATTGTAGACCTTCATAAAAGTGGCATTGGTTATAGAAAAAATATCTCGTCAGTTGGTAGTTCCATTGAGTTCAGGTGGAACGATAATACGTCACTGGAAGTCTCAAAATTCTACTCTCCTCTGATTAGTTCTGGCCGTCCTCGCAAGATAGCCGAACTTGCAGGGAGATTATTAGTAAGAAAGGTCAGTAAAACATCCAAGGTTACTCTTTAACAACTTAAGCGTGAATTAGAAGTGAGTGGAGTTACAGTGACTAAAGACACAATTAGTCGATCGCTTCGTAGCATGGGCATCTACTCACGGTTTCCAAGGAAAACCCCACTTCTTACAAGAAAACAGGTTCGTGATTGTTTGAATTTTGCAAAAGAGTTTGTTGGTAAACCTGCAGAAGTTTTGGGATAACGTACTTTGGTCGGATGAGACAAAAATAGAACTGTTTGGCCGTAATGGACCTGCAAAGGTATGGCGAAAGAAAGGTACCAAATACGCACCGAAGGACACTACCCCAACAGTAAAATATGGAGGTGGCCCAATCATGATCTGGGGTTGTTTTAGTGCCGCACGTGTTGGAAATATTGAAACCATAGAAGACAGGATGAATTGAGAACATTATTGAAGAATCTTGAAGAAAAGTTGATGTCCAAGAGTGCATTCTCTTAAATTGAAACAGGATTGGATCTTTCAACAAGACAATGATCCAAAGCATACAGCAAAACTGACACAAAATTGGTTTAGATCAAATTGTGAAAATGTTCTAAAATGGCCTAGTCAATCCCCAGATCTGAACCACATCGAAAATCTATGAAAGGAACTGAAGCTCAAAATCCAAAAAAGAGAACGAACAAACATGTCTGAACTGAAGAAAATATGCATTGCGAATGGAGTAATATTAATACAAACACATGTAAGAAGTACTTAAGAGACTACTCTAACCGGCTAGAAGCTGTTATTAGCAACAGTGGTTATGCTACTAAATATTAAGAAACGATTTGATATATGTGTTGTAAACTTTTGCGTTACTAATTAATTGTATTTCTTCGACAAAAAACTATATTGATGTTTTTGTATGGTCCTGATGATTTAATTTATTGTTTGAATACATATCCTGTCAGTAATAAAAGTTTCATTTACCTGTCGTGCTTACAAATAGATAAACGTCTGTTTTTCATGGTGTGTTGTAAACTTTTGCGGGGCACTGTATATATATATATATATATATATATATATATATATATATATATATATATAGTAGGAATATGAAGACTCAGGTGATTACACTAATCATTTATTGGCCGGACGTTTCGGACCTTCACTAGGACCATCTTCAGCGACTGTATCGACTAATGAGAAGGGGAAGTAATATTAACTATAACAGTTAAACAGTTAGAAGCATGCATTATATAATGGTTAAAAAAGCGAATGAAGACAAGTTAAAATAATAAAATTGAAAATTATTGAGATTAAAGTAAAAACACAAATAACAATATATAGAATTAATTGATACTATCTAGAGTCATTTTGAAAAATAATAGGAAGAAGTGAACTTATAACATAAACTGACGTGCGCAAGATCACCCAGACTGGGACATTCAACAAGAATGTAACAAACAGTCTGGGGGACAACACAGTCATTACAAAAATGCGCATGCGAGCGCTCCATCAAGTGGCAGTGTGTCCCGCGACTGTATCGAATTCGAAGACGACAGAAAGCAACCTGAAACCGCCGGGGAATTGAGGGGTAGGTCCATGGGAGCAGTCGCGGCGGTATGGAACGCAACTTTAAGTTCCCCTCGACCGTCTCCCATATTCTTTGAAGAGTAGCCCCAAGAGCTTCCCTTATTCCTGTCATGTAATCGCTATGAGGAAGTGCGAAACGCTGGTCTGGTCACCCATTCCTCGCGGACTTTTTGGCGCCCTCATCGGCACGATCAATCCCCGCAATTCCTACATGTTCAGGAACCCAGCAGAAGATAATCTAGACATCTGCCCGGTTCACCAAAACCGTGGAGTCACGGGATACCGGAACAGGGGATGCGGAGATTCCAATGCCACAAGGGCACTCAGGGGGACTTGTGAGTCGCTATAAATCACAATCTGTTCTCTAAACCGGGCATGGCGCGTTATCTCCCGTTCTGAGCGGTGTATTGCAACCAGCTCGGCCATGAACGAACACAAAGGCAGCGCTAAGCAGAGCCCCGCTGACTTCAAACAAAGGGGATAGAGAGTGGAAACCGACCTCCTATTGGGACTTGGAACCATCCGCATGCACTGGCATGGATCCAGCGTGACAAGGAGTGTGACCCGAAAGGCCGAATGCAATATTCTCGGCGCTGTAGTTGCTGGTACCCTCCAGGGTGGCGTCTTGGACATATCTAGCTACGCCACCGGCCCGATAGCTATATCGAGCTTCGAAGGAGTTTCAAATCCCTAAATCCAAATGGCTTAGGGTATGAAAGGTGTTTCTCGGCGGTATAGGCACCGTCGAGATCAGCTGCGGATTCAGTGAGAGCTGTTGGCGACTGAGGGAGGCGGAATAGACGACCTCTCAGAAATTCAGATATAAAGATTGCGAGGTGTCCCCTTGTTCCCATTGTGTGGAGTCTCTATGTTACCGTATCGCCATGTGGTATGATAGGACTTATCCAGATCGAAAACAACGTGGCATAGTGATGTCTATGAGGGAAGGCCTCACAGACGGTATTTTCCAGTCGGAGCAGAGCATCCGACGTGGAGTGTAACTTGCGAAAGACAGATGGCCTCCGCTGTACGTAAAAAAGTCTAATCTAACATTTAGTAATTTTTCCATCAACTTAAACACACAGGAAGTTAGAGAGATTGAGCGGAAACCTGCTGGGGTAGAGTGATCTCTCTCCGGTTTGTGAAAAGCGAGTAAAGTAACTATTCGCCAGGAGCCTGGGAGGATACCCTCTTCCCAGAACCTGTTAAGCAAATCTAACAGAAAGGTCATGCCTCGCTCACCCAGGTGTCCAAGCATGACGTAAGGGACATCGTCGGGACCAGGAGCGGTGTACACGCATGAAGCGAGAGCAGAACGCAACTCACTCAATGTAAACCTGTCATTGAAAGGTTCTCCGCCTCTAGAGGTAAAGTCCAGTGTGCGTCCTTCCGCGACATCACGACGCGCATTGAATGCTGGCGGAGCACCATCTTGGCAAGAGAATGCGTTTGTGAAGTACTCCGCCACGGACGTGGGGTCTGAGATTGCGGTCCCATTCTCTTGGGGAACGGGACAGAAGTCCTATGAGAACTTGCCCCGAATTCTTTTGACTTGCTTCCACACCTCTGCTAGAGGGGTCTTCCCCCCAGTTGGTCCAGAGTCCGCGGCAATACCAGTGAAGGAATCTGCCCACCAAGCTTAGTTCGGAGGAAATGCAGAGGCCCTCTTCGAAGGAAAGACACTCACGAGAATGGCCGTACGCTTCCTGGAGGCAGAACTCCGGGCGCTGTTGGCCGGACAATGCGCTGAATTCGTTGTCGTCTTCGAAGACTTATCGGGGGAGATTGGGCTCGCCATGCGAGTTTTTTTCTCCCTCTACCTCAAAACCTTTAGTTTGATCCCCTGCCTTCGAACCATCTAGCCTAGGACTCGGTGTGAGCGTAGGAGCTGAAGCTCCTTTTGTGCTGTCCTCCTTTCAGGGGGGCAGTTGGTGCCTCGACCAATTTCGGGAGTGTTGCCTCCTGTGAGTCTAATAAGTTGAGGCGCGTGACCGTTTCACCTTACACGAAACGGTCATGCTAGGGGAAGGTGGAGGAGCCCTGGTATTAGCCGGGGCTGGGCGTGAGCTCTTTGTGCTGCAGGCTTTATCAGAGGAGCACCAGGGGTGGGTAGAACCGCCTAAGGGGTCTGAATTGGCGCGAAAATGACCGAGCTCGTAAACCTGGAGGGGCTAGAATTAGATGGTATCTTTTTTAAAATTAAGGCATAGGATGTCCCAAGCAGCGCCTGGAGCGTTGGCAGAAGACAAAAGGTCTTTAGCGCGACGATAAGGATCTTATGAGAATCTGGTGTTCTCTCTCGATTTTAGCTCTTGAGGGAAATAAAGGGAAAATTCTCCCTGGAGTCCGGCAGAAAATCTTGGACCTACGTTGTCTGTAGAGCTAGTCTCACAAAGGGAACAGTTCGCCCGTTGCAAGGAAGAAACTTCGGGGAATTGGTTGTTGCCGTCACGGTAGTTGTAGGTATCAAACTTCTCGCAGAGTCCACCCCCTTCAGATTCAGAGGTTACACAGGAGCTCCCTCTGCGGATTACCCTAGACGCAGCTAGGTAATCATTTTGGCTACCCACTCCAGGTACCAATAATCGAAACGTACACTTCGAGGAGAAGAATTCCCATTTCAGTCACCGTTTGACTAGCCTTCGCGATCCGGCCTAGGATCATTACATCAGGAAACCGGTCTAAGATTACCCCCACATCCGGTAACCTCGGACGACCGGGCTAAATGCGAACATCGTCAGAAAAAGAAGACATTCACCGTCATTCTCCAAATACTTACGAACTCAAAGGTATCGTTAAAGTGAATTATCCTCTCCCCTAACTTCACCAGTTTAACCCTTAACTAGAATTTCCATCCCGAGTTCATAACCTCGAGTATTATAAGTGATTAATTCAGTACTTAATTCCGTGATATTATTCAATTCATTCTGTCGGGTGCAATTAAGACGCAGGCATCCTAGTAAGTAGATTTCAAGTGTAATCCCCACGACATTATATAGACTTACCAATTCAGTGCGAAGATTAATCCTATTTATACCTACATATGCTATTTCATATTTCTAATTCATGTATATTAAAGATTATTTTTATATCTGTGTGTTTAACTATTTTGGACGATCTTTTGGCAAGTGAAAAGCAATCCACTCGGTTTAATTCTTATTATTACATAAGTCCACCCATGGCTGGTTTTTACTGAGTGAGAACACACTCAGGGGATCATTATCTTAACTTTGATCAAAAGGAAGCACCGGGGTTATTCTTATTTACCGGAAGTGGCTACGGTAAGTGTATTGGATACACTTCACCCCCACTTTACCTTGGTGCGGGATTATAATATATGCCAAGGAAGTGGGACTGGAATTACCCCCTCACTAACCCTCGACATATATATATATATATATATATATATATATATATATATATATATATATATATGATCTCTCATCTTCCTCAGCCAATACCAACTTCACCAGGCTTAGGTTAAAAAAATTCCAAACTAAATAAGAAACTTGACATCCTCTTCAGGAAAAGTCTCAGATGCACATCTTCATCTCCGGGAATTACCATGTGGACTCTCGTTCTCATTTTCTAATAGTTATTTATTAAACCTACAACATTTAGCGCCCCTTAGTAAATGTAGTGAAAATCTGGATGTCAATAGTAAATTTCTCAGTGATTATCTTTGCGGTGTTTTTAATTCGAATGCTAGTGTTAAAAAACCAAAATATATCCAAAAGGTTACTTAGTGCTCTAAAACTCCTGCATAAAAACAAAAACATATTGATAACCAAATCGGATAAAACTAACCAAATTATTGTGATGGATAAAAATTAATATTTTCAAAAATTGTATCCCTCTTAAGTGACAATGCTACCTATGAAGTTTAAAATTCTAACCCTTGAACAACAAAGCGAAATTTTTTAATGAAGCCATCCGTAAAATCTTAGGTTCCAAATCTGAATTAACTAAGACATTTAAAACAATCAATGTATCACTCCCTTATATGTACAGGCTACCGAAGACCTACAAAGAAGGCATTCCATTACGCCCGATTATCTCTTGCATTGGTTCTCATAGTTATAAACTATCAAAATGGCTTGCTTGTATTTTATCAAATGTTGTGGGTAGAATCTCCCAATCACACATCCATTCCATTGACTTTATTTTTAAAATTAAAAAAATTGACCTCAGTGGGAAAAACTGTTAAGCTTCGACGTAAATAGTTTGTTAACCAAACTTCCGGTCGATGAAGCGCTTGATGTTTTTATCGAGATTTCTTCCTAATCTAGATATCAACCTACCTTATCCATCTCAAAAATTATTAAATTACTTTACTATGTGTAACTGATAATGTGTTCCGCTGAAGATATTTTTTCCGCCAAAAATATGGCCTAAGCATGGGGAATCCTCCTCCTTTTCCTATTCTTTGCAATCTTTTGATGGAAAACTATGAAATGTCCCTCCTTCCCAGAATCCATTCCAACCTCTTATCTGGCTCCGATATGTAGACTATATTCTATGGGCATGGCCGTTAGATAACAACAATTTCAACGAAATTTTCCACAACCAGAATTCATTATACCCATGAATTACATTCAAAGTTGAATGGGAACATAACAATTCTTTACCGTTTCTGGATGTAAAATTCCACTGTTTAAATGATCGGATATAATGCTCAGTCCATCGAAAACCTACCAATTTAAATACTAACATACATTTCTTCTCATTGCATGACAAATTTGTTATGATATCCGCTCTTTCTTGTCTCTTCGTCCGAGTTGTGTAACCCAATTTTCCTTCACGATGAAATCAACCACCTTATTTGCAATTTCATTGCTCTCAAATATCCTATTTATTTCATTAACAAATGCCATTTTAAGGCCAGAACAAAACTTCTATTCTATTTCCACACTCCAAAAAGAAAACTTTAAAAAAATGTATAATCTTCCATTCTGATCTAGCTCTAGCTCTAGCCCCCTTAAATTCGTATGCTATCAAAAATAACATAAATATAACATTCAAATACACACATACTATCTAAAATTCTATGACCAAACTGCGTCCTACCAACCAGGATGCAGATGTATATTTAATCCCCTGTAAAGATTGTGACAAATACTACATTGGAGAGTCGGGTCACTTTAGTAAGAGGATCAAAGAACACGGCGCAGATATCAAGAGAGGCTCACTTTCCTCCATTCTCTTCGCTCATATACAAAATTATGGCCATAGAACCGAATTTAATTAACCAAGACAAAAGTATTTATAAATCCAACAATTATATAGCAAGTTCGATAACTTTAATATTTATGAATGACAATATAAATTTAACAAATATATCTCGAATACTGTTGCCCAATCTACTTATAAACTGCCAGAATCGCTCAATCTCCGGGATTAACATTGCTTCCCCATCCATAAATATATTTATATTTTTCATTATATTTCCATTGTTTTCATTTTGTTTAGTCTGATTTTTCTCCTTTATATACCGGAGTCGTATCAGACCTTTCATTATACAGTTGATAATGGCGAAAGCCGAAACTAGTTCTGTTCGTAAATAAATCGGATTCAAATATTTTGGTTTATTATTTCTTGCACCGAATATAAATCTCGTTAATGTGATACCTTCTAATATTCTTCATTATTTTTTATAATCATAATTTTTCAGTGCTATTAATTACTATTTCTATTATTTTTAGTATTGTAATTTATTATCGCTTTCTGCTGATATTTCATTATCATTATTTTTACTTTATTATCACTTCGCATGTAAATGAAACACATTTACACTTGATTGTGTGTTGCGTAGGTTATGTCAGGTTGTTTCGGGTTCGTTGTTTTTATTTGATGGTTGTGAGTGATTTGTTTTATGACGAAGGTTAGGCCTGGTTGTTTGGGCTTGTAAGTTCTATTAGAGATGATATGAGTTGGTTGTTCTGCTACCAATTTTAGGTTAAATTCTAAGGGTTGTTAGCCTTTATGATGTGTCATTATTTATTGTATAATTCTTTTCTGTTTATTATTAACTAACTAAACCTACCCTAAAAAAGCTGTATATAAATGCATATCTATTTCTTTCAGCGGCACCGCCCCCTTTTCTCATCTCAAATGAACGAAAATGAAAAATTCGAGAATTTCTTTCTATATATTTTTCTCACAATTTTGAGTTCGATTTATCGTTTTACTTCAGCCCAAACTCGCCCTTATTCGATGAATTTCCTTAATATAGGATTTTTTAAAATTCCTCCCACATATTTTCTATGGGATTTAATGTTAGAGAGCCAATTTCGAAATCTTTAAACCATTTATTTACTAGAGAAGCCTTATATTTTAAATCGTTGTCCCCTTTAAAATAAAACTACTTCATGTTGGAAATGCAAGATTTTCTTTCCAAATAGCCAAATAATATTCTTTCCTCATTATTCCATTGATTTTAATGTGTTCTTGTATTATTAACAGTAAAGAAACTCCTTAAGATTATGCCTTTTCCACCGTGTTTAGCTGTTGGTATGTTTTTCGGAAGAAACGCCAGCTTTCCGCCACCCTGTCTTCCGCCATTACGACGAAGTAATTCTCATCCCGTTTCTTAGATCCATAATACATTCTTCTCAAATGTTTTATAACAGTAAATGTGTCTCTTTGTAATTTTGAGCATTGCGACAACCTGAGGCTTACAAAGATATAGCTACTTTTTACCCCCGTTGCTATGGATGTTATTTTGTGTAGGAAGATTTTCATTGTCGTCTCTAAAACACGAAGTAAACGACAACCAGGCCTTCTCATATTTACTTATTAGTAGAGTGTAGGGCAAATTTAACCTTCCTACATTTGTTATGAATATCATTCGGTGATAATTTTAGCACTCTTCTCATTCTTGTCAGATTTTTTCTTTGTTGTAGTGACCATATACATAGTTGTCTGAATTTATGCTCGTGAGGTGTTCATTCGCAGTACTGGATTTAGTCATAAGGTGAATAAGCTACAGTTTAGAAGCTCACAATCTGAAGAGATCAAATTAAATTTCTTATTTCTCTATGCTTTTAAAATTTTATCTTGATTTTTAGGGTATTCTAAAATACCGTTATATGCAATGAGTTCAAGTAATTTAATTTTTTTTTTTTTGCTGCAACCCAAGATCTGTTTTGATACAAATTCTTGTGAGAATTTCTCGTGAAATTTTAAGCCATGGGGCCACCTAGCATTAATTAGCTTAGGGCCTCACCAAGTCTAGTCCGGCCCTCTCTATTCAATTCGATATTTCTCGATGCGTTTTCCAGGTGTCGCCAAATGCAATAATACAACTCCTGGTGCCTTCACTTTCTTTGTCGTCTTTTCCCATACTTAAGAGATATGTCAACAATGTAGGCTGACAATCGTAATCTAATGGAGAAAGTTATGGGGAATATTACAAAGTCTCCTAAAACGACTTTAATGGACTTAAATTTAAATTTTTACTATTCGTTTGCGAAAACTTAACAGTATATGTATAAATTTGGCTCTGCATGTATAATATGATCATGCTACTTCCAATATTATATATATATATATATATATATATATATATATATATATATATATATATATATGATGGAGTTAAATATACACAAGAATTGGTGCACCTTGGATCCCGTGTCTTAAAATGTAAAAACTATTTTTTGAGCAGCAATTTTATGATGATAAAACTTCTAGATTGGACAATGTTAGGTGCATTTTAACACCATCCAAATGTTAGTTAGTGGCTAAAAGTGATATAGATAGGAAATATTAATTGAAGCATTGGATAGGGTATATATGAGGAGGAGGCTGAGTTAATACGGAAAATACTAAGGAGATAAAGTTTTGTGGTGATGATTAGGTAAGATAAGATATTGTAAGGCCGTGAGCCTTAAATTAATACCTTTCAAGTATTTAGAATATATCGTGAATATTAATAATACGATTAAATAAACTGTGATAACAAAGTTCTGTATGGTAGAGAAGTTTCAGGAACGAGAAGAGAGGAAATGGATGCTAAAAGTGTCCGAATGTGTCATGAGAGTCTACCAACGTTAGTGTATGGAAGTAAGAGTACAGGGTGACTCCCCCAAAAAACGGCTCTCAAATTTAAATAGGCTTCATTTCTAAATTGTTTGTTGAATTAAGAAATAAAGCTTAGTAAAAGTTGGGGCTAGGACTTTTGCGTCACCCTGTAAAATATAGAAGAAGAAGGTAATATCGAGAATAAGAACAATATGAATGTAAAATTTGAGAACGATTTTAGGTGAGAGAGAGAGAGAGACTGATAGAAGGAGGGACGATACGTGATAGGTATGTATGATGGGAAGAAAGGTGAGAATGAGGTTATGACGGAGAATGTTTCGAGGTTGGAGTGGCATAGATGGAAAATATAATTGCGAAAGTAATATACATAAATAAGACTATGGATGTAGTTAATATCCCAAGGAAAGGAAAACTGGCATCACAACCCGGTAAAACTCTGACAAATAGATTATGTGAACCATGGACGGCTTAAGAAAGAAAATGGGATTTTTAGAAACGGAGAAAAAATAGGGAAACTATTTTAACAGCTATAGGCAAGTGAATACAGGAGTTGGATTCGAACCTGTGTCCTCAAACGCTCTTCGCTCTCAGAACCACGACACTCATCAAATGATCTACCATCCCTAGTCAATGGGTCTATGGCTTGGGTCTACCTTAATTGGGGCAAGCGAGATAATCGAGTCATACGCGGCTTTGTTGTAAATTTCCCTCAACGTTAGATAGTTGGGGCTAAGGACGACTGGATTTAAGAACGAGGAACGGACTCGTGACGCCAATAAAATTAATAGGAATTCGGAATCAAGAGGGATGAATGTATTCTACTAGTAATAGTGATGTTATTATTTGGAAAATTCTCTGCTTGTCTTATTTATACGAACCTCCATTAAGGGTGCGTGACTTAACTATCCTTAATCCGAGCGCGAAGCAGAGCCTCACAGGTTAAAGTATGTTCATTTGTTGATACTGCTGGGCGGAGTCAAAGGGTGTGTGTTTCAATGTAGATACATTTGGCCGCATCCGGGCTGACATAGAGAGCAAGGTGATAGCAAAGTTTATTTTGTCGTTTCGCAGGTCCATGTCAACTTTAGCTAGTCAAACCCGACTCCGTTCCGGTTGCCTCGTTATTTTGTATCGAGACCTTTCGGCTCGCAGCTGTCTCCTCACGTGTGTAAGTTTGTCCATTCGTGTGGGAAACTCCAACTATTCACTTGCCTTCTTACACTCATGTTTTTCTTAATACATGTGCAATTGTGATTTAACATTATATAATATTTCACCTTATTTTACATTAGTTCATTGCTACTCCATGGCATATTATTTCAGTAGTTAAAATGTGAGCCTAATTTCAAGATTTTATCAGTCCAACAGGGTGCTCATTTGTGGGGTTCCTCCTTAAGCCTACTTCACCTAGCAATTCGGGCGTCGCTACACATTAAGGGGTGAGACGAAGGAGGTATTTTTAGTCGCGTTTTTAGCATCGATTCTCCCTTGAGGGAAAACGATTGAAGTTGAAGTTTAAATTGAAAGCTCAAATGACTTAGATGAGTTAGTGTTGTATTGAAAGAAGCAAAGACTCACCTATCGTAGAGACAACGGTGTAGACGAAATGAAAGCTGCCCCCGTAGTCCCATCGCCGATTGCAAGACACCAGCCCTTCTCGGGTTGCGTTTCCCCACAGGTAAATTAGAGTTTGGATTTGTTCTAAAGTCGCATTATTGCCACGTAAATTTCGCTTCAACTCTGACATTTGACCCTCAAAAGATTCACTGAATTCATTTACTTGATTCATTTCAAACTTCTCCTCGAGAGCTTGAAAGATAGCGGCACCTATTAGCATGTATACTGTGATGACGAACCCCAGAAGAATGAACCGAACGTTATCCTCCTTTAAGAGGAAGTAGTTCACCCATACAGACTGTTTGGGGGATTTCTTTTTGCCTCGTCGAGTGTCTAGTATTTGGTTGGGCAGCATTCTGATAAGTGGTCTACTTTCAACAACCTTCACACTAGATTAGTTTTCTGTTATGACCATTTTCAATGTTAACAAAACCAAGCGGAGCAACAGAAATATCAGCCCCTCTTTCTCTTCACGGAGAGGAATCATCATCACAGTTAATTTCATTACGAAAAAGTTAGATCTTCATACTTTTGATGCAGTTTCAAAGGGCGGGGGTGAAATTCATTTCATATGAAGCTTCTGAATGAAGTCCATGAAGGCACTGTTGATCCGCATGTCTGTGAAAGAAAACCAACGATCATTATCGAACTTTTACAACTCTCTAGTAAAACTCCACTAACTTTTTTTTTTTTAAATAATCCCTACCCTTTTAAAAAATAAATGATCTTTCATTATAAGCACCCAGGAAATTATAAAAGTCCCAACAGCCCATTTTATAGAGTTAAAAAAGAGGTAAAATAAAGTTTTATTTCGTGTGTTTACTATGTAAATAAGTCTTCATTTAATTTATTTTTAAACATGTGGTTTAAACTACACATGTAGGGAGAAAATTCCAAGTTGAACCTATTTTATAAGTAAAAAGTTTGGCAAGATATTCGTCTGATAACGCTTAATTTCCATTTATGTACATCTGTTTGCTTAGTGTTTTCATAATTTTGAATTCTGCTATCAATTAGCCGCAAAGGCTTTTATCCTCAAGAGACAAAAGAAAGAATAGCAAATATAGTGGCTTTCAAAAGGGAGAGAGAAAGAGAAAAATAAAAGCAGAGAGAGATAAAGAGAAAAAAGTGCAGGAGAGAGAAAGAGAAAAATAAAAGCAGAGAGAGATAAAGAGAAAAAAGTGCAGGAGAGAGAAAGAGAAAAATAAAAGCAGAGAGAGATAAAGAGAAAAAAGTGCAGGAGAGAGAAAGAGAAAATTAACATTCAGTAGTGATGAGAAACTAACAATTGAGCGACGGCCTTTCCTGTCTGTCTTTATGAATATTATAAGCTCTAAATTCCTATACAAAATAAAATATTAAACCCCCATTAGTTAAAACAAATAATATTCATGGATTTAAAGTCATGTTTCTATTGTTAATACCATTTGCCTGCCAGTTGAAAAGGTGGTTATAGCAACCCCCAAAAAATATGTTGATATAATTTTGTAATTTACTACTCGTTTCGGTCATTTAGCTCCTCAAGTAATCTCTTTTGTACCTTTCACACATTTTCAATTCTAACATCGTCACTTTTCGCACATCTCATTTATTATTTTGCCCTTGGCTTAGGGTCCTAACCAAAGCCAAGTGGGGTTCTTCCAAAGGGCTTTCCTAGGCCACGCGGCGTTCTTCCAAAGGGCTTTGCTAGCTCAGCCGGGGTTCTTCCAAAGGGCTTTGCCTGGCCAGCCGTAGTTCTTCCAAAGGGATTTGCTAGGCCAGTCGGGGTTCTTCTAAAGGGCTTTGTTAGGCCAGCCGAGGTTCTTCCAAAGGGCCTTGCTAGGCCAGGTGGGGTTCTTCCAAAGGCCCTTGCTAGGCCAGGTGGTGTTCTTCCAAAGGGCTTTGCTAAGACATCCGGAGTTCTTCCAAAGGGCTTTGCTAGGACATCCGGAGTTCTTCCAAAGGGCTTTGCCAGGATAGCCGGAGTTATTCCAAAGGGCTTTGCCAGGCTAGCTGGAGTTCTTCCAAAGGGCTTTGCCAGGCTAGCCGGAGTTATTCCAAAGGGCCTTGCTAGGCCAGCTGGAGTTCTTCCAACGGGCTTTCCTAGGCCAGCCGAGATTCTTCCAAAGGGCTTTTAATTGGCCTACAGAGTTTGTCTCAGGTCTTGAATTTGTGTTGAATGAAGGCAGCCTTCCCGTGAGGGTGAGTGAAGATGGCGGGGTCGATGAGGCCAGGGGGTTATTTGCATGTATTTGTTTTTAGATAGTGATGGTATTCAGAGCCTCGCGGGGTTGAGTTGTGTATGTCGTGAGAGGGATGTAAACGAGTTAAAGTCTGATGGATCTTGCCTGTAGTGGTAGATGGTATGGATCTTGCAGTGATGACTCATGGTTTTGATGTTTTATGGTTATGGCTTCTCTGGCGGAATGTGGGTGTTTGACTAGTGTGGTACGAACGCATCCCGTGGACAGACCAACGCCAACCAATTGGTTTTCTTGTTCTAGTTGGCGTGGCACTTGACAAACTGGCGTCGGATGTAGAATATAGTTGTATCACCTTTCCGCTTTAGAGGCCACTAAAGAAGATAATGGTGTAGATACACAAATGAGTGGAAACCTGTGTAACAATATGTTTTAAAATGTGCCCAAAGTTATAAATGATAATATCAATACAAACACGAAAGTATCGCATGGAAAAAGAGTCCTTATCTTAGCACATCACTTGATAAAGAAATTCAGGGTGTTCTGCTGTTTGCTGCTGAGACTAGCTTGCGAATTCTGCCCTAAGATAACTCAGATTGCAATATCATATCTCTCTGATAATGCAATGTATACAACTGATGCTCGTGCTACAGCCTCCATACCAGGGTATGTGTAAAAAGGAGGTTACATGTAGTAGCTTTAGTGCTTATACCTGGATTGCCGTCAGTTCCCCGTAAGATTTCTTATTTCTTCTCAGAAGTGAATATAGATTTCTCCCGAAGAGTCTTGGATTTTGGCATGCAATGTTTCGTTTTTTTTCAGTCGCCGTTGCAAACGCGTTGTTTTGCAGTTTGGGCACAATACAGTTTGGTAAGCATCGTTAGTACAACCTCATGGCAGGTCTTCCGTTCCAGTGGAATACCCATCACCAGATGAAAGTAATATTAGCAGTCATTAACATTAAGAACTAGGTTAGCGCAATGTGCCTGAATTAGGAATGACTGCTGAAAGCGCGAGTCTCGCTTCTTTCAACTGTGCTGCCATTTTCAGCGCAAACTACAGTATAAATGAATTTGTGGCTCAATTTTATAACTACATATCGAGCTCAGTCATCTCCAGAAAGCTTAAAGCTGCACTTCCTTAAATCAAGTCATCTGCTCTAGTCATTCCAGCAGGATGGGTAGCGGTTCCCCCTACACTATGCACTTCATCACTAAAGTTTCCAGAGGGCACGATTATCTATGTGAAAGAGCAATAAGCAAACATAAGGTGAAAAAATCACTAATAGACAAGGCAGTCCACTCTTCACGAGGTGAAGCCTTTTACTTTGATAGGCGATTTTATTTTTACCAAGGTTGAGGCGAGTACAGGGTAACCCCCCCAAAACGGGCCTGCACACACTTTTTGTGATATATCCTTCATTCATTCACTAATCACCCTCACTTTGCAGGACATGACAGAAGCAACGCCTGTGAACACAACTAGATTTCAATGGGAGCTCCAGCATAAAATATATACTGCGTCAAACAGTACTACAAGACAGGCTCATTCAAGAAAGTGGAGGACACTTTCGTGCATCAGTTCGAATATGAAAAAGCCCCTTCAAAGGCATAATTCAGGACTGAGTGGACCACTTCAAGAACTATGGGACAGTGGAGAACCTAAATTCAGCCAGTGACAACCATCCAAGCCATTCAAGATGCCCCAGGAAGCGTACAGCTGAGCTGGTCGAGAGTGTGAGAGAGTCAGTTCAGCAGAGTCCAAAACGCTCTGTGGGCAAGCGAAGTCAGTCCCTCGTTATATCCCGTGAGACTTGTAGTAGACTGCTAGTAATGGATGTAAAGGCCTACTAATACAGAATACAGACGAAGCAGACCCTTACAGCCTCAGACAAGGAGCAGAGAAAGGCTATGGCGGTCAAGATACTGGAGAAGATTCAGGAAAGCTCAACTTTCCTTAACCTCCTTTGGACCTCAGATGAAGCTCACTTTCATCTTGAAGGAAAGGTAAACTCGAAGACAAATGTCTTATGGGGGACCTCCAGACCAAATGAGGTAGCCAGCAAGCCCTTACACTCTCCTAAGTGCACGGTATGGACTGCCATCTCAGTCAGAGGCATCATCGGACCATTCCTTTTCGAGGAATCTGGCGCGACAGTGAAGTCACCAAGGAGCGATATGTTGAGGTCCTCAAAACCTTCAAGAGGGAGCTGCAGGCCCTGTTTTCGTCGCTTATGGGGATGTTCTGGTTCCAGCAAGATGGAGCAAGCTCTCACACCTCAAGCCTATCCGGAAATTGGCTGAAAGAGAACTTTGGTGGCCATGTGATCAGTCTCAAGACTGATTTTGAGTGGGTACCTCACAGCCCAGACCTTAATCCCCCAGATTTCTTTGTTTGGGGCTACCTTAAAGACAGAGTGTACGTAGGGAGACCCAGGTCTATCACGGAACTCAAGGAAGCCACCAGGGAGGAGATCAGAGACATTAGTCGGTCGGTTTGTAAGGACGTCATGGACAACTTTGTGTTGCGCCTCAAGAAACGCGCTGAGTTAAATAGACTAGTTATCACCAAAGTTTCATTCAATCCTTGCAGAGAATTAAGAAATGAGGCCTATCGAAAGTTGGGGCCCGTTTTGTGGGGGTTACCTAGTATTTCCAGCTGTCTTCGTCTATCATTATCCTTTACTTACCTCTGGTGATTTCTAATATTATGTCGTATTCACGTAAGCATATTCAAGAAGCGATTTCGCCATGTCGTATGTTCTCCTCCGTCACTAGGCCTTTTTCTCCGATGAAGTTTTGTAGGGCCAAAATAAGACGACTCTCTCTGTTGTTTCCCGAAGTCAGCCTTAATTTCCCCGATAACGATCTTTCGGATACAAGCCTATCGGCGCAATCACTCCCTCTTCTTGTTTTTAGACTTCAATCAACGCACCGATTGAGAAAACTCCTGTTTGACATCGTCCACTTAATGGGGTTTTTTATTGATACAATCTGTCATCTGCTTCCTTGAATCTTACACTTGCCTCTAAAATATGAGCGGGTACCTAACTATTCCACTATCACGTTACCGTTTATACTCGCTGCTCTAAACTGTATAATTCATGTGCTTTGTTTAGATTAATCTTGAAGCTGAAGACAGTTATTCTGCAACTAGCGAAGGCAGTTTATTAATTTATTCTGAACCTCCATCCCTCCGAGTTGTATTCTTCTCCACTTTCATCTCGACTAATCAATTAATCTTCGACTCTTCTTATTTATCAGGTGATACAATTTGCCTAATACATTCGTTAATGGTTATTTTCAGCATAATCCAACTATTAAAAAAAGTCGTAATTCATTTCAAACTCTGTTAACATTCAACTTAAATTTCTTCAACTGGTGATCGATAGACATTTGAAATGACAAAACCAAACCAAGATTTGCTTTGAAATAAATAGACTGATAACTAATGGAATTATAAAAATAAAGACTAGTTCAAACTATTTCAAAACAATCTTTTTCATAATGCATAAATATTGTAATTTCTCTCTAACTTGCTCTCGGAGGATGTGTCAATTGAAATTTTATACTAATTTAATACAATATTTTGAATGCGTGTTAAGGAGAAAAAATCAACATCGATATTGTCTTATTTCGTCCCAGTTAAATGTTAGGGAAGCAAGAGAGGGAATTTTCTTTTATTTGATATGAATTTTGCCCTTTAGTTATAATTTAAACAGTAAACGGACGTCAGACAACTTTCAAATAAGGGATATTTAAGTTTGGAATAGAAAACACGTTTTTCAGGGGTAACATAAATATTTCTCCGATTTTATTTTTCTTACGCATCATGATTTTTAAATGGGATCAACCTAACGGTTTTTAACTTTAAACATTGTAAATAGAGGGAAGTAGGAAAAGGGGCAAAGCAAAAATAATAGCGTAGGCGAGTTGCGAACAGCTTCCCGCGTCGCTGGACCACTGTTAGCCAGCGGCGAATCCACTCGGCCATCCTGAGTCTCAAACGAAGCTTTTAAGCCGCTCGCCTGCACTTCTCGTACGCTATAATATATATCAGGTGTCTTACGAAAAAGCAAACCTAATATCAAATGAATATAAATTTTAAAAAGTAATTGTGATTTTTTCCAATTTTTAAACGCGATTTTTTTTTTTACTTTTCTATAAATAGTAAAATTGTCCGAAAGTTTACTTGAATAGTGGTAAAGTTTAATTGGTGATAGGAAAAGTAACCAAAATTACCTTTGAGCAAGTCAAGAGAATTAACACAAAAGTACCTAGTAAATGAAATATGATGGGAATTGATTTAAGAGTTGTGGGGGCGATTCAAAAATATAAATAATAGTTATTTACAGTAGTTGCCAGGATAAATGGCTAATCTCTTGCATGGTATTTGTAGCTATTTGTCTTTTTATTGAGTTTAGTTTTGTGGCTAAGGTATCTGTACCTTTCAGCTAACCCTCCTCCTTTCGCAGCCGGGCTAGGGAACAGTCATGCCAGAGTTTTGTAACTAATAGTAGATTAGTCTTTTAGTTATATTATTTTACTGTGTAATCATGATACCAAGTTTCACTAAACAATATATGTTATAGGTACACAAAGGCAGTCGTTCCGGTAAATATATAACCCTTTAACTAATATTTCTCTTTTTATAATTACTTTTAATCAATTCCAAGTATAACTCTTCTTATATTACATTTCACTTTCAATTACTGAATAAAAAGGAAGTTAAATCTACTCTCTTGCGGGTACCATTCTGACATGTAGTTAATAAAAGAAGAACTAATTTTTGTGGTAACAAGCTGGATAACGGCTAAAATTATTAAACAGGAACAAGATTCGTTTGAGCTCCGTTAAGTTGATAGGCAATTTCCAAATAAATCTACCCTTCGGACTAATGTTCAGAAGTACAAAATGGAAGGTAGTAGTCTAAATTTAAACACGTGTCGTTTAGGTCGACAAGTCAGTAAGAACCGAAGAAATTAATAAGAATGTTAAGAGAGAACTTCGTGAAAACTCAAATGGATCTGCTAGAAAGAATGGAATGCAAATATCGAAATCATTTAATCGCATTGTTCAAGTTGATTTGAAATGGCATCCTAAGATGCACCTCCAACATTAGGTCCACGGAACTGATTTTCGTCTCCAAGATTTGTCGCTCCATCAACCCGTTCGTTTTTTGGACACTGTTGTAATTGGTGTAGATGCCGCATTTTTTTATGAATGCCTAAGTGAATAATTATGATGTTCGACAGTATACCACTCTGAATTCAACGTTGACCGCGCTATTTACGAGGGGGTGACTTTGTAGCTTTGGATATGCGGAAGTGGTAATCTTATTGGGTGGCTCAGGATGATGCATCCTAAGATACACCTCCGGCATCAGGTCCTCGAGATTGATTTACATCTCCAGGATTTGTCGCTCTAATCAACCCATTCGTTTTTTGGACACTGTTGTGATTGGTGAAGATGCCGCGTTTTTTATGAATGTAGAAGTAAATAATTATGATGTACGACAGTATACAACACTGAACAACACCTCTGAATTAAACGATTACCACGTTATTTGTAAAGAGGGGGGTCTGTGGATCGGAATATGCGGGAATCCATCTTATGGGACCATTGTTTTACGACAATAACACGAATGGAACACGAACTGAACATGATTAAGGAACAAATAATCCCTGAACTACACTGCAATTATAACAATAGATTAATTAGGTTTTGTTGGATACAGGATGCTGCTCCAGTACATAGATCGATTGCTGCGCGAAAAAGATTGGCAGAATTTTTCAAGAATCGCATAGTTGCACGGAATCATTTAATTGAATGGACTCAAAATTACCGATTTAAAACCTTGCGATTTTTTTTTGTGACTTCATTTAAATAATAAGGTTTAATCCACCCCACCTGAAAATGTAAACCAATTGAGAGAAAACATGACGCATAAAGTCAACTTACTCGAGACAAATCAACACTTAATCAAAAAAGATCTAAAAACTACGCCATGCTTGAAGAGAAATTGAATATATGTCTAGGTAAGCAGCACTTAGGAATAAATTTTTGTTGTTATGTGCAACGAAATTTATTTATAAATGAATATTAATAAATTATCTGCTCGATTAAAAAATAATAACATTTGATTAATTTACTTACCTTGGTTACTTTCACTAATACCAAAACAGTTTCACCATTATTAAAGCAAATCAGATAACAATTTAACATTTATACAAATGTTTTCAAAAAACAATTTTGCCTTTATAATGTGAGAAAAACCTGAATATTTTTTCGTTTCGCTTTTTATTGGGACACTTTGTATAAACTATTTTATATCTAATAATAAAGGATATTAAATTATAAAAGTTCAGAAATTTACTGTGTCAAGAATGTGTTCATCCATTACATTATATTTAAAGTTGGGGATATTTCGGGATTATTTCTCGTTTTAAAAAAGTTTGTTTGATAACATAAACCAAAAGCAAATTATTAAGGCCTCTCTATCTCGGACTCTGTTGTTTCCTTATTTCACAAAAATTCCCATAAATGCCACAGCACGGCTTTTGCCACAGACGCTCATGCTTAACTACTTTACTCTTTTATTCACGAAGTGGTCGCAACGTTTGGTCAGGATAAAGTTGAAGGTATATCGTATTATACTCGTATTTTGACTTCACAAAGGTTTTTGAAGATGTTCTACCTAATACTCTTGATAAAGCTAAAAGCGTACGGAATAGGGGGTAACATACTGAAATAGATTGAAGATTGACGGTAAACAGGGAGTTGGTGTCAATGGGAATAGTCATCATGGCCATTGATCCCTTACTTTTTTTAATATATATAAACGATCTTGTTATGAAATTGTTATGAAAATTTTACAATTTGCTGGTGATACGAAGGAAGGTATAAGGGTAATATATCCTTGAAAATGAAAAGCTTCAAAAAGACTTGAATGGAGTAATCAAACGATTGGAAAGATAGTAGATACAAATCAACATGGACAGGTGTCTGGCAATGTACATGGATAATTATAATCCTCAAAAAGATTGCAATATGAATGGTAAAAGTTAGGAGTCTAATCTCGAGGGATGTAAAATTTGCAAATCAATGCACTGTAGCTACACAAAAGGGGAATAGAATTCTAAGATATAAAGCAGGGGAGGCCAAGTACTTTGATAAGAAGAGCCACATAGGATACTTTTCATACATATTTGAAAGTTTAAGAGCCGCAGAGATTAGTTCTTTAAAATTGCATTTAAAAGTGTTAAAAATACCATTACTTCTTTAAAACCCTAGTCACCTTTACCAAAACTTGTTTAATCTTTGCTGGTTGATACATCTCTGAATGTTCAAAAACAAAATTGCTGTTTTAAATTTGTATTTATAAAATTTGAATGATGCAAAATAAAAATTTATTGAAGTCCTACTGACTGATGTAAAACATTTAATCTTTGCTCTTTGAAGACTTTGGTTGAGATTTTATTTTTCTAGTTAAAAGTTTACCTAAATCTGGCTGGAATGATGTTAAGGCTGTTCTGAGAAGCTCAGTAAGGTGGCTTTTAGTGATGATATCACGATGTTTTGTCCTGACAAATTTCATAACAGCTGTAAGTTGTTCCAAAAACAAAAAAGATGCCGGAAGCCAAATTTCTGAAGATTAAGATACTTTGCTTCTGGGATTTGTTTCCAAAATCAGTTAGAGATGAACATTTGTGCGCTAATTTCAAAGCCAAATCTTCTTGTAGATCAATAAGGTCTTTTTCTATTGAAGTAGCTTCCAAGACCATAGGTGTAGCAACAGGGCAGCCTTCACTGATTACATCTATTGCAAACGGATTAAAAAGTATTTCAAAGCATGGTTTCAGCAATTTAGTTTCTCAAACCTGCTATCAAAATCATGATAGAGTGTTTAGGTTTACTTTGTATTATGTTAATTTAATCTATTGAATTTTAAGGTTCGGAAAAGCTGCTAATTTTGATGAAGGCAATAATTTGCTCAAAAAGGACAACAAACTTATTCAAAATATTGGTAGTTGACAGCCATCTTACAATGCAGTAAAATGAAAGGTCGTTTGACTTTTCTTTAAGCTCCAGCTCCCCAATAAAATGTCTGAATTCACAGTGTGTTTTGGCACTTGATCTAATAAAATTCACAATTTCTAAAACGCAATTTATAACATTGTTGAACTTAAAGTGCTTAGTCACTAAATGCCCAAGATGGATTATACAGTGAACAAAGAGACATTCAGGATAGTTGGGATCTTGTGTTAATTGCGAAACTAGGCCAGTCTTGTGACCTACCATGTCTGGTCTTCATCTGTTGCAATGCTGAAAAGTTTATGCAGTGGTAGTTGAGCATCTGAAAAATCTTTGTCAAGTGCTTTTTTTATGTCAATACCTTTTGTGGTTTCGTTTAAGTTTATCAGATCCAAGAATTCTTCTTTTATATTTTTGACATTTGTAACATACCGAACAAATATAGACACTTGAGGGCTATCCTGAATGTCAGTAGATTCATCCAGTGCTAAGTTAAAAGCCCCGCAGCTTTTCCGATCATTCTGTAGTGAACAAGCAACACCAGAACTTATTTCAGAAATACGTTATTCTGTAGTGTGGCAAGAGATGGGGATTTGTTCTATTGCCTCTTTAAGTTAGGAGTTCTCTGGTGGAAGAATTTCAATCACATCACTGATATTCTTTAATCAAATTTTCCAAGCTATAAAAAAACTGGCTTCAGTAGTTAAATCACTTTGCTTACAGAGGGAAAATAGGCTATTTTGTTGAGTTACTAAATTAGATCTCAATCTTATTTTTTCGCAATTCAGAATTAGGAGGAAATTCAGATGCAAATATTTTAGGATTAGATTCATGGTGATGCTTTAAAGTGGCTGATGGTAGTTTGATAGATGAAACACAGAGCTTTATTATCCTTAACAGTAAAAACAAAATCCTCCTCCCATTGTTGGATGAAAACTCTGTTTTCTTGTTCGTATTTCCGTTTTACACTTTTATGTTTCTCAGTCATTTTTAAGATGGGTTTTATAAACTTAACTAAAAACAATCTTTACTATATATCAGAAAAGTATTTACTTCAGCACAAATTGCACAATGAATACTCCACTACTGCTGTAACCGAGCATTGAAGGCAGCAAACGAAGTCGTGCAGTTTCAACAGCCTGTCAAAAACTACTATTTTTTACTTCTCGATGTCTACACTATCTAGAAACTACATAGATTCTGACAATTCTTTTTCTCGCGGTAATATTTGTGTAAAAGAACAACCTATGACCGTCCCCCCTAATTTATCGGAGACCACGTGAGATTGGAATCCCGCCATGGAGGACGTCATTTCCTGTTCGAACATTCTCGAACTTTTGACTCCTGAGCACGTGGGAAAGTATTTCCCAATCCTGTGAACTCGTTCCAAGCTCCCCCCTTCCCCCGCCCTCCGGTGACGAGGTGCGAAAGAGCCGCTCTGTCTCGAGCTTGTGACTCCTTTCTCCAAACTCCCCCTTCCCCTCCAGAATCGGGCATATAAATACTCGGGCTATTCCGTAGTTCGAAGAGACCAGCCCGCACCTCAAGGCCGTCCTTATCGCCTCGTCCCGTGAGCGTTCGTCAGACAGCAGAATTCTTCAGCCGTGATTCTACCCAAGTCATTTGGTAGCTTCTGTGAACGACAAGCCTTTGTATTTGCGCAACAGTCTCCCTTCGTTTAATAGAACCGAAGAAAATCTCCATCGATTACCTTTGAGGAAAACAAGATTCCTCTTTCAGTTGGAATTACGAGAATTCCCACATTTCCCGTCGAACGTAATCTTCGAAGTTTGGCTATCTCCATCGGAAGGTTGGTTCGGATCGTGCCCCACTTGCCTCATCGGATCGTTCCCCACTCGCCTCATCGCAAGAAGGACCTTCCTCGAAGTCATCAAACCGTAAGACTGAAACTCCCCTCCATTATTAGTATTGTTAAATTTCCCCTTTTGATCTGAGCCTAGTTACATTAATCAATTAATTCCATTTGAGAATCCCTCCTCATAATAATTATCAAGAGACAATTTCAATTTAAATATTTCCCCTTTGCCTATTATTATTCTTATTTTTATCTGTGTAAATAAAATTATATTTTGTTGTTTCATCTTTAACTAACTTTGAACGATACTCTCTGCCTATTCAAGTAAATCTCGCCTCAAGTGTGACCTCCTAGTCAGTCGTTAATCCCTGCGAACAGTCCTTCAACGGTTCGCGTTGCACTAGGTCATTAAGTCACCCCCTACCCCACATAATATAGGAGTAGTGTATGGTATAGAGTGGTTATACCACGACATATGTTATATATATATATATATATATATATATATATATATATATATATATATATATATATATATATATATATTACTCTCTAAATTATAAAAACTGGTATCAAGTGTGTGAGGTCTATTACATAGTAAATCAGTTTAGTTGATTTACATCCCCTTTGAGTTTTCTTAGTTCCCTCTCATTATTGAAGTTTTTTATTTTTCTATTTTGACTGAAGTACGTTCAAGTTAGCTCTAGATCAGTGAAACTCTAGTCTATTCACTATTTAAAATTTAAACTATTAGTTGTGACCCATTCTTTGTGTTTGTGTATTCCATTTACCGGAATATTTGAATTAATCCTCAGCCGGATTAGAATGATTAACCCGTCCTAACCGTGTAGGAAGTTTTTTAGTGCTCTTTTAGTGTGATAATTTTTTAATATTTATTTTTGGGAAAAGTTAGATTTCACGTATATTGCCGAGTAATTTCGTTACGTCAATAGCCCCGTTCGCGGGTTACGTTCACCCTAGTAAGGCAACAAGATGTCTTCTTCGTTTTACCGTTTCAAGAGTCAAGGAGAGTCGTTGGGCCTGTCGGGCCGAGAATTATTAACTTATATTCAGGAAGAAGAGAGAAGAGCGAAGGAACAAGAACTAACAGCACAGGAAAAAGAACTAAGAGAAGCTGAAGAGAGAAGAGCAAAATAACTAAGAGAAGCTGAAGAGAGAAGAGCAAAATAACTAAGAGAAGCTGAAGAGAGAAGAGCAAAATAACTAAGAGAAGCTGAAGAGAGAAGAGTAGAAATGGAAGAGCGTGAGAGAATAAGGCAGCATGAAATTGAATTAAATCGTAATCAATTGGAGTCAATGTCAATTAACTCCCGGACCGAAACTCCACACTCCCCGTCAGTAAGATTACCTGCCTTTAAAGAAGAAGATTTTGGATCATACCTTACGCATTTCGAGAAGATTTTTGAAATCAACAATTGGGGCATCGAGGTAAATGGTGTCGCCGAAATTGCTCCCCCCTCTCAAACTCACAGTTGAGAGAGATATTCATTTCGCTTCCATCCGCCCCTACTGTGGACTACTCTACCCTCAAGTCTGAACTCTTAGCTGCCGTAAATATGACCCCAGACTTCTTTCGTGCCCGTTTCCGTCACGAAAAGATCCGCCCCGGTCAGACCTTTCGCCATTTTGTGTATACCCTCCAGAAACACCTCCAAATTTGGTTAGATGCGTGTAAAATCTACCAAGAGTACGAGTCCCTTCTGGAACTCGTCCTAAAAGATCAATTCTTAGCTTCCCTGACCCTCGAAATCCGTGCTTTCGTTAAGGACAAGCGCTGCCCTACGTTCAAGGAATGCCTAGAAGAGGCTGATGTTTATGCAAGTAGCCATAACTTGTACCACAAAGTTAATAATAAGCCCCCCCCCCCGTCTCCTCTCAAGTTTAAGATTAATAACTCCAGGCATCTTCCAAGAAATAACCCTAGACTCGTGAAAGTTCAAGGCCCCTCGAAACCCAGGAAATTCCCTCCTTCGGAACCAAGAGACATTAAGCCCATAATTACCACTCCTCCTGTGTCATTATTCCCCACAAGGCAAATAATCTGCTTCACTTGCAGAATAGAAGGTCTTGTACGCACGAACTTCCCTCAAAATTCTCAATTTAGAAGCGTGTCCTCCCATCAGGTACACCAAATTAGTGCAATTCCTGCTCGTGCCCCGTCTCTTCAAGGTACCACTACGTCTCTCTCGTTGACCAACAACTCCAGTCACTAAGTAAATTTTCTCTTTAATAAGATCTGCCCCGGTGGTTTGAAATTTAAAAATGGATCCGTGAACGGATGCCGTGCGTCCACCCTTGTATGTGACACTGGGTGCACATGCATTCAAGTATCCGAGAATTCACTTTCCTCAGTCGGTCCTGACCAACAAAAGTTCGCTGTGGTACATGATTACCTCGGCCGAGCGAATCGTTTCCCTATTGTAAAATACCACATCGAATGTGAGTATTTGACATCGTTAGGTCGAAGTGGTAGCAGCGCCAATCAGGTTTTACTCTGTACTGATTGGTCAGAGCCCCCAGTTTACAAGTAACTCCGTAGCACAACCTGTGGTAACCCGTGCCCATGCCGGCAAGGCTTCCTTGGAACCTGTTCATTTAGAAAACCCCGTCGATCCGGAGATCGAGACCCTCCGGAACGAGGATTTTGACCGCGCCCAGGAGTGCGCAACTACCCTTCCCCTTTGGGAGGAAGCCAGGACTTAGGAGCAAGAGTCTTCCCATGGTGGAAAAAGCATCTCATACCTTGTCAAGGATGAGCTGTTACATTGTAAATGTTATGAAGGAACCGAACGTGAAACACACACCTTGTGTGTTTCCCGCTCACACGTCCCCCAAGTCCTTCAGATTTCTCACGATAGTTTATTCTCCGGTCATTTTAGTCATAATAAAACCTGTCAGGGGGTTTTTAAGTATTTTTATTGGCCAAGTGCGGCCAGAGAAATTGCAGAGTACTGCAAATTATGCGATGCCTACCAAAGGAGTTATAAGGAGTTACAAGGAAAGAAAGTACCCTAGGAGACCTTACGGTCCATTCAAAGAGGGTACCTTTAGACTAGAAATCGAGCGGGCACATGGCGGTTCAATTGTTTTGAGTCCCTAAACGGCCACTTTTCAAGACTTTGTCTAGTCTTGACTTGAACTGGTCAACAGATTCACTGTTGACAACTTCCACTGGAAGTGCGTTTCACTTACCGCAGATACTGTAGGTGAAAAAATTTCCACACAGATTGCGGTTGTAACGCTTCAGTTCAAGTTTGAAGCCGTGATTGCGCGTTCTGTTCTCACTCAGTGTGAAAATATCCCGGTAGTCAACATTGTCGAACCCTCGAAGTATTTTGAAAACTTCGATGAGCTGACCACGCAGTCTACGGGTTTCCATTGATCTTATTGGCCCCATTCATCTCCCTTCTAGTGAAGGACATAGTTACGTCCTCACTTTGGTAGACTTCGCGACCTGTTTTCCTGAGGCAGTTTCCCTTAAGCGCATTGATAGCGTTTCGTGCACCGAAGTTCTCATTTCCATTTTTTCTCGAGTAGGAATTCCTAAAGAGGTATTGTCGGATCGAGAAAGACAATTTACCTCCGAGCTTATGGAGTATGTCGGAAAGCTCCTCATGGTAAAACATCTGTTTACCACCCCCATACCACTCAGCTGCAAATGGAGTTTGCGAAAAGCTAAGTGACACATTGAAAGCAATCCTCAGGAAATTGTGTATTGATCAGCCCCGGGAATGGCACCGCTTTTTACCCGTGGCACTGTTTGCGTGTCGTGAAATCCCCCTTCGAATTATTGTATGGCCGTAATGTTTGAGGCCCCCTTGCTATTTTAAAGAAACTTTTCACCAATCCCCGTCTGGATAACGAGATCCAATCTTCCTATTCGTATCTCCTAGACCTCCGAAAGCGCCTCGAGATATGTGCCGCCACGCGTACCAAAATGCTGAGGTAAATTTGGAGAAGTATCGAACTTATGTCGATTTAAAGGCGAAGGAAAGAAGATTTAAGCCTGGCGAGGAGGTGCTGTTGCTACTTCCTACCGAGAGTAACAAACTCCTGAGCCAGTGGAAGGGACCCTTTGTCGTTTTAGAGGTAAAAGGACCAGTGGATTACTTGGTTCGAACCCCCTCAGGAGAAAAGGTTTTCCACATCAATAAGTTAAAATAATATCACCGCCATGCGTGTATCAACAATATTGTGGCCCTCGAAGAAGAGTGCCCTTTGGAAGCGGTGTATCCCGTTGACCCTCCTAATGTCGTGCAAGTAGTATCCATTGAACAAGATAGTGATTACCCTATCCCATCTCTACCTGGATCCCCGGAATCATCATCCCCCGTACTGGATCTCCCACAGGCTAGCGCCTTTTCAAAAGAGTTAGTTGCAGCAGTTGCAAAATGGATTTGAGGATATCACCCACGAGCCCTCCGGCTGCTCCAATTAATTTGAGTATAACATCGTCCCTACTCCTTAAGAGCCTGTTCGCTCGAAAAATCAGAGGGGCCACCAGGACGAAAAGGTTAGAGCCATTGTCGAGATGCCCCTTCCCCGCACAAAGAAACAGCTGAGGTCATTCATGGTACCACCCTCCTTTTACCGCAGATTTATCCCTAACTTTGCGTCTATCCCCCCCCCCCGCGCCTTTAAGTGCCTTCCTTCACAAGAGATCATCAGATCCCCTTTCATGGAATCCCGAAGCTACTGCCAGATTCCTGGTGCTCAAGGACAAGCTAGCGACTACCCCCATTTTGAGGCTTCCTATTCCCTCTAAGCCCTTCGGCATCAGGATGGATGTGAGTAACGAAGGAATTAGATGCGTGCTGCTCCAATACCACGACGAAGGTGAAAGCCACCCGGTGGCTTAGGTGAGCCGAAAGCTACTGCCCCGTGAACGTAATTACTCGGTAATAGAACGGGAAGCTTTAGCTATAGTATGTAGTATTACCAAGTTTAGCATGTATTTAATAGGGAAAGAGTTTATTGTCGAGATTGACCATCACCCTTCGTCGTACCTCCGAAATACTAAGAACAAGAACGGACGTATAATGCAATGGCTTTTGATACTCCAACAATATCAGTTCAAAGTTTGGTATTTACGTGGTACCAAAAATTGTATAGCTGATAATCTTAGCCGGAATCTATTAGCTGACAATGCTGGCTAATACAATAAATTATAGGTCGCCTGTAGACCCGTCAGCTAATCATGAATATATTATTTTTGTTCATTTTTTTAACTCTGTACATATGTATATCTATGGTCCCTGTAGATACTTATTTAATATAGTGTTTTTTTTGTTGTTGTTGTTCCACTACCCTTTTAGGCAAAGTTCTAATTTTGTTCCTTAATTTAAATATATTTTTTTGTATACCCATTTACATTAATTTTTGCTCGGATCAATGTCATAGCCTTTTTGTAAGCCTGTCGAATACATGTCAGGTCCCCCTTTTTTGATCAGGCTGACGCCTAAATAATAATTCCTCGTATCCAAATTTGCGATGTCCCTTGTTCTTCCCTCTCTCTCAGGAAAGTTCCATCGTATGGAAGGATGAGTCTAAAAGAGTAACCTCTTACCCCCCCCCTCCCATTTATCGGAGACCACGTGCTATTGGTATTCCGCCATGGACGACGTCGTTTCCTGTTCAAACATTCTCGAATTTTGACTCCTGAGCACGTGGGAAAATATTTCCCAATCCTGGGAACTCGTCCCAAGCCCCCCCCCCCCTCCCCTCCGGTGACGAGATGTAAAAGAGCCGCCCTGTCTCGCCTCTTGTTGCTAAATGATGAATCGGCTCCGCCTCTGGATTAAGATGTCTGGAGCTTGTGACTCCTTTCTCCAAACTCCACCTTCCCCTCCAGAATCGGGCATACAAATACTCGGCCTATTCTGTAGTTCGAAGAGTCTAGCCCGCACCTCAAGGCCGTCCTTATCGTCTCGTCCCATGAGCATTCGCCAAACAGCAGATTTCTTCAGCCTTGATTCTACCCAAGTCAATTGGTAGCTTCTGTGAACGGCAAACCTTTGAATTTGAGCGTCTCCCTTCGTTTAATCGAACCGAAGAAAATCTTCATCGATTATTTTTGAGGAAAAGAAGATTCCTCTTTCAGTTGGAATTACGAGAATTCCCACATTCCCCGTCGAACGTTTGATTATTAAGGATTTGAAACCCAACGCCTCAAGTGTAACCTCCTAGTCGGTCATTAATCCCTGCGAACAATCCTTCAACGGTTTGCGTTGCAGTAGGTGATTAAGTCCCTTCCCCCCACACACACATAATATAGGAGTAGTGTATCGTATAGAGTAGTTGTACCACGACAATTTGAAAAGCTAATGAGCTAAAATTGACTCATAATAGCATATAAAGTGTATCTTATGAAACATATTTCCATCATATGTATATTTTTTTATGTAAAGGTGATTCTTATTGTATAGAAAATGTTTTATCTAGTACGAGATGCAAGTTAACAGTCGTGCGCATGCGTGCTCATTCAAGATTAAACGGGAGAGTTGATTTTAGAAATTCGATTGACGTGCTGCTGCACTCGATTGCCGGAATGATTCGATGAATGGAAATTTGTTTTAATCTCGAAAAGATTATTTATTCGTGTTGGAAAGCAACAAACTAGCGTATATTGCGTGTAATAATCAAATCATTTTGTGAGGTTATTACTATTAAATGTTAGTTAAAATTACAATGAAGACCCCTCCCCCCCCCCCAATTAATGCTGTCTCAAGAGCCGCATGCGGCTCGAGAGCCACAATTTGGCCACCGTTCATATAGAGAAAGGCATTTTGCGTTTTACTCGATCTATCGAGCCCTTGTGAGTCGGCATTTGGAGTATTCGTTGCCATTCAGATCCCCACATGTGCGAAATGACATTGTGATATTGCAACGTGTCCAGCATTAAACAACGAAATTAAGTCCAGAACTTAGAAATAGATCGTGCGAAGACAAACTGAGGCACCTCAATTTACTCTCACTGGAAGATCGACATCTACTTATTAAAATTTCTAAAACACTAAAATGGTTCACTACTATAAATTATGGACCCAAACAACACATAGAGATAACAATTTCAAGCTAGTAAACAAAAGATTTAACACTGCGATACCGCAAAATTTCTTTTCTTGTAAAATAACACAGCTTGGAATGTTTCGACTAGGAATGTCGTTTAAGGCAATACGGTAATTATGATGAAGAATATAATGGATAAATATTACTTTAAAATACGGTTATACAAAAATAAGAATTGTAAAGCTAATTCTTTATCCATAGCCTTTCTTCTCTTCACCTCTCCTTCACATCTGACTTCAATAATTTACGTTTTTTTCTTCACCCAGCTTCGAGTTGATCTTAGGGACTTGCCTGGCTCTCTTTCTCTCCCTCTCTCTCTCTCTTTCTCCCCTCTCTCTTTCCCAAGAGAGAGTATGTATACATGCATGTGGAAGAAGAATGTGGTGAAAAATAGCAAGATAAAATTTTTAAAATAAAGAAATGGAAAGGAATAATATAGTAAAAGAGGGTAAATGGTATAAAACACTACACTACTAAATATCATCAACTCTAAATAAAAGATTCTGATAAATGTATTCAAAAGCTCCACAAACAAATTTGTTTAGTAGCCACAAACCATCATGTCAAACTTGATACCTTGCCGGGGCCCAATATCAGACGAGTTTCTTTGGAAAAGAATTTTTAGAATAGCTTGTACTCAAATTTATAAATTATAGAATTAAATTTATTTTTTATCAGCTCTTTCATTTCACCTAAATAAATACTCAAACTTCAACTAGTTTACTTAATACTCTTGAAGAGTAAGAACGATGCAGTGCTAACAATTCGTTATTTTTTTCTATATAATATTTAACCTTTACTATTCTCCGCTGTTCGTTCTTCGCCCTCGCCACTTATACGAACGACTGCTAAAGGTCACGGGAGAATCGGCTCGAGGCTTTTACGGTGGCAGCAGCCCACTTCGATTTTCTTCTGAGCCGATTAAATTTATTGGAGACAAGACGTGACTAAGTAGTCTTAAAGGAGATAGATATTTTTTTCCCGCTTGGTACAGTCAATTCTAGACGAACAGCACATTTGTTCGTATTCATTTATTTGTATCTTACCCATTTGGTAAAGATCGAGGGACTTTTGTAGGATTCACCTATATTATGGTTGATGTCTCTCAAATTTTATTTCTTTTTAATTGTCAATAAACTTTCAGGTCCTGCCTGACTCCTTGAATCATGGTGGATGGATTTCTATTCTCAGTTTTAATGAACCCCTGGCTAACTTTCTCCTATGGAGGAGGGGTTTTAACACATTGCTTATAATGTTATTTATCCTATCCTTGTACAAAGGTTGAATGTACAAGGTAGATTTCGCCTGACCGTCTAAACCGGAGGTAAGCTCCATTTTCCTCTATTGTGTTCGTTGTCCATCCCGATGCTTATGTCTATTTATTTGAATTTCTCCATCTTATTTTTTTTACTTCTTGGTCTGTCCTTTCTCTCATTCCATTGTGCTCTGAATCACTGCATTAACTTCAGAAAATCCTACAGCTGCTTTACACTTATACTCCTCGCATCAAAGTATTGCATGATAATTTCATGTCTCGCGTCACTTTCGTTCAGCTAATGAAATCGATACAAAGTCGGTTTTCGTATATTTATACAACGGCTAAAACAACAAATTATGCCTTTCTTTCTCTCGGTCTATCGGTCACCATTTTCTTATCCATCCACAGATAAGCCATGTTCTACGCAGTCTTTCAATTCTCAAACCATAGCATAGTCACCTTCATATTTTATTCACAAGTGTATATATAGTCTCGTGCGTTCTTAGCTGACCTTACAACCGCATAACATTTTCGGTTACAACCTCATTTACGACTTTTATCGCACCATACATATATTCTTCTAACACTCTGGTTCCTTAATTTATTCCCACTACTCACACCGAACATTCTTTTGAAATTGTCAAGTGATGAAAAGTCCAAACTTGCAATCTTAATAATAAAGCTGGCTGAAGCGTCAACACAACTGCGTGGCACCATTTAAACCGCGCCCATACACTTAGTGTGATTTCCCATGGCTTAGGTGATAACTGGAGTTTAGGAGTATATAGTGTTTAATAAATAATCAAAACTCGGGTCAACTATTAACCTCCAGTACATTTCAAAACCTTTCACTCTTTTTTTTTCATTTGTCTATCCGTCTCTTGTGACTCGCCCGTAAAACTGCTCTCAATAGGCCAAAATATAACTGATGTGAGCAAAGAAGTGAGATCCTGCGAATTCAGCCTGGCTCGGCCCCTTCCTAACTCTCCAAGCCCGGATGGGACGGAGAGGGGAGGGGGGACCCCTTGAGGTCGTAATATGCCTTATGTAGATTTCATTATCTGGTCGGGGGTCCTCCTCGATAAAGGAAGATTGGCGTAGACTAACTAACTTGACGTGGCAACAACGTCAAGAGAGAATCCAAAATGACAATCGGAATGCGAACAAAGATTAGCGAGAGGCTTCAAAGACTTACTTAACTTTTGTGTCTCTCATCAGCCTATGGGAGTAGCCTAACTGATATTTCGTCTTTGAGGGTCCAGTTTTATTGAAGAGGTGATTTTAAAAATGACAGCCTAACTTGCATTACAGTAACAAATGTATCTCAAAAGGGAAATTTTGCGACACTGAACACAATCAAAATCTACTTAAGAAACACAATATAATAATCTTCTTAGAGCTTTTGTACGAATAAATATAGAAAAATCAAATGTTTCTTTAGAAGGATAAAAGATTAGGAATGAAAATAAGAGTGCAACCAAGATCATTTATATTCCTAGAAACGCGAATTATTTGCAAAATCAATAAATTGACAAATTCAAAACTTTTAAGATGGTTCGATAGTATAGATTCAATTTCGTTCTCGATCTTGCCTTCAAATAATAAGGAAAGAGTTACCACACGAAGTAGAAAAGATTTTTTTATGTAGAGTTGCTCCAATTAGTTATGTCACACGCTGAATTTCGTTCAGTGAATAACAATTTAATATATTATTATTTGACGATAGATAAATTGTTTGGGATATATTTAGTTATAAATAAACTAGATAGGATATTTATCAATAAAATAAATTAAATTTAATGATTTTTTTTTACGTTGTTTCGGCATTTCAAGCATTACTGTCGAAATATTTTGACACGGTTTTGTTTAAAAAACAGGGTGCCAAATTTCCAGAAATTTTGCCTTTTCCCAGTTTAGTTAGTTATATATTTATTAGTTATATATTTATTTATTTTTAAAGATAGCTAACAACCAAATATTCGCACTAAGGTGACCTATTTTTTATCGCTCTAATTAATTTTACAACCTAACATAGGAGGAAAAATAGTCGTTAGAAACACATTACAGCAAAGCCTAGCGGCAGAACGCAAAGCTATTCACGGATTTAAAAGACATGACTAATTTGAGCAAGTGACATACAAAGTGGCATATACTAATGGCCATCCTTCTAGTATTATAGAAGCGAGAACGAGTAATTCATTAGAAAATAAATTGGCTAAATACTTAAACAGGGAAGGGACTGTTACACATGAGAGTAGAAATTCTCAAAGTTCAGTTGTATAATTTTCCCTTTGAACATAATAATTCTTATAGTCATTTAACATTTATATGAAGAAAATTATTTTTAATGAAATATCTTTCACTGTTTACTCTTATTTCTCCTCGTTGCTACACATAATTTTTGTCATTGTAATTTCGTAGGTCACATAAACAACCAGTAGCTTCCTGAATTTATGGGTTTTCACAATGATGTTATTTTAATATGTTCTAACATTTTTTTTGGTAACACTTCAGTTTCGGGGCCCACGGTAGGTGGCGCTGTTTATAGGCTACAATATATGTCTTATGACGTCAGACGGTAGCTTCAGATGTGAACAATTACGGCGTTATTTTTTGTATATGAGTATATCGTGGGGTGCTGCGCCCCCCAGACCCCCCTGCCTCTCCCAATTGATTGAAACTCAGGATCATTGCAGAATGGGGCCCACCGCAGTGATATCTCCCCCACGAGCAGTCCCCTTGAATTTACTGGGTTTTCCCCACCCCAACAGCTTTTTACTGGCAGAATAACCTAACCTAATAACAAACAATACTTACTTTTATAGGTTTATTGATTAGTTTATGCACCTCTAGATGATATAAAAGTTTTTCGCGATTATACAAACTAAAGCCGAATTCGAATAACGAAGAAGCACAACTAGAGCACGAAAAAGCCACAACGAAACAGAAACAAATGCTAAGCGGGTTCTATTTATAAGCTACGACGTTGCCAGTAAGAAGCTGTTATCGTTCGCAGCAAACAAAAAATACGAAACAAAACAAAAAACAATAAAAAAACATCAAGAAACCTTACCTAACTTAGAAAAAACTATAAACGAGCAGAGGCGCAGATATTTAGTAAATAATACAGACTAAAAGTTACAAATCCCCAAAACAACAAAAAAATATAACGCTGTGATTGGTTACATCTGAAGCTACTGTATGACGTCATAAGAGATATATTGTAGCCAAAAATTGTAGCCTACTAACAGCGCCACCTACCGTGCGCCCCGAATCTGACGTATTACCTTTTTTTTACAACCAGGCAATGGCTTCGCCACTTGCGCTTCGCAACTAAGATTAAAATTTCTAATCTAAAGAAAAGCAGCGATTGTTAAATTTTTATAAATTTTCTGAACTTGGCTAATTATAATAATTTTAAAAAGGAACTCTAAACTAAATTTCCCCCTTTTCAAAATATCACGTTGCTAAATAACATAAGTCATAACCAAACTGTGATGAAATTATTATTCAAATACTAAAAAAAAAAAACCCTTCTTAAATTATAGTTAGTGATGATGATGATAAACTCAATGGAATAATGTCTTCATTTGGAATTAAACCTAACCTTTTCCCAAATATCTCATTTTCAGCATTGCGTCCACAATTCTATGTAACTTCAAAGGGTCTAAAAAGCAGGAATAAAATGTAGAAACCTTAGTGTAATTATCTACAGATATGCCTAAATGTTTTGGTAGGCACATATTTTGTGGTTTCTAAGTGTCACTACTCATACATACCTATTTGGGTAGTTTGTGGAATCCTGCAAGGACTATGAGGTTACCAAAGCAGATAGGACATAAAGTCTTTGACAATGCAAGACGAAGGTGCTGAGAATCTTAATTCTCTTTTGATCGTAGGATATTTAAGAGGAAATTATCTCTTGACAAAATTGATCACTGCCAAAACTTTTGCCTATACTCGTATCTGTACCTCTCTGTAGTCATATTGTTGCCTACATACATGACACTTGACACAAGACTGTAATAATACAGTTTTAAAAGGAAGCCCGTGGAATAATAAAAAATAATGAAAAAATATTATTAACCAATATTTTCGTTGTTTTTTAATCCTTCTGAAATATTAATTATAATTTCATAATTTCCACGGATATTTCCTTGGTCATTGACATATTTCTTTGTCTTCGTTCCATATATTTTAGTTAAATATTTCCTCAATGTTAAAATGTTTTAGACAATTGATGAAATTTTATTGTGTTAAAAATCACTTCTCTTTCATCTTTGTCTAATTACGTTTTGTTTATTTTCTCAAAAATATAAATACTAAAGAAATTTCGAGCTCTGAATTATTCCGAACAAGTAGTGAAACAATAATTTGGCACCTGTTCTTTTTCGTTTCAAATACCCCTTCTGTTTTTTTCAGAATTTAGTCACATAGTTGGCTATCCCCTTCCTTATCAAATTCTCACAAACCATATCCACAGGTCCGCGGATTCCCTGTTTAAAATTGCATTAGTTTACTTTAGTGTATTAATTTTTCTTGCTTTGCGGAATACTGATTTTCACAAATGTACGTTTGCTAAACCCGTGATAAGAATACCCGACTTTAGCCAAAAGTCGCCATAATTTTTTGGTGAGAAGCCTAACCACGCGACAACAAACTATTTCGATATATCTTCACCGAATCAGTTTTCTTGTTAGTTTATTTATTGCTAAAGTTACCCCTATTCCATCCGTTTTTCTTAACATTAGATTCGATACGATTCATAAATTATTTATTTTCTTATGATTTAACGGCCTGGGAAAACTTTACTTAAATCTGTGTTAGTTTTTAAATTGAATTAGTCACTTCCATTTATTGTTTCTTTAATTTAGTGTGGGTGAACTAGTAAGTAGAAGGCAGCAGAATTTCATATCAAAAATCGACGCTGAAGCGATCTCACTTTAGATAAAGGAGGAAACGGTTGAGGCAAGGAAGGCCCAAAACGCCCAGTTTTTTTTGCCTCATCAACCCTACGAGGAGAATTCGTTATAGAATTTTGAACCGGCACCAAGACGACTTGATGTCGTACTAACCCCCTTCCTCCCTCTACGGAGTCGCGAAGCTGAAATGAACTGATCTGCCACTCACCTAGTCTCGCCACAACTATGTCGGTTCACTTTGATAGACATAATTGGGGACGTAAAGGAAAGCAGGTTTGAGGATTAGCCCACTGTGGAACCTTACGGGAGAGACCTCCCGGTTATGAGGCGATGCTGAAAGCTTTGGGGAAGAGTTCGCTCTAATCTCTAAGGGTAGCTTCCGGCCAAGACCAAAGGGGGACACACAACCGTCCCTGTGTAAGTTGGAAACAGCATCGATATCCAAACCCCAGATGGGGCGGCACCCCGGGTGGTGGTAGTTGATTCTATCACCACCCATCATCAAGTCCGCCACTCATCACCCATCTGAGGGGCCTCGCCCGGGTCCACCCTCCATCATTCATCCCCCCCCCCATTTGGCAGTTCAGTTCACGTAAGCTTAGAGACGAGGTAGAGGGAGCCTCCAAATAACCCAATACAGAAGACCACGAAGAAGAAGAGGTGCATCGTATTGAACAACAGCAAATTCCCAACAACGAGAGCATCTGTTACAACCAATTAACAGCGCTGAGGGGCCACTCTCAAGAAGAGATGGCCCAAGACCACACGACCCGGATTCCTCTGCGGGTTGTCAACGGGCAACCCAAGCCCAGCAGGGAATCCACTTTCGAGGCCGTGTACGGCAAACTGGGAATTGCCATGGTGAGGCTGCTAGGATATATCGTCGGGCTACATCGCGATATGCGAAACAGAGAAGGATATCGAAGACATATCCAAGGAGAAGGCAGTCGAAGCCCTTCGAGCCATAGGACTGCAGCCAGCAGTGCCACCCCAGATCCTGGCGCACAGAAGCGTAGTATGCCGCCGGATCGACCCGTGGATTGGGCAGCATACCGCGGGAGAAATGAAAGACGAGATAGAGCTACGGCAGGCTTGGGCTAAGGTAGCCGAAATAATAAAATTTAAAAATAGGAGGGACGGCAGCGATTACACGCACGTGTTCAAGGTGGTCTTCTCGGAGACTACCATGGCACAGAAGGCGAAAGAACATGGTCTACTGATGTTCAACGCCAAAATTAGCGGTGAGCAGGTGGAAAAGGGAGAGTTCACCCCGGTCCAGTACTGTTTCAAGTGCTACAAGATGGAGATCCACGCCACCAAGGACTGCAAGGAGCCACAAGAAACTTGCTCCAAATGCAGCCAGCTTGGCCACAATTGGCGCAATTGCGTCAGCACCACGGAGAAATGCGTGAGTTGCGGGCAGGGTCACCGAACAATGGCCACGTATTGCCCTGCAAAAAAGGACGTAATGAGGAAAAAGCAGGAGGCAAAAAAAGAATGAAGTTACGCGCAGGGCGAACACGTCCTACGCCCAGGCAGCAAAGGCAGCCATCTCAGAGGTGGATGCCAGAAAAACGTACCTCAAAATTGAGAACGAGGGATCGACGAAAATCATGACGTGCATACTTCATGCGCACGTCATGAATCTGGCTCGCCCGGGCACATTCGCCACTGTGTTGAACCAGATGCTGGCCAAAAACGGGATGGAACAAATGTGGTTCCCGGATAACCCCCTTTCTGGGGATTTACTGCATTTGCAGATGACCCCAAAGGCCCAGCAGACTGCGGAGCAAGCTAACGCTTGCAAACAGCCATCCAAAAAATCGATTAATAAAGCAGTCGAGGCGAAAACTCCTGCTCCCACCCAAACCAAGACAAGCACGGCGAAACATTCGAACTCGGAAACGAGCAGCTCATCGGAGTCTTCGGACTCCTCGGACGCGGAAGCAACTAAACCCCAGGAAAAGAAGGGAAAAAAGAAGAGAGCGAAGAGATTGCGGGCAAATTACATCAACCTGAGAGTATACGCCTGCGATCAATTCCCCTTCCCAGAGGAAATGGAACCCAGTCGTATCTTCCAAGGCATTAAAGCGAAGAGCTATAAATGGGAGTATGACTCTGAGGTAGACCCTGGAACAGTGGAAGAGGCCCTGCTCGCACAGAATGTTATCCTTCATCATAACACATGCGAGCAACTCTCTAACACTGAATTCAGAAAGAAGAAGAATGTGAGGAAGAAGAACGTCACCCAAAAACACTAGGTGACTGAAAATGGAGAGAGTAAGCAACAGAATAAGGATTCTGACACTCAACGTGAATGGATGGGAGGAGAAGGCCACGGCATATGGTAACATATTCCGTGTGCTTGATCCCGACATCATTCTCATCACAGAGCACGGTATCGACACTACAGCTGGTCGCATTAAAATACCGGGCTACAGAGTAGTCATGAAGAACCATTCCCAGGAAAGGTTTGATGGGGCCGCAATAGCTGTCAAGAGGAACATCTCCTTTAAACAACTACCAGAACTCGATGAGTCCTTTGTGGCAATCGAAGGACACACCCTGGTAGGAGACCTCGTGATAGCGGCAGCATATCAACCCCCTCGACGAGCATATCTCCCCTTATGTAACTTTTACACACTGTTCGGGCACCGCAGAATGGCATTCTTAGGGGAAGACCTCAATGCCAGATGCCGTGCGGCGGGCTATGGTAGCACCAACGATAGAGGCCGAAACTTGGATTTGATTATGGGAAGAAAGAACATTCAAAGGATAGGGCCGGATTTTCCGACCTATATCACTTCCAGATCAGCAACTAAGCCTGACATAATCTTAACAAGTGAAGGCTTTCCTTTCAACTACCATAGTGAGCCAGGCCCAGCAGTCCCTAGTGAGCACATTGCGATTCTCACAACAGTATCTCTTGCACCAATCCAGCTCCCAGCCCCTCTCCGGAAAAACTACGCCATGGCCAACTGGGATCGCTACAAGCAGCGACTCAGTGACTATGCGCCAGCTGACCTCAGCACGGCGTCGTTAGAGGAGATTGACGGGGAGTTGGAGAGGATAACAACGTCCATACTAAACGCGGACCGCGAGAGCATACCCGTAACAGGGTATAAAACACCTCCTCAGCCCAGATGGACAGAGGAGATGAGATATATCGCTCGCGTTCACAGGGAAGTGTACGAAGAAGTACGACGGGAGGGTCCCAGTAGGGAAAGGAGCTTGCTGTTTCGACGCCTAAGCTCAGAGCTTAGAGAGGCCATCAACCTCCAGCAGGAGGAGATATGGAACAACTTGATAGCCAAAGTCGACAGCGAGCTTAGCCCGGCTAAGTTCTGGCGCCAAGTCAGGAACTTAAAGGGACTTACTCCAAGACCCAAGGCTCAGATAAAGGAGAACGGAGACTACTTAGAGAACCCGGTGGTTCTCGAGGATATGTTCAGGAACTTCTGGAAAAGCGTTTTCAGGATTACCCCCGAGGAAAACGCTGAGTTCGACCAGGAATTTGAAGGCCAACTGATTGAAAAACTAAATCAGGAAATACATCGCACGCACCCACTACAGCAAGTCAACGAAGGCAGGGAGATGGCGGGCCATGGACGCCCCATAACATCAGAGGACGTCATGGCCACTGTAAAAGCCTTTCGACAAAAGGCACCAGGCTGGACGGGTATCACCAGAAACAACTTGGTTAACGCCCCACAGCAGATCATTCAGGGTATCGTTAATATTTACATCGCTTTCCTGAACACGGGCTACTTCCCGGAAGGTCTCAAGATTGCAAAGATGATCTTCATACCGAAGGGAGGTAAACCCCCTGATCAACTGGTAAACTACAGGCCAATTGCCCTGCTGGAGTTCATTGCAAAAGTCTATGAGAGACTCCTAGCTGACAGGCTTCAAGAACAACTTGCCGAGCTGGGAGCCCACAACCCTCAGCAGCACGGGTTCCGCAAGGGACGAGGAACGGAAACAGCCCTCGCCCTTCTAGCGGAGAAACTCGCTTGCAGTAAAGCTGAGAGGCGGTACGTAGACGTGGTGCTGAGTGATGTAAAGAAGGCCTTCGACAAGGTTTGGCTGAGAGGATTACAGTGCAAGATCCTCAACCTCCAGCTTAACCCATTCCTGGAAAGTATCCTTTGCAACTATATCTCCGATAGGAGAGCCCGAATTTCAATCGAGGGCTGCAAAGGACCCGAATTCGAACTCGAGGCGGGAGTTCCACAAGGCAGCTGTCTCAGCCCTCTGCTGTACCTCGTGTACACAATAGACCTGCCTGCTCCAGTGAGGTACGATTCGATGTATCTGCAAAATGCAGACGACATCACCCAAATCGTCCTGAGTCCATTCACGAACTCTGGAAGCCAGGCGAGGGCGACAGCTGTCGAAATTGAAAATATCAATAGATATGAAAGAAAGTGGAAAATTAAGACTAACCGCCAGAAGTTCATGATCATTCCAATGAACCGTCGGAAAGTTGATGACGTCGTCGTCAATAACGAGAACTATCCGTACTCCAACGAGGGTAATGTCCTGGGCTTACGACTCTTCAAATCGGGATATAAGACGCACATGAATACCAGAGTCTCCCTAGCCAAACGAGAGCTGAAGAAACTTTACCGTTTCCGAGGCCTCAGCGTGCCTAACATCAAAAAACTGTACATGGCCTTGGTACGCCCAGTCCTGGTGTACCCAACCGTGATCACGCAGATGGCAAGCTGTACCTCTCTCAGAACGATGCAGAGAGTGCAGAATAAAGCCACTCTGCTGATTACAGGCACGCGAAGGATCGACCGTACTCGGCAATCGATTCTTCACCAAAGAATCGGTCTAAAGCCGATCAATACGGAGATCCAAAGGCTAGGGAGAAAGACATGGGACAAGATAGACCAAAATATACTCCCGAACATGAACATGAATTTTAATATTCGAGCAAACCGGAGACGCGCTATAGGTAGAACTGCTCTATTTCCAAGTAGTAGAACCTGCGCGAGAGAAGTGGTACTACCTATGTTGACGTAGGGTTAGTCCACTACTCTAAAGAATTATGTTTTTAAAAACTCAAAAGTTTGACAAATTAATCCAACCAATCAACAACTTTAAATAACGTTTGAAAAAAGAGGCGAAGTGCCCACATTAAAGTCCCCTCCCCTCCCCCCCTATATATAAACATAGTAAGAATTAAAAAATTAAAACTAAATTTAAAAAATAAAAGAGGCTAAGTGCCCAATCTTAATAATCAAAATTTAAGAATAAAAAGAGGCGAAGTGCCCAATTCCCAATACCCATTTGATAAAAAGATAAACAAAGTCAACAAAATTCAAAATTCAAACGATGAAAAGAGGCGAAATGCCCAAATTAAATAGATTACTGAGAACTCAAAATTAAGATTTATTCAGCCTGAAAAACAACCTTGAAAGGCTTGAATGCTTCCAAGGAGGAAATACATATTACAGAAATAAATATATATATATATATATTATAACGGAGGAAACTGGCTGTCAAAGACAGTCAGCTACTTTTTGATGGGGAATTTTCAATTTTTAAACAAAACAAGATGAATGCTAGTGATGCCCTAACACCAGGGCAAACTAGGAAACATATTCACACCTTTATATACCTACCACACAATTTCACCACTTTAACCTAATTTGTAATTTGTAAATTTGTGGGTGAACTTCAGAGACGTTAACATTCAGAAAAACACTGAAAAGTGCATCCAAGCAGCTGACGAGTCATCACCACTTCACGAGAGTTAATCGCCCAAGAATGTTACCATTTGGTAACTATTAACCTTGAGAGTAGAGCAAGAAGGTTGCCTTGTTTGTCTCATAAGGGCAGCTACGGTCTGATTGGAGATTCCTCCTGTTTCCGTGACTCTCAAAAGAGACAGAAGCAAGCGTGGACGGGTTGATTAGAGATACCTCCTGTTCCTGTCCTGCTTGTAAGAGGGCATTGGTCTCTTCTCCCCTTTGCACCCGTGGAGCTGATGGGCAAACAAGAGTGACGCCACGATGCAAGGGTCGGCGTCCATAGCCACCACGCCGATGTCTGCCAAGCGGACGCGGAATGGGTTAAGTCCACCCTCACCGAACGAGACTTTCACGCCGAAGAGGACCGCCCGAACACTGGAGCCGGAGTTCTCACAGGCAGAGGAGGCCCCCAGCGATGAAAGCGGTCGCCTCGTCATCGAAGAGAGCCCCCAGACCGTGGAGGCCCAGCAGGAGAATGGGGCAGGCTGGGTAACAGTGTCTCATTCCCGACGAGGACCTCGGCACAAGTTTAAACTGAGCACCAGAGCAACACTACCAGTGCCTACCAGGCTGTGACGGAGCTGGAGAGAGCACACCCTGGCCTGCGGATAGTCATTCGCCCTACTCTCAACGGCCAATACGTCCTCACCCCGAAGGACGATGGGTCGGAGGCCATGCTGCGCCGCCTTGCCGAGGAGGGGGATCGAGTGATCCTGCTTGACCCCAGAGTGAAGAGGCACAAGTTGGTGCTTCAACGTTATCCCACCACTCTGCCCCTCCAGGCCGTTGAGGCTCACCCCCACGTGCTCTCGGCAACACGGCTTCTCGCACACAGAGATAAGGTCCCAACCAGGCAGATCCTTGTAGTGTACGAGGGGCCGCCACCACCCAAGCTGGACCTGGGCAGCTGGGGCCGGTACGCCCTGCGTCCCTACCAAGGTGAGCCTGTGAGATGCTACAAGTGCCAGCGCTTCGGGCATCTCCAGGCCATGTGCCAAAACTCCGTCAAGTGCGGCGTGTGCAGCCAAGCGCACCCGACGGAGGAGTGTATCGGTCGCCTCAAGGCCACGAGACCACCACGGCACGGTGCCCCAACTGCACCAAGGCGCACTACGCTTGGAACACGAAGTGCCCCGAGCGACAGAGAAGGATGCCACGGGGTCACCGGCGGCAGCAGCAGCAGCAGCAGATGGAACCACGTGCCCCCCCAACCCAAAGAAGAGAGCGTCGGTTCATTGCCGCGCCACCCCCAATCGGGTCGGCGTGGGTTACCCATCAACCCGCGACTCTCGGCCTGCCCGGGACACGTCTGGGCGGTACACCGCAGGGGGAGCGGCAAAGGCAGGGGAAACCACTTGGGCCTTCCCAGCAACAAGGCAACCGACGCCTTGTTCCAGCGCCACGACCAAACAGGCCGGCGTGGGCTTCCCACCCACCCCTTAGCCCTCAACAGCCTGGCACAAGTCAGGTCGAGACAGGTTAAGAGGACAGGCAGGGAGCAAAAGAGGGTACCAGTAGCTGCACAGCCAGCAACTCCGCTCACACCTCCACCCAGCAACCCACCCCCTCTGTCCCCAAGCCACAGAGGAGGAAGGGACACAGGCATCGGGCCCACCGCGCCCACCCAGACGAGGAGCAGTCTACGGTGCTACCCAATGCCCAACCAGCGACAGGGTCTCAGCGTGGACCCCTAGGTTATTGCGAGGGACTCAATGAGGAGGGCAGAGCCATCGTAGACGTCATCCTCGCGTGTGTCGTACAGCTGGTGAAGAAGCTGCTCGACCGCCGGCAGGGCACCGCAGCCCCCACCGAGCAGGACCTCGACGCACTCCTCCGCGAAGAGGTGTTAACCGCCGTCACAGAGGGTGCCCTCCAGCCCCCACCATCATCTACCACGCCGAGAGGTCCCACCCAACACCCTCTGCACCCACCGCACGCCCACAACCAAGATGGATGCGCGGATTGACAGCCCAGCCCACGCACCGGCGCCCACGCTGAGGGTGCTGCAGTGGAATGTGCAGGGGCTCCGCTCCAAGAAACATGAGCTGCTGCAAGCCGTCTTCCAAGAAGACTTGGACCTGGTTCTTCTACAGGAGACTCTCACGCCCGCCAGCTTTGAATGGCGAGTCGCAGGCTACACCCTCCACTCGCTTCCGGCTGGTGATGGAAATGGGCGTGGCTGTGCAGCCCTCATACGAAACACCATCCCGCACAAGAGGATCGCCGCACCCGTGTACTGTGGTGACGGCGTGGAGGTCCTGGCACTGGAGCTACAGCTGGGGCCGCGCACTCTCACTGTATACAATATATACAGGAGCCAGCGGTACCTGCTGGATGTTGGGGAGCTGCTCTCCCTCGCATCCCACTCCAGCCTCCTTGTAGCGGGCGACTTCAACGCCCACCACCCCGTGCTGCAGTCTGTGTCACCCACTAACGTGACCGGGCGCCACCTGGCCGACCTGCTCGAAGAAGTTCCTACCGTTCGACTACTGAACACAGGGAAGGCCACGCACGTCCATGGGGGGTGGCTTGACCTCACGCTGGTGTCGGGCAACCTACAGCCCGGTGCCACCTGGCAGGTCCAGTCTACCCTCACCAGCGACCATTACGGGACCCTCACTGTGGAACCACCAGCTCCTCCTCTCCCGCCGCCCCAGTGGAACGTCAGGAGGGCGGACTGGGCAAAGTTCCAAGCCTCCCTGGCCGAATGGTGGTCCACGTATGTGCCTCCGGCGGACCTGCACCTGCAGGAGAGGGACCTTACGGCGGCCATAGAGAGTGCAGCTTACGCGGCCATGCCCAGGACAGCCTCAAATCGCCGCCGGCGCCCGGACTGGTGGTTTTATAACGAGGAAGTCCGGGAGCACAATCACTGCGTCAACGTCCACAGGATGTTGTACGAGAAGCGCCCAACGGCCATCAACCTGCAGCTCCTGCAGGACGTGGTAGCCCGCGCGCGACAGGTGTCCCTGAGCGCCAGGGAGGCAAAGTGGCTGGAGTGGTGCGCCTCTTTCAGCCAACACACCTCCCTCGGCCAGCTGTGGGGGAGCTTCAGGAAGACCTCAGGCGCCGCCCCGACCCGCCCAGCTGCCCACCCACGCCCACAGCAAGAGGCAGATTGGCTGGCAAACTGCTTTACAGCGAGGGGTTCTAGCGAGCAGCTTCCTCCCCACACCAGCTACCTCCAGCAGCAGCTACGCCCACAGCGCGACGAAGAGGTCAGGGAGGCGCGGGGCCAGCCGCACGCGACGGACCAGCCTTTCACGCTCGAGGAGCTGGCCAGGGCGAAACGTCGACGTGACACAGCGGCGGGAGCCGACGGAGTGCGGTACTCCATGCTGGCGAACGCTGAGCCCGCCGGGGACGCCGCGCTTCTAGCCCTTCTGAACGCGTCGTGGTTGGCAGGCCGTCTGCCGCCCTCCTGGAAGGACGCCGACATCCAGTCCATCCCCAAGCCGAAGGATCACACCACCTTCAGGCCAATCTCCCTCATGAGCTGTTCACGAAAAACAACAGAGAAATGGTGCTGAGTCGCCTACAGTGGAGCGTGGGAAGCCTTCATCACCACGTGTTCGGCTACATCAGGGGGGTGAGCACTGCGGACTGCCTCATCACCCTCCTGGCTCACGCCAACAACCAGCCCACCATCGTAGTCTTCCTTGACCTCGAGAAGGCTTTCGAGCTGGCTAGCCCCCGCGCCATACTGGCCGCCCTTGTGAGGAAGGGCATCCGAGGGAGGCTGCTGGGCTGGCTCCAGGACTACCTTCACCAGCGCCGAGCCCGCGTGAAGTTCCAGGGTCACAAGTCTTCCTACCTTACCTTCGAGAACGGGACACCCCAGGGCGGCATCCTCAGCCCGTTCCTTTTCAACGTGCTGATGGAACAGCTGGTCACCCTCCCCTATCGGAAAGGAACCATCCTCCTCAGCTACGCCGACGACCTGGCGCTCGTCGTCACCGGGCGCGGCGACAAGCTCGCGCGGGCTCAAGAAACGCTGCACCTCATCACTGCCAAGTGCGAAGAGCTGAGGCTCAAGATCTCGGCAGAGAAATCCCAGTCCATGGCCATCAAGACTTGCACACCTTCTGGCCAGCAGCTTCGCGTGCAAGGAGTCGGCCTGGCCTGGACCGACTCCTACCAGTACCTCGGAGTGTGGGTTGACAGACGGCTCTCCTTCACGCAGCATGTCACGCACCTAAGGGAGCGGACGCAGGCCCGGCTGAATGTGATGAGGGCCATGACGCGGCCGAGCGCTGGTGCAACCTTCCCCGTCCTCCGCCTCTACTACCTCCAGGAAGTGCGCTCCCTAGTGGACTACAGTGCACCGGTCCTTGTAGCGCTGCCCCGGCAGCAGCAACAGCGCCTGGAGGTAATACAAAACACCGCCATGAGGACCATGTTAGTGGCACCCAGGTGGTGCACTGCCTGTGTCATGCAGAGTGAGGCCAACCTGGTGCCCCTCACTGCCAGGGTGGATTGCATTGTGGCCTGTCGGGTGGCCAGAGTGCTCCAGCGCGACGTGGAAGGTGTTGCGCAGAGGAGACTCCGAATGGCCGTGACGCAGGGCATCGAGTGCCTGCGTAACAACAGGTGGCTCGTAAACGTCAGCCTAGCAACCAACTCCCTCAACCGGGCAGGGAACTGGCTGTGGCGCGACCCCGACACCCCCAACCCCGCCTACGTTCCACCACCACCATGGGACCCCCCCACCGCCACACAGCTGCCTGACAGCAAAGCGAACTGCCTCACCGAGGAGCTGCGCCAGCACGCCCTCATGGCCATGTCTGAGGTCACGGAGCCAGGCAGCGCAGTGTCGTTCACCGACGGCTCCGTCGACCCCGACAGCGGGAGGTCCGGCGCCGCCTTCGTCACGAGCGGCTTGACGCAAGCGTGGAGGACATCAGACCACTGCTCCACCCTCCAGACGGAGCTGGTAGCGAACCTGCACGCCCTCCAGCACGCTCTGCTCCGCCGGGAGGCCACTGTGGTGATACACACTGACTATCGGTCGGGACTACAGGTGCTGCAGCACGCCCACGCCCACGCCCGGGACAACATCCACCTCACCACCACCATCCTGTGCACCCTGCAGGACCTGGCAGCTCAGGGCAGGCGTGTCCGGCTCCACTGGATTCCCAGCCACGTTGACCTGCGCGGCAACGATGCTGCCGACGAGGCTGCCAAGCGAGCCGCCCACGGCCCCATCATCACCTGGACCGTGCGCCCCAGCCTGCAGCAGCTCAAGGTGCAGGTTAAACGCAGGGCCGCCCAGAACGCCCACCAGCAGCACCAAGAATGGGAAGCAATCAAGAGGCAAGCGGCGTGGTATGCTGCAGCCACAGCCTATCGCCCACTGAACCCATCCTTCCAGCAGCCCAGAGCGAACGGTGTGCTGCTACAGCGTGTGAGGCTGGGCTACTCCACGCGGGAAGAGCTGCACGCCGACTTTGTGGCAGGGAGGTGTGAACACTGCGGCGGCCGCTCCCGGCGCCCACTGGTGCACTACCTCCTCTCCTGCCCAGCCACCGCCCGCCTCAGGCCAGAGCGAGCGCCAGCCCCTCCCCCTGTAAGAGGCGCCCTACTGAGGGCACGAGAGGCAAGAGCCGCCCAGGTGGTCCGCCACACCCCAACAAACGAGCTGCTGGAGGTGCTGAGAACAGCACCCCCTCCGCGCTGATCGCCGCTCGCGCCCAGCCGGGTGACAGGTGATGAAGACCGACGCCACCCACTTGCAGCAGACAAGAAACGCGTGGGACGCTCCACCACGTCTTACTGCACGCCAACACTGACGGGCTGCCCGCTTTGTGTAATGTGTGCATTTATACATTTATTTATATTTTTGTATCATATTATTACTGTATTTGTCTTTTTTGTTGTTTTTTTTTTGTTGTTTGTTTGTTTTGTTTTTATTTTATTATTATTTGTATTATGATTATGTATAAATGTACGCTATTGCACAATAAACCTATACAATCAAAAATCAAGTGTGGGTGAAATTTACATTTTCCTGTAGTTATAAATCCTCCCCTAATCAAATCCCAGTAAGAACAAGGTTTACTTGCAAACAGCAACTTAAATTAGGAATCTCATTCGTCACAATAAGAAAATTTCTGCCTTTTTTCTACAAAACAAATTACTATATCGTTTTTAATAAAGTTAAGCAGTTTATTTAGTAAATATATCATCATCATCACTATCATCATCACTAACTCTATAATTTAAGAAGGGATTTTTTTTTAGAATTTGAATAATAATTTCATCTTAGTTTGGTTATGACTTATGTTTTTTTATCAAAGTTCAGAAATAAATATAACAGCGGTATGCTAATAAAAATGTGAAATGCACTTTTATCAGATTTAGTGTAACCTCACAATTATTTATAAATTTATTATATGAAAAATGCTTAAATGTAAAATACATAAAAAATAGTTTTTTTGCTCAAATGCGCATTTCACATTTGTTTTAGCATACGGCCGTTAGTATCGAAATTTTGTAATTTGTTTAAAACTCAAAGAATTACAAATGGTGAAGTTTAGAAAATTTATTTTTATATATCTTCTATAACTCTATATTTTAGCAACGTGATATTTTGAAAGGGGGGAAATAGTTTAGAGTTCCTTTTTAAAATTATTATAATTGGCGAAGTTCAGAAAATTTATAAAAATTTAACCATGGCTGCTTTTTTTTAGATTTGAAATTTTAATCTTAGCAGCGAAGCGCAAGCTAGTGGCGAAGCCATTGCCTGGTATTTTTATAAATATAATTACTAAAAAACTGCCTAACTTTATTAAAAACGAAATAGTTATTGGTGTTGTAGAATTGTTTTTTATCTAGGCCAGGCTATTTTTTAAGTGCGCCACCCTGTAGCTATTTCATACCTTATTATGCTTCAGACAAATTCATAGAGCCGATAATAATAATGATTTCTTTAAATTTAGAATATAAAAATTTAGTGAATCCTTAGGCTGTTTGTGATTTTTTAACCAATTCCCGCCATTTAAATCCGACCTAAAAGAATAGAAAATAGCTTGATTTTCCATTGGTGACCTACGCTAGGTTTTGCAGGTAATTTTACCCTAGTATTTGTTTATATAAACATAATATCTTTTCAATTACTCTTATCTTTTTAAAGGAGTGTACGGCATATTGAATTTGCCGCACAATTTAACCGTTATTCATATACATATGTAATTTACATTATTCGTTTATTTGTTTATAACTTTTCTAATCACTTTAATGAATGTAACGAAACTTAAAGATAATCAAATCGATTGTTTATTCGGTTAATCTTGCAATGAGTCAGTGACGGTTTCAGGCTAAAAATTTGGGAGGGGGCATTTGATAATTAATTATAATGGTTATCTTACGCAGGATTAATAATAAATAACAGCATCTCATAAGTGAGTGACCAATAACTTTGTCGTGTTATAGGAAGCACCCCACACCTTGACATCAAATACTTAGGTCGTAGTATTAAGAAGGACCGAGTGATGGAAGGAGTTGGTACGTATGGGTTGTTTACGTACTACACAAAAAAAAACTCCCTGATTAATGTTATATCTCTCTAAGAGTGCTATATATGATTGATTATTATTATTATTATTATCTTGATTATTGACTTCTTTAAACTTTGAAGGTTCCTTTTGCCGTACTTAGCGATTCGAGGATAGAATAAAAAAAAAAACGAACTAAAACTTTAATTAAAACAAAAAAAGAAAATTAAACATGAACCAAAGAAATAATACACAATAAATACACAGAAATTACTACAATCAATTTTAAGTAAAGTTTTCTAAATTGACCTCTCGAAATTATAGTGACGGTTGACCCACCGCTCCCTACAATATAAAAAAATGCTAACTGCCTCTACTGGAGTTTAAATACCTTTGTCCATCTTGCGACGGGTTTGAGTCTGACCTTGATCTCAATGAGCTACGTAACCTCAGGAATCTTGTTGTTTTGTTGACGCGTGCCGCTCGTCCATATGGCTGGTGGCGGACGAAATAGAGTTAAAGCAACTGAAGACTTTGGCGAGCGTGGCAGATGGGGGAAGGCCACACACCTTCGGCAGGAAATGATATCACCACCGATTGTGAACGAATGTTTCTTTCTCCTCTTCGGATTGCTCTGGATAATAATTCGCACTGGCTAGCGGTGAGCCAAGCGGGAATCCTTTGACTCAGGGGAGTGCTGGGGGGAGTTCACTCGGGAGTCTTCCTCAAGGGCGAGGACTATCTCTGTGCTTTAGCTGCACCAGGATAGGAGAGGGGGGGGGGGGTTCTCGGACGAGAGTAAGTTGAACTTGATTCTTAAATCAAGTTAACTTAAAGTTCGGTGTGACCACCGGGAACTAGCTTGAGGAGGAGCTTCTTCTTCTTAGTTCTAGTATTCCTCAAGGGCGAGGAATATCTCGGTGCTTTGTGCTACACCAAGATAGGGGGGGGGTTCTGTGACGAGAATAAGCTGAACTTGGACAAGTTAACTTAACTTTCGGTTTGATAACCAGGAACTAGCTCGAGGATGAGCTGCTCCTTAGTCCCTTCTCTTGGTAGCCCGGCCTCTTGCTGGGGACTTCGTAGCCTTGTTGACTCACGTATTCTACCTCGTTTTTTTACTAGTTTTTGGTATATATACACTGGGGTAGGGGTAGGAGGGGGAAACGGGCCGCATGAAGTTCCTCCTCCAATAGTTTTTCTCAGCGCGTCATAGCTCTGGTCTTGATGGGCCTTCGGGCTGGAGGGAGACGCGTCTCCAATTTCGCACTTGAGATGAAATTGAATATTCCTTCTTAGGGAAGATCTTGCAGTTTTAACCGTTCTGCTTTTCATCGGGCCGAGGGCGAAGTCACTGTTGTTACCAGTTTGAACCGTGGTGTCTAAAGGGCCAGCCTGTTTGTGGTCAACGGCCCGTTTCTCAACTGAGAGAGGAGGGAGAGGGTCGATTCCCGTACAAACTCTCTCAGATCCGATCTTTTTCCACATATCAGAAAATTATGAATTGTAGACATCAGTTAAGGTAAAATACTGAATTTAATAATTATTTTTTAGATTTACCTGGATTTTAGACATGTATCATATAAGATACATTCAATCGCAACGGTTTAAAAGCTGTTTTTAGATATATTCTATATTATTACATGACTTTCTGAATAGCAGAATACAAGTATGGCTTAAATAAGAAATATAAACATTGTGATAGAACGGGTTGAGGCAGCGTTAGTTTCAACTCCTATCACATATTATTTAAAACCACGATGCTCCCACGTGCATCTTCGCTTCGAAGCTTGGCGTCTTATGGCAGCCACCGGATGTCAATGTTTAAACAAGGAGGTTATCGTCCCCCCGTTCGCCCCCCATACGCCGACCTCGCCAGATTGATTTAGGCTTATGGGCAGATAAGGCATTGTTCCCAGCCTCGGCTGTGCATTCCCTCGAAGTTTCCACTCCATTGTCCCCCACGCCAAGGGAGTGTCTCGACTATTTAGATGGAAACTTTACCACTAAGATCAGATTGGAGATCCAGATTTTCGTCGCGAAACATCACCACGACCCTCTCTCCCTTTGTGCGCCAAGGGACCTCGACCTCGAGATTCACCATCACTTGTCCAGAAGGAGGACAATATTCCTTGAGTGCCAAAGGTTCGAGCCTTTCGTGACGCCAAGTCCTCAAGGCTTCCCCCTCGTTGTTCAGAAAGAGAACAACGTTAGAACAGCCATTGTTCTTGAGCCCGTAGACAAGAGACGGTTCTCACCCCCCGCCCTGTTGTTCAGAAGAGAACAACGTAGAACAGCCATTGTTCTTTTGAGCCCTTCGCCAAGAAACGGTTCTCACCCTTCCCCCGTTGTTCAGAAGAGAACAACGTAGAACAGCCATTGTTCTTTTGGGCCCTTCGCCAAGAAACGGTTCTCACCCTTCCCCCTTGTTGTTCAGAAGAGAACACATTAGAACTTCCATTGTCCTTGAGCCCGTAGACAAGAGACGGTTCTCACCCCCCCTGTTGTTCAGAAGAGAACAACGTAGAACAGCCATTGTTCTTCAAGACGTTCGTCGAGAAATGGTTCTCATTCCCAAGGCGCCACGTCAGGATCATTTTATTCCCCCCCTTCGGCTGGAACTCGCCAGCGGACCGAAAATTCCTTCACGTCGCCTTCCACTGCACCACTAGTATAAAGTTACGTAAGCCAAACGTCACCTTTGAGTACTTAACCCTTTTGTCAATTCTATCCTGTGCTTTAAATGGTTTAGCGAACCATCCCATCCCTTTAACTTTATATTTGTTTTACCTGTTTAAATCCTTTAATCCTCGGATTAGCCCGAGCCCCCACGACCCTTTCCATTCTCTGTTTATGTCAATATTTTCCGTTTTGTGTTTGTTGATAGTTATTATTAATAAAACTCTATTTTATTAATGATAGCAATATTATTATCCTTGAGCTCAGTTCCACTTCTTAAGCATATCGAAGATACATAATATCGGCCCGCCAGACATTAACGCACACTAAAGATAATTAAAGAAGTTCCCTCAACGAATAGTTATATATGGTATATCGTCGAGAGTCCATTCTACGACAAACATAAACAGGTCTAAAATTTGGGAGAGGGGAAAGCTTCAGCCTCCTAGCCTCTCCCCTGGACCCGCGCCTGCAATGAGAAGTCACCTTCAATCCGCCTGGGTGATAATGATTCCGTGCCCTATGATACCAAGTGTGTGCTAAAATATAAATTTCATTCACTTCATGAGGACAGATAGAATAAGAGGGGGTATAAGTAATGAAGAGTTGGGAGGGCAAAAATAGCTGGAGGATGAAGGAAATAGTAGATATAGATGATTCCAGGTGTTCGGGCCTTCTCCGTTGTTTGATTTTCTTGTCCTTTTGATTTTAATGTCCCATTGCGGGATCTTTTCTTTTCTTGTTTATTGTTTTATTTATTTTATATCTTTCTTTTTATTTATTTTTTATTGTTGTTATTTTTATTATTATTATTTTTTACGATTTAGGATTTGTTGAGTTTTTCTTTTATTTTGTTGTTTTAACTTGGCATTTTGTTGTCTTTTGAGTTGGTCAGCACTATATAGGTTCTGGTTCCGGTTTTCTGGTGTTGGGGAGGTATCGTTTGAAGACACCTCTCTCTCAGGTTCAAGGGCTGTTAGGGCCTACAGTGGGAGAAGGTCTTTTAGCTTTGACCATGTATCCCTTCTTCTTTTGTAGAAATAGATGTTTATTGGTTCCAGTCCTATTTCTTCTGAAGGCTCTTCGAGGTACGGAAGTCATACCACTTTGTGTTGGTGATATACCTTAGAACTCGATTCTGCACTCTCTGGAGTCTTATTGTATCTTTCTTCGAAGCAACATTTAGTGGTATGGCAGGATACACCAGTTTGGACCTAACCAAAGTGGTGTAAAGTTTTTTCTTATTACGTTTGTTAAGGTATCTAAATCTTGCTAGTTTGTCTAATTCGGTACTTGCAATCCCTATTCGTGTGTTGATGTGTGCGCTCATGCCAGTGTTGGCAAGTTTGAATCCGAGCGCGGACACATTCGGTGAGTAGTCGATTTCGGTGTCTTCCAAGTTGAGGGGGACGGTTCGGTGTCTCTCTATTGTTGTTGCCTTAAATTTAGACACGTTGGTGTGGATCTTACAGCGTCTTTCGAATCTGGAGATCCTTTCAGCTTCAGCAGCTGTGGCTCTCTAGCCATCATCCTTGCGAATTTTGTTCTTTTCACCACAACCTGGGTGGCCTCATCCGCATATTGTATATTCAAAGTTTTTGGATTATTAGGTTTTTGTATATCCCTCATGTAGATGGTGAAGAGAATGGAGCTTAGGCATACCCTTGGGGAACACCGGACAGGAGGAGTTCGAAAGCCTCCCCTGTATGCTTCTCGAAGGCTATAACGGCTTGCCTATTGGTCAAGTAGCTACAGAGGATTTTTTCGAAGTGGGGCGCGAGCTTCATTCACGAGATCTTGTATTTCAGGCTCTCGATAAAGACTTTGTCGAAGGCCTTCTTAACGTCTCTGCAAATGACGTCGATCCACCCCCACCCCTCCTGCCACGCCCTACTGCTGCGTGCTGCAGTATATGGGCTATGGCTGTCTCTGTGCCTCGGTGTTTCCTGAATCCATGTTGTTTCTCGTTCACTAGGGAGTGTTCTGACAGGTAAGCCGATAGCCTGCTATTGAGAATCTTCTCGAAAACCTTCCCAAACGTCTCTAGCAGTGAGATAGGCCTGTAGTTCATGGAATGGTTGGGTGCTTTGCCCAGCTTCGGAATAAATATCATTTTACACGTTTTCAGACCACCCGGGAAGTATCCCATTGCCATGGACGCGTTTAGTAGGTTCAGCAGTCTACTCTGAAGTCTCCCCGGTGCCTCTTTCAAGTGCCTAGTGGCAATCTGGCTGAGGCCTGGGGCTTTTGGCTGAAATGAGAAAATGGTCTCGCCCAATTCTGCACTGGTGATTGGGTTACCCTCCTGCGAGTTACTCTGAAGACAGTGGAGGTTCACAGTATCATGAGGCATGATTCTGTTCTCTCTCCTATCCAGGTATTCGAGAACCTAATCCTAGAAGGCTAGATCAAAGTTTTCCTCCTCTTCATCTGAAATTCTAAAAACATTCCTCCAGATTCCGCGAAAGATCCTTTCCTTCTCTATTGGGGATGTTGCAGAAATGCCTTCGTGCGATATTGCTGGTGAGTTGTGTGTTTGTCTGGTCCCCTTCAGTCTGTTGATTGCTGCCCAGAAAGACTTCTGATTACTGTCAATGTCTAGCTTCTCGATCAGAATGTCCCATTTTACTTTCAGTCCATGGGCCAGGGCGTTGTTGAGTTGTATGCTGAGGTGATGAACGAGACCGAAATCCATGGGCCTAGTGTGACCCATGTTGAGGATGCGGTTGTAGACAGTTTCGAACCTAGTTTGTTGCACAACTCTCTCCTGTGTAGGGGTAGTTGGCAGCAGAGTTCTGTGAGGGATCGTTGGAATTGCTGTTGCGTCTACGTTGGAAATGCAGTCGTTGATAGCAGTTAGTTCTTTGTCAAGGTCTTTCTCGGTGGCGCCTTACAGATCTGAGAGGTCCAATGGGAATGCCCTCCTGTACCCTTCCCAATTGGCCTTCAGGAAGTCCTTTCTGGGAGCAGCGGAAACTGTTATAGGATCCACTGCTATGGTGAGTAGCATGGGGGCGTGATCACTAGGTGTTAGCGGTCCGGGACTGACGAGCAGGTGGAAGGGAAAGTTGGAATTCGTGAGAGCGACATCTGGCTTGCTGGCCGACCCCGGGTATAAGAATGAGGGAAAGTCCGGCCCGATGCGCTTAGCAACATCCTTTCTTAGTAATAGATCAAAGCTCCTGCCTATTGCTTCTATCCTCGCGTATCCCGCTGCTCTATTTCTGGCGTTCAGGTCTCCGGTAAACAATACTGGGTGCTCTTTCTTGAAAAGGGTGATCATGTCGTTGATAGGTAGATATGGGCGATGGGGAGGTTGGTAGCCTGCACCCAATTCGATATCTCCTAGAGAGCATCTCAGTATGATCGACAGAACCGATTCGTCCATTGGATTCCCTGGTCTGTACTGCGGGTTTTTTTTTACTGCTATCATAGTTCCATCGAATCCCTCAACTGTAAAGTTCTTTTGGAGAACGTTGTATCCTAAGATTTTCTGCTTGTCGTCGTCCGCGATTCCAGTTTCTGACAGCAGAAGAATATCTGGATCCAGTTCTCAATATATGTTACACAACTGTTTTTATGTGCCAGCCACCCATGTACATTATGTACTAGAATAGTTAACCTATTTCTGGTTGCCATTTTGAGAGTTGGATCCGCCTGATGGCTTATAGTTGTAATGTGTGCCTGAGAGAATCTTCTTATGGAGGGATGGTTTGCAGACCTTGGAGTTGTCGTCGTGCAGCTTTACTTTGCCGTTCAGTAATGCTGCCTTGACCAATTATTCGTCTACGGGTGAGTCGTAGTGCCACTTGAAGTAGCCTATTCTGACTCCTGTAGCCACATCCTTCAGGGTTATCTTTCTTTGTTTTGTGATCTGGGAGTTGAGGGCGATGGTGAGTCTTATTTCTTTACTGTCACATTCACGTTCATCCTGCTGTTGTGGTCGTTTTGCACCCTCCTCTTGTTTTTTTGGCTCTTTGTTTTTTTTGGCCTGGGTGTGGCAGGCCGATTTGTTTGTTCGTCTGCACATTCTTGCTCTGTCTCTCTAGGTTATTTTTCCTGAACTTTTGTTTCCTTCTCTGGTTTGGCTGTTTCTGCCGGTGCTACCTCGTCGCATGTGGCTGAAAGAACTTTGTCAGACTGTGGGTTTTCCGGAAACGTGATAGGCTCTAGTCTATTCGCAGCCAGCATCTTGTTCACCTCGCAATTGAATGAGCCAGGACAGGCTAGGTTCTTTACATGCGCATTCAGAATGCATGCCAACATTTTTGGAGGTGTCGCGTCTGTGAGCTGCAGAACTATTTGCGGTTGAGCCGTCTTAGTGTAAGTTTGTAGTGGGGTCTTGGCGATTGCCGCGTAAGAGCTACTTGGCCTGTCTGCTGCTTCTCTCTTCTTTTTTAGATGCTCCTTCCTGACTAGGCACTGCATCCTTAGGGTCAGATGGGAGCCCACGCAGTTGATGCACATCTTCATATCACAGACGCAATGCACCCAGTCTTGACCGGTTTGTGCGCACTCAGAGCAGATCTTGACTTTTTCCTTGTTGGGCAGGCGCTGGTTGGGTGATCTTCTACCTTGTAGCAGGAGAAGCAGGTGAGAAATTCGAAGAATCTCTTCCTTTCGATCTGTTCTGGGGAGATTATCATGGAAAATAGTTTTAATCCTCCATCTTTCGCCTTGGCCGCCATCTCTTTCTCGTTGAACACGATCTTAAATACGAGCGTGAGGTTTCTAAATTTGATGACTTCAGCAACCTTTACCCAATTCTGATTATTTTCTATCTCCTGTTTGATTTCCTCAGCCGACCGCTCGCCTACCCATGGGTCGACATGTCTGCACACGATAGCCTCCCTTGCTGCTAGAGCTGTGGAAAGTTTGGGCTCTAGTCCTATGGCGCTTAGGTCTCTGTTGCTTGTTGTCGATGTCAGTTTAACCAGGTCTGCCTGAGTGTTTGCAAATAATGGTGTACCCTCTGTTGACCTTGATTAGTCTTTTGAGACCAATCTCTAGTTTCCCGAAGATCGTTTCAAAGACCTTGAATTTATCGAGTTTTTAATTCCCAATGAGCCTCAGTGGGACTCGAAAGTCCACAGACTCCCCCGCTCCGTTCATGGTTGGGACTCCGTATCATTGGAATGGGCGGGATGCCCCACTTCGTCTCAGTCGAGTAGCTCTCTCCTTCCCCACAGTCGAGATAGAAACAGGAGGAATATTCAATCAGTCTATCTCAGCCTGTTTGGTGCCTGTCAGGTCATCAGAAACAGCAGGTATCTCCACTCAGACCGACGACCTTTTGATCAGATCCCGAGGGGTAGGGCTGACTGAGTCCTCAGTGCCCGGGTGTAACCTCCTCCTCCTCCAGGCCAGGTGGAAACAGGAAAGATTTCGAATCAGTCCATCCAAGCCTGTTGGCACCCCAGCCAAGAGCAGCAGAAACAGGAGGTATCTCCAATCAATCACCGTTCCGTAGTAGGGTTGGTGGTAGAGGCAGCCCCAAAGCCTTCACGGACTCTTCAGCAGCTATCGTCAAAAGCTAGAGTTGAGTCATGGTGATTCTTCTCTAAGCAGTCTTGGTTCAGCCGAGGGGGTGGGGGTGGCGTTTAGGGGGTCCCTGATGACAAAGATGTGCTGTCTAACGTGTTAGGGGACTTTTTTGCTGGGGTTTGAAAAGGCCTCTTTTCACAGTTTTGGATGCCTCTTACGCTTGACTTTGCCTCCTTTGCCGGGTTGATGTAGTTCTTGAAGGATAATCCAATCTCCTATCTCTAGCTACCTACCTCTTAAAATACCCACTTGATACAGTTCTTTATATTGCTGGTGGATTGGCCTGTTGGATACAGCCACTTGGCGTGGATAAAGGGGGTGGTCTAAGTCCGCCCGAAGCAGTGTGAACGTGGTTACTCCTCGTTACTATAGCAACCGCAAAATATCACTGCGTCCAGTGCAGTTTACTTGACTTTTGTCTATTGCTTTATTTCTCCCTTGATGAACTCAATCGTGGATAGAGACAGTTTTTTTTACTTGAATTCAACATAAAATTTAATACCTAACAGCCCCACAAAGTAGGGAAAGAGCGCTTCAATGTGCCTAAAACTACCCTCTCCCCCTTATGGCCTCATTAAAAATAAGGCCATATACCATTTTTTCCACGCTGAAGGCTCCTTCGAACAATGGGGTTGCTATTTATTGTGGACCATCTGGTAAAGATTCCTCCTTGGACAGAAAGATCAAATGGACCTCCCTCACCCCCCCCCCCATGCACGCCTACCATATACGAGGGATGGTGGGTTATTCGTAGCCTAATTTCAACATAAATGAAATGAACAGAGGCCTGGAGGCCTCAACCACGGACTCCAGGCGCCTTCGGAACCTGATGCAGGCCTTATTGACTGTCCTCCTCTTTAACTGGGTGAAAACTGTGGTGATACTGGACCTAAGTAAGCTCTACCTTGGTGGTATACGGGGACATGTTGGTCTCTCTCTCAACGACGTTCCACACATAATATTCTGGTGAGTTAGGATACCAGATGTTCGAAGTGATGTGGTCAAATCAATTGTCTGACAGCCAAGATTAGGTCCTTCTGAATGTGTAGCATGGTTTAGAGTCTTGATGCCAGACGTACGGCCTTCCAACAGCCACCTTATGGATCCATGGCAACACCAACTCTTCCAGAACTTGAGGTAGCCTTCGGGGAAGATAAGCTGGGGTATAACGTGGCCCCCACTACTGACTACCCTAAACACCATAATGTGGACCAGGAACTTGTTCTTCATGACGCTCGGTTCATCTTTGGGGGGCAACCAGCGAGCGGTTGTTTTGCGAGGTCACCACCCAGTCCTAGCGACAATACTTCTCGTCTGAGAAGCCAAGTATCTCATGCTTGAGGAAATGCTTCAGTATGTTTCGCTGCATGTCTCTCCCGCTTGTCCTTGATCTTCTGCGACAGAAGATGACCCTTTCTCATCTTGTATGAGTAGTAGTGGATGTCCTCCTGCACTAACAGCCTGATGAGAGACTGACACTCCCTCGTCCCTGGCTATGGAACTCATTAACTTCCTGGGATCGTTATCAATGATGGCCCGGATCTCCGTGACAAATTCGGGGGTTCTTTTCGAATCAGAACGATTAGAGTGAAGGTTCCGAACCGCCGTACCTTCGTAATCACAGCTTGACTCATCCAACTCTTTCCTGATCATCTGCATCGTCCTCAGAGTGACACCCAAACACTCGGAGATCTTCATATTGGAACTTCCGGCATGAATCCCAAGTAGCACAGCTTGCCTTTCCTAAATTTGGGAGGAATATGGAATTCAGCTATGGTACTACTTCCCTCTCATACGATGCACAGCTGACTCTACTGTGAGAGGAAGAAGAGAGAATCTAATAGAATGAACTGTGAGCTATTTTTTTATATTGAAGTTAGGCAACAAATTGTTCCAAATTCGGGTTTATTTTGAAGCAAGAAATGTAGACTTAAATCCGAAAAGAAAAACACAGTTTTACTGTCCTCGATAATTTTTTATTTAGGAGAGCGGTTTTGGAAGTGACTGACTTTAAGCCCCATCACTTCTGAAACCTGCCTACTAGGTAAAGAAATATTTATTTTTTATATACAAAAGTCCGTAAACTGCGCCTTCGTTCTAATTTGAAAGCTCATTACCGAGTTAATTTATTTACATTTGAACCCATTCAAGAATTGAAAGGTACCGTACAAAAAATAAGCTCTAATATGCCATCTGACGAGAATGACTGACTGCCGGGCTTAGCGAAACAACTTAGAAAAAGATTTAGAATGTCTTCTCCTGATATTCTGAATCATTCTCTAAGTTGTTTCGGTAACCAAAGTCCTGCCCTGTGGGAGAGGGTGTCCTCGATGTTTTAAAAATAGGAAAGTCACACCGAAGAGGACATCTCGGCGCTTAGGCGCCTCACGCTTAAAGGGTGGAAGGTCACCTGGATATGTCAGTTAAACAAAAGGATAATATTTAAAGTTGCAAGGGTTGTTTTGGGTTTCGGGATGCTGCTAATTCAATGCGTTTTGACTCGAGTTAATAAAAAAACAAAGAATTAAATTAAGAGCTAAATTCCCTAACTTCAAATTAATTCAATTTTAAAAAGTTTTCTTTTACATATCTTGAACGGGCAGCAGTAGGATGCTGATTCGAAACATCAATAATTCAGGGAGTGCCGACTGTAGCATGAGGAGCAGTAGGATACAAACTGAAGCTATCAATTACCATAATACTTTTGCAACTTTTTGTTGTTGTTTTCCTGAACCATTTTTACAACATGAGTAATTCAGGGACACCCAACTAAGCATGGCCACATTTACTTAATCCTCCGGAAGAGTAGAATATCAAAATGAATGAGCAAATGAGAGGTAAATCAACTGGTTATACAGAGAGGAGGACATTGAAAGAAATGCAGGGTTGTGGTGGCAGGGACAATTATTCGAAAGAAACCCCAAAATAAAGTAAATTTTGATAAACATGTGAATAATTAGCGAAGAATGATTTATTCTGATAGTTTCCTTCGAGACGTTTCCTCTCCTCAATAATAACATTCAAGCAACAAGACATGTTTGTCTTTGTGGGAATATTTTTTAAATGATTTTTTGCATACTTCTTGATTTGTCGTTTTGGACTCTTCCTTATTGTTCTATCTTCAAATCACTCTTTTTATACTCTCTTTCTAGCCTGCAAGTTTTTAGTCTTTTTTATGTCGATCGGTAACTATTTTACTTTTCAATGAGTTTTTTTTTGCAATAACATCATAACTATTAGGCCGATTCTAACGAAATTTGAAACCCTTATGTTGTTTTACATTCGCTTTCGAATGATATAATTATCAATTTCTTGCCAAGGTTAGTCCGGGAATTATTAAAAGAAAATTATGGGTCGGATTGCCCCCACTTGTTGAAAGTTTTGAAGGTAATGAGTCAGAATAATTGAGACCACGCGACTTAGGTTTGTTGAACTTGTTGATTTAATTCTTACTCGTTTATCTCCTTTTCTACTCAAATTTCAATCATATTATATTTATAAAAAAAAATCAAAAAGGAAAATAGAACATTTAATTTAAACTGTTAATGTCCTTACATAGGGTATCTTGCGTCTATTTCGACATAATCAATATCTTGTTCTTAATAATAAAAATATGTCCCACGACAACGTATTAAACGGAATAAATTATTTAGAATCTTGCAGCAATTTGTGTAATTGAAATGGATTTTTTTTTCAGAAAAGGAATTCAGGTTAAAGCGATCAAATTGAATACTTCCATTTCATCGAAACCTCAGGCTTAGAAGGTAATGGAATTGTTTATGAATCTATTGTCATATTTATTTCATTGATAAATTTAGCGAAATTGCATTAAAATTGCTTGACATTTAAAGAGAGTCTGAACAAATTTAAAATTAATATCGGTGGGAATTTTGACATGATTTTAATTCACACTCATATAGTTTGATGAATCAAGTTGGCCTTAAAAGAACTAGTGGAGAAATAGCTGTTATTTCTCCACTGGGCTGCTCCGAAACATGAACAGGGGGAAATTCCGAGACTCGTATTTTCCGGAACATTGCGAAGCTCCTGACCATCTTACTGACTCTCCCTGTCTCAAATGCAGAGGCTGAACGCTCATTCTCAGCCTTGAAACGGCTAAAGACGTACATGAGGAGCACCATTGGCCAGGACCGCCTCAAATCGCCTCGTACTACTCGCCGTCCAGAATGAGATTCATGTTTCGAATGATCGAGTGATTGACAAGTTTGCGGAGAAAAATCGCCGTTTCCTCTTCGCTTAGGCAAATGAAGGGGGACATTGGGCATGGGCCTAAGATTTTGAGAAAGCCTATTCCTGGAAAATAAAAATACTTTTTTCTATTATGTGCCTTGTTACTTAATTGGACGAAATGACTTGCAAGTAGCCTACATCATTATAGTCTACACCAGTGTTTCCCAACCTTTTTTAGTTCGTGGCCCCTCTTGGGATCTTTAATATTTTTGTGACCCCCTTGGCATTATTAGCAGAAAAATAGTACTTCAATATTATAATACCTTCCATAAAAATATCAGTCCATTAATTGTACATATATTCTCTTTATTCTATTTTACTAACAGAAAAAAATATTTTGTGGGTTCAATTAAAAAAAAATTTAAGATCATACGTTATTTGTCTGGTAGAGCAGCAAAACGAAAAACTTCCCTGGACACCGAGAAAATAAGTAACCTTTATAAAATGATCATCTTTTGACTTAAAAAAAAATAGAATCCTTTAGTAAAATAAAAACAAATATATCATATTAGCTTTCTTTGTGTGTGTGTTTTTTTTTTAGTAAGATCCTTGTGGCTGATGTAGTTGCGCAAGTTCTTCAATGTCAGGGTCCATGGTTGTTTGAGACAGACGAAGATCACCTCTAGTTACAATTTCTAAGCGGTTGCTAGCTTTTGATAAAAGGTGAGAAGCTCGGCTAAAACTTGACTCAACTCGGTAAGATGTTAGAAAGGCAATGAAATATAATTTTACTTCCTGCCAAAGCAATGGGAATTTGATAGCAATTTCACTACTTTTCTATAGGTTATTGAGGCTATGTTTAAATTTAGCTTGAGCAGTTTGATTACTTTGCATGTCAATGAGGCTTTTAAGCAGTATTATAACAACATCAGCGGCATTTGTCTTAAATGGGTATACCACCCAGCTTGGAATGTTAATTTCCAAGAGATCTTTTAACCTAATTTTCATATCATGTGCAATTTTTTCAAGTGATTAATGTACACTAAAATATCATCTTCATGCAGCTCCTCTTCAATAGTGGCGAGGGTTGGGAAATGTAACAATTTCTTAAGCCCAATATTAATCCTAAACAGATTAAGTTTTCTGAGGAAAGAGCTGATTGCCTCTTTGGAAGTTAAAAGATTTGTATTTTTACTTTGTAGCTGTTTGTTCAGCATGTTTAGCTTGTCAAATATATCTGAAAGATAGAATATACCACACTTGGCAGCTATGATTTCTTCTCCAAGCGCCTTACCGTTCGAAAATGGTACAACACTCTCCCAGAGTTCAACGAGGCGACGCAGGCAGTTCCCCTTAGAAAGCCATCTTACCTCTGTTTGCAAAAGTAAAAAAACGTTCAAACTCTTCTTCATTATTTGCACAGAGTTGTCGGAAAAGACGGTCTTGAAGTGGATTTGACTTGATAAGGTTGGTAATCTTGATTACAGTATCAAGAGCATCTTTCAGACGTCCTCCCATATATTTTTGCAATCAAATGTTGACGATGAACCATGCAGTGTATGTAAAAAACATTAGGCATAGTTTTTTTTAGATATGCAATGAAGCCCCTGTATCTGCCTACCACAGCAGCGGCACTATCAGTTGCGCAAGCCATAATGTTACCCATTAAAATATTTTTTTCTTGGAAATAGGCCAATACTTCTTGCAAAATTGTTTCCCCTTTAGTATCCGTCACAAGATTGCGAGCAAAAAGCATTTCCTTTCTGAGTTCACTATTATCATCCAAAAACCTAACATACGCCAAAAGAAGGGCTTGATTATCACTTAGAGGTGCTTCATCAATTTGTAATGCAAAATTCTTTACTTGTAAAAGTGCAACTAGTTGATTTTCTACATCTTTTGCCATTTCATCAATGAGTCCTTATACTGAATTATTGCTTAACGGGATTACCACCGTAATTTGTTTGGAATTATGTTGCATAACAATAGAAATTACCACAGATACTGAAAGAAAAATCAAATCTCTACCAATAGTATTGGATTTTCCAGTTTTTGCTATTGGCTTGGAAATCTCGTAAGATGCAATTAAACCTTTATCAAATTTAGCTTTTCCTTGGCTAAGAATAGAATCAATGGTGTTCCTTCCTTGTAAAGCATCATGAAGCTTCTTAAAATAATCTAAGGGTTTATCTTTCTTATCCTTATGCTTATTCTCCAGATGTATTAGAAGCTTACTTGGGCGCATGTTTTCATTAGAAAGCTCAGTCATACATATAAGACACATCGGCTTTGTTATATTTTTTGGAGACTGTATAAAACCGTATGCTAAAAACTCGCTTGAATATTGTCGACATTTTTTCTTCTTCACCTTATCAGCCATGGGTAACCTGTGGAATACAATATATATATATATATATATATATATATATATATATATATATATATATATATATATATAGTGTATATTGAGTTGTAAATAAAACGAAATTTTCCTAATTCCCTTGACTACTAAAAATAAAATAATTATTGAGAAGATGAAAACGCAAATGTTTGAACGTTTGTATGTAATTTATATTGAACTAAATTGTATATACTGTACGAATATATATTTTCAAGAATATATAAACTATGATATTATTTATTTAGTAGGTAAACAGTTTACAACTGTTAACCACTAAATAATTTTAACTATTTGATGCCACTCAGTTTTAGATCGCAAAACTGCAGGGCGCGGTGCGTTCCACTTCGCTCTAAGAAACAGTTAATAACTTTTAGAGTTTATGAATGCTGGTATTCTCATTTGGCATTAAGCTTATGACACCATTTGAGCACATAATGAACATTAATGTAAGCAAATTTTACCACCATAAAACGTAATATTTATTGAAACAATATACATTTCCTATAAGCAACGCTGCGCAGCTGCAATGCAAGTGTGTGATGATGTTGTCGTTTTCAATTTATTTAGAGAAAAATAAAGTAATCGTTAGAGATGTTATATCTACTAGAAATACGACACAGTAAACAGTGCACGTAAAAATATCCTTATTGGTAGCATATATTTTATAAATATTATGTTTAGAGTCACCATATAATATTAGTTATTTTATGATGATTGAAAAGATACTCACCAAAATAAAAAAAAATACTGCACACAAATAAGATTTTCACGGAACAGAAATGATGGTACAACTTGGAATATGGATACTGACTGACTGAGTTAGCAACTGCAACGAGTATTGGTGCCGTGGGTGTGGAACATAGATACGATTCTGCCAAACGTATAACTAATAAATCATTACAACGTTGTTGTATATCGAATAAAAAGAAACTCAACTAGCTCGTTTGAACGAACTGTTTGGGAGCCAAGAAATTTCTAGACCAGCTCTTATTTATGATCGCTGAACCTACTCTATCCCAGGATTCATATCCTTAGGGATCATTGTATCTAATACGATCCCCTCCGAACTGAAGTGGGGGCGGTAGGCGTATCTGTTACTTTAAGCTTCAACTTAACAGAACCAAAACACCCCATCCGTTAAGCCAAACTGGGTGTGTAGCTTCGGGTCGTCACCACAGCAGCTACTATAAACTATAGAACCCAATGGCTCGAACCCCTGTTGAAAATGAAGGTCCCCTCTGAGATATAAAAAAATTCCAAACGAGTTAAAAAAAAGTGTCCTTATTGGTTCGTTTGGGGTATGTAAGGTCTCTACTAGTTTCTACTAGGAGGTAGTCGGTTAGGTTAGGTCCCAGAGACTAGTTTAACCTAACCTCAGAATTAAACGGATGGTTTTATGAAATAGGGGGATTCCTAAACTATTAGCTAAGAGAATTTATATGGGCTGAAAGACACAAATACGTTTAAAATTACTTTGGCTAGCCAATACCTTTTATATTAGTCTTTGCCAAACCCTTTGTTTATTATGTTTTTAATAAATTTTAATTTGATTTTTTAAATTTAAAAGTTCAGTTCTATCAAATTCTATTTTAATTAAATGCGTTTTCTGAAAAACGAATCATTAAACTTTTAACTTCATATGCGGGAGATCATTTTGATGGTCCTTTTGAGCAAGGATTGTCTTTACCAGGGGGGAAGGGAGGGGATTTATGCTTATTATTGGGCAGCGGGAAGGATTTTCTCTTCTACTGAGCACTAGGAGGGATTGTCGTTACTACTAGGCACGGGGAGATATTGCCTTTACTACTGGCCATTGGAAACGATTGTCTTTACTACTGCGCACTGGAGGATAGGATTGTCTTTACTACTGGTCACTTGGAAATATTGCTTTTACTACTGGACACTGGAAATGATTGTATTTACTACTTCACACTAGGGGGTAGGACTACCCTTACTGATGGGCAGAGGGAGGTATTGTCTTTATTACTGCGTACTGTGAAGGATTGTCTTTACTACTGAGAAAGAGTGAATGGGTAAGAATTTGGGAAGCTGTGGTTAAATGAAAAAAACCCTATAAATTTGTAATTTTTTCTGACAGAATTTCATTCCATTATTTAACCAATGAAAATATTTTAATTTGCAAAATAACATAAATGTGGGCGTAGAATAAACATTTTCCTACCTTTATATATCTGATCCTTAGAACTGTTTCATCTCGCTGAATTAATCTTAACCATTGAAAAATGACTAAAAACTTCGCTTGCGATCGGTTATACAAAGCCTCCCCCTTTTTCTAAATAATAGCTTTAAATCTAAATGCTTGATTTATTAAAAACTAAATATCTAAGTTACAAAGCCGAAACATAAAGCATCCGCCAGTATCGATATCTTGAAAGCAACTGGCTGGGCGTCGACAAATCGGCAAAAAATCAGTTTAATAATTAAAGTAATCCGCCAAAGCCAGTTTATATTTAGCTTCTAAAACGTCCAGTGAACATTCTGGATACCTTTCTTTGACATTCAATCCAAACAATGACGATCCCATTTTAATACCTGGGATGTTGTAGTATTTGTCTCTAATGGCCTTAGCCCTAGACGACTCATTGTACTGTACAAAACAAATGGAAAACTACGATGACCCCTAAACAAGCTTGGGTTCAAAAGGTACTTCCCAATGTACTAAAAGAACAGTTAAAACTTTTCGAAAACCTCAATGGATTGAAGACATATTTCCTCATTGAAATAATTTGGAGATGCGAGCAAAAACTTGCAAATAAAAATGGCCAAGCTAATCATATTTTGATGTTCTTTAGCAGAAAGGATAAAATGTGGCTCTTCAAAGCGAAAGGTGCATATTTTCTTATCAAAGAACTCGGCATCTTGGGAAGGATAAAAACAAATCAAAGATCATTCCATAATGAATTGTAAATTTCTAAAAGAGTTCTCTCTTGTCTCGTAAAAGAAATCTGACCATAGGAGCTAAACTTGTCATTCACGCTTCTCCCTTATCAATCCCGAAAATGTTTTTTGAACATAGACAGTTATGGCACGACTATCATTGTTGTATCGTATTAATTATCATACCTATTAGGTCGTCGCACTTCAACTACACTAAAAACACACACACACAACCGCTTCCCCCTTCATAGAGTATATATGTAACTTATGTTCAACGTCCACAAGCTCTTCATTTGAAATTCAAATTGTTAAAAAGATTTTGCCTCCAATGATTACCCAAAATCGCTTTTTCAGAAACGAATTAGCTTATTTCTTAATAAAAAAAAACATACTCTAGTTTGGCTCCATTATAAACTTTCAATGAATTAAAGTTGTTCTTTTCCTTTCCATAATTTGGTTCCCAATCCGAAAAACCTAAAAATGAATAGTAAAATTGTTGACCTCGGCCTCTCCTCAATTATTGCTCTGTATTGTTCTCATTCACGACTTAAGACTGGGATCACCTTTTAAGTTCAAAGATCAAACACTCACCAGTATGATATCCAAAGAAATCTGGCCCTAATGTCACTTAGAAGGAAGATCCGTAGAGGATATTTGTTTATAAGACATACAGTAATAAACATTAATGAGAAGGAGCAAGTTCTATAACTTGCGGAGCGCATATTTTTGAATTGTCATTAGGTAATTTACTGACGGAATTCTCCAAATAGCACTGTATCATATGTGGGAGCACAAAGCGTACGCTTTACTCCCGTTTCATGCAGCATATGGGTAGATCTGAGAGAATTAGTCTTTACCTTGGTAAACCTGATCCATCCCCGATTCGAAACCAGCTCTCGCAATGTGGCTCTAGGGCTACACTCGAGAACTTCAGGATATTTGATACGGTAAGCAATATCTCCGAACTTTATCTGGTAAAGTCACTTTACATTAAAAAATTTAATCTACTCTAAATATTTGGGGGTTTTTTTTTAAATATAGTTACACATTAATAAACAAGTCAATTTGTTAGGAAATTTTCCATTCTTTTGTAAAAAAAAAATGCATTCTCAATTTTGTTCCTATTTCATATCACTTCCCTAGTTGGTATTCTTCCCCGTATTCCAATTGTGTTTAATTCGTTATAGATTTAAGCTTCATATGTGACGATTTTTTTCCCGATTGCAATGGAAAAAAAAAATTATGTACATATTTTGATGTTTTTTTAATATTTTTTAGCACTGATGATGTGATGTGTTATAATCCTGAAAAGTTTCCAATAAATGTTACCAACCGTCGTCGGTTCTTTCCTGGTTATCATACATAAAATGCAGAAAAATTCATCTTCATCTAATAAACAACGTTTCGAGCTGTCCACTCATCTTCGGGTTCTATAATGTCAAAGTAGAAAAGAATACATAATTTACAATGAATTATAATATTAAAAAATCTCTAAAAATGAGAATATTTAAAGTGTTGACAAATATCTACAAAAAAGGAGAGAATTTTTTTTGCCTATAATACAAAAACCTAAGAAAATACATAATTTACAATGAGTTAGAATATTAAAAATCCTAGAGGAATACAAGAAAGAACCATCCAAACACTCACCTATGTTGGTCTGACTCCAGAGAGAAGTGGTGAGGGGGAATTGAAGTGGACATAGGTAAGATTGTATTGGTAGTAGAGTTATGCCATAAGTAGGGGAGCAGGGGACCAGTCGCAATTAATAGTGGCACGGAATTTAATATAAAGGGATTCTAGTATTCTTAAGTTTTGCTCATTGTTATCTTGATCAATTATTGTAAAATTATCTATAGTTATATCCGCGTTGCATTTGATTGTATGGGCTCTGCTTTATTCAAAGAAATATTGTTGAATGCTCATTAATTAATTCTTCGCCTAATTTTAATATATTCCCCCGCCTCTTTAAACTGGACCCTGTTATGAAAAGGCTTATTTATAACGAAAATGTCCATTTTAATCTGATCCCTTTGATTTATTAATTTAGTTATGTTTCTCTCGTTTATTTTTATGCATTCACAATTAGGTTTGTATGTATTTAGTTTAGTGACCTAAATGTCTACTTTTGTGCTCACAGTTGGAATTTCCGGAAGTAGACCTTATTTATTTAGTTTTATACTTCATATCCGTCTTTGATAATATATTTCTATTTTGTATCCTCTCGTTGTACAATGGGCGGGGCATTACTCTGTTGTTTCTCATATAAATACCAGCTTTGTAAAATCTTTCGTTATTCCTTGAGAATGAACTGAACAAGTTCGAAAGTAATTGGAATCCGCCTTTCATTTTCGTGGGATTGTTTGGATATATAAAGGGTGTTCAATTAAGACGGATCGAAGTTAGCAGTAAATAAAATAGTATTATTGGTGAAAATTTATTGATTTCACTATTGAATAATGTTATTTGAGTCATAGCAATTATGTGTGAAAAATAATATCGACTAAATGTTCGTCGAGGCTTCGGCGGCACACATCCACTCGATGGTCAAAATTTTTGATGACCTCTCTGCATAGTTGCTCCTCAATCTCACCAATATGCCTTATTATCTCATCCTTCAGCTGTTGAATTGTTGTTGGCTTGTTGGCATAAACCTTACTTTTGAGATGAACCCAAAGGAAGAAATCTAAAGGCGTCAAGTCATACGATCGTGGTGGCCAATTGACCTCGCTGTTTCGAGAGATGATGCGACCTGGGAACTTCTCATTCAATAAAGCCATTGTTGCATTGGCTGTGTGGCATGTGGCGCCGTCCTGTTGAAACCACAAATCTTCGACATCCATAGAATTCAATTCAGGCCATAAAAAGTTGGTTATCATGGCACGGTATCGCTCGCCTGTCACCGTAACAGAATTCCCGGCATCATTTTCGAAGAAATACGGCCCAATGATTCCGCTAGCAAGAAATGCACACCAAACAGTGACCTTTTGTGGATGCAGTGGTTTTTCAACAATCTTCCTGGGATTTTCATCAGCCCAAATACGACAATTCTGCTTATTAACGAATCCACCAAGATGAAAATGGGCTTCATCACTAAAGATGATTTTTTGCGAAAAATCATCATCGGCTTGTTTTTGCTCGTGCGCCCAATTGACGAATGATGTACGGCGCTTCAAATGGTCAGCAGTCTTCAGTTCTTGTGTCACTTGAATTTTGTAAGCGTGTAGAGACAAATCTTTTGTCAAAATTCGGTTATGCTATGATAGGCTATACCAAGCTAACCTATAGTATGCTAAGCTATCGTGTACAAGGATATATTGGCTAGGCAATAGTAACCAATTCTAGCTTGGATATGCTAGGCTAGGCTATAGCATGCCATGCTAAGCCATACCTGATTAAGCTAGGCTAAGCTATAGTAAGCTAGGCTACCCTAGGCAATGCTAAGCTATGCAAGGCTATACTAGGCTAGGAGACACTATAATATGCTAGGTTAGACTAGAGTCTACTAAGCTAGGCAAGGCTATACTAGGATACGATAGGTTCGGCTATACTAAGCTAAGATAGGATAAAGTATGCTATACTATGCTAGGTTATATTAGGCTAGCTAGATTATACTAAGCTAGGCTAGGTTAGGATCGGCACAGCTAGGCTATTCTATTTTAGGCTAGGCTATCTTATGTTTGGCCAGGCTTGGCTTATACTAGGCTAAAATAGGGTAGGTTATACTATGCTATGCTTGGCTATGATATGCTATGCTATACTAGGCAAGTTTAGGCTAGGCTAGACTATACTAGGCTAGGTTATGCTAGACAATACTATACGAGGCTATTCTCTACTATACTATGCTAAAGTATGTGGATATACCAAGGTCCTCCCAAGGTTACTCCGGGAATTACTGAAAGTATTGAATGTCGTAATAAGTGAGGGCACACGACTTTTTGGTCAGCAGACCTTGTTTTAGGCTAAATCGATATGACATCATCCACATAGCTAAACTATACAAAATTTTGATGTGGAATAACAGATGGGAGTAAATTAACTTCAAAATGTTCCATAAAAAGGTTACATAAGACCATTTCCCTAATAAATGCATTGTCAGTAGCATAGAGTTTTACAAGATGTAGGTGGATTCACGATCATATACCATAACTCGCTATTGAGTTCTTTCACTTACAAATATATATATATATATATATATATATATATATATATATATATATATATATATATATATATATATATATCCATAACCTTATATTTTAAGAACGAGTTTTTTTTAGGTGCTTGAATAAGATTTTTTCTTTCAGTTCGGTTGTCACCTAAGAAAAAAAAGGAGGAAAAAGAAAAAAAGAAGAAAAAGAAAAGGGTGTTCAGGGTGTTAAAATAAAGAGTCTATAAAGGGGATTAAAAAAGGCGGTTAAGATTAGCAAATAAGGCCGTAGGCCACACCCCCTTGCAGGGGTGCCTGTGTAACAGCGGCTTGTATATATATATATATATATATATATATATATATATATATATATATATATATATATATATATATATATATATATATATATATATATATATATATATATATATATATATATATACCGGGTGTCCCAGAAAAAAATTAACCGTAATTTGAATTAGTATAACTCAAAAAATATTGGTTATGTTTGCGTTCTGTAAAACGTGTTTTATTTAACAACTATTTATCTGTCGATTCTGGAAATTTCATTAAATTCCCTTTCACGATATTGATACACTAATGGGTTTAGTGGAGGCTATCAAAAATATGTTTGCGCAAGGAAGTAAAATAATGAAACGAAGCCTACGAAGGCTAGGCCACCGTGCACTTTCCAGAGAAGCGAAGGGAGCCTAGGTAGCCTAGATCACTGTGTTATTCTTCAAGTAAAGCCTATGCCATTTTACATTGGTTTTTCAGCGACGGTGTAGTATGGTCTAGTCATTATTGCTTACTAAGCAAATTAAAGCGTTTCTGTGTAAAAGTTTACTTCCATAGAACCTTTTTAATCATGCAGTTAACAAAAGATCAACGCGTATTTGTTGTCACAAACTTTATTAAGACTGGCAGTATTAAACAAGTACAAAATTCATTTGAACAACGTTTTCCAGGTTGGCACCCACTAAGCAAACCCACAATTCGGGAAAATGTTCGCAAATACCAACATGAAGGAATATGCTTAAATCTAAATAAAAGTCGTTCGGGTCGGATGAGAACCGTAAGAACAACAGAAAATATCGAAAAATGTTCAGATGACACTTCTTCAAAATCTACATGTATCAGTCAAAGTCATCAATTAACTGCATTATTAAACATGACTTAAAATGGCATCCAGATAAGATGCATGCAAGACACCAGTTTCTTCAAACTGATTTTCCTCGTCTTTGACAATTCGTCGAGTGGCTTCTCCATAAACCTGCTCGTTTCTTGGAAAACATTGTGATTGGTGACGAGGCAGCCTTTTCATGAATGGAAAGGTAAATAGCCATAACAGTCGGCAATATGCGCCGCTGAACCACCCCCAGCATTCAACTTTGACACACGTATTTGTCAGCAGAAAGTGTCTCTGTGGATCGGAATATGCGGGAATGGCTATTTTGTCGGCCCATTGTTTTATGAGAATAACTTGAATGGTGCTGCCTACCTGAGTATGATCAACGAAAAGATTTTCCCGGAACTCCACCAGATTTACGGCAATCAATTCAATAGATTTTGGTTGATTCAGGACGGCGCACCAGCTCATAGACAGCTTGCTGTAAGAACAAAACTAAGAGAAACGTTTGACAACCGCATTGTCGCGCTAAATCATGCAATTGAATGGCCCCCCAATATCCCCTGACTTAACACCGTGCGATTATTTCTTATGGGGGATATCTAAAGAATAAGCTGTATTCTACTCCACCACAAAGCATCAACCAGTTAAGAGATAGTATCATACTTGACGTCAATAAACTTATGGAAAATCACAAGTTAATTAAAAAAGTTGTTCAATCAATGCGATCAAAAGCGCAACTGTGCTTGGAAAGAAATGGAGGACATGCGAAAGGAAACGGTGTTTAGAGAATTAAAAAATGAATTTGTATTACCCATATGAAGGTGTTTTTATTAAAAATGGATTTAAATATATTTGTTGATTTTAAACTTTGAAGTTTCATTATTTTACTTCCTTGCGCAAACATAATTTTGATACCCTCCACTAAATCCATTAGTATATCAATATCGTAAAAGGGAATTCAATGGAATTTCCAGAAGCAACAGATAAATAGTTGTTAAATTTGTTTTGTTTTGCAAGACTCAAAAATCTCTAATAGATTTTGAGTTATATTAATTCAAAGTACGGTTAACTTTTTTCTGGGACACCTATACAGGGTGATCCCCCTAAAAAGGGCCTGCACACACTTTTTATGATATATCCTTCATTCATTCACTAATCACCCTTACTCTCCAGGAGATGACAGAAGCAACGCATGAGATCACAACTAGATCTCAATGGGAGCTCCAGCAAAGAATATTCTGCGTCAAACATTACTACAAGATAGGCTCGTTCAAGAAAGTGGAGGACACTTTCGTGCATCAGTTCAAATGTGAAAAAGCTACATCCAAGAGCATAATTCAGGACTGGATGGACCACTTCGAGAATTATGGGACAGTGGAGAACCTAAATGCAGCAAGTGACAACCGTCCAAGCCATTCAGGACGCTCCAAGAAGCGTACAGCTTCCTGGGGCTGCAGACCCTGTTCCCGTCGCTTATGGAGAAGTTCTTGTTCCAGCAAGATGGAGCAAGCTCTTACACCTCAAGCCTGTCACGAGATTAGCTGAAAGAGAACTTTGGTGGCCGTGTGATCAGTCTCAAGACTGATTTTGAGTGAGCACCTCACAGCCCAGACCTTAGCCCCCCAGATTTCTTTCTCTGGGGCTACCTTAAAGATAAAGTGTAAGCAAGGAGACCCATGACCATCACGGAACTCAAGGAAGCCATCAGGGAGGAGATCAGAGTCATTAGTCCGTCAGGTTTGTAAAGACGTCATGGACAACTTTGTGCTGCGCCTCAAGAAACGCACAGAGCTAAATGGAGGTCATCTCAAACACATGCTCTAGAATAAGGAAGAAAAGTCCAAAGACTCTCATGGTTTGATATGATGTTTTTTAACATAATAAACTAGTTATCACCAAAGTTTATTCAATCCTTGCAGAAAATTAATAAATGAGGCCTATCGAAAGTTGGGGCCCTTTTGGGGGGTCTCCCTATATATATATATATATATATATATATATATATATATATATATATATATATATATATATATATATATATATATATAGATATAGATATATATATATATATATATATATATATATATATATATATATATATATATATATATATATATATATCATCACCTACTATAATTTAAGAAGGGGATTTTTTGAGTATTTGAATAATAATTTCATCTTAGTTTGGTTATGACTTAGATTTTTTTTTATCAAAGTTCAGAAATAAATATAGGTATCAAAATTTTGTGAATTTTTTAAAACCCAAAGAATTACAAATGGTGAAGTTCAGAAAATTTATTTTTATATATCTTTATAACTCTATATTTTAGCAACGTGATATTTTGAAAGGGGGGAAATAGTTTAGAGTTCCTTTTTAAAATTATTATAATTGGCGAAGTTCAGAAAATTTATAAAAATTTAACCATGGCTGGTTTTTTTTAGATTTTAAATTTTAATATTAGTAGCGAAGCGCAAGCTCCCCGTAGGGAGAAGTGGCAAAGCCATTACCTGGTCTTCTTAAATAGGGGAAGCATTGTGTCCATTGACTGCACCACATTGATCCTAATCAATTATTCCTTACACTTCGCCCGAACGAAATAACGAATAATTAAAAGGTAAATTTGATTAATGGTTCATATTCAAGGAAATGCGGACGTCAAATATAACAAAATTCTGCTATACGAATAAATCAAGTATTTATTTATTAGTTTTTAATTTGGAATGATAAGAAAATCTTCTCAATTATTTAATCTTGGTCTTAATATGAGTGTTTCACGGGCTACTGGAATATTTAAATCTCATTAATAGCATTCTGTGAGTTCACAGAAATAATATATATACGAAAATAATCACGATTCTGGGAAGTATTTCATGCCAGAGGAAAAAAAACTATGGCATAAAAATAATGGGTATTAGGTATACTTTGAGAAGGAAGACACAAATTTTAAAGAAAGTTTTTCTTAGAAAGATATATAATTTTTTTTTACTTAGGAGCTTTCATTATCAGTACAAAAATAATAAGAGCCTTTATTTTTTTAAGGATAAAAAGTATAAAGCAGAGGAGCTATTTGTGGTAAGCCAAATTAAAAATAAATATTCAACAAATTATTGACAAAACCAACAATGTAAGGGATGGCCAATACTAACAAGCGGGTGGCAGATTTTTAATTTGGGGGTTATCTGTTAAACAGACCTAATTTGGAGGAAGGGACTAGGGTGGAAATTTCCTTGGGAATGTTTAAAATTAGGGATTTCTCGCATGAGTGCTGCTTCAACTATTTTCTTTGGGTTGTTGAATCACATCTAAAGTCGATGGAGTGGTTTAAGATTATAGAGTGGATTGCAACGCGCGATAGTTCAGAGTAAATGGTTTAAAAATCTGGGCAGCGACTATGAGAAGGTTTATACTCCTGAGTCGGTGAGGGACGGAAGGCGGTGCTTGTGACGAAGAAATCGTCTAAGAGTAAAAGGGAAGGATAATGTAATCTGGGGGGAGGTACATTTTTTTTTAGACTATTTCTCTTGGAATCGAAGCCACAAATTATTGTGCTTCTGTGCTACGTTGGTGCACCTTGTACATCTGACTTTTCAGGTAGCCCCAAAGAAAGAAATCGGGCACTGTAATGGCACAGGACTCCGCCGCCCAGTTTATGTTTCCAAATTGAGAAATGAGACGTCCAAGGAACCTGTCTTCCAAAAGTTCCATACTTTTTCTGTCGGTGTAGGAGGTTGTACCATAGTGTTGATACTATGTAAAGTTCATAGTAGCTTTCAAGCTCTTCATTCAAGTTCCAAATGCAGGTCGATAATTAAATCTCTGAATCGCTCTGCATTGTCAGTAAGAGTAACTCCGTTGTCGTCCTTTAAGAACAGGCGCCTAAGTATCTTAAATAATGACACTGCGCACCAAACAGTTTAGGAGAATAAAGGAAGGGGAAGTTCTTGAATTTCTCGTGGCTCTTCACTTGGCCAACAACGGTAGAAATTATCATTGGCATGAAAATGGTGTTCTTCACTCATTGACAGCTTGTGAGGCACTATTTGTCTATTTTTATAACGGGCACTTAATTCTTGGGTTGCTGCTATTTGGTATTTATTGATCCTTTCCGGATAGAACGCCGTGAACTCTGATTCACTGATTTAAGAACGCGCGCAATATTATATGGTGCTGTTGCTGAGCGTTCAGGATCTGAAGCTTTACGGTTCTTAACTAAGCTAGTAGATCGGAATTTGGTAAAAAATGGATTTATTGTGGTAAAACAGGAGACTGTCTGGCCATTGCGCTGCAGATAATATTTAAGCTGAACTCCTGTAACTAATATAAACTAAAAAAAACTTCAAAACACGACATTATGCTCTAGCAATTAATTGCGGAAAGTTTCAAATGTAAAATTGGCACACCTTTGTAGGCACAAGATTTTTGATGAAAAATAAAAATATTCTCAAAGTGTGAAGGAAGTCTCATCGTTATCGATCTTTTGGGAGCAAATTTTCTGTGAACCAACATAAAAAACATCTTAGTGATTTAAATATTTCTATAAACCGTGAAACACCCGTTATAATCTTAGGTGTCGATTTTACTCACGATATTAATTGTGGATTATTAACTATTATTTCGAGACATTTTATAATATATTTAATCTAATTAGCGTTTGTTTGCTACACTTTATGATATTTTAAGTAAATCTTTCCTCTTCCCCAACTTATACACTTCGTGTTAACATGGATATCCCTTTGAAGCAATCAAGTTCTAGTTAATCACTGACAGATGCGATATAAATGCTCCAATATTACGGCTATTCCAGAAGCCTTCTCTCGATTCCACTAAATAAAACGGAAAGCGATCCATCGGATACAACATTAAATTATTACTCCAGGAATACAGACGAGCAAAAGGCACACGAATTTTTACACAGACATGGTTAGAAAAATTCTACCAATAAAATATCTTGATGAGAAATAATAGTGATCATTTCATGATAAATACCAATGTGTACGAAGGATCTTCAAAAGGTTTTGGTGCAAGCCTCTAATTTAAAAGATTATCAGAAATTATCAAGTCAAAACACTTTTGATCATATTGTGAGTTTGTGCTGATAATGGCAAAACCGTCATTTATGACTCTGGCGCTTTTCAGGTAGCAAGTGACTGCTTACTAGTTGTTTTTTATCCATGGAAAAGCAAACTTTTGAGATCAGAGCTCTTATCAAGTTTTTAAGAAAACTTGATTGGAAATCCCATACTATTGTCGATTTTTTTGCAGCATGTTTATGGTGAGTCTGCAACACATAGAAGCACTGTTTTAAGGTATGTGAAACGTTTCAAAGAAGGAAGAGAAGGCCTTAATGACGATGGGAGAGAAGGGATACCATCTACATCAACCAATTCAAGAAAAAGTGGTCACCATTCAAAAACTTCTGGATGAATATTGCAGGATTACCATTGAATTTATTGCGAAAGAAGTCGATATTTTCCAAGGATCGGCATATGCAATTTAGCAGAGCTTCTTGTTGTCAGAAAGCTTTCTTTCCGTTGGTCTTGAACGCGTTGCGGGATGATCAGCTTGCACAAAGGAGTCATGTTCCATCAGGACAAAGCTGAAGCCCATTCTTTACGACTATTTATTGTTTCCTAAGTTTAAGGAACATTTCAAAGGAACAAGATTTCAATCGATCGAAGAAGCAAAACGTGAAGTCAAGACATGGTGAAATTTGAAAAGCCAAGAGTTCTTCAGGGACAAACTTGGAAACATCGCCTTCAGAAGTGCATTGACCTCAATGAAAACTATGTTGAGAAATATTAGTGACATTTATGTTATTTTAATTTTTAATAAATATTTCTTTCATTTTGCACCGAGACTTTTTGAAAATCCATCGTATTTATATATTTAGTCTCACGAGTAATTAGAAAAGAAATTGAAAGGAGTGGGATTCTAAAATTAAATCAATCAATAAATACCCCTTGAGGATTGCCTCCTACTTAGGATCAGCAATTAGACTCCTAGTCACGGTGAACGATAGGGCAGGATTGCAACTATGTGAGATCAGATGGGCAGGTGAGTATACAGTGCCATCCAAAACTAAGGAACAAAATCCCCCCAAATCCACAATTTCCTGAAAATACTCGTTTAATTTCTATGGAATTTGCATCGAAAATCATTTTAAATTTGCTTCTAATATGGCCCGTTTCATTTCATCGAGCAACAGCAAAAAATCGTCATGAGGAAAGTCCTTTTTGCCTTTGAAGAAAGGTGGAATCTAAAACTAGAGAACGATAAGTATAAAGGCAGCCCTAACCAGAGACTAGAGCAGATATTCAGCCAATTCGTCGCATTGTTCGGACGTGATTTTATTCCATTCTTCCTTTCGAAAGATCTTCAACACTCATCAGTTTTCAAGCCATAGCCTTCTCATCTCTAGGTTCTCTATTGTGTTTAAATCATGGCTCTGCGCAGGCCAAGTTATCACGTAGATATTTTCAGCATCCACCGTCGTTGCTGTGTGGCACATAACATTGTCTAACATTAAAACAGGCTCAAGTACTCCTGATGTTCAAAGAAAGTAGAGCACTTGTTCCTGTAGCAGATTTTTGTATACCGTATGGTTCACTTTGCCTTGTAAACGTACGAACGGACAGACTCTAGTGCTTGCAAACATGCCCGACGCCATAACGCTGAGATTAAAATTTTCACCTGCACAACGCCTGGAAAGCTGCTTCCCCTGTGCTCCGAACAAATTAAATTTGCTTTCCTAACCCCACCATCTTTTCTACTGTTCAGCACCCCACAGGACATGCCTTGTAGCAGAGTCCAACTTAGTCACTATATTCTTTTGACTTATGAATGGTTTCTTAGCAGGGAGGCTTCTTATGAGCCCCACCTCTCCCAAACGGCGTGAGACAGTCTGGCGAGACACACCCACGTTCGTGTTTTTCGGTAACTCGACGTGAAGTACCGGCTGCTGTCTCAAATCGGCCCTTCATTGATATCTGTTACATCGTGTGATCTTCCATGGGAGTGTTTTTTTACCGATTACGATGCCTTGGAATGTGAGACGGAGCCACCCCTTCACTCTTCAACTGGATAACCTATTTTTTAATGAAAAATTTGTTAATCTTTACTCGTCTTGCAACCCTGATCAAATGAGTAATACCACTGAAACCTCGTGGGACAGTGTTGCTATACATATGTTACGAGTTTGTACACGTGTACTGAAAGTTATAAGTAATCGTTCTCAGGTTTGGGAAACATCCTTTCTTCGAATACACATTACTTTCATCATATCTTTTTATGCACTGATGTATAAAATGAAACTTGGACACTATTAGAGACGAACTAACCTAACCAATATTACTTAACCAAATTCAATCCTAAGGGTACTTTATATTTCAACAGCGAAGAGAAAGTGTGGTCAACATTAGATTGAGACCTAATCTGCCCAAGCGAGAATACCACTAACTCCCGAATTCCCGTGCTCACAACCCCACAACTCACTCGAATCGTGAGTCAAGGCTGTATTCAAGGAACTCTCAAGGTCGTCTTCGCACTGAAACCTCTCTCTCTCACTCTCACCTGACGATTTCTATCTACACACAAACATTTCACTTCATTCCTCTTCTGCCGAAACCAACTCTTGCGAGTTTTTGCTCATTCATTTTTTGGTTTCATAAATAATTCACTCTTCTATAGTGTGCCCTGGTTTTTATTATATCACTAGTGCGTTTCATTGCGAATTAAATTGCATTCATTTTATTCTATTGCAATCAATTGTAATAGATCTTTGTTCATTTTAGCCTGTGATCGATTTTCTAATAAGTGATTATAACACAAATTATTTTTGCACTTCTCGGAGGGAATTTTTTTCGTGTCCATCTTGACGTTTGTATTAATTAATGCTCTTTTGTCTTAATTATTTTTTCTAATTTAAAATGAATATATTAATAAACCATATAAACAGTGATTTATCATAATTTAACCTGACAGAGAGCAATTAAATGCTTCTTCTTTGGTTAAATACTTTCTTGCTGTCAAATTCAGTCTATTTTCCTGTTTCTTGCGGTTTTTGCAATTTTCTAGGAGTCATCACATTCTTATGTGCTCAATGCAGTAAATAGAATAAAAATAATAATAAAAAAAAACTGTAGAAAGAATCTTAGTACAACATTTTTCCAAGTGAAATGCATTAAATTCAATTCCATAGAGCTGAAAAAATAGGCTCTGGCGAGATTTGTCACACATTCGTCATTTAAAGAAACTCCAAGAAAATATTGGAAATTCACCAACTCGTTTTTTATTAAATACCCAAAGACAAGACTCGCAACAATAGACTCCATAATAAATAATAATATAGCAATATTATTGTTATGTTATAGATTTTCGCCTAGAAATTATAGGTTAATTAAATTTAGTCCGACGTTGAAAACGCTTTCACAATCAAATATCTGGACTGCAATAATCAGACAGGCGGCAACAATGCATTCGAAACCATAAATCGTGTTAAAGAGAATATAGTCCATATTTTCATTGAATGATCCATGAATATGACATTGGAAGATAATTTGCTGAAATTTTGCGTAATTATCGATAAAAAATATAACCCACTTTTGCCCCAAAAAAACCTTCCTAACCAAGGTTGCAGTCTATCGATTGCAATTGTTGAAGTTTATAGCTAAACTAAATGAATTTTCTGTTTAACGCATCCACACAAAGGAACAGTAAAATGTTGCATTGTAATGACGATGTGTTGATTAGCAGTGGATTATAGACGGGTGAAATCAATTTCATATTCATATGTACCTCATAGAGATGTTTATTTTGGGGGGTACGATACAAAAAATTATGGACAATAAAAATTAATGTACACAAGTGTATTCACTATGCAGCTACAGTATAGGGCAAAACTGTAAGAGAGCATGGCACTGTAGGTTCTGATAATTCCTTGTTTCTGTAGTGCTCTTAGAACGGAAACGATGTTTATTTGGTTAAAAGCTTTATGGTAGTCTACGAATGTCAGGTAAAGATGTATTTCTTCTGCATGTGTAGTCTACAATAATTATAATATATGAGCTGCTAGTATACAGAAGTTGCTTAACGTACAAACACAAAAATCACACAAATAAGGAAAGCCAATTAAATTGCCTTTTTTGCTTATTAAGGTATTAGTATTGAATTGGCCGTCGGAAGTATTAAAGTTGGGAATTTCTTTTGTAAGTGACGATTCAATTAAGCGTCGATGTATATAATTGTGAGATTTATAAACTATTTTATCATTAACAATATCAATTTGATGATTTCCATTGGACATATGTAGAAATAAACTCGAGGAGAGGCCACCACGTCGCATATCGCATTTATGTTCATTCATTCGCTTGGAAAATCTGATGCTTTCACCGATATATAATTCATTACATGATTTGCATAGAATAAAATAAACTCCCTGTTCTTTATCGATCGATCCATTTTTAAATAGGCTATTTCTGATCGTATTCTCGGACTGAAAAGCAACATTGATGTTGTTGGTACGTGCCAACTTTTTTAAATTGATTAACTGGGGGGAGTATGGGAAGGTAACATAATATTTGTCACATCTCTTTTCCTTTTAATTAGCTGGTGAGTAATGAATACTTCTGGCTTCATAGTGATACTTTTCTATGAACCAAAGGGGATATTGCAGTTCAATGAATGTTTGGATGATTGTATTAATTTCGTCTTGCAAGAAACAAGGATCACAAATGCAATATGCTCTCAGGAGCATATCGGTGAAAGCAGCAGATTTCCTAAGCGAATGTATATATATATATATATATATATATATATATATATATATATATATATATATATATATATATATATATATATATATATATATATATATATATATAATGGTCTTTCAATAAGGTCGCTTGATTTTTAAATGTAAATAAAACCAGTTGTGTATGATATATGCCCTTAATTTATTTTAAATTTGAAAGTACATTTTATGGCATTAAGTGTGGAATATGACGTCGTTCAAATGTCCGTCGAGCCTTTGCTTGGTGGAACGTATTCGGGAGGCCCAATTTTCGATGACTTTGTCGCATAAATCTGGCTGAATTTGCTGGATGATGTTCGTTATGTTGACTTTGAGGACATCAACTGTTTGCGGATTATTCGCATAGACCTGCGATTTAAGGTAGCCCCGAAGAAATTGTCTAATGGCGAAAAATCGCATGATCTCGGTGCCAGTTGACGTCGCTGCCGCGCAATATGACCCTGCCCTGAAATCGCTGGTGCAAAATGTCAATCGTGGCGTGCGCAGTGTGGCTCGTAACGCCGTCCTGTTGGAACCACATGTTGTTAGTATCTATATCAGGCATATAACCCAATTGAGGCTACAAGAAGTTGCTTATCATCGATCTGTAGGTCGTAAAAAAATACGGACCGATGATTCTGTTAGACGAAAATCCGCACCAAACAGTGACTTTGTAGGGATGCAATTGGTGCTGGTGTATCTCATGTGGATTGTTTTCGTCCCAAATCCGACAATTTTGCTTGTCCACAAATCCATTCACCCAAAAATGAGCCTCGTCGCTGAAGATGATTTTTTTGGGGGAAATTTAGGGCAACTTCCAACTGCTCTAGAGCCCAATCAGCGAACACACGGCGTTGTCTATGGTCTTTTACCTTAAGTTCCTGGGTAAATTGGAGTTTGTACGGGTGCAGACCCAAGTCCCAATGCATAATTCGCCAAACTGAAGTCGCAGAAAGGCCAAGTTCTTGTGAACGATGAGAAATTGACTGCCTCAGATTTTCCCGTACACTCTCATTTACGGCAGCGATGTTTTCAGCAGACCTTACGTTTCAGCGACGTACGGGTGTTGGGTGATTGTTGATCGACCCTTTTGCCTCGACCCTTGGCCACCAAGCGTCGAAGAATGGACTCGGCAGGACAATTGTAGCGAGGATAGAAATCACGTAATGCGCGGAACGTTAGTCGAACGGAGCACTGATTAAAATAATAACATTTGATAATTTGCACACGCTGTTCAACGCTATAACCTTCCATCGTGACTTGCCAAGTACTACTGAGCAGTTCACAGGGAGGTTGCCAGATGTCACTTTAACAACGTGGTCACTATCGCCTGACAAAGCTCAAGCGTCCTTGTTGAAAGCCCCCATATATATATATATATATATATATATATATATATATATATATATATATATATATATATATATATATATATATATATATATAAAGTCAACAGCCATGGAGGAAAATGAAACACGGGAGATCTGCGAGACCTTTCGACTAATCGTCCTTTACAAAGAAGACGCATACACGTATATGACAGATTTAAGCCTGCCGAAATAGTGGAGGTCCTTTGGAATCTACAACCCGGTAAAGGAGGAAAGGTTAAGTAAAAGAATTTCCCCTACCGTGAGCATTTTTCAAACCAAGCCCTCAATTAACTCGACCAACCAAGCTAACAAGTGTACCTTGAACTGGCAGACCACAGCCCCAAGCCCTCCTGAAACTAAGGATAATATTTACTGAAAATCCCAGCTTAACTCTCCCTACAGAAAATATTAGTGTTATCCCGAGCAAGCCCACGTTGACTTTCACACTATTCTCCGGCTGAGGAGCGGTAGACTGATTGAAGATTCCTCCTGTTTCTGCTACTCTTGACTGTGGGGTAAGGCGCAGATGGACTGATTGGAGATACCTCCTCTTTCTACCAGGGCCGAAGTGGTGGCAGTTCCGAGACTCTTGAGTCAGAACTGCCCTGCCTCACAGATCTAATAAGGAGAGCCGGACTGATTGGATATACCGCCTGTTTCTGGCAATCATCGGTTGGGGTGGACTGATTGGAGATATCTCCTGTTTTACTCTCGAACAGATCAGAAAAGGGCACACCAAGTTAATGAGAAGGCATCCACGCCATAAATGGGAGGGAGAAGTTGTTGGACTTTCAAATCCCACTGAGACTAACTGGAAATGAGAAATCTGACAAGGCGGAGGTCTTTGTGGCCATTTACGACAAACTCGGAATTGGACTAAAGCGGCTTATAGAAGCAAATATGGGATACACAGTCATCTACCACACTCAGGAAGATCTAGTGAAATTAACCACACCGGAAGGCACGGGAGAGTTGGGCAAGATTGGGTTGCAACCACGGCCCTCTCCAGAATTGGCAGCACGGAAGGCTATTGTATGCAAAAGAGTGGACCCTTGAGTTGGAGAAAGAACCACGGAGGTTATCAAGGCAGAGATTGAGAGGAACCAGCAATGGGCGGAAGTAGCGGAGGTTGTAAAGTTCCACAACCTCTCTCATGTGTTCAAAGTGGTCTTCACGAATATGGAAATGGAAGCCAAAGCCAAGGAAGCAGTTTTAAAATTGTTTCCCATGATCATATTCCCATATCAAATAGATAGGGAAAGATTCTTTGAGTTACTAACCTGCTTCAACTGCTACAAGGTCGAAGAACATCCAACTGGCTCCTGTCCCGAGAATGGAAAAACAAAGATCTGCTCTGAGTGTTATCAGACAGGACACGATTGGATACACTGCGTTAGTGACTCAAAGATGTGCATTAATTGTGCGGGTAACCACCGTACCCTGAGCATGCAGTGCCCGGTCAGGAAAGAACAGCTGAAGAAGAAGAGAGAAGCAGCGGGCAGACCAAGACCTACATACGCCGCAGCCGCTAAAAGTCAAAACCAACAGAATTTTATAACGACTCAGCCTCAAATTGTATTACAACTGAATGACTCTACCCCTACTAAAATACTGACATGCATTCTGCATGCACACGTTATGAATTTAGCCTGCCTTGGTTCATTCAATAATGAAATGAACAAGATGCTGGCAACAAACGGCCTAGAGACAATCAAATTCACAGATAATTCTCAATCTGAAAAGTCCTTTCGGCCACATACCCCAAGACAAGACCGGCCCAAGCAGGCGAAAGCTCGGATGTGGGAAAAATCTAGGATATAATCCTAGTTACGACTCGACAACAGCGAACAGCCGCCCAAGTACTTCCGCCTAACTCACCCAGTGAAAAGAGAAACAAGAAAAACAAAGAAGAACCACAGAATCAGGAAGTAGACACTGAACAAAAAGAGGAAGAGCTTAAGCTAGACGGCAAAAAAATCCGGCTCACCAGAGCTCTTACTACACACACTACCCAAAAGAAAGAGATCTCTACATAGGACGTGGCCGCAGGAGTCAGAAAGGGACACATCAAGTGCAGCTATGACTCTCCAGTTACCGAGGATAAAATCAAAGCATCTCTACTTGCCTGTAAAACAAAACTATACAACGAAAATTTCAGACTCTATGATCCATCCCTCTACAAGAAACTAAGATCTGGCCGTCAAACGGCCAAGAACAACTCGGACCTACGGGATAGCATATAGAAACCGGTTAACCATCTTGGCACATAACGCGCAAGGATGGGCAAACAACAAAAACAAACTGTACAATATCGATCGAGAATTAGATCCAGATGTTCTTCTGCTGCCAGAAACTAGCATCAAGGACGATGGCAGACAAAAGATCTTTGGATACAACGTTCTACAAAAGAATTGCACACGAGAAAGATTTGACGGAGCGCTAATAACAGTAAAAAATGATCTACAATTCAGACCGGGAAATCCAATGGATGAATCGACACTGTCGATCATTCTAAGATGCTCTATGGGTGACATCGAGCTGAGCACGGGTTACCAGCCTCCCCGCCGGTCATATCTGCACTACCATGACCTATACACCCTATTCACAAAAGAGCGCCCAGTACTATTCACCGGGAACCTTAACGTCAGGAACAGGGCAGCGAGATACTCGACGACAAACTCAAGAGGTAGAATACTCGATCTCTTAATTAGAAGGGGCGTCGCAGAACGCATCAAGCCGGAGTTTCTCACATATTTTTACGGGGGAGTTTTTCCCCCACCATATTCCATTCATATACATGTCGTTGTTGTGTGTATATCGTTTTAGGGATGCATATATCTGTTATTAGTTGCCTATTGTTCTTTTTCTTGGTATTTTTCTGTCTTGTTTTTGTGTTTTTTCCATTCGTTTGTACTATGTGATAGGCGTTCCCTTCGTATCTTTGTACCTTATATAAGGTTGTCTTCTCCATTTTCATGCTATTCCTTGAAAATAGTTCGAAAGTGCTTGGATTCATCTTTTCAGTTACCTGTGGGTTAATTTTCATATATATATATATATATATATATATATATATATATGTATATTAGCCCATAAAAATCTTAAGAAACTTCGAGCAAGTCTTTTCGCATTATATTGGTCTGAATTTCAGTTTATAGTATGGCCGGCAATTCTTTACAATCTATTGTTGCTCTCAGCGCCAGTGGAATTGCAGTACAAACCGAGGTTTGGCAGAGGATGTGTGCAAATGTTGTGCTATGTGTCCGCGATTTCTCTGATATTGTGTGTGCTTTTATATTGGCCATTTATCTTTGTTTGTACTCGCTAATATGCCTTAGAAAGTACTGTACCGACGTTGAAGAGGCCCAAATCCTTACATTTTTCAGCTCGAGTATGTCATTTAAAGAAATTGCTGTGAGAACTGCCAAGTGCTATGTAATTGTACAAAGACCATGCTGCCGCTGCAGACAGTTTCGATGTTCAACCCTATAAAACCAATCCAGAACTACCCAGGATAAATCGAAAACCAATGCGAAATTTATAAAGCGGGAAATAATTAAGGAGCTAAAATTTATATCCGCGGAATTGAAGAAAAAACACAGATTTGTTAGAAGTGTCTGAATGAACGATTCAGGAGCGGCTGCAAAAAGATCTAATTTACCTGTCCATCACCAAGCCAAGAAGACTCTTCTTACTCAAAATATGTTGACAAAAGCTCACTTTTCCCAGCGTTACAAGGACTCGGGGCCCACAGCAGTGGTGTCAAATCATGTTTAGTGACGAATCGGCGTTGTGTATCTTCAAGCAGAGGTCAGGCACCGTTCGACGCCCCCGCAACTCTGACCTATGATGAAAAGTAAACGCACAAAACGGTCAAACACTCCGATTCTATAATGGGGTTGGGTGATTTTAATGGTTCTATGGGGATAGGAGGGTTGTTTTTCCACCACAAGAACAAACCAATGAAGGCAGAAATCTACAAAATAATCTTGTAGGATCAACTTTTGAATTTTTTTCAGCTCCAAGAGTGTGAAATTTTTTAATGTGAGTCGACCCTGGCCACCGCGTTTAAAATTCCATGACTTTTTCGTGGAGAAGGAGATTCAAGTCTTGGAATGACCTGGCAACAGTCCAGCGTAAGAATTAATCCAAGTGGATTGCTTTTCAATTGCCAAAGGATCGTCCAAAATAGCTAAACACACAGATACAAAAATAATCTTTAATATACATGAATTAGAAATATGAAATAGCATATGTAGGTATAAATAGGATTAATCTTCGCACTGAATTGGTAAATCTATATAATGTCGTGGAGATTACACTTGAAATCTACTTACTAGGATGCTTGCGTCTTAATTGCACCCGACAGAATGAATTGAATAATATCACGGAATTAAGCACTGAATTAATCACTTGTAATATTCGAGGTTATGTTCTTGGGATGAAAATTCTAGTTAAAGATTAAACTGGTGAAGTTAGGGGAGGGAATAATTCACTTTAACGATACCTTTGAGTTCGTAAGTATTTGGAGGATGACGGTGAATGTCTTCTTCTTCTGACGATGTTTGCATTTAGCCCAGTCGTCCGAGGTTACCGGATGTTGGGGTAATCCTAGACCGGTTTCCTGATGTAATGATCCTAGGCCGAATTGCGAAGGCTAGTCAAACGGTGACTCAAATCGGAATTCTTCTCCTCGAAGTGTCCGTTCCGATTATTGGCATCTGGAGTGGGTAGCCAAAATGATTACCAGCGTCTAGGGTAATCCGCAGAGGGAGGTCCTGTGTAACCTCTGACTCTGAAGGTGGGGGAGAGGGGGTCTGCGAGAAGTTTGGCACCTACAAGTACCGTGACGGAAACAATCAATTCCCCGAAGTTTCTTCCTTGCAACGGACGAACTGTTTCCTTTGTGAGACTAGCTCCACACACAACGTAGGTCCAAGATCTTCTGCCTGACTCCAGGGAGAATTTTCCCTTTTATTTCCCTCAAGAGCTAAAATCGAGAGAGAGCACCGGATTCTCATAAAATCCTTATCGTCGCGCGAAAGACCTTTTGTCTGCTGCCAGGACATGCGAAATATTTCCGCCTCACCGCCATCCGAGCTTTCCTCGTCTCCAACCGTGTATTTATAACGGCGCGAAAAGAGGTGAAGGAGATTCGATGCGAAAAAGCGAATTTGGAATAAGAGGGGGTTGTACACACAGCTGTGTCGGTGTATTTATGTATGCACTAATGCATGGATGTACTTAGACTTCTACACGCACTATTTAGTAAAATACTAATTAATTCAAACATCAACAAAATATTAAAACTTTTTGCAAACTACACATTCTAAAAAGTTTGATTAAATATATTAAATGCATAACTCTTCAGTGTTTTTAAGAGTTTGCCTTTGTTCAGATGTTATTTTGAATCTGATCAACTCCGTTCTCATGAGGTGGGTTTGCCGCGAATTTAAGTCGTGAAAACAGAACCGGCATCGAATGGACTAAATAGTCTTCGTTAATTCCAAATTTTATCATCAATTTAACATAAACCCTATTCGTTTATACAAGTCTCTAGTTTATATATATATAATATATATATATATATATATATATATATATATATATATATATATATATATATATATATATATATATATATATATATATACCATTTAGTTGTATTTCCTCGTAACTCCATTATACTAGTGTCCTGTCAAATGTTTCTTTCACAGGATTACCCTTCTTCACTAAATGAAGCCAACAGTAACCAAATAGAGTTAAAATATTTGAAAAAAAGAGAAAAAGGAAGATAAAGGGTGGAATAAGAGAAAATTGATGATAAAAGAATATAACCTTGACACACCATAGTTTCACTTACAGTGGAACACGACTCTTCAACTGCATCCCGGGAAATCTCAGGAACCTGGGTGGTATATCACCTGACACCTTCAAACACCCCCTGGATGCATGGTTGGCCAAGGTCCCAGACCGCTCACCCACGCCAGGCTACCCAAGCTCTAACTCCAACAGCCTACTCCACTGGACCATGGAGGGAAGAGAGCTGGCTGGCCTCAGTGGAGATCCATCTCAGCTGCGTCAATAACAGACGGAAAACCACTTCAACAACTTCAAGAACCTTAACGTGTTTTTATTTTATTTGGCCGACAAATTATAATTTACCCATGAACTAGAATCATCCCCCAAACTTCTCTTTTTGGATACCAAGGTGCATTGTAGCCCTCATGGTTTCAAATTTACTGTTTACGTTAAAACAATCATGTTTCTGTTTATGATCATCATTATTCCAATCAGCCTCAAGAAACTAAGAAATCTGTTTTCTCAAATTGATCATTGGTAAATTTGAGGTAATGATGAATATTGGGGTATTGAGGAAATGCTTAAATATCCGCTATATCCTTTACGTGAATCTCTACGCGTAGCTAAAAATTCCTTTGACCGCAACAATAATACTACCTTTAGAGAGAATAATATTTTATCCCTCTCTTATAATGATCAACTAACTCATTTCCATGAATTATTAAAAATATTTTAATGTTACCTTAGTAATTGGCAGTAACACAAATCATTTAATCATTAAAAATTCCTCTCCTAACGCACCTGCGTGCATATATATATATATATATATATATATATATATATATATATATATATATATATATATATTATTATTTTTTTTTTCTCTCTTGAAATCTTGCCCTTGCTTTTAATAGGCCAAACTTCGAAAGGACTAGATAATAGAATTAAACAATACCAATACAGCTGTAGAAAAGGACAAATTTCTAACGGGTATTTTATTTTAATCACCACTCACTATTGAATCGTACCTTAACTGTGCTAATGCAAGTTCTTTGATTTCCATCCACAACTGATTAGAAAGAAACTTAGTGGAGTCTGCCTTCATCCAATATACAAATGTTTGCAAGTTTTACATAAGGGGAGTTTTTTTTTAAATTAGATAAATTCTCACATAAAAACATTTTCAGCAATTCAGATTAATTTTATTTAAAAATTCGGGTTATGTGCACTTATGACTTTACTTAGAAAGAAACATTTTCTTTGGTAACTTTACATGTATGTTCACTTGTTGGTTAATGCTGCGTCATTATCTGTCCTTATAATGATCGTTTTCTCTGATTATTATATATATATATATATATATATATATATATATATATATATATATATATATATATATATATATATATATATATTATTACCAGGGGTGTTCAATAAGTTCTCGGCCTAACCCAGAAGGAGCAAAAATAGAGCAAAGGTTCGCTCAGCTACTTTAATTTATTTTTCAACGTAATCGCCTTTGACATTGATGCACTTCTCTAGTCTCTTCTTCAATTGCGAAAATATGTCTCTGAAGAATAATGGGTTGAATCCCTCGAAAACCTCCATAAACTTCTCCTTGGTCTCTTCGTCATCAGTGAAAGAGACATTACGCAGCTGCTTCTTCATGTGTAGGAAAAGGTGACAGTCTGATGGTGCCAGATCGAGGGAATAAGGGGGATAGGCAACAATTCCAAGCCGCAGGGCAACAACTTGTTCATGGCCACCATACTTTTGTGTGTAGTGCATTGTCTAGTATGAGCAGAACACCTCGGGTCACTTTCCCGCGGCGTTTCTTAAAGAGAGCCTCCCGAAGCTTTCCTAGTAGATCTGCATAGAATGATCCGTTAATGGTGCGGCCATGATCCAAGAAGTGCACGAGGAGGATCCCTTCAGGGTCCCAGAACACTGTCACCATGACCTTCCGGGATGATTTCATGACTTTGAATTGGCGTTGAAGAGGAGGGATGCTTCTAGTGCTTAGATTCGGTTTTGGTTTCCGGATAGAAGTGAGGAACTCACGTTTCCTCCTGGGTTACGATTCGGGTCATAAATTCCCCTCGATCCGCTCTCATTAGTGTCAACATCTCCGTTGAAGTCTTTATCCGTTCTTCTTCTGCTCAATCGTCAGCATTCTTGGAAGCCATCGGGCAGACACCTTGGAAAGGTTGAGGTGGTCGTGCAAGATGGTAGCAATGGATCCATTACTTATCCCCAGTTGAGGAAAAATGCTAGCAAGTAGCATTTCTTTATTAGCTAAAACGTCTTTCAACCCTTTCACTGGTCATTTTCTGGACAAAGATTGAGTGTTATTTATGTATTCTTTGCGACTTCAGTCGTAAAACGTGTCTGTTGAGAATGGAAGAGGAGTTCGATAAATGGTAACGTGGAGTTGTTTACTGTTTCATAGGTTAAATTGAGAGTTGAATGTTTGAATGAGGGTAAGGACCAGGCTCGGGTTATCTGCATTGATGAACATGTCATCAATATATCGGACAAAAATTGGTAGTCCATTCTCAACAGACACGTTTTACGACTGAAGTTTACGTAAAATCAATAAATCTGGGTTTCTGCATGAGCGGATCGTCTGAATGTCTGGATCGATATAAAAACTCCGTAATGAAGGCCCTCATCAACAGAGCCTCCTTCTTTCACTCTTCCAACTGGACAGCGATTGATATAGAATTAAAAAGAGCAACTCAGCTTCTCGTCAACAAAGGCTATCCATAAACGTCAATTGACTATGCCATAAATCAGTAGATGGACTCATACCACAACCCAAGACAGAAAATTTAAAAAAAAAACAAGTACAATAGACCTTTATTACCAAGCATCCATGTACACAGGATCGATATAAAAACTCCGTAATGAAGGCCCTCATCAACACAGCCTCTTATTTCACTCTTCCAACTGGACAGCAATTGATATAGAATTAAAATGAGCAACTCAGCTTCTCGTCAACAAAGGCTACCCATAAACGTCAATTGACTATGCCATAAATCAGTAGATGGACTCATACCACAACCCAAGACAGAAAAATTAAAAAACAAAACAAGTACAATAGACCTTTATTACCAAGCATCCATGAACACAGGATATGAGGAGGACGAAAAAATTCTCAAAGCCATCATTCACCGTAATGTTATCCTCACTTATCTAATAAGACAAATTAAACTATTAATTAATTATAGGCCAATGAAAACTCGCGCTCTCCTCATAATAAATAATTGCATTCCCGCGACGGACCAGTTGCAGGAGAGTAATCAATTGTACGAATATACATGTAACGTCGGTGACTGTTAGCATTGCACTTTCTTGTACATTGGGATGACTTCAACAACCCAGTCTCGGCGGCTAACAGCACATCTCTAAGACGGAGCCATCAAACGCCACACTGCGAAGCATCGAGCGAACCTCACCAAAGAAATGTTAAATAACAAAACAACAATCATTTTCTGAGAGAGTGATCGACGACGACTGCGCAGGGCAGAAGCTGTCACAACATGGAAGCAAGGACCCCAAATATCCAGCTCCAGCTAGATACCAGTTTTCCCACCACGTGTGGTCTTAATATCAACCGCATTGCATCATAGCCCTCCTTTTACCTTGCCTCCTTTGCCAATCAATTAATTTATGTATTTGCTTGTAGTTCGCCGATGATAAGGATGATGATTTAATAAGTGATGAAATGTGTAGTAGGTGAAAATCGATGTGAGGAATATATTAGGTTTCGCCCTGGTATATAGGGTATCTCTCTTGCATTTTCATTTTTATCTTCCTTTCTTTTCGTTCTCTTTTTGCACTGCCAGTGTAGTATTTGGCGGCTAGATTGGTCGCTCTAGCGACCGTTATTTCCTTTGTATTTTCTCTTCCTTCATTTTTCTTCTTTCATTTATTTTTTATTCTTTTTTCTGTAATTGCATATATATATATATATATATATATATATATATATATATATATATATATATATATATATATATATATATATGCTCTTTCCTCCGCCAAGGTGACATTCAAGCCTTTCAAATATGATTATGCTTACTCATTAGCTTTCAATTGTTTTTTATTGATTATTATTGTTAAAAAGAGGCACTTCGCTTCATTTTATTTATTTACTTGAGTTTTAATTTAGTTGTTAATTTGGGGGCACTTCGCCTCTTTTGTTTTATTGAACTCTTGAGTCCTCCTTTGTGGATTATCATTTTGTTTTGTATGGTTATTTCTGGATTTCTTCTTAATTAGTTGAAATGATCGATTTGTCTTATTTAGGTGTATACTTCGTTTTGTTCTTGCCGGGAGCACAGTCTTCCACTTAGGAATAAGGATCTCTTGGTGACACACCTAGTTAAGGGATGTGGAATGTCGAGGTTAGCGTCTATAAGCGAGAGTACTTCTAGACTCTGGTGACCATCTTCAATGGTTTCAGTCCTGCTCTTGCGTGCAGTTCCGTCTGCCGAATACTGTCCATCCTGCGTGCGGCAGCAATCAACGGGGCAGCTTTGTTATGAACTCTCTGCATCTGCCTGAGAGGGGTAGAACTAGTTGCCTGCATTACCACTGCCGAGTACACGAGTATTGAACGCACCAGGGCAGAGTATAGCTTTTTGATGTTGTTGACGTGGTTTGTGGCTGCCTTCGATGCATTATTTGATTAGGATCTCCAATCAGCTAACCTACGAATTCCTGGTCGAATTCTGCATTGTCTTCAGTTGTTATTGAAAAGATATCTTTCCAGAACGTGCGGAAGCTCTCCTCCAGTACAGCTGGATCCTCCAAGTAGTCATCGCCCTCCTTAATGTGGGTATTTTCTCTACTTGGAAGGCCTTTTAGTTTTTTCACTAGTCTCCAGAATTTTTCAGGGTTCACCTCGTTGTCTACCTGGGCTATAAGGCTGTCCCAGATCTCAGCCTGTTGGTGTTTTATAGCTTGCCTAAGTTCTACAATCTGGCGTCATAGCAGCGAGCTTCTTTCCTGATTCATACCTGCTTTTCTGATTTCATCATACACCTCCCCGTGCTCCTTAGCGATCTATTTCATCTCCTCGGTCCATCTGGGTTGTGGAGGAGTTTTGTACCCTATCATTGGTATACACTCGCGGTCGATCTCTTCTAATGTTGCTTCGCTTAGGTCAGCTGGTTCAAATTCGCCAGGGATTTCTCTGTAGCGTTCCCAGCGAGCCAAAGCGTAGCTTTTGTGGAGATGGACCGGAAGCTGGATCGGTACGAGCGAGATGGTGGTCAAGATTGCTTCATGGTTGCTGGGTACTGTTGGGCCAGGGTCGCTATGGTAGTTGAAGGGGAAGCCATCACTTTCCATGATTATGTCTGGCCTTGTTGCTGCTCGAGGGGTGATATAGGTCGGAAAGTCCGGTCCTATCATCTGTATGTTCTTCCGTCGCATAATCATTTCCAAGTTGTGGCCTCTGTTATTCGTGTTTCCATAGCCAGCCGTTCGGCATCTGGCGTTGAGGTTGCCCCCAAGTAATGCCATTCGGCCGTGCCCGAACAAGGTGTAGAAATTATTGAGGAGCAAGTGCGTTCGTCGAGGTGGTTGATAGGCCGCCGCTATCACGAGACTGCCCACTAATGTGTGCAATTCTACTGCCACAAAGGACTAGTCCAGTTCCGAAAGGCACCTGAACTAGAGATTTCTTTTGATGACAACGGCAGCACCGTCAAACCTCTCTTGTGAATGGTTCTTCCTGACAACTCTGTAGCCCGGTATCTTCAGTTGACAGAACGCTGTGTCGATACCATGCTCTGTGATTAAAATTATGTCGGGATCGAGTATACGAAATATGTTGCTATATGTGGTAGTCACTCCCATCCATTTACGCTGAGTGTCACTATTCTCAACTTGTTGTTCGGGTTATCAATTATTTTTTCGGGCTTCTAGTGTTTCTTGGTAGAAGGGCGCTTTTTCCCCTTCCTATTTTTCTTAAATTCTGTCATGGTAAGCTCTTTAAATGTATCCCGGCAGAAGGTAACATTTTGGCTGAAGAGCGCTCCCTCGACAGTTTGTTTGTAGCATTGTGCGTCGTACTCCCTCTTATAGAACCTTTTTCTGATGCCGACGAAGATTTTGTTGCCATCCATGTCCTTTGGAAAGGGGACCTGCTCAGATGCGTATACTAAAAGGTTGATCCCGTCTGCCTCGAGTGCTCTCTTGGCCTCCCTCTTTCCTTTAACTCAGCATCCTTCCTTGGCTGTGATATATGTGTCTGGAGAGTCCGAGGAGTTTGTGGAATCTGAGGATTCCGTTCCTTCCTTGTTTTGGGGCTTTTTCTTCTTTTGTTTGTGGAGATTTGCAGATTTGGCAGCATCCTCCCGTTCCTTTCTCGCCTCTATTCTCGGGTCAGGTCTTCTGTTCACCTCTTTTGGTCTTGCTTCTTGTCTCTCCTCTGGTTGTGCCTCTTCAGTTTTTTGGTTTGGGACCATTTGCAGTTGGAGGACATTTCCTGATGGGGGAGGCGTCTGGTAACCACATCTCGCTCATGCCGTTCTTCGCAAATGTCCCTGGCTGCGTCAAGTTTCTGACGTGCGCATACAGGATACATGTCAATATTTTAGTTGTGTTCTCCTTCTAGATTTTAAAATATTTCTTCTTATTTTGTGCCTCAGAGTATCCCACATTGGCGACCTGTGCGTAAGTTGTGTTTTCTTTCCTCATGTTTTCTCATGTTTGCTTTGCAGCATCTTTTCTTAATTAGCTCCTTTTTCATGAGGCAGGACATTGACATGGATCGATGGCCTTGCCCACAGTATGCGTACTTCAGGCGAGGGCTCTTGCAGTCCTTCCAGTGGTCTCCTGGTTCGCTGTATTTCAAACATATCTCCTGGGGGTCTTGACAGTCTCTGGTTACATGTGCCTCAATTTTATAAGAGTGGAAGCAAAATTGGATAGGGTGGAACTCTTCCCTCTCAATCTGTTCGCCGCTGATTTTGGCATTAAAAAGTAGGAGTCCGACCTCCTTCGTTTTCTCGGTCATAGATGTGTCCCTGAAAATTATCTTAAATACATGGGTGTAATCGCTATTGTCTTTGTTTCTAAATGTTATTATTTTGCTAACTTTTGCCTAGTTCTGATTTTTCACTATCTCTTGATTAATCTCTTCCTTGGAATGGTGGCCAATCCAAGGATAAAACTTGCGGCAGGTCACGCTCCTGTGCATCTGAATCTGCAGAGGGATGGCGGGCTTCAGACAGTCTCGCGTATAACTTTGTCTGCCTCTTCTTTTGTCATGGCCTCGACATCACTCTCCTTTTCGCATATCGCGACGTAATCAGTGGGAACCTCGAGTAGCCTGATCATGCCAATCTTTAGTTGCCCAAAGACAGTTTCAAAAGTCTTCTTCATTCTCAGTCTGCTGCGACCACTAATTGTGAGCAATTTTATCCGAGGGGGGGGGGGCTCGGGCGGGTTTTGACTGTTAGATTTCCCCTTCTTCGTGGTGTTTATTTGGTACTCTAATCCTTGTTCTTGTACCCTCTTCTGTGGGTCCCACTTCTTTTCCTTGGAATAGAGCGCTTGAGGGGGCAACCCCCTCCCCGTTGTAAGCGAACTTTCATGAGCGTGAATTGCTGGATGGGAGGGGGGGGGATGAGATGATGAAGGGTGAACCCGGGTGGGGCCCTCTCGGGGTGTGATTGTATGGCGGACTTTTTGTTGGTTAGCGGGGAATCAACCATCGCTAACCAGGGGGCTGCTTCTTGAGGGTTCGGATATCAGAACTGTAGCCGGCATACATAGAGACTGATGCTGCTTCCCTCTATCCTCCTGAGTGGGCTCCCGGGGTAGAGGGTGGGCCCCCCCTCGACGGAAGTTGCAGTCTTACCCCTTGTCCAGGTGCCTCTGACGCCGAGTTCCACAGTAAACTAATCCTCAAGCCTGTTTTCCTTGGATCCCCCAATTATGTTTATCACAGAGAACGACATAGTTGGGACGAGGCTAGCCGAATGGCAGTTCAGCTTACTTCAACTTCCTCACACCGGTGAGGGAAGGGGGGGTAGCTTGGCATAAGTCGAATATTCAAGACTCTATCATAATTCTTTTTCTTAAAATCCCCGTAGGAAAACGTGAATAAAAATTCACGTTTTTAGGCAGTCTTCTCTTTTCGTTGCCTCCTTTATCAGTGAAGAGTTTCTTCTGAGTAAGCCTGAATTTTCCAAAGTCCGTCTGAAAAATCTAGTTGGTCGATCTAAAGTATTCATTCCTTATAAATTTTCTCACATCTGATGAATAAAAGGCAAGGTGAGAGACACAGATTGGTCCAAACAAATATTCTTATGTTAAGATAATAATGTATAAATAACGCCCAATTTTTTAATTGGAAGAAAAAAAATTGGAAATTTTACGCTTAACAAGAAGTCGCAGCCGGCAAAGGCGGTAAAGTCAATGGTAAATCAAAATAACGCCAACCAGCTTTGCCAACTCTCCACGGGGAAGAGAATAACAAATTTAATTGGAGCGACGCACAGACGACACATGTCTGGCTAAGCCCCCCCCCCCCCCTGGAGCAGGGGGACTGAGGCGAACTGAACTGACACTCATTGATCTCGCCCCAACTATGTCCGTCCACTTTGATAGACGTAATTGGCGACGTAAAGGGAAGCAGGCTTGAGGACTAGCCCACTGTGGAACTCTACGGAAGAGAACGCCCGGTTACAAGACGATGCTGAAAGCTTTGGGGAAGAGATCGCTCTAATCTCTGAGGGTAGTTTCCAGCCAAGACCACAGGGGGAAATATAACCGTCCCTGTGTAAGTTGGAAGCAGCATCGATAACCAAACCCCAGACGGGGCGGCACCCCCGGGTGGTGATAGTTGATTCAATCACCACCCATCATTAAGTCCGCCACTTATCATCCGTCTGAGGTGCCTCTTCGGGTTCATCCATCCACCATTCATCCACTCCATCCTGCAGTTCATGTTCGCTGAAGTCCTCTTGCAATGGGGGGGGGGGGGTGCCCGCAATAAACAAACCCATTTAGAAGCTCATCAAATTCGCCAAGAAATAAGGAACAAAATAGAAGACTCTAAGGGATATAAGAAAAGAATAAATAACAAGAGGAAAAACAGCCCAGGCCCCCCCCCCCCTCCACCCGAGGGGAAAATGGAGCCTAATGGAACAACCAAAATCATGCTACGCATCATCAGTGGTAGCGTTAGGCCAACTCGGGAGAAGGTTTTTGAAGTGGTCTTCGGGAAACTGAAGATCGCTATGCTTCGCCTGCTCGAGGTCCCCACAGGATATGTGGCGGTCTGCGAGAAGGAGAAAGATGTGGAGGGAATTACGAAGGAGGAGGCAGTAGAAACACTGCGCGAGATAGGCCTTCAACCTGCAATCCCTCCACAAATACAAACACACAGGAGCGTGGTATGCAGAAAGCTGGACCCGTGGATAGGCCAGCATACCAAAGAAGAACTTAAAGATGAAATAGCTAAGAACCAATCATGGGCTAAAGTCTCAGAAATAATAAAGTTCTGGAACAAAAAAGATAATGTTGAATACACACATGTATTCAAAATTATCTTTACGGATACAGCAATGGCTTAAAAGGCAAAGGAAAACGGGCTTCTGCTCTTCAACGCAAAAATCAGCGGAGAGCAGATAGAAAGGGAAGAGTTTACTCCCGTTCAGTTCTGCTTCCGTTGTTATAAGATGGAGAGCCACGCCACAAAAGATTGTCCAGAACCACAAGAGATCTGTTCGAGGTGCAGCGAGGCGGGGCACCATTGGAAGAACTGCAGTAGCCTGAGGGAAAAGTGTGCCAATTGCGGCCTAGGACATCGTTCTATGGCTATGGCCTGCCCTCTTAAAAAAGAAATAATTAAGAACAAGGTGCAGCAAAAGAAAGACGATCAAAACAGGAGGCAGAACACCACATATGCGCAAGCAGCGAAGGCAGTCCTCACTGAAACTGAAGCGAAAAAGACCTACTTGAGACTGGAGAACGAAAACTCCACTAAAATACTGACATGCATACTATATGCGCATGTCAGAAATCTAACTAACCCAGGAACTTTTGCTAAAGAACTAAATCAGATGCTGGCAAAAAATGGTATGAGTGAGATGTGGTTCCCCGAGAACCCACCATCTGGGGACGTTCTCCAGTTACAAATTGTCCCAAAAGAATCAGTTAACAAGAACCAAGAGACAGAGAAGCGGAGCAACCAGGAGGCAAGACGGCCAGATCCCAGGATCGAAGCCAAGAAAGAAAGATAGGCTGCCATCAAGACAGTCCAAACAAAGTCACAATGCGCGGAGAACACGAAAAAGGCGGAGACACCCGACACCACGGACTCCTCGGACTCAGAGGGCTCCGTTTGCGAAGCAAAGTCCACAAAGGCGAAAAGGGCGAAAAACAAAAGATCGATGCAGATAGGATTAACCCATATTTATACGCCTCGGAGCAATTCCCCTTCCCGAAGGACGGGGACTTAAATAAAATCAATGTGGGAATAAAGAAAAAGTACTACACATGGGACTTCGATGCCCAATGCGAAGAAGAAACGGTAGAAGAAGCCTTACATAGTCAATGTATTGCCTTCCACCGTGAAACCTTCGTTGAATTATCCCCAGCAGAGTTTAAAAAAAGGAGAAACGGGAAAAGGAAATCAACCACCCGTAAACACTAAGACATCCACACAAGCCAGAACAAAGAATGGAAAACCAAAACAACAGGTTAAAGATATTAACGCTCAACAGTAATGGATGGGAGGGGAAAGCCACGGCGTACGGCAACATATTCCGTGTGCTAGATCCTGATATCATACTGATTACTGAGCATGGTATCGATACGACCAGTAAGCAGTTGAAGATACCAGGCTATAGAGTGATATCTAAAAAACATTCTCAAGAGAGGTATGACGGTGCTGCCATTGCCGTCAGAAGGAACCTGTCGTTCAAACGTCTTCCGGATATGGACGAATCCTTCTTGGCGGTAGAGCTGCATACATTAGTAGGCAAGCTCATAATAGCGGCGGCATACCAACCACCTCAACGCAGATACCTCCCTCTGACGAACTTCTTCACCCTGTTTGGCCACGGCAAGATAGTATTCCTTGGGGGAGACCTCAAGGCCAGATGCCGAATGGCTGGCTACGGGAACACAAACGAAAGAGGTCACAACTTGGAAATGATTATGAAAGGAAAAACATTCAGCGTATAGGACCGGATTTTCCGACCTATTTCACCGTAAGGTCCGCTACGAAACCTGACATAATCATGAAAAGTGATGGCTTCCCTTTCAATTACCGTAGTGAACCGGGCCCGACAGTACCCAGCGACCACATATCGATCTTGACGACCATTTCTCTTGCACCAATTCAGCTCCCAATACCACTTCGGAAAAGCTACGCTTCGGCCAACTGGGAACGCTACAAGGAAATCCTTGCAAGATATGAACCAGTGGGCTTTAACGGGGCGAGTCTGGAGAGGATCGACGAAGAGTTGGAAGCGATTACTGCCCGCATCATCGAAGCAGATCGCGAGAGTGTGCCTATGAAAAGGTACAAAACTCTCCCCCAACCCAGATGGTCTGAGGAAATGAGAGAGATCGCTAGAGTGCACAGGGAGGTGTATGAGTAAACGAGGAGAGAGGGTGTTAATCGGGAAAGAACAACGCTGCTAAGACGCCTGAGTGAAGAGCTTAAGCAGGCTATCAACCAGCAACAGGCTGAAGTCTGGGACAGTCTGATTGAAAAAGTTGACAGCGAGGTTCGACCCGATGTGTTCTGGCGGCTTGTGAACAAGTTGAAAGGTCTTACAAGTAGAGAAAAGACCCGCATTAAGGAGGGCGATGACTACTTGGAAGACCTGGCTGTTTTGGAGGAAAGATTCCGCATGTTCTGGCAAAATATCTTCAGGATAACACCAGAGGAAAATACGGAATTCGACCAGGAATTCAAGGGCCAACTGATTGAAGAACTGAATCAGAATGTGCATCGAATGCTTCCACATGCCTATGTTGACGAAGGGAGGAATTTGGTAGACCATGGCCGGCCAACTACACCTGAAGAGGTCATGGCAGTCATAAAAACCTTCAAACAGAAGGCAGCCAGGCTGGACGGGCATCACCAGAAATAACTTGGTACATGCCCCCCGGCAGATCATTCGGGGAATCACCAACATCTTCAATGCTTCCCTGAATACGGGCTACTTCCCAGACGGTCTAAAGATAGCTAAAATCATCTTTATACCCAAAGGGAGGAAGCCTGATCAACTGGTGGACTACAGGCAAATATCTCTCCTGGAGATTATAGGCAAAGTCTACGAAAAGCTTCTGGCTAACAGGTTACAAGATCAACTAACCGAGCTAGAAGCCCACAGCTCTCAGCAACACGGGTTTTGCAAGAGAAGGGGGACGGATACCGCTCTTGCCCTTCTCAATGAAAAGCTTGCCCGATGTAAAGCTGAGAAGAAATATTTAGACGTGGTGATGCGAGATGTGCAGAAGGCCTTCGATAAGGTTTGGCCACGAGGCTTACAACACAAGATCCTAGGCCTCCAGCTGAACCCTACCCTGGAAAGGGTCCTCTGCGATTACATCATGCGTAGAAAAGCCCGAATTTCGATCGAGGGCTACAGAGGACCCGAGTTTGAACTTGAGGCGGGTGTTCCACAAGGTGGCTGTCTGAGTCCGCTGCTGTACCTTTTGTACACATTGGACTTACCTGATCCGGTAGGGGAGGAAGTGATGTACCTGCAGTTTTTAGATGACATCTCACAAATCGTCTCAGCTATTACAAGCATGCCGGATATCAAGCAAGGCAGACAGCCATCGAAATCGACAACATCAATCGATATGAACGAAAGTGGAAAATCAAGACCAACCGCCAAAAGTTCCAAATCCTACCAATTACCTGCCGAAAACATGTGGATATCACAGTCAATGGAGATGTTTACCCATATGGTAACAAAGGAAAAGTCCTAGGTCTTCAATTTACCTCCAAAGGGTATAAAGTGCACATTAGTGACAGAATCTCCTTCGCCAAAATACAGCTTGGCAAACTGTATAGGTTTGAAAACCTCAGCTCCAAGAACCTTAAAAAGCTGTACACTGCTCTGGTGCGCTCAACATTAGTGTACCCGGCAGTGGTTATGCAGGCTGCGAGTTCCAGCTCTCTCAGACAAATGCAGAGAGTGCAGAACAAAGCAGCCCTGCTTATAGCTGGAGCAAAAAGGACGGACTATATTCAGCAGACAGTCCTGCACGCAAGAGCAGGACTAACCCCGCTGAATATAGAACCCTAAAGGCTAGGGAGAAAGACCTGGGACAAAATTGAAGAAGAGATACTCCCAAATATTAACCACAATCTAGACATACCGAGAGCAGGCAGGGGACGTGTCAAACGGAAATCCCTCTTCCCAAGCGGAAGGAACTGCTCCCATGACCAACAAGTCGGTATGTATACCTAACCGCAAGGTTAAGTACAACGTTAACCCAAAGGATGAAGAGATCACAGCGAAGAGTGAAAGAGGCGTAGTGCCCATACAAAACTAACCAAGACAACCAAAACTCAAACCTAAACCCCGGCGATACATATAATAACTCTATAATAGAAATCTAAAATATGAAACGTATAGCAACTAATAAACTTGAAAGGCTTGAAAGCCACGACGGAGGAAAAATTAAATATATTTATTTACCTAATTTTAGTTAAATAATAATAATAGTAATAATAATAATAATAATAATAATAATAATAATAATAATAATAATAATAATAATAATAAAATAAATAAAATAAAATAATAATAAATAAATAAATAAATAAATAAATAAATAAATAAATAGAAAATAATAAAAAAATAATAATAAAAATAATAATAATGATAATATAATGAGATAAAATATAAATATATATAAATTGATACATAGAAACAATAATAAAAAATAAAGAGAAGAAATAAGGATCCAAATACAAGACAAACCTGTGAGGAGCCCTCTACACCAGGGCAAAACTCATCATCTTTTTATCTTTATATACCTACTACACATTTTTCATACTTCTTATATCAACTTCAACTTCAACTTGAATAGTAACGAGGGTGGTTGATACACACTAAGCTCCCTCCATCGTTCCCCGCTGGGGGGAGGGGGCACTGTGCATTTTTGAACCTTGACTGCATCATAACCCTCGTTCCAACTATGCTATTCGAATGTGATAGGGCATAATTAGGGGGTTTGAAGAAAGCTGGTGTGAGGATTGGTCCACAGCAGAAATCAATTTCGGAGGCTTCTCGGGAAAAGGGACGGACTGCAACCCCCGTTGAGGAAGCTTATCGCTTTATCAATGGGGTCCCACCCAGGATCACAGAGGGACCTCATAACCGTATCTGTGTATGAACGAAGCAATCGCGAATTAAAAAACCCAAGGTGGTGGCACTCCCTTGTGGAGGCAGTTGATTCTGCCTTCACCTATCATCAAATCCGCCATAAAACATCCCTTAGGAGGATCCCTTCCCGGGCCCATCCTTTCATGGGTAACAGGGTTTTAAACTTTCTATTCCAGAAAAGAAGAAACGAGCGAGAAAAAGAAAAAAAACAATCAAACGGAAGGTTCTCTCCTGGGGAAGGGGAGTATCTGACCAAGAGGTTTCCCGTGCGGGCCCTCCCCGGCCAAGCAGTTCCGGTCAAAAGCCAACTTCTGTTCGCAGAATTTAAAGTCGCACTGGTTCGCTTAATACAAGTGAACAACGGATATATCGCCTTATGCGCCGAACATAAAGACATGAACGCCATCCTCTCCAACCGAGGAGTTAAAGAAGATCGGGTTAGAAGCAAGAACTTCCCCGCAGGTGGCGGCTAATAGGAGCGTCGTCTGCCGGAAGATAGAAAGCTGGATCAGTGGAAGAAGTACCGACGAAATAAGAAAAGAAATTGAAGAGCAGAACCCTTGGGCCAAAATTAAAGAACTAATCAAGTTTAACAACCACACACACGTGTTCAAGATCACGTTCCAGACCACCGAAATGGCCCAAAAGACAAAGAGAGATGGAATTCTTGACTTCAATATGCGAATCCCGTCAAAAAATATAAAACAGGAGAACTTTCATAATATACAAATGAGTTTCTCCTGCTACAAGCTAGAAAACCATACAAGTTACTTCTGCCCGAACAAGGACAAAATACTCTGTTCTGAATGTGGGCCAGAGGGTTTCCGGTTTAAAGATTGTTCATCGACAACGATGGAATGTTTAAGCTGCAACGATGATCACAGGACGCTCGCACTCAAATGACCAAAACAGAAGGTAGTCATGAAATAAAAAAAGGAGGAAGCACGAACTCATAGCGCCCAGAGCTACACGACGGCTGCTTCAAAAGTAAACCAAACTGCAACGATCAACCAACCTACGATGAACCTAAACAGTAAAGTGAGTTAAAACATCCTCACATGCATCATTCATGCGCACATAGCAAACATGGGAAACCCTGGTTGCTATGAGAAAGAGCTCAATTCGCCGTTGCAAACGAACAACTTGCCCACAGTTAAAGTGCCAAAACACTGGACTCGGTAAAGATACTCAAAATGAGACACAAGCGGAATCTTTAATTGACTCGCACTCAGAAGAAGAAGACGAAAAGGAACCAAAACACATGATGAAATCACAGAGGATCTCAAGGAGTAGGTCCAAGACCACCACCCTCCATTCTTGGAAACAGAAATCAAAGTAAAACAAGGCCATGGAAGTAATTCAGGAGGAAACAAATGAACATCCATCTCGTGCCCCTTAAAATGGTCCCCACAGGAACCCCAGATTACAGAAGCTGTAGATAAAATCTAAAAATTCAGAGAGACAGCTTAAGAATTTTGAGTATCAACACCGACGGATGGACTACGAAAAGAGTGCAGTACGGCATCACCTTTAAAAACATCGATGCTGATATAATACTGTTTTCGAAACACGGGGTCAACACGGATTGTAACATAGTCAAGATATGTAACTATGATGTCTTTAACAGTGAACCATTTTCAAGAGCGATACGACGAAGCAGCCATTGCAGTTAAGAAGGAAATAAAGTTCAAGCCGCTTAGGAACTTATAAGAGTCCGACCTCGCCATAGAAGTGGAGATGAGCCTGGATAACATGTTCGTTGCCCCTGGATACCAACCTCCAAGGTGCGACTACGTAGGTGAGTCAAAAAGTTCTCAGACAAATGCCAGATTATTGAAATGTTCGATTTTGTACAAGTAAATACAGGGTCAAACACGACTTTCATGTTTTCTGAACAATTCCTACAAAATTCGTCATTCAATTTGTCGAGACTCTTTGTATTAGATGTGCTTCAAAAAGGTTACTTTTTTGAACCCATAAAATGGCAAATTTTGAGATAAGAGCGAACATTAAATTCCTGACTAAACTTGATTGGAAGCCTGTTAAGATTATTGACGCTCTACAACAGGTTTATGGTGACTCTTCGCCATGTAGAGCGGTAGTTTACGACTGGATTAAGCGCTTCAAGGGGGGCAGAGAAGAAGTTGAAGATGATCCACGTGAAGGGAGACCCTCCACCTCCATTAACCCAGAAAATGTCGAGCTTGTGAGGAATCTAGTGGATAAAGATCGCCGTATTACTATTGATGAAGTTGCCAATGCATGTGAAATCTCTCATGGCTCAGCATTTGGAATTCTAACTGAAAATCTTGGCCTGAGCAAGCTTTCAGCACGTTGGGTCCCAAAAGCGTTGCGAGAAGACCAGCTGAATCATAGGGCCAACCTTTCTTTGGCTATTTTGACCAAGATTGAAGCAAACGAGGATAGTTTTTTTGAGCGCCTCGTAACGGGAGATGAAACTTGGGTGTATCAGTTTGATCCTGAAAGTAAAAATCAATCAAAAGAGTGGCACCCAAGGGGGGCAGCAGGGCCTATCAAGTTCAAGACAGAGAGGTCCGTTAAGAAGATAATGGCTACAGTTTTTTGGGATTCGGAGGGAATTATTTTAATAGACTTCTTAGAAGGACAAAAAACTGTTACATCCAGCTATTACGAAGGAGTTTTAAGGAAGCTGAAAACTTCAATAGCCAAAAAACGACGAGGAAAGCTCCACAAGCAAATCTTGTTCCACCATGACAATGCCCCTGCACATTCGTCCAAAGCTGTGAGATCTCAGCTACGGGAATTTCGATGGAAAACTCTTGCTCATCCCCCTTATAGCCCTGATTTAGCACCCTCTGACTTTTTTCTGTTTCCAAATTTAAAGGGACACCTAAAAGGAACCCGGTTTCAATCATTAGATGAAGCAAAAAAGCAGGTCATTACTTGGTGCCAGAGATAACCCCGTGAATTCTACAAAGATGGTCTTTACCGTTGGATTCATAGATTAAGAAAGTGTATAGATGTTAATGGAGCTTATGTAGAAAAATGATTACAGTATTATTACAAATAAAAATTTTATGCCATTTATCTGAGAACTTTTTGACTCCCCCGTATATATATATATATATATATATATATATATATATATATATATATATATATATATATATATATATATATATATATATATATATATATATATATATATATATATATATATATATTTATATATATAACGTGTGGCCCAAAAGTTACCTTACATTAAAAAAAAATAATAACACAAAAACTAATTAAGTTATAAAAGTGGGTGTTATATAAATTATAAGAGGAGATCTTGGGGTTTTATTGGGTTACAAAAGTTACTTCACATTTGTATTGGGTATCTATAATACATATATAAAGAATATAATAAACAATAATACCCGACTAATTATTAACCCAGAATGGCAAGATACAGCAAAGAACAACGAGCAAGAATTGTGACTACTTATTTAAAACATAATGGATCAATTGTTACTGTGCAAAGGGACTTTAGAAGGGACTTTTAAACTGCAATGGTTAAATTTTAATCAATTTTCTGAACTTCACCAATTGTAATTCATTTTCTTATATTTATTTTTTCGGAACTAAACTATCTTGTTTTTCAAACTCTAAGGAAATTCTTAGGAATTACCTTGATAAAAATTTAAAATATACTTAAGTCATAACCAAACTAAGATGAAATTATTATTCAAATACTCCAAAAAAATCCCGTTCTTAAATCATAGTTAGTGATGATGATGATAAATAGCTTTATGCAAAATAAAACCCCTCAAACTTAGTTACCTTTTCCTACTCACTTACCTAACTTACTGTTTTTTATTCGAAATATGTTTCACTCCACATATATCAATATTATAGAGTAATTTCACAAATTATTTAAAGTAAAAATCTTCACATATCAATAAATAAATAATATTAATTGTGAAGTCCATTGCTGCACAATTTCACAACGTGTGCGTACACAGGAATTTGGTCTTTATGTAACCATCGCACAGTCACATATCCCTTGCTTATTATGATGTATTTATAAGAATACCAGGCAATGGCTTCGCCACTTCCCAATAGGGAGGGGGGGGGGAGCTTGCGCTTCGCTACTAAGATTAAAATTTATAATCTAAAAAAAAGCAGCCATTGTTAAATTTTTATAAATTTTCTGAACTTCGCCAAATATAATAATTTTAAAAAGGAACTCTAAACTAAATTTCCCCCCTTTCAAAATATCACGTGCTAAAATATATAGTTATAGAAGATATATAAAAATAAATTTTCTGAACTTCACCATTTGTAATTCTTTGGGTTTTAAAAAATTCCCCAAATCTCGATACTTATATTTATTTCTGAACTTTGATAAAAAAAACAAGTCATAACCAAACTAAGATGAAATTATTATTCAAATACTCAAAAAAAATCCCCTTCTTAAATTATAGAGTTAGTGATGGAGATGATATGTACCGGAAACTTTTTAAATTTTGTAAGACGAAAACCCTGTTGTTAGAGTCTGATAGGCCGTAGACCAGAGACCGAAGGTTTGCCTGTGAAGGGCAAGTGTCGAAGCCGATCCACTTGTTATTATATATTGTTTTATACAAAAGAGTCCATCAATTGTCCCACTACTCATTTGAAAGTTCTACACTGAGTTAAAATATTCAACGCAAGTAACTAAACTAATCAAACGTAAAATACACATAATGTGACGTTTGGCACTCTGTATCGACTTGTTGAAACTCGTAGCTGTATTTTGAAAGGCTGTAATGGTTGCGCATCTTGATTGACATGTCGCAATCTGTTGCACTCTTTTGCTACTGAATCGGTATATTGATTGCACCGGAAAAAGTCGTTCATCAAGTGTCGTCGCACAATGCGAACAACTTGACCAATATGAACGTTCTGGAGCATCGAAAAGAGGAAGTTACTGAGTTTGAAAAGAACTTCACTAGAATAAAGGGCATGAACTGGTCCGAATCATTGTTAATAATTTCAAAGTTACAAACTACAGTGAAAATCTGAAGTTGTCATTCATGAGGTTATTCTGCCCCGAAAAACCTGGTGTCGATTCATCATCTTGCTGCAATCTAAGGAAGCATCTATCGGTGTGTAATGAATGCACAAATGTAAGTAGTTTAATCATTATTGCATTTACTAATTATATCAAGTTATAGATTTCTTATCAACTATTAGTGGAGCAATATTATCATAATTATATATATGGTGAGAGAGGCGACATCCCGTTCAGCTAGATGCGAATAAGCGTTCGTCAACAAAAGAAGTCAAGCATTTGCACTCAACTGAGCAATTTAGCAAAGTGAGACCTGTCAGTAGTGAAAGCAAATTTGACGAGAAGTTGGTTTCTTTCATACTTGATCCATATATCCACTGTCAATCGCGGATAATGAAAAATTCAAGATTTATTTTCTAGTATGTAGACATTAAACATATGGTGTTTAGTTAATAATTCAAATTTATTAAATAAATGCAATTTCATTCATATTTCCTATTTGTATTGAGTTAAAAAGTATGTATTTATTATTGTATTTAAGTATTATATAATGAGTTTTAGTAGATTCTAACTTTCAGTTATTTCATATTGGATTACAATACAGAAGCAACGATGGTTTATTAATTTATATATTAACATCAGTCTTAAATTCGTTTCAGACTTTTACCTTGATATCTAACTACCCTTGGGCCGTTTATTGATCCACCAAATCAATTCATTGACATGTGACATCCATCGGAAATTAATAAATGATTTGGCATCCAACAATATGTCTGTTTAACTGCAGGCATTTGGTCCACAAAAGAATCGAGCGCCCTGATATTGTGAGCCGCTTGCAGACGTTTTGGCTTCTCTTCAAAAATCTTGATTGCCAGCTCGCCACTGCCTCTCTTCCTACGTTTCGTCTGACCTGGCTGGAGTTGTATCGTGCCAGCCAGATCAGCAACGTGATGAAGGCCATGGAGTCGGGTCCGAGGGAAGATTTCGACCGACGATGTCAGCAGTATGATCTAATTAGAGGATGACGAGTCAGACTTCGTCGAGGGTACGAGACATCTCAGAAGCACACCAACAGCCACCACAAGTTGACCAAGTCCAAGGCACAGGTTACGGTCAAGATTATCAGGAGGAACTCTGGAATAATGATAAAAAGATGAAGTTCATCGCTTCCCACAACGAGCTAGGCTTAATGTCGCGTCTTTGCCAATACAGCATAACTACTCTTTCCAGTCTTCCATGGAGTACCATTTTTCATGAGCAAGGACGTACTCAGGGCCAAGTGAGCCACCCTCTCCAGTGCCAGCTTGGAGAGTCGCATTTTTCCCAAAGAAAATAACGTTAGAAAAATTAAATTTAATGTTTTCTTGTTATTTTTTACGTTTCTTGGTAATAAATTAACTAGTGTGGGTGATTGCGCAAATCACACTCAAGTCAATGGATACATTTATGCTTTAATATAATATTTTAAATTAATTAATATAATAATAAGCCTATAATTATTAGTTACTAATCATAATTAATAATTACAGGGCAACTGCCAGCATGCGAGGGCAACGATGACGTCAAGGAATGAACGCTATCACCTATAAGCTCCTTTTTTAACATGTTTGTATTTTTTCTCTTTTTATAATAATATTTACGCATTTTTAAACTTTATTTAAAACTGAAAAATTGTCTGAGTAACGGTAGATTCCGTTACTTTGTAACAGATAACGAAGTTACTTTTGAGTTTCGGAGTAACGGGTAACTAAGTTATTTTTAAGGTAATAATGTCTACTTATGAGACTTTCAAACAAATCTTGCAACTCTTCTTCCACTGATTTTTCTCGTCCCTACAAGTTCCTTTTCTTTCCCGTTTTAAACAGAAATATAAATTTGCCCCAAGATAAATTTTTATTTTCTATGAATTCTTCGAGTTTAGAGAAATAAATTCACCTGTATTTTTTCTAGGACAGGCAAAGTAAAGATATAAGGCTCGACAATTTTCCTAAGTCGGGGAATCGATACTATGTACATGAGTTTCCATCGTTTTAATGAACGTAGTTTCATCACCCTGCAGACCGAAAAATGGGCTTCTAATTGTTTCGTTTTGAGCTGGTTCTTCAGATCTTCAGCAAATATAGTAGATCGATGTTTGATTGTGTTATATGAAAGGGGAATTTGTAATGTTTTATCCACTGCTTGCTTTCCGACATAGAGAAGATTGAATAAGATTTTTAAACACAGTTTGATAACTTGCTCCTCAGCCTCCGTGAATAACTTTCTTTTTCTTTCAAGAGTACGAGTATATGGGCTATTTGAAGAGAAGTATGGAGATGGAGGAGTTTTGTAGTCAAGCTGATTCCTAATTGTGGACACAAAGAAATTTTGCTCTCTGCACAATTAGTCAGGAGTATTCTGATGAGTGCTATGCCCTTTTCTTAAGTGAATCTCTAATTTTAAGGGCTTCTGGTACTGTTCGTTATATTTTACACTGCAAAACATGCACTATGCTGGATCGGTAGTGCTTGCTAGTTCATATTGAGGGGAGGGTACTTTAATTTTGGTACTTCCTCTGAGATTAAGTTTTTCCATGCCTTTATCATTAACAGTGTCACCATTCATAACGTACGTAACTGTTCTTTAAGTTCACTGTCATCAGTTACCTTTACATGGAGCCTGCCAGGCGAGTAACATAACAAACAAGTAACATAAATATGATTCAAAAGAGTGATATGTTGAAGGATAAACATAAAGATGGAATTAGTTTACCATAAATCCATTTTAGTTTCTGTCTAGTTATTATTGTCCAAGAATGTTCTAGAACATCACAATCAGGCCAGGTTCCAGTATTTAAAAGGCGTGAGCCCTTTTTGCCATACACATATTGCCAGCTTTTTATTGGTTTTTGTGTTATATAAAGAATTATATCAATCGTTACGGCCATGTTCATGTTACTCCTTTGAATCTTAATCTCCGATTTTCACTCCAATGATGTGACTCCTTTGAAACTAACTCCTTGTCACCTGTCACAACTATCTTATCACCTACCAAAGCTGAATTGTTACCTGTCACAACTATCTTATCACCTGTCATAACTAATTTGTCACCTGTCACAACTATCTTACCAACTGTCACAACTCTCTTGTCACCTGTCATAACTATCTTACCAACTGTCATAATTAACTTGTCACCTGTCATAACTATATTATCACCTGTTATAACTAACTTTGTCACCTGTCATAGCTAACTTGTCACCTGTCATAACTAACTTGTCACCTGTCGCAACTAACTAGTCACCTGTCATAACTAACTTATCACCTGTCAAAACTATCTTATCACCTGTCATAACTAACTTGTTACCTGTCACAACTATCTTATCACCTGTCATAACTAACTTGTCACCTGTCATAACTATCTTACCAACTGTCATAACTAACTTGTCACCTGTCATAACTAACTTGTCACCTGACATAACTAACTTGTCACCTGTCATAACTAACTTGGTACCTGTCACAACTAACTAGTCACCTGTCATATCTAACTTGGCACCTGTCAAAACTATCTTATCCCCTAGGCATAACTAACTTGTCACCTGTCACAACTATCTTATCACCTGTCATAACTAACTTGTCACCTGTCACAGCTAACTTGTCACCTGAACATTTCCACTCTTGACTTCTCGTTTCACTTTCTTTCGGAAATGAACTACGCCCTTCTACAGTCTCTACTGTTGCTTTCTTTAGCTTCTACAACAAAGACATAGTCTTAATACACAAACAAAAATAAAAATGAGCAAATTCGAGCCCATAGAATACTGTTAAACAAATCTTTAAAGAAGACAAAACAAACACAGCTCGGATGCTTTTTGTTGCGAAAAGCATAGGTAGGTAATTAACGCCATGCGTCTCTAAGCCAGAACGACCCCTCTCCCGGACCGAATAATGAAACCAACATAAAGATCTGAATGTCAATTACTAGTGAACTTAATGTCACCAGGAGCCGGTCAGCGTTTAGGGGGGAGTGGAGCTGGAATTATTGTTTCAACACCAACCAACGAACAGGTAGTAAGTAGCTTTCATCACTGCGGTGAGTGCGGCCTTTTCCGCGTCAGGAGCATGACTCTTTGGAAAAGCTAAGAGGCGAAAGGGAGGGGCGAGAGCAGTATTCTGATTGACCATGTGAGTGATGACGTATGTAAGATTTCCTCCCCACATGGGGTAAGCATAGTGTGTTCACCAATCGGGAAACAGATCTCTCCATCCACTCCGCATAGGTAATAATGGAATGTAATAAAAGGCAAATAATAATTAAATTATAATGTAATATAATATATAATAATAAACAAGATATGAGTAATCGATGATAATGTTATTTCAAACATTAAAAAAGTAGTAACATTAATAAAAATCGAAGAAACTGTTAATAATGTTATACTAAAATAATCAGAAAAAAATAATATAAAATATGTATATTATCTATTAGAGAGAAAATATAAAATAGTTATGATAAAGGTTAAAGAGTTAAAAAAATAAGAGAAGTATACCAGAATAATATGTTCGAATATGACATGAAAATGTTTATATAAGTTTGTAGAGAAGTAAATGTCATTATTAAGTGCAATAATAATCAGTAAGACAGTTCCTGATCAAAGTCGGATGAAACGAATGCTTGTAATTCTTGCTACCAGAGCTCAAAATATAGTTATAAAAAGTACTAGTGTATATTAAATATGAGACCCCAAAGGAATTATTGAATTGTCTTTCTGGTCCAATATTTAATGAACACCCGACATCTGCACAGCTTCGGACAGAAATTATGGCGCAAGAAACAAAATATCAAGTAGGTAAATACAAACCTGTACCAAAACAATGTTAATAATTTAATTTCCGCGGTACCGGGTTCAAACCCGAATCCCGGCATGAGCGGACACGAACGTCAGCGAACGGAGAGATCTGGCTACCGATTGGTGGACGCGTTGTATTCGGGTGGGTAGATCTTACACCTCTCACCTCACACATAGCCAATCACAACACTGCTTTCTTTCCTCTCCTGCCTTCACAGTACAACACACACATACACACACACACCCTCTGTTCCACGGAATCCTGCCGACGGGTATCTATATCCACGTACCTCTGACGCGGAACAGATCCCTCTCCCCCGAGGTGACGAAGGCTTCTACCTGAACACTGTTAAGTGTCAAAAGATAATACTTCCTGGCACCTCTCCCCAAAAGAGGACCGGCTCCTGAGGCGCTCGGGCTCACCAGCGATTGTGATGCTACCCTTTATGTAGATTTCATTATCCGGTTTGCGATTTTCCTGGCTAAAGGAAAGTTGGCGAACTTAAACGAACTCTTAAGACACGGAGCCTTTATTTAATTTCGCTGTATCCGGAGCCCCACCATACATAATTACATCACATTGGCAAACCATAACAATCCTCTAAATCAGGGGTGAGGAAACCTTCGCCCGCGAGGTATGAAAAAGGGAAGAATATGATTGAAACTCATTTATTTCGTACTTGGCATAATACAAATGAACAATTTTGCGTATATTCTAGCAATAATCCATATTTGATGTGTTGTCCTTTTGCTTTTATAAGCGATTTTATGCGTTTTTGCATATTGTGTATAAGTGGTTGGGGCAACCTTCTGCCAGTCAATGTGTGATATTAACGTTTATTCCTCTTTTTCAGTGATTATCTTATTGTTAACTTACAATTAGTAATTTTTTTTGTTAAAAATGCCTCGGAAGAAACAGATTCCTGAAGCTTAAAGAGCTCAAATCATTGCATTTTCCAGAGAGGGATTATCCCAAGTCAAAATTGCAAGAAAATTGAAATTCTCGAGAAGCGGTGTCCAAACAACCATTAAAAGGTACAATGAGAACAATTCTTTCAAAAACTGTGATGCTCAAGGTCGCAAAAGGTATACAACTACGAGAGAAGATAAGTTGCTGATAGGAAAAAATACCTCTTCTAATATAGCTGATGAGTTTCGGGCAGCAATAAACGAACAGTGGGGAGGTTATTAGAAGCTTGGTTCAAAGGATTTAAGGATAGAAAGACACCGTGGCTGTCTCAGATGAACAAGAAGAAGCGATTGTCTTGGGCAAAAGAGCATGAAGATTGGACTGATGATGATTGGGCTAAAGTAGCTTGCAGGTTGCAGGTTGGTTCTCCACATTAGTTTCCACCAAGTTATTAAGCTTGTACATATTTTTTTATTGGATACCAATAATGATCAGTAAAATTTGTATTTCTCCTCAGATCTTTGGGACCCCTGGAGCTGTTTATGTTCGTCGAAGAGTTAGGTAAGCTTATGATCCGAGATGTGTTGTCCCAAAAGGCAAGTGGCAGTGTAATGGTTTGGGGCTGCATGTCGTCTTTAGGTCCTCAAAAAGTGAATTAGAAATTTTCGCCCACGGCTCAAAAAAGTTTCCCCACTCTTGCTCTCAGTGGTCAAAAAATAAATCTCGGTAGCGCTCATTGTCCACAGTAAAATTCTTAGGTAAAATAACAGGATTATCCAAAAGCTTCTCAACTGCTCTGGTTGCCGGATGCTTTTCTATATTCTAACCTTGGTCGGAGTTCGATAAGTGCCTCCGGTGAAGGCAAAGGGCCTAGTGGGAAATATTTGGACGTGGGACTCAGACATATACTCTAGGAGCTATTTCCTTTTTCAATCTTGGTGATAGACTCTTACATACACATGCACACATAGTCAACACACACTCACTCCGCAGGGTTTTCCCTTCTTTGTTCTATTTTTCCGAGCACTCATATGAGCCGATGGAGAAATAGATGAAAGAGACCCGGTGGATACCACTGAAGACCCTCTCCGATGGCCGCAAGCCGGACCGAGGGAGGGTCTTCGCAAAAATATATGGCGATCTGGGAATGGCACTGGTACGACTAATCGACACCCATGATGGATATGCTGCAATATGCTCTAAGGAGGCTGACTGCGAAGCACTCACCTCCCCAAAAGCTGCAGAGTGCTTGAAGACGATTAACTTAAAACGGCACACCCCACCACAAATCAAAACACATAAAAGTGTCATCCTTCGCCGCCTCGATCCATGTGTTGGGGGTCACACCGTAGAAGAGATTCATGCGGAAGTGAAATAAACACACCTGGGCGAAGGTAGCTGAGATAATTAAGTTAAAAAATACACGCACGTATTCAAAATAGTCTTTTGCGATACGGCGATGGTGGTTAAAGCTACGGAGGGAGGTATGCTCCTCTTTAACGTCCGTGTCTGCCCTGAGCAGATTGAACGTGAGGAATTTATTGACCTCCAGATATGCTTCAAGTGCTACAAGTACGAGGAGCACACCACGGTCACCTGATTCAGTGGGGACGTTCTTTTGTGCTCTATCTGCTCCTCAAATACACATTCATGGAGGGACTGTAATAGTACCTCTCTGAAGTGCTTGAACTGTGCAAGAGCGCATAAGACGTTATCCATGGCATGCCCAATCAAGAAAGATCTGCTAAAAAGAAAGGTAACGAAAAAAGATAAGCTGAAGAATTGAAAGCGAACAGTACTTACGCCAAGGTTGCAAAGGCTGCTGTAGCGGAGTCAAAGGAAACAAAGACATACTTGCACGTATAAAATAAAAACTCGACGAAAATTATGTGTTGCATTTATTATGCTCACAATTTAATAGAATATTGACGCATAATGGAATGCAGGAAATGTGGTTTACCTAGAATCCACGGCCAGAGGAGATTCTAAGAATTAGTCTCAATCCTCAGTGCGAGACTAGTTGCCAGAAGCTCAGATGCAAAATCACGCACTGAAAAGCAGAACAACAGTGAAAATTTAGAACAAACTAACACATATACGCACACACAAAACGATATGAAAGTTTCGGTGACTGAGACTGCGAGACCCGAGGGAGGGGCACGATTGCCAAGTTCCCGGAAAACCTCACATCCTCAAAAACGTCCGAGGTCGTCCTTTTCTTGTAAGAGGGAATCTAGGCACGTTTATCATTCAAGAAAAATAAACTTGAAGGTATACGCTGCCGAAAGTTCCCCTTTCCCTAAGGAGGTGACTTCCGTTGATGTAGCTGATGGAATAATATCTGGAAGATACAAATGGGAATTCACCTCAGACGACTGCATCGAAAAACAAGTCGCTAAGGCTTTAAAACTGGCACACGAAACTTTCACCCCTCTCACTGACGGCGAATAAAGGAAAATACGAACAAGCAAAACAATTACGCCCCGTAGCACTCCACAACGACTAAGGTTGTAAGAGAATAAATCCTGAAAACAACACAAACACACACAGGAATCTATAGTGAACAAGACAATGGACATACTAAAAATATTACATTTTAACTAGGACGGTTGGACGGACAAAAGAGTACTGTACGGTAACGCAATACTACAATGTGACCCAGACATTGTATTTATCTCAGAACACGGGATAAATACAGACACTGACAAGATAAAAAATTTCCCTACGAAGTCATAACCAAAAATCACAGCGGAGAACGTTTTGACGTATGTGCAATAGCTGTGAAAAGAGGTCTTGACTTCAGATCAATAGGTGGACTCGATGAGTCATACCTCGCTGTGGAGTTCCGTACGGCAGTGGGCCCCCTGGTCCTATCAACATGGTACCAGCCCCTAAGGAGAGGGCACTTACCCCTCCACAACTTCCTGCAGCTTTGTGGTCACGGCAGAACCGGGTTTTTTACCGGCGACCTCAATGCGAGGAGTCCCGCCTCAAATTACACCTCGACCAACCCAGCAGGCAGGAATCTTGAGACACTTATTGACAGACAAACTATTTATAGAATTGTATCAAATTTCCCGACATACATTACACACAGATCAGCCACAAAAACAGAAAAGTGCTCACCAACACTGTGTTCCCCTACAACAACCACCTTGTCGTCGGTAAGAGAGCTTGCGCGATCTATTTGAGTTAAGCTAGCTAAGCTGGGAGAGTTTTAGTCCGGCAGGGTCACCCATGCCAGTAAGGTAGCTTTAGTAGGATCCAGAATAAGGGTTGTCAAACTTCTCTACTACTTCTTTGATGCGTCTCCTTGCATCCTCCTGCTAACCTCTTTGATTCTGTTAGTACTAAGTTTCACCAACTCTCTTCAACTGTCAAAAAAAAACAAAAAAAACAAACATCCATCTCTATTACACCTAAGTTGTTTATTAATAAGGGCCTCACCAGCTCCTTTATGCCGCGTGAGAGGAGAGGCTTTGGAACCTCTTTAAATAACGCCCTGGAGCACTCATAGGTTGCAAGAGACAGAATGAAGGGATCTCAGGCATTTGGGGTAGGATTAATGGATAAATGCTAGGTACCCCTTAGAAGCTTTCTCCTAACGTGTAATGGCCTGACCAGCCCCCTGTGGCCGCTAATTGGTGAACAAAGGCTCAACTGCTCTTTGGTGAGAGAGCTTTTGTGCCTTGCTCGCTGCTAGATAAGCTAAAGATCTCAGATGAAGTCGTGGGCACTTAGCTTTACTATTTGCCTTAAGTCTGGCCGTTTTTAGTTGATTAGTAAGGCTTAGTAGGAAGACAGTTTCACCTCAAGCATCCCTATCGAAAAATCAGAGAACCAGTTCACTGGGGCTCTCGTGCTGCTCAGTTGGGAGCTGCGGCACGATTGGGTACTTCCGGCCAAGGGGAGACCTTAGGGTTGGTGTGCTTGGTCAAAGGGTTTCTGTTCGCCGAACGACCGAAAACCTCCTGGAAATAGGCGGATGTGATTAGTGCGAGAGAAAATCAGATACAAAAAAACCCTTTCCTTTAAAGGAAAGGCCTTTCTGTCGAATATGATCCAGGATGTCTTAGAGAGGACCCAAAGGAGTATCCGGCTCAAAGTTAGGGAGGACGTACACCAGTACGCTCGTGGCACTCCTTGAACGACCTTCTCAGAGGTCGCAAAGAGGGGTGCCTCCTCACCAATGAATAAGCCGGGAAACGGAAGAGCGTAGTTAGTCCTAGATTCGATGACTCCCTGAAAATTCTTCTGTTTAATGAGAGGTCGATCAGGAACAAGTTTCTTAAACTTCGTGGCCTCGTAGCGACGAAAGAACATGAAATGGTAGCCATAACAGTCGTGGGTGAAAACCTCAAACTGAGATTTTGAAGGTAAATTCACGATTCCCGGTTACCAACTCTTCCCAAAAGATAGGCCAGACAGAGAGGGTGGCGGTGTGATGTTGTATGTCAAGGATACATTCAACTCGATAAAATGCAGCACCGTATCCCACAACGAGCTCCTAGGTGTAGACCTAGAAATAGGTCTTGCCAAATACAGGACCCTGGTGCTTTATAAACCTCCTGCCCAACTCGTTGAAAAGGACTGGGATCTGTACCAGCTGCTAGGAGAACTTGTCGAAGGCAAAGTGTCTATCGTCATAGGGGATTTCAACACACAAGTTGACTGGGAGAATGCGCTACTCCTGGAATTCGCGGACAACGAGTTCCTGACTCAATGGGTGAGAGAGCCAAAGAGAGAAAATAATATTCTTGACTTAGTGTTCACATCAGAGGAAGACATCGTTGAGGAGCTCTCTGTAGGCGAATAAATCGGTGGTAGTGACCCCGACTAGTTAGATTTGTAGTTAAAGTCCCCAAGATACAATCCGCGTTCGGAGAATCGAGGAAACTTGATTTAAGAAGGGAAGATTTCGTAGGTCTCCGTGCAGGACTGGCTGATGCGAGATGGGAAGGGTGCGATAATGTTGAAGACTTGTGGAACAGTTTCAAAAGTAAGGTCATGAGTCTTCAATCACAATTTATCCCTATGAAAAGCTTACGTCGGTCTTCCGTTCAATCAAGTTGGTTCAATCGAGAAATTGGTCAACTACCGAGGGAGAAGAGATCTGTGTACCGCTAGTCAAAGATTTCTGGTAACTTTGCAGAGTACCGTAGGCTAGCAAGGAGAGTGAAGTCTACTATAAGAGCGGTTAAACGTGCCGAGGAGCTCCGAGTGGCGAGACTGTGTAATCAGAATCCCAAGGAGTTCTTTGGTTATGTAAACAGCCGTAAACCAATCCACCGCACGCTTGGCCCTTTGGTAATTGAGGAGGGTGCATTAAAGCACTCGGATGCAGAAAATCCAAACCTCCTAAACGACTACTTCTCTTCAGTGTTCACTGAAGAGCATAGTCCCACCCCCCAGCCCATTGAGTCTCACTTGGGTGAGATGCTGGAGGAAATGGACTTCAGCCTAGCCGAAGTAAAGGAAAAAATCTACGACCTAAAAACGAATAAGTCCCCTGGTCCGGACGGGTTTCTCCTTAAAGTGTTGAAGGAAGTGTGTGATGAGGTGGCACCACATCTGACCACAATCTTCAACACTTCGATCCGGACTAGACGCGTTCCTGGAGACTGCCGTGAGAAGGAGGTGACTCAGATCTTCAAGAAAGGAGACCAAAGCCAGCCATCCAACTACCGACCTACCAGTTTAACCTCGATAGTCTGTAAACTCATGGAACGCATCATGGTGGACAATATAACGTCATATTTAGAGTCAAACCTGCTATTGAAGAGTTCCCAGCACGGATTCCAAAGGCACCGGTCATGCCTAACGAACCTTGTAGAATTCTTCCACTTCGTTTTCAGTGAGCATGATGAGGATAAAGCGGTGGATGTTGTCTACCTAGACTTTTAAAAAGCCTTTGACAAGGTACCACACCACCGCCTTCTCCGTAAAGTGCGTGCGGTGGGCCTATACGGAAATGTAGCAGGTTGGATAAATAACTGGTTAAGAGGCAGACGGCAACGGGTAGTGTTGAATGAACAAGGTTCTAAGTGGGCGCCCGTAACTAGCGGTGTTCCCCAAGGTTCTGTCCTTGGACCACTAATGTTCATCATCAATGTTAATGATATAGATGGTGACGTAGTTGCAAAGATTTCCAAATTTGCCGACGATACCAAACTTGGTATGAACGTTGCAAAAGAAGGAAATACCGCCAGGCTGCATGAAGATATTCGGAAGATTGGGGAGTGGTCGGACACGTGAACAAATGCAAAGTGATGCATATCGGCCACCGAAATCCCCAATCTCATTTTTTTCTTAATGGCACTGCTCTTGAATCCACCGACACTGAGAAGGAATTGGGTGTAACTATAAATAGTGATCTCAAGTTCTCAAAGCAGTGTATTGAGGGGAAGAAGAAAGCCCAAAGGATGCTAGGGGCTTATAAAGCGACAGTTTGTCCTACCGCACCTGGAGTATGCCGTACAATTTTGGAGTCCTTCATTTCCAAAGGACATCGCCAGTGGAACGCGTGCAAGCCAGAGCAACCAAACTGATTCCCTCTATCAGACATAAAAGTTTTGAAGATAGATTAAGGGAATTAGATCTGTTCTCGTTGGAAACCTATAGACCCGTCAGCTCATCGAAGTTTTCAAAATACTTCGAGGGTTCGACAATGTTGACTACAGGGATATTTTCAGCCTTAATGAGAGCAGAACAAGAAATCACGGCTTTAAACTTGAGCTGAGTCGTTACAACCGTGATCTGTGTGGAAAACTTTTCACGTACAGTATCTGCGGTAGCTGGAACGTACTTCTGGTGAAGGTTATCAACAGCAATTCTGTTGACCAGTTCAAGTCAAGATTAGACAAAGTCTTGAAAAGTGGCCGTTTAGGGAGGACGTAAGGTAATTGAGCGGTGATGTGCCCGCTCGACAGCTAGTCCAAAGGTACCCTCATTGAATGCACCGTAAGGTCTTCTAGGGTACTTATTTTCCTTGTAGCTCCTTGTAACTACTTCATTAAACCGGCCCTCCTATCCCTAGCGACCACCAGGCTATCCTTATTAAAATTTCAACTTTTCCTATTCAGGTCCCCATCCCAAAACGCAAGAGCTACGATCGCGAAAACTGGGATAATTATAAACAACTCCTCGAAAATTACATTCCTGACCCCTTAATTGACGCTTATTTAGAAGAGATCGACGAGGAGTTGAACAAAGTTACCGATCACTTAATAAAAGCCGATAAGAAAGCCATCCCCGAGTTAAATATAAAATTCTCCCTGCCCCTTCTTGGAGCCCTAGAATAAAATCCCTCGCGAGGGAATACGGGAAACGGAGCAATGAAGTAAAGCTCACTGGACCCAATATCACTATGCACAGACGAACACGACAGATACGCGAAGAATTAATGACACTTATTAGGGGCCAACAGAGTGTACTTTGGGACAACTTAATAGACAGACTGAACTTATAAAAGGACTCCGTTACATTCTGGCAGAGTGTAAAAATACTAAAAGAAGGCCAGACACGGACGTCACTAAAACTCAGACGAGAAGACACTGAAATTATGGACACCGAAGAAATTGAGGATGAATTCAGACTCTTCTGGGCATCTGTTTTTTTTAAGATATTTCCGGAAGAGAATGATAACTTTGATTTAGACTTTAAAGACGGGATTATAAACGAACTGAATGACCAGATTCACAGAACCTACCTTCACCATTATGTATCTCAAGAAACGAATATGGAGGGATTCGGCGGTAGAATTACTGCCGAGGAACTTTAGGAAACCTTAAAATCCTTTCGTCAACGAGCACCTGGGCGTACAGCACTGACGTAGGAAATTTTTATAATAGCCCAACCTTACACACTTTCTGGAGCTTATGAATATCATGAATGCATGCCTGAACGTGGGCTGCTTCCCTGACTACTGGAAGGTAGCAAAAATGATATTCATTCCCAAAGCCAGGAAGCCACCGGACAGTCCAGCTAACTTCAGGCCTATATCTCTCTTAAAATGTGCTGGCGAAGTCTTTGAGGAGATAATGGCCAACAGGGCGAACTCGTTTCTCTAAAATAATAATTTACATCACGAACAACAATATGGCTTCTGGAGAAAGCGAGGAACGAACACGGTGCTAGCTGTGATCACCAAAAGACGTGGCGTCCGTCGGTCCCAATTTTGTTTTTCTTTTGTTTTGGTAATAACATTGTAACTATTCGGCCAATTCTAACGAAATTTGAAAGTCTTATGTTTTTTTACATTCTCTTTTGAATGATATAATTGCCAAGGTCCTCTCAATATTAGACCGGGAATTATTTTGTTTTGGCAATAACATCATAACTATTCGGCTGATTCTAACGGAATCTGAAACCCTTATGTTGTTTTACATTTTCTTTCGAATGATATAATTGCCAAGGTTCTTCCAAGGTTAATCCAGGAATTATTGAAAGACATGAAAGTCGTAAAGTCATAAATCAGAATAAGTGAGAGCACACGACTTTGGTCAGCAGACCTTGTTTAAGGGTGAAACCGATTTCTGATTGAAGTGATGGCGCACGGATTCGCACGCCATCACCCTTCTGTACGAGACTGTATATGTAGTACGATGTTCCATCTCAGTAGAAATTAAAAATATGAGAATCAAACATAATATAAATGCAAAACAAAAACTTGTCAAAGTGAAGTTAAAAAAAGGAAGCTAGACAAAATATGAATATGACCAAGAATTTTTATATCTCACGAAGGACAACATTGGAAAATAAGATAAAGTGAAAAAACTATTATTAAGATAGGAGAATTCTTTTCATAAATATAAATAAGAATGATAATTGCACAAAATTTTTAAAAAAACTATTGAGGGTTAAAATTAGAATACTATAGGTGGAGACAAAACATCAAATTTCCAGTTCTTATGCCATTGATGTCATTGCATATTTTAAGAATAAATATATAAATATCTGGATAAATTAAGTCATTCGTCCTTCATTTGCCCACTAAAATTTCATTCACCCCTAAATTTGTCATTCACCCTTGGGTGAATTACACCAGTTTAAGACGCATTGCCAACCTTCATTAATCTTGAGTCGGCCATATTGGACTCTGCCCCATCTTTTGTTCTACTCTCTTCTTGAATTTATAATTTTGATTGTCGCTTGTTCATACAAATTGGCCCATTCCACTCTGTGTCACCTTGTATATTGACATTACCTTCGAATCGATTTGTATCAATCGATGGCCCAAATATTGGATCTTTCTTTCTTTACATCTGGTTAGATGCGAGATTAAACTTGGTCTTTTATAACTGTTCAACATCAGCTTATATCTATATTTATTCACTTTTTTCAGGAACAAAAATGACTGGCCCATTATTCGATCTCGCGTGGTAGCCATTGTGTGCTTTATTAAATTTTTGAAGTAAGTTAGCTAAAATATTTACTCTGTGCTCTGCAGAAACCACTGATAATTCAGTTTCTAGACACTTTAATTTTATTAGACCTCTAATATTAGGTCAAATTTACATTTGTTTCTCTTATATTTATAAATAGCACCTATTGATATCTGTTCATTAAAGAGGATTATCTCACATACTACTAGTTTCTTCTGCCTGTAGGGAAAAAAATATAGTAGCATTGTAGGATGATTTTCACTCGTAATATTCTCATAAAAAAATACGGCCCGAGTATGGCTCCTTGTCAAATAGCGTTCTATGCTGTAGTTGATGAATATATATAGTGTGATCAATCTTTGGTTTGAATCAGATCACTAACGATGATTATGTCGATTTACGTCGCCTGAATGAAGGTGTTTCATCAGACCACTTAAGCAGTGGCAGATGCCTACGATTTTTGTATATTCTGGAAAATTTGCTTTGACCTCATCATTAAGTCCATTTGCAATTCAAATCATGTAATGTTATTTTGCATCTTTTAGAATTTTCTGAATGGTACAGAGACTCATGTAATCATGGCTAAAACTTCATCTTAACCAGGCGTTTGAGTTGTTAGGAAACTTTTCTAGAACTGCATCCTCATTATATTCAGTTTAGCCAGCTTTTTTTCTACTAATTCTGAACATTATCTTATTTTCATTAAGTTTTAATAATAATTAAAAATTGTTTATAACGGAAAAATCTTTATTCAATTTGAGTCGGAACTTTCTTCGAATTATTGTAACGCCTTTTTGCTCATTCGTACAATGCAGTATACTTTGCTTGATCTGCAATTCTCTATCTTCCTCAATTATGCGTTTGAATCCATAGGAAAAAATAAATCAAGATATATGAACATCTACGGCAAACACTATTAACATGAATTAGTAAAAATCTGATTTACATCAATTAAAAGGTTTCATAGATAGGTGAGACATCTGGTATAAAAAATCTATTTAACTTCTAATCGACTGCTACGCTATAGAACACTTCGGAACATGTCTTGATATAGTATTCTTTAGCCATTCGTCAGAAGATTTTTATAAGGACACATGAGGAGCGGCTTCGTCACTCCTCCTTACAGACCTTCGATCTGTGGCTAACGGCCTATCTGGCTCTAGCAACGGGGTTTTGGGCGAAAAAAATTAAAAGGTTTCCAGTACATATCTCCTAATAATTTACTTTTAGTGGAATTCTTTTGATATACGGAAAACCAAACATTTTTAATTTATATTTGCTTGTATATACGAAAAAAAAACATGCATGCATAAATTTTAAGAAATTTTCTGAACTTCACGATTTGTAATTATTTTTTTAATTCCAAAACATTCGATATATAATTATATGTATTTTTCTAAACTCTTAGAAAAAACTGATAAAAGCTTCAAATATACAAAAAAACAGCTTTAATTTTAATTATTTTGGAAAATCTCTCTGAATCTCACTTTTCCAATCCTTTTTCTTTTAAAAACTCCAAAACATTGAAAAATAAATAGCCTTTAATTTCAAAAAGTTTCATTATGTTGAAAATTTTTAATAAAATCATAATAACATACAGTCATACTTCAACTTAGAGAATTATTTTTTAAATTCAAACTGTTTAAAAAATTGCCTAAAATATATTGTTAGAGATTAAGTTAAATCGTTCCCTGTGAAAAATAAATGCGATAACACTTTCTTCGTTAACTTACGCTAAACAATTTTTAACAAACTTTGACTGATTTTACTCCTTTCAGACACTTTTGTTTCTAACTTTGATTAGTTAAAATCATTTATAGTTCAGCGGTTTTTGAGGAAGGGTCTTTTAAAATCTGGGAGTGATAATTTGGATCACTTTACCTTTGGAGGTGATTAGAGCCAAATTAGTTTTCTGTCGTTCATTTGATTTCACATTGGAAACCTACGCGAATACTCCCCTAGTATTTTGGTTAGAAATCTCAGTAGAAAATTTGGATATTTTTTTAAAAAGTTTCTAGTTATTTCGGTAAGGGGTCAATAGTATCGGATACTCTTAATGCTCTGTCTTCATGTAAGTACTTTGTATTTATTTCCTTGAAATTTGGTAGTCTCTTGCTGGTTTCCTTTTCTGCAAAGCCGAATTTGTAGCATTAACTTTGTATCTTTTATTGAAAGTGAATTAAAAGTGATTGGAAAGTGGGAAGAATTGTTGAAGGATTTAGTGACTAGATTTTTCTCTCCTATAGAGAAGCTGTCATTTTATGATATACTCGGTTTTGGATAGCCTTTCAAGCAGCTTATTATTCGCTTACTAAAGGTACTTTTATTAATTATTCTTGCATTTGATTATTTTCCATTACATTTTTCTCCTTTACCAGTTTTATTTTGATTGTTTACCATTTGTGGATTGATTTGGGTTTTGCTGAGAAATAAATTAACCCATAGATCGGAAGCAAAGAGCTGCTATAAGTGCATTTCGCTTGATTTGAGATTCCCTGATTCGTTCAAGAATTGATTTATTTTTCATGCCATTAGGATTTAAAGTGTAATTGATTTGCTGTACTCTTTCCCCTTTCGTGAGGGATTTATCTGTATCTATAAAACGCTCTGTTCCTGCGGCCACAACGTTGTTCCCTCATAACTAAGGGTTATTCACGCGTGTGCGTAAACTGCCGGGCGCACGATGTGAAATGTTTACTCATTGTAAGTCTATTATATGATAGGGAGAGTGCGCAACTCGCCTGAATCTGCTTTCACTCTACAAATAATAAAGTAAAGATATTTCTGTGCCACAATATAAGAATTTCAATCAATATGCATCTATATTCGTTTATGACAGGACTTTTTATCCCGGACAACGCCGAGACCTATGCTAGTTCACAGTAAAGTCCTTAGGAAAACTTTAACGAGTTCTTTCAGCTTTGGAAAATAAAGGTGATACAGACACTGGTATGTAGTTTGAAATGTAAGGTATGATTTATATTTAACTGTATTGTTTGATATTAGTCTTGTAAGGTTTCTCTAAAGAATCAGGTTGTCACTCTATCCAGGGTTGATGCCTTAGTTATTTGGGTTTGGTGTGTGTTCAAAGGGTCTCCTCTTTGGAGAGCTGTTCTTTGACAATTTGGAGCTGAAACATTTGCCTTTTAAGTGACTTGTACTTGCATAGTTTCAAGACTTCTAATTAATTTTAGATTAAATATTTCTGAATTTTAAAGATTAGGTTCGAGCCTTTAGGTATTGTAACCTTTTGGGGGTTTGGTTTGCTTTCACTGGACTAAGCTGTTCATTAAGTTTCTGCGCTTGTGGATCACTTCGGTAAGCTCCCCCTTCAGATGACTTGATGTTCGAGCCTAACAGACTAGCTATTGCTTCCCTTACTGTATATACTTGAAGATTATGTTATAGTTTATTTCGGTGGAAAAGGATGGGGAAGGCAGCGTTAATTGTAACTGTTAACCATTCCAGGAAAGTAGTTTCCAATTGCAAGGGATGTAAACCATCGATTACTAGTCTCAAACGGATCTGTATACGCGTAGATTATCTTTACAACCTGGTATACACTATAATGCCAACCGCGAACTAGGGTTGGTACAAGGCTAATTTCGGGTACTGTTCCTACCCCCTCCCCTACGAAGAGGGGGTCGGCTTCCACGCCGTATCCCCTCTGTTTGAAGTCAGCGAAGCTCTGCCAGGCGCTGCATCTGTCTTCACGGCCTAGCTAGTGGCAATACATCACTCGGTACGGGAGATTACGCGACGTGCCCGGTTCGGAGACCGGATTGTGATCTATAGCAATTCACAAAGCGCCCTGAGTGCTCTCGGGGCATTGGAATCTCCATATCCCCTGGTTTGCGATATCCGTGACCGATGAGACCGCCAAAGAGTCCGCGACGGCTCTGCGACCGGACCAGGATTTCGCTCTTCCTCACACCGATTACATGGCAGGAATACGGGGGCAGCTCTTCGGGCTGCTTGGCAAATACTTTTGTATTGCGAACTAAAACTAGACTAACTATTTTCAATTATCTTTTGGGTAAAGGTGTATTGTGCTCTTTCCAGCTCTACAATTTGGTGTCAGATGTCATCAACAAAATTTGGTGGAATTATGGGGGGGCGGGAGACTTCTTATTATAACTTCATTTCTTATTTATCAATATTATTCTTCATCTTGAGATTTTTATATTCGAAATCTATTTACTTCTTCTTGACTGAAGTTGCCCCTATAAACATTGACTCCATTTATCTGACTCTTGGTATTCTTGTTGGCGGAGATTCCTTCTTCTTTAAGTTGGCTGGGTTAATTCTTGATCTTCGATCTTCTTTTCTTGATGCATCTTCCAGTTAACTTGACGTGATGATTTCTGGTTGATTTGATTAGTTAGCCCTTGAATTCGTTTTCTTCCGTTTTTCTTTCTTGAGGCGATCCATTTTATCTTGAGTCTTCTTGAGTGGTCCTTAAAGCGTTTTCATTGATTTCCGTTTTCTTCGTGAATTTTCTTCGTAAAAATTGTGGACTTTGGGAGTTTCGATCGCGGGTCTTTGAATCCAAATGCCAGCACTCTAGCCATGACGCTACGGTGAGTCCGTTCTGAGTTGGTAATTTAATGGGCTATTTATATTATCGATTTGGAAGGAATTTTTCTCTGATACATTTTCTCACCCCTACACAGGTCCCTTATGGGGAAGGGGGGTTATATATTATATTTATTTATCAATATACTCCATCTTGAGATTTTTCTATATTCAAATATATTAATTTCTTCTTGGTAGAAGTTGCCCTTTGAAACATTGCCTTCCAGTTATCTGACTCTTGGTATTCTTATTGGCTGAAATTCCTTCTTCTTTAAGTTGGCTGGGTTAGTTCTTGATCTTCGTTTTCTTCTTCGTATCTTCATATTAACTTGCATTTATCTTGATGTGATGATTCTTCTTTGATTCTTGATGACGTAATGATTTCTTGTTGGTTTTTGATGAGTTTGAGATGAGTTAGCCCTTGAAATCCTTTTCCTTGATTTCCGTTTTCTTCGTGAATTTTCTTCGTCTGAGCATCAACGGCACCTCGGTGCTGCTGGAAGGTGTTCTCACTACGCTCTGCGTGGACGACCTTTCGATCTCTTTTGGCATGGCCCAGATGCAAACTCTGGAGCGTCGACCCCAACAGGCATTGAAACGCGTCTCTTGCTATGCCAAAGCGCACAGGTTTAGGTTTTTCTTGGCCAAAACTAAGGTGGTGCACTTCTGGCGCCATCCATGGCTCCACCCTGACCCAGACTTGTTTCTTAATGGGGTACGCCTGGGAGTGGTGGACTCGCACCGTTTCCTCGGTCTTGTATTTGACCGATGCCTCACCTGGGAGGCTCATATTCGCAGCCGTAGGTTTTCTTGTACCACCGCCATGGATATTCTCCGTTCCAGGAAGTTCAGCGCTTGGTGCGCTGATATGGCTACTGCCTTACTTTTTTATCGATCTTTTGTTCTTTCGAAGCTCGACTATGGATGCGAATTTTATGCATCTGCAGTTGGGCGTGTATTGCGGAAGGTGTACTCGATACACCACACCGGCCTTCTCCTCACGACCAGTACCTTCCGCACTTCCCTCATTGAGTGCCTACTTGTCGATGCAGGGGAGATGTCACTCGCTCTGTGCCGTGCACAGTGCATTATTCGGTTGTATGCGCGAGTCCAGCGACTTTCTCAGTTGCGAACAACTCTCACTGAACCCGCAGCTTATTTCGACGGTGCCTATACGCCGAGAGCCTCCAGTTTAGGGTTAGGAAACTCCTTCAAGAGATGGGTATAGCTCTCGGGCTGGTGGTGCCCCTGGTTCTACCTAGGACGCCACACTGGAGGATACCACCTTTGGCTATTTGTCGCCACGCTTCTGCTCCCAAAGCTTCAATAGCGCCGGGAGTATTGCGTTTCACCTTTTTGGAGCACGCCTCGTGTCACGCTGGAACCGTGCCAATGTATACGGTTGGCTCCAAGTCCCAAGAGGGGGGTCGACTTCAACGCCGTATCCCCTCTGTTTGAAGTTAGCAGGGCTTTGCCAGGCGCTGCATCTGTCTTCACGGCCGAGCTGGAGGCAATACATCACTCGGTACGGGAGATTACGCGACGTGCCTATTTCGGAGACCGGATTGTGATCTATAGCGACTAACAAAGTGCCCTAAGTGCTGTCGGGGCATTGGAATCTCCGCCTTCCCTGGTTCGCGATATCCGTGACGCCACGGTTTTGGCGAGCCAGGCGGATGTCGAGATTATTTTCTGTTGGGTTCCTGGATATGTAGGTATTGCGGGGAATGAGGGCGCCAAAGAGTCCGCGAAGACTCTGCGACCGGACCAGCGTTTCGCTCTTTCTCGCACCGACTACATGGCAGGAATACGGTCAGCTCTTCGGGCTGCTTGGAAAAGAAGATGGGAGACGGTCGAAGTAAACTTAAAGTTGCGTGCCATTGAGCTGCTACTGTTCCCATGGACCTACCTCCTAATGCCGCGAAGGCTTCGGGTTGCTTTTTGTCTTCTGCGAATTGGACATACTCGCGGGACGCACCGTCATTTGATGGAGCGCTCGCCAGCGCCCTACTGTGAAGACTGCTTTGTCCCTCAGACTCTTCGGTACATTATTGTTGAATGTCCCAGTCTGGGCCATCTCCGCGCACGTTTCCTCTCCCGGTATCGAGATGGGCGGGGTCGCTACCGCCTGTCCCTTATACTCGGGACGAGTTCGTGCACATTAACTGGTGGACTTATAGACATTTGGGGGGAGGCCGGCCTTCTCCCCTTTATTTTTCTACTTGGGTTTTTTGTTATTTTAGTAGGTCGCCGTTTCCTGCGCCGAGGGAGAGGCAGATTTGCCCCCGACGCTGGAGCTTGCTTCCTGCTTATCGTCTTTTTTTTTAGGGGAGTGGTATTTGTTGGGTTTTTTTACATCTTATTTTAAAGATGCCTAGTATTAGGCAGTGGTGAATACGGCGACTAATGCCCGTGTAGGCAGTCGCTAGATGAGCTCTCGAAATTATAAAAAAAATTGGACCAAAACCATATTTGATTAGGAGAGCGAGCGAGCAAGGTCGTGTGTAGACCAGCATATAGTACATACGAAGTGGAAGAGCATAGATTCTCTGTACTCTAGTATCAATAGAAGTGACGGATCTTAGTGTGAGAGATAGCAATGAGAGTGAAAGATAAAATGGGGTGGAAGTACACATGAGTGTTTTGATAAGGTTGGGACCGAAGATGAGTAAGTTTTGTGTGTATGGGCCAAAGGATCTTAAGGAATTTTGCAAGGATTATGAAGCTTATTGTAAGGAAAAGTTTGGGGCAAATACTCGGTTTTGGGTGAAAAAATTAGGTGAATTTTTGGAAGATCGGTTGCGGGATTTCTATAAGACTATTGTGAGCGAATGTGAGCCGAGATACGAAGTGACGAGGAGCGCATTGTAAATCAGGTGAAGAGTGTGAAAGCTGGCCTCAAATATCGAAAGACAAACGAGTTTGAGGAAGTGAAAATGGACGAGAATCAGATAATTGATTTGTATGATCATATGCTTAATGTTGGGGTAAATGATAACAAGGAGTTAATGCGAAAGTTTTTGAGTGCAGCCTCAAATAAGATGCGTGAATATGTGAATGCGAGAAGGAAGGAGAAAATGTGATGAGTGTGGAAGATGTTTCGGAAACTGTAGAAGATTGCGATTGTGAAAGGTATGGTCGAGGGAGAACGTCTGTGTATATAGGAGGAAGGAAACATAAAAGTGGGCTACCTGAATTCCGATCTTATAAAGAGATGCCTAACCCAGTGGAAGTCATGGCCAAGTTCTTGGAGGAATACTATGGCCAAGAGGAAGACCTAAAGGAGCCAAAAAAGCGTTTATATGGGTCGGAAGCAGGTACAAAGTCGAAGCGGTAGTGCGGTGAGAGGCAGAGGTAATAGTAGTATGACTGGTAATGGGAGGAGCTTTATAGGTAGGAATAATATGAATGAAGGAAGCCGGAATGTAAGCAGAGTGGATGGACGTATGAATCAACAAATGAGGTGTTGGGAGTGTAATAAGGGTGGTCATGTGAGAGCAGAATGTCACCTGGTAGAGGGGTCCTGTTTTGGATGTGGTCAATCAGGCCACCTTATTAAGGATTGCCAGAATTATTCGGTGCTACCTGTGTGGGCAGATGAACATTTTGCTTGAACATGCGCCGAAGGTGGAAGAGTGAATGCAAATAGGCAGGGAGTATGTGGAAACTGTAGAGATACGGGACATGCTAGAATGTGTGCTAGCCAGAGTAGTGCGTCAGTAGTATTGTAGGTGAAGGGTCGAGTGCACACAAACTCGGCCTCCTATGATCGCATTCAGATACGTACACATGCACATGGACTCGCACTCAAGTGTCCTTACCCCCCTACCCCCCACAATACTTCGGTCAGCGACCTTTTTTCTAAGGAATTAGAGTCTACACACACACACACACACACACACACACACACACACACACACACACATATTGGGTTAGGTTCGGAGTAAAATTGAAAGCGTTTTAGAGCAAAGTTCTCTCTAAACAGATACGCACATACACAATAGATTGGAGCAAATCATACCTGTTCATTTTCCTTTTGTAACTTGTTTAAAAAAAGTCAAGGTTGTTATAATGTTTTATTTTCCATTTTAATTCAGATATGCATAAATTTTCTACAAATTAATAAATTGAAAAACATTTAATTGATGCTAACCATATTATATAATGGTACATAATAAATACAGTTGAGTTGATCGGCTACAGAATTACATATTTTGCAACAATTAATTTTATTGAGTATACAGTATAATTTTTTTTCTTTACATTCTATTAAAAGTATTCTTTGCAACGATTTCTTCGTTTTATTGATCATTATATAAATCAAATTGCTCAATAAAAGATCGATATGATTTACCGTTTGTCATTTGCTGAGTGAAATAGACACAAAACAAGCTACATGAGTTTGAAAAGTAACTTTGAACTCTGAATGGATTGACGATAATGATTTTATTCATTTTTACTAAGTTTTTACGAATATAAACATCATTCTGGAACCCTAGAGATAGGCTGTCGAAATAATACAAACTTTTTTTGTTAGCAAACAAAGCGATCCAATGCGAACTAGGTCTATGGCTGCTGGCAGTTTTAAAGGTAAAATATCCCGCAAAATATCCATGAATAACTCGTTTTGTAGTTTTATCTCGATACAACGGTTCTTCTATTTCTATTGCATTCATTTTATTAAAAATTAACTAATACGTTTCTAGACTTATTTATCTCAATAACAGACTGAAACTCTGCATATATAACAAGAGAAACCGGGTCTATTAATGGAGATTTAAACTGTAACTATTAATTATAATGTACCTTGTTTTATAGGATTAGAGCATTCTCCAAGACAAGTATTACTCTTGTCCTGATTTAGCTTAATAAAATAAATATTTTTACTTTTATAAATTGTTCATACGTAAGTCCAATACTCTGCCCACCTCCAATACACCCTATACGGTTATATAACGAGTAAAAAACCCTTGACGCAACTGGATCTGTATCGTCCGAATAGTCTAATTCAAATAGTCTTTCAATTTAATTCCCGTTTATATAGATAGTGATGGGATTCACATTATAAGGTTTAAATTCAAAAGGTGATTCATCAAAACTACCAGGAAATGCAGAATGATCAACCATTCCTATAACCATGCGTGTAGGTATTCGCCCCATGAAGATATTATCCACACTCCTCATTAATATAACAATCACAATTGTAAAATTTCGCATGTGAACTTGTGAGGTAGGGTACTTAGCGTTTGATGTAAGCAACCTATTTTCCACCTCTAGATAAGCTGATGCTGAAAGACGGACTTTTCTAATGTAAAGAAAACTCTCTAATAATTATATTTTAGCTTCTAAACCGATCTGGCTTCTAAATAGTGCAAATAAATGTCGTGCTCTGGATAACTTTATCTTTATTGAGACTCAATTAATTAACAGCTTATGTTGCGAGAAGAAATCGGTGTGTAGATTTCCATATACATCAATTATTTTTTCTGAGATTTGCTATATTTCTTTTCTATATTTTCTTTACTAGAGTAATATCCTGAAGTGTAAAGAAAAGTAGATTTTTCTATAGTTCAACAGCGTCTCTAAATATGCACGATAGGGGTAATTATTTTCAATCGAATTTACGGATGCTTCATTTAAATAAATATCAACATTGCTGAACAAAGTGTGAAGAATATTATTTTCAGGAAAAACATTCTCCCCATCTAGAAGTTGGCTTCCATTTGACTTCACAATTCTTTCTTTAATATAAAGATAAACCTCACTAGGGTCTACATAATACTGTCCGTTACCAGATACATAATATTCAACCGGTGTGAGGTCGGAAGAGGTATTGCTAAGCGGATAGTAAGACTGATAATTGCTTTCAACGCTGGAAGTTTGGGTTGGTGGAACAGTAAACAAATCGAGTTCTGTCTTCGAACAGATATCACTTGTTGGAGGAAGAGTATTCATTTTACACTGTAAGATTTACAGCCGTTGATATCTTTATGAGAACATCTATTAAATGTCTGATGGTTTATATTATGAGTAAAAAACATCCCCATCCTCTTCATCTATTTTCAACTTTCTTCTATTCTTCAACGTCTTGTTCATCCATTTTCGCTTATTTATTACACCTATTTTTACTGATTTTCTCTCATTATCCCTCTCAGATTTTAACTTTCTTCTAATATACTGTCTAGTATCTTTAGTGATATTATTTTTTACCTTTCCCAGCTGGTCTCTCAGAGCTTGCTTCGCACTCTTTCCATGCACAATATCCTGAACAGTATCGAAACCGGCTGAAATAGCCTTCTTTCCTAGATAACGAGCACCACTCTTTAGATATGGTGCTGCATTTCTGAAGAGGGAAGAGAAGAGGGATCCAAGACCATGTCCCCTCTGTGCTCTTAAACTTTAAACACGTGTGGTCCATTCAACAATCTTAATTATTGTTTAATGTTTACTCCTAATGTGTAGTTTTATCATCAAATAACCAACAAAGAATGGAGATTTTTTCCCCTTCGACCGTTCTTATATAAATATAAATTGATCTCACGTCCCCAGAGCTTAGATTCAGATAGTGTGGATTATCAAAAGTTATACTGAATGAAACCTCATTGAAAGGAAGATGAATAATTTTCATCAGCCTCGACTGTGTCCCGCCTACTAACTGATAGTCTACAAGGTTAGAGTAAATGTAACATGATCTCGGATGAGATATAAGAGCAGTAAAATCTATATTGAACGTTATACAACGATTTTATTTTGGGATATCATCTCTGATAGATCTTTCCATTATAGTGGAAAATTCTTTTGACATATGAATTAATAGATTTTCTTTCCTTTTAACATTGAGCAATGAACCTGAAGTGAGCATTAATATATAATCAGTAGATATTTTCCGTTGCTTTCTGTCAGATTGAAACATTAAATCTTGAGATGATCATTTCTGTTTCATTTTCAGATTCATTTTCTCTATAAGTGCTCTTTCATTTTTGTAATATCCAGCGTCTATCCATATCTCATCATAAGCATAGTCAATTTCTTTTATTTTTGTTACCTTTCCTCTTGCCAATATAGTATTTGATGCATAGTTGTTTACTTCCGCGATTTCCCGATAGAGTGTGAATGCGTGTGTAGACTTAGTAGCCTTATAGATATTCCCTGTAAATTGAAACTCGCAAAAACCTACTTGATACTGCCTGTGGTTTGTTATTATGGATTTGTGCAACTCAATTCTATAGTCAGACATGGTATTTTGAGGGTAAACATCCAGGGAGGATGAGGAAGGAAGGGTGACATAAAAACACTCTGGCTCCATCTTCACAACTGATATAAAACCTTCCACATCTCCCACCTTTATATAATTTTATGAATGTATTTGCTCAAGATTTTAGGGCGATATCACATGCCTTGATATATGAGTTAAACGATTCTGGGTACCCTCGCCATCTAACTAAATATAGCTTGTTTTTTTCATGCCCTTTCGCTTTAACTATCCTCTCCACTACATATTTCTTATGGGAGTCAAATTTTACTTTCTGTAATTCTTCTTCATAAACCCCACTTTCAATATGTTCTCCATTTAAATCTTCAATATAATACAGGGCTAATACATTTGAAGTTTCATATATCTTGTAGATTTCTTCACTCCAGCCTATTTCGTACCCTTTTTAAATTTACTGGAAACGCGTGAGATTCGAACATAATCACCGATCTTATATAGAAACCTATTTTTTTTACCTTCAGCTCTCTGCTTCGGTATAGTAACATCGTGTATAACTATAAACGGTGGTTTTCTGATCATTCTATTTCTACAATTATTATAAGCCTTTGCAAAATTATCTACGAGTGCACACAAACTCGGCCTCCTATGAGCGTGTCCAGATACGTGCACACGCACATGGACACGGACAGTATTGTAGGTGAAGGGTCGAGTGCACACAAACTCGGCAACTATGAGCCTATGCAGATACTTACACACGCACATGGACTCGCACTCAAGTCTCCTTACCCCCCTACCCCCCCCCCCAATACTTTGGTCAGTGACAATTTTTATAAGGAATTAGAGTCTACACACACACACACATACATTGGGTTAGGTTAGGAGTAAATAAATGTGATTTATAAATGTTAAGACATTGTACAGTTAATATTAAGTCAATAATTTCTCAACTTAAAGCCGATAATACTACTATAATAATAAACCAAAAATCATCCCATTAATCCTGATCATATTTATTTCTTTTACACTCTCTGGGGAAAATTCTCTCAGAGGATTCGTGGAATGAAAACGGTCGATTGTGGTTCGGACCATGATGTAATCGACCTGATCAAAAACGACGATTACATTGTGAACTCGTTGAATGTAGTTGGCAATGCATACATTGCGAAAGTGGAGAATGCTGAACATGTAGAAGTTGGCTCCCACGTAATGATATTCCAATTGCAGTATTCACAACCGCTTATGCTAGAATCAAGCTCTATGGCCTCTTAGACTCATTGGGTGAAAGGTTGTTGTACTGTGACACAGACAGTGCCATCTGCATTGATAGGAAAGATGATCCACAACCTTAACTCGGAGAATTCTTAGGTGATCTCACCGATGAGATCAAGGATGTGTACGGTGCTGATGCGTATGGAGATTCATTCTGCTCTACGGGTCCCAAATCCTATTCAGTACGTATCCAAACGCCGAGTGGGGTGAAGAATATACTTCGTGCTAAAGGACAAACCATTAACACTCACACGAAGGATATAATAACCTACGATACTATGAAACGCATAGTTGGAGCCGATGATGATAGAGAGAATGCTGATAGTCATATCCTTGTACCATTTATGGGTTTCAGAGCCGAGGAACACGGTGGAGTGAAAAGGGTGAAAGGCAAAAAGGTTTTGAGAAAGACGTTTCGTAAAGGTATTAGGCTCCCAGAGAGATACCAAACCTTATCTTTCGGTTTCAAAAGGATTTTACAAGATGTCTAAAAAAATTCCATTGAATACCTGACAGCTATTATTAGCTCTTTCTTTCTGTGTATATATATATTTTTCAATTATTAATAATATTCCCTGATTTATATGAATAAAATAAAGATGAAATAATATGCGTTATGCTACCAAAGTTTTATTTTGTCTAAAAAATGACTAGTCACATTCTCTTGACCTTGTGAGAAGGGGAATTATTTTATCTTTGCCTCTTCAATCTTGGTTTTCATCGTATCGGTGAGCGGATGGGAATACCATGAGAGAAATCGAAATAACAAGAGTTTTGTGTCAGATATAGCGATGTTCACTACATTCTCCCCATCATTCACAATGTTAGAATACAATATGCAGAAAAATCTATCTACCCATGTATTGTGACGATTGGATACACCTCCTACAAAGAAAAACTGATCCATAAGCTCGTTTTTTAATTTTTCGCCGATGATAAGATCTTCTAAATCCATAAACTGGTGATTTTTAATCACTACTTTTTCGTTATTATAGTTGAAAGGTGGTTGGATTGACCTACTATAGAATAATACGAGTCAGGAAAACTGAGTAGTGATAGGGTCTTTTCTGTAGAACCCTCTGGTGTGAGGATATTGAAAGTGAGAGAATGGTTCTCGAGACGTGGAGTGTATTGGGGTGAGAGAGAATAAATGTATGTGTGGTAGTTAAATGTGGAGGGCGATAGATACTTGCATTGATAGATACAGGTTAAGTGAATGTGGTATTTCGAGAAGCATTTGAAGCCATGAATGTTAATGGAGTCTATGAAAGTGTCTGTAGTTTGACTGGATTGGGAAAGAAAGAGGTGCCAATATCACCAGATTTAAGGAGGTGTCCGTTAGCACTATTCAAATGAGAGAGGATGAGCTTTGTGTGGTAGATGGTGCGAATAAGAAGTATATGTTGCTAAGGTATAAGTTTCTGAAAGACAATGGTATGGTGATAGATCCGGAGCGGAGGATGATATAATGTAAGAGGAATGGAAGCTTGAGGTGCCAATGCTATTTGAATCAGGATAGAAAAGTAAGACTGAATTTGATGAAGGCATTGGGAATGAACCATTGAAAAGGGAAAGTGTCTAGCGTGAAGGTTGGATGGAGTCAGCCATAAGAATATGCGAGGACGATGAAAATGTTTGTTCTGGACGGTGATAGTGCGAAATATCAAGTACAAAGTGTTGCACATGTTTTTGAAGGGGTGATTGGTCTGAAGAATCTGAGAGAGGGTGTGCCAAAGTGTTGCCTTGCTTACGAAAGAAAAGTTTGAGAGGGATACTTGCTGGGGATAAGTTGGGTACATTGAGTACAGTGGTGAATGCGAAGCATGTTTTCTGGGAGCGTGTCTTCGGAAGATTGGAAATATGAATTGTTAGTTGCTAAAGTGAAATTGGGGGAGGAGAGGTGCCTTGAGCCAGGGAGATGAAATATTTTCGTAGTTTACTGGAATTTAATATAGTGTTGACAAATGAAAGGCCCATATTCCAACCGCCTCGTCATTCCCCTCCCCCTGTTGCTCAAGAGATAGAGAAGCAGTGCGAGGAGTTAGAGAAGATCGGTGTGATTGGACCAAGTGAGAGTGCGTGGAATAGACCGGTTGTGCTTGTAAGAAAGCCCGATGGAAGTTTGCGAATTTGTATTTATTATTGAAAGTTGAATGAAAAAATGTTGAAAGATAAGTTTCCTATGTGTCTAGTCTCTGAATGTGTGTATGGTATGCATGGAATGAAAGAGTTCACAAAAATGGATTTGGTGCGTGAGTATTATCAGATGCCTGTGGCTGAGGAGAGCCGTCCGATGACAGCGTTCTCGACCGCTAAGAGGCATTACCAATTCCGAAACTTGAGTTTTGGATTGGCAAATGCTCCGGCTGCTTTCCAGCGTGCGATGAATGTAATTTTGAGTGGATTTCCGAGTAAGACTGTGCAAGTGTTTTTGGATGACATTCTGATAATGAGTGAAGGCGTTAATGAGCCCATGATTGTAGTGAATGATGTACTGCGAAAGTTGGAAGAAATGTGAGTAAACGTTAAGCTGTCTAAATGTGTGTGGGGGCAGAAGAAGTAGAATTTTGGGAACATATGGTGAGTGCGACAGTGTTGCGAAAATCTGAAAAGTTTATAGAGAAGATGAGAGATTTCCTGAAGCCGAATACTGTTAGAGTTGCGTGGACTCCTTGGTCTGGTAGAATTTTGAAGAAAGTTTATGGAAGATTGTTCAGAAGTAATGAAACCCTTAGGTGAATGGACAGGAAAAAAGAAGAGTACCATAGTTAAATGGAGAGAGTCTATGAATGTACGATTTGATAAGTTAAAAGCATTAGTGGTGAAAGATGTAGAGCTCGCGTATCCTGATTATAGAGAGGATGCTAGTATGCTTGAGGTGTATACGGATGCAAGTGGTTATTTTATGTGTGGATACTTAATGCAGGATCAGTTTGAAAGTGGAGTGAAAAGGAAGCGAGTGATAGGGTATGTATCGAAAGCTTATAGTGCGGCAGAGCGTGCATATTCAATGATTGAGAGAGAATTGGCTGCATTATGTTTTTGTTTTGGGTGAAGTGGGATTTGTAGTGCGAACCGATCATCAGCCTTCTGTATACTTGCAGCGTATGAGGATGGTTTATTGCAGGCTTGCAAGGACAATGGAAGATTTGTGTGATTTTGATTTTGTGTTAGAGTATTTGCTGAGTGAAAGGAATGAAATTGTGGATCTGATGTCGAGATTACCTGGTCGGCCAAGTGAAAGAGTGACTATTGGAATAAATCCGGAATATTTGCCGAAAGGATTAACTGTTGGGAAGAGATGTGAGGGTGGTGGTAATTCTATGTTTGAGAGCGTGCTTTATGCTTGCAAGACTTGTATAATGATGGATTCGAAATTAAGGTACCTGACAGGGTGAAGGACTTGCGAAGAATTGTTATGGAAGAAGCGTGTTAAGGAGTGATGTGAACAAGCTGAAGAAAGAATTGAAAGTAATGTGTGCGCCGGAAGTGATGCCGTTTTAGGAGGTCTTAGTGGTAGTAAGTAAGGTGTTTGGTGTGAGTGTGTGTGTGTGCATTATGGAGGAGAAAAGCCTGTGGTGTATCGTAGGAAGGAGGTGAGCAGAGAGATGGATGTGAGCTGCATTTACAATATCTAAGTGGGGTGTATTATAATTGGTTAATTGAGAAGAATAATTATGTACGGAAGTCTGTGAATGAAGAACCCGAAGAGTGTGTGCCTACTTATAATGATGATGGGTATGCCCAGGAGGTGTTTGTTGAGCATATGAAAGTTGCGAGTGTGGTGTGTGAACATAAGATTGAAAAGAGGGTGCATATTGTGTTAAGAATAAATGGAAAAAGGTATTGTGGAATTATTGATACCGCTATGCAAATTTCTATGGTGAATGCTAAAGTGGTGAGGGATGTAGAGAAGCTGAGTTGGAATATACCTAGGCGAGGCGTTACAATCACGATTTCTGGGTTGGGAGAAGGAAACGTGATGGCATGGGAAGAGGTGAGCTTAGAAGTAAGTATAGGAAAGTTTGAAAATGTGGTGCATGAATTTGTCGTGTTAGGGGAGAGTGAGCTACCTTATTGCTTTTTGTTGGGGATTGACTTCTTGCGAAGAATACAATTTCGGTAGATGTAGGAAAGATCGCCTGATGAAAGATGGTATAGTTGTGGTAAACATGCATGTGCGACTAGATTTACAGGAGTAGCAAGTTTTAATGTGAATGAAGATCTATGACGGAAGACGATAATAAAAGTATGCAAGAGTCATGTTCGATGGTGAGTGAGCTGAAAGATAGTGTGCTGAGGAGTGGGCCTGTCGAAGAATAGAATGCTATATTGAGAATTTAAAAGGTTTGCTCAAAGGTTTGTGCTATGTAGAGATGTGATTTATTTCGTACGAAGAATAGAAGAGGAGGATGTGTATGTTCCAGTATTTTCAGTTTCTGGTACAATTGGGATGGTGAAAATTGTGCACGAGAGGTTTGGACATATGGGGAAAAACAAATTGGGTTAGTGCACGAAAGAGCGTGTGTTTAGTCCATTTTTTAGGAAAATTTGTTTGGATGTTGCGACTACTTGCGAAGCTTATCAGAAGGAAAAGTATGAGTGTATGCGAGTCCTTCTGTTTTGAAATTGTGTCTGGAGGAGCCGTTTGAAATGGTTGCAATCGATTGCGTATATTTGCCTTTGACTGTGCGAGGTCATGTTGGAGTGGTTGTGCTGATTGATCATAAGAGCAAGAATGTTTATGCTGCACCTTTAAAGAATAAAACGTATGTGGCTGTTGCCAGAGTTGTGAGTGAAAAACTGTTGACAATCTATGTGTCTAAGCCAGCGGGAATGTTGAGTGATAATGGAACTGAGTTTGTTGGACCTGCTTTTGAAGAGATATTGAGAAAATGGCCCAGTAAGAGGCGCGGTGATTTGCCATCCTGGCCGCCGTGCTGACGGGACTGAGCACCCCGTCCGACCCCAGCTTAGCCTCTTCTCCTCCCTTCAGAACACATGTGTTTCCCCACTGTTTCCTCGCTTTTAACACAACCTATCCCACAACTTTCTCTGGTCAGCCTCAAATTTCACAGGGTAGATGCTGACCTTCTTCTCAGCCAACCGTCCCGGATTGGGGCTGAGGGGGGAGGGGACAATGTTCATTAACCGCTGAGCTCCGGTTCGGGATGGTGTTTTTTAACAACCTGCTTTATCCCCACGCATACTTGCCTCACATCCCCTTTCCTTCTAACTTCACCATCTATTTTTTTAAGCCGTGCCCAAGGTGGAGCCGCCATGCTAAAGGGTTGCCAGGTCACCAGGCGAGAGGGGGGGCCTTAAAGTGCGGCACCTAGCTCTGCCAGGCCAGTAAGCACCCCTTGCAGAGCGGGCTACTGCGAGGGGTGATGAGCGATTACTTCCCGTATAAAATATACGTTCACCATACCCAATGATGTTGAAACAAAAAATCTCCCCTTAATTTCGCCTGTTTCATCATCGGAGCCACCCTCGGGCTTACTCCTCTCCTTCGCCTACGAGTGTAGGGGACTCCTCCTATCCCCTTGTCTGCAGATGCCTTCGGGCACCTCCCTATTACCAGCGGCAGTGCCCCCTTGACTTTCAAAAGGGACTGCCCAGAAAGCCAGCAGGCATTCCATAGCCGCCGCTCCCCATTGAAGTGGCTCGGTAGGGCAAACCCCCTTAAGGGGGAGAGGGAAGCCGGGCCCGTTCGGTCGCGTACCTCAAAAGACCTGCTGGCAAGAATATAGAACCTTGCCTGGGGCAAGGCCTGTGCCTCCCAAGACGGGACTAAAGACACTGCTGCCAGAGGGACCTGTGATGTCCTGGGGGGGATGGCCAACTGGAGGCCTCCCTGAGATAGACATGGTCCTTGAGGCAACCCAGCCTCAGACGGTAGGGCCTTTCATGGGAGCGAATCCGGGTTCACACCCAGCTTCGACTAAAACCAGGGCTCCCCCTTTCCCCCAGCGTGACCGTTTCCCGTAAGGCCAAACAGCCAAGCGCCTCCACCGAGTCGTTAGACTCACAGGAGGCAACACCCCTGAAGTTGGTCGCCAGGCCATCTTCAGGGGTTCCTAAAGCTGTCCCCGGCAAGGAGGACGGGAACAAAGGAGCTTCGGCTCCTTCGCCCACGCCCAGTGGTGGTTAGAGTGGCTCGGAGACGGTGGATCCTTGAAAAGAGGGCCCCCCGCCTTCGAAGCCGCAACGCCCGGCTAAGGTTTCAAGGCGGAGGGAGGAAAAGACTCGCATGGCGAGCCCAACCTCCCCCAATAAGTCCTCGAATGCGACAGCACCTTTAGCACATTTTCTGGCAAGCAGCGCCCGGGGTTCTACCTCTGGGAAGCGTAAGGCCATTCCCGTGAGGGTCTTCTGTTCGAGGAGGGCCCCTGTGTCTCTTCCGAGCTAGGCCTGGAGGGCATATTCCTTCAACGGAATTGCCGTGGACACCGGGCTAACTGGGATAAGCTACGGAGGCTCGTCTCGTCCCGTCCCGTTCCCCGTTAGCTATTTTTCTGCAGGAGACCATGCTAGGCGCGTGCCTCCTGCCCGCCCTCCCGGGGTGTAAGGCTTTTGTGACCCCACCACCACGAGATGGGCACCGGGCTGGGGGATGCAAGGATTATACCCATCATGATGTCTCCGTTCTTCTTTTAACTTTTGATACCTCCTTTCAGGCAGTGGCTGTGCAGCTTCACTTGGATAAGAGGTATACTGTTTGTGAGGGTATGGAACGTAAATACTCGCATGCCGCCAGACAATCGTGGGAACGAAAGAAATTTGTCGTTTGAGTTGACCTTCGTCTCCTCTCCCCCCCCCCCCTCACCCTTCCCCCAACTGGTGGCAGGAAGTCGGACGAAAGAAGGCCTATCTCACAGAGAAGCCTAAATTCTATTTGCCTTCTTTATAATACCATGGAGATTGTCCAGAAGGCGCTGCGATAAGCGAATTGTCGTGAATGGAATCTCTCTCTCAATTTCCCACAATCCGCGATATAAATAGCATCGCCGTTCATCCCTCAGAGCAGTGTCCCAAACCTACTCGCGTAATCCTCACGTTGAACGAGAGTCGTTGCCGTAACGTATCGACTGTCAACGCGCCGCCGAGATAACTTGGTCGCTGTCTCAAAGTGTTCCTGAAGAAAATCCCGCCCCGCAGAGTCTGTGACTAGAAGAATACGCTCTGTTGCTCAACGTAACTTGAGAAAGAAAAGGAACATCCAAATAGTTACTGTAAGTGACTATTTGTTAGTGTCACATCCAGTTAGGAGTGAACTAACCGGAACTGCAGCCAGCAGCCCCGAACCCGTCGTCTATCCCCCCTCTCATCGAGAACTCGTGTTAAGGCCACCCGAACCACCCCGTCTGGTCCTGAGTAGTCGTCTCTCCAATCCATCACAATTAATGGTAATCTGTAAACCCAGTGTCCCTCTATTCTTAAATTACCTATTTAATTAACAGTGATTGATACTCCCATTGAGTCATTATAAATCTAGACGCTTAACGTCAGTGTATAATATTAAATCCTTAATTTTGCCCGTTTAACTATTGCTAATTATTATATTTGTGTAAAGTAAAGTTTATTTTTTGTACGTGTGTTTATTTGTGGCTCCTCCCTTTTGACGTACCCTTGGCAAGACTTTAATTAAGAATCCCTTCGGCTAATTTATTCAACCTGTATTATGCACTCTTAGAATTCAAAAATCACAAACCTCCCCCCAGTAACAAGTGGGACTTTTATAGTGAGAATCCTGGCTACGCCACAACCCGCCTCTAACCAGCTTTCGCACGTTCAGTAGGAATTAAAGCCTATATATATATATATATATATATATATATATATATATATATATATATATATATATATATATATATATGATCGTAGATTGAGTCATAGGGTAAATACCACCGACTTAAACAAAAGCAGGGAGTCCAGATCAAGGACTAGAATAATTATTGGACCAGACTATGAGCAATTCTAAGACATATATAAAAGTGGTGTTAGCTTTAAGGGGTTAAATTTTTGAGGAAGCGAACTCATATAACCTAAAACTTGTCAACGTCCAAGGAAGCCCAAATAAACTAACGTAAATTTTAATAATTAGAGTCCATTCCCCGAAGGAATATAAATAATAACCATTAATAACCCTTTCCAGATAGCAAAGACAAAGCTAGGAAAATATTCGTCATTTTGGGGATTATTTATTAGATTGTATCGGTTAGGAACAATCGCAGCTTCTAATTCTCTTACCAGGTGCGTAAGTTCTTTCGTGAGTCACCAGTTGCGTCAGCAAGAGCAGCAATGGCTTCACAATCGTTCGAAGTTTTCGTCAAGCAAGGACAAACTCTCGGTCTCACAGGACAAGAACTAAAGGAATTCGCCCAAAGCGAACAGCAAGAGGAAAGAGCACGTGCCAATGGAAGTAAGAAAAGAAGGGTTAAAATTGAAAGAAAGGACAAGAAAAGAAGAGTTAGAATTGGAAGAAAGGAGAAGAAAAGAAGTGTTAGAAATGGAAGAAAGGAGAAGAAAAGAAGAGTTAGAATTTGAAGAAAGAGAAAGGATTCGAAAACATGAAAGGGAATTAAGCAGAGACCAAGTTGAAGTCAGTTTTGTTGGATCCCGTGATCATCAACCCCAGGCCCCCGCTATGAAACTTCCCCAATATAAAGACGAAAAAGATTTGTGCTCATACTTGACACATCTTGAAAAGATCTTCGAGGTAAATGGATGGGCCCTAAAATCCGAAGGAGTCAGTATATTGCTCCCATTGCTCAGTCCGCGCTTAAGAGAAATTTTCATCTCGTTACCACATGAAGGTTCAATAGACTATAGCACCTTGAAGGCCGAATTGCTATCCGCCTTCAACCTGAACCCTCAGTTCTACCGCGCTAAGTTTAGATCGGCTAAAATCTAGCCCGGTCAAACTTACTGACATTTTGGATATATCCTGAAGCGAAACCTCCAGTTCTGGTTAGAATCCTCCAAAGTTGAATCGGAGTATGAGGCCCTGATTGACTTTATGTTAAAAGACCAGCTATTGTCCACCCTTCCCCAGGAGATCCGAACATTCGTGCAAGACCGCCGAGCGTCTACCTTTCAAAAATGCCTCGAGGAAGCTGATCTTCATGCGACAAATCATCGCCTATACCCACATGATACCCGGAAGAATAGTCCCCCGTCCCCGAAGAATAAATTTAGTCAATGGAAGTCCCAACAAAGGGAACCCCCTCCATTGATAAAGACCACAGCCCCGTTCAGGCCAAAGAATAAGCCTTATGTAGCCCACGAAGACAGAAAACCCCCAGTCTTCAATACCCCCTACAATAACCAGCACCAGAATAAGCAGCTTATATGCTACTCCTGCGGTTCCCCCGGCCATTATAAGTCCCAATGTGTACAGAATTCCAGCCTACGTCCCACCCAGAGCCAACAAGTCCACCAAGTAACTGCTACCCTTTTCCCGGAACAGCCGGCCGCGCTTACGTCATCCCCCTCGTCTCCATCCCCACAGGAATTTAAAGTGAACTTCCTGTTCAACAATAATTCCCCCGGAGGACTAAATTTCGAAACTGGCTCGATCAATGACTGTAAAGTGTCCACCCTCGTCAGAGACACAGGGTGCACATGCATTGTGGTGTCGGACAAATTGCTCCCCCCTGTCGACCCCCAACATAAGAAGTACGCAATTGTACACGACTTCTTGGGTCGAGAAAATAGATTCCCGGTAATCCGCTGCCATGTACAGTGTAACTATTTCACTGGTTGGGCCGACGTAGTGGCAGCCCCCATCAAATTTTGCTCGGTGCTCATTGGCCAGAGCGCACTACTCTCCCAGAGTGAAGTGACTCAAGCTGTCGTCACTCGAGCGCAAGCTAGCCGCGAGGCCTCTTCCCCAACACGCCTTTTCACCCCAGAGGCACCTTTAGAGGTCCCAACGAGTAATGCACAATTCCTCAGAGCTCAGCAGAGCTGCCCTTTACTTCAATCCCTGTGGGAAAAGGCCCGAAAGAACAAAGAGGTGATCGTTCGAGGAACCGTCCCATAAGGTACATCATTAACGACTCCCTTCTGTTTCGCACCACGTAAGATGAGTCGGACCCACCTTCCAAGGTCATGTGTATTCCGCGCACACATGTAGACCAAATCCTGCGAGTAGCACATGAAAGTCCCATGGTCGGTCATTTCGGTCATAACAAGACTTCTCAGCGAGTATTTAAATACTTTTTTTGGCCCGGTGCAGCCAAAGATATTGCAGAATTCGGCAAAACGTGCGATTTGTGCCAGAAAACCACTGCAAAAGGTCGAATAGCCCAAGCTCCCCTGCAAAGAACCCCAGTCATTTCGGAGCCCTTCTCGAGAGTCGCCATCGACCTCATCGGACCAATTTACCCCCCTTCCGCCGAATGTCATACGCATGTACTAACATTGATAGACTGCGCTACCCGATTCCCAGACGCTGTCGCTCTAAAAAAAGATCGATAGTATCTCTTGCTCTGAAGCCCTTATTTCCATTTGTTCTAGAGGAGGATTGCCCAAAGAAATCTTGTCAGATTGAGGCCGCCAGTTTACCTCTGAGCTCATGGAACACGTGAACATCCAGCTACAAATCAAACCTATTTTTACCACCCCCTTCCATCCGAGCGCGAACGGCATGTGCGAAAAGTTCAATGCGACCTTGAAAAGCGTCCTCAAGAAGCTTTGCATGGAACAACCCCAAGAATGGCACTGATATTTGCCAGTTGCGTTATTCGCATGCCGCGAAATTCCCCATAGGACCATTGGATTTTCCCCATTTGAGCTCCTGTACAGAAGAAACGTGCGGGGGCCCCTCAGTATTTTGAAGGAGTTATGGACAAATACCCGTTTGTGTCCAGAATTTAAGAACACTTATTCCTTCGTCCTCGAACTAATGGAAAGATTAAAAAGGTGTTCTGACATAGCAGTCAGAAATTCCGAAATTAATATGGAAAAGTATCGGACATACTTTGACCTAAAGGCCAAACACAGAAAACTGAAGCCCGGAGATGAAGTTCTACTCTTACTCCCCTCGGATTCCCATAAACTCTCCCAATGGAAAGGCCCCTATTCCGTTCATAAAACCCACGGATCGGTCGATTACGTTATACAGACACACGCAGGTGATAAGTTATATCACATAAACATGCTAAAAAGTATCATAGACTGGCCTGTATAAACAATATAGTCGCCTTCGACGAAGAAAGGGTAATTGACGCCGTCCACCCAAACAACCCCCTAATATTGTTAATTCGATTTGCGTAGAGTCAAGCGAAGATTGTCTTCTTCCCGTCCTCCCGTCCAAGCTTCCCCCCATAAAAGAACCTTTCCCCGAGTTGGATGTAAACTCCGACCTCATCCTTGCCCAAAGGAACCAAATGATGGCGCTTTTGGAAGAATTTAGTGACGTCATTTCCGAGTCACCAGGATGCTCGACTCAGTTCGAACATGATATCGCCCTCACTACGCTCGAACCTGTGCGATGTAAGCCCTATCCCGTACCGGCGCACCTAAGAGACGCTTTCAATGAGGAAGTCGACAATCTTTTGCAATTAGGGATTATCGAGCCATCTACGTCCGACTACTGTTCCCCAATAGTCATGGTCCGCAAGCCAGACCAGTCCTTAAGGATGTGCGTCGATTTTCGGAAGTTAAACACCGTCACTGTGTTCAACGCCGAGCCTCTCCCCCTAATTGACCAAAATTTACATCTCTTCGAAGGAGCCGCCTACATCACTGAGATAGACCTATGTAAGGCCTATTATCAGATCCCCCTAAAGACATCAGCGAGGAAACTAACAGCCTTTCCTACAGACAAAGGTTTAATGGAATTCACTCGTCTTCATTTTGGCCTAGTCAATGCCTGCAGTAGCTACAACCGCATAATGCGCCGTGTAGTAGATGGGTTAAAAAACGTTTCTTTTTATTTTGATAACGTGTATGTGGCTACACGTTCATGGAACGACCATATCTTGTCCCTCCGCCTTCTTTTAGAACGCTTAAAGCATCATGGCTTGACTATTAAACCCTCAAAATGCCATTTTTATTATAAATCCATAGAATACCTTGGATTTAAAATAGGCGAAAGTCATCTGGCCCCACATAAATAGAAGGTAAAGGCTATTGTAAATATGCCCCTACCGCGCACCAAGAAGCAATTACGGTCTTTCCTCGGTGCTGCTTCGTTTTACCACCGCTTCGTTTTACCACCGCTTCGTACCCCAATTCGCTTCTGTAGCAGCTCCCCTAAACGATCTGCTAAAAAAGAAGCTCCCGGACCCCCTCCAGTGAAACCCCAAGGCCGAAGCGCACCTTGAAGAGCTCAAAGAGAAGCTAGTTCCGCCCCAATCTTAAAACTGCCGAACCCTCAAAAGAAATTTGGCGTAAGGACAGATGCCTCCCAACTGGGTATTGGCTGCGTATTACTCCAATACGACCAGGACCAATAACCCGCTCCTATAAGCTATGCGAGTCGCTGACTGACTGCTCGCAAAAGGGCATACGCTACGGTAGAACTGGAAGCTCTAGCGATTGTTTTGGGGATTACAAAATTTAGAATGTATCTGGTAGGTCGTCCATTCCTCATAGAGACTGATCATAGACCGTTAGCCTACTTAAAAACTTGTAAAAACCGAAACGGCAGGCTAATGCGCTGGTCATTATTGCTAGCGGAGTACAGCTATGAAATCAGGTATCTAAAAGGGTCTGACAATGTATTCGCAGATAGCCTTTCGAGAAACCCAATTTTAGATAGCGATTAATAGCCTATTATTTATTTTTTGTGTCTATCTCTTTGTATTAATAATTATTTCTTGCCTGTACTCCGTATGTGTTTTGTTTTGTTTTGTATATGTAAATTAGAGAAACTGACGTAGAAGTAGTATTTTGTAGCCATTAGATACTATGGTAAATTCCTAACGGTTTTGATAAAATTACCGACTCAATTGTTCGAGTCGAGGAAGATAATTACAAAAGCCCCCGATGAAGTTAATTTTCACATTATTCCTTATTTCATGGCGGAATAATGTTCCTCGAAATAGGTAGGCGTGTGAGGGTTGAAACGTACATACTCGCATGCCGCCAGATAATCGTGGGAACGAAAGAAATTTGTCGTTTGAGTTGACCTTCGTCTCCTCCCCCCCCCCTTCCCCAACTGGTGACAGGAAGTCTGACGAAAGAATGCCTATCTCACAGAGAAGCCTAAATTCTATTTGCCTTCTTTATGATACCATGGAGATTGTCCAAAAGGCGCTGCGATAAGCGAATTGTCGTGAATGGAATCTCTCTCTCGATTTCCCACAATCCGCGATATAAATAACATCGCCGTTCATCCCTCTAGAGCAGTGTCCCAAACCTACTCGCGTAATCCTCACGTTGAACGAGAGTCGTTGCCGTAACGTATCGACTGTCAACGCGCCGCCGAGATAACTTGGTCGCTGTCTCAAAGTGTTCCTGATGAAAATCCCGCCCCGCAGAGTCTGTGACTAGAAGAATACGCTCTGTTGCTCAACGTAACTTGAGAAAGAAAAGGAACATCCAAATAGTTACTGTAAGTGACTATTTGTTAGTGTCACATCCAGTTAGGAGTGAACTAACCGGAACTGCAGCCAGCAGCCCCGAACCCGTCGTCTATCCCCCCTCTCATCGAGAACTCGTGTTAAGGCCACCCGAACCACCCCGTCTGGTCCTGAGTAGTCGTCTCTCCAATCCATCACAATTAATGGTAATCTGTAAACCCAGTGTCCCTCTATTCTTAAATTACCTATTTAATTAACAGTGATTGATACTCCCATTGAGTCATTATAAATCTAGACGCTTAACGTCAGTGTATAATATTAAATCCTTAATTTTGCCCGTTTAACTATTGCTAATTATTATATTTGTGTAAAGTAAAGTTTATTTTTTGTACGTGTGTTTATTTGTGGCTCCTCCCTTTTGATGTACCCTTGGCAAGACTTTAATTAAGAATCCCTTCGGCTAATTTATTCAACCTGTATTATGCACTCTTAGAATTCAAAAATCACAAACCTCCCCCTCAGTAACAAGTGGGACATCTATAGTGAGAATCTTAGCTACGGCACAACCCGCCTCTAAACAGCTTTCGCACGTTCAGTAGGAATTAAAGCCTACCTATATATATATATATATATATATATATATATATATATATATATATATATATATATATATGTATATATATATATATATATATATATATATATATATATATATATATATATATATATATATATATATATATGATCGTACATTGAGTCATAGGGTCAATACCATCAACTTAGACAAAAGCGGTGTGTCCAGATCAAGGACTAGAATAATTATTGGACCAGACTATGAGCAATTCTACGACACTGTTATTTCTGCGTACATTCCACCGTCAGCTGACTTTGATGCGGACTTCCGCCGCATCGTAGCACGGTTGCCGAGGCCCTTTCTCTTGCTTGGAAATCTGAACGGCAGACATCTTCTCTGGGAAGAATACTCAATAAATCCCAGGGGACAAGTCTTTGCCGATCTGATCGAAGAACTTGGGCTAGGTGTCCTAAATGTGGATGAGTTTACGCATCACTGCCCGAGAACCGCTTCATTTTCTTGCCTTGATCTATCTTTGTGCTCTTCGGATGCACAACCTGATTTTGATTGGGGGGTAGTCGATGACCTCTTGGTAGTAAATACTTTCTCATTCAAATATCATTTTCAGGGCAACTGCCTCCTGAGAGCCCCCCTCGGTGGTGCTTGGCGCGTGCGCGGTGGCCTGCATTTCAGTAAATGACTGAATTATCTATCTCAGTCGAGGAGTTTAGGTCGGTAGATGAGGCCTCTCCGTTCTTCTCCGGTAACCTCATCGCCACGGGCCTGACTACTATTCCCAGAACGTCTGGCGTTTTGCACGCCGACCACTTCCGTGGCGATCGGCCGAATGTGAGACGGCCCTCAAAACAGAAGCGTTATGCCTACATGCGCTATAAGCGCCGCCCGAACGATTTCACTGTATGTGAATTTCGTCGGGCTATGGCTAGGTTCCGGTATATTTCAAAGCACGCCCGCCGCTGTTCTTGGCAGGCATACGTGTCTTCACCTAACGGCAAGATCCCTCTAGCATAGGTTTGGAAGAGAGTCAAAAGGATTCGGGGCAAGTTCTCGCAGGACCCCCCTCCCGTTCTCTAGGAGAATGAAACCGCAATCTTGGATCCCGCGTCCGTGGCGCAATCCTTTGCGACCGCTTTCTCCGTATTCTCTATCTGGGATGCTGCTCCGCCAGCATTCAATGCACTTCGTGATGTCGCGGAATGCCGGCGGCGGAACTTTACCTCCAGAGGCGGAGAACCCTTCAACGACAGGTTTATCTGAGTGAGTTGCATTCTGCTCTTGCTTTGTGCTCATGGTCCGGACGATGTCCCATACACCGTCCCGAACGCCATGCTTCTACACTTGGGTGAGCGAGGCATGGCCTTTTCCTAAGATTTGTTGAACAGGATCTGGGCAAAGGGTCGCTTCCCAGATTCCTGGCGAATCTCTACTGTGCTCGTCTTTCGCAAACCGGGGAGAGATCACTTTACTCCGACCGGTTTCCGCCCAATCTCTCTAACCTCTTTCGTGTGTAAGTTGATGGCGAAATTGGTAAATGTTAGATTAGTCTTTTTTTCTGGACAGCGGAGGCCATCTGTCTTCCTCAAATTGCGGCTTCCGTAAGTTCCACTCCACGTCGGATACTCTGCTTCGTCTGGAAAATGTCGTCTGCGAGGCCTTTCTTCGTAGACAGCACTACGCCACGATGTTTTGCGATCTGGAGAAGGCCTATGATACCGCATGGCAATACGGTATCAGGAAGACTCTCCACACGATGGGGGCGAAGGCATGCCCTTCACTGTTTATATCTAAATTTTTGCGAGATCGTTGATTCCACATACGGGTGGGGAGAGCCCTCTCCGGCCCATTGGAGAAGGAAGAGGGTGTCCCTCAGGGAAGTGTCCTCAGTGTCACAGTCTTTGCCCTGAGCATCAATGGCCAGTGTATACGGATGGCTCCAAGTCCCAAGAGGGGGTTGGCTTCCACGCCCTATCTCCTCTGTTTGAAGTCAGCGGAGCTCTGCCAGGCGCTGCGTCTGTCTTCACGGCCGAGCTGGTGGCAATACACCACTCGCTATGGGAGATTACGCGACGTGCCCAGTTCGGAGACCTGATTGTGATTTATAGTGACTCACAAAGCGCCCCGAGTGCTCTCGGAGCATTATAATCTCCGCATCCCCTGTTTCGCGATATCCGCGACGCCACGGTTTTGGCAATCCAGGCGGATGTCGAGATTATCTTCTGCGGAGTTCCTGGACATGTAGGAATTGCGGGTAATGAACGCGCCGATGAGAGCGCCAAAGAGTCCGCGAGGACTCTGCGACTGGACCGTCGTTTTGCTCTTCCTCACACCGACTACATGGCAAGAATAGGGGCAGCTCTTCGGGCTGCTTGGCAAGAAGATGGGAGACGGTTGAAGGGAACTTAAAGCTCCGGGCCATTGCGCCGCCACTGTTCTAATGCACCTATCCTCCAATGTCGCGACGGCTTCAGGTCGCTTTCTGAAGTCTCTGAATCGGGCACACTTGTCTGACGCATCGCTATTTGATGGAGTGTTCGCCAGGGCCCTATTGTTACGACTGCGTCGTCCCCCAGACTGTTCGGCACATTCTTGTCGAATGTCCCAGTCTGGGTGATCTTCACGCACGTTACCTTTGCCGGTACCGGGATGGGCAGGGTCGCTACCGCCTGTCCTTTGTACTCGGGACCTGTTCGTGCACACCAACCTGTGGACTTTTAGACTTTTCGGAGGAGGCCAGCCTTCTCTCCGTTATTTAGTATTCGACTATGGATCGCTGCCTTCTTCGGCGGGGGAGGGCGGGCCTTCCCCCATCGACGGAGCTCGCTCTATATTTTTCAATTTGTTCGTTTTTCTTTTGCTTTTTGTTTGTATTTTTTTTTTAATTTGTCTTTTAATATTGCCTAGATTTAGGCTAGCGTGAGTTCGGTGATTTATGCCCTAGAAGGCAGTCGCCAAATGAGATATATATAAAAAAAATTGACCAAATGGGTGATTGATCATTTGTGAACGACGCCGTATGAACCTAGCTGAATGGCTTGGCTGAAAGAACGATAAAAATCCTGAGTGAGATGTTAGGATTGATGGTGAAAGAAGAGTAAGAATGGGATGAATGTTTGGGGAGAGTACTTTGGTCATATAATATGACGGTACATAAGGCAACGGGAATGTCACCATGTAAACATGTGATCAATTTTGAGAGAATGATTAGGCCGCGTATGGGACTTAGTGAAAGTGATTGTGAATTATGGAAAAGAGAGAATGAAACTTGTCAGTGAGAGGGCGGAAAGGGTATTGCGGAAAGAATCCGCGATCGGCTGATTTTGAGATAACTTTGTTTTGATAACATGCCCTTTAGCGAGCCTAACTGTAACAACGAGAGGTTCGGCAAGATAGCATAAAGGTCTAAGTTCACCCGTGGCGCCTTTATATAGATAAAGTAAAATCCACTTCCGGGGCCTCGGTAACATTCACTTTCGGCGGCTCTGTATAAATAGTAAATCATTGGCCTGGGTAAATTAGTATTGTGCTAAGAGGAGACGTCGTATAAGGTAAGGCCTGTAGGCTCTGATTGCTGGCCGTGCTGTTGGAAAGTACTCGAGCTCAGTGCTCCTACCCCTCGTGCTCCTCTCGAGCAGCTGAATCTTTGGGTGGCAGATCCACTCGGAATTGGAATCCCCTTCTGTCGGTCGTGTGCGGCCGAGTGTGTATACTTTGATTTATCTTTCATGTCCATTATCTTATTCTTATTTTTTATTTGTTTTTCATGTCCATTATTTTATTATTATTGTTTATTTGTCTTTCATGTCGATTATTTTATTTTTGTTTGTACAGTAGTAAAATTTATTTTGTTTCGCCCAGTTTGTGTTGGGGATAAAGGGCTGAAAGAGATTGAAATGAAAGGCGGGCTGAATGTGGATAAATTGAAAGAGAAGTTTGAAGGTCCATTTGTGGTAAGAAAGGTTTGGTTGAATGGGCTAAGTTATGTGATCATGCGTGAAAGAGAGGATGGAAGTTTGGATGAACGTAGGGCGCATCAGGGTCAGTAACGGAAGTGGTGTGAACCTCCCGAATATTTGTTGCGACACCCTGTGAATGACTGTGAAAGACTGTAAATGAATGAATGATATAGCTAGTGCTTTAGAGGAAAAGAAGTTAGTGTTAATCGAGCATGGAAGGAGAAAGCGTAAGAGGAGGCGCACGAGGAAGGATGGATGGACGGAACAGTTTGATGAGAGTGAAGTGAATGAGTTTTCAGGATTTTTGCCACATCGGGAGAGAGGATTTGATGGAAATTATAGTATGTGTAAGTTTCCAATGAATGAGTCTGAGTCAAAGTTAGTGAGTATAAATGAGATGAGTGTGTAATTGGGGAAAGATTCAATTAATGCTATGAAAGAATGAGAAGGATTAATGGATGAAGTAGAAAAGCTGATTGAAGATTTGAGTGGGATTGATCAGGGAGTGTCAGATGTGTGTGTAGATGAAGCGCATGTAGAAGGGGGCGCAGACCGACATGACAAAGAGAGGACATCGCACAAATGACTGAGACGTCAACAGGCCCTGTTACTAGGAAAGAGGTGGTGAAAAAGAGTATAATTGGGTGATGACGAAAGCTTTGGAGTGGTTGTGAGAGAGTAAGTAGAGAATGAAGTAGAGGAGAAGATAATTGGTAGAGATTGGGGGCACGGTGGAATGGGCGAACTTAAGAGGGGAGGGGGGTGTAGTACTGTTATTTTTTTCGCCTAAACTCACTTGTGCCCACCTTTTATTTCAGGTTTCAATGGAGAATGCAGTGCCCCCCCCCCCAAGCCCGTTTTCCACCGAAGACTGATTTCCTCTTTCTCCCCAGCAGGTGTATTATATGTATATAAACAGAATTGTGGATCCAGATATTTTCAAGTGGGCACAAACAAGTGAAGCTGGATGTAAATCCGGTGTGCATTGTTGGAATATCGTGTGTGTGGAGGGGTGGTATATATGTATATAAGGGAGGGGGGATATGTAACACCATTAAGGAGCAAGCAGGTAGCAATTTCTTCCTCCCCCCCCTTTTCCAGCTCCTAAGGTACCGCCGACTAATTTCATTTCAGAGTGTGGAGCCGAGAGACCTGTGTGTGGCGCGATTTTGGGACCCCCTATTTGTCCTTCTTCCTGCTCCGTCGTTAGTAAGAAGAACATGAGGACGGGACGGACCTAGCAAGACGACAGCGCCTTCCCAGACTCCCTTTCCACTCCACACTCAAGGAGAGCAAGAGGACTCATTAAACGCGCGAGAACTTTAAAGAGACCGCTCCGGGGCAAATTAGTGGCCACAACGTAGAGGTGGCTTGTAGTTGTGGTTGGGCCAAAACCACATTTGAGAGCGAGCTCGCAAGTTCGTGTGTAGACCAGTATATATATTTCCTTTTCATATGCGCATGATATTATTATCTTAGTCTGTATTATTTACGTTTTCTTGTCTATTCTGTACATAATATTTTTTGTGATAATATCGAGTGGTGGGGAAATAATATATTTTTCTGTATAAGTTTTTTCTGATTACATTGGGTGGTCAGAATATAAATATAAATTGAATTTTTTTCTAAATAAAATAAAATTGAGTATTCACGTTTCCTTTAGCCTCCTTCCGATCTAGCAGGCGTCTGACGAGTGAGTGAGCCTACCCATGTGGCCGGTGATTTCCGGCCGGAACCGTCCGCGACAAGAGAATTGAGATTGAGAGGTTGGGTAAGGGGGATTACTGTGTGACGGGGGGGAGACGAAGACGAGATCTAAGAGCGAATATTAACTTCCTTTCTCAGATAAAAAGATGGATGGCAAGATAGAGGGAAGGAGGTTGGGTAGCCTGGAAGACAAGAGAAGAGCAAGAGGCTTTAAAAGTGCACGAGGATTTTGTTTGATTTCGTCAAGGATTTCACGGGTATGGGCTTAGTAGGGGGATTGCGGGATTGCTGTGCGCGCATGAGTTGCAAGAGAATAGGTGAAACTTGTTTCATCCCCAAGCCTCTGGTTCAAACGGAACGAAGAAGCTTCTTACATGCACTTCTGTGTGTTTTGACCTCAATGACCGTGTTAGAGACCCAAGGGGAGTGGGATTTGCGAGGAGAGGCAGAACAAAGAGTTGCGTCAGTGTCTAGGCATGGGAAGAGTGACTGTGAAAAGGAGCGCGAAGATAGTTTGGATTCAGAAGAGGTAGAGACAGTGGGTCTATCTAGAGGAATTGAAGCGAGATCCCAAGAAATCGGCCTAGGGTCAATTAAGGAGAGTCTACGTTGGTGTGACCGTGCTACAGGACCATCAGGGAGGTTAGTTTAAGTTGGGAAATGTGCATTAGCTCTTTCTTATCCGCTTTATCTTATCTTCAACAAGAGCATTACATCAATGAAGATACCAACTGAATGGAAATCTTCCAACATTATGCCATTGTTTAAGGGTAGTATACATTCAGTCACTTCGAACTATAGACCAATTAGCCTGACCTCAGTCTATTGTAAGTCTCTTGAAAGAATTATTGTTTCCCATATTAATATATTTTGTCAAGCCAATAACACCCTTTCGCCTCGTCAATTTGGCTTTCGTGCAGGGTTATCTGTGTCCGACCAGCTTCTGAGCACCTATGATTATATCAACAATCAAGTCGATTCTGGCCAAGCTGTTGATGTACTATTCTTTGACTATAGCAAGACCTTTGATGTGGTTAACCATCAGCTGCTTCTATTAAAGCTTTCTCTGATAGGCATAGGTGACCCACTGCTGGGATGGATAAGAGATTTTCTGCGTAGTAGGAAAATGAAGTTTTTTTTCAGGGTTCTTCTAGTCGTGAAGTCGATATATCAAGTGGGGTTCCTCATGGCTCAGTAATTGAACTAGTCTTATTCTTTGTATATATAAATCATAATGCTGCTGTTCTTAGTTGCAAATTTACCAAGTTTGCACACGACCTTAAGTTGTATCTGGCTTCACCAATTTCTGTTGCTGGGGTTCTTGGTTTCAATGAGACTCTACAAAATGAAATATCCTTGCTCTACCGCACAATTCAGTCATGGGGTCTGAAATTCTCTGTAAATAAGTGTGCTCGAATTTGCTTTCGTAGGCCCAACACTATACCTGTTTTTGATTATTTTATTGGCAATTGTCCTATTCCTAATAAATCCTCCTTCAGAAATCTTTGTGTTCTGGTGGATTCCTCTCTTAAATTTCATTTGCATATCAGGGAAGTGTTCAGCAAAGCAAGTGGAATTGCAAATGGTATTCTTAGGGGCACAGTTTGCCGGTCTACTGATTTTAGGAAACAAGTTTTTATTTCTCATGTTCGTCCCATTATTGATTTTGAAAGTGTACTTTGGAATACTGGTTAGGTTGGTGATTTGAAACTCCTGGGATCTGTAAAAATAAGATGGACCCAAAATGTTGAAGGATTCATAAATTTTCCTTATTTAGAGTGTTTAACAAACCTGAATTTGTTCTCTATCAAGGGTAGATTGCTGCGATCTGATTTGATCATGGTGTGGAAAATTTTGAATGGCCACCGCCCCCATCTTGAACACTCGTTTGCATATGCTGACAGTATTCGCACCAGAGGTCATACTAAGAAGATTTTTGTACCTAGGTATTTCACGGACGTTAGAGCTCGTTTCTTTTCAGTTAGGATCATAAATCTCTAGAACACTCTTACTAAATAGTTAGTATCTACTCCTTCCTTGCAGTCTTTTAAAAGTAAATTGACTCTCTTCCTTGGTGATTCTCTTTTTGAAATTTAATGGCTTTTCATCTTGGCTTTTCTCATTGTGTCCATTATTAACCAACCTTATCACCTCTCCTTGTCGTCATTTTTTTTTGCTGTTCTGGCTTGAGGACACAACGGTGACTGGTGAGGGAGAAGACCCTCATCAAGGTAAGAAATCACGGTAAGAATAATAATGTGATCAGAGATGACTATGATGAATCCCTACCAGAGTTGGTGAACTTGGTATTGAGAGAAAACGAGATCAAGAATGTTGCCGTAGGTTTGGGTGGGGGAAGTGACGAATTGGGGGCGAGAAAAAGTTCAAATACTTCAAGAAGTCGTTGATGTGAGGTGATGTTTTGGAGGATATTGAATTAGGGGGGGGGGAATATTACCTGCTTGTTTTCGGTTATTTGTTGCCACCCCTTGTACGTTAAAGGGGCTTGACTCTGTAGTGGTAATCCTGCGTCCCAATAGGGGGTTTGGTTGCCCGGTTAGTGGTATGTCGTAGAATAGGCTCCCGACGATATACCATATATAAATATTCGTTGAGGGAATTATTCTAATATTTCGAGTGCGTGGTAATCTGATTGACCGAGGTTAGTTCAAAAAGGAAGGAGGGGGGGGCTGGAGAGGCTTATTTATCTTCAATATGCTTAAGAAGTGGAACGGAGCACAAGGATAAATAATATGCCTACCATTAATAAAATAGAGTTTTATTAATTGAACTATCAACAACACACAAAAAAATGTTTACATAAACGGGGAATGAAAAAGGGTCGTGGGAATATCTGACTAATCTGAGGATTAAGATTTGGAGAGATTTAAAAAGGTAAACAAACAAAAATTAAAGGGGGGGGGGGTCGCTAAACCATTTAAAGCACAGGGTTGCGTTGACAACAGGTTAAATGATTAAAGGTAATGCTCAGCTTAAGTAATTACAAAGTTGTGGTGCAGAGGAAGACGATGCGAAGGAATCTTCGGTCCAACGGGCGATTTCCAGCAGGAGGGTTCTTCGGGGGGTTGTCCTTAACGATGGGAAAGGACTGTCTTCGAGGAGTGAGAGCGAAGTGGGGCTCGGAAGTATGAGCGACCTTTGTGACAGCAAATTGGAGATGTTCTAGATGAACAATGGAGGTTATTGTTGAAACCAAGCGTTCTCTTGAAGAACGTTAAAAAGTGGGAATTAAATTATCCGGACGTGATGTCTTGGGAACGAGAACCGTTTCTTGACGAACGGGCTTGAAGAACAATGGCTGTTCTAACGTTGTTCTCTTTCTGAACAACAGGGGGGTAGGGTGAGAACCGTTTCTTGCCAAACGGGCTCAAAGAACAATGGCTGTTCTAACGTTGTTCTCTTTCTGAACAACAGGGAGGCCTTGTTGACTTGGCGTCTCGAAGGGCACGAACCTTGGCACTCAAGGGATATTGTCCTCTTCTGGACAATAAGGGGTTTCTCGGCAGAGTTCCTAGGTGCACAAGGGAGCCTAGATTGGCTTGATGCCTCGCGAAGATAATCTGGATCTGCCTCAATTGGGAAAAGCTACAGGAAAATAGACGGAGCCATCTCCATGGCGTAGGGTATAATTGAGTGGGGTACTTAGGGGGAATGTCCTGGTGGCGCCTGGGAAAATACCTTATCTGCCCATAAGCCTAATTCAATCTGGCGAGATCGACGTATGGAGGCGAAACGGGGGAGTGAACCTCCTTGATTAAACATTGGCTATGATCGGAAATAACGTGCTTCTGTTTCCTCTCGCAGGCAGGATGCACGTGGGTAAGCATGGTTAACATGTGATAGAGGCCTCAGACCGTTCTATCACATGGTAACGTTGTCACTCAAAATGGTGAGCTTGGTAGGATTGGGATAACGCTTGCCACTGGCAATGGTAACAAGTTATTTGAATGCGCAACGGAAATATCCCTTTAGGTCGCCTTGTACTTGATTCGAAAAGAAGGTGCCAGCTTGGATGAATAAAATAATCTGTTTATATAGGGTCTTTCAATAAGGTCGCTCGATTTTTAAATGTAAATAAAACAAGTTATGTGCGATATATGCACTCAATTTATTTCAAATTTAAAAGTACATTTTATGGCATTAAGTTTGGAATATGATGTCCAATTCTCGATGACTTTGTCGCATAAATCTGGCTGAATTTGCTGGATGGTGTTCGTTATGTTGACTTCGAGGACATCAACTGTTTGCCGATTATTCGCATAGACCTGCGATTTAAGGTAGCCCCAAAGAAAGTAATCTAATGGCGTTAAATCGCATGATCTCGGTGGCCAGTTGACGTCGCCGCCGCGCGAGATGAGCCTGCCCTGAAATCGCTGGTGCAAAATGTCTATCGTGGCGTGCGCAGTGTGGCACGTAGAGCCGTCCTGTTGGAACCACATGTAGTCAGTATCCATATCAGGCATATAATCCAGTTGAGGCCACAAGAAGTTGCTTATCATCGATCTGTAGGTCTCGCCGTTGACGGTTATGGCAATCCCATCTTCGTTCTCAAAAATATACGGACCGATGATTCCATTAGACGAAAATCCGCACCAAACAGTGACTCTGTTGGAATGCAATTGGTGGTGGTATATCTCATGGGGATTGTTTTCGTCCCAAATCCGACAATTTTGCTTGTTTACAAATCCATTCATCCAAAAATGGGCCTCGTTGGAACGTTTGTCGAACGGAGAACTGTTTTTGATAATAGCATTTGATGATTTTCACACGCTTTTCAACGCTATAACCTTCCATCGTGACTTGCCAAGTACTACTGAACAGTTCACAGTGAGGTTGCCAGATGTCGCTTTAACAACATGGCCACTATCGCCTGACAAAGCTCGAGCGTCCTTGTTGAAAGGCCATTTAGATGTAAACGAGTCTCAGTCTATTTATTTTACCTTGCACCAAAATAGGAAGTACTCCGAGTACAATTTCACAATTCGATTTTACAACAAAGTAATGCGGGAATATGGTAGAGCGACCGGGAGATGATAATGATTGACTTATTGAATTAATGAACGCGTAACAATTAAGATAGTAATAATGAAAGACTCTCTTTTAATCTCTGCACCCATTTATAAAGGAGAAACATTCATCAAGTCAGCCTCACGCCCCACCTACAAATGACAGCGCACATGATTAGCTGCTCATTCCTTTATATCGCCTCCTAATTGGCTTAAATTTATCCTTTATTTAATTTTGATTGGGTGGCGTCTAGACTGCCGTACCTCGTTTTTGGCCAATATTTCTAGAAGGCGGAGCTTTATTATTAGACATACATTTGTTTAACTTCTGTCTAACTTTATTACAGAAAGGTGAAACGCTTTTATCACACGGCCTTTTATTACCTCCAGACATTCTCAGTTTCCCAATGTTTACTCTCTGGCGCTTGTCTGACTTAGGCCCAGATACAGAGAATACCACTTTATTACAGTGAGGAAATCAAGCCTTTACCTCGACATTCTAGACACGCTCTCACTTCCTTTCCTCGGGTCCTGTTGTGTACACCCTTCAGGTGAATACATGTGTGCCCTACAGAATCGCCGAGTACCACCACGATCGTGGAGGAGTTTGAGAAGGAGACGTTGAGATCACCCAGTTTTTCAAAGAAGAGATCTGATGGATGATCAGTCGGTCTGTATAAGTTTATGATTGAATGAGGGGCTTAGGGCAAGAGTAGCATGAACTAATTCGAAAGTGTCGTGGGAGGGGGCAATCGGTGTGTAAGAGTTAGCAGCAGAAATAATACCAACCCCTCTCCTAATACTTCTACAATGGTGTAGGAAAGTGTACGGTGAATGTAGCAGCCGCAAAAATAGTTTGTAGAAGGAGCTCGCCAATTTGATGGCAGCCTGTGAAACTTGGTTTTAGTAAATAAACAATGACTTTATTAATAACTTTATTATCGAAGAGAAGAGAAGACTTCTAGGTAACATTCGACTACTAAACGAGAATTCCCAGTTATATATTTTTATATATTGCCTTCTTGAACGATCACATTTTTTCATATCAAATTTAGAACGCTGTCATTTAATCATTAACCGGCACTTTCAGAATGTTTCTGAAGTTTCACTATTATTACATCTAAAAAATCTTGAATTGATGGATCTTATAAAAATGTATCTTGATAATATATATATATTTTAACCTTGCGTATACATAGACGTAATATTTATTTTTAATACTCGCAGCGAAATAGCTCCCGCATTATTCACATATGCTAGATTAATTTTTATTTTTTTTAATTTAGTATTTTCGTGGGAAGCGTAGAAATGTGAGAGCATAATTCACTTTTCTTTTTGTCCAAAATCGACACTGTCCATCTAACCAAACTTGGCATCTATAAAGAGCCTCAGAAGGATTTTTTGAGACTTTGTAATGAATTTGTCGCGAAGTTTTCGTGCCGTCGGCAACTTCTTCAAGACATTGAGGTTGGACTATATTAAAGTAGACATTTCCTACCATATCCGCCACGTTATTTCCAATTTTCTTTAAACATCCATAAAATTCTTCTTCGCAAAGGCAATGGGATCTGCAGGATAAAATTAACTTCAATTAGATTTCATTTGTCAAAAGAAATGGACGAGATCTTTCTTTAAAAAGAAAATGGTATTTATTTTGGCGGCCCAAATTAAGGGCACATTCGGTGGCTAAATTACAGTCATACCTCCAAGTAAAAATTAAACAAAAAACAAGACAGCAACAAATAAATATCTACAAGGCATGCACGGGTGCCTGAGGAAGGTCTGCCTTCCCTAGGGACTTGAGAAGGCAATCAAAAATTTAAATAATTAAACACTATGGGGTTAAGCCTCCTTCAAAAACTCAAGCACACCATATCATGCGTGCAGGTGTCTTCCTCTTGGACCGGGGACAGGCGGTAGCTATCCCGCTCGTCACAGTAATGGGGCAGATATCGCTCATAAAGCTCCCACATACTAGGATTTACGACTAATACGTTTCTTAGCCTCTAGAGTTCCATGTAAACTTGACAGAAAAGTTCAAGGGACTGCTCCATCCTATGAAGCTGCATACCGGCACCATCATCGGCATTCTCCTTTCTGACAGCCCGCACCTGTCTAGGAACCCAGCAGAAGATAATCTCGAGATCTGACCTAACACGTAGTAGCTCTGGCGCCAGTAAAACAGCGAATGAGGGGGTGCGGAGATTACAATGCATAGAACAAAGTAAAGCTCACTTTGAGTCGTTTTCATAACAAAACGGACAGTGTGCAATCTCCCACGGTGAGCAGGAAATGGCAACCAGCCCAACTGTGAATACTGAGGCAGTAGCCAAAAGATCCCCGCCCGCTTCAAAACAGGGGGTGGGGTGGTAGAAGCCAACTCCTCCTCCCCTACGACTAAGAGCCATCTGTGTACACTGTCACGCCCACAGTCTGACACGATGGATGATTCAAGAAATACGGACGCAAAGCTCCTGGTGTTATAGAAGCTTTGGGCCGGAGACGTGGTGACAAAGATTCAAAGGTGGAATTCTGCAAGGTGCTGGCTCGGGCAAATCCATAAGAGCCACGGTTCAAAGTAATATACTGAACTCTTGAAGAAGTTGCCCAACTTTGAACTTGAAAGGTCTGGGAAGTACTAAACAATTTATGTACAAGCGCATGGTTAACTTTGTGAGAAGTAAAGCGAGTGGTAACTATCATGCACCGACAAAAAGGATCTCGATATGGGACGTGCGGAAGGCAGCAGTCCCCGAGCGGAGACCGACTTGATGGATCATATCCAGCTTATTCGATAGATGCTCTTTGAAAGAACAAAAGACATTCCCACACGCTGAATGCCACAAAACGTAGAACGTCTATGGCGTCGGTATAAGGGAATCTAAGCCTCTAAATATGTGTCTCATAGGTGAGGCCACGGTCGAATTTGATATCAAAGAATCGGTAAGAGTCCACTAAACCCAGATGAATTCCATTTATCAACATAGCGGTTGGGAGGTGATATCCATGAGAGTGTCAATGTGTACTCCCCCTGGTATTGGTCAAAGAAAACCGCAACACGCAAGGACCAGGCGCCCCAGAGTAGGTATCTGAGTCGCGCCAAAGGAGATCGAAAAGTCTTCTACGTAGATTGCTGCGGGAAAAACTGCCTGCAGCAGGAGGTGATACCTTTGATGCTCCGGGCAAAGAGTGTGAAACCGAGGACGTTTCCCTTACAGGACGCCCTATCCTTACCTTAGGTGCTAGGAGAGGACTTTACTTAACCGTACTCGGAAAATGGGGGGGGGCGTCCCATCGGCTACATAGATTGCAGGGCCTCTGTCTCTTTATGAGGCCGTATCACTACGCGCTAGTATATGCTTTGCTTTATCCAAATAGTGGCGAAATGATACATGTTGAGAAAAGCCTAGCAGATAACGCTTCCAAGCAGGAAGAGAGCGACTGACGTCGAGTGGTACTTACTAAAGCCTCACTGTGTAGAATACACGTGACTTCCGCTGTGCAGAAAATGAGTTAATCTAACATTTACTACTTTCTCCATCAACTTACACAAACAGAAGAGCAAGAGGTTAAATAAATTAGGCAGAAACCAACCGGGGTGGAGAGCAGGTACGGTTTGCATTCGCCAGGAATCTGCAAAGATACTCTACGACCAAATCCTGTTTGACAAAGCTCACAAAAAGGCCATCCCTCGCTCACCTAGGTTTCGAGACAAGGCGTAAGGACGGGATATTATCCGTCAACCGGACAAAGAACAGTATCAGCGCAAGAAGAGAGCAGAACGCAACTCTCTCAACGAGAAACGGCATTTGAAGGTTTCCCACCTCTCGAGGTGAAGTCCATTCGGCAGCCTTCAGTGATTGAGTAACGTGCTTGGAATGCTGGCGGAGCAGAATCTCTGCTGGGGAAATGTGGAAAATGTGGTCGCAAAAGATTCCACCACTGACGTGTGGTCCAAGATAGTGGTGCAGGGTAGAGGGGTCCTGTGAGAAATAACCCCTAATTCTTTTGACACGCTTCCACACGTCTGCAAGAAGGATCCATCCGTTGATTTAAAGCAGGTATGCCCGCTATAAAGAACGGGGAACTTGCTTCGGAACTAAACCGAATCTGAATGACTCCTAGAAAAGGCAACAACTTAATAAAACGCTTAATAAAAAATAAAGGCAAAGAAAGCATACCTACTGTGTCATATTAGGGAGAGAACTGATTAGTGATCAGTAAATTATCGCTATTTTTATGCTATTTTAACTATAGAGGCATGATCTAGTGGATCTGCGGCGAAAATCAATCAGGTTTAGACTCAGAAACCTCAATTACCCCTTGTGACATTGGTTTGACCTTCATATCTCTAAAAATGACCGATTTAACACCTCTAGCCACAAGGTAACGCCACCTGGTGGTCAACTTATATCATATTTGAACTTTGTGACCTCAATTACCTTTGGTAGCCTTAGTTTTAGCTAGCTATATTGAACCAGCGCCTCGTAGAGGACATGATATGAACACAACACGAGATTTGCATGACCCATAGACCTGCTTGCATCGCCGCTGTTAAAAACAGACCGCAAACCCCAGACAAAAACAGCTAACCAAAACTGATAGATAAAATGCAGAGAAAAAAAGAGAAATAGCACGCTCTAATGCCGCATGGAAGCACGCCTTCGTCAGGTACCTAACATCCAAACTACTAAATACCCTGTAGGATGTAGGCCTCACCCAACAACTCAAACAGTCCACAAATATTTCCCGAGTACAAGGGACAAGCACTAGCGATCCTTCCCCTCCCTGTACCTGGACAGGTAGCGTGCGCAACGTTTTCCCAGTCGAAGACATTCAAGAGGACAATAAGGTTCAGGATGGCACTCCATCAAATGACGCCGCGTCTCCCTATTCGGAGGCGATTGAAAACGAACTGAAGCAGTAGAGTCATTCGTTGGGTATCGCCCGAGAAAAGTTGCGGGGTAATGACACGTAACTTTAGATTCCCGCAGTCTGTCTCTCATCTTCTTTGTCGTTCAAAACGAAGGGGCTAACCTGATTCCCACCATGTGGCTAGAATCGGGAAGAGAAAAGCGCTGTTTGATGTGTTCATCAGCACTCTCATTTCCCGCGATCCCTACATCTCCATGAGCCAAGCAGAAGACAATCTCGACAACTTCGTGGCTCGTCTCAGCAGAGACATCACGGACACTGCGAATAAGGGAGTGCGGAGATTTTAATGCTTTGAAAGCACTTAGTTCGCTTTGAGTCGCTAAAAATCCCAAACCGGTCTCCGAGCCGAGGAATGCGTGTAATCTCCTGTACTGAGCAGTGCATCGCAACCAGCTCGATCGTGAAGATAGACGCAACTCCTTGAAGAGCTCTTTCTGCTATAAACTGGGAATAAGGCATGTGAGCCACCTCCCTCTTCATGAGAATGTTCTATCAATTAGCGCTGAGTCACAGGTATGCCCGATTCGGAGGCGACAAGACCGGAAGCTGTCGAAACATGAGTTAGGTCCACGGGAAAGTCGCGCCCAGAATACCCCACTGGCTTTACACAAGGGGGAAAAGCGTGAACGCCGACCTCTTCGGATTTTGAGTCATCACTGTACAATGGCACGTCTCCAGCGTGACACGGCATGTGCTCCAAGAAATGCGAACGCAATACTCCCGGGGCTGGATAAGATTTGGGACCAGAGTGGTTGCAACAAATATTCAGAGGTGGTATCATCTAGGCTGGTCTCTTGGGCAAAACCAAGAGACCCGAGAGCTATGCCAGGATATCGAAGGGGTTTCATTGACTTAAACCCATTAGGCTTAGGGTATGATTGGCGAATCACGGTTGCTTAGGCAGCGTAGAGATCGGCCGTTGACGGAATGAGAGCCAATGGTAACCGAGGGAGACGCATGACTGACGTATACAATCACATAATGCACAGTGCATGCTGTAAAGTGAGCGGCATCTCCCTAGCATCGTCAAAGCGGCTTTTTACAGGGAAAGTGCGGGAGGCACTGTTCTCCAAATGAAGACATGTGTGGTAAATCAAGCCACCTTACGCAATTTACGTTAACAAGATGTTCTATGATGTCTTCTTAGGAGTGGTAAACGAGTTTCTTCGCATACATTACTCTGTAAAGGCGAGCCATCGAGTATAAGGAAAGCACTCACTATGCCATTCGACCAGGGAGACTCTTCTACGGTTTTTTTTCTCCCTCTTCTTAGGGAGGAGGGGAGGGCAGAGTGTGCCACTTATTTTTTTCCTCCTCCAAAGGTGCTCCGAGGCTGGACCTGCCAGCCTCGACTGGTACTTCGCAAATTGGCAAAAGGCCCAGCGATCTGCGGAGTCTCACCAAAAGGAGGAGAAATCACCTCTTCCTGTGGAGTCTCTGGTTCTCCTGTCTCCTTGGGAGGACCTACCTAGCCTGAGAGTGGATTTTGGCTCTGGTATGGTGCTCACTCAGTCACTAATCTTTCCAAGGAAAGACCCTGCAACCTGGTACGAGGGCACTCTTGGGTCAGTACTAGCCTCGAGAGGGACCTCATTTTGAGCATCTACCTGCGTGGCGTCAGGGATCCTGAGCGGGCAACCAATATGCTGGTGCCTTATTTTGGGTCTGCAAGTCTGGGGGAACGAGTTTATATCTCTCGTTAGGTTAATATTATGGGCATTCTCCATATGAGTGCCTAACGAAAGATATGCTCGTTGATAAAACTATTATTTAAAGAAAAGGGGTTAATAAATCGAGGCTGAACATCTTAGAAGCCATATTAATAAATGAAGATAAGCCGGCCATCAACAGTTAAGCGACAAGCTGGAATCGCACATTAAAACTATTTTAAAATTCCACTCACAGGAGTGGCCCATTTCCTCTAACGTTACGTTTAACCAAAGCGAAATAAATACCCCTTAAAAATCGTTTTCTTTCACTCTGTCAGATCTTCACTCCACTAATTACATCGGTAAAGGAGGCAAAAACATTTCAAAACACTCCGAAGATGATCGATTAAGATCGAAGGCCTAGCAATTTAGTTTGGTTTTTACCAAACACATTCATTTTAAAAAAAAAGATGAATACTGAACAAGTGATCCACCATCTACAAGATGGAATAAAAAGATAGAAGAAGAGAAAGTTGCCAAAGGAAATTAATTAAGGCAAAATACACAATGGTCTTCAACAAAATTTGCATTCAGGAAAGACTGCTACCCAACTATACTAATATATATATATATATATATATATATATATATATATATATATATATATATATATATATATATATATATATATATATGCGGTACCAAAGGAAAAGCAGTACCTGGCTCCCAATCCGAAATTGAAGACGCCGTATCGACTTTCGTAAGTGACCAACTTAAGTGGGCAGTGGTCGTGCGCTCGACAGCACTTGTCCAGCTCTTTATACTCGCCGATTTGATCGTAGGTGGGTGCCTTGTCTTTAAATCCACACCAAAGTGTTCCAGGTAAAATGAGCTTCGAGTTAGGACCTTGGTCTTCATCACCTGGAAGGAAAAAATGGAACTAGTTCTTGAACATATCAAACGGAAGTAGAAATAAGGACTAGACATGAGATCGCGGGCATCAAACTTTCTTGAATAATTTATCCGATGCGCAAAATAGCTATGCGTAAGGTCTTGTATTTGGATGAATTCTTACAGGAATTTCAGGATTACCAACGTGACACCAGGAAATATTTAGGTAGCAGTGGGCGTGGGATACAAGATTTTTTTTAACAATGAACATGCATCACTTTTTAAATAATCTTGAAAAATGGCAACTTGTCAGCCAACAAGTTTCATCTGTAGTAGATTATGAGCGATAGTATTTACTGTCTGAGCGTTAAATATGAGACTAGGAAATTTAGTTTATTTATTTGTTTAATTTTTTCTGGTCATTAAATATGTTCGATAAATTTATAATCAATCATTAAGAATATAATATTAAAAATAGTTATATATTTTTTTTACTTGTTTTTCAACCTACGATGTAGCATACTTTTTTCTGGAAGTTATAGTGGAGCCTGACAAGAAAGAGGTTGGGAAACACAGGTTTAACCCAATATAAATATGTACTAATTAATGGAGAAAAACACTTGATATTTCTTCTATATCTGAGAAAGGGATACTGTCTTATCGAACGAGGGTGCGTTCACTTAGTAAAAAGAGGAGGAACAACAGGGAAAATAGAATGTACAGACAACAATACGGCCGCTACGGTAGTTGGATTCGTCACCCGTAAGGAGGGAGTATTTCAAACCTTCTAGAGTAAGGGTGGGGAAACCCTCCCGAGCCCAATTTTCATCGCCCCCCCCCCTCCGATTGATATATTTGTATGCACAAATTTTCAATACTGAAACTTGAATAATATTTGTATGTCTACAACGAAAGAAAAATAAAAGTATGCAAATGTTAATTTTCTTTCGACCAATTATTAGACTTAGAGGAGTCATATCAGAATGTTGCGAGGGATGCCACATATCTGCTTCGCCTCAAGGCGTATCTGGCAACTTTGCGAAACATGTTTTAACTCCGTCTGTTTTGTAAATTTTTACCTAGTTAGCTTTATTTCGTTTTCCTCAGTGGTAGTATTGAAATTCCTGCATTGATAACTTAAATTTAACCAATTTACAACATTATTAAATTTATTTCTGATTCCCTTATCAATATGGCAAGTGGTAGTGAAAATCTTAAGATAAAGTGATGGTGAAAGTGCTGTATTTTATGAAAAATGGCCTCCACAAACTATCAGTGTTCCTCAATGAAATCCGAGCCATCTTGTACGAATGAAAGGTTTGAGATTGATTTTTTCAAGGAAGACAGCGCTGGAAATATCGTGATATCCCACGTAATTTATAGTAAATTACCCCCAAACTTTAAAAAAGATCTAAGGTTGACTACCAAGACTGACTATCCTTCCTTGGCACAAATCTTAGACAAGTATAACAGTATAATCAGAGGTCTCGAAAAATTGAGGTGCTTTTCGGGCCCCGGCTCGGAGAATGACCTCCGAGGAGTGCTAAACATAACTCTTCTTGACCTCCTGCTTTCAAAACTGTTTATATCTCCCAGCACCCCTTCTCTAAGCCTCCACTATCTGTTAAAATTTTTAAAACTAATATCGCAACCCCGTTCGGCGGAGAGGCGTCACTTTCAAGGAGCAAGTCTAAACCCAATCATAATATCAAAACTCAAACTTCGAATTCAATCCTCCCGTCAAACTTAAACTCAAACTCCCTTTTTTCTAAGTACAAGTTGTGCTCCGGAACTTGTACTTAATTGTTAGGTATACGAAACCCCTGATAGTAGGATTCAACGTTGCTTAGAACTAAGTATGTGTTCTCGTTGTTCCTCCACGCGACATTTCCCAGAATCGTGTCCAGCGATCAAACGCTTCCTCTCGTACCCGTGTAAGTTCTGCCAGGAGAAAACTCACATAATCTGCTCTTTGCTCCATTCCGGTCAAACGCGATGTAAATTTTTGACTAAATCTGGCGCAGATGATGACTCTAGAGTCGGGTGTGGAAGCAGCCAAAGGTTCCCTTAATTCAAAACTCCATTCAGATTTCCTACTTCCTACTCTGACCGGGTATCTTGGATTGGGAAGTACATTCTCACCTGTGCGTTGCCTACTCGATCTCTAGCGAGCCAAAGGTCGTACACCTCTGAATCCGTCGCTTCCAAAATGGGTGCCAATCTGGAGGAATCAGGTCAAAAATCACACGCATATGGGAATTGGAGGCGGTCTTTCGCTTCGGATCTCTCCAAATGTCGATCAAATTTTTGGTCGATTCCAATTTAAACTTGTATTTTACGGTAAAATGAGTCGAAGGTGCAATTCTGATCCTGAGGGAAAAGGAAATCCCACTAGCAGACGAGGCCTTTTCCCAACCCTTTGTTTAAAGGGATATAATAACGGGAATAGGGTGTCTGCTGGGGGTTGACGACATACAAAATATGAAGTTCTCAAATAGACGTTTAATTGGGGGAGCCTCTCTGAAGACAGAGAAGGGCCTGATACCTTACGGAAGTATCTACCAAATAAGCGATACCTCGATAATAGTGGGTCACTCGTGGTACCCCTGGCCTCAGGCCGCCATGATTAAAAAAACAGCCATTGATCCTCAGTTGGTTGCAATTACCAATTCACAAGGGCTGGCCCGTTGAGAGCACTTCGCTGCAAATAATTACAAACATCCCCCACAAAACTCAAAAGACTTGTACACGGATAATGGTAATTTCCTTCTAGATGGTATTCCGATAGGGGCTGGCTCCACCGATTCCGAGAACGAGGTGGCAAATGAGGTTAATTTGCCCCAAGGGCCTAATTTGGAACCGGAGGCTGACCAAATTTTCGAACATGTAGCTAGCTGTGCCCTAAGTCCGTCGCCTTCTTATTCCCACCCTTTAAATTTCACGAAATCTGAATTTGAATTAGGTTTGGGCCTAGAGTATCTGTTTTCCCTAGAATATCTCTGGTTAAAGGATGCCGATTCGGGATCGATCGACAAATATAAAATTGAACAGTTCAAAAGGTCGATAGAGCTTAGGAATGGGGGTACTTCTTTGATTTGCCCTGGTTCGACAATGGACTTTCCCTAAGTTCCATCCAATTTCAAAATTGCCTTGGCAACGGTGAAGCGTGTTAAAGAGAGTTTAGAGAAACTGGGCCTAGATCAAGCATATAGCGAAGTGTTTCAAAACTAATTAGAGGCTGTAATTTTAGAAGAAATCGCGGTTGCACCCAAAGACTATCCCCTCTATAATTGGATCCGCCATCGCCCTGTAATAAAAACTGCTCTTCAGACTACCACGAAAAGACGACCTGTGTTTAATTGCTCTCTGAAATCTGGTCAGGCGCCTTCTCTAAACGAGGCTTCCTTCAGAGGAGTAAATTTAATTGTTTCTGTTTTCCCTTCCTTGTAGATTTCGCTCTAACAAATTTGTTCTACTTTCCGACATTAAACAAGCCTTCCTTCTGCTTTTTTGGGGGGGCTTAAAGAAGGCAGACTCGTTTCTTATAGGTACAAGTCGCTCGTCTTTGGTCTAAGCTGCTCCCCCTTTGCGTTAAATTTCATTTAAAACATCATTTCGAGAGTTTTCCTAAATGTTGTAACCCTTAAGTTTAAATAATTAATTGCCCCATAATCCGATGAAATCGTTAAAACTAAGCGTAAAGTCCTATCGATGATTTCTAAATTCTTTGACCCCCCTCGGATTATATCAACCGTTTCTTATTCGTAGTAGACTGATCTTGAGAAAGCTGTGATCTAAGAGGTTGGATTGGGATAGGCCAATTTCTTGCCCCGATGTCGTGTCTTGGAAAAACTTCGCACCGATCTGGTGAAGTTGGTCGAAGTGAAAATTCCACGCTATGCCGTTGAGGATGACGGTGGGGCAGAACTTAAAATAATTTGCGATGCGAGCACGTCTCACTACGGATTTCGATCTATTGTTTCCCCAAATTGATCGTTTAATCATTCAAAACTTTCATTTGAAATACAAGTATCTGCGGATTAACTCCACTCTCACACTCTTTAGGGCCGAAGGATTTGGGGTTACCTCCCCCCGTCAAACTGGTAACAAAAATTCTTAGCGATTGTTTATATGCAAAAGGTTTAATTCCTTTGCTTTTATGCACCATATGATGACCAATTTCCCGAAGGCTCAGACATCATTTCACAACGTCATCAAACTCGTGATCAAGTATGACACTTGATCACCTCAAAACTTATCAAACATCATTTCAAACTTCATCAAACTTGATCATTTCAAAACTTCACCAAACCCATGATCAAGCCTAATACTTGATCATTTCAAAACTTCATTCATGATCAATCTGACACTTGATCATCTCAAAACTGATCAAACTTCATTGATCGTTTCAAAACTTCAAACTCGTGATCAATTCTGACACTTGATCACCTCAAACTATATTTAAAACTTCAAATTCCTTTCTAATGTTCACCCTTCAAATACCTCCCATTGAGTACTTATTTAAGTACCTCCTCCAAATGTATCATCACAAATACTCTGTTCTGTTTTCTGAGTTTTGCCCCTAACTAAACTTCAGGAGCCCTTGCTAATAAAGCTTCATAACCTCATGTAGTTGTTAAGCTTCTCTGGCCGGGAGGTTGTTAGGATTGCATGAACGCATGTAAGTCAAAAGAGAATAGTTTGGATTTCCTCCCATATTGGGTCTCGACCCCCCCACCCCCACCCTCCCTCTGGCCCATTCTAGGCTATTGAAGACAGAGCGAGTGGTTTATGGTTTATGAGTATTTATGGTTGGTGAGGGTGTGCGCTTAAAACCGTCCTGGACAGATGGACGAATATTGCTCTTCCCCACCTCCTCAACGATCGGCACAGTGGTCACGCTGGTTTATGGCTTACTATGGATAGAGGGTGTTTGGGCTCGGACACCTTCCCTCGACTCCTTACCCCTAATCATCCCCCAACTCCCCCCTTTCCCATTCCCTGAAAACACCCTTGCAGGAAGGACAAAGAGCCACTATTCATCACAAGCTGGAGGAGGAAACAACTCGCTGAAACCCCTATCTACCCAAACTCCTGGTCTCTGGGCAGAACCGTTGCGAAGCTTGGGAGAAGAAGGAACCGTCTACACTCAAAACTCTCTTCAAACGCTGGGACTCGGCCGGACGGAAAACTTCTGAAGTGTGAGGCACCGCGAACGATGACTCCTCGCAAGTAAGTCTTTATACCCTCTTTCTCGCATTGGTTCTGCGAGTTCCCTCGAATTCCTATCAAACTCTTTCTTCCCTTTGCCCCCCTCTCTCGCCTAAATTCATTTAACCTTCGGTCCTTCAAACTCTTAACCTTCTATCCATTTCGGAACCATCAAACTTCTCTCAAACTACCCTTAAACTAAATTCTAACTAACGAGGGCATTCGGAACTGAAAATCGTTTCGAATAAGTTCTCTGAAGAGATCACTATACTTTCCAAATCAATTGGACACTAATGTAAATCAATTAAGCGGCACCATCTTGCTTAGCCCTGCCCTGCTTTCGGGGTAATAATTCTAACAATACAAAGAAAATAAATGACAATAAATGAAATGATACCCGGGGTACCAAACTAGGTGGAAGATAAGAATGACTCGACGGGTATGAGTCCGAGAGAGGATTTACGGTGATTGCTTCCAGGGAAAGTGTGTGTGTGTGTGTGTGTGTGGATGGGGGGGGGGTGCAAATGATGGGGAGACTCCCATAAAGCCTAATTGACTGGAGGCTTGGATACGACTAGTAAGCCGGGTGCTGCAAAGTTCCACTTTCAAAATTACTTCTTTAACCTCGCTGAGAAATGAGCGAGGGAGTACTCCAGACGAGAACGAAGTCGATACCTGAGAGATAAATGCCTGTCCGTGCCTATCGTCTGTCGGGCGGGAATTGTGGACTTAGGTACGAGCATGGTTGGGTAGAGAGGTGTCGCGTCGCGTTCGTAGCTGGTAGCCGTTGGTAGGCGAAGCCAGGCGTACGAGACTGTACGTGGCTGCTACCCAAGACGGGAGTGTAATGTACTAACTTTTCAAAGCTTTTCTCGAAGTATTTATACTGCCTCAGCAGAAGCGGGTCGCTGGGGTCCCCCCCAAAACGTCGGGGATCTCATTAGTCTTCGCGGGCCTTACAGCCTTGCGCAAAAGTCCTTGGTACCGTAGTTCTGGAGCCGATCAGGTGATGAGACGGAGAGATAATGAAAACCCAACCTGGGTCGTCTGACCGCGCGAAACTTTCGCTGCTCCCTTGGGGCCTTCTGGGCGTGCAGGTGCATCCGTCTCCTTCTCTCTCTCTCTCTCTCTCACAGGTGTATTTGTCTTATTTGCAACGAACATTTTTCCGCTTATAAGAAATAAAATCTTGAGCGGCCTTTTATGAGTAGACATCAAAATTATGCAGATTTGAAAGGATCTGAACGTTTAAAAAAGTCTTTAAAAAAAAGTTTCAAGTTTGCTGGTTTCAGTCCTTCTATCAAGCTAGATATGTTGCTTCTCAGGCAGACGTCAGCCATGGCAAGACCCAATTCCCCTCCGTGATGCCCAGTCACGGAGGTAACTCCCCTTAGTAAATAGAGTCAGCTTAAAATGAATCCGGACAGATTCGAACTGCCGACCCAGCGATTGCCGGGCAAGCGCGCTAACCACTATACTAGTCGGGGAGCTAGTATAATAAATTAGATGGATAATTAGCGTAAAATATCACAAAGTCACCGGTAAACCTTCTTTTGAATTCAAGTAACCAGCAAAAACTAAGATAGATAAATTACAGTGGCACTACATAACCTTCAGTGGTTCGCATCCCGGCATACTGGCTGATAGGTGAGTTACGTATTGTATGTCTACAACTACTAAAGTTTCAACTGTGCACAAAACAAAATCGGAACTTATGCGATTATTATTAGAGGTGAATTAATTTAAATTTAAAGGAACTTTAAATAGTTAAAATAGCCTCTTTGACTGCTCTGAGTTGCAGCTCTTCTGCCAAGCCTACTGTAAGTCCCCTTCGCACCTTATAAAGAAATTTTCCAATTATCCATCCGCAATAAAATAAAAATCCATTTAAAAATTAAATGGTTAAGTACCTATAATTTGAAAACTTCTGTTAATTTTACACCAAAATGACGTCTCATTAAAATATCTTTTTACAAGTAAGGAGTAATATAGGCCTAGTTTATCATCATTAAATTGCAAGTTGGGCTGAAAATATTGGCAAATTTAAATCATAACTGAAAGTCGGAAGAGTCAATTCAGTATTCCGTTATACTCAATTATAATAAAGAGATTAATATTTTTGAACGTGGTAAAAATATTCATAAAAAATATGTACCATTAACCCTAAAATCAACGATGATCAAAAGTTGTGGAGCTCCAAACTTCTAAAGAAAGTGATCTCAATAAATAGCAAAGATCTATCGCCATTGCTTCGCGCACACATGCCCTTAGGCTTTTATTTGAAACGACCGACTATTAAGTAGTTAGGACACCTATTAATGGGCATACAATATTTCTAGTTGGGTCATTGCTACGCTCTTCCAATATATTAGGGCACAGCTGAGCAAGCTTTCATTTATGGGTCAATCCTACAGAAGGAGTCGAACAATAAATGTAGTACTTGAGTCCGGAATCACAACTAATGCATCAAACCAACGACTTAAGTAACTTGCTTGGCAATTAAATATTAAAGAGAAAAAAGGGTACATGATTCACCCACGCCCTACCAATATTTTGAGGCAAAGACCTGGTCAACTTTGAAGTGTCACTTACTTGTAGATCCGGAATCTTTTAGGCTTCCTTCAGATTCATTTTCTGGTCGCTGAACCGCATTGGAAGGAAGATCACCACATAGTTTCATCAAGAGAATCATGTCTGGCAACGCGAGTGGAACCAAATCCATCACAGACCCGAAGGTCTTAAAAGCAAGGATCTGTTCTTTGTCGGTTCTGAAAAATATCAACGTAATGAAGGTCTTGTTGTCTTTGTTATCCATTTAAACCTCTTGTTCGAGTCAGCCAAAAAAAACATACTGTGTTTAAGCCCCATCAATCAAGAACTAATTATAAAACGAAACAGTTTAATTATTCTTTGTGTTTGTCTAATTATTCGGGATCACTTAAGAGTGGAATAATGAAGGCCATTTTTAAGTTAGCAATGCCAAGGCGTTTTTTAAGCTAGTAATGCCTAGGTCATTTTAAGCTACAAAAATGGTTTGGGTGCCACATGAACCTAATTTAATTTATATGTGCAACAATTGCAACGTTTGAATGATGGAGACATTAAACACAAACGTGATTCAGCGATCAACCGAAAGGATGTCGTCCTCCTCCGTGACAATGCATTCCCGCACATTTGACCCAAGAAAATTATTGGGACAAGTTGGAAAGTACTTCCACATCCTCCATATTCACCGGAATTTGGACTATGTGGTTTTCCATTTATTTAAGTTATTACAACATCTAAATGTCAAAGATTACTCATATAGAGATGTAAAAGGATATCAAATCCCATATTCCATCAAAACCGAATGAATTCTTCAAGAAAAGAGGTATCCCTTGCTTGGTTAAACGATGGGAAAGTATTAGCCAATAATGATGGAAGCTATTTTCTGAATAAATTATTGTGTATATAAAAAATATTTGATTTTCCTAAAAAAAAAATCTTGAATTTAATGACAACCTAATAGATCATCATTATTTTGACCTCGCCATGTTTTCTCGCCTTCAGAATCAACATAGCCAATACCTTAGTTCTATAAGGACACACTCGATCATCAAATTTGGAGATTTCTGTAAAACGGCAGCGAAACTTTCTTCAAAAAAATATCCAACCCATCTTTGATCCGGATTCGAGGGTTTCGAAAATCTGCAAAAAGTGGAAAAATGAATAATTTTTAATTACAACACTTAACTCTCTCTTAAATTATACCTGACATTCGAATAAATGGTAAAATTTTATTTAAAGAATATCAATATTTTCTTGTTATTCAAATTAGATACTGAATAAAAAACTCAGTTAAATAATAATCTAAAGGCTAGAAATTAATCAATGAAGGCAAGATGTTCAAAGTGGCTAGCAATGTAATTTGAATGTTAACACCAACGTAACGTCTATTCTACACCAATGCCTCACTCTATGGTATCCACTAAACTGACTACGGAATTACTATTTCATTTGGTGAGGAAGGAAGGGCAAAACCGAACAGAAGAAAATCCTTAATCATAAATTTAATAGAAGTAAAAAAGAAATAGAAAATATTATAGATAGAATAGGGATCCATGTTTGAAACTTCAAATTGGCGCGTAGTGGTCAAATCATTGCGACGTCCAAAGACCTACATAGGAAATGCAATAAAGCAGTTCAAGATCACAGTTTCAGAGGCATCATCTTCTAGCTCCAGAAGTCCTTCGCACTTTAATCCTTTGACAGCCATACACACAAGGTACCAAAGGACCAGGACCCAAGAGCAATCCTTCAGGTCAGGAGCAAAGTCACTATCTGCAACTCAAAGTCACTATTTGCAAACCTAAGTCACCATCTGTAACCCAAAGTCAATATCTGGAACCCAAAGTCACTATCTCCAACCCAAAGTCATTATCTTCAAACTAAAGTTACTATCTGAAACCCAAAGTCACTATCTGCAACCCAGTCACTATCTGAAATCCCTCATGTCAGGAGCAAAGTCACTATCTGCAAATCAAAGTCACTATCTGCAACCCAAACTCACTATCTTCAACTCAAAGTCACTATCTGCTACCCAAAGTCATTATCTTCGATCCAAAGTCACTATCTGCAACCCAGTCACTATCTGAAATCTATAAAGTCTGTCTAGAGATTATATGCGATACCTCTTTACCATCTCGTCGTTTTTTTCAGGAAAAGTTTATGAAACCCTTTTTTTGTTTCAGATACTTTTATGGCTATATCGAGCGCAATTTAGTACATACGAGGGGCGGTCAATAAGCTTTGCGAATCGGTAGGGCAAAACAGAGGAAGGAGGATGGCTGTTTGTGGGGGTGCTAGGACAAGTTATGACAAGTCAGGACCTGCAGCCGCACGCTCCTGCCTCGATTATTTAAGAAGCAGTAGCTGATCGCAGATCGTCAGTCACAGATTTTTCAACAATGGAGAAGGTTGAGCACCGCGAGTGATAAAATCTTTTACCAAGGAAGGCAAGAATGCAAAAGAGATCCATGAACGCATGGTTGCAGTGCACACCGACACCGCACCTTCCTATGCAACCATTGCTCGCTGGAATATGGAGTTTCGCCATGGTCGTGAGTCCCTTGAAGCTGACCCCGTCCAGGACGCCCGTCAGACGTGACCAACGAGGACAATGTGGCCCGTGTGGAGAGGATCATCCTCGAAAATCGACGGGTGAAGGTCGAAGAAATCGGGCGAGAACTTGAAATATCACATGGAAGTGTTATCAACATTATCCACGACAATTTGGCCATGACCAAGGTCTTTGCCCATTGGGTCCCTAGAAACCTCACGCCACATGATCGAGTTCAACGTCGTCAGGTCCACAAGGTCAGAGTTGCACAAGCTGCCCTGCGCGAGTACGGATTCGAGGAGCTCAACCATCCTCCATACAGTCCAGATCTGGCCACTAGCGACTACTTTTTATTCCGCCAGCTCAAGGCTGCACTGCATGGACGCCGGTTTGGGGACGATGAAGATGTCCAGCTCACCGCCCAGCAGTGGATTGAACAGCAGTCGGGAGATTTCTGGTTGTCGGGAATTCGAAGCCTCAGTGACAAGTGGCGCAAGTGCATTGAGGTCGAGGGTAGTTATATTGAGAAATATTAAAACACTTTTCCTCATATCCGAATTACAAAGCTTATTGACCGCTCCTCGTACTTAACACTTTATTTCAAGTAGTTTATAGTTTATTTTCAAAAATTCGATTACCACCACCGTCCAGAATCTTTTGCAAGAAGCATTTTCTGATAAAATGACCGACCAGAAAAAAAATCTTTCCCAAAATAGAAGAATTATATCGTGAAATAATTAGGTAAAGGGAAGACTTCTCAGAAAGTTTAAAAAGATATAGAATTGTGATCATCACAGTCGAAAAAACTGTAGAGAATGTCATTCAACCAAGAAAGAAAATGATTCAACCAGAATTTATATGTTTCACCCTTAGAAATCTTTCTCTTTTCGAATCAAAAAGAAGTGCTATAAACCCTCATACTGTAGGGGTGCGAAGATGTATAAGAGAAAAACTTCCTTCCAAAAGCGAAAATATAAATAGCCCATTAAATTACCAAGCCAAGACGGACTACGCAGTGGCGTATTGGTAGAGTGCTTGCCTCCACATTTTTACAAAGAAAATTCTCGAAGAAAACGGAGAATCCTTCATGGACTAACTAATCCAGAAAACCGCGCTCAAAGAAAACGTAACTCAAAGAAACGACTTTCAAGGGCTAACTCGTCTCAGACCTCCTCAACTCTCAAGAAGTCATCACGTCATTAGAATTGGAAGGAATCATCACATCAAGATAATACGTCAAGTTAATATGAAGATAAATCAAGAATTAAGAAGATCAACTTAAAAGAAGAAAGAGCCACAGCCAACAAGAATATGGAGTCAGATAAATAGATGAACTCAAGACAATGTTTCGAGGGGCATCTTCAGTCAAGAAATAATACATATATACGAATACAGAAAATAACAAGATGAATAATATTGATAAAATAAAGTTATAAGGAATGCCCCCCCCCCCAATATCTGGTAATTTAATGGGCTATTTATATTCTCGCTTTTGGAAGGAAGTTTTTCTCTTATACATCTTCGCACCCCTACAATACTACCATACATACATGTCTCGAGAGAAACAAGATGTAAGGCTGTCAGGAAATTTTATACCGTTTGCATAAGATAAAAAGCCATTATTAACCAAAAACCCTAAAGAAAAGTGGATTTAGCAAAGTTATCTTCACAGACGAATCAAGAGTCACTCTGGATGAGACAGATGGTTAGATAAGAGGCTGTGTTGTTATAAGATGTCAGGTGAAGTCAGGTGAATCAGTTAACTAACCAACATAGGTGGGCGCGATAACGAAAAACTGTACCACGATAAACTTATCGGCGATAACCGATAATCGATAACTGGCGATAAATTTATCGCCCGATAAGGTGATAACCGATAAATCCAAATTATAATACAATATTGATTATTGACTATATATAGGGTTATTTTATAATAAAATAGTAAACATATTTGAATACTGTTTCTTAGTTTCTTACCTGGTGAGGCTCTCCTTCATCTCCTCATAGGTTTTCAGGATCCTCCCCCTAGCTCGGACCTACCTATTTCTGCCTCCAAGGCACGCGCGGCTAGCCCCTGTGCTAAACTGGAACCAAAAACTAAAATTATGATTATCGCTAGTTTGGAACCAAAACTATCGGCGATTCCGATAAATCGATAACGCGGGCAAAAAAATATCGTATAACCGATAACCCGATATCGTTATCGCGATAACGCCCCCTATGCTAACCAACAACAAGGAGTTGGTGATTGATGATTTGGGCTGCTATTGTTGGAGATAAGCTAGTAGGACCTTTCAAAGTGGATGACATCCTCATACCTTGGTTCAAGAGACTGTCAGTGAAGATGAGAAAGACACTTGTCTTCGTGACCTTAATGGTCTTAGTCATGGCTACAGCTTTTCGAAGAATTAGTTCAAGTGGAAAGGACTTGATGGAGAATTAATCGTGGATGACCTCCCAACACTTGCGACCTAAATCCAATACAAAACTTGTGGAACATCCTGAAGAGACGTTTACCCAGATAGCAGACAATTTAACAACAAAATTGGCCATCTAAGGTACTGCCATTATCAGTAGACAAAAGATTGTTCAAAGTTATTCAGAAGAAGGGTTCATTTGTTCAGTAACTCTTGAACAGTTCTTATATAAAATTATGTTTCATCTAATTTGCTTTCCTTGTATTTTTTCCAAATTATTTCATATAAGTCGTTTAAACTTTTTATATTTCATTATTATATGATGTTTATATATTTAGACTGAAAATTTATGTATTCCTACTAATTAATAATCTTAAAATGATCTCTTGACATTGAAATAGTCAAACCAACATTACTTTATCTTGTTTTCCTCTCATATGGCATTTAGATTCATGATTGTCTTAACTTCATGACAGCTATTTTAAGACTCGTTATTTTCAATACTTGCTTATAATCTCTCGACTCACTCTATTTTCTCTTTTGTACCAAACACCAGGAAGTCGCATCGACTACATACATCACTATCAATAATAGTATCAATTAGCAATTCCATTTCTATGACCATAGTATGGTTTTGCAATCAATTTAAATTCACGTCATCATGTGCGGTATATTGACATTAAGTGTGATCCATTACTCTCAATGGCATTTATTTCCTTTGTTCCTTCCTCGCAGCTAACGAGTTTTATTTACAACAAATTTAGTCATCTCTTGTGTAAAATTTCTCGTTCATTTATCTTTTAGCGTATCCTGATCACTCTTACTTTCTGAATAAAACATTAAAGTATTCATTTACAAATGGGGAACTATTCCACGTTTCTCGTTAATCATAGTTTTGATCCGAGATATTCTTCATTTGTGTGTCAGAACCAATAAATGGTGTCGTAAAAACTCATCAAATAATTTTTTTTTTTTTTTTTTACCAGCAGCAATTAGACATTTTATTAAGGTGATCCCCTTCTGCACCATTAGTAGTACATTTTTAATCTACGTCAACGTTATCCAACAGTTCCTAACGATGCATCTCCATGTATTTATACTTGCACTACTCTCCATTAGGGAAGGAAGTGAGAAGAAACAAAGTTTTAGAATTGCCTTTTCCTCCAGCCGCCTCCCTCTCCTTTCCCTATCTCTCTTTCTTACTTTCTCCCTCTCGTTGGCAGGTGATACTCGCATAGATATTGTGGCCATCGTTGAAGCTTGGTTTCATGCAAACACTCGAGACTTCGAGGGTGAGTTTGTGATCTCTGGCTATGCGATGTTTCACCGCGATCGACAATATCCAAAAGGCTACGGAGTAATGATATATGTCCGAAATTATCTTAACACGGTCGTTCACAATACTAGAAGCGACCACTAGATTCTAGAGATAGATATAAACCTACGTACATAGGTCCTCATATCGGTTGCTGGTCGTGTACAGGCCGCAAACTCCGTCTGAGGAGTCAGATTCGAACCTGTATGCTAAGCTAGTCGAGATGATGAGCAGTCACCCGAGTTTGATCAATCGAGACATTGCCTTGGCAATTCGTAATAAAAAACTGGCTATAAAAACTGAAAGCCAGCGATAGCGGGGAATACATTAACCAGCACAGAGAGAATTGTAGGAAAGTTAAAAAACTGATGCGGCGAACTAAACGCGGTAATGAACTTCGGATCGCGTCCCTCTGCATCGAGAAGCCAAAAGAATTCTTCCTGCATGTCAGCAGCTACAAACCGGTTCGCCATCGCATAAGGCCCCTGGGAGACATGGCTGGCGTATTGCAGGAATAAGACCAGGACATTGCCAAAGTGATGAATGCCTACTTCACTTCCGTGTTCACGAGGGAAGTAGAGGGTCCAACTCCGAAGCCGAAAGTTTACCTCGAAGAAGGAAACAACCTATACGAAATAGTTGTAGATAACGATGAAGTGGCGGCAGGTTAGGAAATATGAACCCGTATAATTGTCTTGGTATAGATGACTTCCATCCCCAAATCATTCGTGAGGTAAGCGGTGAAATTACGACACACCTTACTGCGATCTTCAATGATTCGCTTGAAACGGGACAGGTGTCTGAATTTTTATCTCATCTGGCGACTGCTTTCTAGGGCATGATTCGCCGTACTCAAGCTAGCCTGTATCTAGACTATATTAAAAGCCAGATTAAAAAACAAAAAAAAATACAAACAAAAGCAAAAAAACAAAACAAACGAATTGAAAATATATAGAGCAAACTCCATCGGCGGGGGAAGGCCCACCCTCCCCCGCCGAAGAAGAACGCGATCCATATTTGAATATTAACTAACGGGGAAAAGGCCAGCCTCCTCCGAAAACTCTAAAAGTACACAAGTCAATGTGAACGAACTCGTCCCAAGTACAAGGGACAGACGGTAGCGACCCCGCCCATTCCGGTACATAGACATGTAACGTGCGCGAAGATCACCCAGACTGAGACATTCAACAAGAATGTGCCGAAAAGTCTGGGGGACGACGCAGTCGTCACAATAGGGCGCAAGCGAGCGCTCCATCAGATAGCGATGTATCACACGAGTATGTCCGATTCGAAGACGACAGAAAGCGACCTGAAGCCGTCGCGGCATTGGGGGATAGGTCCATGGGAACATTCGCGGCGCAATGGCACGCAACTTTAAGTTCCCTTCGACCGTCTCCCATCTTCTTTGCCAAGTAATCCGAAGAGCTGCCCGTATTCCTGCCATGAAGTCGGTGTGAGGAAGAGCGAAACGCTGGTCCGGTCGCAGAGTTCTTGCGGACTCTTTAGGGCGCTCAATCCCCGCAATTCCTACATGTCCAGGAGCCCAGCAGAAGATAATGTCGACATCCGCCCGGCTCGCCAAAACCATGGCATCACAAATATCGCGAACCAGGGAATGCGGAGATTCCAATGCCACAAGAACACCCAGGGCGCTTTGTGAGTCGCTATAGATCACAACGTGGTCTCCAAACCAGGCAAGTCGCGTAGTCTCCCGTACCGAGTGGTGTATTACCACTAGCTCAGGCGTGAAGACAGACGCAGCGCCTGACAGAGCCCCGCTGACTTCAAACAGAGGGGAAACGGCGTGGAAACCTACCCCGTCTTCGGACTTGGAGCAATCCGTATACACTGGCACGGTTCCAGCGTGACACGAGGTGTGCTCTAAAAAGGTCGAGCGCAATACTCCCGGCGCTGTACAAGCTTTGGGAGCAGAGGCGTGGCGACAAATACTCAAATGTGGTACCCTCCAGAGTGGCGTCCTGGGCAGAACCAGGGAAGCCACTGGCCCAAGAGCTATACCTAGCTCTCGAAGATGTTTCCTGGACCTAAACCCAAAGGGCTTAAGGTATGACTGGCGTCTCTCGGAGGCATAGGCACCGTCGAAATCAGCTTCGGATGCAATGCGAGCTGTTGGTGACTGAGGGAGGCGCCGGGCTCGCGCGTACAGGCGAGAGATGCACTGAACGCGGCGTAGAGCGAGTGACATCTCCCCAGCATCGACTAATAGGCTCTCAATGGGGGAAGTGCGGAAGGCACCGGTCGCAAGGCGAAGGCCGGGGTGGTGGATCGAGTCCACCATCCGCATTAAACGCTCGGCTGCGGATGCATAAAATTCGCATCCGTAGTCGAGCTTCGAACGAACCAAGGATCGATAAAAAAATAAGGCAGTAGCCCTATCAGCGCCCAAGCGCTGAAAATCAATGGCGCAGGTTCAAAAGACCCTACAGCTGCGAATATGAGCCTCCCAGGTGAGGCGTCGGTCAAATACAAGACCAAGGAAACGGTGAGATTCAACCACTTCCAGGCGCACCCCATTAGAAAACAAATCTGGGTCAGGATGGAGCCGTGGATGGCGGCAGAAGTTAACCACCTTAGTCTTGGCCATGGAAAACCGAAACCTGTGCGCTTCGGTATAGCAAGCGACGCGGTTCAATGCCTGTTGGAGTCGACGCTCCAGAGTTGGCATCTTAGCCGCGCCAAAAGAGATCGAAAGGTCGTCCACGTAGAGCGTAGCGAGAACATCTTCTGGCAGCACCGAGATGATGCCGTTGACGCTCAGGGCAAAGAGTGACACTGAGGACACTTCCCTGCGGGACACCTTCTTCCTGCTCCATTGGGCTGGAGAGGGCCCCCCCCCCCCCTTACCCATACGCAGAATGAACGATCTCGCAAAAATTCAGATATAAACATTGGGAGGCGTCCCCTCGCCCCCATCGTGTGGAGAGTCTCCATGATACCGTATCGCCATGCGCTATCATAGGCCTTCTCCAGATCGAAAAACACCATGGCGTAGTGCTGTCTACGAAGGAAGGCCTCGCAAACGGCATTTTCCAGTCGGAGCAGAGCATCCGACGGGGAGTGGAACTTGCAGAAGCCGCACTGCGCATAAGACAGATAGCCTCCGCTATCCAGGAAAATGGCTAATCTAACATTCACCAATTTCTCCATCAATTTTCACACGCAAGAGGTTAGAGAGATTGGGGGGGAAACCGGCCGGGGTAGAGTGGTCTCTCCCCGGTTTGCGAAAGGCGAGCACAGTAACGATTCGCTAGGAATCTGGGAGGAGACCGTCCACCCAGATCCTGTTGAACAAATCTAACAGAAAGGCCATGCCTCGCTCACCCAGGTGTCGAAGCATGCCGTACGGGACATCATCCGGACTATGGGCGGTGTCCGCGCACGAAGCAAGAGCGGAAGGCAACTCACTCACAGTAAACCTGTCGTTAAAGGATTCTCCGCCTCTGGAAGTAAAGTCCAGTCGGCGGCCTTCGGCGACATCACGAAGTGCATTGAATGCTGGCGGAGCAGCATCCGAAATAGGGAATCGAAAGAAAGCGGTCGCGAAGGATTCCGCCACGGACGCGGGGTCCGAGATTGCGGTCCCATTTTCCTGGAGAACGGAAGGAGGGTCCTGCGAGAACTTACCCCAAATCCTTTTGACTCTCTTCCACACCTCTGCTAGAGGGATCTTCCCGTTAGGTGAATACACGTATGCTCGCTAAAATATACCGGAACCTAGCCCTAGCCCGACAAAATTCACAGACAGTGAAATCGTTCGGGCGGCGCTTATAGCGCATGTGGGCATATCGCTTCTGTGTGAGGGCCGTCTTACATTCGGCCGATCACCACGGGAGTGGTAGGCGTGCAAAACGGCCAGACGTTCTGGGAAAAGTAGTCAGACCCGCGAAGATGAGGTTACCGGAGAAGAACTCAACGGCCTCATCTACCGACCTAAACGCCTCTACTGAGATAGAGAATTCAGTCATTTACTGAAATGCAGGCCACCGCGCCCGCGCCAAGCACCACCGAGGGGGGCTCTCAGGCGGCAGTTGCCCTGAAAATAATATTTGAATGGGAAAGTGTTCACTACCATGAAGGGCATCGACCACCCCCCAATCAAAATCCGGATGTGCATCCGAAGAGCACAAAGATAGATCAAGGCAAGAAAATGAAGCGGTTCTCGGGCAGTGATGCGTAAACTCATCCACATTTAGGACACATCTCAAGCTCTTCGATCAGATCGACAAGGACTTGTCCCCTGGGATTTATTGAGTAATCTCCCCAGAGACGATGTCTGCCGTTCAGATCTCCTAGCAAAAGAAAGGGCCTCGGCAACCGTGCCACGACGCGGCGAAAGTCCCCCGCGTCGAAGTCAGCTGACGGTGGAATGTACGCAGAAATAACAGTATACCTCTTATTCAGATAAAGCCATTGCCTGAAAGGAGGTATCAAAAGTAAAAAGAAAAACGGAGACATCATGATGAGTGTGAACCGCACATCCCATAGTCCGGCGCCCATCTCGTGGTGGTGGGGTCGCAAAACCCTTACACCCCGGGAGAGCGAGCAGGGGGGCCGCGCCTAGCATGGTCTCCTGCAGAAAAATAGCTAACAGGGAACGGGGTGAGACGGGCCTCCGCAGCTCCACCCAGTTGATCTGGAGTCCACGGCAATTTCATTGAAGGAATATGCCCTCCAGGCCTAGCTCGGAGGAGACGCGGGGGCCCTCTTCGAACAGAAGACCCTCACGAGAATTGCCGTACGCTTCCCGGAGGCAGAACCCAGGAGCTGTTGGCCAAACAAAGCGCTGAAGGCGCTTTCGCCATCAAGGACTTATTGGGAGCGGTTGGGCTTGCCATGCGAGTTATTTCCTCCCTCCCCCTCGAAACCTTAGGCTGGCATTGCGGCTTCGGAGGCGGGGAGTCCTCTTTTCAAGGATCCACCGTCTCCGAGCCACTCAGCCTACCACTAGGCGTGAGCGAAGGAGCCGAAGCTCCTTTGTTGCTTTCCTTTTTTTCGGGGGACAGCTTTAGGAACCCCGGAAGATGACCTGGCGACCAACTTCAGGGGTGTTGCCTCTTGTGAGTCTAACGACTCGGTTGAGGCGCGTGGCGTTTCGCCTTACGGGAAACGGTCACGCTTGGGGAAGGACCGGGGGAGCCCTGGTTTTAGCCGAGGCTAGGTGTGAACCCTTTGTGCCGCCAGCTTTACCAGGAAAGCGCGCGGGTTGAGTAGAACCCGCAGAAGGGCTCCGAATGGGCGCGGAAACAATCGTGCTCGTTGGCCTGGATGGGCCAGGAGCAGAGGGTGCCTTTCTAACCATTGAGCCATAAGACGTCCCAGGCAGAGCGCTCCAGGAGCAAGTCCTTAGCCTCGCGGAATGAGAGTCCATCCTGGTCCTGAACGGCCAGGATTTCTTTCTCAAGGAGATATGCACCACATTGCTTCGAAGAAGTGGGGTGAGGCTCTTGGAAATTGACACACTAGGCCACACGCGGTTTGGACTTATCGTGTGAGGCCTTGGAGCAATTTACACAGACTTCGGGTGACCCCGACTTTTCACGTCTACATGAGCGATTCGTATGACCGAAGCGGTGACAGTAATAGCACCGCCGCGGCAGTGGCACAAATGCCTTTACGCGGTATCGGTACCAACCGGCACGCACCGTCTCAGGGAGCTTGTCACAGTCGAACGTGACGAAGAGTGTAGGGGTGGGTCTCAAGGCCCCTCCCTGTTTTCTCATCACACGTTCGACCTTGATCGCCCCATGGTCGGCCAGCTCTAAGGTAATGTTCTCTAGGGAGTAGTCAACGAGTTCCCTCGCATAAACTGTGGCCGAAGAGCACTTATCTTGGCCGCCTCGGAGGGATTCGCCGCTCTCGCCAGAAGGATCTCTACCAATTACACTAGCTAAAGCTCTCCTCTAATTGATCATGTTGCCCTTGGCCCGTTTGAAGCCAACGGGCTCGAAAACCCCAGTTAACCTCGGAATGAGGGGCCCCGACGTTATTGAGGCTCCGCCCTGCGCACTTTTGGTCTTAGTCAGGGGCTCTGCACACGAGGGAGGCAGAGGGGCCAGATGTGCCGATCTTGGCTTGGTCGCTTACCGAAGCAGCAGACCCATCCGTCCCCGCAGCCCCGGCGGATGGAGAGGAGCCCAGTCTTTTTAGTCATTTTTTTGTTTTTTTTTCTTTTTAGAAGAGGAGGGCGGGGAATGAACCCGCTTCTTCCCTCCGCCGGCCGGAGCCCCCAGGCCAGATGGAACGGCCTCAGCCAGGTCCTTCTTCGAAATTGAGAAGGTCCTGGTAGTCGTAGGGGCACCGTTCGGAGGAGATCCCTCCCCTTCTTGTACTGCCTCGGAAACCCTAGCCGTTTGAGGAGGACCTTGCATAGGGACGGATTCGGGTTAGGTGCTTGGCGGCGAGCCCGTATTTCCTGTCTTTGAAGTCTATCTCAGGGGGGCCTCCAGTTCTGCATCCTCCCTCAGGACATCACAGGTCCTGTTGACAGAGTTGTTTCTAATCACTTCTGGGAAGGCACAGGCCTTGACCCCAGCAAGGTTTAATATTCTTGCCAGCAGGTCTTTTGAGGGAAGCGACAGAAGGGGCCACGCTTCCCTCTCCTCCTAAGGGGGTTTGCCCTACCAAGCCGCCTTAATGGGGAGCGGTCGGCTATGGGCTGCCTGCTGGCTTTCTTGGCAGTCCTCTTGGAAAGAAATGGGGGTACTGCCGCTGGAGTGAGGGAGGTGCCCGAAAGCACCGCCAGAGAAGGTGGTGAGGGGGAGTCCCCTACACCCGTAACGAAGGAGAGGAGTAATCCTCCTCTCCGGTTAGAGAAATTTGGAGGGTCCCCTGCGCAAGCACAGAGAAAGGGGGCTCCATTTTTTCTGTGGAGCTGCCCGAGGGCAGCTCCGTTGCCCTCATTTTATTGCGGGATGCAATAGCTCATCACTCCTCGCAGTAGCCCGCTCTGCAAGGGGTGTGTACAGGCCTGGCAGAGCCAGGTTCCGCCATTTAAGGCCATCCCTCGAGCCTGGTGACCCGGCAGCCCTTCAGCATGGCGGCTCCACCTTGGGCACGGTGTAAAATTCATGGTGTATGAAGAGAGAAGGAAAAGGGATGTGAGGAAGGTATGGGTGGGGATAAAGCAGGTTGTTAAAAAAACACCATCCCGAACCGGAGCTCGGGGGTGAGGGAACATTGTCCCCTCCCCCCTCAGCCCTGATCCGGGACGGTTGGCTAAGAAGAAGGTCAGCATCTACCCTGTGAAATTAGAGGCTGACCAGAGAAAGTTGTTGGAGAGGTTGTATGAACAGCGAGAAAACAGTGGGGAAACACAAGTGTCTGCAGGAAGGAGAAGAGGCTAAGCTGGGGTCGGACGTTTTTAAAAGGGAGAACGCAAAAGCTTGGGTAGTTACTGGCCAATTAGTCTGGCGTCCAGAGTGAGCAAACTGCTAGAAAGCATAATTGCTGGTCACATAGTTGAGCACCTAGAATCTCACAACCTGATCTTACACTCCCAGTATGTATTTCGCCGAAACCAATCCCGTCTCACAATTCTACTCGAATTCATCCGTCGTATATTGAGTGAGTACAATCGAGTTTGGGTTGTGGTCATCTTATACCTAGACTTTCAAAAAGCCTTCGATATGGTGCCTCACCGCTGGTTAATGAGTAAATTTAGTGCTGTCAGCATTACCGGGAATGTAGCCGACTGGATTGAGAACGGCCAGAGGCAGCGGGTGAAATGCAGAGGGGCAGCCTCGAAGTAGGCCTCAGTAACCAGCGGGGTGCCCCATGGTTCCGTCCTCGATCCACTGATGTTCATTGCCTACATCAACTTTATAGACAAAGGACTTATGCACGATAGCAAAGTTAGCGGACGATACCAAATCAGCCGGCGGGGTTAGCTTGCGCGAAGGGGTAAAATGCTGAGACAGCCTTCGCAGCTTATGTGAGTGGTCTGAGATGTGAAAGATGCCATTCAACCTTGCAAGTACAAGGTGATACACATCGGTCACGCCAACCCTCAGGAAGACTACTACTTGTTAGGTAGACGTTTGGAGGAGACCGAACTGGAGAGATAGATTTAGGCGTGCAAATCAGCAGCAACCTGGTTCTCAAGACATTGCGCCGAATTAAAGAAAAAGACTCAGAGACTGTTGGGATGTATACAGAGACGATTTCTTTTCCGAAACAAGGAGTTTGTGCTCACCCTGTACAACTCTCTAGTCCGGCCTTACTTTGAGTACGCCGTACAATTCTGGTCACCAACAATGCGTAAAGACAGTGAACAACTAGAAAGAGTTCAGGCCAGGGCCACCAAACTAACCCCGTCCCTTAGTCAAAAGGATACCGATGCCAACTACGAGAATTGGGGTTGTTCTCCCTAGAGACGTGCCAAATACGTAGCCAACTCATTGCTGTTACTGAATGGGCAAGCTTTGATTCCAGCCCGATACCTCACAGAAATTCTTTCGCCTTCCCTGTTATCAATTTTTATAGGTTGGCATGGTTGTAGCAGATAGTTGTGTGACCACGATTCAGCTCAATAAGTATTTTAATAGCAACTCCGAGCTGACCGTATATCGCCTCAAGCACTTGCTGTTTGCTCGAACGATCTTATCTTATTTACCGGATTGAAGCCCCATAGTCCGACGCTTCTCCTGTACCGGTCATGGTCATTTTACCATAGTTCCATCGGTGCTTGCCCCGAGGCTTTTCCTGCTCCCTACCCGCTTCTCTTCCCACGAGCAAGGGCAAAACAAGATTAATTTCCAGTTAGCCACCCTTACTTTTGTATTCAAAGGGGTCGATAGAAAAATGAGTGGGAGGGGTGGATAGAGTCAGGGGTGGAATCCATTCTATCTTCCTTGCAAGCAGGGTAGGTAGATGAGGTATCTCCAATCTGCCCATCTACACGTGCTTTTGTCACTGTTAGAAGTTCTTAAAACAGGAGGAATCTCCAATCAGTTAGACGCTTCTGTTCACGTCAAGAGGAAAATAGGAAAGGCTTAGGAAGTTGAAGCTACACGGGCTGGGGTTTATTTCCATCGAGTATCGTACGGGGCTTTCGGCGTCTCTTTGTCACTCACTGAGGATCTTCTGGAAGAGGCAAATTATGCCTTGGCTCCAGGATTTTGAAATCAGTTACCCTTCTCTTAGGTGGACTGCCTGACATGGCTACGAGCTCCACCTACCCGTCTCCACCGTGATGCCCAGCCACGGAGATAACCTCCTTAGTAAATAGTGTCAGCTTTTAAAAATAATCCGGACGGAGATTCGAACTGCCGATCAAACGATTGCCGGGCAATCGTGACAGAAGGGGTAAGAGAGTGTGGGCGTAAACAAAGACGAATGAATGAATTAAATGAAAGAGGGAGTGGGAGAAAATTATATAGATCACCGAGCCCCTCAACCTCACCCTGATCTTCGTCGGAGGATCCAGGAAAGAGGAGGTGGGGGTGAAGCCTTAGTACTCTCCATTTGTCCTCTAAAACTCCTTCTCCAATAGAACTTTGGTAGGCTCCGATGGAAAGGTTTTGGAGGGGTAAGAGGAAAAGGCAAGGATAAACAGTTGGTAGTAAAGTAGAAGATATAACAATTGACCTAGGTGGTCAATTGATCTACAGGTTAACGGTGGGAATCGAACTACAGTGTTTTCAGGTTTTTGTCATATTTTTTGTCGTTTGCTCTCCCTGCCCGATGTCTTGTGTTTGGCTCAATGAGTAGGTAGTGATATAATAGTGTATAGTGATATATAGAAGGAAATGTAAGATTTGCAGAAAGTTGCCTACATGTATTCCGATCTTACGCACCTACAACTTCTCACTCATGAAAATACACAGAATAAAACCATTAGTTCAAGATAGTCCTGAGTGACATCAAAACGGTTCAAGATGTTCATGTGTGACATCAATTAGACGAACCGTTCAAGTTGGCCAGGAGTGACATCAATAAAACATACAGAAGCAAAGACACGATAGGCAATCGGTGGTGAGAAATATTGGTACTATTTACCACCGATCTACTCCCCCAGTGTCTACAGCGTATGGCTGGCGCTGTAAAGTCGACCCGAATTTGGATTCTATCCAAAGGCTAACCAGACCCTATGTGGCTTAATTAACTTCGTTGAAATCGGAAGCGATGTTTACCCTCGGCTTCAGAGTCGTAGCTCCTTGGTAGGTTGGGAATTGCAGATGGAGGGGGGGGGGAGCGGAATGGCCGAGGAAATCAAAGGGTGGAGTTGGCTAAGGGAGCAAAGATAAGGGGATCGACGAAGATGGAACCAAATGGCGCGAACCAATGAGTCGCTGGCGTTGTCTTGATCAGGAAAACTCATTTTTCCGAACCACAAAAATAATCTTTTAACCTTATTATCATTATCTTGTTATCATTGTCTTGTCCTCATTATTTTATTATTATCCATCATCCTCCATAACCCTATATTTTAAGAACGAGATTTTTTGAAGGTTTGAATAAGATTTTTTCGTTTAGTTTTGTTGTCACCTCCTCGTAAGTATATTTAAAATTTTTAGCAGTTATTTCTAATAATTCCTTTATAATATAAAAACCAGGCAATGGTTTCACCACCACCCCCCTACGTGGGGAGCTTGCGCTTCGCTACTAAGATTAAAATCTAAAATCTAAAAAAAAGCAGCCATGGTTAAATTTTTATAAATTTTATGAACTTGCCAATTATAATATTTTTTTTAAACGACCTCTAAACTAAAATATCACGTTGTTAAAATGTAGTTATAGAAGAAAATAAATTTTATGAACTTCACCATTTGTAATTCTTTGGGCTTTAAAATATTCACAAAATTTCGATACTTATATTTTTATTTCTGAACTTTGATAAAAAAACATAAGTCATAACCAAACTAAGATGAAATTATTATTCAAATACTCAAAAAAATCCCCTTCTTAAATTATAGAGTTAGTGAAAATAAAATGGTGAAGTTCAGAAATAAATATAAATTTTTGTGAATTTTTTAAAACTAAAAGAATAACAAATGTTGAAGCTCAGAAAATTTATTAAAATCTTGGCATAGAAATTATTAGCGCAAATTTAGATAGCGAAAAAAAAAATCATGATAGGCCGTAGGACACAGACCGAAAGTCTGTCAGCGAAGCGCAAGCTCCTTCTGTAAGGAGGAGTGGCCAAGCTGTTCCTCTTGTCTTCTTGTTCTTGTAACTCTATATTTTTAGAATGGGATTTTTTGAAAGAAGGCAAAAAATGGTAAAAATTCTTTTGCTCAGTTGATGAATGACCTGGTATGATTTTGCAGTTTTCTAAAATAAAGATATTATTATTATTATTATTGGTGAAGTTTAGAAAATTTAGAAAAATTTAACCATAGATGCTTTTCATTTTATATTTTAATATATATTCGAAAGTTTTATCGAAGTTATTTCTAAAATAGACTTTACATTTTAATCTTTATCAAGAGGGAATATCTACTGGCACCTAAAAACGAGTAGAGCCAAATGAGGAGTGGAGAAGCCAGATCCTTTTGTCCCAAACAATATATTTGAAGAACGGGAATTTTGGGGGAGGGGGGTCAAATAGAAAGAAATGCGGGAGGAGGAAAAGAAGAATAAGAGTAGGAGATGAGGAGACGAAGAAGAATGAGGATGGAAGGAAAAGAGAAGAAAGAAGTGAAAAAGAAGGAGTAGAAGGAAAGGTTTAAGAAAAGGATGAGGATTAAAAGAAGAACAAGAATTGGAAGAGTAGGAGAAGAAGAGTTTGAAAAATAAGAAAAGTAGAGGAGGAGGAGAAGGAGGAGAAGAAGAGGAAGGGAAGCATATAATAAATAGTACGAAGAGAAGACAAGAAAAAGAAGGATGAGAATAAGAAAGAGGAGGAGTTGAGAAGGGAAGGAATAGGAAATGGATAAGAAAAAGAAGAAAAGAAGACGGGAGGAAGAGGAGAAAAAGAGGTAGACAAAAAGAAAGAGCGAATGGAATAGACGTAAGACAATGAACAGGATCAGAAGGAGAAGAGGAAGAGAAGGAGGAGGAGAAGATGGAGATAATAATAATAAGAAGAACAAAAATTGAAGAATTCTCAGTTGTTAGAAAGAAGTGTTTGAAGAAAGAAATCCAGAATTAATTAATTTTTGTGTGGTGTGGGTTAATAATTAACAAATAAAAGTACTTATTATATATATTTGTTTTGTTTACTTTTACTTTAAAAGGGATTCAATTGGCGTTTAAACAAAGAATGTAAAAAAAGCGTAATGAATTTAGGTTGAAAAAAGCAGTTTCAAAGGCCAAATAGGCCGGAAGCCAACAGCCCGTTAGCGAGAGCAGCAAAGCGCAAGAGTGGCGAACCCGTGGCTTGTCTTATTATGATTATATTATTATAATTATCTTGTTATCATTATATTATTATCATTTGGGAGTGATTATTATCTTGCATATCATTATTTTATTATCATTATTTGGTCATTATTATATTGTTATCATTATATTATTACTATTATCTTATCATCATTGTCTTAGTACTATTATCTTATTATCGTTATCTTTTTATCATTAAATTATTATTATTATTATTGACACATCATATCCCAAATTGCTCAGAAGCAAGATTAAAATCAATCCAAAAGAAGAAAGCGGCGAAATCATCACTGAGGCAATAGAGTAGGAGTCACGCGTGGTTCAAATGTGTACCATCCAACTTGGTGGATCACTGAGTAAGATTAACGAAATTAATGATAAAGGGCCAAATCCGCCCCTCCCTTGTACTTAAAGCGCAATAGCAACGAGGCCAAATCACCTTGAAAGTGTGTAAGGAAACATCTGTAAAACATGTGATGAAATTGAAAGTGTGTGAAAAAATATATAGCCGGGAGGGCACATAATTGGCAAATGTCAGCTGCAGCGTGTTAGTCCTGTTAACGTGATTAATCCAAGAGTTTGAGATAATAATCATGTTAATTTATTATGATTAACGTGATGATGAGGTTCATCCGAGCGGATGTGGTTGAAGATTTTGGGTCAAAGGGACGATTAGCGGTTACGCCTTTGTTACCCGGCTGCGGACAGAACTTAAACCTTCAGATCGAGAGCTGCGATGTCAGGATACGCCTCGCTTGGACCTCACCTAACCGATGGATAGAGCAAATAGGAACCATTGAGTATCCTCCGGGTTCAACTAATCTCACTCCACTTTATTTTTTTACCGGTGGGGCTACCTGCATGGTGCAGGTTATGGTACAAGACCCGTGTTACTCGACCACCTTAACCTTTTAAGGACGTATGATGCCATGTGGAACCACAATTTCAAGCCACTTTGACTCTTAATATATATTGATTTAAGGGCATCAAAGGGTTAATTAAGGCTGGAATTATGGGTAAGTGCGAGACCATCACATCATCTTGATTAGTCGATATCTGCGACTCATTTACGTGACGGTTTCACGACCGTATCCTTGGTACTGAACATTTTGTACAGCCGGTGTATTGATTAAATTTTGTATATAAGCGACATACTACATTATTTTGGTCGTTTAGATTACTAATTTACTTTTACAGTTTATGTGAAACTGCAGGTAGGATAATGGAAATGTGTCCTTTAATCTGTTTATTACACGATATCTCCCACCGGTAGGGCTAGGAGCTTGAGAGCTGAGGGCAAAGGAAGAGAGGTCTGAGTCCTGCTATGAGTCACCGCCTCCTGAACAACTGAGTTGGTGACTCGTATTGACTTTGAATTGACTGTAGGAGAGCACCCTAACCTTTCAAAAGAAAATATCAACTATAGATACAGTTGTATATGCATACCTATATATTGGGTTCTTGCTAGCCGAGTGCAGACGGCGTTGGTCTGCCAACATCGCGGTACCGGGTTTGATCACGGCAAAAGGGGACACAAACGTCAAAGATCTGGCTACCGACTGGTGGACGCGCTGTGCTTACCCTTGTATTCGGGTGGGTAGATCTTACACTTCTCATCACACACAGAGACAATTACGACACTGCTTTCTTTTCAACTTTGGTGTGAAAAATACTTCCTGGCACCTCTCCCCAGAGGTCTGGCCCCTGCTGCCCTGGGGCTCACCAGCGATTGTCATACTGGCCTTTATATCTATTTCATTATCCAGGTCGGGGAGCCTGGATAAAGGCAGGTTGGCGAACCACTACTATCATATGTATATAGAATGACCTTGAGTTGATTCAATAGGACTATGAAATTGAAAGGGGTATAGACAAAAAGGTGAATGCCCTCAAGGGTATGACATACCTGTGCATGGACCCGAAAGGTCGTTGCCCAAAGGAAAGCTCCTTCCCGCTCCTGAAATGTCGCCGGGTTCTTATTAGAGGGGCTTCTCTTCCATGCACGGGTCCGGGGCTTTTCTTTGAAGAGGGGGCTTCGTCGGACGTCGTGGTATGTAGCAGTGCTACCACAATGACCAGGACCAGTCGGGGTACGGATTTATGTGTCTTCATTATGCTGACGCAGGTACCTGGTGTCCCAAGGGAGAGGGAATAATTACTCATCGTTGAACCAAAACCATAAACCGGAGCCTTCAGAATAACATCGACGCTACCTTAAAATATTTCCTGACCCGGATAATTATCACTGTGTAAGGAAGATAATCCTCCCTCTGCAAGGATGATTATCATCACCCTGTAAGGAAGATAATCATCCCGCTGCAAAGATGACAAACATCCCTCTACAAGGAAGATAATCATCACCCTGTAATGAAGATAATCATCCAGCTGCAAAGATGATAAACATCACTCTACAAGGAAGATAATCATACCGCTGCAAGGATGATTATCTTCATCCTGTAAGGAAGATAATCATCCCGCTGCAAAGATGATAAACATAGTAGTAGTATTGTAGGTAAAGGTTCGAGTGCACACAAACTCGGCCTCCTATGAGCGTATCCAAATACGTACACACGCACATGGACTCGCACTCAAGTCTCCTTACTCCCCCTATCCCCTACTACCCACTCACTCCATCCCCTACCGCTAAGATATTTCTAAGGATTCAGAGTCTGCACACACACACACACATACACACCATGTCAAGGCACTGACTGCACATACCTTCACAATCTTTTAGATGTTATCACATACATATTTTTTCGCTCTAAAACGCTTTCCACGATTCCTTTCGATATTGTTTATTTGGATGTTTATCCCTCCTCTGTTTTTTTTATTTTCAGGGCACGAAATTTAATGAAGGAAAGAGATAGTTATCTTTGATTGGCCCCAAATGTTTTCCAATCGATAAATTAGACAAATATTGCTTCTTTTTTCTCTAAGAGGTCAAAATGAAGTAAAGAGATAGCCATCTTTTATTTAAACTGGACTGTCTATCAAACCTTATTTTTCAACTTTGACCCCGCTCCCTCATCCGACCTGATTAAACATTTGTTTTTTTCTCAAAGAGGTCACAAGAAGTAAAGAGATAGCTATCTTTTTTTTAAACTGGATCATCGACAAATCTTACTTTTCCAACCCTTACCCCCCCCCCCCATTTGTAGAGATATAAAAAGGGCATTCCAGACCTTCTTCATTTAATTATTATAGATCACAACTTGTTGGGAATAAGCTTTTTCCCTCGTACGGTATTTTATTTTTTTTAACTGAGTGTAAGAAGATGAGTGGAAATCTTGTGGGGAGATTTGCGATTTTCTTGAACATTTCTTGAACGTTTGTCAGTTGACAGCTCCTTTCACAGAGTAAGTGATTTTCTTCTCTTCTTTGAAATGTTTTTTTTGTTGTTGTTTTTTTTAAGTCTAGTTTGGTATAATGATTTATTTTACTTTTAAACTCAAATATACAGATTAATTTTACTTTTAAACAGAAATACGCATATATTTTCTCCAGATTAATAAATTAAAAATATTTAATTTATACTACTCAGGTTACATAATATATATACAATTTGTATGATACACAATTAATTTTATTGAGTGTACAGGATAATTTTTTTTTCTTTATATTCTGTCAAAAGTATTCTTTACAACGATTTCTTCGTTTCTTTGATCATTATATAAATCAAATTGCTCAATAAAAGATGGATATGATTTACCGTTTGTCATCTGCTGAATGAAATAGACACAAAACAAGCCCCATGAGTTTGAAAAGTAACTGAACTCTGAATGGATTGGCGATAATAATTTTATTCAGTTTTTACGAATATAAACATCACTCTGGAACCCTAGACATGGGCTGTCGAAATAGTACAAACTTTTTTGTTAACAAACAAAGCGATCCAATGCGAACCAAGTCGATGGCTGCTGTCCAGATTAATTATATAAGCTGCTGGCCGTTTTGGAAAGAGTGCGAAACAAGCTCCGAGAGACCAGCTGAGAAGGGTAAAAAATAATATTACTAAAAATACTAGACAGTATATTAGAAGAAAGTTAAAATCTAAGAGCGATAATGAGATGAACTCAGAAAAAATAGGTGAAATAAATAAGCGAAAATAAATGAATAAGAAGTTGAAAATAGATGATGAAGAGGATGTTTTTTTCTCATAACGGTTTACCCAACTTTAATATCTACCCTGTTCTCCCCACCACCAGAGCTCACTGCTTATCAAAAAAATGATAACTCTACATCGTCAGCCCCTCACACTAAATCATCAAGCTGCAAGTTATCTACCAACAATTCCGATTCTTTGAATTAACTAAACCAAAAACTTTCCCCAGTCTCCCATGACTAAGAAGCTATATAGTGAATTATCTCAATTAAATAATATAATTAACAAAAGAAAGGGATCTCCCAAATTAACAATGAAAACCTAAAAACATTACATGAGACAATGAATTCTTTTTAGCGAATCCCCAGTCGAATTGGACAGTGTTATTCAGGTCTTTGTCTACGACTTTAATATAATATTTGGCCTCATTGAGATTTCTGCAAAGGAATATAACGCAAATGCTCAACTTTGACAAGTGTCGTTCTCTAAAATAAAATCAGTGACTAATGGAAATTCCTCAAATCTCATGACCTCACCTCATTTTACTAAGCCCGTTCTAAATTAAGCCAGAATGTTTGTTTTTTTATTATTTGAATATATTGTTTAAAAAACGCGACGAGTTATTTGCCTACTTTTGATTTGGAATTTGATGAGCCGTGATGTTGATGCCTTTCGGTTTTGACGCATTCCTGGGGATGGTTTAAATTGTATATTGTAGATGCATGATCTAAAACAACACTATGGATGCATTTTGTGGGCGGGTTTTGGCAGATGCGGATGAATTTTGATAGGCCCTTGTGGCTTTTGTCATCCGTGAAATTATGTTATTATGTTATGTACTTACCTCAGATGGATGTACAATCTGATATAATAATTCTTACTGAAGCTTGGTTCTCCCAAATTTATTCTTCCGATATTCATGGTTGCCCCGATTTCTACCCCTTTAAAGACAGCAGATTTCCAGGGGTTTCTCTTTGTATATTAATTCGTATAAAGTTTTATTAAAAGGCGATTGGTCATTTTTAATGATATAATTGAACTATGTACTGTTTGAATATCTGCCAACTCTTTAAACGTGACTATTTTGGGAGTATGTATACTGTCCGCCATATAAGTTTCATATCCTTCAGTTTAACGCCCCCCTCTCAAATATACTTTTACTGCAATCCCTCACATCCATCCATATTGGATAGCGACTTAAATATTGACAATCTTTCCAATGCTGCACTCGAGCTCATTAATCTTTGTCGCTTCTCCTTTCTTCCAGCAGTAGATTCAGGGGCCGAGCTGAAGGCTACCACCTAGCGCGTCCACGGCTGGCGGATTGTGGAACGTCCATCAGATATGGTAAGTAGCTGTGAAATAAGCAAGCTTCAACCTGACCATTCAACAGTCGCGGGCCAAACCGCAGTAGTAGTGTCAGCAGTAAGTAGAGAAGTGTGGAATGGTAACCAATACCTCAAACAAAATCTCCACGAGTCCTATGACGACACTATTTTTAAGGCGAGGTGAGGCCGCCTTTAAATAAGCCTCTTGACCACCGCTGCCTTGCGGTCAGGTCCATAATGCATATTAAGACTAAGGGGCCATACCCTAACAGAAAAATGCCCCCATCCCCGGATAGGTCAAGCAAGCCACTGGAGTATTTATTTGTGCTCAAGAAACGCATGTACTGAAACGAAATAGCCCCCAGTCCCCGGCAGCCCTTAAGTGGGCAGGGGGTGCGAAGAATCCCCGGGTCCGAAGACCGAGCAGAATGGAGGTTGTCTGGGACGAGTATGCCAACTGACAGATAGACACTATCTACCAGGTGGATGATGATGATGAGTAAACATGCTAATCCTTTCTCTTCCGCTTCCTCAACTTGTATTAACCATATTTGGTACAACCAACTTTATAACACTGGAATAATTGCAACCGACATAAGTGACCACAATCTTATTTTTGCCATCTTCCCCAAACAAACTAAAACAAATCTCTTCGTCCATAAATCATTTCGCGACCACAGTCAAACAAACCTTTACAAACTGGCTAAGGTCCTGCAATTTACCCCAATTCCCACTCCTAAAATTAATCGAATGATTTAAATACTGCCATAGAATCCTTTTTAATACTCTCTATCACATATACAATTCATATTACTCTGTTCACTCCAAGTTTCTCCTTACTTCACATAACTTCCTTCCTTAGAATACCCCCCAAATTTACTCGAATTACTAACAATAAACATGCACTCTTCAAACCGAACAAATGGAGTAATACTCCCTTTACTCCCTATAACACAAAACATTATTCTCGTCCATTTTCCTCCGGGCCAAACTGAATTATCTCCATCCATCTTCTCCGATAGCCAGGCCCAGATGGAAATCTCTGAATGAACTATAAACCAACACTTCTTCCAATCGCTCTATTTCTGAGCTAATCTACAATCGCAAATCCACAATAAACCTCTTGACATTGCCCAAGCTTTATGCTCTTTAGTACCATTGCCACCGAACTAAATAACTATATCTCGTCAGCCCCATATCCTCCCACTGAGCTACATACCCTCACACTAATCCTTCTTCGCTTTTCCCTCTACTAATACTGAAGTAATGTCAACTATTCTAGACTTTAAATACACCCCTTAATTCAGTCCCCAATTCCATTTACAAACTTACCGCTGATACCATTATTCGAATACTATTTATTCTCTTAATGAATCCTTATCAATTGGTGTTTTTGCTTGAAATTTGCCCACTTTACACTACTCTTTAAATTAAGTAATAATTGTTAATTACATGCCATCAAATTACAGACCTAGCTCCTCACTTGCAATCTTATTCAAGTTATTCGAAAAATTAATGCACAAAATACTTGTTTTTTTGCTTTCTGACATTAAAATCTTACGTCCAATAGGGAATGCGTGCAAACGTTAATTTGTCTGACACCAAACATGAATTTCTTATCAAAATTTAAGAGACTTTAAATTACTCTCTCAATTATTTCAGTTTTTACGGATTTTTCTGAAGCTTTTGAAACAATAAATCTCAATTTTTTTCTCACTAAGCTATGTAGATAGAATCAGAGTCCGTGGCATTACCAATCTCTGGTTCACATCCTCCTCCTACCAGAGAAACCGACAACATTCAGTGGCAGTAGAGGGCGTCCCAACCCTCCGTCAGCTGTCTTCCTTCACTCCGACCGCACCTGGAGTATGCCGTACAATTTTGGAGTCCTTCATTTCGAAAGGCAATCGCGAGATTGGAACGCGTGCAAGCCAGAGCAACCAAACTGATTCCCTCTATCAGACATAAAAGTAATGAAGATAGATTAAGGGAATTAGATATGTTCTCGCTGGAGACCCGGAGACTATGTGGTCAGTTTATCAAAGTATATAAAATACTTGGAGGCTTCGACAGACTGGACTACGGGAATATTTTCCAGCTCAGCGAGGGGAGAACAAGAAATCACTGCTTTAAACTTAAACTGAAGCGATACCACTGTGATCTGTGTGGGAAATTCTTCACTTACAGTATCTGCCGTAGTTGGAACGCACTTTCGACGGAAGTTGTCAACAGTGAATCTGTTGACTAGTTCAAGTCAAGACTAGATAAAGTCTTGCGAAATCGCCGTTAAGATCCTCGCGAGTGATCTTCGAGGTTGCCAACGGATACCTTCGAAGATTGCGCCAAAAGTACCCTCCTTGTATCGACCGTAAGGTCTTCTTGGGTACTTATTTTCCTTGTAGCTCCTCGTAGCTAAGAGTTCCTCAGGGCTGTGTCTTGGGTCTCCTTCTCTTTCTAATTTAAACTAATCAAATGTTCCGTTTTTCTTGTGGAAACAATCTCAACAAAATTGACATCAAATTCCAAATCCCCCAAATTATGTTACAACTTTATTTCATTAAAATTATTATTATTAATATTATTATCGTTATCATTATGATTTTCATCATTATTATTATTTTTGCTATTATTATTATTACTACTACTATTATTATAATTATTATAATATTATTATTAATTAACTTCTCCATCAGTGTTCTTTCTCTTTATGTTCATTCCTTGACTCTCTCGCCTCTCGATCTCTCCCTCCCTCCTTTCAGGAATTCTTCCGCGTAGTAAGGGCAGGGACAGTTTCTACAGTAGAGCCCACTATACTAATAATTGTCTTGAAACAATTTGCAGGAGTGAGAGTGTTGAATTTGTGAACCTTTGGGATGACTTCTATAACAAAAGTGAACTTTTTCTCCCAGACGGCCTTCACCTCAATAACATGGGCTCTACTCGGTTGTCGAGACTATTTACAGAAGCAATCGCAAATTTTCAGATACTACAGAGGTTCCGCGCGATAAAAGAATAAAAAACATTTCTTGTAAAAATTTGAGAAATTCTCTTAAAGCTACCCTATTTAACGCTAGATCACTCCGAAACAAATTTTCAGAATTCCAAACGTTGGTAGCATTAAATAAGTATGACATAATAGGCATTACTGAAACTTGGATACATAGTCATACGAGAGACTATATTAGTGAATATCATTTGCAAGGCTACAAATTATTTAGCAAGGATAGAATATATAAAGAAGGAGGTGGAGTTCTTTTGTATATAAATGAGGAGCTTCACCCTATTAACTGTAATATAGACACAGATTTTGAATTAATAGGAGTAACATTAAATATAAAAAAGTGTTTGCATATCTTCTTAGTCTATAGAAAGCCCCACTGTTCATATGAAGCGGATCAAAGATTATATGAAACTCTGACGAACGTAAGTAAAGACAAATTCTGTCTCATTATTGGCGACTTTAATTGCCCCCAAATAAATTGGCTGACAAAGAACTCGGATTCGGAAGGCCAAAGATTACTAAATTTTATAAACGATAATTTGTTAACTCAGTGGGTCACCGAGCCAACAAGAGGAGGAAATATATTAGACTTAATTTTAACTTCGGATGACGAACTTATTTCAAGAGTTTACGTCGGCGACCAACTTAGCGGTAGTGACCATAATCAAATAGAATTTGAATTAAGCTTACCCCAAGTAAGGAATATACGTAGTATTACAAAATTTGACTTCCGAAAGGCAAATTTTAGAGGGTTAAGAAATAGTCTCAGGAACTTTAATATAAACGGTACAGATATAAATGAAGTGTGGAACAAGTTTAGAGACAATCTTCTAAGGCAACAATCTCAATTCATTCCTTTAGCAATCACTAAATTAGGAAAAAAACAAAATCCCAAATGGTTAACAAGTGAAATAAAAAGAGACATCAATAGAAGAAAAAATGCTTATAAGATGTTTAAACTGAACAGTTCAGACACTAACAAGAAGAATTATTTCAATCTGAGGAGAAGGGTAAAAACCGAAATAAGGAGAGCAAAGCGTAACGAAGAAATGAGGGTGGCACTAAACTGTAAAAGAAACCCCAAAGAATTTTATGCCCTAGTTAATAGTAGAAAACCAATAAAAAACAGTATTGGGCCAATCATGGACGGACACAATAAGTTACAAGTTAAAGATAAAGATATATCCACTGTACTAAACGAATATTTTGCATCTGTTTTTACCAACGACACTTCTAATCCAAATATCGAGCCTTACTGTGAGTACTCAGGAAATGGCACACTAGAAAATATTGAATGCACGGGGATTGATGTAGAAATAGCAATAGATAAAATGAAGAGATTCAAATCCCCCGGGCCTGACAAACTAGTGCCAAGAATAATAAAAGAATTAAAGGATGTTCTAGTGGATCAATTAACGTACATCTTCAATTTATCCCTTGAAGCTGGGGCTGTTCCTCAAGACTGGAAACTAGCTAATGTCACGCCAATATTAAAAAAAGGACGAAAAGATTTACCAAGTAATTATCGACCAATAAGCCTGACATCGGTGGTAGGCAAGATGCTAGAGCGTATTATTGCAGATAAAATAGTGAGCCATCTAGAAACAAACGAACTGCTATTCAACACGCAGCATGGATTTAGGAAGCATAGGTCCTGTCTTACCAATTTATTAGAGTTTTTACATTACATTAATAAAATTCATGATAGTGATAGATCTGTAGACATTTTGCATCTAGATTTTAAAAAGGACTTCAATAAAGTCCCACACAAGGAACTAATGTGTAAAGTCAGAGCCTTAGAAATACGTGGAAAATTAGCAAATTGGATTGAAGATTGGCTTAGCGATCGTAAGCAAAGAGTAGTGATTAATGGAGAAGAGTCCAATTGGAAAGCTGTAACTAGTGGAGTTCCCCAGGGATCGGTCTTGGGACCCTTGCTCTTCATTATATATGTGAATGACATAGACGTTGGAATAATTTCTAAATTCTCAAAATTCGCCGACGATTGTAAACTGGGTAAAAGCATAGTCACCGAGCAAGATAGACTAGATTTTCAGAGTGACATTGATCACATAAGTGAATGGTCTAGGAAGTGGAAACTTCCCCTTAACCTGGAGAAATGTAAAGTAATGCACATTGGTCACAAAAATCCTAAGGCAGATTACAAACTCGAGAGCGAAACAATAACAGAATCAGAAATCGAAAAAGATCTCGGTATCTAAGTCACAAACGATCTCAAGTTCACTCGACAGTGCGTCAATGTTGAAAAGAAAGCGCGGAAGATACTAGGTTATATAAAGAGACAAATCACTTATAAAAGCGATACAACTGTAATCAACCTGTATAACGCCCTAGTGAGACCCCATTTGGAATACTGTGCGCAGGCTTGTTCACCCTCCTTCAGAAAAGACATTGAAACATTAGAAAGAGTTCAGGCCACAGCTACTAAAATGATACCTTCGTTAAGAAATTATAGTTATGAAACACGAATAGACAAGCTAAACCTTTACAAGTTGGAAACTAGACGTGTACGAGGCCAGTTGATTCAAGTATATAAAATACTAAATAGAATTGATAATGTGGATTACTCAATCTGGTTCGAGTTCAATAGAAATGTAACAAGGAATAACAGTATGAAGCTAATCCCTCCAAAATACAAATTGAATGTATGCGGTAATTTCTTTTCGTATAAAATAGTAAATATTTGGAATCAGTTAACGGAAGAGGTCGTTTCGAGCCCCAGTGTCGAGGCGTTTAAAAGGAGGTTAGATAAAATCATAAATACGCTTACATACTAAAAACATAAGATTACACTGAAAATAATTAGATTAAGAATATTAAAAGAAAAATAATAATGTAGAAATGCATTTCTGCTTTCCTGTCGAAATTCCTGTTTGTGTACTTTTTTTTCTAGCACAGCGGGTATCTTTTCATCTTTCATTGCCCGAAAGATCGGGCGGGAGAGGTGGGAGGGGAGAGCCTTGAACTTTACTATACTATTTCTATGACGAGTAGATTGAATATCAATATTAAATGAGTACCTCCTCGGTATGGACTAACTTAGTCTTCTGAGGTACTATCTTTCCTTGTAACTCCTTGTAACTCTCTTTCCTCCCCCTCCATCTCGCCTCTCTCCCCCATCCATCCCCTCCCTCTCTCTCCACTTCCCCTCCCTCTCTCTCCTCCATCTCCTCCCCTCCCTCTCCCCCTTCTCCCTCTACCTCTCTCTGTCTTTTTTCTTTCTCCTGTCTGCAAAGAAGTTGAGGGGGGGGGGGCAAACTAGGGTCCCTCCCATCAGTAATAACTTCTGTTTTGTCAATGTTGACTCTTTCACAAAAGGTGTCCAAGAAGCCATTGATTCATGATAAGGAGATAATAGGTTTATACTTCTCAGCAAACGAGGCCTCTTTGGTACGTAGAGATACATAGATTGGCGCGTCAGTTGCATAGAACTGAAATTCGAGACCAAATAGACGCCATAGCATATCAAAGGGAACAAGATACAACCTTTGCCTCGAAAGTTCCGGGACTAAAGAAAAAAATAAAAACAAACATTAGATAGTTGTTTATTTCAAAACTTTTTCCAGCGTTTTTGCGGGTCATTGAAACGCTTTATACGATCTTGCGAAATACTCCGAAGTACCGGGTATTGCAAAAATCCTGTTACACTCATTACGATGCTCTCATCAAAGGACACTCTGATAGTTTTGATGCGGTTAGGACACGTTTTTTTTATTGTTTTAACATATCCATGTGATTAAATTGTGATTTTAATCAATGCGGCCACCTTCGGCGGCGAGCACGCGCTCCAGGCGAGACCTGAAAGCCGCGCACACGTTGCGGACGGTCTTTCCTCATGTTGGCCTACACGCGCTTGACGGAGGAATTCAGCTCGTCGACGTTGCTGTGTAAACCTCTCGGAAGATTTTTAAAAAAGTGTAACAAAACCTTTGTACTTCTATTACTGATTTTTTAATTTCTTGAATATCAAAATGTGCCTATCTTTCAGAGCGTGCTTAAGTCGTGGACACAAGAAAAAGTCTCATTGTGATAAAACTGGAGACTGAAGCATGTGGCAGTATAATTACTTTTTTGGACAAAGAATGAACGACGCAAAGAACAGTTTGTTGATGTACATCGTCGTCAAAAAGAAATCATTTCCCAGTGTTCCTTCAGAATGCTTTCGTCTAATGATGTCCAGTAAATGTATGAAAATATTTAAGTAAATTTCTTGGTTGACAGGTTGATTTTGCAGGACAAATTCCTT